>JAXGFM010000008.1:2523500-3784000 GCA_039880935.1 Streptanthus diversifolius
GGCTTTCTTTTGGCCATCAAGGTTAGTTTGTTCTTTTAAAGGTAAAGCAAGTAAATCTAAAGGCGACAATGGATTAAAACCATACACAATTTGAAAAGGTGTCATTTTTGTTGCTGAGTGGACTGATCTATTATAAGCAAATTCGACATGAGGTAGACAATCCTCCCAAGTTCTAATGTTCTTTTTAATAACAACTCTTAAAATAGTAGAAAGGGTTCTGTTGACTGATTCTGTTTGACCATCAGTTTGTGGATGACAAGTTGTGGAAAATAATAACTTAGTACCTAACTTTCCCCAAAGGGTCCTCCAAAAATGACTAAGGAATTTAGAATCCCTATCTGACACAATTGTTCTAGGCATTCCATGTAACCTAACAACTTCCCTAAAGAATAAATCAGCCACTAAAACTGCATCATCTGTTTTATGACATGGAATGAAATGAGCCATTTTTGAAAATCTATCAACCAGTACAAATATGCTGTCCTTTCCTTTCCTAGTTCTAGGCAGTCCTAAAATAAAGTACATAGAAATATCTACCCAAGGGTGATCAGGAATAGGTAATGGAGTATACAAACCTGTGGGCTGTACCTTAGATTTGGTTTGTTTGCACTCGACACATTTTGAGCATATCCTTTCCACATCTTTTTTCATGTTGGGCCAATACAAGTGTTCTTGTATCGTGGCTAAGGTCTTAGCAACGTCAAAATGTCCCATTAAACCTCCCCCATGTGCTTCCCTAACATAAAGTTCTTTGATGGTTCCACTCGGTATACACAACTGACTGTCACGAAATAGGAACCCTTTGAACTGATAGAATCGTCCTTGAGCATGAGAAATAGTGTCCTTATACAACTCTCCAAAATCAGGGTCATTATTGTAACACGTTTTAAGATGTTCAAAACCTAATAATTTGGTTTCCATAGAGGATAAAAGAGCATACCTTCTTAAGAGAGCATCTGCCACGATGATCTCCTTACCTTGTTTATAATGAATGACATAAGGAAAAGTTTCAATGAATTTCATCCACCTTGCATGCCTTTTATTTAACTTTTGTTTTCCTTTGAGGTGTTTAAGAGATTCATGATCTGTGTGAATTACAAACTCCTTAGGCCATAAGTAATGTTGTCATATTTGCAGGGCCCTTACAAGAGCATAAAGCTCTTTGTCATAGGTAGGATAATTAAGAGTTGCTCCTCCTAACTTCTCACTGAAATAAGCTATAAGCCTCTTGTCCTGCATCAATACAGCACCAATTCCAATTCCTGAAACATCACATTCAATCTCAAAAGTTTTCGAAAAATCTGGCAACACAAGTAAAGGGGCATTAGTCAACTTCCCTTTTAACAATTCGAATGCTTCAGACTGGGCTGGTCCCCAAGTGTTCTTGTAAGTGGAGCTGCAATGGTACTAAAGTCTTTCACAATTCTTCTATAGAATCCAGCAAGTCCATGAAAGCTCCTCACTTCTCCTACATTTTTAGGCGTGGGCCATTCCTTGATTGCCTTCACTTTCTCCTCGTCTACCTTAATACCTTGAGAAGTAACAACAAAACCTAAAAAGACCAAGTTATCTGTCCCAAAAGAGCATTTCTTTCGGTTTGCATACAAGTTTTCCTTTCTCAAGACATCTAAGACATGTCTAAGGTGATCAAGATGTTCTGCCATGTTTTTACTGTAAATCAAAATATCATCAAAATAGACTACTACAAATCGTCCTATGAATGCCCTTAATACATGGTTCATTAATCTCATAAAGGTACTAGGTGCATTAGTGAGTCCAAAAGGCATAACTAACCATTCATACAATCCTAATTTTGTTTTAAAAGCAGTTTTCCATTCATCTCCCTCTTTCATTCTAATCTGATGATAACCACTTTTCAAATCTATCTTAGAAAAGATGCAAGATCCATATAACTCATCAAACATATCATCTAAGCGAGGAATAGGATGTCTGTACTTAACTGTGATGTTGTTTATGGCTCTGCAGTCTACACACATGCGCCAGCTACCATCTTTCTTAGGCACAAGCAAAACATGTACTGTACAAGGGCTTCAGCTCTCGCGGATATGTCCTTTCTCCAAGAGCTCATTGACCTGTCTTTGAAGTTCTTTTGTCTCTACAGGATTGGTCCTGTAAGCTGGTCGGTTGGGAAGAGTGGCGCCGGGTACAAAGTCAATCTGATGTTCTATACCTCTGAAAGGAGGTAATCCTACTGGTTGATCTTCTGGAAATACATCCTTGTACTCTTGCAATAGAAACTCAATCTCTCTCGGTATTTCCGGAGTCAGGTTAGTACTACTAGCTAGCAATTCTTTGCAAACCAATAACATCATAAATTATTGCTCATTTAATGCATGTTTAACTTCACTAGGAGTGGCAAAAAGACTGTCATGACTTACCTTGGTGGATTCATAGTCGTGAGTTGCTGGTGTTAGTGCCTTGGCTTCTTCTCTCCTTTGTTTTAGTTGTATTTGATCTTGGTGAACCTCCTGGGGTGTGAGTGGCACGAGTGTGATCTGTTTTCCTTTGTGTTTGAATGAGTGCCGGTTGGTATACCCATCATGGATAGCTCGCTTGTCGTATTGCCATGGTCTTCCCAGAAGAATGTGACTTGCTTCCATGGGCAACACATCATATATGATCTGATCCTGGTATTTCCCAATGCTTAGAGGTACTTCCACTTGTTCTGTAACTTTCATTTCTCCTTCCTCATTAAGCCATTGTAGCTGATATGGTCTGGGATGTTTGTGAGTGACCAAGTTGAGCCGGTCCACAAGTGTTTGGCTGGCCACGTTGGTACAACTCCCTCCATCTATGATCAAGCTACACACCTTTTCCTGGATGAGGCATCGAGTGTGAAACAAGTTCTCCCTTTGTTCCTGAATCTTGGGTTGTGCACTTAAGGTTCTCCTAGTAACCAATAATTTCCCTTGGACAGGGTAAGCTTCACTTTCTGTTTCTGATTGATCATCCTCTGATGTTAGCTCTCCATTCTCTAGGATAAGCATCACCCTCTTTTTTGAACATTCATTGTCATAATGTCCAAATCCTTGACATCTGAAGCACTTGATGTTTCTGGTCTTTGTGGGAGACGTTTGAGTTGCTGGTCCTTTGCCCTTGTCTATCACTTCTGTTATAAGGCGGTTTAGAGCTTGACATATATGGGTTCCTTGTAATGTTCCTTCTTTTGTTTTGTTGTTCAATAAGAATGGCCTTGTGGAGTAGTTCATCCATGTCTTCATACTCCTGCAACTCCAATCGATCCTGAATGTCTCTGTTAAGTCCTCCTTGAAACCGTGCCATGGTAGCTTCCATAGTTTCATCTATTTCAGCCTTGATCATGAGACTCTCCATTTCTTGATGATAATCCTCTACACTCCTTGTTCCTTGGGTTAGTCTCCTCAGTTTCTGGTGTAGATCCCTTCCATAGTGGACTGGTACAAATCTCTTTCTCATCATGGTTTTCATCTCATTCCAAGATGTGATCTGGGGCTCTCCATTGCGTCGTCTAGTGGTGGCAATCTGCTCCCACCAGTTGATAGCATACCCATCGAACTCTGTGGCTGCTATCTTCACCTTCTTTTCCTCAGAATAGTTTTGACAGCTGAAAACTATCTCAATCTTCTTTTCCCATTCTAAGTAGGCATCTGGATCATTCTTTCCTGAAAAAGGTGGAATTCGAAGTTTGAGTCCTCCTACGTTATTATCTGGTCTTGGCTCCTGGTGTTGGTATTGATCTCCACTCTCATCCGAGTATCCATGAGTCTCCTCTTCATCTCGCCTAACTCCTTGTCTAGCTCTCACCCTTGCGACTCTTCCTAAGCGCCCTCCTCCTCTGTTTGGTCTGTCTCCACGAGCTGGTCTACCTGCAAAAGGTTCAACTCCATAGAAAAACTCATTAGCTTGGTTAGTTCTGTTTTCAAAAATAGTTTGAAGTCTCATGGTTATTTCATCCATCACTGCTTCCATCTGTAATGGATCAAGCCTATGAGGGTGTGTGTTTCCTTCTCCTCTAGGGGTTTCTTCATTTGGATTCTCCATTCTTCCTGAAAAATACTTAACAAACTGTTAATTAAGACTCTCTCTCTCTCACTTCTATTTTGTGATATCTCAATAGACAATTTTCTTGCTATTCCCAAAAGTTCAGATTAGATCAAAGCCCAATCACCTAAGCTCTAGAGCTATAACCTATTGTGATTAAGATAGAAAGATTGCAAGATTTTTTTCGTCAGCTGATTGACATATTCCTAGCAGAGTTTCTCTTCTGCTCTATACTTTTTTTTTTCTTAAGTTTTCATGATTTTTTTTAAAAAAAAAAAAAAAAATTTAGATCCTTTTCTTAGATCTTTTGTAATTCAGGAAAGGCTCAGCTGACTTACAACAGATAGAAAGAAAAGAATTTTGTTTATGAAACAAAAAAATGAAAAGAAATTGATGGTGGTTTTGAAATCAAAGGGATTTCACAAACCCTAACCTTCAAGAGACTCTGATACCACTTGGTGCGGCCTTGGTTATGTTTAAACCTCTGGATCGACTTTGAAAGGGATGAGGGTTGAAGATTTAAGGAGGCTACTAGCTCTCCTTAGGCAGCGGATTGATGATTTTGAATGGAAGTGAGCTACTAGCTTCCCTTGTAGGTAAGTGATTGATGGCGGTGATTAGGGTTTTAATTGGAGGTTACTAACTCTCCAATTGATGTGAATGATGAAGGGGTTTGATTCCACTAGCACAAGATCACCCTGCAAAGAGCTATGGAATTTCACAGTAGATTCCTCTACCCTTAAGTGAATGAAAACAATGTTCTTAGGCTGAACAGAGAAAGCAAGAAGCAAAAGTGCTTTGAAATAGTTTATAAAAATTCGATGTTTTTTCTGTACAAGGGGTGAAGCCTTTATATAGGCTGAAGATCCTAACTAAATCATATCTACAAAATCATATCTTAACTACTTCTCCTAATTTCTAGCTAACAATAATATCTTTGATTTAATTGATTTATAATTTAATATCAAAAGATATTATATTCTATCATAATCCCTTTGGTTTAATTTAAATGATTACAAACCATTAAATTAAACCAATTGGTTGGTTTAATGTGGGACTCTTCCATCACTTCTAAATCGAATTTCACCAAGGCATGAAGGGCCTTTCTTTGGGCTTTGCTCCTTGATCTTGTTAATGGACCAAGCCACAACTCTCCTTGGGTCTGTACTTGGGTCTTACTTTCTTTTCCTTTATTTGGTGAATCTTTGGGCCATGGATAGGTCTTGGTCGAGTTTTGGTCAGAATTGGTCCGTGGGTCGTGCTCTGGGTCAGGATACGGGTCATGAGCCGGGTCATGGGTCGGGTCAGGTCCTGCTTTCATCTTAAACTGTCCTTCTTCCTCTTCTTCATCCTCCTCTTCTGTTGAATTCGAATCAGGTTCATTCTGGGTCGCACCAGAAGAGCTCACACACCTCATTAGGAGACAATATGTTCTTCCAAACTTCCACCGATCTAAAAAGGCGTTTTAGATGCCTAGCCCAAGGCACTGAGAGAGTAAGCGAGTATTTCGGTGAGTTTGAGCATATGAGGAACCAACTCGAGGTCAAAGACTCGACGGTTCTTGGACGGACTACAAGAGAAGATCGCGCAGAAGATCGAGAGGCAGCTGTACCATGACCTCAGGGAGCTATTTCACTTAGCCACCCAAGTCGAGCAAGCCAACAAGCGCAAGACCACAGGATACTCATGGCCTAAGTCTAACTGGAGTCCTAACCCTAATTCATACGAGAAAGATTCAGGTTCGACCAAAGACCAGCGGCTGAAGGGAAAACTCCATGAACCTGTCAGAAAATCTAACAACATCACTGGTGGGCTGCAAGACACAAACCCGATCGCCTAGCCTCAACGGAGCCGCAACATTGCATCAAATGTGAGGGACGCAAACACATAGCGAGAGAATGTCCAAACTAGCTAGCGATGGTTCTGACACCATCTGGTGAGTACGAGGCCAACGATGAAAGTGAGGGGACGATATCAAGTACCCTGATCCCGAAGAACTTTTAGTGCTAAGGCGCGTTCTCAACACAATGGTTGGGTCGGACGAAATTTCCCAAAGGAAGAACATCTTCTATTTCAAATTCACCATCCAAGGCAAGGTGTTCTCTGATCATTGATGGAGGTTCTTGTACTAACATTATGAGTTTGTACATAGTGGAAAAGCTCGGACTTAAATTGGCTCAATAATAAGTTCAATGAAAGAATATGAGATTAAGAGATTTGTAGATTTCGAGAATGAGAGAATAAGAGATTATAGAGATTAGAGAGAAAAATGAATGTATTGAGAAAATGAGAATAATGTTTAATAATTTAAAAATGAGGAGAGATATAACTATTTATACTAACCTAGTCTATGCTTGTTTGGATACAAGAATTGCTTTATACATAAATGGCTACAAGGACACATAATACTAGAACATAAACAAGCCTTAGACACTCCCCTTAGATGACTTAGACCACACACCATAAATCTAGAGTTAAAGACATTTTTCCTTCATCATTTCTTCTTCATTCCAACACTCTCCCTCCAGCTTAAGACATGACAATGCCTAAGCTTGCAACCATGAAGCATTACCTCATTAAAAACCTAAAGACGTAAAATCCAATTGGAACAAAACATTTTCTAGGGAAAAAGAGTATAACACTCCATGTTGGGATCATTGTTGTGAAATGGTCATAAGGCCAAGCCTTAGATAGATGGATGCGACATTCTTCAAAGTTGTTGCCTTGAACACATCAGCTAGTTGATCCTCACTCCTTGTATAGCAAGGCAAAATGATTCTTTTTCCAATAGCTTCTCTTACTTTGTGGCAATCTACTTCTATATGCTTGGTCATTTTATGAAACACAGAGTTGGAGATAATTTGTATATCAGCCTGATTTTCACAATGAATGGTGATAGGATCATCAAAGCTCACGGCGAAGTCCTCAAGAAGTTGCTTCAGCCAAATGCATTCAGTTGTAAACTTCCTCATGGCTCTATATTCTGATTCTGCACTAGAGCATGACACCACCTTTTGCTTCTTAGTTTTCCAAGTCACAAGGTTCTCTCCTATGAAAATACAATAGCTTGTGGTACTTCTTTTATCCTCCCTATCTCCTGCCCAATCTGCATCACAATAACCAACCACATTTGTGTTCCTATTGCAACCCATCCATATACCTTGTTCATGAGTGCCTTTTAGATATCTCAAAATTCGATTTGCCATCTCCCAATGTGTCATCTTTGGACCTTGCATGTGTTGAGATACCTGATTCACAACAAAACATAAATCTGGTATAGTGATGGTTAGATAAATAAGCTTACCAACCACTTTTCTATAGAGCTTAGGATCATGAAAATCAATTTCCTCCTCTAGCTCCCCCTTAGTTCCGATTTTATAGTCTTCTTCTAAGTGTGTTTTGGCTGGTTTAGCTTCCATCATACCTGTAGAGGTTAGTAAATCTACAACATATTTCCTTTGAGATAAAAAGAGACTTTCCTTGAACCTACACACTTCAATTCCTAAAAAGTATTTAAGTTCTCCTAAGTCCTCAATATCAAAGAAACTCTTCAAATATTCTTTTGTAGATGCAATATGGTGCGATCCTAGAAAGGCACAATCAGGATGCTAAGCGACCTGGACATGCAGAGGATTTTGATCAGATAGAGCTGGACCAGAACAAGGAAAGTGTGCGCTTAAGAGGCTTGGAAAGCTTGGAACAGCCCATCAGTGTTGTGTGGTCAAGTGAGAAGGAGCTGGAGAAGAAGTCCATGGACATGTATAAGCAGCTCATGGGCGTGGAGAAGCAGCCCATGGACGTGGAGTTGGACCAGGCCCAAAGAGGAGCAAATCAGGCGGCCTAAGAAACAAAATATCCAACTAATACGGCCCAAGAAGAAGACTCAAGCCAAATGGTCCAAATCCAAGGAGTCATGGATGTGTGGCTTGGCCCAATAACTAAATCTAGAGCTGAGATCCAAAGAAAGTTTATTCTACAAGTGGCTTGGAACTAGCTAAGAAGGAAAAGGAAGTTCAAAGAGAGTAAACCAATTGGACTGGTTTAATTGTTTTAATTTGTAATTATATGACTTCAATTGAACCAAAACACTTAAATTAGACCAATTATGATTAGGGTTAGTAAGCTAAACCATTATGGTTTATTAATTTAGGATTTTCAGCCTTTAAAAGGCATTTTCTTCCCCCTTGTACAGACCTACGAATATCATTTAAAAAATAAGCTTTCAAGCTTTTGTGTTCTTCCTTTGTGCTTTCTCCGTTCAGCCTATGAACATTGACCATCACCTGGTGTAGGTGCTACAATTTGAATCCCTTAACTGTAGACAGGCTGATCCTGAGTTTTGGAGATTCAAATCATCCTTTTGGTCAGTCATAACCCTAAGGAGAAGTCCACCCACGTTTTTGGAGGGCTAGTAGCCTCCAATCCCATCGCCACCCTCCTTTAAGTGATCCAAAAATTCATCACCTATCCAGAAATGCACCAAGTGGTATCACAGTCACTTGAAGTTAGGGTTTGTGGAGTTCATCTCAATTTCAATTTTATCATTCACAAATTTTAGGATTTTGTTTTGTCTTTCATCTTAAACACCTTATTCTCTTTATATCTTATGTAAATCTGCTGAGCCTCTCATGAATTACAAAGAACACAAAGAAAAAAATCATTCAAATATATATATATATATATCGGTCTTCAAAAAAAAAGCAGAAGAGAAATCCTGCTAGGACTTGGTTAATCAGCTGACGAAAAAATCTTGCAATCTTTCTATCTTAATCACAGTAGGTTATAGCTCTAGATCTTAGGTGATTGGGTTTTGATCTATTCTGAACTTGTAGGAATAGCAAGAGGATTGAACACAGAGAGAACCAAAAGAGAGAGAGAGGATTTTATAATCTGTTTTTTTAAGTTTGTTTCAGGGAATTAATGACAAAGAGAAATTTGGTAGATCAGATTGTCCATCTTGATCAGTTCCAGTATGAAGCTATGATGACTGAGATCACTAGGAAGCTGCAACAAGATTTCAATAGGACTAACCATGCTAATGAGTGTCATGAATTTTCAATCTCTACAAGCAGAAAAGCAGGAGGAGTTAACTTTTATCACCATCGTCGCCCTAGAGCATAAGAATACCTTAGTCAATCCAAGCTTGGAATTCCATCATTCCATGGAAAGATTGATCCTGAAGCTTATTTGGAATGGGAAGAATAGATGTAATTGGT
Source organism: Streptanthus diversifolius (assembly GCA_039880935.1). Taxonomy (NCBI): domain Eukaryota; kingdom Viridiplantae; phylum Streptophyta; class Magnoliopsida; order Brassicales; family Brassicaceae; genus Streptanthus; species Streptanthus diversifolius. The sequence continues at coordinate 2,532,758 of JAXGFM010000008.1, forward strand.
GCTCAGCTATCATCATTACACTGAGGCAAAGAAGGTCAAACTTGCTTCATCTGGATTCAGCGGTTATGCCATCCATTGGTGGGATCAGATTGCATCCACAAGGAGGCACAATGAAGAAACTCAGATTGCTTCTTGGTTTGAGATTAAATTTGTTATGAAAAGGAGGTTTGCTCCAGATTATAATAAATTTGGTTATGTGCAGGACAGACACAAAAAAAGTTCACAAGAGAGGACTAATGTGAGTAGATCAGAGAGGTCTAAGGACGTGAGGAGAAGCCAAGCGAGGAGACCCAGCTCACGCCCATCACCCATCCAGTGGACACGCCAAGAACATATGTATTCTAAGGAGAAACCGAAGCAGATTCCTAGAAGGTTGTTTGTGGAGAGTGTTGTTAGCAACGATGATGAAAAGAAAGAAGTATTTGAAACTTCATATTCTCCTAATGAAGCCAAGGTTTCCAGGAGGTTGTTTGGGACTGAAAATTTTTCAAATGACTCAATCACAGACTTTGAGGAGTAGATACCAGGAGAGGTACCCAAGGAAGTACCACCAGCCAGAGGCATGGAGATGTTGGAAGTTGCTAAAGACGCCATTGGAGTTATAGGAAGAAGAGAGATGTCTGGTCCATTTCCAAATGTGTTTAAAGGTAAGGAATATTTAGCTTAGGGTGAGTTTAACAAGGATACTTTCTCTGTTCCATCAGTTGGTATATTAGATGAGACTTATCTAGGTTTTACTAATCTCAAACCGGTGGAACCGAGTATCAGAGAGTTTTCTTTGCAGGATAATGAAGATAAGCTACCAGAGAAGACATCAAAGTGATTGTCATTGGACAGCAACTTGGCGCCTACAACTAGTTGGAAGTTCAAGTCCTTCACTCCTTCTTTCATTGATGAAAGTCGTCTCAAACTGTGTAAGGATATTGGTGTGAAAACTTATTTACCTAGTCTGTTTGTGATTGTTACACCTGAAGAGAAAAACAATTTGGTTTAGAGAATGTGAAAGAATTTTGTATTTCTGGGTTTATTTTTGATAAGATGATTCAATCTTTTGAAGCACCTAGGCATGAAATATTTTCTATATCAGAATGTTCTTTGATTTGTGAAACTGGGAGTTCTGAGTTTACTTTGAGTCATAAGTTGATTATGAGAACATTAGGACATAAATCGGTGGGGATTGATACAGATCTTGTGATTGATGAATGTTTCTCTAATAAAGTGTTGGATAACTTGAAATCAGTTACAAAAGTTTGTGAAACTTTGTGCTGTGAAAATTTTTGGGTTTTAAAACCTTGTGCTTTGAACTCAGCCTTGAGAGAAAACGTTTTTAGAAGTTTGTCCAAGTTAGATCACGAGTTTGCATTGCTAGAATGGTGGTCTAGGAACATGCATGACCTACTTAGAGTAAGAGAAGTTCTGAATTAGAATATGTTGAGAGAGTTTCTAATTTAGCACAATTCAATATGTTTGCTAGCAATGATATCTATTTGTTTGGTTTGTGTTCAAAAGAAATTTTTTTTTCCAGTGAGTGTTCTAATGCTAGAATGATATATGATTTATCTTAGATGGTGATTATAGGAACCTGAGTCTTGTTTTTAAGAACTTAAACCCAAGGAATTCTGTTGTCTATTTATGTTGCACATTTGATGAGGTTTTTCTAGTGTTTGAAAAGAAGTAGGATAGACAGATTATGGAATTTGTTCCAAGAACAAAAAGGATTCATGATCTCGACAAACAAGTTGATTATGGACCAAAGGAACACTTAGCAAGGAGTGGTGCCAAAACAGAGCAAGTACAAGATGTCCACAACAATCTTACTAGTTTGGATATTGGATATGGAATCATACAAGACAGCCGCTTCCAACATTCCAAGCTAAGTACACCCTTAATCATACCTCCAAAGATTTTAACTTGTTTTATTGTTTTTCAGATGAATTGGATTTGAGGTCAAATCCTTTCAAAGGAGGAAGGGGTGGTGCGATCCTAGAAAGACCCAATGAGGATGCTAAGGGACCTGGACATGCAGAGGATTTTGATCAGATGAAGCTGGACCAGAACAAGGAAAGTTTGGGCTTAAGAGGCTTGGAAAGCTTGGAACAGCCCATCAGTGCTGTGTGGGCAAGTGTGAAGGAGCTGGAGAAGCAGTCCATGGAAGTGGATAAGCAGCTCATGGACGTATAAAAGCAGCCCATGGACGTGGAGTTGGACCAGACCCAAAGAGAAGCAAATAAGGCGGCCCAAGAAACAAAATATCTAACTAATGTAGCCCAAGAAAAAGACTCAAGCCAAACGGCCCAAATCCAAGGAGTCATGGATGTGTTGCTTGGCCCAATAACTAAATCCAGAGCTGAGATCCAAAGAAAGCTTATTCTACAAGTGGCTTGGGCCTGGCTAAGAAGAAAATGGAAGCACAAAGAGAGTAAACCAGTTGAGTTGGTTTAATTTATAATTATATGAATTAAATTGAATCCAAAACACTTAAATTAGACCAATTATGTGCTGGAATGAAGAAGAAATGATGAAATTAGAAAGCCTTTAATGGTTTCTATAATAGGCGTGAGTTACTTGGTTTAAAGGAGAGTGTCTAAGGCTTGTTTGTGTTATAGTGTTATATTATCCTTGTAGCAATTCATTTATAAGGCAATCTTTGTATCCAAACAAGCATAGACTATATTAGTATAAATATCTATCTCTTTCTCATTGTAACTTAGAAAGTATTATTCTGATTCTCTTAATAAAATCATTATTCTCTCTAAATCTCTCTAATCTCTCATTCTCTCATTCTACAAATCTCTTAATCTCATAATCTTTCATGGTATCAGAGTCAGGTTGCATCAATCTGGGTAAAATTCATCATTCAATCCTTGAATCAAGAAGAAATTATCTTCTTTACAATCTCCTTTCAGTCATATTTCGATTGTCATCTTGAAACGCACATTCCGTCCAAACCACGGCTCCTTTTGACTATATGCTTTTTCTGGATTTTACTTCGGCGAGTTCTGAAGCCACAAAAATTTGAATTGCATCATTTGACCAAGGTAATCAAAAGTTACGAATTCTTGCATCAGACCTCCGCGAGTGCCTACGCCGCAAACCTCCGTGTTTCCCAAGTCATTCCGTCGTCGAATCTTCATCAAATCGCGTTTTTCAAAATCTTAAACTCAAGCCCTTCAAGTCTAGTTTCTATTTAAATAAATGAGAACTCATTTCCATTTTTTTGAAGGAAGTTATTGAAGTTTTTCTCAGAGACGTCAAAAATCACCCCTCACAAGAATCTGGCGATAAAATTCTAATCTTTTCTCAATTTTATTTAAATCTTTGAATCTTTAAAGTTAAATAAGTATCTTGTGAGGGTCTCCAGGAAAGTTAGTTTCAATCTGGTAGGTTTAAGTCTTCAAGATTGTTTTTCTTGATTTCCATGTTAATCTTTGAAAGTTGAAAAATGAGGGAACCTTGAATTTTTTTTGGATTGGTTTAATAATAAAATTCGAATTTTTGACTATATTTTTAATTGTTGGTAAAGATAAGAACTGTTATTAGGTGGTTGAAGTTAGTTGAATCTTGTTGCAGGAGTTGGTTAAGATTTGTTGTAGTTAGTTGAGGTTGGTTTCTAGTTGTTGGAATTTGCTTGGACTGCAAGCTTCTTGGAAATTCTTGGTCACGCGCCTGATCTTGGACTGCACAGCCGCTCCACACCAGCTGTCTCCGTGTCTGACTGTCCTGTCCAGCATCCCGTGTTCGAGTCCAGCCGTTCCCGTTCTCCGTCCGTGATACACGAACAAGCGAACACGTCCCAAACTCGTCCCGACCAGCTGTTCCCAAGCTGTCTTGGCGTGTATGTTTCCTTGCTCCTGTCTGGTTGGCGTGCCAGTGTTACCAAGCTGAAGAAAGGAGCCCACACTTGGAGCCCCTGGCGATTATCGAACTCGCGGCCTTCCGCTTGCGAAGAACCCGACCAACATCATTCGTCTCGACCAACATTTCTTGTTCCGATCGGTTGCCACCAAGCAAGTACCACGTGTGACCAGCAAGACCCGACCGTTCTTCCAACGTCTCGAAAAGCACACCTTACCAGCATTCAGACAAGTACACCTGACCAGTTCGACCGCACTAATCATCACATTACTTGGATCACACGGCATCACAGCCGCGTCCCACCCGCTCTTTGTCCCGGCAAGTTGTCTACGTTCCGTCTCGACCAAGTCAACCCGACCGGCTGCACCTTCTAAAACATGGATATTCAAGCTACAGTCAGAGTTCCAGTCATTCTTCATGGAGCAAATTACCTCTTGTGTCTAGGACTATGAAAACCACATTGGGTGGTAAAGGCCTTTGGAATCACATTTCTACAAATGGCCTTGAAGAAAATGAAGTGGCTGAAGTTAGTGAGGCTGTGCCTGCTCAAGCCAAATGGTACTCTCTATACTTCAAAATTATCTTGGTATTGATCTTTTAGAGGCTTATTCATTTTGTGAAAATGCTAAGGATCTTTGGGACACTTTGCAAAAGGTGTAGTAAGGAAATACCACTAACCTTTTAAGAATTTTTGAAGTAAAGAAGACTTTGAATGAATTAAGGCAGGAGGATGCAGAATTCACAAAGCATTATGGCTCATTCAGATCATTGTGGGCTGAGCTAGAGATGCTAAGGTCAGCCACCATTGACCCAATTGTTCTCCTTGAAAGGAAAGAACAAGATAAGGTGTTTAGGTTACTATTAACTCTTAATACTACTTACTCAGACCTTATTAAGCATATTGTCAGGTCTGATAAGCTTCCTAACTTGTAAAATGTTTGTGCTCAAATAAAATGGAGCAAGGATCTCATGGATTATTTGGCAACAAGGCTGAATTGGTGGCTGCACACAAGAGCTTCTTCAAATCAGCACCAACAAATGAATCTAGGAAGAGGAGACAAACATGTGACCATTGCAAGAGGAGTGGCCATAAAAAGAAAGATTGTTGGGTACTCCATCCTCAGCTGAAGCCAAGCTGGACTTCTCGGCCACAGCAACCCACGGCCAGCCACACGAAATTGCAAGCTCATGGCCTGGTGACGGTTCCTTCAAAGGCGTGTAGCAGCTCAGTTTTTCACTCAGCCTCAACTAGTGCCATGTCTCCAGCATCTGAATTTGTGACAAAATCAGACTTAGAAGCTCTTATCAAAGCAATAAATGATGGTAATGTGTTGGGTAAAAATTTTCATGCTTCTTTTCAAACTTCTTTTACTCCTAATATCTCTAAATCATTGGTGGTTGATTCTGGTGCTTCTCATCATATGATTAGTGATCTAGGTTTACTAGAGAATGTACAAACTGTCTTAGGTAATGTTGTCATTGCTAATGGAATTAAAGTATCAATTAAAGGCATAGGAAAACTTAAATTGTTTGACAAAGAATCTAAAGCCTTTTACATGCCTTCCTTTACTTCTAATTTGCTTTCAGATAAAAGAGCTACTACTGATTTAAATTTTCAGGCTGTCTTTGGTCCTAATGATTTCTACTTTCAGGATATTGAGACTAGTAGAAGATTTGGATAAGGAATCACAAGAGATGACTTGTATGTGCTTGAAGATATGACTAGTGTTAGTAGGTTAGAAGCGGCTTTTCATGCTAGCTCCTTTAGTAATGATTCTGATCTTTGGCATGCTAGATTAGGACATCCTCATCCTAGAGCACTTGAACTGATTGTTCCTGGTTTAAAAATGCCAAAGGATATGTGTGATTCTTGTATACTTGGAAAGAATTGCAAAACAGTTTTTGAAAAATCTATGCATACTTATTATAATTGTTTTGAGTTGGTGCATTCTGATGTTTAAAAATCTCCATTTTCATCTAGGGAAAACCATAAGTATTTTGTGACATTTATTTATGAAAAATCCAAATATACTTGGGTTACTTTGCTTAGTTCTAAAGATAGAGTATTTGATGCATTTTTAAATTTTCAAGCATATGTTACTAATCAATACAAAGTATTAAATGCTTTAGAACAGATAATGAAGGAGAATACACTAGCACCAGACTCCAAAAACACCTGGCCAAGCATGGCATTGAACATCAAACCAGCTGTCCTTACACCCCAATACAAAATGGAGTGGCTGAAAGGAAGAATAGGCATTTGATGGAAGTCGTGAGAACAATGATGTTCCACATGAAAGTTCCCAAAAAGATTTTAGGGGGATGCTCTTATAGCTGCATGCTACTTTATTAATAGGACTCCTACAAAAGTCTTAGATGACTTGTCTCCATTTGAGGTACTAAACAAAACTAGACTCAATATTGACCACTAAAGAGTTTTTGGTTGTGTTTGTTTTGTATTTGTTCCAAGGGAGCAAACGAACAAGCTGGAACCAAAGAGTACCAAAGCTATGTTCATTGGATATTCTTCTATTCAGAAAGATACATATTATGATCCAGAGACTAGAAGAGTCTTGGTATCCAGAGATGTTAAGTTCCAAGAATCCAAAGGTTTCTATGAAGAAGGAACTTGGGATCAATTTAAGGACATCTCAACAACAAGATCAGACCAAGTTGAGAACTTAAGGAGGCTCTTGGAAAGCATTGAATAGTATCCCCTCCTGTTCAGCAGCCCCTAGCCACGGCTTCTCATGCTCAAGCTGTTCCGGCCGTGACCAGTTCCGACCAGCCAGCCGCGGCCACACTAGCCGATCCGCGGCCTTCGACACCCACTGGTCCTTCCACCCATCAGCCACCTGGTATCTTCAGTTCTCCTGGCCTTCCTCCTCTTGAACATGGGGGGGAGAGACATCTACTCATGTCCAACAAGACTCAGCAAGAGAAGAATCAATTTTGGTCTCAGCTTCCAAAAGATCAAGAGAAGTGCCCACTCCTATGGAAGTTTTAGGTGAATAGGAAGATCCTATCCAAGAAGCTCCACCTACAGTCCTAAGAAGGAGCACTACACAAAGGAAACCACCAATATTCTACAATGGGAATGTTGTGGTTTATTATGATCAGGGAGTTTATAATATTACTCACTTACCTACTAACCATTTTGCTTTCATTTCAAGTCTTGATAAGGAGCAGATTCCAAAGACATATGAGGAAGCTATGACCAAGAAGGAATGGAGGGAAGCTATTCTAGCTGAGAAACAAGCCATGGAAAGGAATGTTACCTATGCTTCAGCTACTTTATCAAAAGGAAAAAGTGCTGTAAGTTTTAAATGGATTTTTACCATTAAATACAAAAGCAATGGTGAAATTGATAGATATAAAGCTAGGTTGGTGGCTAGAGGTTTTACTCAGACATAAGGTGAGGATTAAAGGCATACCTTTGCACCTGTAGCTAAGCTTCTTTCTGTTAATGTTGTTCTTTCACTTGCTACTAACCTTGAGTGGGAGTTATGGCAAATGGATGTTAATAATGCATTCTTGCAAGGTGAACTAGAAGAAGAGGTATACATGTCACCTCCACCAGGTCTAGAGGAGGAGGTAGGGAGCGGCAACATTCTCACACTGAGGAAGGCCATAGATGGCCTTAAACAATCTCCAAGAACTTGGTACCACAAGCTAAGTGTAACATTGATGGATAGAGGATTCAAAAGATCTGAAGTTGAACTAAAAAGCAAGGAAGGAATTGTGGTAATTCTAATTTATGTAGATGATATAATCATATCTGGTAGTGATAGTGTTGGTATTGTATCTACTAAATATTACTTGAAGAGTTTCTTTGACATTAAGGATCTATGAGAACTTAAATACTTCTTAGGAATTAAAGTATGTAGGTTCAAGGAAGGTCTCTTTTTATCTCAAAGGAAATATGTTGTAGATTTATTAACCTCTACAGGTATGATGGAAGCTAAACCAGCCAAAACACCCTTAGAAGAAGATTATAAAATCGGAACTAAGGGGGAGCTAGAGGAGGAATTTGATTTTCATGATCATAAGCTCTATTGAAAAGTGGTTGGTAAGCTTATTTATCTAACTATCACTTGACCAGATTTATGTTTTGCTGTGAATCAGGTATCTCAACACATGCAAGGGCCAAAGATGAGACATTGGGAGATGGAAAACCGAATTTTGAGATATCTAAAGGGCACTCATGAACAAGGTATATAGATGGGTTGCAATAAAAACACAAATGTGGTTGGTTATTGTGATGCAGATTGGGCAGGAGATAGGGAGGATAGGAGAAGTATCACAGGCTATTGTACTTTCATAGGAGAGAACCTTGTGACTTGGAAAACCAAGAAGCAAAATGTGGTATCATGCTCTAGTGCAGAATCAGAATATAGAACAATGAGGAAGCTCACAACTGAATGCATTTGTCTGAGGCAAATTTTGGAGGATCTTGCCATGAAGTATGAAGAACCTATCACCATCCATTGTGACAATCAGGCTGCTATACACATAGCCTCCAACTCTCTGTTCCATGAAAGGACCAAGCATATAGAAGTAGACTGCCACAAAGTAAGGGAAGCCATTGGGAAGAAAATCATCTTGCCTTGTTATACAAAGAGTGAGGATCAACTAGCTGATGTCTTCACCAAAGAAAAAACTGTGAAAAATGGCGCCTCCATCTATCCAAGGCTTGGCCTTATGACCATTCCAGACCAATGATCCCAACATGGAGTGTTATACTCTTTTTTGCCTAGAAAAGGTTTTTTCCCAAATGGATTTTCCTTCTTTAGATTTTTAATGAGGTAATGCTTCATGGTTGCAAGCTTAGACATTCTCCATGTCTTAAGCTTGAGGGGGGGTGTTGGAATGAAGAAAAAATGATGAAATTAGAAAATCTTTAATGGTTTCTATAATAGGCGTGAGTTACTTGGTTTAAAAGGAAATGTCTAAGGCTTGTTTGTGTTATAGTGTTATGTTATCCTTGTAGCCATTCATGTATAAGGCAATCCTTGTATCGAAACAAGCCTAGACTAGATTAGTATAAATATATATCTCCTTCTCATTGTAACTTAGAAACTATTATTCTCATTCTCTTAATAAAATCATTCTTTTCTCTAAATCTCTATAATCTCTCATTCTCTAATTCTACAAATCTCTTAATATCATCATCTTTTATTATGATTAGGGTTAGTAAGCTAAACCATTCTGGTTTAGTAATTTAGGTTTTTCAGCCTTTAAAAGGCAATTTCTTCCCCCTTGTACAGCCACCTACGAATTTCAGTTAAAAAATAAGCTTTCAAGCTTTTGTGTTCTTCCTTTGTGTTTTCTCTGTTAAGTTTATGAACATTGACCATCACCTGATGAATCCCTAAAACTGTAGACAGGCTGATCCTGAGTTTTGGAGATTCAAATCATTTTTTTAGTCAGTCATAACCCTAAGGAGAAATCCACCCACGTTTTTGGAGAGCTAGTAGCCTCCAATCCCATCGCCACACTCCTTCAAGTGATCCAGAGATTCATCTACATAAATGAGAATTACCACAATACCTTCCTTACTTTTTAGTGTAAAAAGAGTGTGTTCAACTTCAGATCTTTTGAAGCATCTGTCTATCAAGTTTACACTTAGCTTGTGGTACCAAGCTCTTGGATATTGTTTAAGGCCATAGATGGCCTTCCTTAGCCTGAGTATGTTGCCGGCCCCTACCTCTTCCTCTAGACCTGGTGGAGGTGACATGTATACCTCTTCTTCTAATTCACCTTGTAAAAATGTATTCTTAACATCCATTTGCCATAATTCCCAATCAAGGTTAGTAGCAATTGAAAGAACAACATTAACAGAGTGAATCTTAACTACAGGTGCAAAGGTATCCCTATAATCTTCACCATAAGTTTGAGTAAATCCTCTAGCCACCAACCTAGCTTTATATCTACCAGTTTTACCATTGCTTTTGTATATAATGGTAAAAATCCACTTAGAACTTACAGCTCTTTTTCCTTTAGGTAAAGTGGTTGGAGCATAGGTACCATTCCTTTCCATGGCTTGCTTCTCAGCTAGGATAGCTTCCCTCCATTCCTTTTTAGTCGTAGCTTCCTCATATGTCTTTGGAATCTGTTTTTTATCAAGACTTAAAGTGAATACAACATGGTTAGTAGGTAAGTAAGTAATGTTACAAACTTCCTGATCATGATGAACCACTGCATTCCCATTGTAGAAGACTGATGGATTCCTTTTTCTTGTGCTCCTTCTTAACACTGTAGGTGGAGCTTGGATATGCTCATCCTCTTCACTTAAAGCTTCAATGAGAGTAGGCACATGAGTAGATGCTTATCCCCCTACCCATGTTCAAAAGGAGGAAGGCCAGGAGAGCTGGAGGAAACTGGACCGGACCGGACCGGAGTGGATGGCTGTGGCCCGGCTGGCCGTGTCGGTGCTGTGGCCGTGTCGGGGCTGGACGCAGTTGGTGCAGGAGGCTGAGGTTGAAGTGAGGTGGGCATGGGCTGAGGGTGAGGAGAGAATATGTCAATGCTCTCCAAGAGTCTCATCAAGTTCTCAGCTTGGTCAGATCTTGTTGTGGAGATGTCTTTAAATTGATCCCAAGTTCCTTTTTCATAGAAACCTTTTGATTCTTGAAATTTGATATCTCTGGATATGAAGACTCTTCTAGTCTCTGGATCATAGCATTTGTAGCCTTTCTGGGTAGGAGAATACCCAATGAACATAGCTTTGGTACTTTTTGGTTTCAGCTTATTCATTTGATCTCTTGGAACTAATACAAAACAAACACAACCAAAAACTCTTAGGTGGTCAATGTTAGGTCTAATTTTGTTTAGTACCTCAAATGGAGACAAGTCATCTAGGACTTTTGTAGGAGTTCTATTAATCAAGTAGCATGCAGGTACAAGAGCATCCCCCCCAAAATCTTTTGGGAACTTTCATGTGGAACATCATTGTTCTCACAACTTCCATCAAATGCATATTCTTCCTTTCAGCTACTCCATTTTGTTGTGGAGTGTAAGGACAGCTGGTTTGATGTTCAATGTCATGATTGGCCAAGTGTTGTTGAAGCCTGGTGCTAGTGTATTCCCCTCCATTATCTGTTCTAAAGCATTTAATACTTGCATTGTATTGGTTAGTAACATATGCTTAAAAATTTAGAAATGCATCAAATACTCTATCTTTAAAACTAAGCAAAGTGACCAAAGCATATTTGGACTTTTCATCAATAAATGTCACAAAATACTTTTGGTTTTCTCTAGATCAGAATGGAGATGTCCAAACATCAGAATGCACCAAATCAAAACAATTATCATAGGTATGCAAAGATTTTCAAAAACTGTTTTGCAATGTTTCTCAAGTATACAAGAATCACACATATATTTTGGCATTTTTAAACCAGGAACAATTAGTTCTAGTGCTCTAGGATGAGGATTTCCTAATCTAGTATGCCAAAGATCAGAGTCATCACTAAAAGAACTAGTACTAGCAACCGGTTCCACCTCTCTTGCATTGGTCATATCTTCAAGCACATACAAGTCACTCTTTGTAGTCCCTTGGACAAATTTCTTACTAGTCTCAATATCCTGAAAATAGAAATCATTAGGACCAAAGATAGCTTGACAATTCAAATCAGTAGTGGCTCTTTTAACTGAAAGCAAATTGATGTAAAAGATAGCATGTAAAAAGCTTTAGATTCTCTATCAAACAACTTAAGTTTTCTTATGCCTTTGATTGATACTTTGATTCTATTAGCAATAACAACATTACCTAAGCCAGGTTCTAAATTCTATAGCAATCATATATCATTAATCATATGATGAGAAGCACCAGAATAACCAACAAATGATTTAGAGGCATTAGGAGCAAAAGAAGTTTGAAAAGAAGCATGAAGAGTTTTACCCAACACATTACCATCCTTAATTGCTTTGAGAAGAGCTTCTAGATCTGATTTTGTCACAAATTCAGATGCTGAAGATATAGAACTGGTTGGGGCCGAGTGACAATGGGAGCTGGTACAAGCCATAGAAGGAACTGGGAACTTGTACACGCCATGGCCGGCAGCTTGAAGCTGAGTGTGGCCGGCTGTATGTTGTTGTTTCTCAAGGGACCAGCATGGCTTTAGCTCAGGATGGAGTACCCAACACTCCTTCTTTGTATGGCCACTCTTTATGCAATGATCACATATTGGTCTCTTCTTCCTTGTATCATTTGTTGTTGTTGATTTGAAGAAACTCTTTGTGCAGCCACCAATTCAGCATTGTTGCCAAAGAGTCCATGGGATCCTTGCTCCTTTTGGATTTGAGCACAAACATTTTTCAAGCTAGGAATCTTATCAGACTTGAGTATATGCTTAACAAGATCTGAGTAAGTTGTGTTAAGAGTTAATAGTAACCTAAACACCTTGTCTTGTTCTTTCCTTTCTAGGAGAACAATTGGATCAATTGTGGCTGGCCTTAGCATCTCTATCTCAGCCCACAATGCTCTGAATGAGCCATAGTGCTTTGTGAATTCTGCATCCTCCTGCTTCAATTCATTAAAAGACTTTTTCACCTCAAAAATTCTTAAGAGGTTAGTAGTGTTTTCATACACCTTTTGCAAAGTGTTCCAAAGTTCCTTAGCATTCTCACAAAAAGAATAAGCTTCTAAGAGATCACTAGCAAGAGAGTTTTGAAGTATAGAGAGTACCAATTGATTTTCTTGGTACCATTTAGCTTGGACAGCCTCATTGAATTCGACAACTTCATTTTCTTCATGACCATTGGTTGAAATATGACTCCAAAGGTCTTTACCACCCAATGTGGTTTTCATGGTCCTAGACCATAAGAGATAATTTGCTCCATGTAGAATGACAGGAGCTCTGGTAATGGTTTGAATCTCCATGCTTAACAAGCTGACAGGGACTGACTTACTTATGGGAATGGTTGGGAACGGCTGGTCGGGACAAAGGTGGTCGGGAACGACTGGCTTACTCACACAAACGCGGGCGCGTGGAACCGCTTTGGCCACTCCAACAACTCCAACAACTTTTGTAACTTCCTGCAACAGAATTCAACCAATCCCAACTTACAAGAACAACCTCTAACAGTCCTTATCTTCACAACCAATGATGATCCAGCAACAAAATTCGAATTTTACCAATGTGCCAATCCAAAAATCAAGTTTCCCTCTATTTTCCTGATTTTCAAAGTTTGATGAAAAATCAATCTATCTTGAAGACTTAAACCCTTCTGATTGCAACCAAATTTCTTGGAGAACCTCAAAAGATACTTATTAACTTTCCAGATTCAAAGATTTTTAGAAAACTGAGAAAGGATAAGAGTTTTATCACCAGATTATTGTAAAGGGCAATTTTAGATGTCTTGAGGGAAAACTTCAAGAACTTCCTTCAAACTTAGGAGAATTAAGTTCTGATTTCTTTAAACAGCAACTAAATTTGATAGGCTTGATTTTAAGATTTTGAAAATCACGATTTGGCGAAGATTTGATGCAGAATTATCATAGAAACACGGAGGTTTGTGGCGGAGGCAATCGCGGAGGTCCGATGCAAGAAAAATCGTATCTTTTGATTCTCGTGGTAAAATGATGCAAATGCAATTGACGTGACTTCAGAACTCGCCGGAGAACAATCCAGAAAAAGCCGATCGTCGAAAACTGTCGTGGTTTAGCCATAATTAGCGATCAAAGTTGATAGGCAAAATCGGAATGATAGATGAAGATGATTTCGACTTGATTCAATGATTCATGATGAATTTTATCCCAGATTATTGTAACCTGGCTCTGATACCATGACAGAATATGAGATTAAGAGATTTGTAGATTTAGAGAATAAGAGAATGAGAGATTAGAGAGAAGAATGATTATATTTAGAAAATGAGAATAATGTTTTCTATGTTACAAATGAGGAGAGAGATAGCTATTTATAATAATCTATTCTAGTCTTGTTTGGTTACAAGGATTGCCATATACATGAATGGCTACAAGGATAACATAATACTAGAACACAAACAAGCCTTAAACACTTCCCTTACATGACTTAGACCACACGCCTTTAAGCTAGAGGTACATGACGAATATTCGTGGATTGCCGAGCCATTAACGACATCACCATCAAGTACTAATACCCTATTATGCGGCTTGACGATATGCTGGACAAACTAAGTGGAGCCGTGATCTTCTCCAAAATAGATATAAAGAGCGGTTACCACCAAGTGAGAATGTGGAAGGGAGATAAGTAGAAAACCATATTCAAGACCAAGAAAGGTCTATACAAATGGCTGGTCATGCCGTTTGGGTTTTCCAATGCCCTGAGCACCTTTATGCGTCTAATGAACCATGTTCTTAAACCATACATCAGTAAGTTCGTGGTTATTTATGTTGATGATATTCTTATTTATAGTTTCTCTTACTCTGACCATGTGATAAATCTTGAGCTCGTTATGCAAACGCTTCTAAGTGGAGAAGTTATACACTAACCTCAAGAAGTGCACATTCTGCACTGATTAAGTTTTTCCTAGATTTTATTGTACGCTCGCATCAACTACAGGTTGAAGAGGAAAAGATCAGGAGCTTCCACGGCTTGGCAAGCTTTTACCATCGGTTCGTGAAAGACTTCATCAGCATTGCTAGCCCCCTTATGTTCGTAGTCAATAAGAACCAATAATTCAAATGGGGAAATAACAAGAACGAGCCTTCCGGCTTCTGAAAGAACGGCTGATGGACGCCCATGTTTTATCCTTACCGGACTTCAACAAGACATTTGAGGTGGACTTGACGCACCCAAAGTAGGCATCGGAGCCGTCCTGACCCAAGCAGGCAAAACCATGGCTTACTTCAGTGAGACGCTAAGCGGAATGGCTTTGAACTATCCCACCTACCACAATGAGATGTACGTCTTAGTCCAAACAATGGAGGCTTGGCAACACTACTTATTGGCGAGAGAGTATATCATACACACAGACTACCAAACCTTGCAGCATCTGAAGGGGAAAACGAAAATTAAAAGGAGGCATGCACGTTGGTTAAAGTTTATTGATACCTTCCCATACCTGATTAATTACAATAAAGGAAAGGACAGCATGGTGGCAGACGCATTGTCTGGAGGCACACGCTCATCTCGGTCATGGAAACCAAGGTCATGAGTTCAAGATGATCAAGAATATCTATGTGGACGATGAGGACTTCAAGGAGATATTTATAAATCATGGCACATGCGCATACCACCGATTACTTGTTTGATGGTTTCTTTTTCAGGGACAAACAGCTGTGTATCCCGAGAGGCTCGATCCAGGTATTGCTACTAAGGGAGATGCACGGAGGAGGCTTGATGGGATATTTGAGAGTTGAAAAGACATTGAGCATGCTCAAGGAGAACTTCTATTGGCCGCACCTAAGGCAAGACATGGAGGCCCATTGTACTCGATGTTTGGTCTGTCAAAAGGCCAAGTCTGAAGCCCATCTGCACGGTTTTGTACATGCCACTGACAATTCCTACTACTCCTTGGACTGACATTTCTAAGGACTTTTTGCTAGGCTTGCCTAATGTAAACCACAAAAATTCCATCTTTGTTATCCTGGAAATATTCTCCAAGATGGCTTATTTCATACTGTGTGCCAAGACCAATGACGCGTCCCAAACAACTAGCCTTTTTGTCAAAGAAGTCGTAAGACTTCATGGAATACCTAGGACGATAGTCTTGAACCGCGACACCAAGTTCTTAAGCCATTTATGGAAGAAGTTGCGGAAGAAGTTAGGAACAAAGCTTGTATTCTCGACCATTTGCCATCCATAAGCTGATGGGCAGACCAAGGTGGTCAACATGACGCTATCTACACAGTTGAGAGCAACAATCAGGAAGAACTTGAAAACATGGCTTGAATGCATCTTATTCGTGGAATTCTCTTACAACCGAGCCACATATTCTGCAACCAAGATGTCCCCGTTTGAGGTTGTTTACTGTTTCAACCCAAATTCACCACTTGACCTCACGCTATTACCACCAGCAGAGGCGTGAGTTTGGAAGGAGAGACTAAGGCTGAATTCATCAAGAAGATTCACCAGAAAGCTAAGGGAACCATCGCGAAGAGGACGAACACTTACGTAAGACACGCCAACAAAGGAAGAAAACAAGTCGTCCTTAAGGAAGGAGACTGAGTCTAATACCAGTTGGAACTGCCAGGTAAGTTTAACATTTCTCCTACTTTAAACATTGCTGATTTAGAAATTTTTTATGCAGATGAGAAGGTACTTTTGGAGACCAAACCTCTTAAAGAGGGAGGGAATGATGAGGACATGAGCCGCTCTAGGACCGCGGACGGTGACCCAAGGAAGACAGATGATCTAAGCATGGAGGTTTCCTTCCCGTACGTAACACAAGGACCAATGACCCGTTCCAAGTCAAAAAAATTGGTCTCAAGTTAAACCAGTTCATGGACTGCATTTTAATTGTTGTCCCAACGACCCACAAGAGGAGCCACCTTGGAATAATGTGTTTTTGACTTCGGCCCATGAACCATGGAGACCACTAAACCAATAGACCACGACTTTTGGTGTCTTTATCATCACTCTTTGGTAAGACACCTAAAAGTCATGCTAGAGAATTTTTTTTTTCCTATCTTCGATTTTTTCCTAATGGGTTTTCTGAAAAATGTTTTAATAAGGCAACACCTCTAGTGTGCAAACCGGATTAGGACTTGTTCATAAATCTCATCTTTCGCAAGTCCTAAAATCTCTCCTATATTTTTAGTTGAGACCTGTTTTGTTTTTTATTTTTGGGCTGCGGGTTTTTTCATAAACTACTTGTTGATTTATTTTAGAATGCTTTGTTGTTTGACCTAATGGTCGATTGTGTAAGATTTAAGGCACTATAAAAACCTAAGTCCTTTCATTGAGTAAGACAGTCAATTCAGAAACAAAAACCTTGGTAATTTTCTTTGCAAATCAGCAGCCGCCTAAAAGAAAGAACACTTACTCCGAATTCAGATTTTTTCTTTCAAACTGGACGTCTATATGGTGTATAACGAGTCCATCACCATCGTGTGGTCTAACTTCACTTCCATCCAATCCAGTGCTAAGTTGAGACGGACATCTCTTTCAACCGAGTCCAATGTCCCAAAGGTCATAAACTGTGTATCATCTGGTATGAGGGTTAAAAAACTTCTATCTCCAAGATTGTATCAATCCAACCTTCTATCTACTAATTCTGTTGTATTGTTTCATTTGATTGATTGTACCTTTGTTTTAGAACTTATAAAACCTAGAAAAACCATAAAAAAAATATATAATTCCATTTGTGTTTGTTTTTATGTTTTTTTGTTTCATCCAAAAATATATGAAACGTTGCATCATCACCATTGTTAAACACTTGCTAGGTTTTTTTTGTTTACTAATTCTGTTGTATTGTTTCATTTGATTGATTGTACCTTTGTTTTAGAACTTATAAAACCTAGAAAAACCATAAAAAAAAATATATTTCCATTTGTGTTTGTTTTTATGTTTTTTTGTTTCATCCAAAAATATATGAAACGTTGCATCATCACCATTGTTAAACACTTGCTAGGTTTTTTTTGTTTCGAATTATTCTTGCATCATCCTTTTATTTGTTTAGTTAGTCTTCAGTTTGTATCCTGATCTGTGCATCACCGAATTAGGTTCTTGTATTGCAACTTTGATATAACGAAAAAATTCTTAAACCCTAATTATCTCGCATGCGCGGCGCTCCTTGACATTAGTCTTAGAAGTTTCTTTCATTATATGCTAGGGTCTTACAAATGCGTCTTGCCTCATTTGTATTTTCCTTTACCCCTACATTTTTCAGGAACATAGTAGCCATGTCGGTTGCCTGCAGGTCTTGCTTGCTTCAAGAGATCTTAACTCTGATGCATTCGGTTTAGTGAATGGTGCAAAACACAAGGCCTCTTCTTCCTTATATACATAACTGAAAATTGTGTTTTTTTGGTGTGGATATACATAAATGATCTGTTTCAGGTGTTCCATGGTGTTCCATGATAAGGTATGCGAGGTGAAACATTTACATTCTGGTTGTATAAGTTTTCCGACGATGAATAAGTATTAACGGCATTTATACAAAAAGTTTTGCTGGGTGTGAACCTAACTTATCAAGTATAGGTAGCTGCTTGCTTGTCAACTTCAAACTTGTGAATTAAGTTTTGATCTAATAAATTAGATAGACGAGGAACAAAACCTTTGTGGGAAAAATATCATTTATATTTGTATGTATATATACATATATATATATATATATAAATATTTGTTTTCATACACACATACTTTTCCGGATATATCTGCGAATATATTACGACCTTCATGTGTCATGAATCCATGACTTCTGCTTTGTACTTCCTTACTCTATAGTTTATATACTAAGAAACTAAATGTAACAGTATCCTACTTGATTAGCTCTCTATATGTCAACAGCTTATGTTTCAGTAACAGGTAGAATGAAACGTAATGCAACTTAAAATCTGGAATCATGGCAGGACAAACAACTTAAAAGTCTCAGAGAAACCAAACACAAGAGCAGCAGCAGAAAAGAGTTACTTGGGTTGGGTCACTGATTTATTCAAGCCAACAAAATGGAAAAATGTAACTAGCCCAAACACTGTTACCAATAGGCTTCTGCTTTTCAAGTTCCAGAGTAAGACCGGTTTCAAGAAATGATTACCAAAATACCAAACTGGAAATTTGTGCTTAAAAAGAAAAATCTCCATTCGCAAGAAAACGAAAACAATGCTTAAGGGAGTGTGCGCTGGTAAAGAGGCAGAGCTCCCAAGGCCTCTCGTTCCAATCTTTCCCTCTCAACCTGCAATACTCAAAATATATTGATGATGATGATGATGATGTATCATTACAGTGAAACTCCAATAGTACAAGCATTGCATAATTTACAAATATTCTTATTCAAAAGACTTACTAGAGCCAGCATCTCCTGAAGATAACTTCGGAATGGCGTCTGCACAGCCTGCAAAACATTAGAATGATCTCAAATAAGCTGGCTTACATATGCATTATATCGAAAGCCACAAAGTCATAATGAGGACATCAAGAGAAGAGGTGTACATGATTAGCATTTAACCAAAGAAACTAAGGTTCTCAAATTTTTAATGGATGCAAGAAACAAAGCATGTAGTGTAATTCCATTACGTAAATTACTCTGATTCAACAGAAAATAAGGTCCACATTCTGAGGAACACAACACCAAATAGTTAAACCGAGACAACAGTTTCAATACAACTCTTTCAATCCAAATAGCTCGAGATCCTCTAATTCTTGTAATTTCCTCAGTTTCCAACAAAAAAAAAAAAAAAACATACCAAATTCTCAAATTCATTATACATCCAAACTCAATTACGGTTCTTGGTGTCTTATTCACAAACCTTTGGCTTCAAAACTAAAGTTTCTGATTAAGAAAAAAAAAAGGTACCTGAAGGTCCTTGGGGAGGTACTCATGCTTCATGGAGAGATCCATGGCGCGCTTAAGACGCTGATTACGAGCATCAACGACCTCTCTGGGGAGTCTGTTCAACGCCTCTTTTATGTCCATATTGTAATACTGGTCGTACAGATCATCGTACCTGAGACCTGATTCATACGCAACAGATTCAGAAAAAACAAAACGATTTATGAATTAACCATCGAAACGGATTCAGGTTCGGATACAGAAGCTAGGGTTTGCGAGAGAGAGAGAGAGAGATGAGATCTGACCATATCTTCGAAGGCGTGTCGATATTGCTCTCATGTGAATCCGAGCGAGGAAGTTCTTGTTTGGATCAATGAAGGATTTGAGAAACGACGACATTTTTCACCCACCGATTTGCGCAACGAGGCTCCTCAATCCCAGAATCGCAACCTGATGTTTATAAAAAAGTTAGAAATTGTTTCTCAAACACTATATTTTTTATGATTTTATTTTTAATTTTATTTTATAATAAAAATTTATACTATTATCAAAAAATCAATAAATGTAAATCTATTTATAAGCAATCCATTAGGTAATTTCTGACCAAAATTCAAACTGAGTAAAACTAGTAAATTAAAATACAAAAATTTGTGGTAAAGCTCACTAATCTCAGCTCCATATTCTATAAACTTCTTTTTTTTTTAAAGATGAGATCCACCAATTTTTTTTCTAAAAAAGCACATATTTATATTTGGATTTGTATTCTCAAAAAAAACAATAAATAACATGAATAACTAGATCAAATCGATGTTATATATATATATATATATCACATATTTAATATATATATAATATATTAAAAATTAGCAAATAAAGGATATAAACTTGTTACTTTTGAGTTCAAATAATAAAAAGTTAACCAATTGAGATTATATTTTTTAGCAAATATTACAGACAAATTAGTTTTAAAATATCTAGATCATATTAAAATATTCTTGTCAGAATCATGTGGCACAATAGTGCTTACCTCTAAAATATATGATACATATCTGGAGTTCTAACACAACACCTGCAATGTTAAATGGGATGTTAATGTCATTTGGCTAAGTTGAAAAAAAAAATTATACTTATATTAAATAATATAGATGAACGTCTTTTCCTACATCTCCTCTTCCAAATCTTCAATCTCCAACATGAGCGGAATCTCCAACAATGACGACATCTCAAAATTTGGTGGTATCTCCAACAATGGGGACATTTTCAAAAATGGTGGCATCTCCAATAATTGCGACATCCTTAATGGTCACATGCTCAATGGCCATATAATAATAGTTGATTGATATTTGATTTGAAGGAAATATGAATTGTATGTTAGATAAAACAATGTAGTTGTATATAAACAAATATTAATTAACCATTATTATCATTACAACTAAGTATCAATAAATACAACTATGTGATATGATATAATTAAGTATAAATAGATATAATTATATTGTAAATATAACTAAGTTTTGAGTATACAACTGAATATAACTATGTCAATAACGAATACAACTGAGTTTTTAGAATACAAAAGAATACAACTATGTAAATAACAAATACAACTGAGTTTTGAGAATACAACTGAATACAACTGAGTTTTGAGAATACAATTGAATACAATTGTGTAGTACGACTACAACTGAATACGACTGGTGCTAATCACACGTACCTTCCCGCGCGTTCACACTATTGTTTAATAAAATAATAATAAATATTATGTGTTCACACTTGTTCATACTAGAAATTGTATATAATAATATAAATAACATGTAGTTATATAAATGTCACTTAATGATTTTCAGTTATATCGATATTTGTATTGACTAAATTAGGTTACTAAAATAGGATTAAAAAACTTTTATATTAATAGATTTTTAAAATTACAAATATTCAGTAATTCATATATTAATGATCAAACAAATTAACAACACGTCAGAATCATGTGGCATAATCATAGCCACCTCTGAAATTCATGACACAAGTTTGGGGTTCGAACCCAGCAACCCTCGATGTTATGAGGGATATTAAAGTCACTAGGATATGTTAACAAATAAAACAAATTAACAACACACATATATGTTTAGGGTTTGTCAGATTAAAACATGTTATTTTTCATTTTTAAAGATTAGCAATTGGTATCATAATTAAAAGGTAAAAGATGGTTTTAGTATCCCAAATACATGATTATAACCAATAAAACCAAACCTTAAATCCAAACCCTAATCTTTAAACCCTAAATCATAAACCCTTAACCCTACAACGTAGTTATACCAGTAATACACAATTGTATTTTCTAGTACATAGTTATACGAGTAATACCCAGTTATTTCAATCCCTGAAACCCTATAATACCTTGTAAGAGCACCTGCAACAGTGATACTTTTAGAGTATCATATCAGAAAAAATAAATAAAAAATAAATAAATAAATAAATAAACAATGAGTTTTGTTGTGAGAGTCTCATTACATAGAGACTTTTGAGATGTCTCTTAATTTTTTTTCTTCATCTTTTTTCTTTCCTCTCTCTTGTTTCTTATATTCTAATAAAATAATAATATAATTAATAATATAATATTTCTTATGATACTTAAGTAAGTTTTACTATTGCTGATGCTCTAATATACAGTAGTTTCAATCTCTGATACCATTACCACCACTACTACAATCAAAGTACGAATACAAACCTCCATTTGAAGTACTTCTTCTCATTGGCTGATGTTCTCTAACTGATGGAAACCTTGTTACTTGGAATCTTCTCTTTTGGTAAAATAATCTGGAGGATGGACAACCATATCAGCAATATGGTCAAAAATTGTCCACTGAGACATATGAGGAAATGAATCTATCGTCCTGCAATAAGCTAATGCCCAATGCGTCGTGCAATAATAGTTGGAGCACAAATCATGTATTTTCATACTCATGCAGCTTCCCTTCACGTTATGAGATAAGTGATAAGTACAATATCCATGCAGAGGTAGCAGATACACCCCAGCTATTGATTTGATAAGTCTCATGTGTATTCCTTCATCGATGTTCTACTACTAAAGGAAACTTTATTAGTTAGGGTCTTCATCTCTTGGTGTCATAATCCGGAGGAAGGATAACCATATCGCATATATGGTCAAGAACTGTCCACTTACACATATGAGAAACTGGATAGATCGTCATGTAATAAGTCAATAAGACATATAAGGAAATGATATATATATCTTTAACCAACAGTCTATAAGTGACATTAGTGCGATCCTAGAAAGGCTCAATGAGGATACAAAGCGACATGGACATGAAGAGGATCTTAATCAGATGGAGCTGAACCAGAACAAGGAAAACGAGGACTTAAGAGGCTTGGAAAGCTTGGAACAGCCCATCAACGCCGTGTGAACAAGTGAGAAGGAACTGGAGAAACAGCCCATGGACGTGGATAAGCAGCTCATGGACGTGGAGTTGGACCAGACCCAGAAAGGAGCAAACCGGGCAGCCCAAGAGACAGAAGATCCAACCAATGCATGTCAAGAAGAAGAGTCAAACCAAGCGGCCCAAACCCAAGAAGACACAGATGTGTGGTTTGATCCAATAACCAAGTCCAGAGCTGAGATCCAAAGAAAACCCATTTTACAAATGGCTTGGGCATGGCTAATAAGGAATAGGAAGCCCAAATAGAGTAAACCAATTGAGCTGGTTTAATTATTTTAATTTGTAATTAAATGACTTAAATTGAACTAAAACTCTTAAATTAGACCAAGTATGATTAGGGTTAGTAAGCTAAACCATTCTGGTTTAGTACTTTAGGGTTTTCAGCCTTTAAAAGGCAGTTTCTTCCCCCTTGTACAACAGCCTACGAATTTAAATAAAGAGATAAGCTTTCAAGCTTTTGTTTTCTTCCTTTGTTCTTTCTCTGTTCAGCCTATGAACATTGACCATCACCTGGTGTAGGTGCTATAATCTTAATCTTTTAACTGTAGACACGCTGATCCTGAGTTTTGGAGATTCAAATCATTATTTTGGTCAGCCATAATCCTAAGGAGAAGTGCACCCACGTTTTTGGAGAGCTAGTAGCTCCAATCCCAACGCCAAGTGCTAGTAGCCTTGAATTTCGTCCACCCCTCACGCTTAAGAGAGCTAGTAGCCTATGGAGATCCATCACACTTCCATCAAGGAGATCTTGTTGTGATTGATGCATCCAGGACCACACCAGACATCTTCACTTGATTTTTTAATCACAAGAGCATGATAAACATCTTCTCTAGAAATCAATACAACATCAACTCTCTTCCTTACATAATGTCTCTTATAATCAAAGTCTACGAGAATCCGTTGATATTAATTCATTATACCCTGAAAATAATAAAATCCAACATTACATATTTGCTTAGTAATAACAATTCTATTAGTAGTATTTGGTTGTACACAATATTTTAGTTGTACACAGTTGTATTTGCAAAATACAATTGTATTTTTTCTGTAATATAAAAAAGTTCAGCTACATTTCACCATTCATGTCACTATACCTAAAAACGAACATCTTGATGATGCACATTAACTTAGATGCAGAACCGGAGCTCAAATCTCGCTTAAATACCTCTTCAAACGCCAAACTAAAACAGAGCCACCTTGAAACTCTATTTTAGTACCATTGGATTTTAGTAAATGAGTTTCCAACGGTGGACAACATATAAAAGCTCCTTAACGGACGAGTGCAGACCAGAGCATAAACTCTGTGAGATTGTTTAATAGAGAGAAGAAGAAAAAATTGAAAAAAAAATTGGTTGAAAAGGTGGATGGTTCAGGTTGATGGCAAAGAAGAGAAGAAACAAAAGTTTTTGCGGATCCCAACATATTTATTGTATTTGTTTAATGAGGAAAAAAGAGAAAATAAATATTTTAAAATTATTTTTTTATTTAAATATATAAAATAAAAAAGTAATAGTAAATGATAGAAAGAAATAGATGTTGGACCCATAGAGAGTATTTTAGAAATGGTAAGAATATTTAAACACTCTTTAAAAATGAGAGTGTTTGAGTTGAAATTGTTTCTCAAACACTCTCCCCTTTTTATGATTTTATTTTTGATTTTTTTATAGTTAAAATTTATATAATTACCAAAAAAACCAATAAACTTAAATCTATTTACAACTTATACCACGATTCATAGGTAATCTGTGATGACCCAAATTCAAACTGGGTCAAACTAATAAATTAAAAAACAAAAATTTGTGATGGGACCCACCAATCTCCTTCTTCAGCTCCATCATCTAGAAACTCCTCCTTTTATTTTTTTAAAAAGGTGGGATCCACATCATCTTTCTTCTAAAAAATGCATATACTTATACTTGAACTTGAGAACCCAAGGAAGAGAACAAAGAACATGAACCACTATACCAAATCAATGTTTTATGCATGCATCACATATTTATATATATAATGTAGATTGAAAATTAGCAAATAGGGGAGATGAACTTGTTACATTTGAGTTCAAAGAGTGAAAAATCAACCAACTGAGCTTATGTGTTTTCTTGTAAATATTACAAATAAATTAGTATTAATAAACTTAATTGGTTAATAATTTATAATTATAATTGTATTTATAATTATCTATATACATTATAATAAAATTAAATTTACCTATATAAATTATAATTAAATTAAATTATCTAGATTATAATTAAATTATACTTTTCAGAGTCATGTGAAACAATGGTGACTACTTCTAAAATTCATGACACATATATGGGGTTCGAACTCATAACCTCACAATTTTAAATGCAATATTAATGTCATTAGGCTAAGTTGACAAAAAAATTAAAATATACTTCTATTAAATAATATAGATGAACGCCTCTTCCTACATCTCCTCGAAGTCCTACATCTCTTCCAAATATTTAATATCCAACAATGGCAGAATCTCCAACAATGGTGGCATCTCCAAAAATGGCGGCGTCTCCAACAATTACGACATCTCTAAAAATGGAGATACCTCCAACAATTATGACATCCTTAATGGCCACATACTCAAAAACCATGTAGTAGTAGTTGATGGGTAGTTGATTTAAAGGAAATGTGAATTGTATATTAGATAAAACAATGTGGTTGTATATAAATAAGTATTAATTAACCATTAATATAATTACAACTAAGTATCAATAAAGACAACTATATATTATGATACAACTAAGTATAAATAGATATAATTATATTGTAAATACAACTAAGTTTTGAGAATACAACTGAATATAACTATGTAAATAATGTATACAACTGAGCTTTTAGAATACAAAAGAATAAAACTATGTAAATAATGAATACAACTAAGTTTTGAGAATACAACTGAATACAACTGAGTATTACGAATAAAACTGAGTACGACTGGTGCTAAATCACATGTGCTCTACTGCGCGATCACACTATTGTTCAATAAAAAATAATAAATATTATATGTTCACACTAGAAGTTGTACATAGTAGTATAAACAACACGTAGTTATATAAATATCACTTTATGATTTTTTCATTTATATCCTTATTTGTAGTCAATTGTTGTATCGACTATATTAGGTTACTAAATTAGTATTACAAAATTTTCATAGTAATAGATTTTCAAAATTAAATATTGTCAACAATTCACATACTAATGATCAAACAAGTTAACAACACACATATATGTTTAGGGTTTGTCAGATTAAAACATGTTATTTTTCATTTTTTCAATATTAATAATTGGATATAATTAATTGGGTAAACGTTGGTTTTAATATCCCAAATACATGATTATAACCCATAAAACCCAAACCATAATCTCTAAACCCTAAACCTTAAACTCTACAACGTATTTATACCAGTAATACACAATTGTATTTTCTAGTACATAGTTATACGAGTAATACCCAGTTATTTCAATCCATGAAACCATGTAATACCCTGTAATACACAATAGTTTCAATCCCTGATACCACTACCACCACTACTAGAGTCAAAGTACGAATAAAAACCTCCAGTGGAAGTACTTCTTCTCCTTGGTCGATTTTTCTCCAACTGACGGAAACCTTGTTATTTGGAATCTTCTCTTTTGGTAAAATAATCTGGAGGATGGACAACCATATCAGAAATATGGTCAAGAATTGTCCACTGAGACATATGAGGAAATGAATCTATCGTCCTGCAATAAGCTAATGCCCAATGCGTCGTGCAATAATAGTTGGAGCACAAATCATGTATTTTCATACCCATGCAGCTTCCCTTCACGTTATGAGATAAGTGATAAGTACAATATCCATGCAGAGCTAGCAGATACACCCCAGCTATTGATTTGATAAGTCTCATGTGTATTCCTTCATCGATGTTCTACAACTAAAGGAAACTTTATTAGTTAGGGTCTTCATCTCTTGGTGTCATAATCCGGAGGAAGGATAACCATATCACATATATGGTCAAGAACTGTCCACTTACACATATGAGAAACTGGATAGATCGTCATGTAATAAGTCAATAAGACATATAAGGAACTGATATATTCCTTAACCAACAGTCTATAAGTGTCATCCTCATTTGATTTTTAATCACAAGAGCATAACAACATCAACTTTCTTTGTTACATAATGTCTCGTATAATCAAACCCTACTAGAGTCTGTTACTTTTAATTTATTTTACCCTGAAAATAATGAAATCCAACATTATATATATGCTTAGTAATAACAATTATATTAGTAGTATCCGGTTGTACACAATATCTTAGTTGTACACAATTGTATTTTTTCTGTAATATAAAAAAATTCAGCTACATTTCACCATTCATGTCACTATACCCATAAACGAACATCTAGATGATGCATATTAACTAAAATGCAGAACCGGAGCTCAAATTTGGTTTAAATCCTCTGCAAACGCCAAACTAAAATTGAACCACCTTGAAACTCTATTTTAATGGCGTAAACGAGCCTCCAACAGTGGACAATGGATAAAAGCTCCTTGATGATTGAGTGCAGACCAGAGCATGAATCTTGTGAGATTGTTTAATGGAGATAAGAAGAAAAAAATTGAAAAAAAAAAATTGGTTGGAAAGGTGGATGGTTCATGTTGATGGCAAAGAAGAGAAGAAACAAAAGTTTTTATGGGTCCCAACATATTTATTGTATTTGTTTAATGAAGATAAGAGAGAGAGAATGAATATTTTAAAATTATTATTTTATTTAAATATATAAAATAAAGAAGGAAGGATAAATGATGGAAAGAAATGGATGTCAGATCTATATAAAGTATTTTAGAAATAATAAGAGTATTTAGAAACAATCTTTAAAAATGAGAGTATTTGAGAAATTGATCCAAAGATATTGGGGTTAAAACGACAACGTACTGTAGCGTTTCTTTACTTGAATTATCCTTTCCTTTTTTTAAATAGCATAGAAAACTTCCATTCAAAGTAAAATGCACAAAAAGCTACATTGTTATGACCATGAATAACTGATGTTAACAAGGAAGGTGATATATGTTTAATTGTGGTAAAATACAAGGGTTGATTACTCATTTTTCTTGCTATCAAATTTGCTACTCTATTTGCACCCCTTTTGATTAGTTGAATGGTAAAGATGGGGTTCTTGAGCATAATAGAGCCAATGTCAGCAAGATATCCATCAAGTGATGGCATGGATTTTGATTGCAAGACTAAGATTTGAACAATCAATTTGAAAACACACATTAGTCATGCCCATATTAGCTAATCAATGACACACCCATCCTAAAGTTGCTGCTTCATAATGCAATGGAGATGGAGACTTAGGGTAAACCTTTGCTCCCCATAGCCTAATGTTTCCATGTTCATTCCTAATTATCCATCCAGTTCCCACTCCTAATGCACCAAGCGTCCATGATCCATCAACATTGCAATAAAACGTACCTGGACTCGGTTTACGCCAGTTTGATGCTGCATCAGAGAATTCACGAATCTGAATTTCCATCATACTCTGCCTTTGTGCGGAGGGATTAGTAGAGACTGTTGTGTTTTCCATTTCATTATCCCATTCCTTTACATCCTCTTGGACCCGTAAGCTAACATTCCAAGGTTGTGTGCTTTCTCCCTCAAAGAGAAAGTCATTCTGAGATTTCCAAAGTCGCCAGATGATCCAAGGTCAGTACAAGATATCCACTCCATGCGTTTTCCCGCAAAGACATCTTGCCATGTTGGAGTAGATCGACTCCACCGCAGTTGGTGTAAACAGAAACCAAGTAGTAGAAGAGGCCCACACTTCTCTCGAGTAAGGACATGTGAAAAAGATGATTGCGGTCCTCTACAAAATGTCCACAGTGAGGACATTCTGCCTGCTTAGTGAAAGTTCTCTTTTCCAGGCTGTCATTGGTTGTAATGTTGTTGGAAATGATACACCAAAGAAGGTGTTTTTTTCTTTGGAACTGTTATAAGCTTCCAGATTCCTTCGTAAAGCCCATCAAGGCTCGACTTATTTAGCTGTAAGGATTCTGAGGGATTGTTTAAACTCTTGCACCAAACCTTGTAACCCGACTTGACTGAGTACCAACCATCATCTTGATGGATCCATGTTTAAGGTAGTATTTGCACGCTTCTACTTGGTCTTACTTGACATATGTGTTTGCAGTCTTATTCGAAGAAACTACCTTGAGATGCTGAAAATTCCACTATTCTGAGGAAGATTCAATGAAGAGATTAGTCTGAGCCCATCGCGAATCCACACCATGCTTGATAACTGGAGGTCTGGGTTGTGAAAGAGAGTTCACAATCCATGGATCCTCTAACATCATTATCTCCGTTCCATCCTCCAAATTCTTCTGCATACCTTCCCTCATTAGCCGCTGAGCCTGGTACAGAATTTTCCATACATAGGATGGTTTGTGTCCTAAGGCAGCTGTAAGGATGTTTTTAGCGTTAAAATAGCGTCCCTTTAACACTTTCGCTAAGAGGCTTTGGGG
Source organism: Streptanthus diversifolius (assembly GCA_039880935.1). NCBI lineage: Eukaryota > Viridiplantae > Streptophyta > Magnoliopsida > Brassicales > Brassicaceae > Streptanthus > Streptanthus diversifolius. The sequence goes on from JAXGFM010000008.1 coordinate 2,562,007, forward strand.
GTAGTTTGCTATTCTCCATATCTGTTTTCCAACCAAAGCTAGATTAAACCCTTCAAGGTCTCGGAATCCAGGTCCCCCTTCCATCTTGGGGTGACACAATTTTTTCCAATGTGTCCAATGAATCCCTCTATCTGAGCTTTGATTACGCCACCAGAATTTGGAAATAGAGGCATTTAAAGCTCGGCAATTTCCTTTAGGTATAAGAAACCATGACATGACAAAAGTTGGTAGGGCTTGGTGTAAGAATATGCGGATTAGTATAAGAGATTAGAGAGTTTCTGAGTAAGATGAAGAACACAAGTAGAAGAGAATAAGAGAGAGTTTTCGTGAGAGTGGGGAGAGAGAGAGAGCTGGCGGCTGCCTTGAGAGAATTAGAGAAGGATGATTATATTTCCTTGAGTATGTGGTTACATACGTTAGGCTATTTATAGTGTGGTTACAATAAATACATTAAAGAGCCTACATATTTACTTGTCATAAACAATTACTTGCCTAAATCTAAAATGGGAAGTATTAACTATCTTTACATTCTTGATCTCCTTGCCTTGGACGCCAATGTAGCCTTCCAGCCGCCTTTCTCTTCCTTTTAGAAGCCTTCTGGTTATGCTTGGGCTTCCTTAAGTACTCCAGCTCCAAGCCTAAGTTAGTCAGGCTTTCTCCTTGTTAAGCTGCTACCGTGTGAAGTCTCATACTCACTCTCAAGCTCAACCATGGATGAATGGTTAAGCTTGGAACCATAAAGACTCACCTCATTAAAAATCTTAGGATGTAAAACCATTTGGGACAAAAACATCATAAGGGAAATATAGTATTGATGTTTTGGCTATGAGATTCTCTGGGTGGAAAGGTTTATGAGTCCAAATTTTGAAAAGATGGAGTCACATACCTTTAGATTTACGTATTTGGTGAATATATCTGCAAGTTGATCTGAGTTTTTTTATAACAAGTTATGATGATTCCTTGTTCCACTACTTGTCTCACTTTACGACAGTCTACTTCAATGTGCTTGGTTCTCTCATGGAACACTTTAGATGTTATTGGGTTTGTTTCGATCAATCGGTTTCGAGAATTTAGGTTTCAAGTAGCTAAACAATCGAAACTCGATTCTGCAAAGCCATTGTTGGTTAGCTTAGCATTTGAGATCCGGACTATAAATTACAGACCAAAAATCGCAATTTCCTAGTTTTTACAGGTTGGAAAGTCGTAAGAAATGTCCTTTTGGAACCAGACTTGTTGTAATGATACACTGTTTACTTTGTATAAGTCAATATTGATCTGTCTCTGTTATAGTGTATTGATCCGAGTTCTTAGATTGTTTGTAATAGTTTAGTGTGGAAGAAGCTGTTCGACATCAGCTTGATGCATTGAAGTGTAATGACCATCCTCGTTATGATTATGGCATTGAGGTCATGTATCGGGTAAAACGCTCATTACGAACCCTCCTTGATGCTTCTTTCGATTGTTATTACAGCTTTTGTGAATGTTTTGACATTTTTGTTGAAAAAACAGTTTGCTGGATTCGACCAGTTTGAGAGATCTATCTATTTCGGTCCTTTCTTTGATCTAAGACAGGTTACTTTCAACTCTTTGATGGTCATATTGTTCCTAGCTACTTGCTTAAGGTTCTCATCCTCTAGCTCTTATTGGTTGGGTGCAGTTTGAAAGATTTCGGCGTATTTTTCACCACTGGTCTTACCGTATGTTGGTTGGTCACAAGAATAGAAAAATCTTGAGCAGTTTGTTCGTTGAAGAGGTATCATCATCTCTTCTTTTTTAAAGATCTTACAATCATTATAAAGCTTCCTTGTTGTCTCAAGCAGAATCGTATATACAGAATCGTTTCAAGCAGAGGATTTGGATAAAGGAAATCGGCCTGAAGAAGATATATTTGAATTCACAATGTTCCAGCTTGATTCTATATCACTAGAGACCCTAAAAGTTTTGAATTGTTAGATATTATGTGCATTTGTGATCTGCAATGATGATGACGATTGATATTACAATTATGTTTAATGGCAGCGGATAGGTGGTTCATGGGATGGTTATTGGTTGACAGAGAGCTTGCTTCATGATGGAGATGTGTTTTCAGGAGGAATGGCTTACTGATTTCAACGGCTAAGCTTTTGACTTTTTCAGGTTATCGATTTGTATGGTCCGATCATATGTGTAATAATTTGTACACGGTCTTGTAAATTTATGTTAATATTAGAAGATATTAGAATTAGAAATTTCTGTGTAGTAAGTTGTATACTGATGAAATCCAGGTTTGTTTGATATTTGCATATAATGTTAAAGTGTTTTGCTTTAAAAGCTCATTTTGTTACTAAAGAGATTCATATCTCGACTGTTTGTCTTCATATCCAATATAGTGTAATTTTTTCAAATGGTCAATTAATTTTATCCTAACGCTATTTTACAGAAACTAATGTATAAACGCAAACACAGAAACTAACATTAGAAACAATCGAGGCAATAGAGTTTGATTCCATTCAGTGATGAACAACATATCTTTAACTTTTGGACATAAGTGAAAGCAAAGGTATTCAAACATGAAGAGGTTTCTCCAAGTAATTTATTCCCAAGTTTGAACATTACCAAAAAGATTAGGGATTCAAAAGAAAAACTTAGTCACACATGGTTTTTCTTCTACACAAGGGATATGGATCTTGCAGCGAAGAAGATAAACAAATATGTGTAGTTCTTCCCGGATTTTGTAAACAGATCATATAAAGTATATTTGAGTACAAGCACATACATTACCAGTACTGTAGGCTCGATCGTATTCATAATCAAAGCAGCCAACATTAACTTTACTTCTTGAAACAACTCGAAGTCGTGGAACTTGCTCCTCGATATATTCTTCAGACAACTCGCTAAAGCCTGAGTGAAATATAAACAGATGGTCTGCTCGACATGTGGGTAGGAACACCTCCTTCTTAACGGGGTCTAAGTCATCTTTCACTAAGGTAGACAATATTGGACCACCATTTCCTTATGTTTGCCATTTAGGTAAAACCACGAGGCAAACACTAAATCTGGTGTAAGTTGAAAGAGGTCTGTTATCATTGAGAGGGATGGTCAATGAATTTCCTCTGGCTCGGTGATCAAACTCTTTAGGGACCTCAAGTCCGGGTAGGCATGTATCCTAATTGGTAATAGTTTGTTGGATGATTGCTCTTCGCGCTTGTTCACCCAATTTGAAACAGTTTTTGAAATGGAGCTGCACATGTGAAGTGTTGAAAGGATAAAAGACTGTCTGGCAATGATGTGAGTCTTCTGCAGCCTAAAAGGAAAAGGTATTGTAGCCGATGAAGAGCTACAATACAATCTGGTATCTTTTCAATATCTGAACTGCTTAGATCTATTTGTGTTACAATTGTGGGGAATTATGTTATTTTCTTGAGATTGCATATAGTGAAACGCTGAAGACGAGAGCAAAGCCGAATTGATGGCAGATTTTTGACCTGTGCCTCTGATATAAGCAGTTTTTCTTATGTTCGTTGATATAACTGGAAGATGTCTCAGTCAATAGCATCTCATCATACTGACGTTTTCAAGGGATGCCAAGTTCATGTGAGCTGGAATGACTTCTAGTCGAATGCAGTCACTCATATCCAGATCCTGTAGTTTATGAAGATGCGAACAAAAGAATGGAAGATCAACTAAACTATTCTTACAGTCCATCAAATCCATTTTCTCCAGATTTGTGGCATTTGAAAGATCTGAGAGTTTTTTCAAATAATAACATCCTCTCAAATCCATCTTTTTAGATTTGTAAGCGGTTGAATATCTAACCACATAACAACAGATCAGAGAAAGAAGGATATTGAAACGATCCAAATTCTCTAAAATTAATAATTAAAATAATATTTCCAAAATAATCCAAAATATTTTATAAAATAATAACTTTAAAATAATTTAATGTCAAAATAATCAACCAAAATCCATCTTAAAAGATTGAGAAGGAGATATGTAAACAATCATAGTGTGTAGAACACTCAAACATATGATCACTCAGTGTCACACACACAAACCAGGGGACACGTTTTCATGCAGGGAACGCCATATATGACAAACGACCACACAAATCTTCATGCAGGGCACGCCATACATGACAGAAACTCCTTCCCTTCACAAACACAAGAAAACATGCACGTCCTCATACAGGGCACACCATACATGACAAACACCCATGTGAATCTTCATGCAGGGCACACCATACATGACAGACCATCATCACACCATATCTCAATTCCACATGATTCGAAAGTCTTAGTCTAAATGCCACAACACCACTCTCGAATCAAACTATCGCGAGCTCCTAACGCTCGCATCTAACATAACACGTCAATACAACTTAGCATGCTCAAACAACAGATCATCACACAAAGTTTTAATTTTTTAATCCTATGGATTCTATGTGATACATATATATATATATATAATATTTAGTTTATACAATCACAAACAATAACACATTTATTATTACTTAGACACGTTACATACATGTTTTAATCAAAGACTCAAACCATAGATTACAGCTGTAAGAATGAGCTAATGGAAACACTCGACGAATTCATCACCTTATCAACATAAGAACAAACTTTCTTTTTCTGTAAACTGCCAAAAAGGGAAAATTTCCTTAAATGAAAACCTGCCATAAATGGAAGTTCAAAACAAAGTGAGGACTACTGACATCAGACTGCTCAAAAACGATATCAGTAACCACTCAGGACCAGATTCCAGATCAGAACGATTACTAGATAAAATTACTAAAATATCCTCACAACTTCAGACAGCCATAACTTTCAAACCACAGAGATTCACGAGAAACGGAAGGCAGATTCGGTATTAGAACAACATGAACTATCACATACCGGAAAACTACACAGATCTGAGAAGTTTGAATTTTCTGACAAACCTTCCAGCAGTGATTGACGATGCGTCCGACGTCCAAATCCAGTGATTCCGGTGTTTCTGGCTTCGTCTCAGAGAGATCTCAACGATTCCGGCAAGTTGCGGTGCTTCTGACGATGGCGGAGACTGTAGCGGCGGCGAAGAATCTGAAATTTGGCAGAGCTTCAATGGAAATTGAGTGTGAAAGGCAGAAGGGGCCTTGCTTCTCATTTTATTAACTTTAAGGAGAGGAGATGCCCTAGGATTAGGTGATTGAGCCTGATTTTCGCATGGGCCTTGGACTGGGATGTTACAATTCTCCCCCACTACATGAAAATTCGTCCCTAAATTTAAGCCCAAGTATTTTTTCTCTTCATCACACTCAACAAACAACTTCGGGTTATCCTCCTGCATAAACTGTTCAGGTTCCCAAGTCTCTTCACTAATACCATCTCTTTCCCAACAGACTAAAAATTTTCACACCTTTTTCCCATGATCTTCTTTTTTCACAACGTTGCAAGATCTCTCGCGGTAAACTCGGGGCTGTCATATCCTGATTCAAATCCGTCGGTGGGTGTAACAAAATCAACTCAGGTTCTCGAACTATTTTTTTGAGAACAGAAACATGGAACACATGATGGAAATTGGCTAACTCTGACGGGAGCTTAAGCTTGTAAGCAACTTCCCCAATCCTTTCTGTGATAACAAATGGTCCCATGAACCTCAGCTTAAGTTTCTTTAGCTTCCTGTAGCTGTCAGCTCCTTTGAAGGTTCTCATCTTCAAATATACTGAGTCTCTCACTGCGAAAACCAAATCATTCCTTCTTTTATCAGCATTAATCTTCTGACGATCATGAGCTTCTTTTAAGTCTATTGTGCAACAACTCAACTTGTTGTTAGTCTCTCGAACGAGATCTTAATCCAAATTCCGTCGTTCTCCAACTCCAGTACAATAAAGTAGAGTTCGACAATGTCTACCGTACAAGGCCTCATAAGGTGTCATCTTAATACTCGCATGGTAACTGTTATTATATGAAAACTCTGCTAGAGGTAGAAATTTTTCCCAACTGTCACCCCAATCAATAACAGAAGCTCGAAGCTAATCCTCAAGAGTCTTAATAGTTTGTTCTCACTCTCCATCTGTCTGAGGATGATTCGTTGTATTGAGATGCAGCTTAGTACCCAAAACTTTCTGAAAAGCCTGCCAGAAAATCGAAGTGAACTTTGGATCACGATCTGATACAATACTCATTGGAACAACATGCAGTCTAACAATGACATCCTGATAAATCTGGACTAAAACTTCGGTCTTAACCGTCTTCTAGATAGCTATAAAGTATGACGACTTAGTGAGTCTATCCACTACTATCCAAATAACATCATTTTTTCTTGTTGTCACTAGAAGTATGGTCACAAAATCCATAGTTACCATATCCCATTTCCATTCTGGTAATGGTAAATCTCGAAGTAGCCCACTCGAGACTTGAAGCTTTAACCAACTGACAGTTCTTACACTGAGATACCCAAGTCGCAATCTCCCGCTTCATGCCTTCTCAATGGTTATAACGCTTTAAATCAGTATACATCTTGTTGCTGCCTGGATGTATAGAAAAACGAGACTGATGTGTCTGACTTAGGATCTCTCTTCTCAACGCCTCAACTGGAGGAACATAAACTCGGTTCTTGTACAAGATAGTACCATCAGATGCAGTGCGATACCCAATTACTACTTTCTTGATCATCCTCTTAAGTCCCAAATCATCTAATTGAACATCTCAAATCCTGTTAAGAATATCAGCTCGCTCCTACATCGCTAATCCGGTATGGTTATCCTCAACCGATGTCACACACAACCTCATACTTGCCAAGTTATCAGCCAACTCTAGCACTTCCCTAGTGCATGAAAAATCTGCCCTTCGACGGCTTAGAGCATTTGCCACCTGATTATCCTTTCACGGTGATAAGCGATGTCCAAGTTGTAATCTGCCAATAACGCAATCCAACGCCTCTAACTTGAATTCAAGTTGCTCTGCGAAAAAATGTACTTCAAACTAGTATGATCTGTCAAGCCCGAACTTTCTCTCCATAGAGATATGCTCTTTATATCTTAAGCGCAAAGACCACTGCAGCTAACTCAAGATTATGCATCGGGTAATTAACCTCATGACTTCGGAGATGTTTGGAAGCATATGCTATTACAATGCTCTCTTGCATCAACAGACAACCAAGCCCCATACTATAAGCATCTGTATAGACATCATATGGAACACCCATTCGCGGTAGGACCAATACAAGATTCTTAGTCAAACAATCCTTCAACTTCTAAAAACTCTTCTCACACTCTTCTGACCACTCGAACTTACCCCCTTCCTTGTTAACGTGGTCATAGGCTTGACTATACTAGCAAAACCATCCACAAAATTTTTTATAGTATTTCGCCAAACCAAGGAAATTGCAGACCTCAGTAGGACTAACCGGTGTAGGCCACTCTGAAATTGCTACTATCTTCTGAGGGTCAACTGCTACGTCTGCCTCAAAAACAACATGACTCAGAAATACGATCTCTCTCTGCCAAAAACTGCACTTGCTCAGCTTGGCAAACTAACGATGCTCACGTAACTTATCCAATACTAACCGAAGATGTCAAACATGCTCCTCTTCACTCTTGGAGTATGTCAAAATGTCATCGACGAACACTATGACACACTTATCCAAGTACTGCCTGAAAACATCATTCATCAACTTCATAAATGCTGCGGGCACATTCGTCAATCCAAATGGCATGACTACAAACTCGTAATGCTCGTAACGAGTACGAAAAGCTGTCTTTCGAATATTCTCCTCTGCAACAGGTATCTAATGGTATTATGAAGCCAAGTCGATCTTGGAAAACAAAGTAGCCCCATGCAACTGATCTAGCAAAGATGAAACACAAATTCTAAAAGCACAGCGGAAGAATAGATAAGCAGGTCGATGAGTTGTTCCCTTCGTTTTTTTAAAAACCACTTGAAAACAGTTAAAAACAATTTCGAAAACCACTTCAAAAAATTTAATCAGGAGTGCCTATCCAGGTCAACACCGGTTTGACAAACTTGAGCTTTGATACCAAGTTGAAAAGATCTAAATTCTCCAAAAATAATAATTAAAATAATATACCCAAAATAATCCAAAATATTTTATAAAATAATAACCTTGAAATAATTTAATATCAAAATAACCTCTTAAATAAATAATAAATAAACCCGGAAAATATTATTCAAAGGTAGAACAACTCCATCGACTTCAACGCTACTCGGGCACGACAACAGACTCACTTGAAAAATTGGGGAGGGGATGAGTAATTGGATTACCAAGTGAGAAACGAGTCTAAGGACTCGTGAATCCACCAGAACAACTTATAACAATAATCTAACGCAAGTCCAAGGATAAAATATGTAAACAATCATAGTGTCTAGAACACTCAAACATATGACCACTCAGTGTCACACACACAAACCAGGGGACACGTTTTCATGCAGGGCACGCCATATATGACAAACAACCACACAAATCTTCATGCAGGGCACGCCATACATGACAGAAACTCCTTCCCTTCACAAACACAAGAAAAGATGCACGTCCTCATACAGGGCACGCCATACATGACAAACGGCCATGTGAATCTTCATGCAGGGCACGCCATACATGACAGACCATCATCACACCATATCTTAATTCTACATGATTCGAAAGTCTTGGTCTAAATGCCACAACACCACTCTCGAATCAAACTATCGCGAGCTCCTAACGTTCGCATCTAACATAACACGTCAATACAACTTAGCATGCTCAAACAACAGATCACCACACAAAAGTGTTAATCCTTTAATCCTATGGATTCTATGTGATTCATATATATATATATATATATATTTATATAATATTTAGTTTATACAATCACAAACAATAACACATCTATTATTACTTAGACACGTTACATACATGTTTTAATCAAAGACTCAAACCATAGATTACGGCTGTAAGAATGAGCTAATGGAAACACTCGACGAATTTCTCACCTTAGCAACATAAGAATAAACTTTCTTTTTCTGTAAACTGCCAAAAAGGGAAAATTTCCTTAAATGGAAACCTGCCATAAATGGAAGTTCGAAACAAAGTGAGGACTACTGACATCAGACTGCTCAAAAACGATATCAGTAACTACTCGGGACCAGATTCCAGATCAGAACGATTCCTAGACAAAACTACTAAAATACCCTCACAATTTCAGAGGTGACCACCATTGTGACACATAATTCGACACGTAAATGGAGTTGTTCATTGAAATTTAAAAAATGAATTATTTCATCTATATACATAGAAACAATAAAATAAAATAAAGAATTTTGTTTTTCGGAGAAAGAGCCATAAATATTTTGAAAACAGATCTTTTGAAATTCATTGACAAAATTATAAGGAATATACTAAATTGATAAAATAAAGACTTTTCTTCTCTTACGGTTGTTGATATTGGCTGGTCTTCCTTTTTTGCACTTGTTTGTGATATCCGGTGGCGTGTCTCATTTTCTGTTGACAGTTTTGGCTTTGCCTCCGTCTTTAACAGATTTGGATTTCAGGAATGCTGGTTTGTAATCTCGGGATGCACGTGTATCTGACCATCGTCTTTTGGAGGGTCTTTTTTTTTTTTTTTTTTAGTGTTCGTAAATGGGTCATCTGTGTAAAGTTTAAACTATTACCTAATAAAGTTTAGATGGATAATTCTCAAAAAAAATTTGAGTGCTTTGTACTTGATTACTTTGAGTCATTGTAGCAGTGACTTTGATGTTGTATAGTCTACTTTAGACTCCGATATCATTAATGAAGAATGATATTTGCGCTAAAAAAATTTCAGTTCCACAACTCCGGCAAGAAATCCTATGAAAATTTTCTAATACTCTTGTTTTCTACTAAAATATAATTTGTAATAATCTCATTTTTCCAAATTTTTAAAAAATTGTTCCTCAAAACATTTTTGATGTAATTCAGTTTTTTGAATAAATTTTACATTCATTCCAAAAAAAATAGCTTGATTCCTTAATGAAACTTATAAGTCTAAAACGTATAGAAAACCCACTAACTTGTTTCCTTAGGCTCTTTTACACTTAGAAAACTTCAGCTTACAAGTTCTTGGAACGACTCCATTTTGGTAATGGATGTGAACCGATCAGTAAGATGATGAAATCTATTTGGTTTTTGGTTCGATTTGGTTTGGCACCACTTAATCAATTGATTTTTTTTTATAAAAAAATCTCTAACAAATGTATACCAAGTAATACCAAGTTATATCGAATTCTTAAATATATATATAAGATTTTGAACAGAACCGAATTGATTTGTCTAATGGAATGGTAACCAAAATACCAAAAACTTCAGTTATTTTCGGTTTTAAAACTTATACCCAAACAACCAACTGATGTAAAATCAAAGGTGTAACCTCACAAGATTGAATCGGTGGAACTAAACAGCTGGTTGTACAACTCTCTTTGCTTGATCAATGAATGGACTTGAAGTAGAACCAAGATGGAACCTTGTCAATTGGCTGTACAGCTCTCTTTGACTCGGCTGATAGATGGAAATGATGAATAACAATCAATGGTCACAAAACTTATGGAGATAACTTTGATAACTCTAGAACTCTAAAGAAAACGGATTCTCACACAAACTGAGAAATTTTGTTGCAAAATGTTTATAAGACAATGGGGTATATTATTAATCAAAAAGGTAAAAATACTATGATGGTCCTATTATTCTTAGCTACTTGCTTAAGGTTCTCATCCTCTGGCTTCTATTGGTTTGATGCAGTTTGTAAGGTTTCAGCATATTTTTCACCACTCGTCTTACCATGTTTTGTTTGGTCACAAAGATAAACAAAATATTGAGAAGTTTATTCGTTGAAGATGTATCATATATTTTTTTTTATCTTACAATCATTATAAAGCTTATTTGTTATCTCATGAATCATGATATTATTGGATTGAAGATAAGGAAAAGAACAGTATTCAACCAGGGAAAAATCTCGAAACATATCTAGGACAACTGAGGTTATAGATGACAAAGATTAAACAATAGGACAACTGAGGTTATAGATGACAAAGATTAAACAAACCAGGGAGTAATTTCAGAACACATCTAGGACGACAGAGGTCCGAGATGACTACTCGAATTTGAATTTTGAAAAAGAGACGTTGGTAGCAAGAGGACAAGAATGTTGTCACTATTAAAGGAGTTTCTCCTCTGTTCTAGACGTTACTAGTAGCTCTACCCACTTGTTTTATGATGTCTTAGCCTATAAATAAGTATTGTAACATGTTCAAAAGAACTAATGAAATATAAGTCCTCCTTCTCTTTCTTCTGGTCGTGTGCAAACTATCTTTACTCATTCTTCTTACATATTCTTTTGTTCTTCAACATAATCCATAAAATCTATCCTAGTCTTCTACTATAATCCGCAAATTCATACATGGTATCAGAGCTTGGCATTGATTCAAGCAAAACCACTTGTTTCTGAGATTGAATCAATGCCAAGCTCTGTTCACTTGGTACTAGGTTGCGAGAGGTTAGAATCCTTTATTTCTTGAGAATTGTTCACTTCTACCTTCAATTAAACCATTTACGAGCAATCCACTTCAAACCGCTCCTCAAAATTCCTCACCATTTTCTTTTGTCTGTTGGGTAATAGCTTTGTCCAACGGTCCATAATTTGAATTTCAAAAAAACCGTGTAAAAGTCATGGAGAGCAGTGGCTTTGAATGGAGTTAACTACCTATTGTGGGCTAGGACCACCAAAACGGTCTTATGCAGCCGTGGTTTATGGAGCCACATTACAAGAATTCAACTGCCAACCGTTGCGGCTGAGGAAAATGATAGCCAAGAAGTGGCTATTACAATTGAAGATCGGTGGTTCCAAGAGGACCAAATGGTACTATCAGTTATTCAAAACTCCTTAGAAGCATCACTCCTTAAAGTCTATTCCTACTGTGAAACGGCCAAGTAATTTTGGAACACAATAAAAAATGTCTATGAAAACACTTCAAACTTAAGCCGTGTTTTTGAAGTTAAGAAAGCCATTAATGAGCTAAACCAAGAAGACATGGAGTTCACTCAAACACAATTGATCCAATGGTGCTGAATGAAAGGCGAGAGCAAAATAATGTCTTTGTACTCCTTCTCACGCTATTTCTTCCTAAAATGACCTCATAAAACACCTAAAAAGGGCACACACACTTCCAAGTCTTGAAGAAATGTGCAACAAGATTCAAAAGGAGCAAGGTTCACTCGGTCTCCTTGGAAGGAAAGGAGACCTTGTTTCAGAAAACAGTGCGGCATATCATAAGGGAGGCTCCACTCATGGAGACAAGAGAAGATTTTGTGATCATTGCAAAAGGAAAGGCTACACAAGGGACAAATGTTGGATTCTTCGTCCACACCTTAAGCCCAAATGGTCTCTTCCAAGGGGAAAACTCTCGCATGAAGCTCCAAGTAATGGAAAAGCAAAGGCAAGCAGCTCTGGTTCAGTGGCCTATGTGGCAGAGATGACTCCAAAAGCTCCCAAATGCAAGCAGCTCTGGTTCAGGAAGAGTATGTGAAGAAGGCAGACCTTGATGCTCTAATCAAAGCCCTCAAGGAGGCAAATGCATCCGGTAACACATTTCGTGCTTTAAACGTCCCTAAACCCCTTATTGTTGACTCAGAAGCCTCACATCATATGATTAGTGATAAAAGTCTCATTAAAGATATAGAACCGGCGATAAGGAACATTATAATAGTTAATGGTGATAAGGTGCCAATTAGAGGAATTTTAAATTTAAGATTATTTAATGAATCTAAGACATTCTATATGCCATATATTTGACTAATCATTATAATGCATATAGAATGTATGTGACTAATCATTATAATGGATGTGACTAATCTTTATAATGCAAAGATCAAAATTTTCAGATCAGATAATGGAGGAGAATACACAAACGATGCATTAAAATAACACTTGGATAAACATGGAATAATCCATCAAACAAGCTGTCCATACACATCTCTACAGATTGGTGTAGGTGAGAGGAAAAATAGACATCTCATGGAAGTAGCTAGATCCATCATGTTCCACACCAATGTTCCTAAGAAGTTTGGGGGAGATGCCCTTGTCACGGCTTGTTATCTCATTAACTGCACCCCCACCAAATTCTTGGATGATCTAGCCCCTTATGAGGTATTAAACAATAACAAACCGTCTCTAAACCACGTACGTGTATTTGGTTGTGTGTGTTATATGTTTGTACCAGGAGAACAGAAAAACAAGCTTGAATCAAAGAGTGTGAAGACCATGTTTATTGTCTAATCAACCACACAAAAGGGATATAAATGCTACAATCCAAAGACTAGAAGAGTCCTTGTCTCAAGAGATGTGCGGTTCATAGAAAACAAAGGCTTTTATGAAGAAAGAAATTAGGAGGATCTTAAAGACCTCTCTCAATCCTCTTCAGACCGAGCCGACAACCTAAGGATGCTCATAGAGAACCTTGGGATATCCTTCCCAAGCTAAACCAGCGCACGTCCTACACCTTCACCGCCTCCTCCTACCAATGCTGAACCAGATACAATTCCCTCTGATCCTTAGAGAGGCTATATGAAGTTTGAACTCCATTCGAATCAAGAAGAAGATTCAAATGTCCACGATCAAAGAGAACAAACACCAGCACCAGAACCAGCGCTAGAAGAAGATGAAAAACAAGAGCAAGTGTTTCTAAGGAGAAGCCAAAGAGAAAGAAAACTGGCATCTAATTGGATCAACACGCGTGTGTATTACAATGCACAAGCAGTTGCACATCCAACTCAGGCGGTATGTTATCTAGCTCATATACCTCCTGACCATAAAGCTTTTGTAGTGTCAATAGATACAAATCAGATCCCAAGAGACTATGAGGAGGCTAAGGAACACAAGTTATGGAGAGAGGCAGTGAAGGCTGAACATACAGCCGTGAAGGTTAATCACACTTGGGATGAGGCTGCCCTCCTAAGAATAAGAAGATTGTGAGCTCAAGATGGATTTTCACCATCAAGTATAAGAGTAATGGGGAAATAGAACGATACAAAGCAAGGCTGGTAGCAAGGGGGTTCACTCAAACCTATGGAGAAGACTACTAAGACAAATTTGCACCAGTGGCCAAGCTACACACGGTAAGAGTTCTACTCTCCTTAGCCACTAACCTTGAATGGGAGATGTGGCAGATAGATGTCAAGAATGCAATTTTTCAAAGAGAATTAGAAGATGAAGTCTATATGACTTCACCACGTATTCTAGAAGACATGGTTGCACCCGGAGATGTCCTAAGGCTAAGGAAAGCCATTTATGGACTTAGCAATTACCTAGAGCTTGGTATCACAAACTAAGCCACACGCCACGAGATAAGGGATCAAGAATTCAAAAGCTGATCACACATTTTTCATCCTTCAAACCCAAATAGGTATTGTGGTCATTCTTATATATGTGGATGATTTAACATCTCTGGAAACGACAAGGTAGAGATACAATCCACTAAAGCCTATCTTAAATCAGTTTTTGATATTAAAGACCTAGGTGAACTAAAGTACTTCCTATGGATAGAAGTGTGTCGAACTAAGGAAGACCTCTTTTTATCACAAAGGAAGTACACACTTGATCTCTTGAAAGATGCAAGACAAATGGATGCTAAACCAGCCAAAACCCCCTTAGAAGACGGATATAAGGTTGAACGTGAGGGGGAGCTCGAATATGAGCCATTTGAGGATGCTAAATTCTACAAAAGGATGGTTGGTAAACTTATATGCCTAAGCATAACTTTCTCTGATTGTGCTTTGTTGTGAACCAGGTTAGCCAACACATGCAAACCCCAAAAACTTATCTTAAAGGAACTTTCGATCATGGCATATGGATGGGGCGCAATGGAAGCAGTAGAGTGGTAGGTTACTGTAATGCAGATTGGGTTGGAGACTGCAATTGTAGAAGATCAACCACGAGCTACTGCACATTCATAGGAGGCAGCAACATGGGACTTATAAGACTAAGAAACAGAAGGTACTCTCATGTTCTAGTGCTGATTCCGAGTACAGAGCTATGAGGAAGCTCATAACCGAGTTAACTTGGCTCAAGAATCTTCTCCAAGACCTCACCATTGAAGTCATTAAACCAATCACAATGCACAGTGATAATCAAGCCGGAATTCATATTGCATCCAACAACGTATTTCATGAGAGGACAAAGCACATTGAGGTGGATTGCCACAAAGTTAGACAGATGATGGAGCAAGGATTTATTTTGCCATATACAAAGAGTAAAGATCAACTAGCTGATGTCTTCACCAAAGCCACAAGCCTAAAGGTATATAAGTCCATTCTCCCAAGACTTGGACTAATCACACTTCCAAACCAATAGTCTCTCTAATCGTGGAGCTCATACTCTTTTTTCCTTAAGATGGTTTTGTCCCAATGGGTTTTCCATCCTAATGTTTTTTAATGAGGTAGGTCTTCATGGTTCCAAGCTTGCGGGGGAGTATTGGACTGAAGATAAGGAAAAGAAAAAGAGTATTCAACCAAAAAGCAAACTCGAAATGCATCTAGCACAACTGAGGTCCTAGATGAAAAAGATTAAATAAACTATGGAGAAACCTCAGAACGCATCTAGGACGACAGGGGTCCGAGACGACTATTCGAATTTGAATATTTAAAAAAAGACATTGGTAGCAAGAGGACAAGAATGATGTCACTATTAGAGGAGTCTCTCCTCTGTTCTAGACGTTACTAATATCTTTATCCACTTGTCTTGTGATGTTTTAACCTATAAATAAGTATTGTAACATGTTCATAAGAACTAAGGAAATATAATCCCTCCTTCTCATTCTTCTGGTCGTGTGAAAACTATCTTTACTCATTCTTCTTACATATTCTCTTGTTTTTCAACATGATCCATAAATCCTATCCTAGTCTTCTACTATAATCTGCAAATTCTTACAAATATCCTCTCTTCAATTTTGATAAACTGGTATATACAGAATCGTTTCAAGCAGAGGATTTGGATTCAAGGAAATTGACCTGAGGAAGAAGAGATATTTGAATTGACAGGGATAACGATCCAGATCCCGACAAAGTATGGGACATCATATCAGATGTGACCCATTTAAACTTCTCATCTATTTACCCACCATTAGATAGTTAAAGAACTATATATACATGGTTTGAAAGTTTCATATTTATTTACCCACAAATTAAAAGTTTCAGACTTAATTAGCCATATTGTTGGTTAATGACACGGTTTAACGAATAGTTAACCCAAATTACGTTTACGGTTAATGTTAGGTAAACAATAAACATCTTAACCTTAAATTTATACTAAAACCGAATTACACCCATATTAAACCAATAATAAACCAACTTAACCTTAAATCTAACAAAACCGACGATTCAACCCCTTAATCAAATTCTCCCCAAATCGAAAGAAAGAAATTCCTAAAAATCTAAGAACCCTAAAATTAAAGAAAACCCTAAATCGATCGATCCATGAAGATAACTTTGTGGAAAGCTAATCCGCCTCACATCGACAAAGCGCCTCCGATTTTTGATAGAGCTCCTCCTCCTCATATCTTTGACGATGTTCCTCCTAATTGCGACGACTCAACTCCCAATTTCGACGAAGAAGCAGGAGAAAGAGATGAGTTCCATTGCGACAGATTAGCTCGGGAGTTCATGGAGTTGGAATCTCCAATCCGACATGATGTGTTACCAGACAACAACGATGAGGGAGAACCGACAAATGTAAGAGAGGAATTCATGGTTGGTCGGGGGAACGGGATTCTGTACAAAGGGCAGACGGTCTTCAACGGTGTCGCCTTCAAGGAAGCTGTGGTTGATTATGCTCTGCACACGGGATACAACATCAAACAATATAGGTATGATAGGGATAAGATCGGGTATAAATGCGTAGGTGGTGAGAATGGGTCTTGTGAATGACAAGTATATGCATCTTCGTTACCTAAGGATCCGATTTGGACGATTATAATGTACAAGACAGAGCATAAGTGCATTCCAAATGGCCATTGTGAATTGTTTAAGGTCCTGGTCATAGCTAGGATATTTTTGGATAAATTGAGAGATTATCCAGACTATTACATGCCTCATAAGATAGAAAAAATTATAAGAGAGAAGTGGAAGCTTTCTGTTACTCTTCCACAGTATCAAGCAGCTTGTAACAAAGCTTTGAGGTGGGTAGATGCTGAATACGATGATCAATTTGGTAGGCTATGAGACTATGCAGCAGAAATCTTAGTGTCTAATAGGGATTCTGTTGTTGAGGTTGATACGATTCTTAATGAGGATGGGGAATATGTTTTCAACAGATTTTATGTCTATTTTAATGTCCTTAGGATGACTTGGAATGAGTCTTGTAGGCCTTTAATTGGTGTGGATGGGTGCTTTTTAAAAGCAAAGCTTAAAGGTCAATTATTGGTAGCAATCAGTAGAGATGCTGACAATGCAATATACCCTATAGCTTGGAGTGTAGTTCAGGTTGAGAATACTGAAAATTGGCGTTGGTTTATCAAGCATTTGAAGGATGATTTAGGTTTAAGTGAAGATGGGGATGGTTACGTGATGGTCTCCGACAGACAGAAGGTTTGTTTAACGTTTGTAGTACTTTTTGTAATGTTTATTTTGATTGTCTTCATTTTACTAACCGGTTATTATACTTTTTAATAAGGATTGATCAAGGATGTGGAGTTAGAGTTACCTAAGATTGAACACTGCAAATGTGTAAGGCACATTTGTGGAAATCTTAAAAAGAATCATGCATCTAAATTACAGCTGAAGCAACTCCTCTGGTCATTGGCTTGGAGCTACAATGAAGCTCAATATAAGCAGAGGTTGGACAGGATCAATGCGTACGACTCAAAGTTATATGAAGATGTGGTAAAGGCGAAGCCTGAGACATGGTGCAGAGCATTCTACAAGAAAATCAACAAGGCTCAGGAGAAACCCATTGTTGCCATGTTGGAGATGGTAAGGCGTTTGGCAATGATAAGGATTGCCAAGCGTTCCGTAATATTGCATTCTCACACAAGTATTATTTGTTTTTAGTACATGTAGTTTGGGTTTAACTTGTAGTTTTTATCTAAATGTTCACATTTTCTTGTTTTTCCAGGTTTGTGTACTTCATATGTGAGCAAATTCCTTGCAAAACAACATGAGCTTGCCTCGGTTTGTAAGGTAAGTAGCAGTACAAACGGGATGTACGAAGTCTCACTATCGGACAACACTTTTAGGGTAAGCTTGACAAGATACACGTGTACCTACAAGAAGTATCAGATTACCGACATACCGTGTGAACACGCATACAGAGTTATCATTGCAAAGCGTTTACAGGTTGAAGAATTTGTATGCCATTGGTTTAGAACTTTGACGTGGAAGAGGAACTATGAAGAAGTTCTTGTTTCACAGAGAGGCCCTGCTTTCTGGCCTTCTTCTATGGGTAATAACGTTCACCCACCACCATAACCTGAAGAGGAAGAAAATACAAGAATTAAGAATAAACAAGGCTGATAAGAAGAGAAAGAGAGGTGTTTGTGAGTCACCAACAAAAAAGTCAAAGAAATAAAAAAAGAGGATTATGCATTGTGGTCTATGTGGATCGGATCAACACAATTGCAGGTTCCATAAGAAGCAAGAAACTCATGTAATAAGCCTAAGATCTTTGTCTGTTCTTGAGATTTCTTTGACTTTTTGTTGATTTCTCATAACCAACTCACTTATTGTAGGCCTCGGAAGCTAGTATTCTTAGACACAAGAATCTCAAACTTGATGGAGGCGGTTTGATGGAGTAAGCTGAAGGTGGATTAGGTCTTATGGAGTGCGGATTTGGAGTTGTAGGTTTTTGTTTAAATAGTAGGTTTTGTGTCGAATGTGTTGTCCACTAGGTTTTTGTTTATCTCTGTTTTTGTTTTCAGATGAAGACAACATGTAATGTGGTCCAACTTGTGCTACTTTTGATGATGTTTATAATTCAAACAGCTATGTTATTTTATTCTTCATTTGTCTTGCTTTATGTTCTTATGTTCTTATTTTGAATGGAATCGAAAGTTTATTAAATCTAACGATTGTTTAATGGGAGGTTTGATATAAGATAAATTGTTAATCACTTATTGTTTTTCCTTACGCTGAAGATGATCTTTTGATTCAAACTCTCAAGTGCTAAACATGAGCAAACAAACTAATGAAGCTGTCATCGAAATAAATTGCACCTATGTGCACTTTCGATTCCATTCAAATCCGTTCAAGCAAACACACAAAACAACACTTCACATGGATCCCATACCCGATACATATCAAACACAATCAAAACCTAATCACAACCGATAACTAAGCCAACTTACGAACACAATACAAGAAACAAACACCAAATACAACCAAAACACAACTGAACCCAAACACCATCTCTTTCATCCTATTGTCTCGATCGATTTTGGCTTCCAAAAGAACACACTCAATCATCTTATACATAGCTTCCATGACCACTTGATTCTCTTTGATATCTTCCTTCAAAGCATCAACATCCCTTTTCAGTTTCTTAACGTCAAACAACATGGCTTCATCGACCCACCCACTTAAATAAGTGGTTGTCCTTCACCATCTACAAACAAATAAACAACCTTATTGAATTGCCTACATTACATCACAAACACAAAGAAAATCAAGCACAAATTACCTTTTTAGCATGTGCGAGCTCACATCGGAAGTACCAACAGCAAAAAATTGGTTCCGACTTCGACATCCTCGTCACAGTTCACTAACATCTCTCGGGTATCCCATCGCACCTATATCGCCCTCCAGAAGACCCGATCGATGCTGCAGAAGAATCAGTCATATTTGCAGACGGAAATTCGAACCCAAAATGTTAGGGTTCTTCGTGTTTTGCAGATAAAAGGGGGTAAATTATTTTTTTATGAATTTCAGTTGTTTATATAACCGGGTTTAATTGGTATTTCATCTGGTTTAAGAAATTTTTTAATTTCATTATTAACTGGATTTAAAAATTACAATATCTGATTCGAAAACTGAACCAAACAATCCATCGACAAAACCAGGTAAAAACCAAAATAGGGGGAAATAGAATGATACAATACAATTCAGGTATATATAGATCTTTAACTATCTAATGGTAGGTAGATAGATGAGAAGTTTAAATGAACTGCATCTGATACGATGTCTCATACTTGTGGGGATCTGAATCGTTTTCCCAAATTCACAATATTCCAGATTAATTTCTATATCACTATGGAGACCCTAAAAGTTTTGAATGGTTTTAAATTTGTGATCTGTAAAGATGATAATGATGAAGATTATATATGAATTGTGTTCAATGGCAGCGGATAGGCGGTTCAGTTATTGGTTGCCTGAGAGCTTGCTTCATGAAT
Source organism: Streptanthus diversifolius (assembly GCA_039880935.1). Taxonomy (NCBI): domain Eukaryota; kingdom Viridiplantae; phylum Streptophyta; class Magnoliopsida; order Brassicales; family Brassicaceae; genus Streptanthus; species Streptanthus diversifolius. Next base: position 2,582,376 of record JAXGFM010000008.1, read on the forward strand.
AGAATTAGATGTTGCTAAATAGTAAGTTGTATATTCTACTGCTTTGTTTGTCACTTGCATATAGTGGCAATGGTTTTACTCCTTTTGTTACCGATAGATTCCTCAATTGTTTATTTTTTTCTATATATGTGTGTATTTTTTTCCAATGATCCAATAAATTTCGCCATCCTAGGGGAAAAAGCTTGTATATCATAAACGCAACGATATATTACAGAGTAATGTATACACGCAAACACATAACATAACGTTTAAAACAATATAGGCCTTAGAGATTGACTTCTTTAAGTGATGAACAACATAACATATACAAACTCTTGTCTTTGGTCATAAGAGAATGCAAAAGAATACTAACATCAAAAGGTTTTTCCAGGTGACTTATTCTCAAAGTTTGAACGTTACTAAAAAATTGGGATTCAAAGAGAAACTTAATCACACGTGGTTTTTCCTCTACACAAGCAGTATTGATATAACAGCACAGCAAAGCAACAAAGATGTGTAATTCTTCCTGGATATTGAAAATAGATCAGAAAAAGATATTGAGTACCAGTTTATATATCTACTTTGTAGGCCATGTAGCTTGAGCTGACATAATTATCCCAACGATAACTCCAAATAAACCGAGAGCACTCCCAAAGATCTCAATCACAAGAATCTTCACAAAGAGCGTTGAGTTCTGAGCATCAGACAACGCACAACTGCTTCCAATGATTCCTACACATAACCTGCAAAAGAAAAATCCCCCATAAGCAATATCGTTACAAGGGTTCAGAAGAAGAAAAGTGAGTATAATGAAGAAGAAGATACAGACCCGCATACAAGGTTTGCGAATCCAACGATGATTCCAGAGGCAAATATTGCATATCCAGCTCTTAAAGACTCAGCATCATACATCTTTGATGATGGCACACTCTCCAACTTTGTTTGTAGTATGATTGCAACAATAACACCATATATAGCTACGGCTTCACAAAAGATTACACTGAAAGATACATTTCAAAAGAACCCTTGTTCATTACACAGCTCTAGCATCTAAAATTAGATCTCTTGTCTAATTACAAATGTCATATTGAAAACGCATACGAGAGCTGTTGTAATTTATCATCATAACCCCAATTTGTAACTAATCCTAGTCAGCCATTCTTATTCAATTTCGCTATGCTACAATCTAATTTACACAGTTTCCTGAAATTATAAATGAATAGAGAAGTTTTAAAGGCTTGAATCGTAGAGATACCTGATGAGATTCTTGGAAGTGATACGAGGAGCTTCAATGGCGGCACCGATCAAACTACTTCCCGTAATGTAAATGCCCCTAAACCAGAGAGAGAGAGAGAAGGAGAAGATAGCTCCGTGAACACGATGGTTCGCGAATCAAAATCGGGACGAAATTAGGAAGAATAAAAGACTTTACCAGGCAGCACCAAGAACAGAGACGCCGATGGAGATGGCGATTCCGATGGCGGAGAAAGTGTACGGAGAAATCCTCAGTAGAGCAGCGCCCCATGAACTCGCATGACCAAGAGCCACACCGGACATTTTCTCTCTCTCTCTCTCTCTCTTTCTCTCCCCAATATGATCTGATTATCTCTTTCTCCTCTCTAATTCGAAGGAGAAAAACTAACAGAGCCTGTACGTATGTGATCTGAGATTCGGCAAGTGTAACTCACGCGCGTGCATACCAGTTAAGTGGTGGTATGGGCCTCGTAAGCGAATTTGAAACACTATAAATGAATAGCCCATTCATATTGTACTTTTAAGGATATGGGCCTCGTACCTCTTCTCTACATTCTATATTGAAGAGAAGTTGGTTGGTTATTTGGTTAACACTCGCAAACAGTTTGTTTATGGGTGATAGTGATTGTTGGTGTTTGACAAAAATCACGGAAAATACTTTTGACTACTAATCATACTTTTGCACATTTAGCTAAGTTGACTAGCTATTCAAAGTTGTTGCAGCAAAACGGTGGAAAGTTCATCAACTGTAATTTCACAATGCTGTTTTTCATGGTTATTTAGAGGACGTGTATACGAAGCTTTATCCGGGTTCAATCAAGTGATCCAAAGAAGGTATGCAGGCTTGGAAGCCGTTGAATAGCTTAAACAATCCTCCAATATTTTGGTTTTCAAAGTTTGCTAGAGCTCTCTTAGACATTGGGGTGTTCAGTCCTCTGTGGATTATTCTCTTTTTACATACATAAAAGCAGATGTGAGCTTATAGGACGTTCTTGTCTATATTGATGATTTGATCATTAGTTGCAGTTATTTTACTATGCTCGAGAAGTTTAAGTCATATCTTAGCAAATGCTTTCACATCACATGAAAGATTTCGTCACAAGTAAATACTTTCTTGGAGTACAAGTAAATCGTGGTCCATTAGGCGTCTTTCTTACACTACAAAATTTCTTGACATTGTTGTTGGAACGAAGAAGAATAATGAAGGAAGAAGGCCTTTAATTCTAGTTTAAAGGCGTGTGGTCTAAGTCATCTAAGGGGAGTGTCTAAGGTTTGTTTGTGTTTTAGTATTATGTTATCCTTGTAGCCATTCATGTATAAGGCAATGCTTGTATCCAAACAAGCCTAGATTATAATATTATAAATAGTTATCTCTCTCCTCATTTGTAACTTAGAAACTATTATTCTCATTTTCTTAATACAATCATTCTTTCTCTCTAATCTCTCATTCTCTCATTCTCTAATTCTACAAATCTCTTAATCTCATATTCTTTCATGGTATCAGAGCCAGGTTATAACAATCTGGGATAAAATTCATCATTAAATCTTTGAATCAAGAAGAAATCATAATCTGTTTTCATTCTTATTTCATCTGTCAATTTTTATCGCGAATTCTGGCCAAACCACGGCAGCTTTTGTCGATCTGATTTTTTTGGATTGTTTTCTGGCGAGTTTTGAAGTCATGCCAATTAGATTTGCATCATTTGAACACGGGAATAAAAAGATACGATTTTTCTTGGATCGGATCTCCGCGATTGCCTCCGCCGCGAACTTCCGTGTTTCTCTGAGGATTCCGTCGTCAAATCTTCTCCAAATCATAATTTTCTGAATCCTAAGATCAATCCCAACGAGTCTAGTTGCTGTTTAATGAAATCAGAACTCAATTCTCCTAAGTTTGAAGGAAGTTCGTGAAATTTTTCTCTCAAGACGTCTGAAATCGCCTCTCACAAGAATCTGGTGTTAAACTCTTATCCTTTCTCATTTTTCTTCAAATATTTGTATCTGGAAATTTAGATAATTATCTTGTGAGGGGCTCCATGAAATTTGGTTGCAATCAGAAGCGCTGAAGTCTTCAAGATAGTTTTTTTTTATTTTCCATCAAACTTAGAAATTTTGGAAAATGGAGGGAAACTTGATTTTTGGATTGGTATATTGTTAAAATTCAATATTTGTTGCTGGATCATCATTGATTGTGAAATAAGGACTTTTAGAAGTTGATCTTGTTGGTTGGAGTTGGTTAAATTATGATGCAGAAGTTGGTTGGAGTTGGTTGGAGTTGGTTGAAGGTGGTTAGGTTGGCCTGGTTGGTTAAGTAGTTACACGCGCCGAGATCTTTTGGCGACTCTGCTGGTTGATCCTGTCCCGTGTCCCGTGTCCCTGCCCCCCTGGTATGGCGTGTAACAACTCCCACTGTCACTCAGGTCCAATCAGTTCCATGTCTTCAGCATCTGAATTTGTGACAAAATCAGATCTAGAAACTCTTCTCAAAGCAATTAAGGATGGTAATGTGTTGAATAAAACTTTTCATGCTTCTTTTCAAACTTCTTTTACTCCTACTGCCTCTAAAACATTGGTTGTTGATTATGGTGTTTCTCATCATATGATTAGTGATCTAGAATTGCTAGAGAATTTAGAACATGTCTTAGGTAGTGTTGTTATTGCTAATGGAATCAAAGTATCAATTAAAGGCATAGGAAAGCTTAAGTTGTTTGATAAAGAATCTAAAGCTTTTTACATGCAATCTTTTACATCAAATTTGCTTTTAGTTAAAAGAGTCATTACTGATTTAAATTGTCAAGCTATCTTTGGTCCTAAAGATTTCTACTTTCAGGATATTGAGACTAGTAGGAGATTTGGACAAGGAACTACAAGAAATGACTTGTATGTGCATAAAGACATGACCATTGCAAGAGGGGTAGAACCGGTTGCTAGTACTAGTTCTTTTAGTGATGATTCTGATCTTTGGCATGCTAGATTAGGACATCCTTATCCTAGAACACTAGAACTAATTGTTCCTGGTTTAAAAATGCCAAAGGATATGTGTGATTCTTATATACTTGGGAAACATTGCAAAATTGTTTTTGAGAAATCTTTACATACTTATGATAACTGTTTTGAGTTGGTGCATTATGATGTTTGGACATCTTCATTTCCATCTAGAGAAAACCACAAGTACTTTGTGACATTTATTGATGAAAAGTTCAAATATACTTGGGTCACTTTGCTTAGTTCTAAAGATAGAGTATTTGATGCATTTCTAAATTTTTAAGCATATGTTACTAACCAATAAAATGCAAGTATTAAATGCTTTAGAAAAGATAATGGAGGGGAATACAGTAGCACCAAGCTTCAACAACACTTGGCCAAACATGGCATTGAACATCAAACCAATTGTCCTTACACTCCACTATAAAATGGGGTGGCTGAAAGGAAGAATAGGTATTTGATGGAAGTTGTGAGAACAATGATGTTCCACATGAAAGTTCCCAAAAGATTTTGGGGGATGCTCTGGTAGCTGCATGCTACTTGATTAATAGGACTCCTACAAAAGTCTTAGATGACTTGTCTCCATTTGAGGTACTAAACAAAACTAGACCTAATATTGACCACTTAAGAGTTTTTGGTTGTGTTTGTTTTGTATTGGTTCCAAGAGAGCAAAGGAACAAGCTGGAACAAAAGAGTATCAAAGAAATGTTCATTGGGTATTCCTCTATCCAGAAAGGATACAAATGCTATGATCCAGAGACTAGAAGAGTCTTAGTTTCCAAAGATGTCAAATTCCAAGAATCAAAAGGTTTGTATGAAGAAGTAACTTGGGATCAATTCAAAGACATTTTCCACAACAAGATCAGACCAAGCTGATAACTTGAGGAGGCTCTTGGAGAGCATCTACTCATGTCCATCAAAACTCAGAAGGAGATGAATCAATTCTAGTCTCAGCTTCCAAAAGATCAAGAGATGTGAACACTCTCATTGAAGCTTTAGGTGAAGAGGAGGAGCCTATCCAAGAATTTCCATCTACAGTGTTAAGAAAGAGGACAAGACAAAGGAATCCATCATTCTTCTACAATGGGAATGTTGTGGTTCATCATGATCAGAGAGTTTGTAATATTGCTCACTTACCTACTAACCATGTTGCATTTATTTCAAGTCTTGATAAGGAACAGATTCCAAAGACATATGAGGAAGCTATGACTAAGAAAGAAAGGAGGGAAGCTATCCTAGCTGAGAAACAAGCCATGAAGAGGAATGATACCTATGCTCCAGCCACTTTACCTAAAGGAAAAAGGGCTGTAAGTTCTAAGTGGATTTTTACCATTAAATACAAAAGCAATGGTGAAATTGATAGATATAAAACTAGGATGGTGGCTAGAGGATTTACTCAAACTTATGGTGAAGATTATAGAGATACATTTGCACATGTAGCTAAACTTCACTCTGTTAATGTTGTTTTTTCACTTGCTACTAACCTTAATTGGGAATTATGACAAATGGATGTTAATAATGCATTCTTACAAGGTGAATTAGAAGAAGAGGTATACATGTTATTGAAGTGAAGAAATGAGCTTGCAAGAGAAGGCCGTCCATAAGATGCATGGGCATTACTTGAGGAATGAGACGTCCCAACAAGCCCATAAATAAGTCAAACCCATATGTGCACACGCCAAGGACAAGCCCATATATGTAATTAAACTAAACACGGGAATAGCTTAACAAAAGAGAAGGCCTGAATAACTTAGGCTTGGAGCTGGAATACTTAAGGAAGCCCAAGCCCAACCAGAAAGCTTCTAGAAGAAAGAAGAAGGCTGCTGGAAGACATTAATGGCGAATAACTTAGGAATGGAAAGAGAGTTAATAGGCTGGAAGACATTAATGGCGCCTAAGACAAGAATGAAAAGAGAGTTAATAGGCTAGAAGACATTAATAGCGCCTAAGACAAGAATGGAAAGAGAATTAATAGCCAGAATTGTTTGTAGAAATATAGTTTATAGTTCACATCTTAGGTTTAGGCAAGGAATTGTTTATGGGAAGTAAATATGTAGGCTCTTTAATGTATTTATTGTAAGGCTATTATAAATAGCCTAACATAAGTAACCAATTACTCAAGGAAATAAGATTATCCTTCACTTATTCTTTATGGCGATTTCTGCCATGTCTTACTCTCTCTTGCTCAGTCTCTCTTAATCCCAACCAAACTCTTATGAAAACTTATTATTCTCTTATTTATTTCCGCAAATTCTAACATGATATCAGAGCCTTAAGCTCCTGAGATCAATTTTCATGTTCTTCATGCAAAATTTTCGAAAAATCCTTTGTTACAACCGTTTTATCCATTGGGTAATAGCTTTACCCAATGGTCCAAAGTTTGAATTTTAGATTTTTTATGCTATTCTACTCTTCTCTACTACAATGGTGTATAAAATTTGTCTTAAATGTCTTTTATGCTTTTAAGACAAAGCTTGAAGAAGAGAAAGAATTTGAAATTGCTTCAATAGTTATGAAGCATTGTGTGGACCAGTGGGTAAACCGTTTTGCTTTACTGGTTTCACAGCTATTTAGCCACGAAAAACACATCTTATTGTGTTGTTCTGATGATCCTAGTGTCTGTATTTATCAGAAAACTTCTTCCCATAAGTTATTCTGGTGATACAACCCTTAAATCAATGGGTAAAGCTAGGGACTATTGGTCCATGTGTGTTTTTCTTTGGAAATCATAAAACGTGGCTAGATAGGTGACAATGAAGAGTAAAGAATGGTGGCGATGGTCTTGAATCACAGAAGAATGGGAAGAAATGGACAGTTGCCTAAACTGCTTATCCATTGGTCATTAAGTGTACTAATTTCAGAGAAAAGAATGCTTTAGACCAGGATTAGGTTAGCACCATTCTTTGCATTCCTTCTTAAGCCTCATTTAATTCTCTACGTCATTTTAGGATTTTAAAATCAAAATACAGCCAATATTTGAATTTCTCAAATGTTTTCTATTATCCATTGGACAATAACTTGAACTATTGGGTATTGGTGCCTTTTCTTTGGGAAAGTAAGACATTTGAAGCCATAGTCAAATTTGAATTTTCATGGATAGTAAACGACAAACTTCTTTTAAAACCTTGGACCAAGTTTCCTTTCATGTGAAATGTGGAACAACAAAGTCCATTGAAGGGTGGTTGGAGCCATTTGTAATAGCACAATGGAGAATCATGTATAAAGTTCTAAGTTATGATGGAAAGTATGCTCTGGGGTTGCCATTAGAATGGATCCTCTACATCAGAAATCTTAATAAGCTAATAAAGGACTTAAAACCCATGATGAATCTTATTGTGTTTTTATAAGGATTTGGGACAGAGAACCTTGGCAGTATGCATTGCATCATAAGCCATGTTGAATCCAATGGTCCAAATCTAAATCTTTGAGAAAGAGAGAACTATGCTTATTTATACTAAATATGATTCTTTGAATCATGCTCTCTGGCTTTACTCTTATGATTTAAGTCTTGAAGTCATGAAATATTGTGCTTGGAATTTTGTTTATGTTTCTTCTTATGTAGGAACGATGCCAATCAATAGTGCTAATGCTTGTGGTGATGCTAATCAATCAACCTATGAGGAAGAGCCTCAAAGGCTCAAAGTTCAATGGAGAAGAGCAATCCATGAGGGGAAGCCTCCATTCTAAGTCACTCAAACCAACCTATAAGAAAGAATCACAGAGGCTTAGTATCAAAGCCTTTGTCAAAATGCTATCTCTAAACCCTTATCTATCTCAATTTGATTAAAATTTCTGATTTATAATTGTTTAATAGAAGGAAGTGAACCTTGGTGGACTATGCTTAGCATTTAGGACTATGTTGAATCCAACAGTCCTCTTGAAAATACTTAAGAGAAGTGAACGTTGGCTTCTTTCACTCTCATGAATTTAAGGAATCATGTTGAATCCAAAAGCCCTTAAGGAAAATAAAAGCACTCTAATATCTTACAATCTCTGGTCACTTATATACTCCAATTGCTCTAATCTCTGGTTACTCACTATACTTTATACACTTATAAATTATATCTTACCTAAAGTATTGAAATTCATTACCTTAGTTCAATTGATTTTTGTTATTGTCTCATGTGAATTCTTAAGTGCACATGTATAACTTTGACATTTCTCATGGCATACTTAAAATTCTTCTTCTTTATGACTTGTCTAAGGGTAAAGGAGACCATGAGAGCCTCAAAGAAAAGATGGCAACAAGGGATTCATACAAAGCAAAATCAAGTCATGAAGAACTAAAGGTTTGAACACATTGGTAAGAATGGAGCTCTACCAATACTTTAGCACATCAGAGCCTACCTTTCAAGGGTACATTACTGAGTATAAAAGGAAGCGGTACACCTATCAGAGCCTACATCAAGAGTGTATATTCCTAAAGGTGGAGAGCAAAACTTACTAACCAAGAAGGTCATCCTTAAAGCATAGAAGGCAGGCGGTCTGAAACTATTAATGACCATTGGAGCTCATCCTTCCCACCTTAACTCTATAATTATATTCTCCAGAGTCAAGTTTGAGAAGGGGAGAAAATGAATATCCAAGAGTCTATTAAGGAACAGTTGACTCCTGGTGCGGCCCTGGTTATGTTTAAAACTCTGGATCGACTTTGAAGGGGATGAGGGTTGAAGATTTAAGGAGGCTACTAGCTCTCCTTAGGCAGCAGATTGATGATTTTGAATGGAAGGGAGTTACTAGCTTCCCTTGTAGGTAAGTGATTGATGGTGGTGATATTTAATTGGAGGTTACTAACTCTCCAATTAATGTGAATGATGAAGAGGTTTGAATCCACTAGCACAGGATCACCCTGCAAAGAGCTATGGAATTTCACAGTAGATTCCTCTACCCTTAAGTGAATGAAAACAATGTTCTTAGGCTGAACAGAGAAAGCAATAAGCAAAAGTGCTTTTAAATAGTTTATAAAATTCGATGTCTTTTCTGTACAAGGGGTGAAACCTTTATATAGGCTGAAGATCCTATGTAAATCATATCTATAAAATCATATCTTAACTACTTCTCCTAATTTCTAGCTAACAAGAATATCTTTGATTTAATTGATTTATAATTTAATATCAAAAGATATTATATTCTATCATAATTCCTTTGGTTTAATTTAAGTGATTACAAACCATTAAATTAAACCAATTGGTTGGTTTAATGTGGGACTCTTCCATCTCTTCTAAATCAAATTTCACCAAGGCATGAAGGGCCTTTCTTTGGGCTTTGTTCCTTGATCTTGTTAATGGACCAAGCCACAACTCTCCTTGGGTCTGTACTTGGGTCTTACTTTCTTTTCCTTTATTTGGTGAATCTTTGGGCCATGGATAGGTCTTGGTCGAGTTTTGGTCAGAGTTGGTCCGTGGGTCGTGCTCTGGGTCAGGATACGGGTCATGGGCTGGGTCATGGATCGGGTCAGGTCCTGCTTTCATCTTAAACTGTCCTTCTTCTTCTTCTTCATCCTCCTCTTCTGTTGAATCCGAATCAGGTTCATTCTGGGTCGCACCATCCCCTCCTCCTTTAAAAGGATTTGACCTCAAATTCAATTTATCTGCAACAAAAGGGATTAAGTCAGAGATATTAAAAGTAGAACTTATAGAATACTTACCTTGGAGATCTATTTGGTAAGCATTATTATTGATTCTTCGTAGTACTGAAAATGGTCCATCTACTCTTGGCATTAATTTCGATTTTCTCTCATTTGGGAATCTTTCCTTCCTTAGATGAATCCAAACGAGATCTCCAGGTTCTAGTACTAGTTCTTTTTGTCCCTTGTTTTTCTTCTTGGTATACATCTTTGTCCTTTCATCAATATTTTTCTTAACATGTTCATGCAAAGACTTAACAAACTCGGTTTTCTTTTGGCCATCAAGGTTAGTCTGTTCTTTTAAAGGTAAAGCAAGTAAATCTAAAGGCGACAATGGATTAAAACCATACACAATTTGAAAAGGTGTCATTTTTGTTGATGAGTGGACTGATCTATTATAAGCAAATTCGACATGAGGTAGACAATCCTCCCAAGTTCTAATGTTCTTTTTAATAACAGCTCTTAAAATAGTAGAAAGGGTTCTGTTGACTGATTCTGTTTGACCATCAGTTTGTGGATGACAAGTTGTGGATGACAAGTTGTACCTAACTTTCCCCAAAGGGTCCTCCAAAAATGACTTTAGAATCCCTATCTGACACAATTGTTCTAGGCATTCCATGTAACCTAACAACTTCCCTAAAGAATAAATCAACCACTAAAACTGCATCATCTGTTTTATGAAATGGAATGAAATGAGCCATTTTTGAAAATCTATCAACCACTACAAATATGCTGTCCTTTCCTAGTTCTAGGCAGTCCTAAAACAAAGTCCATAGAAATGTCTACCCAAGGGTGATCAGGAATAGGTAATGGAGTATATAAACATGTGGGCTGTACCTTAGATTTGGCTTGTTTGCACTCGACACATTTTGAGCATATCCTTTCCACATCTCTTTTCATGTTGGGCCAATACAAGTGTTCTTGTATCGTGGCTAAGGTCTTAGCAACGCCAAAATATCCCATTAAACCTCCCCCATGTGCTTCCCTAACATAAAGTTCTATGATGGTTCCACTCGGTATACACAACTGACTGTCAGAAATAGGAACCCTTTGAATTGATAGAATCGTCCTTGAGCATGAGAAATAGTATCCTTATACAACTCTCCAAAATCAGGGTCATTAGTGTAACAAGTTTTAAGATGTTCAAAACCTAATAATTTGGTTTCCATAGAGGATAAAAGAGCATACCTTCTTGAGAGAGCATCTACCACAATGTTCTCCTTACCTTGTTTATAATGAATGACATAAGGAAAAGTTTCAATGAATTACATCCACCTTGCATGCCTTTTATTTAACTTTTGTTGTCCTTTGAGGTGTTTAAGAGATTCATGATCTGTGTGAATTACAAACTCCTTAGGCCATAAGTAATGTTGCCATATTTGCAGGCCCCTTACTAGAGCATAAAGCTCTTTGTCATAGGTAGGATAATTAAGAGTTGCTCCTCCTAACTTCTCACTGAAATAAGCTATAGGCCTCTTTTCCTGCATCAATACAGCACCAATTCCAATTCCTGAAGCATCACATTTAATCTCAAAAGTGGCACGAGTGTGATCTGTTTTCCTTTGTGTTTGAATGAGTGCCGGTTGGTATACCCATCATGGATGGCTCGCTTATCGTATTGCCATGGTCTTCCCAAAAGAATGTGACTTGCTTCCATGAGCAACACATCACATATGATCTGATCCTGGTATTTCCTAATACTTAGAGGAACTTCCACTTGTTCTGTAACTTTCATTTCTCCTTCCTCATTAAGCCATTGTAGCTGATATGGTCTGTGATGTTTGTGAGTGACTAAATTAAGCCGGTCCACAAGTGTTTGGCTGGCCACGTTGGTACAGCTCCCTCCACCTCTGATCAAGCTACACACCTTTTCCTGTATGAGGCATCGAGTGTGAAACAAGTTATCCCTTTGTTCCTGTATCTTGGGTTGTGCACTTAAGGTTCTCCTAGTAACCAATAATTGCCCTTGGACAGGGTAAGCTTCACTTTCGGTTTTTGATTGATCATCCTCTGATGTTAACTCTCCATTCTCTAGGATAATCATCACCCTCTTGTTTGAACATTCATTGGCATAATGTCCAAATCCTTGACATCTGAAGCACTTGATGTTTCTGGTCTTTGTGGGAGGCGTTTGAGTTATTGGTCCTTTGCCCTTGTCTTCACGTGGGGAAGGCATAGTTGATCCTTCCTTAGCCTTATCAGGCATCTTGAAAGATGATTTTCCTTATCTATCACTTCTGTTATAGGGCGGTTTAGAGGTTGACATGTATGGATTCCTTGTATTGTTCGTCCTTTTGTTTTGTTGTTCAATAAGAATGGCTTTATGGAGTAGTTCATCCATGTCTTCATACTCCTGCAACTCCAATCGATCCTGAATATCTCTATTAAGTCCTCCTTGAAACCGAGCCATAGTAGCTTCCATAGTCTCATCTATTTCAGCCTTGATCATGAGGCTTTCCATATCTTGATGGTAATCTTCTACACTCCTTGTTCCTTGGGTCAGTCTCCTCAGTTTCTGATGTAGATCCCTTCCATAGTGGATTGGCACAAATCTCTTCCTCATCAGGGTTTTCATCTCATACCAAGATGTGATCTGGGGCTCTCCATTGTGTCGTCTAGTGGTGGCAATCTGTTCCCACCAGTTGATAGCATACCCATCAAACTCTGTTGCTGTTATCTTCACTTTCTTTTCTTCAGAATAGTTTTGACAGCTGAAAACTATCTCAATCTTCTTTTCCTATTCTAAGTAGGCATTTGGATCATTCTTTCCTGAAAAAGGTGGAATTCGAAGTTTGAGTCCTCCTAGGTTGTTATCTGGTCTTGGTTTCTGGCGTTGGTATTGGTCTCCACTCTCATCTGAATATCCCTGAGCCTCCTCTTCATCACGCCTAACTCCTGGTCTAGCTCACACCCTTGCGCCTCTTCCTAAGCGCTCTCCTCCTTGGTTTGGCCTGCCTCCACGAGCTGGTCTACCTGCAAGAGGATCAACTCCATAGAAAAACTCATTAGCTTGGTTAGTTCTGTTTTCAAAAATAGTCTGAAGTCTCCTAGTTATTTCATCCATCATTGCTTCCATCTGTAATGGATCAAGCCTATGAGGTCGCGTGTTTCCTTCTCCTCTAGGGGTTTCTTCATTTGGATTCTCTATTTTTCCTGAAACAACTTAGCAAACTTGTTAATTAAACTCTCTCTCTCACTTTTTCTTGGTAATCACTCACTAGCTTCTTCTCTTGCTATTCCCAAAAGTTCAGGTTTGATCAAAGCTCAATCACCTAAGACCTAGAGCTAAACCTACTGAATTTTAAGATAGAAAGATTGCAAGATTTTTTTCGTCAGCTGATTAACCGTTTCCTAGCAGGGTTTCTCTTCTGCTATATATATATATATTTTTTTAAATATAGATCCTTTTCTTAGATCTTTTGTAATTCAGGAAAGGCTCAGCTGACTTACAACAGATAGAAAGAAAAGAATTTGTTTATTAAACTAAAATTTGAAAAGAAATTGATGGTGGTTTTGAAATCAAAGTTATTTCACAAACCCTAACCTTCAAGAGGCTCTGATACCACTTGGTGCGGCCCTGGTTATGTTTAAACATAAGGATCGACTTGAAGGAGATGAGGGTTGACGATTTAAGGAGGCTACTAGCTCTCCTTAGGCAGCGGATTGATGATTTGAATGGAAGAGAGCTACTAGCTTCCCTTGTAGGTAAGTGATTGATGGTGGTGATTAGGGTTTTAATTGGAGGTTACTAACTCTCCAATTGATGTGAATGATGAAGGGATTTGATTCCACTAGCACATGATCACCCTGCAAAGAGCTATGGAATTTCACAGTAGATTCCTCTACCCTTAAGTGAATGAAAACAATGTTCTTAGGCTGAACAGAGAAAGCAAGAAGCAAAAGTGCTTTGAAATATTTTATAAAATTCGATGTTCTCTTGTACAGGGGGGGTGAAGCATTTACATAGGCTGGAGATCCTGACTAAATCATATCTACAAGATCATATCTTAACTACTTCTCCTAATTTCTAGCTAACAAGAATATTTTTGATTTAATTAATTTAATATTAAAATATATTCTATTCTTATCCTAATCCCTTTGGTTTAATTTAAGTGATTACAAACCATTAAATTAAACCAATTGGTTGGTTTAATGTGGGACTCCTCCACCACTTCTAAATCGAATTTCACCAAGGCATGAAGGGTCTTTCTTTGGGCTTTGCTCTCTGATCTTGTTAATGGACCAAGCCACAACTCTCCTTGGGTCTGTACTTGGGTCTTACTTTCTTTCCCTTTGTTTGGTGAATTCTTGGGCCATGTGTATGGTGTGGTCGAGTTTTGGTCAGGTCGGGTACATGGGTCGTGGTTCGGATCCAGGTATGGGTCATGGGCCGGGTCATGGTTCGGGTCAAGTCTAAAACCGGTCGGGTCATGGGTCGGATTATGATTATGGGTCACAGGCGGATCTAGGTCGGGTCGATGGGCTTGGGTCACGGACGGGTCTAGACTGGGTCGTGGGTAGCCTAGGTCGGGTCGAGGTGTTTTCCAAGCGGGTCGAAGGTCGGATGGCCGGTCGGGTTGGTCGAGTTGATCAGGTTGGTCGGGTCGCTGGCCAGATTGGGCGGTTTGGTGTTCGGACTGCTGGCCGGGTTTGGCGGACGGTTCCAAGAGCTGGCTGAGTTCGGACAGCTGGCCGGATCTGTCTTCATTTCTGCATGTGAACGGGTCCGAGTGCTGGCCGGGTTGGCCGTGTTGGCCGTGGTCCGTGGACAGTCCATGTCCCGGACTGAAGCTGATCCGTTCTTCTTCTTCTTCTTCAGTCTCCTCTTATGTGGTCGTACCAGCCTCCGCCTCCACCGCCTGCATTGGTTGTCTCTTGCCTCCTCAGCCTCCACTGCCTCCATCAGTCGCCTCCTGTTCCTCCACCTCCACCGCAGAAGCGATCGCCTCCTCCACCTCCTCCGCCAAATCCGCCGAATCCGCTTCTGATAGTCATGCATCTTCCGACTCCACCTCACATCCCCTCCTTCTCATCCTCCAACATGTAATTCCATGTTGCCAAAAAATTTTTAAATTATGTAGTTAATAGGTTACAGAATAATAGGTGAATGTAATAATTAAAAATTCAGAAATTTATTATAAATTAGATAAATTGTATGCCGTAGATTTTAGGAAAATAAAGTAATTATTGCGAATTAAATATTTGTAAGTAAATATTAATATAATTTGGTTAGTGGGTTAAATTTAAAAATTTTGAAATTATTTTAAATTTGGAGAAAATTTTATTTCATTTCAAAAATATGATTTTTTGAAATTTTATAAACTTTACTATATTTAAAATTTAGCAAACTTTATGTAATTATTGAAATTATGATTTTTCTAAATTTTTATAAATTTTACCATATTTAAAAATTTATTAGAAATAGTTTGTGGAATATTATTTTTAATATTTGAAAAAATTAGTAAAATTTAGTAAATTTTAGCAAATTTTTAAAATTTTGAAATATTAGTGAATTTTAGCAAATTATTAAAATTTTGAAATATTAGGAAATTATAATATTTTCAAATATCATAATTTTCCTCAAAATGTTTTTTTTTACAAAATTAGATTTTTTTAAAAAAATTAGGTATTTTAGTAAATTGTAAGTTTTGTTTTGAAATTATAAATTTTAATTTGTGTTTTACTTGAATTTTTTACGTAAATACTTGTATACTTATTTCATTTTTTTCAGGAATTACAATGAGTTTTTACAATCCTCAGAAGAGAACCTTCAATGTCGGCAGGTGGTTTTACTTTTTCGCAGATCTCCACTGATTTCGAGACATAGTGTTGTATCCTGTTTGGATGACTGCGTCAGCTCCAACCATTATGAGCATTGAAGATTTTGTGTCACAACCGGGTCACGACCGGTTGAAGAGACTAGATCCCCATTGTATTTGGGGAACGACTTGGTAAGCGTAATTACAATTAATTTACTATTTTTAGTTTTAAATTTGGTTATTATATGTTTTCATGTTTTATAAAACTATTTAGGTTTCATATCAACGGAATCACAAAAGCAATCAACAGAATGCTTAATGACATGTTGTTATCCAGCTTACTCCGACATGCCGAAAAACGAGCAAGATATTTGGTTCGGTCAATTTGTGGTATGTAAAATTACAATTGCAAATTATATTGTATAATTTTTATTATTTATATTGTGTTATTTTGTGATATATATTGATTAATATATTTTTTTAAAAGCAAGAGTTCACTTGGGATGTGCAAATCACATGCATCGTTAGACGGAAATTCAACACTAAAGTGGCGATCTGTTATTCAAGAAAGATGAACGAGCGGAAGGATAAGTGGAAGCATGATAAAGTGTCCAAGGAGGTGACCATAAATCCTGACCTATGGTTTGCTCTCATTGCCTATTGGAAGAGGCCATAAATAGAAGGCATATATGTGAGTAATTTGAATAACCACAAGAGCGACTTAAGGGAAAAGGAATAACAACCCATAATCTTGGAGCGACGAGAAAAGCTTCCCGGGCCGAACAACTTGTAAGTATCTAATTAATTAATATTTTAATTATTTATTTGTTAACTTAATGCATCTTCTTTTGTTAACGTTTGAGATCGATCGGAATCTCCTTCTCTAATTCAGCTGATCGGAGATGCTCACACCAACAGACAAACTGGTCAAATTAATGATCTAGTTGCTCATGCGATCTCGCTGAAAGTGAGGAGCCTCAGTGAGGAGTTTCTCCAAACCTAACAAACAGACGACGAACTTCTATGTTCACCAATGTTCCTTTGGAGGTTAGTAGCATTTAAATTTCTTTATAATTGTTTTATCGTAATTATTTACTATTTTAAAATATAATTCTATTTTTTATTAATGATAACTCTGAAAAAGAAATGTCATCTTTACGGATTACCTAAACAGTGTTTAACTTCTTATTCACCATCAGTCTCTATGTACGATGATTTCGATAGGTCCAAACTCCAAGAAGAAAACAGTGAGCTTCTAGAACGAATTAAAACACTTAAACAACAACGGAAAGAGAATTTGAAGAGAAAACGACCGGAATCAACACAAACTATTTAGCATACGCTTTTTCATACATAAATTATGACACCCTGCATTTTTTAACCTCAACCATCCAAATTTTCAAATTTTAAATATGAACTATAAGCAATTTAGCCGATTCATACATTTACATTAACGGCGTTATTTTCCGGTTTAATGATGCTGATTCATCTGTCGACGTATCAAAACGACGTTATTTTAGACATATTAAATTTATTTTGAGTTAGGTTTAAATTTATAATCTGGGAAAATTTGAAATTAAGGTTGGTTTGGTTAAAATTGAGAATTTTTTTATTTTATTCTTCTTTGTATTCTTCTTCTTTCTAACCTAGGTGGTTTTTGGGCTATCAAGCATCATGAGTTTGTGATTGTAGCCACTGATGAAGAGGGGAGAAGTCAGCATCTAATCGGGTTCTTCCACCACCAAACACCATGTCATAGATGTCTTACATTTTTTTTTGTAAATTTTTTTACCCTTTTTAGGAGATTCTGATTCCAACAAAGGAGAAAAAAATACAAGTTTTTTGGCAACCTTATTATTTCTGGTAATTTAAGTTAACAACACAATGAAAAGAAACAGTAGAAGAAATGAGTTTTCAGCAAAAAAAAATTGTTTTTAATTATTTCATCTTCTCTCAATTCTTGGTTATATACTTATATATTTCATCTTCTCTCAATTCTGAATCGGAATGCATTATTATGACTATACAGAGAAAGCAAGTACAAATATCATAAAAACAATAATCGGGGGCGAGAAATCAATTGAGAAAGAAATATTCGAAAAGAAAAACATATAAAATCAGTTTGAGAAAAGCCCATGCTTCTTGGGCCTGAATAGATTCAAATCCACCTCCAAGTCAAATTTCTGTATTTTTTTATTTCGTATTTGACTAATGCTGACTCTGTTGATGTACTGTGACCAGGCTGTGAAAAAGAAGAAGAAAGAATAAAAAATCAATTTTAAAAAAAACCAACCTAACTGTAATTTTCACTAAACCGACTTACCCACAACATAGCCAATATGCCCAAAACGATATTGTTTTTAACACATGGACAGATGAGTCAGCATCATTAAACGGACAAATAACGCTGATAAAATAAATGTATGAATCGGCTAAATTGCATATAGTTCAAGCTTGAAATTTGAAAATTTGGATGATTGAGGTTGAAAAATGCAGGATTTCATAATTTATGTATGAAAAAGCGTATGCTAAATAGTTTGGGTTGATTTTGGCCGTTTTCTCAGGATTTGAATTGTTTATAAGTCATGTAAGAGAAGATGAACGTATTTTTCAACTCTTATCATACTTCTCTGTGATGTAATTTTTTTTCATTTAAATCTTTAACAATTAGTTTTTTTATATTTTTGTTAAACATCTTAATTTATGTTAATTTTTATTTAATTAGTAATTTCTAATTATTTTATAATTATTCTTTTTTTTGTCAACATAGCTTAGTGGCTTTAATATCCCCAATAACATGCGGGGTGCTGGGTTCGAACCCCAGACTTGGTGTAATGAATGCAGAGGTGGCTACCATTATGCCACATGATTCCTACTATAATTATTCATTTAGAAAATCATTTTATATAATTTTAAAATATTATTTAAAATAGAAAAAATAATATTTTTTGATATCCGTTGGAAATTTGTCGGTTTGGAAAACCGTCAGTAAAATTTCCGACCGATTTTAGATGTCTGGAATCTGACGGCTTTCCAACGAATAATATTTCCAACACGTTTCCGACAATTTTTTGACAGATAATTGTATTTTTCAAAAATCCGTTGAAGTAAGTTTTCTCTCGAAAATTTGTCGGATACAGTGTGATGGATTTCCGATGTCTTTTCTGATGGTAAGATATTTCGGTTGGAAAGTCGTCGGAACATTATTATTGACGGATTTTCAATGGTTTCAATATTTCTAACGCAATAGTTCTGATGGATTTATCCCGAGAGGTCGTCTGATTTGTCGTGTTACAATGATTTTCCGACGGTTTATTTCATCAGAAATTACGTGTATCTTTGTAGTGTGAGTCCTAATCACTTTCTTCGTGATGTGCTATTCCTTCTCGATTTCTATTGCACTCTAATATCTGTTTCTAAGCTACTCAAGCAAACCGGTTTCGTCATCCAGAGATGATTCTCTCTAATTCAGTTTTTTAAACGTTTGAATATTTCTCTAGTTGCAAATTTAGTGATGCCAATAGTTCAGAAGAAAATATGAGAAGGCGATACTTCAAGGCTTCAAGCCATATTTATAAATATAAAAAAAAACCACTCAAATCCACCAAAAAAAAAACAGAGAATTGAACATTAAAATAAAACAAAGAGACTGAAAGCCTTGAGAAAACAGAGACGTCGAAGATGAAACTAGAAAAAATTGTAGCAGAATATAATAACCGCACAAGAAGATACACAGAATAAGATGCAATTTTATCAAGTTTCTTCTGATTCATTTCTTGAAAGAGGTCAAGTTTCTTTCTTTACTTTTTTGAAGATTAAGTTTGAAAGACCATTTGTAAAGCCGAGGACGAGATGAGGGAGGCGTTGAGAATGCTGAGAAGCTGCGACAGAACCAGAATGAAGCCATTAAAACAGTTCTAATGGTGAAAAAAATGGAATTTACTGAAGGCCTCATACTCGGTGCAACCAAGTTCGGTGGCTGTCACAATATGCCCAATTTTGAGGCTTGCAGTAGAAGGTTCAAAGTAACATCCTGTGTTTTTTTTCCTTTCTTGATTAATGCTTCACATTATCTGCAAAAATGAATAATCCAGTGTGATTATTGTAAGAATCTAGTTCACATTTAATCTTGAAAAAGAAGTAAACAGAATAACTAGAGTTTAAGTTCGATTCACGACAAATAATTAGTTACCTTGACTCGTTTCCTGCTTCTCTCTGTCTCTTCACTGTGTTCAGTCTCGTTGCCTAGATCACTATTAGCTTTCTTTTTATTTCCTTTCCAAACATGTGCAAGAGCATTGAGATTACAAGGTTGGTCCGGCGGGGACGGACAACCTTCAGAGAGTCGTATGCCACATCCTCTTATTCTGCACAGTGGGTCACTAGTGAAATGGATCTCTGTATCTACCTGATCGTAATTAAGCTCAAGTAACGGATCATTTTGTTTGCTTAGAGGGAAACAACAGTCAAATATAATCAGATGATTATCTATCTTCAGCTGCGAATCAATGTCGATTCGACAATCAGTATAGCCAAAGGGGCTCCCATCTTTGCATGTGAAGTGACAACATACTCAGCTAGTGGTTACGTAGCCATTCCCTGTACGTTTCGGTTTATCGGCATCAACCACAAGGCACACCCTAAACCTCAAGAACCGTTGAGAGAGAGAGCTCTCAAGTAGACGGATAGCAAGAGTGCTTCCGGTAGCTTGGTTGGTGAAATATGAAGGCACTTGTCCACCTGGCAAGATGAGGTACTTGAAAACTGATCGTTGAATGAGAGCTTCTTGATCTAAGTTGAAGCAGTTGATGAAACTGAGAACTGGTAACTTAGTGTGATTATTTACTGATGCCGTTGCTACCACACTTGGATGGTCGACCCAGCTAGCTTCAGTCAGTGCCTCACAGTTTGAAAAGTCAGCCTTCTCAAGAAGTTTCAGCTTACAAATGTATGGGGATACGAATTTTAACTTTCGTCATTCCCACATCTCTAGGCTAATGAGCTTAGTGAAGTCCTCCATCCACCATGGAACTTCTTCGACCGCTGTTTGGTTCAAACTGAGAAATGAGATGTTCCTTGAGATATCTGGGAAAACCCAAAACCGTGAGCATCCACCAAGATCAAGTCGATAGAGAGATTTTAGGTTGATGCTGCTTGGAAGAGATACCAAACTGTTACATCTTGGAAGGCTCAATTTCTTTAAATTATAGATATTGCCAATAGATGAAGGTAGCTCCACCAATCTTGAGCAACCTCTGAGACCCACTTCCCGGAGATTGATGGCCTTTGAGAGATTTGGGAGTTCTACCAAGTCTATAGATCCCCCCAAATCCAAATCCAAGAGGTGTATAAGCGACTGAGAGATTAGAACACAGAACAAACATGAAGTAACTTAAGTAAGTACACACCACGTGAAAAAATAGTCATCTAAAAACTAAAACTATAGCATGCATAACCTCGTAAACAATATTGTACAATTATACTCGAAACTTACACTGGGTCCGTCGTCCTACAACTTCTCGACCCCGCTTTTCCGCATTCTGAGCACAACGAGATCTTCATCACGAAAAATTGAAGGCAAACTTCGAAATGGGTATCTGTCCCAAGAATGTAATTTGATTTTAGGGGGCAAATAGTCAAGGCCTCGTGGTAAATGCGATCTCCATTGTTTATGCAATGCACCGAATGCTTTCTACCAACCTTTTAACCATTTAAGCTGATGACAATTCTCATACATGGTTGACATTTAATACTATATAACCATTATCTTGATAATTTCGTAACTTTTCGGTTTAAGTTGTAAAAATATAAACGGACTATTCTCGTTATTATTTTGTTTAATTTTATGTTTATATAAAATAAAATATTTCAATGACAATTGCTACTCATTTAAATAATATATCATAGTCATGTGTATAAATTAAAACGAATTTAAGAAATGAAATTAAACGTGTATTACATTAAACACATTTTCATGTTTATAAAAAAACAAAATATATTAATTATGCAAGTGAAATAAAACATTACAACAAATAAAACATAAAACTTAAATCGACTTCTTACTTAAGTACGTTAGAGAATTGAAATTATTAAAATACAAACTAGAATATTAATTTTTATAACATATGTCTTTGTAAACTTGAAGCTTACAATTTTTTAGGACCACAATCTTTTAACGTTGTTATACTATTAAAAATAAACTAATACAAGAAATTATTCGTAACTCAATGGTATGATGATCAACATATCTTCTAAGACAACCCAATATTGAACCGTAGAAGAGGCAAAAATATTTATCTTATCCACAAAAAAACACAGTGGGTTTTCGTGGGTATATCATTACCCACTAAATTTTTATGGGTTTTCGTGGGTATATCTTGATCCACGGAAATTTCCGTGGATAAGAGTGGGTTATGCATTTCGTGAATATAGTCTTTCTCACGACTACCCACGAAAATCCATTTTTACCCACGAAAAACCCACGAAAAATTTTGTAGGTAGTTGTTTACTGTTCATAGTGGGTTTTCGTGGGTATATGTGGGTTTTGACCTATACCCACGAAACTTTTTGTGGGTTTTTCATGGGTATATGCATTTTTCTTACTAGTGATAGAGTCTCATAAACCGAAGATTTTTCATCTTTTTTAAGGCACTTTTATCAATATGAAACTCTTCTAACTCCGCTAGATTCAATGATATACCACAAAGCTTCTCAGCAACCTGAAAGAGATTTTTTTAAAGAGGTCAAATCACTATCTTAACAAGTGACTACAAACTTATAATATCATATAAAGTGTGTAATATAATGAGCACTTACAGCATTACCACTAAGAACATCGCAAAATCCTTTCCATCCACTAGAAATTCCCGTTTTAAAGGGTTTTTGGACTGTGTGCGTACCATTTCCTCAGCCCTTTCTTGTAGTAAACAGTGCATCTGCACAATTTTCTGTTGAAACAGAGTAACGACAATTCAAATCAAAGCAACGGTAGGTTCATCTCAACCAAGACGGTATGGGTTTAACCAAGATTTATTTCGGTTAGTGTTTAATTGTACCCAGTAGATTAAATTCTATATACGACGTCGTTCAAGTTCTCTTGTTCGTTATAATAGAGATGAAGAACAGAGTCGTTATAGATTGAGAGAATTGTTTTGAGAGAGAGAGAGAGAGTATTCGTTTAAGAGAGACAGGGTATTTTTCTCTTTGTGTGCTGATTACTCTAAGTCTCTGTATTGTAAAAGAATTAGCTCGAGATTGAGCAAGATTAAAGAAACCTCATATCATCCAGCCCCGGTGACGTAGTCGGCTTACCGTTTTGGAAGTCCGGCGAACACCGGATAAACAATTCGGTGTCTCTGTTTTTTTGATTCCTATCTCATTTAGTTTTCTGTTAAATCTCAGATTGAGTTCATCGATTAAGATTGTAAGTTTGTTCGCGGTTATTTGTGAATTCATCAAAGAATTCTCACAAATTGGTATCAGAGCCAGTTTAGCGAACAAAAGATTATTTGCTTCATCGATCATCGATCATCGGTTTAAAAGCTAAGTAATGGCGGGCACCAAGATCAATATTGAAAAATTTGACAGAGATGGCGACTTCTCTTTATGGAAAAGACGGATGTTCGCTTATCTAAGTGTTTCGGGTTTAAAAGATGTTTTGGTTGCAAAACCTCTAAAGTCGGATTCAGAAGGCGATGAAGAGGAAAAGGATCCAGAAACGATAAAGAAAATGGTCGCAGAGGAAGAAGGAAGATTGGAAAGGTGCGACAAAGCAAAGAATATAATCTTTCTTAGTGTAGGGGATCATGTGTTACGCAAGATTGAGGAATGCGAGACTGCTGCAGAAACTTGGACACTTCTAGAGACGCTATACATGCCGAAAACTCTGCCAAATAGAGTTCATGCTCAATTAGAACTATATGGGTTCAAGATGCATGATCATCGGACCATTAACGAGAATATTGATGACTTCCTCAAGATCGTGAGGGAATTAAGTCCCCTAAGTATTACAGTTCCTGATGAGGTTCAAGCGGTGTTGGTCTTGAATGCATTACCACATAGGTATGATCATTTGAAAGAAACTCTGAAGTACAGCAGAAACGTTTTAAAGCTTGAAGATGTAACGAGCGCAGCAAGGTCCAAGGAGAAAGAATCTAAGAATAGCTTTAATATAAGAGCAAGCTCCGAAGGTCATTTTGTGAGAGGACGCTCGAAATCACGAGGCTATACCAGCAAGAATCGAAACAACAATCGATCACGCTCAAAATCTTCCGAAAGGAGAAAGATCTGTTGGATATGCGGTAAGGAAGGACATTTTAAGAAACAATGTTATAAATGGCTAGAGAGGAATAAAGGAAGAACACCATCACATGACAAAGGAGAAGCTGCAACCGCAAGAGATGACGCCCAAGATTTAGCAGGATTGCTAGCTTCAGAAGTAAACTTGTCTCAAGATACATCTAACAAAGAAGAGTGGGTGATGGACTCTGGGTGTTCATTCCACATGACACCTCGCAAAGATTTCTTCTTGGAACTTAAAGAAGGTAACTCTGGTAAAGTAAAGGTCGCAAAAAACTCAAGTATCGAAGTAAAGGGAATCGGATCAGTGAGATTTCAAAACACAGATGGAACAACATTTGTATTAAGTGATGTGAGGTATATGCCTGAACTTAGTAGGAACCTTATATCTTTAGGGACATTAGAAGCTAAAGGTTGCGAGTTTAAAGGTGCCAATAGAATTCTTAAGATCATTAAAGGCTGTGTAGTTATCATGAAAGGACGCCTTTATATTTTTTACAAGGCAAAGCAATGCTAGCTGAATCCTGCAGTGCATCCGTGAACAAAAGAAATGAGGATGAAATAAAAGACTACACCAAGCTATGGCACAGCAGAATGGGACATGCTAGTGAGAAAACATTGAAGGTTCTAGCAAAGAAAGGATGTCTAGATACTGAGAAATTGGATGAAATGAGTTTTTGTGAGGTATGTGTCCTTGGAAAGACACAGAGGTTAAACTTTAGCGAAGCAAAGCATGTGACCAAAGGAAAACTTGATTATATCCACTCCGATCTCTGGGGCTCACCAAACGTTCCCAAAAGTTTTGGAAGGAGCCAATACTTCATTTCATTCATTGATGATTGGTCTCGGAAATGCTGGGTCTATTTTCTAAAAACAAAGGATGAAGCTTTTGTAAGGTTTGTGGAATGGAAGATATTAGTGGAAACTCAATCAGAAAGAAAGGTGAAAAGGTTAAGAACAGATAACGGTTTAGAATATTGCAACCAGAAGTTTGATACATTCTGCATATAGGAAGGAGTTCTAAGACATAAAACCTGCACATATACGCCTCAGCAAAATGGGATTGCAGAGAGGCTTAATAAAACTATAATGAACAAAGTAAGATGCATGTTAAGTGAAAGTGGGCTTGGAAAAGAGTTTTGGGCTGAAGCTGCATCAACAGTCGTGTATCTGATCAACAGGTCACCATCATCAGCTATAGATTTTGAAATACCTCAGGAGAGATGGACCTCTACTATCCCAGATTTGAGTAATCTTAGAAGATTTGGATGCTTAACCTATATACATACTGATGATGGGAAACTGAGTCCAAGAGCTAAAAGGGCTATCTTCTGTGGCTACCCAGAAGGAGTTAAAGGATATCGAGTGTGGCTTTTAGAGGAAAACAAGTTCACAGTTAGCAGGAATGTATATTTTAAAGAAGATGTTCTTTATAAGAACGTAGACGCTATGGCTGGAACAAGAAGCGAAGAGATACAAAATCAGACTTTACCTTTGAAAACTCTAAGCTATGAATTTGCAGAAGGTGAGGAAACTACAAATACTGATTTTCAAGGTGGAGCATCTACAAGACAGGAAATTCATAGCGGATCAGAACAAGAAGGGAGTGAATCCAAAGATGATACTACAGATGATCTAAAAAACTACCAACTAGCAAGGGATCGAAATAGAAGAGAAATTCGAGCTCCAATAAGACTAGAAGACTATAAAACATACCCTGAAGATGAAGACATTGCAGGATATGTATATCTCGTGCAAGAAGATGGAGGTAGAGCTGAACATCAAAACTATAGAGAAGCTATGGAAGATCCGGATAGATATCTATGGCTTGATGCAACAGACGAGGAGATGTTTTCTCTGAAGAAAAATCATACCTGGACACTTGTTGATCCAGTGAAAACTCAGAAAACTATCGGATGCAAGTGGGTTTTCAAAAGGAAAGCAGGCATAAATGGAGTTGAAGCTCCAAGGTTTAAAGCTAGGCTAGTCGCCAAAGGTTACTCACAGAAGGAAGGAGTAGATTACCAAGAAATTTTTTCACCAGTTGCTAAACATGTTTCCATACGCTTCCTGTTGTCTACAGTCGTTCATCACAATATGGAGCTGGAGCAGATGGATGTTAAAACAGCTTTCTTGCACGGCTATCTAGATGAGACAATCTATATGGAGCAGCCGGAGGGCTATGTGGACAAGAAAAACCCACATAAAGTATGCAGGTTGAGAAAGTCACTATACGGATTAAAACAATCCCCTAGGCAATGGAATACCCGTTTCCACGAGTTCATGACAAAGAACTTGTATAGAAGAAGTGAGTATGATATGTGTGTATATCACAAGGAGATGACTAACGGTATTTTCGTATACCTTCTTCTATATGTTGATGATATACTAATAGCATCGGTGGATAAGGGACTTGTTAAAGAGCTCAAAAGTCTATTAAGCTCGAAGTTTGAGATGAAGGATCTAGGTGAGGCCAAGAAGATCCTTGGTATGGAGATCACCAAGGGATCGCACAAAAGGAACTCTTACTATTTCTCAAACGGGCTATCTATAAAAGGTTCTCGGCAACTTTGGTTTTGACACAGCAAAAGGTGTAATGACACCATTAGGAGCTCACTTTAGTCTGAGATCTGCAACTGAGAAGGAGATAGCTGACCAAAGGGATCAGATGAAAACTATACCATATCAAAGTGCAGTAGGTAGTCTCATGTACGCTATGATAGGGACTAGACCTGATCTAGCTTATGCCGTGGGAATGGTGTGCAGGTTCATGAGTGTGCCTCTCAAAATTCACTGGATAGCAGTCAAATGGATTTTGAGATACATCAGAGAAACGATTGACACCAAATTCTGCTACACTAACAAGGGGAAGTTCATAGTAGAAGGGTATTGTGACTCAGATTACGCAGCTGATCTAGATAGGAGAAGATCTATCTCGGGTTTAATGTTTACTGCAGGTGGAAATTTGATTAGCTGGAAATCTAATCTGCAGAAAGTTGTAGCTCTATCTACTACTGAAGCCGAGTACATTGCACTAACGGAAGCAGCGAAGGAAGCCGTCTGGTTAAAAGGATTCATGAATGAACTAGGTTTCAAACAAGAAGCTGTGGATATTCACTGTGATTCTCAAAGTGAAATATCATTAGCGAAGGATGCAGTGTTCCACAGCACATGGCAGTGAAGTATCACTTCATGCGGGATCTAATCTATCTAGGCTATGTGCGGGTACTGAAGATTTCAACAGAGTACAATCCTGTTGATGCTTTAACCAAGGTATTACCGGTGAGAAAGTTTCGGGAAGCAATGGACTTTCTCCGGGTAAAGAAAGATTAATCATAGTGGTTTCATAAGTTATAGAAAGCTAAGTGGATTACTTAGGGTTATCATATCATTGCAACAAGCTAAGGAAGTTTTCTCAGGAGGATCTGTGAAGATTGATCGGGTTATTTCATGCGGGAAGTGTTTCTCTGATTTGGAATAGTCGTGAAGGTGGAGATTTGTTGAAACAGAGTAACGACCATTCAAATCAAAGCAATGGTCGGTTCATCTCAACCAAGACGGTACGGGTTTAACCAAGATTTATTTCGGTTAGTGTTTAATTGTACCAAGTAGATTAAATTATATATACGACGTCGTTCAAGTTCTCTTGTTCGTTATAAAAGAGATGAAGAACAGAGTCGTTATAGATTGAAAGAATTGTTTTGAGAGACAGAGAGAGTATTCGTTTAAGAGAGAGAGAGGGTATTTTTCTCTTTGTGTGCTGATTACTCTAAGTCTCTGTATTGTAAAAGAATTAGCTCGAGATTGAGCAAGATTAAAGAAATCTGGTATCATCCAGCCCCGGTGACGTAGTCGGTTTACCGTTTTGGAAGTCCGGCGAATACCGGGTAAACAATTCGGTGTCTCTGTTTTTTCGATTTCTATCTCATTTAGTTTCTGTTAAATCTCAGATTGAGTTCATCAATTAAGATTGTAAGTTTGTTCGCGGTTATTTGTGAATTCATCAAAGAATTCTCACATTTTCCATCTTTCATGTATAAGAGAATGATTAAGTAGGTTGTCAAGACTGGTACTAACATCTAAGTCACTATCTTTAAGAAGTAGCTTGATGTCATTGATTCCCACTTCACTGAGTAGACAAGCGATGTGACGGAATATCGCCTTTATCTCTTCTGCTACCTAGCCCTTCGTAATCAACTCTCAGTGCTTCCTCAATTTACTTGTTCAGGCCTTTTCGTAGCCCATGCAGGATCCAAGTCTCCTTGTCCCTCCCACGCAAATAAAAGCCCAAATGTTTAAGACCCAAAGGAAGATAGCCCATATGATTAGCAACTTCAGCCGCGAGCTCCGTAAAACCAGGACGAGGACAGCTTTGCCTGAAAGCATATCGGCATAACATCTCTAGAGCTAGTTTATCAGATGGTAGACAGACCTCGTAAACACAATCAATCCTATGGGCCCTTAGAAGTTGCCTATTTTTTTGTAATCAGAATAATTCTGCTCCCTCGTCCAAACCAATGAGTTTCACCCACCAAGATATCTAACACTACTTGATCATCCATATCATCAAGAACAATGAGAACTTTCAGGCGCTTTAGCCTCTCTTCTACCGCACATAAATGGTCTATTCTTATGTTACTTTTGCCTAAAATTTCAGACAAGAAGTTTCTTTGCAAGTCCAACCTCATGTTATAGTCGTCCGGGTTGGCTGTTTTATAAACTTGCATACTCTTAGTTACGAAAGCCCTTTCTATGAATATAGTATGTTAGAAGTTACCAGCTAGTCGATTAAAAACAGCTCTCGCGATTGTAGTCTTACCGATTCCAGAGGGACCCCATCCCAACCATTTCAACTTCCTCCGATTCCAATCGCAACCGTGAATTAATCTCGGCGATATGATCTTCCATTCCAACAAAGTCATCAAAATTAAAGAATGATGAATTTTTCACATAGATGAAACGAGTACTTAACATAAATACTCAATATACATAAGCACAAATGATTTGATTTTAGAACGTCATAACAGTTCTTAAAATGATATCCGAGGGTATTTGCTACATCAGTCAACGCTTGCCGACATTTTTGTATTATTTCCTCTGTACTGTTCTTGCAAGTCTTTTTGAAGATCTTGTCAAATCCTCCCATCTGTTTCCTCACGTGAGAAGGATCCAAACTGTAGGAAATGGGAATCACAAGTTGGCCCAACTGTTTCTTGCATCTCAAGATTTCAAGCAACTCGTTTAGGCACCAGCTTGAGGAGGCGTAGTTTTTCTAGAACACAACCACTGCGATCCTCGAATAGTTGATTGCCTGTACAAGCTCGGGATCCAGGGATTGGCTTCTCTCGATCTCGTTGTCTTTAAAAGCAGTAATCAATTTCCGATCCAGCTCCTTGAGAAAGTGGCTGAGGAAAGCTACATGAACGTCTTCTCCGCTGAAGCTCAGGAAGACATCATAGACCCAATTGTGGGAATAAGAAGAATATGAAGGAGCCATAGAAACTACTTGGTGATAGAGATTTTGAGAAAAAAATTAAAGCAGAAGTGAGGTTCCACCGTCTTTGTTATAAAACCCTAGATAGATTTGCATATGCAACATAGCAGTAGAAGAATGGTAGCTACTGACTTGAAGATTTCAACGTTGTTTCTCGATCTTTTCTAATGAAACTTCAGGGAAGTTTCTTATTTTACAATAAAGTGGAAATGTGGTTTCCGCTAATTTTCACTTCAAATGATAATTTTTCAGAAGAAAGGGACAATTTGGTTGTTAAATTAAGAATAAAGTATCTAATGTGAGAATTAACCATATACAAATACTTAACATATGTGTCGATTATAACCCTAAAAGAGGTCGGTGGAAACTGGCAAGAGAGGGATGTGAACAGTCCTGGGCATTCGGTTTAGTTATTTTGGTTTTGTTGTTTCAGTTCGACTTTTGTATGATGCTTATAGGTATTGGGGTGCAAATGGTCACACAATTCGAGGAACAAAATTGGTGGAATTTAAAAAATTTCAAAAAAATCATCACTTGAAAAACAATTTTACTTGAAAAAAAAACTAAATTTGCTAATGAAATTTAAAAATAATAGTGGAATGGAAGCATTTGCTTTTTTGTACTTTTAACAAATTTCATATATTATATGAAAATTTGGTTGATAATGTGATTGATATGTAAGTGTTTCCATCGGTTGATTATAACGTACATGAGAAAATAAATAGTATCGTGCATTTACCTTTTAAAAAAGAAAGTCGACAAAAACATATAACATATCAAAAATCCCAAAATCCGTAAGTTATGTGGTATAATGGTAATTATTTATGTATTCATTACACATGTCTGGAGTTCAAACCCAGTACCCCACATGTTAATGGAGATATTAAAACCATTAGACTATGTTGACAAAAAAAAAATCCCAAAATCCCAAAGAGAGCAAAGTTAAAATATAGAGATTTGGAAATTCCAAACCATCAAACTCTTGGAGAAGACAAATTTTTGTCTAAATCTTTTACTATTTTGTTTTGAACTCCACCAGAAGCAAACACGAGAAAACATATGTTAGAAGGATGTTCGAATAAAACGATCTTGAGATTAACTTTTCTTGGAATCGAGAACTCAATAAACTCAAATCAGAAAAAAAAAACAATGAAAAAAACACAAAAATTGTTTACCCGGTGTTCATCTCCTTTTCCAATATGAAAGAAAGCTATACCTCACCAGGGCTAGACTTGCTAACAATTCACTATAATCAGTTTAAAACCCTAACTCTGATTATAACCATAATCGTTCAACAGCTCAAAACCCAAGCTCCTGTTATAATTCTAATCATTCACCAGCTTAAAACTTGAGTTCCGATTACAATTCTAATCACTCACCAGTATCCTTTCTATGTATATCAAAACTCATATAACTTATGATATTTATACGAAGATATCTTTTCTATTCTTAATAAGATTTATTAAAGATTTGCTAACATCAAATCTATTGAAATTTTATCTTTAGCTTATCTTTAACTTGATAATACTAAAATCAAAAAACTTTTTGATCCTAATCCTAATTTGAAATATAACTACATTGAACCTTCAAAGGGTTTGATAACTCATCAGTTTTATATCTATAAATTTAGATTTGCAACTGGGGTTGGTGCAAAGAACATAAAAGTTTTTTGTGCTAGTAGAATATTTTGTCTGTAATCAAATGACAGGCCGAAAAGGCCCATTGAGTCTCCAATTTTAGTTTTGGGAGGGCTTTCTTTAGCCTTTTACACAGAAGTTTTGAAATGATATTAAAGCTAAGTTACACCGATTGACTGATCTAAATTTTGTCATTATGCGTATGTCCTTCGAGATGAGACAGATATTAGTTTGGTTAAGGCGTGAATCAAAACTTTCAATAGCAAATAAGTCTTTAACCAATCTTATTCGTCATGCAGTTTAGCCCTAGTACTTTATCTAAAGTTTATACTGACCAATGCTGATTTTTATTTTCTCATTTGAGGGAACTTAAATTTACAAGTATGTGGTTGTAGTTTCCGTAATTTTCTTGGTGATGAACTAGAGTGGTCGGATGGATTTGAGGTAGTAAACAGGTCTTGAAAATAAAAGGTTGCAACTCTTTCAGTTCCAATCGCATGTACAAACCAAGTCTCATTTTGATCATTAAGACTTATGATGCAATTGCGCGCTCATGAAAAAAACTTAATTTTTTATCATCTCCTTTGTGTCATAAAGTGCGGTTTTTTTGGCTTCAGAAAGTTTATTCTTCTCTACAAGACTCGAGAAGTTTTAGTCGATTTTTTGAAGTGGTATTATCATCCGCTTCCGCTTGGGCCGGGTGTTTTTTAGTTGTTCAATAGGTGTTCCACTTATCATTTCTCTCATGATAACTGATAAGTGATAACCATTTGGTGATTATCAATCGAAGCCTACTAAATTCTATGTTAAAAATGCATAATATGTTATAAACTTATAATCATGTGAGTTACAAAACAAATGAAAGATAAATGAGACTAATATAGAATTATGATCATGCAAAAGCATATCAAGTGAGAAGTATGACAAATACAAATCCTCCTAACAAGCAAGAAATTATTGTATGCCGCCTTGTGTTATAAGTTCCTCAAATTGCAAGAATTTAATAGAACAAAACCGCCAAACCCAAAACTATTAATTGTAACAAAAGACCAAAAAAAATCAAAAACAGAGAAGCAATCATTCGTCACCATCCTCATGTCCCCCAATTAGCACCCCAAGCCATCCAAGTAGCTTTGTAAATCTTTTAATCCCTCCGATGAGAAGCTCCGTTGAACCCTCAACCTCGGTGCAACCAAGTTCGGTGGTGGCTGTGGCTGAAGACACACAACCACCGCCGTCACATTATCCCCACTCTTCCTCTTCAAAGCTTCTTCAACCAACTCTTTACTACACATGACTGGGTCATTGTGCTCTTGTAATCTCCTTCTAGCAAAATCTACAGCATTCTGGCTCATGAACACATCCCAAACCCCATCGCATCCGATTATGAGGAACTCGTCCTCTTCGGTTAGTTTAGTTGTTATGAGCTCAGGATCTGCAATGAGAGGTCCATCGTTAGAACCGTCTTTCTTCTTCTTCATGCCTTCCATATGAAAGTCCCCGAGCGCACGAGCCACATTAAGTTGCCCGTTTAGATAGCCGTCGTATATATACCCACCTGATGCCTCTATGCGTCGTCTCTCTTTACTGCTCACAGGTTTGTGGTCTTTTGACATTTCAATGGCTTTTCCCTGACGGGACAAGACAGCTCTGCAATCTCCAGCGTTTGCCACCACCAAGGACCTGACACAAAGTAGAAAATATCGGTTTCACACCGGGTATAAATAAACAGTGTGAAAATGACACAAAACTAGAAGACCATAGCTTGTATTCGAGCATTGATATACAAACTTCGACCAAAGATAGAGATGTAAAGCAGAGACGATAACTACAGTACATCAGCAGCAAATACTTGCAGAGAGTAACATATACAAGTTATTAGTGGTGCAGGATTGTTCTCAAGGCCGAGACTATGCATCTATTCCCCAATACGTAAAAGGCCTACTAGAGAACAACTAATATGATAGACAACGTTCACAATATCTGTTTTCCCCAAAAGATGACCACACAAGTAGTTGACCGACAATAAAGAGAATGTGTTGCACATTGCTAGCCTACCTATGCAATCTTAGATAGTTGTCATTTAGAGTCTTAGAGTTTAGGTTATACGTAACTGAAAGATAATTAAGAGTTGAATTAGCAAACAAACCTCCCAACAAGAATAGCTGCCAAAGCAGTAGTCCCTGAAGAAAGGCTCCCATCCAATGCACAAGCCTCTGAGAAGGCAGTGTCTGTTTGAAGAAACGCTGAAGAAATCACCTTATTGATTTCACTAGGGAACTCTTGATCCTCCACAATGTACCTCGGTATATTGTGACAAGCAAATTCAGCGGCATGCTTCCCACCATGTCCATCAAATACCTAATATAAACAAAAAGGGTAAGAGATTCCAGAACTTCATTACAATCACAGTGGTTTTGCTTATTCTATAAAATGCATTCAACAATCAACAAACTACCAAAACAATCCGAAAAGAACTATCAACACATCTATATCGTTTTGTTTTCCAATTATGGCAACAACTAAATGTACAAATCAAGAAAAGTGAAGAAAGAACATACCCCGTAAAAGGCACTTGGTCCTTCTGCAGAATTCTTGAGACCATAACTATCCAAGAAATCATCGAGGCATAGATAAGCATCTTCCATGCTCGACCTCGAGCCAATATCAGACCAAGCTCCAGAACGCATAGCAGGAACAAACTCAAAATCAGACTTATTCTTCTCTAAACCAAACTCGTTGTTAACAGATAAATCTGACACCTTTGTCTTCACCTAACCAAATTTAAAAGTCAGAAACCTCAAAAGCATCTTATAGCGACACATTAGAAACAGAAATTGTTGTTTTTAATTATATGCTGTGTGAATAAATCGATGAAACTAAAGCTAAAAAACAAAATGAAGAATCGTATCGAGGCAAATACCTTCGTCTAGGGTTTTTCTTAACTTTGGCAATAATGTTTACAAACCCCATTAACTTTACTTAGCTAATAAGGAATAAAGAAGAAGGAATAAATCATATCTTTGTACAAGTAAGCAAACTTAATGTATCTCCAATTCCATTGAATCTAACTTCAAGCAGTTTAGCAAATCCAATTATTAACCAAATCAACTAATTAAACATTTTAATGTCGCATTTAAGTACATCTACTACAACATTCCGTCGAATTCAATGCAAAACGATAATCAAAACCTGAATTTATACAAAATCAAAGTTTGGAAGAAAGGAATCTTACGAGAGATGAGTGTCGAACCAGCGATTTCTTATTACACGGCGCCAGAAAGCGGTCGCCGTCAAAGATCTGCCTGTATACGGCGGCGGAAGAAGAGGAAGAAGAAGAGAAGGAGAGAGGATTCGGCGGTTTTCCGCCGTAACTCGAACCTCCATTCTCCGGATCAGAGATTCCTTTAGTTTCTTCCATTATGCACCATCATTACATAAAAATTCTACAGCAATAAACGAAAGAGCCAACGAGTCAACCCTTGTGTTCGCGACTCTGTAATCTAGTTCCAACTAAAATGATTCTCGGAGAATGCAGCTGGGTTACAGATTCGTAATCAGTGGTTTCGGAATTAAAAAAAAAAAACTGAAGCAATTGTTACAGAATCACATGGACATGAGGGTTTAAGAACATTAGGGTTTTGTGGCAGAAATTAGACCACGAATTTGAGAGAGAGAAAGAAGAGAGAGAAAACTGTTCGCCGGCGTGGCGAGAAACACGAGCCCGACGGTTATTTAAGGGGCAAAGGAAGAATGAAACATAAACGACTTCGTATTAAGTTTGTTGAGATTTTCTTTTTGTTCGTGTTGGAATAATGTGGCACTATAAATTTCTAAAATTTATAATATATATTTAAGGTTTAAATTTTAATATTAATTAATATTAAAAAAATTAAATCACTAAAAAAAAAAAAAATATATTGAAAAATTAGTCTGGTAATTGTTAGGGAGAGAATCGAATATTTCGCCATTAGGAACTTTTTTGTGTAGATTTATTTATTGAAAACGATGGTTTTATCTTTTATTAATTATGTGGACCGACAGTAAGTTTGTTGATGTGGAAGCATGTGATGACACATGCTAATTGGCTATCATTATCAAATATATATTTTTCACTAGGCGTGATACCTGTACGTGTATATATATTTAGAGGTAGCAAACATATACACGACTTTGATTAATTTGTCTTTATATGGACTTAACTTTTCCAAAACTATTGGGTTGAGGCGATTTTTTTCCTATTTAAAATTAATTCTTTGGGCTTTTGTTAAGTATAAAGATATTTGCATAGTTGGAAGGGATATTTAGGATGTGTGCTGTGTTCACCAATTTAATAATGGTGTGATGTGTGAGAAATATAATGGAATGAAACAAGAAAAAAACAAGAAAAGACTTCGGATGTTAACTAAAAGATTTTTTTTTTCGAGTTCATATTGTTTATTTCTTATTTAAAATTTATTTGATGGAGTTTTGTTAAGGACAAAGATATATGCAAGCAGGAAGGAAAATTTAGGTAGAATATGGTTTGTTTACAAGAATGTTATGATTTGTGAGAAGTGTTCTAAATATTTTTTTGTTATAAAACAAAAATTAGGTTTGTATTTGTGTATAGGAGAATATATGTTTTTTGAAAATTTAATAAAAAGTATTATTGTGGTGGTGTTATTTTGCAAAACTATAACTACATAAAAGATTTTAAAAACTACCGTTTCTTTTAATAAAACAATGATTATTTTATCTTTAATAAAAGTAAAAAGACGAAAGTCATAGACATAAAAACATATAACTTAACAAGACATAAAAACATATAACTCTACAGTGACCGATCAATTAACGATATTGGACAACTTGAATTTGTCATAAAATTTTGAAAATTTGAATTGATCTTCAACGACAGATGTACGATTTTGATTATCCAGTGATGATACTTCGATTATTTGCATTATGTGTTTTGATTATTCGATCATATTTCATAATTTGAAATGAGATTTTGATTTGGAAATCTAATTTGCCAAACTTATCTAATTTGACGTGAGCATGAGACGGTTATTTGCTAGTAATTTGAGCTCAACTTCAATAGATCCTTCTATATTATTTTTTGTTTTTTTGTTTGTTTTATGATTTTTGAAAATTTGTGATTTTTGGATAAAGATAATGTTTTTTTGAAGAAGATGATGTTTTGTGACAAAGACTTTAAAAGTGCAATTTATAGGACTGAGGATATATTTCCACACGAAGTATGGCGTATAGCACCAGACACACACAGACTTAAGACTGCTTGCTAAACCCCCACAAACTAAAGTTCCAATCTTACATCTCCACCATGCCGAACTTCTAAACATATTTCCACACTGAATGGAAGTTCTAAACTTGAGAAAACATAACCGATTTGAACCAATGGTTTAAACAAAACTAAACCTACCATAACCAATGACAAAATATATTAAACCGATATTTAACTCATAAACCAAAATTATAACCTGATTACAACCCATTACAACCTAAACCCAAATCATGAATCCGACCATTAACATTATTAACAAATTGTTGAACCCTATAAATCCTAAATCCCATAATCTTCACCCTAGAAATCTCAGAGTCTCAAATTCCATTATATTTGATTGCTTGGTCACATATAACGTTTCTCACGTCAATTTCTTCAATCTCGCATAGTCAAATCATTCCTTATTTTGATTCTTCCTTTGACCATGGTGTGATTCATCTCAAACGATCCCCAGATTCAACTTGCTTAGCTTCATATTTGATCTCCGTTTCAGAAGAAATTGTTCGAGCCCAAATGGAGACTCCACGTGCAGAACAGCTGCTGAAGAAGATTCGTTGTCTCCGCATCAGTGAGGGAGCTCTAGCTTGGAGGAATAGCGGCGTGGAAAAAGCTGATGTTTTTATTTGTCGATTTCTCTAAATATGCAAATTATCTTTTGGGAGTAGTTAGATCTTGTGAATGCAGGTTTGTATTGTTCATTTGTAGTATTTTATTAATCTGTTATGTTTTCATATTTTTAGTCCAGCTACAAAATAGTAAAAATTGAGTTTATACAGTCAAATTATAACTAAAACGAGGTTTAATTTCATAAAAAAAATAAACTTACACTTCTGGGAAATTAGGGTTCTTGGTTTATAAGGAGAAAAGAAAGAGAAGGATTCAAGTTTCTAAGGAGAAGAGAAAAAAGGAGTCGGGTTTTTTCTGTCTAATCGGATATTTCAATAACCTTTGGTTTACGGATTTCCGGTTTTGCACCGGTTAATTCCGAAACCGCTTTAAATCGGGATTCTGGGGAAATAAGTTTAGAAGTTCGGCACGGTGGGTATATAAGATTGAAACTTTAGTTCGTGGGTGTTTAGCAAGCGGTCTTAAATCTGTGTGTGTCTGGTGCTATACGCCATACTTCGTATGGAAATGGATCGTCAGCCCGCAATTTGTATGATAAATTATAAAACTTTAGAAATGTAGGGTAAGTTTTTAGTAGAGAATAGATTATGGATATGTATTTAGTTTGTTTGATTTTGTTTATTAAATTATTCCAGTTCAAATTTTACAAAATTGGTTGTATATGTATGATTTTGTTATTATAATACTATATAAAAAGTTGTGATTCTGCGTTTTTATAAATTTTTATAAACTCTTATCATGTTTTACAACAAATTTGTTTGGTTTTATTTTTTTATACAATGTCTTATTAAAGTTATATTATTTATCAGGTGAAAATGTTCAAATTCAATATGATGTGAAAAATGGAAGTTCTTTTTGATAATAATGTGAATATAAAAAATATCAAAAAGATTTAGCTAACTAAGTGGATGTGGAAGGCGAAAGAGCTCCTAGTCCAGTGGTAAATGGGGCGGGAGTCCCTCCACCTGGATTCGAGTCTCCGGTAGCACTTTAGGTGATGGGAACAAGTAGTGCAATTGGTAAGTCGCTACTTCTGAATTTTCCAATATCACTTCACAGTCGGGGTTCGATCCCTGCATATTATCCATGATGGATCACTTACCTATATGGATGTGGTATAACCACTGAGATAAACGTTTTAAAAAAAATGGATGTGGAAATTAACAAATGGAAACAACTGGAATTCATAATTAATGGCAAAAGAGGATATCTCTTGTTGTCTTGAATGATGATATAAACTATAAAGATTTTGTTGATGTAGTTTGAGAAGATTTTGAAACTAAAGGCAGCATCAATTGTATAAAAAATAGCTATGATGCAAATAGGAAATATTCCAAGTTTCTTAATTTTATCCACCTTTTTTTTTCTGTTTATGATTTTTCTTTTTGGTGATCTGATGACAAGATGAGCCGGCAACCAAAGCGAGTGAGTTTGTTTTGGTTTTAATGAATCTTCATGCTAAGCTGCTGGAACCATGTCGACACATTTTCATATTGTTTCTCAATAATAAAGTGGTAAGTTTCAAGTAAACCTCTAAAGACCAGACAAATGAGCGGTGAACACGATTGAAGGATTAATAAGGTCTAGTCTTTCATAATGAAGTGCCAAATAAAAAAGGTCATTCCACTCTATTTTTACAAAAGACCTATCCCCAACCAAGTTCCATCGTAGCTACCTCTGTTCAACATTTGGAAGGAGGACCTATAGGGCCATAAGCTTCTCAACCTCAAACATTTACTTTTCTAGTTAGAAACCAAAAAAGTTGAGCCAGTCCAAATATTTTCTATGCCAAATTTTCCTTATATCCTGAGGGTTACTTTAGGATCAGATCACAAGAGACGAGCAAGGTTGAAGAAAAACTAATAACATTCAAGATTATGTAGGATTATACACAGAAGATCCTTTGGCTTTGCAGAGTTCCCCAACAGCACAGAGCTTAAACCTATATTTTTTTACACGGCTCACTTACCCTGCATAGGTAGAATCATACTGAATATTTGACGATACATTTTGTATCTTGCTAAAAAATCTATCCGCTGCAAGGCAGATTGAATCTTTTTTCCTTTAAAAAGCTACGCTTGTATCACGTTATCGAGAGCCTCATTTAAAAAAATAAGATGTATGGGGGACTTTACAACTAAATAAAGGCTGAAAGAGTTTTGAGAGAAATAAATGATTCAATAATCGTTTTTCAGTTGAGAAATCTTCTTCAATTTCTTCTATTTAACATCCCTTTTATCTGGCGGCTAAACCATCCATTGTTGAGGGAACTATTGAAGCTTCTAAAGCAGCCTTTTCCGGTGCTCCTATAAATCATCTAAGTAGTAGTCCAGTTCAAGATGAGGGCTCTCCTATTCCGACTCTATAGGGCCCTTTTATTTTTTTATTCTCTTAGCTCATGTTATGGATGAAGGATAAATTTTTTGAATACTGAAAAAAAAAATCTTTGATAATAAATTGATTGGTTAATTAAATTAGGCATCACTGCTACGGAAAAGCACGACAGCCTAAGAGCTTCGTACACTTAATAATATTATCAAAGAAAAATAAATAAAAATACTTATGTCAGATGATATCTGGAAAGTGTACATTTGTTAAACTGTGATCAAGAGATCGATCGATCCGTATATGAGATCATCTCTTGATCACAATTTGATACTCCTCCTTGATCAAGAATCTATACACCAAGTTATTAACGTAATGCTTCTAACCTTGTAACACTTAAAGGTTTTGTGAGAATATCAACAATTTGAATTTCTCCTGGACAATATTCAAGCTTGATCTTGTTTTCTTTTTCTGCTTCTCTAACAAAGTGATACTTGATGTCAATGTGCTTTATTTTATGATGTTGAACCAGATTCTTCCCTATTGCGATTGCTGACTTGTTGTCACAAAAGATCTTCACTCCTTCTTCTGATTCAAACCCCATTTCTTTGACAAGTATCTGCAACTATATTGCTTGTTTGAGCCCATAGAGTGCTTTATGAAGTTTGAGAACCTTCTCTTCTTCTCTTTTTTCTACAAAGCCAGGTGGTTGTTATATATAGATCTCTTCTTCAAGATCTTCATTCAGAAATGCAGACTTCACATCCATTTGGAATAACTTCCATTTGTTTTGTGCTGCAATTGCTATAATGGTTTTTATGGTATCGTATGTAGAAAGAGGAGCACATGTTTCTATATAATCCACTTAATACTCTTGTGTGAACCTTCTAGCTACCAATCTATCCTTGTGTTTGATTGTTTGTCCACTTGCATTTTTCTTTAAGCGAAAGATCTATTTAACACTTATGACATTTTTGTTATTTGGTCTTTCTATTGCTTCCTAAGTGTTGTTCTTCTTGATCATTCTTAACTCTTCTTCCATTTCCTTAACCCATTCTCTGTTGTTCAATGCTTCCTCTAGAGCTTGTTGTTCTTCAGCCATCATTAGACATATTTCTTGGATTTGTGTCATCTCTGCAATTCCTGCAGTTTCTGCAACAACTTATGTTTGTTACATTAGATCATTGATTGATCTCAATCCCCTTGGACCAACCAATGTCTCTCCTTCCTCTTGCATTCCTATGTTTGAGATATGTAATCGATCAAATGAACAATAAAATTTGCGACAATATACAGAATCAATCGATCCCATAAAAAACAGAGTCAAAAGTCATGATTTGTTGGTGAAGAAGTGTGTTTCTTCACATGTGTCTGTTTGAAATCTATTTAAACAATGTTTGTACGAGATTTTTGATATGTAAGTTCTTTTCAACAAAACTAAGTGTTATTCTCACAAAATTTAAGATCAAATAATCAAAACTCAAAAAAGAGAGAAACAGAGTAACATATGTTCTTGTTGCCCGATCATAACAAGTCATTGTCGTTCTGCAATAGCTAACAACATTGACTTGGTCAACAACCCCAGTCTACCGATTCTACCATTGTTATCCGCTTTCACGTTACCACTGAGCGAAATTTTTCACCATCAGGTGAAGGAAGGAGGAACCCCTTTACCATAGACCAATTACCTCAGATTGGCTAGCATGAGGCCTTCCCAATTATGGGAGAATAAGGCAAGTGCCCGAATCTCAAATATCATGCAATGGAATTGAATTGGGTTTTTGGTGGGTTCAGACCGGGATAACAGGGGAGACAGCGACAGAAGCCCCAGTGAGTGGCAGCCGTAACGGATTTCTCTATGAGAAAATAAATCAGAGTTTGAAGAAGGGGAAGATTCATGGAATGAAATGCAAGTTCTTGCTCGGCTTGTCACATGAATTGTAAATATATGAATATTATATACTAAAAGCCGGTTGTTCTTAATGGAATATGTAACAAGCTACTCTGCCACCCACTTCTCTATTATGAAACTTCACCCTAGGCTAGGAATCTGGTTTAAGCCATGCTTTTATTTGACTCCCAAGACCGGATTGAGTGGGAACTTAGTTTTTTTTTTGGCATGCGAAACTTTTTATGGCTCATTGGAATTTGTATGCTCAAAACCCCAATTACAATGGTCAGAGCACTGCCCTGTCAAGGCAGAAGCTGCAGGTTCGAGAGGTGGATTACCTTACCCACAAACAAAGATATAATTACTGCATTTTCTAAACTTGACACATATGTAATGTAATAAGCCCTTTTTCAGCGATAAAGAGAAAGATAATGTACATTTTTTTACTGGCTCTTCTCTAGTGTGACTATGACTAATTTCACTCCCTAGAATGCCTCCTTGTTTTTGTTTTGGAAGAAGCCAAGCCAATACATACAATATATGATAGGTCGAAATGAATGTTTGTGAAGAATATTGACATAATCTCGTTTAAACTCATTAACAATTAATGTACTGAATTTGAACTTTTTGGTATTTTATGTTCCTCCGCCCATCAGGGGTACAAAGCAGGCAAATATCCATGAGAGCTGAAGATATAAAAGAGCTTCTTCCTGTGGTTATTATGAATGATCTCAATTGACATAATTTATGAACAAATTTCAAGAAAACAGATAAATTATTAAGTTATTTTTAATATGATTTATAAACTATTATAAATATATATTTATATTATTTTACAAAATATTTTTCAAAATCATATAAAGTACTATAATTTTTTATATAGGAAAATTGGTTTATATACTTGTTATTTATAAAGGTTTATAAAGAAAAAATGACTGGTAGCTACACCAAGAATAGAGTGTTGCATGGCTAATCCCAACAAAAATAATGTATTCATACCTACACTAAAAAAGAATTT
This sequence comes from Streptanthus diversifolius, assembly GCA_039880935.1. NCBI lineage: Eukaryota > Viridiplantae > Streptophyta > Magnoliopsida > Brassicales > Brassicaceae > Streptanthus > Streptanthus diversifolius. The sequence goes on from JAXGFM010000008.1 coordinate 2,624,553, forward strand.
GCATGATAATATAAACCAACAAACATAAGATATGTGACTAACACCATATCCATCAATACAGTCATTGTTCTCGTGTACCGTCAGATTAGATCCGAGTGGATCCAAAAAAAAAAAAAATTTGCTAACTACACCTAGTATAGGCCACATATCTCAACTAAATTAATATACAAAGTCATCATAAAAATGATTTGTATGGTAAAATATACCAACAAGCATAGGTTATGCAACTACACCATAACAATTAATCCTAGCACTGTTCTACTGTCCTTGCAATAAAATCCAGTTCGATTCAATTGGATCTACAATAATTAAACTCTATTTAAACCATTGGAATTTCACATAAAAACACAATGTTCAAGTATACATGTACATGTAGGCTTTCCTATATATAGATATATATGGAAAAATATAAATATTTGTCCATGACATGAAAATATTGTAAATTCTAAACTATAAAAAAATAACATGGAGAGAGATTTTCTGTCAAACTTAACCTATGGCACTTACACATGAATGCCTCCTTTTCTATCTTGTTTTTATTTCAACTAATTCATCGCCTTTTGTCTCATATTTGGGTATTTAGACCATTTGCACTTCCCTAAACCATTTGCATTTTGCGAATATCCATTCTATATTGATCGATATATGACTTAGACATTAGAGAGTCTTCGTGAAGAAAACCCTCATCGTTTATGTCAGAGGCTTGAAGCCTGGCTGTCCCATGCAGGTTCGGGAAGGAGACAATCTCTCCCGGACAGACCCATCGTAGGCAGTGATAAGAGGTTGTTCTTTACCTCCTAAAGAACCTACGTTCTTTTGGTTATTCCATTGGTCGCAAATCACTTGTGACTAACGCATAAGCTTTAAAAACAAAAAAAACTTATATTATTTCGTCTCAAACATATTATATTGTGTCAAACTAAGTAAATTCTTTGATACCGATAAACCAATGTAAAATTTGTTGTAGTTAATACAAAGTTAATGCTAAACCAAAATAATAGTTATAATAATAATAAGTAACATCTTATTTTTCTTCTTTTTCGTTATCCATCTCAATCTTATGATTAATTGTTTAGTTTTAGCGATCATCCAATGCATGAAACTCCAAAATCATCAACCTGCGTTGTTTTCAAGATTTCCTTCGTCTCGTGGACATTTCTTTCAAATGCCTTTGTCGCTCATTTTCCCGATTGAATACGAGGACAATTTTTAAACCCAAACTTCAATTGCCATCATTGCTTCATGGCACACGTCCTGTGATATCTTTGGTTTAAGGATGCCCTATAACAAAAGGCTGACTTCGCTTTGTATCCGTCCTCGTTGTGCATAATCAGTATTATGAACCCGGAATAAAACTCGGAGTTACATAGACTTGGGCTTCATTCTAACCGATAATGGGCCGGCTCAGTTTAGTAGGTAGTACTTGTAGTTTTTCTTTTGTACTACATGCATGTACTGCTTTCTCTAATCGCTCATCCATCAGAGTACTACTCTAAACACACAACTGAAAACTTCCAAAAATATGATAGGAGATAAAATCATATAAAAAAGGACTGTCGAAAAAGAGACAAATCGAAAGGGCCCGACGAAAAGTAATCCAATAATCCCGCAAATAGTTATACATACGAACTAAATAAACATATATATTCACTTGGTTAAATTTATTATTGTTTATAATATTACTTGTTAGAAATTTAGATTAATTTTTATGAACTAATACATAATAAACTTCATATGCAAGTAGCCAAGTAGGTAAATCTAAAAAGAGTTAGGTGATCCATAAATAAATACAATTCTACATGCATGTAGATATTTGACACTTATTTATTGACAATAATTTTCGGCTGTATTACAATTTCTTTCTAATTAATTTTTACATTTCCCTAACATTTTCGCGTACACGTAATAAACTTCCAATTTACATGGAGAAACAAGCAGCCCTGTTGACACGTGTTACCACCGCACCGATTGGTGGCGCTTCTCGCATAGCAAGTCCGGCTAACTCCGAACGCCGATGACTCGACGGACGAGGAAGATTCTCCGGTACGATGGTCTCAAGTGAGTTCTGAAGCCAAGGCGGACAAGTCCTCTTGTCGCTCCACCTCCGCGGCGCCGTCTCTTTCACCGGCGATTTTATAACTGCCGCTTCCACCAACGCCACGTTACTGACCTGAATGGTGCCGATCACAACAGTCGCTGCCACGGCCATGGCAAGAGGATACTTGTTCTTCCGTTGCTCGGTCTCATCCTCTGTTCTTCTCCTAAACTCGTGATAATTAATTGATAAATCCAAAAATGAAATGAGCTTTTAAATTTATTTTGTTGAATAAAAGAGATACCAAGAGATTTGTGAAGTTGTCTTGCGTAGTTGAGATGATGATTGTGTAGAGTTGGAATCTAGGAGAGGAAGATTCATACAGCAGCCTATTCTCCCTGCCATTGTTATTCCTATAGACTCCACCTACAGCAAATTTTATGCCTTTCCCTCGTATATATATATAACATATAATAGGCAGCTTAATTTTTTTTTTTAACACTATACACAAATTATCATGAATTTTATAAGCTTTACAAAGTGAATATGTTCAACAACTAAAAAAGTATTAAACTAAAAGTAACGTAAGCTACTATACTTTTTTTCTTCTAACCACAACCAAATTCCATGTCATGATCATATTTAAATTATTATCAAATACAATATCGTGTTTTTCATCAAAGTCTATATCTTCTCTAAATTCATAAGTACCTCTCTTTTCCTTTTCATTCAATTGGTTCTAGAAAGGGTTCTAGAAAGAGAGAATATGTTAAATAAATACTAAATTTTTATGGGATGTTTTAATCCACAACAAAAAGTGCCAAATAAATATTTTACTTTTGTTGATTATTTTAAAAATATCTAACTTTTGTTAACTAAATCATTTTGGTCTCGTTGAGTAATCAACTGAAATATTTGATTATGGCGTTAATTTACTAGTTAACGATTTCGTTTAATCAAAATAAAAAATCAGGATAGAAATATTAAATAAATCATATATTTTCAAATTTGGTTGTTTTAATCTTCAACTTTATAAAATGCTGAAAAATAATCAACTTTCGTTAATTAGGTTATTTTGGCCCCGTTGACTAATCAACTAACGGACTCGATTACATTGATTTTTTTTATAATCAATATAACTTCATCTTTATAAAAACAAAATCAACATTGTTTGATACATTCAATTCAATTTAAACCCCGCTTGTTGTCCTCTGTAGAAATACCAAACCAAAAATTTATTTTGTCGTATTGGGGATATTTCGAGAATCTGAAGAGATAGAAAAAGTGTCAGTTTGTAAGATTACAGATTTCAATATAGATTTGGGAACTTTTTATTTGTAAAATTGATTTAAGGGACGAAACAGCTTTCACTCCTACATTGATTCACCCAAAAAGAGAGTTTTAAGGATTCAGTCTTAAAATGATGGAGGTGTGGAAACAGATCACATGCCACTTTTATCTCTCTCTCATAAAGAATATGAGATTGCAGGAAACATATTTCAACATGGAAACAAAGTCACCGAGTTAATTATTGAAGAACAGCTTAATACTCTACAGGTTCAACTTGATAGAGGAATCACAAGAGGTACTTTTGACACTATTGGAGAAGAATGATTTGAAGAGAGAACTCAATCAAGCATACATTGATGAAAAAGCTTTTTGTAAGCTTGAAAGTAAAATTACCTGGTTACAAGAAAGAGACAGCAACACCAAATTTTTCATCAAGTTACAACAATGAAATGAATAACGAACAATCTAATATATATTCTTGATTCAGCAGGAGTTCTTAGGAAAGGAGATAAGAAGATTATATACGTTGCAGTAAATTACTTCAAGAACTCTATAAAGCTAACCCAGGCGACTAAAACACCTTCAATGAAGTGTTCTGAGACTTCTCAATGAATGTCACCGAGGAAATTAAAACTGACTTAACAAAAGCATTATAGGAAGAAGAAATAGGACAAACAGTTTTCAGCATTGGAGCACACAGAGCTCCAAGACCAAATGGGTTCACAAGTGCTTTTGATCAACATTTTTGGTCTGATATTAACCGAAAATCACTGAAGATGTCAAAAATTTTCCAGGAAGGTTTTAAAGATGAATACCATAATCATACAAACTTATGTCTTGTACTAAAGGTCACACCACCAACATCAATGGTTGATTTCAGAAAAATTGCTCTATGTAATGTTTCGTACAAAATCATTACCAAGATTTTGGTAAATCGTCTGAAGTAGCATTTATTTCTATTATCACTAAAAATCAAGTTGCATTTATTCTGGGAAGAATGATTACTGACAATGTCATCATAGCTCATAATTTTTTCAGTCTCAAAGTTGGGAAAAGATATACTTCCTCATGGCTATAAAGACTGATATTACTAAAGCGTATGATCGACTTGAATGTAATTTTTCGGAGGACACTTTAAAGCAATGTTGTAGCAATGTCGGAAAAGAAACTGGAAAGGTTTAAAATCAGTTAAGCTAGCCCGGCTGTGAATCATTTATTATTCTACACGCTGGCCAATCACACTTCATGTCACACAATTCAGAATGGCAGATTATGAACCGTATCAGGTCAAGCAGTTAACTTAAGGAAATAGTCTATAACCTTAGGAAGCAAAGTTAATGCCCCAACACGAACTCAAATGAGGAACATACTGGGGATATTCAATGATAGAAACGGGGGAAAATACTTGGGTTTCTGAGCAATTTGAAAACAAAGAATCAGAATTATACCAAAAATTTATCGAAAAAGTCAAAGAGAAGACTCAAAGTTGGAATAAAAGATTTTTATCTCAAAGAAGAAAGGAAATTCTCCTCAAATCCATTGCACTGGCAATACCAAGATATTTTATGAATATTTTTAAACTCCTTAAAGACATATGTGAAGAGATTAATGGTCTCCTTGCGAGCAAAGGATATAATGAAAAAGGCTTTCATTGGCATGGTTGGAAAAGATTTAGCTTATCAAATAAAGGAGGCTTGGGATTCCGTGACCTTGAACGTTCTAATTTAGCATTGCTCAGGGAAACAGATTTGGAGGATCCTTCAGAATCCACATTGTCTAATGGTTCGGGTGCATAAAGAAAGATATTTCAGAGATGATACAATTTTGAATGCAACTGTGAAAAGACAATACTCTTTTTTGTTTCGTGTGGAAATCATTACTCCAAGGTGGAGACTTTTTAAAGAAGAAGGGTCTTTATTGGAGATGGAACCTTCATAAATGCATGGAGTACGAACCGAACCGAAATACCTGAACCGAATCCTAACCGAAACTGAGAAAATACCTGAATGGATCTTCAACCTAAGAACCGAAATACCCGATATCTGAAATACTCAAACCGAACTCGAACCGAACCGAAAACTGAATGGGTATCCGAAATATCTGAACTATAATTACATAATATCATATTAAATTTGGGTAATTTATGTACTTCAGATACATTTGAATACTATATTATTAGAATCAACACAGGAACCAAACCGAACCGGAACCGAACCGAACCCGAACCAAACTTTTAAAATACCCAAACGGGTCTTCATCTTAAGAACCGAAATACACAAAACCCGAACTACCCGAACCGAACCGAACCGAACCGAATACCCGAACGCCCAGGCCTAATGTTGGGAATATCCTGAAATTATCTTAATATATTTGTACTTACTTTTTGATGAAATCGTAAAGCCGAATGGTTCGTAATCATATAATATTAGGTGGTTGTAATGTTTTGCTAGAAACCGCTTAGGATTGAGAATCCATTGCTAATATTATATGATCCTAAAGGGTCACACACTAATTCTTATTGGATCAAGCCCAAAATAATCTAATGAGTTAGGGTTCACATGTGGTGTCATATAAAAGGCATGGTGATGTCTTTACTCACAGTGAGAGTGAAAGAGAAAAAATCCACAACAGCCCTAAAACCAAAGGGTGAGACTCATGTGATGAGAGTTAGTTGACTGCTATCAAAAAGGTGTTTTTGATATCTCTAGATTGGATCTAGAAGAGGCAGTCATCATAATCACCAAGAAGAGTTAATTATGGAATTTCGAATCACATGAGTGGGGTAGATGATAACAGTTAAGGAAAACTTTTGTCCGTGATGATAAACCAATCTTGTTTCCAATCGTTTCATAACTCACTCCCCCAGAACGCCACAATTAAATGTTGTATTCGAAAGGAGAAATTGAACTTTGTTAGATATGGTTCGATCTATGATGAGTCATGCAGATCTTCCATTATCCTTTGGGGGATATGTTCTATAAATGTCTGCGTATATGCTGAACATGTGTCCATCTAAATCAGTTGAAAAGACGCCATATGAAATGTAGACCAAAAAAGTTCCAAAGTTATATTTTCTAATAATTTTGGGTTGTGATGCTTATGTTGAACGAATGTTTAGTGATAAGCTCGGACCCAAATCTGATAAATGCTTCTTCGTTGATTATCCAAAAGAAACCAAAGGTTATTACTTCTACAATCCTACCGAAAACAAAGTGTTTGTTGCTCACAATGGTGTTTTTCTAGAGAAAGAATTTTTCTCTAAGAAAAACAGTGGGAGTAAAGTATTACTCCAATAAGTTCGAGAGACACAAGAAGATGCTCCAACCTATGAGGATGAAAATCAGTTGGATTTAGGAAGAGTCGTAGATCCTACACCTGTGGAACCTATGGAACTTGAGGTGCGTAGGTCCGTAAGGACACGTCACAAACCTGATAGATTTGGGGTTTGGGTGAAGGATCATCATGTATTAATCATAGAGAATGATGAACCTATATCTGTTGAGGAAGCAATGATGGGCCCTGACTTTGATAAATGGCTAATAGCCGCATAATCCAAAATACACTCCATGTCGATCAACAAAGTATGGACTTTGGTTGATTTACCTGATGGTACTAAAATTATTTAGTGTAAATGGGTTTTCAAAAAGAAAATAGACATGAATGGTAATAGATAGATATACAAAGCTAGATTGGTGGCAAAATGTTACAAGTAAATTCATGGTATGGACTATGATGAAACTTATTCCCCAGTCGCAATGCTCAAGTCCATTTGTATACTACTAGAAATTGCCGCTTATTATGATTATAAGATTTGACAAATGAATGTGAAAACAAATTTCCTTAACAAAAATCTCGAAAAGGATGTGTACATGATACAACCCGAAGGTTTCACATTTCCTGAAAACGTTGGGAAGGTATGCAAGCTTCAATGATCCATTTATAGGTTAAAGCAAGCATCTCGGAGTTGGAATCTTTATTTTAATGAGGCAATCAAAAGGTTTGATTTCATTAGAAACGAAGAAGACTCATGTGTTTACAAGAAGACTAGTGGAAGCGAAGTTGTATTCTTAGTACTGTATGTGGATGACACACTTCTCATGGGGATTGATATTCCGATGTTTATTCTGTAAAGACTTGGCTAGGAAGTTGTTTCTCAATGAAAAACATGGGAGAAGCCGCATGTATACTTGTAATAAGAATCTATAGAGATAGATTAAACAAATTTATTAGATTGTGTCAAGATACTTATATAGATAAGGTATTACACAGATTCAAAAAGGATGATATTAAGAAAAGGTTTCTGCCTATGTCTCATGCATTACTCTCAGCAAAACTCAGTGTCATGCGACATATGATGAGCGAGAGCACATGAGTAGAATCCCATATGCTTCTGCTATAGGATCCATTATGTATGTCATGCTTTGTACTCGTCTAGATATTGCATGTGCATTAAGTATGACGAGTTGATACAAATCTGATCTAGATGAGAGTCACTGGGACAGCAGTAAAAAACATTCTTAAGTATTTGAGAAATACTAAAGATAATTTCTTGGTCTATGGAGGAAATGATGAGCTTGTTGTGAGTGGTTACACCAATGCCAGCTTCCAGACGGACAAGATGACTTCCGATCACAATCTGATTTCATCTTTTGTCTTAATGGAGGAGCAGTGAGCTGGAATAGTTCCAAGCAAAGCATTGTAGCAGACTCTACAACTTAAGCTTAATACATCGCCACTTATGAAGCAGCAAAGTAAGTTGTTTGGATTTGAAAGTTTATTACTGAACTAGGTGTGGTTCCTAGTAGTTCTGGCCCAATGGATCTCTATTGTGACAACAATGGAGCCATCGCACAGACAAAATAACCTAGATCTCACCAGAAATCCAAACACATTCAAAGGAGATATCATCTCATTCGTGAGATTATCGATAAAGGAGATTTGAAGATTAGCAGAGTCTCAACCGATGCAAATGTTGCTGATCCATTGACCAATCCCCTTCCACGACCTAAGAATGAAAGTCATATTGCGGCCATGTGCATTAAGTTTATTAAGATATGATCTTAATTCTAGTGGGAGTTTTCTTTTATGATATGATGTTCATGTCAACACACATTTGATTATATTTTAAAATTAATAAAATTTGTTTCAGATTTATTTAATTATTAGATAATTAAACGATAGTTCCAAAAATATTTATATCATTATTATAGGTCATCAAGTATGTGACTTGATCATGAAACTCTATAAGTGAAAGATGACATAAGTTATTAATGTCTCTAGTCAAGGTTATTAAAATGGGACATTAAAAACTTAAAATGAATAGTATGTGAGGTGACTGATGACTAAGCTTCATAGTCATTGATATGTTGTATCAAGTCAATCACATTATATGTGTTGGAGAACACATGATCAAACTGACTCACTTATGAGAAGTCTTCAAGATTGTTATATGAATGTCATAAGAGGTTCTCATAACGACTAAAGAGTGTAGTCCTTTGACCTGAGTTCATCATGAATTCTTACTTATGGATTAGCTCACTTTGACAATGTCAAACGTTATCCGTAACTGGTGGCTATAAAAGTATTGATTGGGTGTTCTATTAAATGTATAAGGAACAGGGATGGAACAAGATAGGATTTGTCTCTTCCGTATAACGAAAAGATATCTCTGGGCCTATCGAAGATTTGATACTGATAAATGCACGACCGTGCTCAAACGAGGTGAATGTCAGTCGTTTGTTTGATCTGTATAAATCAGAATTCGATAAACATGATTCAACTGAATAAGGATGAAAATGTTTTTTTTCTTATGCTGAAATCAAGATATAAGAGACAAAAGGATTGTAAGAATAAATGATTCCAGTACAAGTGGGATATTGTTGGGAATGTCTTGAAATCATCCTAATATATTTGTACTTACTTCTTGATGAAATCGTGAAGCCGAATGGTTCGTAATAATATAATATTAGGTGGTTATAATGTTTTGCTAGAAACCGCTTACAATCTATGGAATGAGAATACATTGCTAATATTATATGATCCTACATGGTCACACACTTAAGCAACTATATCAATTTATATTGGGTTCTATAATGGATATAATTATATGTGGTATAATTATAAGCCTATTTGTATGTGAATAAGAATTAATGTAATTCTTATTGGATCAAGCCCAAAATAATCTAATGAGTTAGGATTCACATGTGGTGTCATATAAAAGTCATGGTGATGTCTTTACTCACAGTAAGAGTGAAAGAGAGAAAATCCACATCAACCATAAAACCACTGAGACTCATGTGATGAGAGTTAGTTGACTGCTATCAAAAAGGTGTTTTTGATATTTCTAGATTGGATCTAGTAGAGGCAATCATCATAATCACCAAGAAAGAGTTCTTGTTAAAACAGCAAATACAGCTGATTAAGGAGTTCTTGACAACAAACCCAAAACAAGGAAGACCAATAGTTTATCTCAGAACTTGAGATTTGATCTCATCGGGATTAGCATCCTATATCGATCTAGCTTGTGTATGCGTGGATACTAGTATAGACACAACATTTTGAGTGCTTAACCACATCGATTTACATCGTTCTTCATTCCGTTGCAAAATTTCCTTAAATATCCAGGTATATTCAAGATCATAATACCCAGCTTAGTTTCAATATTTACTTGAAATCATGGGCATGTGAATTTATAAGATAAGTTTGTAAATTGTTATGAAATAGCATAAAATTCCAACAGAGAATTGGTTGCAGACAAAGATATCAAACAAGTGTTGTCCTTAAAACTCAGTTCAGCAGCTACAACAGATCTTTTATAATGGCTCGACACTGTTGACAGAATCTATACTATGAAATTAGGATATTGGTTGTCCACTCACTTATCTTCTGCACAAAGACCATTGCCCCCAACCGACAATGTAAATTTGAAGAAATCAATATGAAAATTCAGAACGATACAAGATTTAACATTTTTTTAGCATATGGTCTCAAAGTCGGATGGTTAATTAGAGACGACAAAGGGGTTTATTTAGGAGCAAAACAAACTAAATGAACCACCGTTTAAAAGGTGATTGACAGTGCATTACATGCTTTACCCATCGCTATGCAACAATGCTCCAGTAGAGAATATCAATATGTTAACTTTGAAGGGGATAACCAATCAGTGGTGGACTTTATCAAGGTAGGAAAACTCAATTTTGATAGCTAACTAGACAAAAGAGATATGAGCATGGAAAAATCGATTTGAGGAAGTTGCATTCTCATAGTGTAATAAAAACTATAATCAGCCGACATAAATTTTGGCAAAATAAGCTATACCCAATGATGTTGCTTTCTATTTTCATTTTTTTCCTCTAAATGTAGTAACTACTGCTTTATATTTTTATTTATTACTTTTTATCTATAATTAATAATACATTCAGAAATAAAAAACTATAAAATATAATTAGTTATACTATTTTGAATAAAGGTAACATTTATCTAAAAATATAATAATATATTTTCAGAATCATGTGATATAATATTGATTATTTTTGAAATTTATAACACTTATTTATGATTCAAATCTACCACCCAATTAAATAAAATATTAAAGTTAATAAGATAAATTGAAAAAACAATATATAATAATATATTTTGAAATATTTAAGAATTTGCTAACATATCTAATATTTTAAAACTGATGGAATATTACATTGCAGTTATTAATTTGATTATTCATATGCCTGGGCATTCGGGTACCCGTTCGGGTTCGGGTCAGTTATTTCGGATATCGGTTCTTAAGTTCTTTCGGGTATTTACTTAAAGAACCGAATTAGATCCAATACTAGTTTAAATATTTTTGGTTTTAGTATTATAGTACCCAAATCTATCCGAAATACTAAAATTACCCGAATTTATCCGGATATTAAAGTATCCAAAATAGTAAAATTATCTAAATTTACTCGAAATACTAAAATTACCTAAATCAAAATAATCTAAAACATATTAATATAGAGAACCACCATCATATGTTACATAACTCTAAAATCCATAAACGAAATAATATTATATTCGGTTCCTACAAGTACTAATTCGGGTATCAGTTCGGTTCGAGTATTATCCCAATATCCAAAATATTAGAATACAAGACCCATTCAAATATTTTTAAAATTTGGTTTGGATATGGTTCGAATATTTTTGATTCGAATTCAGTTCCAGTATTCGGTTCCGGGTTATTTTGCCCAGGTCTAATTATTCATTTAAGAGTAAAAAGTAGTATTAGGGTTTTCTTCTTCACTATAACACCGCCACTCTCGCTCTTCCTTTGTATAATACAGTCATGATAGATCTCTCTTCAAATCGCCGCCGGTAATCGCTACCTCCGTTACCGTCGATCAGGTACGCATCTTCCTTTTATGTCCTCGTAACCTGCCTACCATGAAATGGTTAACATTAACTCTTTCTAATCGCTCCGAGGACTCAATGGAAGTAAAAGCTTGGATTTATAATCAGTGCTATATCTGAGTTTGGAATCAATGAATGTTTGTACATTTGTTTTGAAACTTGAATTCATGGCTACATTTTCATGTCGCTGTATTGTTCTGAGTCCGCCTCTCATTTCAATTTTCCAGCCTTCTTTGTTTATATTGATTTTGCCTCTTATGTCCAACAATCTCTTGCCTCAGCCTTTTCCTGTAACTACACAACCATGTATGCAGATTGGTCCATGCGTTGATGTCACTACTCCGGAAGTGAGTTTGTTGTCAGAACCAATATCTAGTTATCAAGAAGCACCTTCTCTGCCAGCAAGAAGTCAGATCTCTGGGAGGCAGGATTGTAATGTAAAGATGCAGTCATCGTTTGTGGGTAGTAGTGCTTCTGTAGGATCTGGAGGGTCCATGTCTGTTAACATGGATACAACTAAGTTGCATGGTAAGCGGAAAACACCGTTACAGCCTATGTTCAGCGGCACTTCTCCTCCTCAACTCTTGGCTGTGCAAAATAAACGGATGGTTCTGATGGAACATCGACCATGGGCGTCCGAGCTAAATGAAGGTCCCAAGTCGCTGCAGTCAGCTTCTGTTTCCCCTAAAACACAGTATTTGCCTGCTTCATTTAGTAAAAATACTTTTGTTTCTTGTAATAAATCTGGGAAGCAAACTACAGCGAGGAAACAAGTTTCGCAGAAACCGCTGCCGCTGAAACCTCAGAACGAGTCGTCTAATATTGTGAGGTCTAAAATGAGAGAATCGTTAGCAGATGCACTGGCAATGGTACAGTGCCAAATGGAAGCTGCTAAGGAGTCGAAAAGGTTACATAGTGAGACTGCAACTAGTGAGCCAGATTCAGCTGCTTCTGGAGCTGATGTAATGGTATCTAATGGGAGCCCTGCAATGCTGACCCTCAGTGATCCTAGTTCTGGAGGAGGTATCTCTATTCAGACAGTTTTACCTGAGATTTTGACTTTCACCAAGACAAGTGATACCGAAGACTTTACTGCACAAGAACCTCAGGCTGTAAAACCTTTTCCGCAAGACAATGTTTCATATAGTGACAATGTGTTTACAAAAGATCTTTTGAAAGGAAATGACCTCTCTTGGGCTCTCGAGTCAGGTATAGAGTTTACAGAAAATTGCCAAAATGAAATCATTGGAGCAATGCCTAATGATGGATGCCAGGAAAGATCCATGGAAAAATTGTTACTAGATCCACAAGTTTTGGCATTCAAAATAGAGGCAGAACTCTTTAAGTTATTTGGTGGTGTGAATAAGAAATATAAAGAGAAAGGAAGGTCTCTCTTATTCAATTTGAAAGACAAGAATAATCCTAAACTCAGGGAAAAGGTTATGTATGGAAAAATTGCAGCAGAGCGGTTGTGTTCCATGTCAGCAGAAGAACTTGCTTCAAAGGAACTAGCTGATTGGCGACAAGCAAAAGCAGAAGAGATGGCTCAAATGGTTGTTTTGCAGGATACAGAGGTAGATATCAGAAGCTTGGTAAGAAAAACTCACAAAGGAGAGTTCCAAGTGGAAGTTGAACCAATGGATAGTGGCTCAGTGGAAATCTCTGTTGGATCGAGTTCGCTTAACTGGTCTCGACCAAAGGATATTAAGAAGAGAACTGCTTCCATCACTAAAACACTTGGAGTCAATAATGAATTTAACAGCTCTAATAAGGGCACCACCCCAATTAACGGAGTCTCAATAGATGATGAGATGCAGGCTGCCACTGGATCTCTTCCTCCTATTGTATCTCTCGAAGATTTCATGTCAACCATGGATTCAGTATGTCCATCTGACTCTTCGTCTTCAGATAGTCAGAAAGGACCTTTTGTTTCAGATAATAATGACGCAGAAGTGGTTTTAGTTTGTACATCAGCCAAAGAAAGTGCTAATATTGACCTTGGTAAATCACCACTTAATGCTGAGGCATCATCAATTAAGGTCGAGGATGGTGGCAGAGTTTCGTCAAAGCCTTTTACTGATTTGAATTCTGAAATCACTTCTGTTTCCATACCTGCGGGTGAACGTATATGGGAAGGTGCACTCCAGTTGAGTGTTTCTTCTGTGATCTCTGTCATCGGCATTCTGAAAAGGTTTGTAATCAATGGACCCATAAGTGGTAGTATCCATTCGACATTTCCGAATTTGGGTTTGCATATTTTAAAAGCTTTCTTTATGCTGATTGGTCAAAAACTCTTAATATGTTCTCTACCACTTATATATAATAGTCACAATGTTTATCAGCGGCATGGAAGATGTTTTGAATGGAAAAAGACTTCGCTAGTGACTAGCTTTTCTAAATTTATAAGCTTATGCCAAATTCTGTACCCTTACTGATACAACAGTCACTAACATCATGTTTACTCCTGGCAGTGGCGAGAAGACTACTACAAAAGAGTGGCCTATGTTTCTTGAGATTAAGGGTAGAGTCAGATTAGATGCATTTGAGAAGTTTGTTCGAGAGCTTCCAAATTCCAGGAGTCGTGCTGTAATGGTATTATTATACACCGTTTACCTCTATCATTATATTTCACAGTTTATATCCAGACTCTTCTCGTGCACAGTTATTGCTCGCAATTTTCGGATCCCTGATTGTTAAGAGTTTTCACATTCATTGCTAGAAAGTTATATGCTTGGCTAAAATAGTCCCTGATGTGTCTATAAATTGTTAAGAGTTTGCATATTCTGTGTTTGATCCCTCGCAAAAGCTATTAACCGGTGTGGTGGTTAACTGAGCTTAATTGCACCGGCTCCTCCATTGATTGCTTGACTTTCTATTATCAATTTCCTTGAAACCCCGAGCATCTAAGGATTAAGGAAAGAAGATAAGAAGTCTAATGGCTGATACTGATTTGCAAACTTATATATCTTGAATATGCCTTGATAGTCCAACACTAACATAGTTAGGTCTTGTTTATTTTTGAGTCTATACTTTTATTGATGATCTCGTTGCCAGTATCTATCATGGGTACTTATATGGTAAACCTTACTTCTGTGTTACAGGTTATGTGTTTCGTGTGCAAGGTAGAGTGCTCCAAGACAGAACAAGAAAACATTTCTGAGGTATGAGCTTTGGTACTTAACAAAGATTTTGTGTAGGAGTGTGTTATCTGGATAAACTGATCCAGAACAATTGAACTGAAATAACCGATCAAACAAACCGAACAAAAATCATAGTATGGTTAAAATTGGCTTACTTTCTATACATCTAAAAAACCAGGTACAATCTGAATAGAAAAAAGACCGATTAAGAACTTGAATTTATTTGAATCCATATAAACCAATCCATAGGAAATTAGGTTTGAACTTGACTAATGTTAATATCTTATTCATAAACTGAAAAAACCGAAACCTAAACCCGGTTTGGACACGTCTAAATTTCTGTTGTGTAAGCAGCAGCATATTCTTTACTGGTTATGTTACTGTCTCCGTTGGTAACAATTTTGTGAAATGCGGTATGATTTATTATACAGTTGGTGGATTCATACACTAAAGATGAGAGGGTGGGTTACGCTGAACCGGTTTCAGGAGTTGAGCTTTACCTTTGCCCAACCCGTGGAAGATCCACCGAGATTTTAAACAAGATTGTTCCGAGAAACCAATTTGATTTCTTGAAATCTTTAGATGATGATGGTCTTATAGGTGTTGTTGTATGGAGAAGACCACAATTAAAAAAACCATCACTATCTAACTCTCACAAGAACCATTCATTACCCACGCTCAATACGTCTCGTTACAATAACGTGGCACAGGTTAACCACGATGATGGTGGTGACGTGCCACCAGGGTTTGGTCCGATGGCCATGGCTCGGGATGATGATGATGACTTGCCTGAATTTAACTATTTTTCTGGTAAAGTTGTCGTGAACCGGACGAGGCGGTCTGATTCTGTAAGAGAGCTTATACATAAATATGGAAAATCCGAACCATTGTGGAAACAAGGTTTAAATGATGACGACAATGACATACTACCAGAGTGGCAGCATCAACCAAACCCAACTCACGTAAATAGTGGCTCAATGGTTAGACCACGTAGTGAGTGGTGGAGTCATCAGCCTGGAGGATATTAATTGGCTTTTCGTTTCTGTTTGAAAATTTTGTTTGTTTTTTTTTGTATTTTAGTTGCTCTATAAAACTGAGTGATTTTATTTTACTTTTGCGTTCTATATAATGGGCTTGCAAGCTTCACTAATTTGTTGTTCTTGTGCGTTAACGTTTTCAGTTTTTTATTAGTTCACTTTCTCAAACGTCACTACCTCATTTATGTAACAAAGTAAATAACAACTAGTCAAAAAAAAGTCACAAAAATCAACATTCACGTATATTAGATGCAAAAACATAATCATTTGACCTGCAAAACCGTGAAGATATACTTGATGTGGAAAGATTTGAGACTTGCATCTTTATATACAAGAAAACATTTTAACGTAATGAAAACATTTCTTATAATGGATTTTCGGATATGTTCATCTTAATTAGTGTCGTCGACAATTTCGACTGTATTAATAATATATATATAGTTCGTTATTGCTAATTCAACATCAAATCTTTCAACAATTAGAGACCAAAATTTTGAACATTTTTTCCGTCTGTTTTTGTCTTTTTGTTACTGAGTCCACAAACTGTATGTCTAAACAATAACCGATCCAATATAAACATGACACATTAACATGTTAGTTCATATTAGAGAGTAGAGAAGATACAAGTATTAGTAGCAATACTAAAATGGTTTTCTCAATATCATCATCAGTTCATTATCAATTATAATCATGATTCTGACGAAATGTTGTTGACCTAATCATGAGTGCAAAAAAAGGAAAAAGTCCATATTTATACAATAACTTAATGAGTGACAAGAAAAAGGAATAATACACTAACTTAATTTCTGTTTGTTATAATAACGTGTATGTACGTTTTGATTTGCAACTTTTGTGTAACATAAAGAATCAATAATTAAAAAAAATCATGCATTTATACACAAGACAATAATAAAAAGAAAAGAAAAAAATCATTGCATTACTAAACTAAGATTTGTATAACTTACCGAAATCTTAAATTTTATTATATATCCACATAACTATAAACAAGCTGATTAATTACAAAGTTGTTACAAAAATAAATTACTAATTATGCAAGTCGATATCATAATAATGCCACCACATACTCAAGCAAGTATATATATATATCAATAAACAATTTCTCTACCAAATTGTTCAACAAAGAAAAACAACTTTAAACCTGCCAATAAAATTATGATGTCGGAGAAGAAAAAAAGCATTGGGCGACAGAGAATTACGATGGTTAAGATAAAGAAAGAAAGCCATCGCCAGGTCACTTTCTCTAAACGTAGAGCCGGTCTATTCAAGAAAGCTAGTGAACTTTGCACACTGTGCGGTGCAGAGATTGGGATCATCGTGTATTCTCCAGCTAAAAAGCCTTTCTCTTTCGGCCATCCTAGCGTCAAATCCGTATTGGACCGCTATTTGTCCCAAAACGATCTGTCCTTAGCGCAGACGCAGCAACCGCAGGGAAACGCTGCAGCGAGCTGTGAGCTGAATATGCTGTGGACACAGATCTTGAGCGAGGTAGAGGAAGAGAAGAAGAAGGGTCAAGCGATGGCAGAGATGAGAAAAGCAAATGCAAGCCGGTCGATGAGCAATTGGTGGGAAGGGCCAGTGGAGGAGATGAATATGGTTCAGTTACAGGAAATGAAATCTGCGTTAGAGGAGTTGAGGAAGATGGTTGTGTCGGAGACGAATACGGAACCGTTTAAAGAGGTGAAAGAGGATGTGTTCGGTTTCTTGAATAATAAAGTGAGGAATCCTCCTTACATGAACATGTCTTCTGGTCCTTCTAATGTTTACAGTTTTGGCTATCGAAATGGTTGTTTCTGATTCACACATGTTCTTCTTTTTTTTTTTTTTTTGGGTGGTAGTAGAGGAAAATTTATGTAGCAAAGAAGTTATGAGGTAGTATCTTGCTGGCTGTTTTTTGTTGTTTTTTTGTTCTTTTTGTCAACCTGTTCTTTGTTTTGTTTTCAGATGATTTTTGTTGTTTTGGCAACATAGCGAAATCTTATAACTTCATTAATGTTATCCGGTTGAACTACTTGAATGGTAGACTATGTGCTATAACGGTTATATAGCTTAAAATTAAGATTCATAAAAGTAGCACATCAAATTTCCACCGGATCGTGCTACAACAAAATCAGAACAAAATTGTTATTCTATATGGATACTAATCAAGATGCAACATTTATTCTTTTATAAATTATTTAAATTTTGCATTTTGATAAAAATTTGTCTGTGTTTCGAAAAAGAACTGAATTTGATTTGTGGTTAAACGAAGCAAAAAAAGATAACACATAGTACGTCAACAGTTTCTCAAATTAACACTGTGCATCAAGATATGTAGATGGATTTTGGAAGGAGAGATATATATTTTTTCTGGTTAATGATGGATCTCGCTAAGCATGGGAGCCAGAATATATTGATTGAAGTTAGGAACATTTGTCGTAGTCAATCCTCATTACACTCTAAGCTATAAACTTTTATTTGGACAATGGAGTATATGATTGCGTATCAAAGATTACAAGTTATCTTCGCAACCGACTGTTCTGATATAGTGAAGACAATGTTTTCACTGGATCAGTGGCTCGCATTCTCAGTTCATTTGGAAGAATTCAATAAAAGTAAAACTCTTTTTCATAATATAAAGATAACACACTTCTTAGGTGACAAACACAAATGTCGATAAGCTAGGATGTAGTATAAGAAAGCTTCTATCTGCAATGATATACATTGATTCGATTTCACCGGTTTGGTTAACTATTTCGTTGTAATACAATCTTACTCATACTGTTGTAAAAACAACGATGAAAGAGATAATTTTTTGCTATTGGTTCCCAGTTTTCCATGGATTCACAGTTTCTGTTTTTGGTGGTCATTTTTCTAAGTACTATTCATGTGTGTTTCTTTTCTTTTTGCTCACACCAAAAAGAATTAAAATAATAATAAGTTTAAAACAGTTTAGCTAACAAAAACCAGAGGAAGTGGAATCTACATGAACTATGTTGATGGGAGACTTCAAATACACAATGCTAGATTTTCCATATTTATTTTTTTGGTACGTATAACATGTGTAATAATGAAGTTGTTCATAAATACCTTATATATGTTGGATTTTTCAATGTGTGTTGAAAACGCTGACTACTATTGGTGTAGACATAATTTTACCAAATATGAGCAGTCTGTTTCAAATGCGATGTCCGACTAGTAAAAAGTTTTAATATACTTCATAGTCCATATTAGGAACTCGACCTTTACACGTAATAGTGAAAGGTTGTTTAGAATATTTCTAGCTCTCATACTATTTCTTTTCCTGTATTTTATACAATACCATCATGAGAATTGATCTGATTTTTTAATGTTTCATTAATATAACACGACCAGTCCTTATGAGCCAAATTATATTGCTGCTTGGATATTTGTTTTTCCTTTTTCTGAGATTTGCATTTTTCATAATTTTCCTTCTATTTCTACCATTTTGAAAATATTCCAAAGAGTTCCGATCTATATATTTAAAAACGTTTTCATTCATAGCTTTCCATAAGTATCAAATTTTTCATATGAAATAACCGTTTGTGATATTTTTATGAGATCTACAAAAAAAAATATATATATGTTTAGAAAAACGTATACTATTAGAAACCCTCAATGATGCTGTTTATTTCTTGTTTATTTGAAGTTTTGTTGACAATGATGTTTGATATTTATTATTGCCAAATATCATTTGAACCTTTGACTGAGCCAATTTTAAAAACTATGGTTAAACAAAAAAATGTTGTTTTACTTGTTTTAGTTCAAAAAGAAAATTTGACAAAACCTGAACTTTTAAATTTAGGCCATGTTTAACTTTTTTAAATCTTGAACTCCTATTGACCGAGCCAATTTAAGTGTGTCATGAAGTAAATCATTTCAGCCGGCATTTGTTCTATAGTAGAGGGGCAGAAGCACACATCAGCGGCAGAGGTTACATGAAAATGAGAAAGTTCATAATCTTTTTGGCATTCGTGGTGTGAGCTTCAGCTTTATTCTCTCTTGGAAAATCAACCTCATTGGTATTCCACACATACGATGACAATATTTAAAATTAACCAAATATTAGTA
The DNA here is from genome assembly GCA_039880935.1 of Streptanthus diversifolius. NCBI lineage: Eukaryota > Viridiplantae > Streptophyta > Magnoliopsida > Brassicales > Brassicaceae > Streptanthus > Streptanthus diversifolius. Next base: position 2,644,529 of record JAXGFM010000008.1, read on the forward strand.
CAAGGTGCTATTGATGTTCTCTTCAAGTGGTAACTTTATCAAGCCAAACATTGAACTAAAATGGGCAAAACAATATCGTTTTGTTTAACCGTAGTTTTTAAAGATTAATTAACTATATTTTCAGTTTTTGTTAAATCACTTAACAATGTGTCTAAATTAACTCAATCAATATAAATTTGGATTAAAGTGGAAGTTAAAAAAATATGGTAACTTAAATGATACAACCAAAATTTTATGTTATAAATGGTCAAAATTTAAAAGTTAGAGATTTTTCTGAGCGCTTTCAGAATATTTTTTATCCAACTTTCGAGATCACATGCCTATATTGAACCCCAAAAAAGCAGAATTTTATTCTTTGAATTATTTTACTAATGCTTTAAATTGTCAAATTAATTATGCTCACACATAAAACCTTTAAATTTTAAAAAGAAAAATTGGCCAAACTAACCAAAAATATAATATATAATTAACAAAATAACCAATAAAACAAGTGAATTTCTATATAATATACAACACGATACTTTTATATAATATAGAATATATACTTTTTCACCATTTTCAACATACACCACTTATATTTATATGAGTTTTTTAATTACTTACAATCGTTTAAAATATGATAATATAAACACCTAATTGATGAAGCTGTTTCTCAACTGAAGAGATTCCAATGGTTTCACGAATGAGAAGATTATGAGAGGCTAGCTTAGAGAACATAGTATCAGACGAGAATATATCATGCAAAAGCCAATAACAAAAAGTTGAAGTCCAAATTGTATTTTTCAAAGGTGAAAAGGTTAGTTATGTTTTAGCAGACGTTAGATACACAAATTAGACACGAAAAGACGCTAGTCTTTATTGTTTCTCAAAAATAGATAATTATATAAAAAATGGTAATTTCATCCATATATACATAAAATGATTACTTGTTTGATTATGCCATTTATATGGTATTATTATTTATTTTGACCTCAATATGAATTATACCTTAAAACAAAACGAAAAAAAAAAAAATCTCTGGTCAATAACCGTTGAGAATTTTTTTAGTTTCACATTCATTGGTAGTCCTGAAATTATATAGGTTTTCTTCAGATGCTATGTTTTCCGACAACGGAAAACAACTGAATTTTGAAAGCTCAGGGAAACAATCATGTGCCATTGACGAGATTAAGACATAACTAAAGGTCAAGGTTATATCATGAGTGTTTCTACTCACTGGTTTATGTTTTTTTATATATTAAGACTTGATTACAAAAAAAAACAGCCAAGCCTATCTGAGGTTAGAGTGATACCTAGCTCTAATCCTGTGTATAAAAAATCTAATAGCTTATACCCAAAAAAATTACAAAGCAAGAAAACTAAAATTTAGCTAACAATGCCCCGAAAATAGTTTCTCCCGACAATGTAAGAAGCTGATTCCTACACAACCTTTAAACCAGACTTGTTTGTGCTAAAATACTGAAGAGCCTGATGGGTGTAGAGCATTCCAAGTCTTCATCGAGGAGAAAGTGTGTGAGGATTTCCCAGTTTCTGTCTGCCAAAGATAGCTATCATCCTCATCTGAGGATAGATTCCAAAAGGGTCAGGGTTGCACTGTCTTAGTATTGTGATAATAGGATTTATGCTCCTACTATTACTTATCCACCAGCCATCAATACCAGACTATCAGCTACCACTGCATCAATTGGTAATTCTAAAACCATAGGTCCTTTTGCTCTTGTGATCTCGCTGAGAGGGCCTAAATCAGTCTAATTATCAAACAAAAAATGAGCCGTAATTCTGGACCTGACCCTGCACACGATCATAGGTTGAGCTATAGATCTCAACTTACATATACTTTTCCAAATCCAACACCCCTTATTATTTGAGTCAGTTCCCGTAATCTTGTGATCTGGTTTATGTTAGCATAGTTTATTTTATCAAAGCTTATATTAGCATATTACTCACATACTGTATATAAAGAAAACAATAGTGTACAGAGTTAATTACGGAGAAAATTTACAATTCTTTTTTTTTAACACCCATAGAATTTACAATTCATAACAAAATTTTCTTCTTTGACTCGTCTTCTTCGTTACAGGTTTCACAAGCTTGATAGGTTATAGAATTCAAAGCTTTAGTGAAAAACAAAAAAAAGATCAAGTATAAGAAATATGCTTTTCTTATTGCTTAGAAAATCAACTCAAAACTAAGCTCTCAATCTCTCAAAATCCACATATAAACTCGAGGTTATAAATCTCTTTATATAAGTTTAGATAGCTTATAAACTTAAGGGATTCTGTACCACAACAAACTTTATCTCTAACATAGATAACTCACAAGTTATATATGATTAGATAACTCCTAATCATATATTTACCTCCTTGCTCATCAAGTTTTGTTTTCAAGCTTATATTCAACAATCTCCCCTTTAAGCTTGAACTCCTTACTTTCCAAGTCTGTCGCTCCAATAAGATCTCTCATCTCTTTGAATTTGATTCTTCCAAGCGCTTTCGTCAATATGTCTGCCTTTTGTTCATTTCTTGGATTGTGCTCCACACATACTTGATCTTTCTCCACACACTCTCTGATGAAATGGAAACGAGTATGTATATTCTTGCTTCGTCCATGGAAGACCGGGTTGTCAGAGCAATTGCTGATTTATTAACGATTTTTATCTCGACTTTCTCCCCTTGTCTTCCCGTGATTTCACTTAAAAGATCTTGAAGCCATATAGCTTGTCTTGCAGCCTCTGTTCCCGCCATGAATTATGCTTCACAAGAAGACAATTCCATTATATCTTGTTTTTGCGAACACCATGTAATAGGACTGTCTTCTAAGTAAAATGTGTCATGTTGTGCTTTTACCATCATCAGGATCCACATTAAAACTGTTGTCACTGTACCCAACAAATTTTGGTATCTTTGATGTTGAGCGTCAAAACACCACTCCATATGATGTTGTTCCTTTTAAGTACCTTATACATTGTTTTAAAGCAGCACCATGAGATTCTTTTGGGTCTTGCATATACCTGCTCAAAACTCCAACACAATATGCTAATTCGGCTCACGATATCAGATACGTGAAGTGCCTTACTGCTTCACCCCACAAGTAAGTTGGCATCTGCATATGCTTAAGTATGCTTCTCGCCATTTCCATTAGAGTTTGATTTCTCTCTACCACTCCATTCTGCTGAGGGGTGTATGGAGCCGTGAAGTGTCTTCGTATTCCATTAATTTCACAGAAATTAGCAAATTCTTGTGATATGAACTCTCCTCCCATATCTGTTCTGAGTACTTGTATACGTGTTCCTGCTTCTTGCTCCACAATCCGTTTGAAGTTTCTGAACTTAGCAAATGCTTCGCTCTTTTCCTTCATCAAGATTGTCCACATATACCGAGAGTGTTCATTTACAAAAACGAACACATCTATTTCCAGCCTCTGTACTTGGTTTTATATGTCCGCAAAAGTCTTGTTGCAGGTTTGTATCGGCTCGAAACGCTGTCTCTTTTTGAAAGGGTGCCTAGCATGCTTTCCCATTAGACATGATCCACATAGCTCTTTGTTGATTGAAATATTCTGAATTCCTTCCACAAGCTTTCTCTGAATCATTGTTTCTATTTTATCGTAGTTTATATGACCCAATCTGGCATGCCATCGAGTGGATTCACTCACTGCTTCTTGATACAAGAGTTTTGCGTTTTTGATCCCCATTTGTACCTTGTAGAGACAGTTTCTGGATCTTTCTGCAGTAACAAGCAGCTTTCCATTGTGATCACGTATTGTGAGATGTCCACCTTTTATCCTTATATCGCAGCCTGATTCTGTAGCTTGACCGAGGCTAATGATGTTGCTCCATAGATCAGATATGTAGCTTGACCGAGGCTAATGATGTTGCTCCATAGATCAGATATATAATACACATCAGTAATAGTTTTTGGTTCACCATTCATGTCAATAAAGGATATTGATCATTTTCCTTTAATATCTACTCGTGAGTCATCTCCGAATCAAATTATACCAGTGATTGAGGTATCAATGTTTAAATACCTCTGATTACCAGTCATATGGTTTATAACTCCGTTGTCGAGGACCATATGTTCTCTTCTCCTGCTTTGATTTCATACTCGCTTAGCTTACAGTTTTGCTCGTTTAAATACACCACCACTTCATGGATCATGAGTCTATCTGCCCCTTGAGTGTCATTAATGTCTGCTTCATGTATCTCCTGCAGTTTTAGTAGACGATCAGGACAGGTTGAGGCAAAGTGCCCTGTTTTATCGCAGCGAAAACACGTGATTTTGGACAGGTCTCTTCCTCTGTTGCGTGCACGTCCCCTGCCTCTATAAAAGCTACGTCCTCCTCGACCTCTTCCTCTGTAGTTACCATAATATTCTTTGTTTGCTTGAGTATCTTGGTTAGCATACATTAACTTGCCTTGGTCCTCATGTGTTTCTTCTTCCTAGAAGATACGTTTTTCATAGGCTTTTAGGCGCCCAATGATTTCTTCAAATCCAATTGTATTCAAATCCAGCATCTGTTCAATAAAAGCTACAATTTGAATATATTTCTTCTGAGGGAGACTTTTAAGGAATTTATTGACTAGCTTTGACTCCTCTATTACTGAACCTAATGCTGCAGTCTTTGATGAGATTGTTGATAGTTTGCCAACAAAATCATCAATCGATTCAGCATCCTTAATTGTTAGTCGATCGAATTCTGTCATCAAAGTTGGTAGTCTCGCCTCCTTAACTCTATCAGCTTCCACATATTTCATCTTTATGGCTTCCCATATCTTATTTGCTGCATCTAGTTCTCCGATTTGAAGTAGTAAGGTTTCAAGGATAGATTGAAACAAGAGCGCCTTTGCCAAGAGATTTTTCTCCTTATCTTCGCCTTCTCCTTCAATAACCTCTCATACCTTGTTGAGCTATAGCATAACTTTCATCCTTAAACTCCATGCTGCGTAGTTGGTGGCGGTAAGTATCGAACAGTGGATTGCAGAAGGTCCTCCTCCTTCCTTCGGTTTTGTTGTTGTAACAGTAAGATCTCTCATTAAATCTTCTAGCTCTGATACCAATTATAGAATTCAAAGCTTTAGTGAAAAACAGAAAATAGATCAAGTATAAGAAATATGCTCTTCTTATTGCTTAGAAAATCAACTCAAAACTAAGCTCTCAATCTCTCAAAATCCACACATAAACTCGAGGTTATAAGCCTCCTTATATAAGTCCAGATAGCTCCTTCACTTAAGAGATTCTGTACCACAACAAACTTTATCTCTAACATAGATAATTCCTAAGTTAGATATGATTAGATAATTCTTAATCATATATTTATCTCCTTGCTCATCAAGCTTTGTTTTCAAGCTTATCTTCAATAACAACAAATCAGAAATGTATTGGCTGCCGATTAGGCCAAGACTCAATCTTTTGCAAGTAATCGACAGACACTACACCATCAATGCCTTCAGTCAAAATCACCTTGTTGTCTGAAATGTAGAACGCAATACCATCTGAACGAAGCAAAAGTGAAAATGAATTATTGAATCTTTGGATCGTATAGGGACAATGTTAAGAAGATGAGTGAATTTAATTCTCTACTAAGTTAATACCTTCGAGAGCTTTCTTAATGTCGAGGAAGATTAAGACATTAACGTTCCTTCTAACGCCTTTGCCAAATCAAGTCAAAATTTGAAATCAGATAAATATGTAATAAGCAATAATGCAGGAACATCAACAAGATCAAAATCTTACCACTGATCACTTCACTCTCTGATGGCAAGCCACAAGAAAGTGAACATGAAGTCTATTCATACGCTTTAAGCCAGATGCTAAGATCGATTCCAAATTCTTCCTATAAGTTCCATGTACACACACTGCCATTATTGAAAATCAAATGAATATGAAAAACTGTACGATACAAAACAGAAGTCAGTAAGTATGTGGCCTAGTACTGCTTTTACGTGGAGCTTCTTCCGGTGACAATATTGGTTTAAGTAACTTTTGGGATCTAACAATCTGCACAAAACGACATAAGTTTAACTAGAAAACACATTGATCAAAACTGGAATGAAGATTTTTGCAAGTTCTTTTACCATGATTGAGTGGCCTTGGCTTGCGCGAATGAAGAGCTCTCCATTCTCTTCTATGAGGCTAAAACGTTGTTTATTATCCCTTCTCACTGCCTGCAACTTAACAATACCTGAGTGAAATCATACGCATACCCACCACAAATCACTGGAAATCAATACTGACCTCTCTGATTTCATCAAACGTATGGGACTTTAGTTGAATATTTGCAGATGTTTTCAGATTCAGTTTAAGTAAATCATCAACTTTAACAAAACCATCACCTCGTATGTTCAGTGTCAGCTTAGTAGCCATGTGCCGCAAGATTCTCGTCCTGATCATCCATCCAAAGAGATTTCAATTTAACTAAAAAAATCTAACATGGTTTACAATAACTGGAATTCATAATGATCTCACCTACAATAATCTTCCAAGCGCATCGATTTTATCTTTACCTCCTCGTCCGCTGCCGCCGCCACAGCCCTGAGGTCTACGTCGATCATTCTCCCTCTCATTTCCTCTTCCTTTACCGCTGCTACATCCATCAAACACCGATACAACCTCACTTATCATGAGAGCTTTGTGACTCTTTTGAGTAATAATGTGAAACACTGACTCACCTTCTGCTGGACTGAGCTACGGAAAAGAACGTAGGTTTGCTGGAAGAATCGAGATTTGAAGCATCCATGAAAGCAGAAACAAGAGAAAACTTGGGGAAGATGCAGTAGCTGCTCAAAGCTAGAAATGAAGACAAAGACGATTGAAAATTCCCTTTAAGTTCTCCAAAAATAGATGAATCGATGATGGTACTACAAGACACAACAAGTTAGAACATGACTGGTTTAAAAGCAGTTGGTGTAAAGCAGGAGAACCAAACAACCTCTTAATCTCTTAAAACTCAAGTAGATTAGATTAAAATCTATAAATTAGTTGCAATTTCTCACTATGTTCAATCGAAACAACAACCTAACACAGTGAATCTCGAGTTACGCACAATCGATTCAATGACAATAGTAACTTGCAAAACGAACTCGATTAAACCAAAAAGAGTAGCAAAATCACTTTGTTAAATCAGCATTGGGTCGCTGCAGGATAGTGATCAACTAACGAGCTATGAAGCACACAAAATAGAAAAATCAAATCTTACCGAATAAGAATTAGGAGATGAAGAAGCCGATCGTAAGGATTATCACTCTGGTGTTCGTTCAACGGCTCCGATGGTCCACAACTATTACAATTTTGTGATTTTTGTTTCTGGTGACGGGAATGTAAGAATATTTTCTGTAAAGTTGTCGATGTATTAACAGTCTGATTATTAAAGTTTAAGTTTTTTGAAAAGTCTACGATATCTAATACATTAGAAGCGAAACCGTGATGGATCGATCTCGATAAAAGAGTATTAGATTGGGTACGTTGAAACTCTCTCCTCTAACCATATACATTATATTGTTCTCATAAAGATATGTATATACACATATAATATGATTTTAATTATGTGTGTACATATATGAAATAAAGTAAGCGTATAAGGATATCTTAATAAATAAAGAAAAGTTAAAGACACAACCTTTCTCCTTGTGTCCATTCGACAAATATAAAAGGACATAACATGGAGTGAGAGAGGGGAGTTAAGATTAAGACAAAAACTCTTTAGAAAAGAAAATAAAGAACTATAAGAAAATCAGAAGAGAAATTATTCTCCATCAAACGAATTGAGAAAGGAAGAAGGTGTAGAGGAGAAGATCAACAAGTGATCTTCAAAGAATTCCATACAACAACTCAAGAGCAATTGATAATCGTAAGTTCTATATTTTTCATTGTTTTAGATATAAGGTTTTCATCATCAACGAAAAGTTTTGTGGAAATTAAATGGTCTATACGGTTTTGGGATAGATTTCAGAAATTGAAATCATAAAGGATAATTTACATGTGGTAACAAAGCCATATAGAACCCATTTATCTCCCATTAAGGATTGGTGATGAATATTTGTTAAGAAAATTGAGTTTTAATTTAATCTCATCAAAACATTGATAAACTGAAATGTGCTAAATTTATACCAATGTGTAGAGGGTGAGATTATTTTTCCAACAATATATTTTATGTTAAAATCCATTAAGTAGATCAAAAGTTATGAATTTTTTAAGGAAAAAAAATAATATATTTTATTGGTGAACAGTAACTACGGTGGTGAACAGTAACCGCGGTGGTGAACAGTAACCGCTGTAAACAGGGCACCGTAAACAGTGCACCTTGAACAGTAACCGCGGTGGTGAACAGTGTTACCGTGAACAGTAACTACGGTGGTGAACAATAACCGCGGTTGTGAACATTTTCAGGGTGAACAATAACCGTCGTGAACATTATTACCGTGAACAATAACCGGCGTGAACAGTGTTACCGTGAACAATAACCGTCGTTATGAGACGTGGGAGCGCTCTAACCGGCTGTGTCTAAACTTACTGAGGATGTCGATGGCGGAAAGTATAAAGCCATCTATGCCTAAAACAGAGAAAGCAAGAGAATTCATTCTGAAAATAAAGGAACAATCCCAATCGGATATGGCTGACAAATCGATAGTAGGCAGTCTCATGAGTGAGCTTACTATGAAAAAGTTCGATTAGTCTAGACAATCCATGATCATGTCACTCACATGTCAAACTTGGCATCAAAGTTAACGTCCATGGGGATGGAGGTGCATGAATCGTTTTTGGTTCAGTTTATCATGAACTCTTTGCCTCCTGAGTATGGCCAGTTCCAGGTGAATTACAACACCATTAAGGATAAGTGGAGCTTTCAAGAATTAATGGTCATGCTCGTTCAGCAAGAAGCGAGGTTAAAGAAACTGAAAGACCAAATTTCACTCATCGCTGGACTAAACAGAGCTAGTAGCAGCTTTAAGAAACCAAGTGGTAAAGATAAATGTAAGGATAAAGTTATCTTTAAAGGACTTGAATGTAAAATCCGTAAAGTGGTCAAGTGTTTCTTCTGCAAGAAGGAAGGGCACATAAAGAAAGATTGTCCTAGAAGGAAGGCATGGTTCGACAAGAAAGGTACACAACATTTATATGTTTGTTCCAAATTGAATATTGTAGAAGTTCCTAGAAATATTTGGTGGCTTGATTCTGGTGCATCTACACATGTATCTCATATTGAACAGGGATTCAATACGATTCAGCCTTTAAAAGGAACTGAAAGGTACTTGTTCATGGGAAACAGGATGAAGGCACAAATAGTAAGCATTGGGACGTACAAATTGATCTTTAACACTGGTTGTTTTATAGATCTTGAAAACTGTCTCTATGTACCTGAATGTGCTATAAATCTTGTTTCAGTAAGTAGGTTGGACGATTTAGAATTTAACTTTAAGATTGGACATGGTGTATTTTCTTTGTACCGAAAAGACTACTTTTATAGTAATGGTACTTTGGTTGAGTCACTGTACAGTTTTAATCTTGATAAAAGTTTTTCTGAATATCTGTTTAATGTTGAGAATCAAAGAATTAAGCGTAGTGCATCTAATGAAAATTCAGCACTCTTGTGGCATAAAAGATTATGTCACATATCTAAAGAAAGGATGACGAGGTTAATAAAGAAATAATTATTACCTCAATTAGATTTAGTGACTTAGATGTGTGTATAGATTGCATTAAAGGAAAGCAAACCAAACACATCACAAAGAAACCCACCACAAGACGTAGTCAACATTTAGAGTTGATACACACGGATATATGTGGCCCATTCGATGCTCCGTCATGGAGTGGTGAAATATATTTTATCACTTTTATTAACGATTACTCACGTTATGGATACACTATTTACTGCATGATAAGACTGAGTCTGTGAATGTTTTAAAATTATTCATCGATGAAGTGGAAAGGCAGTTAGAAAATAATGTGAAAGTTGTGAGATCGGATAGAGGTGGTGAATTTTACGATAGATTCACCGAAAGTGGACAATGTCATGGAACATTTGCAAAACTTTTAGAAAGTAAAGGCATTTGTGCGCAATACACAATGCCAGGAACACCTCAGCAGAATGGTGTAGCTGAAAGGCGTAACCGTACATTAATGGAAATGGTTAGGAGTATATTAAGTAATTACAAACTTTCCATATCGTTGTGGATATACGCATTAAAGACTGCGACATATATATTAAACCGGGTTTCTAGTAAAGCGGTTCCAATGACCCAATTTGAACTATTTAAAGGAAGGAAATCCAGTTTAAGGCATTTACGTGTTTGGGGATGTCCAGCAGAAGTAAAGCCGTATAATCCACATGACAAGAATTTAGACTTAAGAACGATTAGTGGATATTTTATTGGCTATCCAGAAAAGTCTAAGGGATTTATCTTTTACTGTCCTAGCCATAGTACGCGAATAGTCGAGATGGGTAATGCTAGGTTCATTGAAAATGGTTAAACTAGTGGGAGTTCAGAATCTAGGGGAGTGAATATAAAACAAATTCGGGTATAATATTTTTCACCCGTAGTTCCAACCCAAGTAGTTGTTCCTATTGTTGGTGCACAACCTAATACCACAATAGAACAAGAAAATGATGAACATACGGTCCCACTAAATCAGGAAACCGAAAATGAACCTGTCGCCATTCAAGAACAGAACATCGTACCACAAGAACCACTGAGGCGATCTGTAAGGAAAAGAAGATCTGCCATTACAGATGATTATAAAGTTTACGATGTTGAATATGAATGTGACCTTAGTCTTAATGAAGAACCAAAAACATTCAGAGAAGCCATGGAAAGTGAAAATTTTGAAAAGTGGTACAATGCTGCAGAAGAAGAAATTTCTTCTATGAATATAAACAAAGTGTATGATCTAGTAGAGTTTCCTGATGGCTTCAAAACTGTTGGGTGTAAATGGATCTTTACGATCAAACGAGACTCTAAAGGTAATATAGAAATGTACAAAGCTCGTCTTGTTGCTAAAGGGTTTACTCAGAAAGATGGCATTGACTATACAAAAACCTTCTCTCTAGTTACAAAGAAGGATTCTTTAAGAATTGTCATGAGATTGGTAGCTCATTATGATTTAGAGCTTCACCAAATGGATGTTAAAACCGCCTTTCTAAATGGAGAGCTTGAGGAAGAAGTTTATATTGACCAACCTGAAGGTTTTATGGCACAGGAAAAGAAAATCTCGTGTGTAGGCTGAGAAAGTCAATATATGGGTTGAAACAAGCTTCCAGACAATGGTACTTAAATTTCAATGATACCATTTTGTCATATGGTTTCGTAGAGATCATCGTTGATCTGTATCTACATGAAGGTCAGTGGGAGCAAGTTTGCCATTCTGGTATTATATGTTGACGATATATTGATAGCTGCGAATGACATGGGAATGTTAAGTGATGTAAAGAAATATATCTCTAGTAACTTTGAAATGAAGGATATGGGTGAGGCATCTTATGTGATCAGAATAGAAATAATCCGTGATAGATCACAAGGACTGTTAAGTTTGTCGCAGAAAGGATACATAAACAAAGTTATAAAGAGATATGGGATGGATAAGTGTTCCATTGGAAAGGCTCTAATTCAGAAAGGGGATAAGTTCAGTAAAATGAAATGTCCGAAAAATGAATTGGAACGTAAAGAAATGGAAATGATTCCTTATGCTTCAGAGGTTGGGAGTTTGAACTATGTTCAAACATGTACTCGACCAGATATCAGCTTTGATGTTGGTATGTTGGGTCGATATCAAAGTAATCCCGGAATGGATCACTGGAAAGCTGCAAAGAAAGTTCTCAGGTACTTGCAAGGCACCAAAGAGTACATGCTTACATACAGGAGATCCGACAGTATAGAGGTTGTCGGATACTCAGATTCAGAGTATGCTGGTTGCGTCGATAGCAGGAAATCGACGTTTGGCTATCTGTTCATATTAGCTCGAGGAGCAGTCTCATGGAAGTGTGAAAAGCAGTCTGTTATTGCTACTTCCACCATGGAGGCCGAATTCATGGCATGCTTAGAAACCACGGTTCACGCATTGTGGATGCGAAACTTTATCTCAGGGCTTGAAATTGTTGACAGTATAGCCAAGCCGCTGAGAATTTACTGTGATAATTCCGCAGCCGTTTCTTCTAAAAAAATGACAAGTATTCGAAAGGTGCTAAGCACATGGAAATTAAATACTTGTCTGTAAAGGAAGAAGTGCAGAAACGCAGAGTAACTTTTGAGCATATAAAGACGGACATGATGTTGGCAGATCCTCTGACGAAAGGATTACCGCCAATATATTGATTGGTCATGTAGAGAAAATGGGCATAATAGATAAGACATTGCTATGATAGATTAAACTCATGTAAAGTTGTTACTCAAAGATGATGTCATTAAAGTTTGTGTTTTTCTGCAATTAAAGTATGTTATCATAATGGTTATGCATGTAAAGTTTTTTTAGATAACATCTAAAATTGAGAATTATGGTTTATCTCAACCTAATGATTTTGAGAATTAAAGTGAAATCTCAATAGAAAATAAGTAGTAAAGCTAGAGTTGGTGTGTGGTGCTTGGAAGGGACTTCATTGCAGTAAATGATGGGCAACCACCATGACTCGGCTAGTTCTGGATTTATGCTACTTATAATTTATTGAACTTGATGTAAAGATGCGCATGAAAAGGTATTGGACAGCTAAGTTAACACAACGGCCGATGGGGAGAATGTAAGAATATTTTCTGTAAAGTGGTCGATGTATTAACAGTCTGATTATTAAAGTTCAAGTTCTTTGTAAAGTCTACGGTATCTAATACATTATAAGCGAAACCGTGATGGATCGGTCTCGATAAAAGAGTATTAGATTGGGTACGTTGAAACCCTTTCCTCTAACCATAAACATTATATTGTTCTCATAAAGATATGTATATACACATATAATATGATTTTAATCATGTGTGTACATATATAAAATAAAGTGAGAGTATAAGGATGTCTTAACAAATAAAGAAAAGTTAAAAGACACAACCTTTCTCCTTGTGTCCATTCGACAGATATAAAAGGACATAACAGGGAGTAAGAGAGGGGGGGTTAAGATTAAGACAAAAACTCTTTAGAAAAAAAAAGAGAACAATAAGAAAATCAGAAGAGAAATTCCTCTCCATCAAAGGAATTGAGAAAGGAAGAAGGTGTAGAGGAGAAGATCAATAAGTGATCTTCAAAGGATTCCATACAATAACTCAAGAGCAATGGATAATCGTAAGTTATCTATTTTCCATTGTTTTAGATTTAAGGTTTTCATCATCAACGAAAGGTTTTGTGGAAATTAAATGGTCTATACGTTTTTGGGATAGATTTCAGAAATTGAAATCATAAAGATAATTTACAGGGTAAGATAACGACAATTCTACCGAGTTGAAGAATTTATATATTAAATCGACTTTGGTTTAAATTTGCTTTAATGCATTATATAAGAGAGTATTAAAAGAGAGACTACTAAATTCATTTACAATAAATGGGCTTTTTAAAAATCAATTTGAAATAATTTAGGCTAGGGAAAAAAATCCAAAACCTGAATTGAATTAACTCTTTTGGTTTGGTTCTGGTTCTTCTAAAAAAATCCGAACAGATTATGAAGCTTTTTACTTTGGGATTTGGCTTTGGTTAGGTTCAATTTCTTCCAAAAATCCAAATGGATCCCGAAGTTTGTTACTTTGGGTTTTGATTCGGGTCTGGTTTGGATAAAATCTGATAACTGAAATAAGAACCAAAAACCGATGCCGAAGTAAGAACCAAATCCAGGATGCATAAGTAAGAACCCGAAGTAATAACTGTACCAAATTTTTTTCAGTTTAGCTTTTTCAGTTTAGGTAGCTCTATTTTGAACCGAACTCAAACCGAACCCGATAAGTATTTTGATATAAAATATAACTTAAAATAGGTTACTATAACCAAACTGAACATGTTGTGTACCAAACTAAACCCGAACAAAAATAGAGAATGATATCTAGACTTCTCACCCCAAAAACCTGAAGATCTGAAAAACCTGAACCGAACCCGAACGGAACCCCAAACACCCAGTCCTTATCTAGACCAACACAAACTACTAAATACATATTGAAAATTACACAAAAAAAGATGAGAAAACAAACAAGCATTCACCAGCTTGTGAGCAATTTACGTCTATAAGACTATAACAGACATAAAAAGATTCTATAAATCAACATTCAATGATAAAAAATCACCTATTTCAACTTGTTTTGGCCTGTGATTGTGTGGCCTTCCACAGCACAAACAATTTCTCCTCGATAATGCTGAATGTAAAGAATGTATGAGTCCAAAGTAATAGCAAACAAAACTTCAAATGGTCGATTGCTTTTAAATAAACCTTGGCAGCACGGGTGGATATGTAAAGTTTTTCTAGTTTCTAATGCTGATGGACATATCACCCAAAAAACCAGAGCCATATCTTCGTCCTCCAAATTTCTTGAAGACAGCCTTAACCATTCTACAAAAATAAGTCATTTTACTACTTAACCTCACACTCGAGGAACAAACACCTCATCTCATGATTATTTGTAACATGTAGCCAACAAAACAACATAAAATAGTTTGAAACACAAATATCAAACAAAAGCATTAACGCACCAGATATTCTATGTCAAATTTTCTGAATATTTCAATCGCATGAGGATAGGAGTGGTACTCTAATCTACTGATCATCGCATGTTCTTTGAGTGAATATCGCACCGGCACACTATTAACCGCGATCCATCATAGCTTAGAGTTCTCCATTTGGATTGTACGTAGGAGAATCATCCACATTCCCATTAATTTATGGTTTTGGCTTCTCTCATTATGTTAAATGTGCTGAAACTGAGGATGATTTACAAACTAACTCGGTTCTTGTCCTGTTTGTCGTCCATTATTAAGTGCCATAATATCATTCAACGTGTGTTAATCGTCATACTTAGATCCAAACTTGCAGATTGTAGTATAATCAGTGTTTTTGAAGAAGAGTGTTCCCAGACCAAGCGGCTCAGAAACCTGCAATCCCAAACACATTTTTAGTTAGTAGTTGTATTGACCGATACTCAATTGTACAATAACGTATAGTTGTATCTATTAATACTCAGTTGTACGATAACATGTAGTTTTATCTTTCAATACTCAGTTTTACAATAACATATATTGGTATATATTGATATTCAGTTGTATAAAATCGTGTAGGTGTATCAATGGATACTCAGATGTACAAAAACGTGTAGTTGTATAGATCAATACTCAATTGTACTGATACTACTGGTTAATTAATACTCAGTTATACATAACATACAATTCAGAATTTCTTCAAATAAACTACTAATATATGGTCTAATGCCGCCTAATTCGTTTACGGTTACTAAAATCAACTACCAAAATAAATTACCAAAATCAAAAATGTTTAGGGTTTACCTCTTTATGGGATGAGGAGGGATCCTTTGTTGGAGATGCCGCCATTGTTGAAGATAGAAGACTTGGAGGAGATGGAGGACTTGGAGGAGATAAAGGAGATGGAGGAGCTGGAGGAGGAGGCGTCCAGACTACCATCGCGAGTTCTCTAGACGGAGATGGAGTTGCTTCTCTTGTCGGAGGACAATTCTTCCTCTTTCTCTTCGCGGGTGGCTTCTTGGTAGCTGCCTCCTTGCGAGTTTACGGAGGAGTCATTTCTAGGGTTTCGCGGGGATTTCGTGATTGGGCTGCAAATTCGATTTGAGATGAGAAGATTGAAGGATTTTGCGAAAAAACAAGAACACAAAGTGGAACTAGGGTTTGTCCATATTCAATTTCAAAGAGAAGAAGAAGAAGTGGGAGTTTTGATTTTTGATTTTGATTAGGCCGAATCCGATTTATCTGTATGGATAGTAATTAAATTAAAATAAAAGGTTATTTTGTAATTTTACTTTTTTATTTTTTTAAAATGGTGAAAATACTTTAGAAATACTATTAAAATTAGAAGTATTTTGGAAATTGATCTAACTTAAGAAACTTGATAAACTTTTACTAGAAGACACATAGTATAACAAACTAGGGAGAATATCACAAATCATGAAGTATTCCAAATATTTCAAAGGAATATATTTTCATATAGTTTACTTCAAGCATAGATTGATCTAAGTAGCTAAAACCACGAGTCAATTTCTAAATTACTCTTAAAAGGTAAAAGTGTTTCTCAAACACTCTTCTATTTTTATAATTTATTTTAATAATTTTTTTAGTTAAAATTTATGTAATTACTAAAAATCCAATAAACTTAAATTTATTTACAACTCATACCGCGATCCATCAGATAACCCATTATGATCCAAATCCAAACCGGGTCAAACTAATAAATTTTAAAAAAAAATTGTGGTGAGGGCCACCAATCTCCTTTTTTAGCTTCACCTAGGCAAAAATGCAGCTTCTCACGCTCGAACATGGATTCCCAAGTAAAACAACAAGTAACATAAACCACTTGACTAGATTGATGTTTTATGTATTCATTACATATTTAATATATATATGTATAATTATTGAATATTGAAGATTGAAAATTCGAAACTAGAAGAATTGAACATGTTACCTTTGAGTTCAAAGAATTGAGAATAAATCAATTGAGCTGATGTGTTTTCTTGCAAGTATTACAAACACATTAATATTTATAAACTCAACTGATTAATAATTTAGATAATCAAGTTTATAATTATAATTGTTAATAACTATATTTATAATTATCTATATAAATTATCTATATAAATTATAATTAAATCATAATCATATTAGATAATATTATATTATACAATATAATTCTCTTGTTATAGTATATTTATAATTATCTTTAGGTAATTATCTTAAGATAATTAATTTATAATATATTTATAATTATACTATATTATAAATATAATTATACTATATTTATAATTATCTTTAGTTACTTTTGATTTTTTTCTTGTTTTATGTGGATTTTTGCAGAATTTTAGTTATATTTTTACGTACTTTTGGCTCTATTTTAGTTTTATTTGGTTTTATGTGATTGTTCGTGTAACTATTTTTTACAAAGGCAATTAAGTAGTACAAATATAACTGGGCACAATTATGATTAAATTATACAATTGAGAAGTACAAATACAACTTAGTACAACTATGTGTATGTATTGAAATATTATTAAATTAAACACTCTCACAACTATGTAAATAACAAATACAACTGAGTTCTAAAAATACAACTGAATACAATTATGTAAATAACGTATACAACTAAGTTTTGAGAATACAACTGACTTTTGAGAATACAACTGAATAGTACAAATACAACTGAGTATGACTGATGCTAAATCACACGCGTCTTCCTGCGCGTTCACACTACTGTTCAATAAAATAATAATAAATATTCTGTGTTCACACTTATTCACACTAGAAGCATTCACACTATAGTTGTACATAGTAGTATAAATAACACATAGTTATATAAATATCAATTTATGGTTTTTTCAGTTATATCGATATTTGAAGTCAATTTTCTGAGTTGTATCGACTATATTATGTTACTAAATTAGGATTAGAAAACTTTCATAGTAATAAATTTTCAAAATTACAAATTTTGAGCAATTTGCATACAAATGATCAAACAAGTTAACAACACACATATATGTTTAGGGTTTGTTAAGATTAAAACATGTTATTTTCATTTATTTATAGATTAATAATTAGATATGATAACTAATACGGTAAACGCTGGTTTTAGTATACCAAATATATAACCCATAAAACTCAAACTCTAAACTCAAACCCTAATCCCTAAACCCTAAACCCCTAAACACTAACCCTACAACGTAGTTGTACCAGTAATATACAATTGTATTTCATAGTACATAGTTATACGATTAATACCTAGATATTTTAATTTATGAACTCTTTAATACAATGTAATACACAAGAGTTTCAATATCTAATACTACTACCACCACTACTACAATCAAAATACGAATACAAACCTCCTCTGAGAGTATTTCTTTTTCTTGGCTGATGTTATCTAACTGATGAAAATCTTGTTACTTGGGGTCTTTTCTCTTTTGGTGATACAATCCAGAGGATGTACAACAATATTAGTAATATGGTCATGAATTGTCCATATGCATTGCTTGTGTGCATGTTGTACCTATCTCCTGGGAAATAAAATCTTGCCCACTTTCTGAACATCTTGCCTACATAGTTGTACGCAATTGACGAAACATAGTTGTACTAATCCGTATTCAGTTTTACTACTCCAACATAGTTGTGTGCAGTTATATTTTTGTAACACCTAGTTGTACTTTCTTTTTAATAAATAAAAATGATCAACATTTCAAATCTTATCACTTAATTATCACTAAACTCTGAAACGAATATCTAAATGATGCACACTACCTGAAATGAAGAACTGGAGTTCAAATCCCGCTCAAATCCTCTTCAAACACCAAAACCACAAATCAACCAACTTGGAGTTCCATGTTAATGGTGGAAAGGAGTTTTCAGAGGTGGAAAACAGACAAAAATGCTTTGGCAGACGAGTGTAGACAAATGTGCATGTATAAACTCAAGAGAAGAAGAAGAGAGAAGAATAAAAAATTGAAAAAAAAAGTTGAGGTAGGTGTGCTTCACGTTAATGGCCAAAAAAGAAGAAGAAATTTTTGTGTGAGCCCTACAAGAATATTTATTTTGTATTTAATGAATGGAGGAGATAGAAAATTGTTTTTAATTAAATGATAATAAAAAAAATAAGAAAGGGTAAAAGATGGAAGATGTGGAGGATAAATTAGTGAGACCAATATAAAGAGTGTTTTAGAAACAAGAGGAGTGTGATTGACACCCTTCCTTCAATTAAGAGTATTTTAGAATTTGTTTCCTAAAACCACGCAAAGATAAAAAAAAATTTCTTCTTACCATATCTTTAGTCACTTTGACTATTCAGATTCTGCACCTATCTTTTCTTTTCTCTTTCCATTATGAAAAGATTCTTTCAAGGCCAAATCCACATCTTCGATGTACTTATCAGATTCTTTATTCTCGTATTTCGGTGTTGCTCCATTTCCAACACCTTGTTTCGTTTTATTTGGTTGCTTCTTCAGAAACTTAGAACACCTACATCGGAGATCTTTATCAAAAAATTTTAAAAATTAATATTAAAAGAATCAAAAGTAGGAGAAAAGTTACAAAAAATTAAAAAACCAACAAGAGTTTTAAGAATTGAGTTAAGAAACTTATACTTTTAATTGAGTTAAATTTTTAAATAAATATTTGAATTAATTAAACAGTTTATTTTTATTAAATATTATTTTTATTTATTTTATAAAACTTTTTAAAGAGTTTCTCCCATGAAAATGGTCTTATGAGCTAATTTCCAACAAAAAAGCCATGAATAATCTGTGATAACAAATGATATTTATCTCAAACAATATACATATATTGAAAACAAATATAGTTAATATATATATATATAATATAAGCCAAAATCGTTTCTATATATTTTTTAATTATTTTAACTAAAACTTAACTAAACCTAAATCGAATCAAATTGAAGTTTTGTTAAAACAATTACATATAATTTTTATGGGTTTCGATATTTCTTGTAGCTGGTAAAATTAGGACTGGAAAAACTAAAAAAAATCAAAATGTATACTAGATTTTCACCTCTAAATTAAAAAATATTATTTTTCAAAATTATCATTTTTGTACATGGGGCAGAAAAATGGTTATTAAATAGAGTTAATCATGATCACGGACCATAAAGAATCCTAATGTATCCATATACGAAGTTGGATATAAAGTGGGGTATTTCCAACTTTATTTTATATATAGTGGGGTATTTCCAAATTATGTAAAAATTTATCTTATATATATATATATATATTGTATTCCCTAACAATAAACATTTACAACGTAATTTTTACATTTTTAACGAGCAAAAAAATAAAATAAAATAAAAAGGCCAAAAGAAGCCAACAATGAAACACCCTGATCAAATAATAAAATAATTTTCTTGTCAATAACAAATGCTAATGACCAAAAGTCACTAAAACCTTGCAGTCTAATCCTTTGCAAGAAACGACTTTACCCATATACGAATCCCACAACGGAAGACAAAAAGCTTTTTAGTCTTGTGACGTCGCAGAGTATTCAAAAAGCAAACGTTTTGAAGGCGCAGATTGAAGGAGGACACGCAAGCGGCTCGTGAGCTTATAAATCAGTGTCCATTGCATCGCCATCTCAGAATCTTTCATCTGTCTTACCACAGAGGCCTGTAGATAAAGACAACAAGAACCGGGCTGTGTTTATTTTGGTGAGCTTTTGCTTGCCGTATGGAGAAGAAAGAAGATTTCTATATGTTTATAAGCCTGACCTGAAGACGTTTTCCGAGCTGCACTTCGACTTCCGTTCCAAATGAGATGTTGCTCGCCAGAGACTTGAGAGGATCGACAGTTGGATCAACAGAGAGTAAACTTGGGATCTGTGGGGCATACACCAACCTCCATCTCGCCTGACCAAACTCTCCTTTTCCTTCTATCCTTGGCATTAAGGTCTCAAGTGTTGCGGTTGCAAGTTTTTTGAAAGCAAGTTGTCCATCTCCTTCTAATATGGATTCTGCTAATTGGCTCTCAAACACCTTTGCAGCCTAGGAAAGTGAGATTATAAACAGAGAGTTTCATCAAGAAGAAAAATGCGACAAACATTTTCAAATTTCAGCTAGAGTTTTGACTTCAAATCTACCTCGGAAGGCGAGAGAGCATCCTGTTCCACAGAACGAGTTGAAGTCACCACAAGTTTCTCTTGCCAATTGCTGGCACGACTTTGGATCCTAAATTGCCATTCCGAACCAACTAAAGCTAAATCTAACAGAGGATCTAGTCCATGTTCAGGCTCAAACTTTGCAACGTTGAGGTGCTCCCTTTTTAGGCGTACCTGTGTTTAGAAAACAAAATAGATGGAGAGCTTGTGTCAACCTATGCAAAGAAAAGATGAAATTAACGAGTTCACCACAGAAAATCAAAAACAGAGATTAGACAAAACCTGAGTAGCCACAAGATTGACATCTCCATTCTCGAATGTGAGGATACCCTTTGGTTTTATATATTTGGGATGAGCCATGCCATCAAGCTCAAGTTCACCACTAATAGCAAAATTAAGGATTAAAGGATACACTATCCTCAACTCTGGTCCTAAAACAAGTTTCAGATCACTTAGACGGATATCCATATTTGGTTTCATTTTCACTTCTTCAATTTCTTTTCAACAGCATTTGATTCACCTGTTGCGGGCAAAACAAGCAGAAATCATTACAAAGTTTTACCCACAAACTCCAAAACGAATATTTGCTAGTGGAGACATAAATTACCAGCTGACTGAGAGAATTTATTCCTTGACGAAGCCGGTTCTGTACCAAAAAAGCGAGCAAAATATCGTGAAGCAACTGCTTGATTAATAGAAGCACCTGGAATCCTAGATTGATTGGCTGCCAATCTATTGAAAGGAGCACCTCCACCACCCTTATCATGAGGCAGATAAGCTTCTCCGTGGCTTAATTTAATATTTCCTGATATAGTTGGCTGCAACATTGATCCACTAATTTGCAGCTGAGTATCAACCTGACCACTGATTTGGCAACACGAGTACCCCATAAGGAATACGCAAACGTAATAAGCTCAGTAGCAAGAGTCTAGAAGAGAAAAATGGGAAGGAACCTAGACGAGACAGTATCTCAACATGCAGCTTAGGAGAAGAGTAAACAATATAAATTAACTTAAACTCTCCAGGATAACGTATGTACTTCTCAAGATTTATCAACAGTTAAAGATTTACCGGAAAAAAGAGGATAAAAATTAAGTACTACAAGCTCAAAATGATTGGCAGCAGCGTCGATTGCAGAGTGTACCTTAAAAAGTTCTTTGCTCGTACTTCTAAAACTTCACATTTGAGCCCTATTCTATCACCACTAGATGCTTCATTTGATCTAAGGGGGAGATTTCCTTTGACAACCAGCTTTCCCCTTCGACTTACCCGGCTTTCCAATGAGGTTATGCACAACCTGTTAGATTTAACATGTAAGGCCCCACCGAAGTTTGTGAGAGGTTTACGGAGCACAGGTGAAGATATAGACGCCCTGTGGAATGATGCAGACCCATCAAGCACGGGATTCTCCGCTGTACCACCGACCTGCACAGCGGGAAGAGTATGCGTAAATGAATAAAGTCAGACCTTCTATAATGTTTAAGGACATGGACAGATCAATTTAACTATCTAATGATTTAAAACTGATTTAACAAAAGCACAAGCTAGTATTTTCTGGCCAACCTGAAGCCTGATATCAGCATTGCCTTGGAGCCAATTCACATAAGGAGATATGGCTGTCAACAATGTCATTCCCCCATCCTTAATGTCTGCCTCCAATCTAACTTCTCCTACATCTAAAATATTCCAATTTAAACCCTTGAGACTCTCAGCAAGTTGGCTGTCCCATCCCTCTTCGCTCCTATCCCTTGAAGTTCTCTTCTCATCATCTTCCTTTTCTTTTGCCCAGCTAGGAACTATCACTGAACCAATTCTGTCAGTTTTCCTGTCATCTCCCTCGGAGATATTTTTCTGCGAAAAGCTAACGGGAACACTTCCTTGTATATGCACATGACCATTTTGGACAAATGGTTCAAAGTTGGAGTTGAAAAGAAAACGGCTATTCGATGTCAAAGAAGCAAAAACTTCAGCTCGTCCAAGGTCTATACCACCAACCGCGCCATCCAATATTCTAACTTGTACATCACATTCTGGTTTTTCAAGACTCCCTCTAAGATCCCCTTCCATGTGCAAAATGCCCTTGATTGGTGACAAGAGTTGCCTCAAAGAGTGAACAAGATCACTAGCTGATGATTCAACAACCTCAACCAAGGTAGGTATCAAACTAACAGGGAAATTCAGAACAGCAAAATGAAGATTTGTTTTTGGCCCCAACAAGGTCCCATCTGCATGCAGTGTAGCGTTTCCTTTTTGAATAAGCATCTCCTTAAGACGTAAGCCATCATCATTGCTATATGAGCCAGTTGCCAGAACACGCTGTGTTTTGTAAGTCCCCCACTCCCAGTCATATCCATGAAAATCAAATTCGGCCTGATATTAAGAGGAAAACAATTAAACAAGAGCATCACTATAAATTCTCACTTAATTATCCAAGTCGGACAAATATTTTTCTATTTCGTTTCAAAGACAATTGCACACATCCCCTTGTACTAGAAAGCTTATGAAAACCAATTTGGAGTCTCCTTTAAATGAGGACAATCTTTACCCTTCCATTTCAAAACCGAGATGGCAGGGTTAGTTTTTTATACCAAGGTGTCGCCATTGCCTCCACCAGTGGCATCCAACGAACCATGCCAATGACCTTTGAGTTCAGCTAAACCTGGAAGACTTAGATCTTCAAAAACGACTTCACTTGCTGGAGTATAGTACCCACGTATCTCCTGATTTCAAGGAATCATGAAATTTAGAATAGGAAAGAAAGAAATCTGCTTTATATGTCAGAAAACCGTTAGTTACTTTCAAATGGAAGAAAGGCACCATATGTGGTACATTACCTCAAGCAAGTCTCGAAGATTGTCAGCTTGTAGACAAAGATTTTGCACACTCTGAATAAAAAGATCCTGCCACACCAACCAAGACCGCATAATCAGAGGCAGCCAACTCAAAGAGAAGATGATAACATATTTTTGGTGTCCACCACTGATCATGCTCATACAGGTTGAGTGTTGCTCGAACCAGCATTTTAGAACATGGCTATTCACAAGAGAAGCATGTGATTTAGCAAAACCGTTAGCAAACCTTAGATCTTGACTGAACAGCTGGATCTGTACTTCTTGAAAGAAGCCTTGCAAGAGGAAGCATTTCAGCAACCTCTGCCTTAGGCACTTCAAGTCTCATTCTCCATCTTCCCATAGAAGATATAACACTTCCTAGATGACCAGTCATGGCTCTCATTAAGAAACTGCCAGCTTCCTTCTGACCAAGGTCTCGGTCACGGGAGCCTGGTAATACATATTCACCTTGAAGCTCATACCGGCTATTGCTTTGTTCCAGAATAGTTTTCTCAACAGTGATCTTCAAGAAGAAAGATGAGAAGGATAAGCAGAAATATCATAATGCACATTCTCATATAGCCTGCAGCTAATAGCACTTATCAATTATACACTGTTTAATCTCACTAATAACCTTCAGTCCTATGAACAATATGAAACACTTACGACAAGGTATAAAGCATAGAGATGAAAAGGCTTGATTTACTTATGATCTTTCATAGTGGCAAATGATGTACTGTGAGATTATTAACTAGATATCCACGGTGATTATTCTCTAGATTTCTTAGAGAATTAAATCAAAAGAACAAGGATCTGTAGGGTTGTAATACATACCACATCACCGCTCCATCTTACTGCAACATCTAAAGCTTCACCTAGCACTCCACTAAATTTTGGCCGAATAACGGACAACACGCCATGTCCCCTTCGCTTCTGAAGATTTAGTTGAATCTCAGCCTGCAAGTAAAATGGTTTTTAGGATACTATTGAAAAGCTGGTTTTCTAAGCTAACATTAATTTCATAGCATCCAGTATAAAAAAGCACATCCCTCCACATGAATGTCAAACAACAGTTAGAAGTGTAAACCATCAACAGAGGTGAATTTTCTGCACATGCACTAAGAACTACGGGTACTCTTTTTTATCTACAACCGTTTAAAAATCTTTCAAGCCTCAATCACCTAAGACATGTTATCAAAAGATTTTTCACCCGCTTTCCATAAAAAGAAGTGAAAAGAACTCTGCACAATGAAATCCTATACTCAGATTAGTGAATGTGAGTGAATATAATGTTAGTATCTACTATATATATGAGATTCTCATTCTATTTTATCTGCCAACAATTCCCCTGATGAACAGTTGCTCATGAATGTTTACTACTCGACTCCATTTTCTTTTGCATTTCGTTAGTGCTTGTAAAAGATCTTGAATTCTGCTAGCTGTATTCCTCAAGTTTTGATTCATCATCTCTAATCAAATATTGATGCTCGTAAGTGACCCATACACGACGAGGAAATAACCTTCATACTATTGAATCAGATAATAAGATAATGTCTTATCTCTAGACTTGAGCAATAATGTTTTGTACGTCAGTGCATAGGCCATAGGGTTTAAGCTACATGCACTCAAAATTCAACCCCAGAAGATTGCCATCAGCAGTGGATCAAAGCTTTACGATTGGTTTGGTCCGTGAGCACTCTATTACCAATTTTCATGGTAATTTACTAAAGTGTACGAGTTGTCCCTATATAAACGTTCTATTAATTGAGCCTAATCTTCGTTGACAAGAAAAGATCCAGAAAAGATTTTCATGCTGATGACACATTTAATACTGTTCTATTTATGAACCTTCACTCAGTACTCGCACATAATGAATTATTAGTACAAATGTGCTTACCCTTTGAATCACCCCTCTCAGTGAGGCCAGCTCCATCTCATCTAGTGGAAAATGGCGTATCTGCAACCAGATACAGGGACAAAATGTAAACCATCTGCAGCTGATTCTAAATTTTGCTTCAAATAACCAAATAAAAACATATATTCCACACAAGATAAAGCAATACCTCCAAAGTAGCGGACTGTTGTGGTTGATAACAAGCGTTAGCTCTTAGTTGTCCCTTTTGTAGAGAAAAAGAGAGCAACTTTCCACTTTGTATATTTTCGTCAGAAGTAGGCTGTAGTGGACCTACAAAGTCTAGTGTAAGACTTTCATCTGGCCGGCCCACGGCATCAAGCTAGATATGCAACAATACTAAAATATATTAGTATAAACATCGCCGTTAACCTCTGTCTAACTAAAAAATCTGTTTAGAATACTGTTCAAATCAGATATATGAGACATACTGACACAAGTTAGGCTTCATGACTTTAATAAACTGACAAAAACAGTTCTTCTATTGCTATCAGAATTAGAAACCACCATTGCAGGATAGCTGCAACTAGCTCATTGTGTTACTGATACTAATGATATGATTCACTGAACATGCAAGAAATCAGTACATTACCTTAACATGATCACGGGAAACGCTCAAATGTCCAGCCAGTTGAGGGGCCAAAACCAACTGATTCAGCTTGAGACTTGAGATGGAAATTTCACCAACGAGGCTTGAATTTGCAGCTGCATCGTCACATTTGTCTGACTCAACGTCTCCAACTTTTGTGGTGCTGTGTCGTTTTATCTTCCCCATGAATTTGATCCTTCCTGTTGCTTTTAAATGTGTAGGTCTTGGCGAGTCAAAAGGATAGGAAGGGACCAAGCTGAAAAACTCAAAACTACGCATCCGTAAATCCAAATCAAGCCCCTCAACAACAAATGGCATGGCCTCTCCTTGAGTGAAGTCTTGGTGAGACAAACACTGGTCTTGGTATGAGGTATCTAATTTTGTGTATAGATCAAAAGCAACAGATGACGAATTAACGATGATATTATCATTTGATATCACAATATCTCCCCGAGCATCGGTTAAGGAACCATCTGCTTTAGGTGCGGCCCATTTGATGTCAAATCTCCTGCACTCAAAGTTCAGATGCAGCACATAAGACAAGCACAAATACCAGTGAGCACTAGATATAGCCCAACAGGAAGGCAAGGGAACCTTACGGTTTCAATAGAGCCCCAGAAATTTTTGTCTCCCCAGTTAAATCACCTAACTTCAGCAGCCCGGGATTAAGATATTCAGGCATATAACGATGCAAGACCTTATCAAAACATATATTTCCTGAGAAGTTCACGTCCAGTGCTGTATCATCTACCTCCCCCTGTAGACATATATACATTTCAGCGTTGAAAAGAAAAACTGAAACGCAAAACGAAAACAGTAACTCTGTAACATAGAAATTGCTACATATGGGACGAAAACAAAAGATTAGATAGTGAGATGATATATATATTATAACCTTATAAAACAGTATGTCAAGTGAGCTAGTTAAAATATTATTAAAGGAAAATAGCAATCAGATGGGGGTGCTAGAAAAAAGTGAAACTTCCATATAATTCGCAAATAGAGCCAAGTAAGACAGGCTGGTCTTTGTGAAAAATAACCATTCTTCTTCGGTAACATACCAAGTTAATTATAATGAAATCATACCATATGCTCCATTCAAAAGCAGAGAAAAAAACTTAAATCTCAAACACCTAACGGTCCAGTCAATCTATAAACCTAACGGGATATTCCTAAAATCAGCTGGAAAGAATAAGCAATCTGCAAACCCCTCAGGAGAAAACTCAACATTGAGCCGAATGCATGGGGTCTGCCTTCTCTCACCCCAGTCTTCCCCAAACCTGGATAAATTAATGATGCAGAAAGACGGAAGTAAATACATCATACCTCTGGACAGATCCAAGCATTCCCTGCTCCACGAATCTCACCACCATCAACAACTGTAGCTCTAATACCATATAAATCAGCAACCTATCAAATGAACTAGGCTAATTTAAAAATATTCGAAAAGGTCAGACACAGAGTACTTTACAGAGGTGGAAACAGACAAAGAAAATACTTACACAGTTGTCAGTGTTAAATGTGAAATTAGCAGAAAGATAGGAAAATGGAACACGGTCAAATGCTGCAACTGCACCAGCTTCCTTATTTTTCAGCATTGCCTCATATGCCACAGATGCAGGCAGATTTGGAGACAGATAAGCTATCTTCCTAGAGACCATACAACTTCCCACAAAAACAGGAGCATCAAGCGGGCCTTGGCAGTTGAATACAGCTGTCACAGAACCAGCTAGCTGCAGTCAAATATGATAGAACTCATTGGGACAAGATAAATGAGTCGCTAAGGCAAAAAGAAGTGAAAAAACATACAGTAATGGGGTAGATATATTGTGAAGTTTAACAGAATATGCATAAGGAAATATAAATGATACCGGGAAATACAAGGGCTTCATCTTGAACGTTTTCATTAAAGCATTAATTTCTACATAAGGAACCTGAAACAAAATAGCGACAATCAGCAATTTTGATGGGAAAATTAGGACAAAACAAATCAGACATTAAGATCAGCAAAGACATTCAATGTAGCGAGAATATTGACCCACATAAAACCATTTCCTTTTTTCTTTGACTAGTAATCTACATAAGACAATTGCCATCTGAATTAGGGGTTTACATAACAAATACTACCTGACACATCAGATGAAACTCTCCGTCATCAGGATGAATACCGAAATCTCCAGAAGCCTCCAAGGGAACCTTTCCAAACCAGCCACTAGCATTATGAAGGAAAATGCGCTGGCCACGGAACGACAAGCTGGCTGAGACATCCTGCAAAAACAAAATGAGATTACATGAGGCAAAAGGTAGCCCGAGTCAGCAAAGAAAATCTTGAGCTGGCATCCTGTGTTTGTAGCTAAAAGATAACGACAGGAGAAGCATTATATCTAAGCAATTACACGGAAAGTGCAAAAACTCTATAGAAAGATATAAATTATAGATCTTCTAACGTACAGAAAACATTATGAAGATATGAGAAGGCATCATCAGGAAAGACTAAAACTGAAAACTTACAGAAAACGAAGAAGGTGCATCATATATATGAAAGCCTAGTCCTGCGACATCAAGCTGGCCATGTAGGTTTGGAAATATTTCACCTCTAGACATACACAGATGAACCTGCAACACAATAGACGACAGTTACGGAAAGGAAACCCAAGATCAAACAAATATTTTCTTCAAAAATTTGCGCAGACTCATCAACTTGTAGAAGAGAGAACTCCAAACTTGACTTAAAGATCTGTCCCAATCTATCATTCATATAGACTTCAACGATAAGGTGTTCTTTAGCTAGCCTCTGACACAGTGACACTGGAATGAGTAACTAATTGGGCATATTGTAACAGCAAGTAGAGATATTTTACAAGGAAACTACTACAGGGAAAAAAATTAAAAAAGATAAAACATAAACCATAGACTGTTAAAGATCGCTAAAAATGATAAAACTTTAATTTACTAAGCTGGCACACAGTGGACATCAGAAAAAGCACCTCACCAGTAGCTCTTCCCTTAGACCACTCAATCGGGATCTTTAAAATTCTTTCAAAAATCTGCAGAGATGCAAAATAGAGATGAGTCACCCATTGCAATTGATACCAAACATAAGTCATCTATTCAACCTGATAACTTACCGGGACAAAGAAGTTGGCGACCTTTAAATTTGCATGCCAGTTCTGTTCTACAGTATCAACAAAAACATCAACAGACAAAAGCCCACCATCTTCAAATGCTACATCTGACCTCCACATAGTACATTTTCCACCAAGTTGTACGTACACACGACCATAGTGATTCTGAAACTTAACATGTCCATGGATGTTCCTCATTTCTCTACATTACATATGTTGTTTACCAAAATCAGTCACTTAACAAGACCTCTACTTCACTCAGCTTGCACTAAGTAAGCAGTGATATACAAGACCATCCTGATATCATAAGATTCTATAGGGTCTCATATCCACTTAAACCAACGCCAAAAGTAAAAACGTGATGCTACAAATTTGATTATTGAAAGTTTGGAGTTGGAGAGTAAAAGAAAGGGTATAGTAAATGTCTGATTTGAAAATTACAGTACAAAAATAGATGACCTTTACCTGGGCTCTGTATCGCCATAAGCTAATAGAATAAGTGTCCCACCTTTAAACTGCACAGAATCAAGCATGAATGGTAGTGTCTTCTCATCATAAACAGCAGGCAGCTTCTCTAGTCCATCACTTAAGTGAGAAGCATTGTCAGTAGCATTCGGACCTGCCCCTCCTGTTAACCACTTAGACGAACCAGTTAAGATATTAGAGACCACTTCCTTCAATTTTATGTTCCACGACCAAATAGGACGCCAATGTTTTTTTACAGGCTTATGCTCATGCTTTTTGAAAGTAAAATCACGAGATTGATTTCCTCTTCGATTACCATGTGGAAAATCATCAGCATTCTGATTCACAACATGTATAG
Organism: Streptanthus diversifolius; assembly: GCA_039880935.1. Lineage (NCBI taxonomy): Eukaryota > Viridiplantae > Streptophyta > Magnoliopsida > Brassicales > Brassicaceae > Streptanthus > Streptanthus diversifolius. Next base: position 2,674,589 of record JAXGFM010000008.1, read on the forward strand.
ATATATCCCCTCTTTGACTGCTTAGAGTCTCAGATTCAGTAGAATTCACGATTGTTTCACTAGATGAGCTTCCTTTAGTTTGTAAAAGTGCACAGATTCTATCAACAGTCATAAGGAATGGATCACGTGATACAGTGAACTTGTCCAACGTTGCAGCCTTTTTTACAGCGATGGGTACTTTTCCCTTCCCTCGATAATCTTCCCCATCCAAATCATTAGCAAATGATTGCTCACAATAAGGCACATGATAATCATATTGATTACTGTTTTCTCTCTCTCCTTTGACTAAAAGCATATCCAAACTCAACTCGTCAGACTTTTGTTGTGATAGGCTGTGGAAATAAGATAGAGCTGCTGAAGCACTACGTTCAATAATCCGTTTCTTGGCACTAATATCAGACATTGCATTATTGTGCGATTTTGAATTCCACTTGAATTTGTACTTCCTTGGACCCTTTAGCATTTTGGACAATAACTTGAGCCCTGAACCAGGAATCTTTATGCCAAATGAATTCTCCAATTCAGCGTGCTTCACATCATAATCAACTCCTGTGTCCATGCAATGTTGATCTGCAGAATGCATATTTTCATCCATGCAAGTAAAGGAGTTGGAATTTGCTATTTCAGTCAAACGCCTATCGTGCTTCATCGCATCATCTTTAGCTTGAGAAGAATCTTTACAAGGAACAACATACCCCATCTCCGCAGCTTTTCTTGCATCATTATCCCTCTCATTGTCCCAACGGATCCCTGCTTCTTCCCTTGAAATTCTTCGAGTTTTGGTACGAAAATCAATCCCTTCTTCAGAGGACAAATGACTTTGCAAACTAGCTTCAGAAAAAGGTATCCCTAACCATGTAAAATCTTTCTTCTGTGCAACCAAGAATGTTGGATTACTCAGAATCGCATCAACCACTATCTTTCCCCTCCTCAAACTGGCAAAAGGACGAACACAGAGTTTCATAGTCGAAACCTCACCACACGAGAATTCTTCACGATGAGGCCCTGTGGAGCACGCTTCAAGTGTTATGCACAATGGTGAAACTCTTCTAACCTTTCCAAAATCAACCTCACGCTGTATACTCTCACTAACCATAGAGCAAACCGACGGCAAAAGCTTAGTCTCGACAAAAGCACGAGCTTTGTTCTGTCCATACCATACCAATAAACAAACACCCGATATAACAGCAAAGAAAACAGAACACCTCAGAAAAAACAAACCTTCTTCCCAAACGGGAGCTAAAGACCTAACCAAACCCCTGCTTCGTACAAAAGGCTCTTTCAAACATTTTACTTCCATTCTACTTCTAGAATCTAGAGACTTCCTCAAAAGTTCTACATTTTTGCCACAGAATCGAGAAAATTTCTCTACTTGTGCTAACCAATCATTCTTCTTCTCTGAGCATATACGCTTGCTGCGGAATGCTCTTCGACCACGGCTTCCTCTACCATCAAAAGCATTGATTCTGTTGTCTCCGCGATTTAAGGAACCATGAAGAAGAGGAGTACCAAGAAAAGGACTTTGCAATCTCAGGCTCATTATCACCAATCTTCTGCTGGGGACCAAGAAGTACGAGCTCTTAGTCCCCTAAAGCTTCAGAATTTAAGAAAACCCACTTTCCGGAATCCTGACATGAATTGAATGATGAGCAAGACAGGTTCTTTCCGTGTGGAAACTGTGCGACTGCACATGGGCCCAGAAATGTGCGATTCTATGTTACAGCGACCAACTGTACTCAATCCGAGAGAGAGAGTTTTCTCGATAAGGGATGCAAATAGTATTATCAATGGCCTCAGACGAAAATCGAAGAAGCTTGCGAGTTTTAGAGAGAGAAAGAGGCGTAGAGATAGGAAGGAAGAACAAACGGCGTTTGGAACTTAAAAACCAAAAACTAAGCTTCGTATCTTTTTTTTTTTTTTAACATTAGAACAATTATGATTGCAATTAAAAATGCTCATGGAGCTACAGCAACATCATCACTTACAATTGGATCAGAAGTATATCCGTCAAAAATAAATTCATTCCTTTGCTTCCACAGTTTCATCCATGGCCATAGAAATAGGTCGCATCCATGCGTCTTCTCCCAAAAGCAGTTGGCCAGATTTGAGAATACAGAACTCTGCGCCTCTAGAGCAAATATAAACCAAGCTTCCGAGGAAGCCCATACTGCTCGAGCGTAAAGACATTTGAAGAAAATGTGATTAATATCTTCTACTTGAAAACCACATATTGGGCATTCTTTATGCTTGGACATCTTTTGTTTGTACGAGTTTTCACCGGTTGTCAAGCTGTTGGCGAGAATTCGCCATAACAAATGTTGAATCTTTGGTACCGTAGGGACTTTTCATACTTCAGCATAAAGTTTGTCTAGGCTCGGATTACAGATTCCTTGCTGTTGTACCAGAGTTGATATCACGACTTGACTGTATAATTACTATCTTGTTGGTGAATCCAATTATAATGCTTACTTGCTTTTGCCCTTTATGGTCTTACTTGAAGAATGAGATGGAATCCGTCGTCGCAAAAAGCCTCTCGTAGACGATTTATATTCCATTTATCCGAGTCTGCGTCTTTGAAGTACTCAAATGATACCAAGTTCACATCAAATTGTTCCCTTATCAGTGGAAGTCTGGGCTGTAAAGACGAGTCTACTACCCACAGTTTCTCTAACATCTTTATTCCTTTTTCATTCCCAATGTTTCGCTGCATACCATCTTTTAACAAGTCTTGAGCTTGGATGATGCTCCTCCATGCATATGATGGTATGTTTCCAAGAGATGCAGTGAGGATTGATCTAGATTTGAAGTATCTACCTTTCACCACTCTCACTAGAAAACTGTCCGGATTATTTGTTATGTGTCATATCTGCTTCCCTAGAAGGGCTTTATTGAATCCTTCAAAGTCTCTGAAGCCTAATCCCCCCGACTTCTTGGAGGTACAAAGATTGGACCATGAACACCAATGGAGTCCTTTGCTTCTCTCTGACTACGCCACCAGAATCTAGCTATCATTGAATTTATAGCTTGACACGTACCTATCGGTAGCAAAAAGCATGACATAGCATAAGATGGTAGGGTTTGTGTTGGAATGAAGAAGAAATGAAGAAGGAAGAAGACCTTTAATTCTAGATTAAAGGCGTATGGTCTAAGTCATCTAAGGGGAGTGTCTAAGGTTTGTTTGTGTTTTAGTATTATGTTATCCTTGTAGCAATTCATGTATAAGGCAATCCTTGTATCCAAAAAAGCCTAGACTAGAATAGTATAAATAGCTATCTCTCTTCTCATTTGTAACTTAGAAACTATTATTCTCATTTTTTTAATACAATCATTCTTTCTCTCTAATCTCTAATCTCTCATTTTCTAATTCTCTAATTCTACAAATCTCTTAATCTCATATTCTTTCTTGGCATCAGAGCCAGGTTACAACAATCTGGGGTAAAATTCATCATTAAATCTTTGAATCAAGAAGAAATCATGTTCATCACAATTTGTTTTCATTCCTATTTCGTTCGTCAACTTTGATCGCGAATTCCTGGCAAACCACGGCAGATTTTTTGATCTGGTTTTTCTGGGTTGTTATCCGGCGAGTCCTGAAGCCACGCCAATTAGATTTGCATCATTTGACCACGGGAATCAAAATATAAGATTTTTCTTGCATCGGACCTCTGCGATTATCTGCCCCGCGAACCTCCGTGCTTCTCTGAGTATTTCGTCGTCAAATCGTCTCCAAATCGTGATTTTCAAAATCCTAAGATCAAGCTCAACGAGCCTAGTTGCTGTTTAAAGAAAGCATAATTCAATTCTCCTAAGTTTGAAGGAAGTTATTGAAGTTTTTCTCAAGACGTCTGAAATCTCCTCTCACAAGAATCTGGTAATAAAACTCTTATCCTTTCTCAGTTTTCTTCAAATATTTGAATCTGTAAAGTTAGATAAGTATCTTGTGAGGGTCTCCACGAAATTTGGTTGCAATCAGAAGAGTTTAAGTCTTCAAGATAGATTTTTTTGAATTTTTTATCAAACTTAAAATTTTGGAAAATTGAGGGAAAATTGATTTTTGGATTGGTACTTTGGTAAATTTCGATATTTACTGCTGGATCATCATTGGTTGTGAAGATAAGGACTGCTAGAAGTTGATCTTGTTGGTTGGAGTTGGTTGAATTCTGTTGCAGGAGTTGGTTGGAGTAGGTTGCAGTTGTTTTTGGTCTTGTTACACGCGACCTGTGGTTCACGCGCCCGCTGGTCCGTCCTGGTGTACACCTCCGAAAGCATCCCGCGTCCATGTTCCCGACCAGCCATTCCGTGTTCTCGTCCGTGTCTGAACAGGCCTGGTATCGAACACGTCTTCTTCCTGTTGCAAACGTTGGTACAGAAGCTGCACTCGCCCTCCACTCCAATACACAAGTTGTGGTGACCACACGCAGGATCAAACTATGGACCTTCAGTTTCCAAACCGTGTGGTTCAGCCTACCGTGTCCTGTTCAAACAAGCTGAGTTTTTCATCTTCTGAAGCATGGAAATAGGGCGCACGACCCATTTCCACATGCCATAAACTTTAAGACCTATAACCACACAAACTTAAGGCCTCTGTTTATAACCCTTACTTTATCTTATAAAGTTTAATGTTTATAACCCCACAATTGAGACATTTTAAACCTATTTTCCCACAAAAATGAAGTTTAAAGTTTGAGAAGCCATAACCGATGGAAATCTTTGGTTAAACTAAACCACTTAAACATATAAACCAGTGACGAGGTTGATTAACCCGTTAATTAACTTACAAACCGAGATTTTAACCCATAAACCGAAATTAATACCCGAATACAACTCGAATTCACATTCATTCGATGAATTGAACCCTAAATCCCAAAAACGTCGACAATTCAAAAATCACACAAAATCGGCGTCAATGGATATAAATGATATTACCGGCGAAGAAGGCGCATGAAGAGCTGAACCCGACGATTGTTGATGAAGCTAGTGGCGATTGTTGATGAAGTTTTGGACCTGTCAATGAACCAGCTTGGCTTCAACTCAGGATGAAGCACCCAACACTCCTTCTTGGTGTGACCGGTTCTGTTGCAGTGATCACACACAGTTCTATTCTTCTTAGATTCAGCTGACGCCTTGAAGAAGATCTTGTGGGCAACCACTGGTTCTTCCTTGTTTCCAAACAGCTGAAGAGACCCATGCTCCTTCTGAATCTTAGCAAAAACATCCTCTAAACTAGGAAGCTTGTCCTCTCTAAGAATGTGTTTAATCAAATCAATATAGTTAGTGTTTCAAGTCAAGAGTACCCCTAGCACCTTATATTTTTCTCTCCTTTCATGGAGAGTAATGGGATCAATTGTGGCAGGCCTTAGCTGCCCATAATGCTCTAAAGGATCCATAATGCTTTGTGAACTCAACATCCTCCTGTCTAAGATCATTCAAAGCTTTTTTTACCTCAAAAATTCTCATGAGGTTAGTAGTATTTTCATATACAGTTTTTAAAGTCTTTCAAAGATCTTTAGCATTTTCACAATATGAATATGCTTCTAATAGAGATCCGGCAAGGGAGTTTTGGAGTATAGAAAGTACCCTCTGGTCTCCCTGAAACCATTTTTTTATCATCTTGATCATCTGAGTCAGCCTAGAGGCGCTTTTGTAACATAACTCCATAAGCTTTTACTGCACAAGGTTGTCCTCATGGTTCTTGACCAGAGGAGATAATTTATCCCATGAAGCATAACTGGAGCCTTTATATTGGTCTGGTACTCCATCAGGCTCTGCTTTAAAACCTGCAAGAAGTTAAAACCAAGAAGAATCCAAAACAGGACACACACGCTTGACCAACACAAGTAGGTGGCGAGTCTAACAACCTGAAACCGTGAGCAACAACTTCCAACAGCCTAACAAACCTTGGTCAAACAACTTCAAAAATTTTTAACAGTCTAACTAGTAAATATTAAGTGATAAAAATTGTTAAAAACTGCCTAATCCAATTAAGAATCAACTTTACCTCCAAAAATTAAAAAAAAAAAACAGGATTCTAGTAACTTTCAAGAAAACCTTTCTTGAAGTCTAAAAATCTTTGGATTGAGATGAAACTTCTTGAGACCTTTCTAAATATCCTTAAATAAGTTTTGAACATCCAATATTCGCAAAATATTAAGAAAGATTGAGATTTTTTACACAAATACCCCTAATAGCTTGAATCTGGACCTGTTGAAGGAACTTGATTAATAAATCTTCTAAACATGAAAATGGGAAAATAAGACCTCCTTAATCATCAATTAGACTCGTTTTAATTGAGTTTAGGCTTTGAAATAACTTGATTTGATGAAGAATTGAAGAAGATATGATCGTTGCAAACCCGGAGACTCGCGGCAGATGCGATCGCAACACCACCGGAGGAGATTGTTTGTAACTTTCGACTCAGGCCACCAAATTGGATGAAACTACCGAGGAAATGCACATAATTTGCCGGAGAACTACTTTAGATGAAGAATATCGCAAGAAATACCGAGTTCTTCCCAGAAAACTTGAAGAAACCACAATCCACCCGCGATGGGTTTGGTTTTGAAGGTTAAGGAAGAATCACGTGTGAAGATGAGAGAAATTGCGGAATTATTATGCTATATTGATGTAACCTGGATCTGATACCATGAAAGATTATGAAATTAAAATATTTAGAGATTTGTAGATTGAAAGAGAGAGAGAGATTAGAGGGAAAAGTGAGAATGATTATTATTGAGATTTTTAAAAAATGAATTTCTTTCTTACAAAGGAAGTGAGAGATAGCTATTTATACTAATCTATTCTAGGCTTGTTTGGATACTAAGATAGCCTAATACATGTTTGACTACAAGGATTACATATGATTAATCACAAACAAGCCTAAGCCACTCCCTTTGAACACATGGCGCCTACTTAGAATTTTAGGCACAATTTCTTCATTTCTTCTCTTTGTCTTCATCATTCTTCTTCATTCCAATAATTGAGATCAAAATTATTTAGGTGCAGAAGCTTTATCTTCAGTCGCCAAGCCGTAACTGTTTATGCTTTCCCCTGTTCCGAGGTGTTTACAGCTTTGCCTTTTGGGTCATTTCTCCTTTTTTTCCTTAGTAGAATCCTTTGGATGGGCTTTTGGAGGAGAAGATGCACCTTGATCCCTCTTTGGTCGAGTGGAGTTTGTCTGTGACTGCCTTGAAGATTGCTTTGAGGAGGCCTGATGCTCTCTAAGAATAATTCCTTGCGCATTCTCCTTGTCCTCCCCTTTTCCTCTTCCACTCGCTCCTAAAGCTTAAGGAGGCTGTCTACAATGGTACTTGTCATGTGTGAGGCATTTGCGCCTTAAACAGAGCTTCTACAATTTTCATATCTGAATTCTACCACCACCATGTCTCCTGCATTGAAGCTTATCAAAAACTTGAAAACGATCGGTTTCTCCACCGGTACCAGATGCGGGCTCGAACATACTCCATAAAGTCTGGTGACCTTGCATGAAAAAACAACTCTTCGGTGAAATCCAAAATCGTTTCCCCAACTTTGGGAAAAGATTCTCAGCGAAAAAGTTTATTGGGATGTTTTTTTAATGTAAACCCAAAATAGGATGTGTTTCAAGAACTATGGGGAGGGTTGTGATGACCATCTTTCTCCGGTGACCATCAAGCCGTTCACAAACATGGAGCTTTGCCAAAAAAATTATTCAAATCATCCTTGTAATCGAAGTAAAATTGCACTTAATCTTTCCCCATGGGGCAATCTCTCACGTACTTCTCTGAGTCCCAGATTTTTGGGAGTGCCGAGGCGAGACTCGGAGGCTTAATGGAGAAGGGTTTTAGGATCCTCGCAATGATGCTGGAACTCTGTTCCTCTACCAAACCATTATTCTCAGGAGCATTAATGACCACCACATCTGACATATCAACAACATCCTGGTCTTTAAACTTACGTATAACATCCTCGTCCCTCACTCTATGAGATTTGCTCATTTTATCTCCTTGAGAAACTTAAGGGAGAGGAAAAAATAAGTTTTCCGATTTTTTGAGACTTCGAGTTTCCTACACTACAATTTCAGCGATCACAAAATTTCTAACAATAATTAATTTCTCTTGATACTAATTCCTCTAAAGCAAGGGTTTATATGAGGGATTAGACAAGCTTTGAAGTAGTCCCAAGTCCTACCAGAAGAGTAAAGTTATCCTCCACAGAGACTAAAAGTCAGATCGTGTGGTATCATGAGTTCTCTGTGCTAGTATGCTATTACAAGTAATGATATCTTGCAAGGATGGACCTAGGTCACTTCCTGCCGTATGGATTCACAGTTTTGAGTAGGAAGAAGAACAAGTAGCCATCTTTTAATGGTGCAATGCACTTACTTACTTTTTATTTTAATCAATATATAAAAAATATTAAAAGATGTAGACCAATTCATATATATAAATTGGATGTATATAATTTATATAAACAATATAATACAGTAAAATATAAGCAATTTGCGTTAATTCATTCATTTTTGTGTGTTTTCTTTATGTGTGAGATAAAAGACAAAGAAAAATGTTAAAAAACTATTTGCTTCTCTAAAACTCCTCTAAATTAATTAAAAATATAGGTCATTATGTTGGGTAGACACCATCTTTACTAATTCTGAATATTTTTTTGCAATTATGCTTGTTGTTTTGCTATCATCTAGCCCATAACCCTAATATAAGTGCTTCAAACTCAGAATACAATGATGAAATACTACGACAAGATTTCTAGCCCCCATCATTACGCCTTCCATGCTATATTGATGTTTCATCATTGTCCATAGAATTTATCAGTCTCTTTCCATGAGTATATGACACTAGCATCCTTCTTGAATCATAAATCTGGATTTGATTTAAACATACTTGATTGAACCATGGATAAACTAGTATTAATCTCTGACATTTGAGGCTTTTCCCATATCATTAATTATGTCTCTGCAATCTTAATAATCCCATGTGGATCTTGTTCGATATTACAAAAAATGTTATCATTTCTTGCTTTTTCAGAGACATCATATTATCCATGAAAAATGCATATTTAAATTATATGGAGAAAGCCTCCAGAATAAATAATCCAATTTGAGAAAACCGATAACATAGAAAAAACATTCGGGTGAGATTGAATATTTGATGTAGACATGTTTGTATAGCTAGTTGACACTCAAATAGGACATGCTTTATTGATTCCACCACTGCTCGCAATTGACACAATGCATATCACAATCAATTCCTCTTGCTCTCAAATTGTTAGTTACTGATATACAACCTGAAATGACTTGTCAAACGAAATGTTAATTTTCAGTGAACATTTCAATTTTCATGAAAATTCTTGTAATTTTTTTAACATATGGACCTAGAACAGAGCCTACTCTACAAGAGTATATTTGTAAGTGTAGAAAACAGCCCATCTATCAGAGCCCACACCAGAGAGTGTATATTCCTGAAGATGGAGAAAAAAGAGGGGCCTTATCCTATCAGAACCTACATAAAAAGTGTATATTTTTGAGGGTGGAGAGCAATACTTACTAAAAAAAAAGAAGCGGCCCACTTATCAGAGCCTCCATCTAAGAGTGGATATTCCTGAAGGTGGAGAGCAAAGCTTAATCAACAAGAAGGTGAAACACAAAGCTTGAGATTAGAAAAACGGCCATCAAGCTGTCAGAACCCACGATTCAAGTGAAGAGGCAAGCTGTCAGAACCCCACCAATAAAGTGGAGGGGCAAGCGGTCAGAACTCACAAGTGAAGGGGCAAGCAGATGGAAGATGATGGATCAGCTCAAAACATGAAATACGCCAAGAAAATGATCAAACTGCCCAAAAGGTTGCCATGAAGTGTGTGGAGGTAAGGAAGATTGTACACAAGTATGGTGTCAACAAATCAAGACAAAAACTCAAAAAGAAGAGGCAAGAAAGGAATGGAGTGAAGGAATTCAAAAGAAGAAGCCAAAGTGATCAAGACTTCATGGCAATATACTCTTCATTACCATTTCAAGTGAATACAAGGTACTCTTGAAGCATATGAGCTAAGCCGGATCAGATCATTCCCTAAATTGACAAAACTCAGAAGCAATGGGGAGATAAGTATCGATCTTGAACAGCAGCTTCAAAGCTACTTAAAACTTATAAAGAAGTAAAGAATCAAGGAAGGATGGCTTACTTGCCATTCAAGGCAGCCATGATCCAGGGTTTATGAAGTCCATCAAGATAATTTTAAAATTTGGAGCACGTCTCGGACAACTGAAGTCCGAGATGGCAAAGAGTATCCAATCAGGGAAAATACTCGGAACGCATCTAGAACGATTGAAGTCTGAAGCTAGAAGTCTACTAATTCTACTTTGTGAACTTCATATGATGTCACCATTGTTAAATCTTATATTTAAATTAGAAAATTTAAAAAAATTAATTTTATTAAAATGTGTATATATATAGGATCTTGGTATTGCTGAGAAATTTATTATTGACAGGTCCTGGCAGCTTTGACATCGTACAGGGACATTCTAAGGTTAGCATGTTTCTAATACTAAACAACGCCGCACAAGGGATTATATCCTCCTTTTTCTTCAGATATGCAGGTAATACTGAGACTAAGTTTTGTTAGATCCATTTAGTTTATCAATTAGTTTGCTTGAGTTTATATGTTTATCTAAAATATCTGGAGATTGTGGATTTTGTTATATATAATCAAGGTTATTTTTTCCTATAGCAGGATTTTCTAACATATCTTTAATGCTTTCAGATACAATCTTGAAGAAATATTCATCAACAGTTGCCACAATATTTACCGACATAGCATCTGCAGCACTCTTTGGACATTTTATAACCATGAACTCTCTTCTTGGAATTTCTACCGTTTTCATTTCAACGCACCAGGTAAAACCCCATATGAACCAAATCCTTGGTAATCAATTTAATTTAGCAATTTTGTTTTTGTCGAATTTATTTATCGTCTCAGTTATGTATAGTTCTTTTCACCCCTTGCCAAAGTGAAAGACGAGCAACAACAGTTTTATTGATACTCACATGCTTGCGTCAATTAACATACTTCATTATCAAATCTTGTTGAGACATCTTTTGAGAAGCAGGAAGTTGTGTAGCAGATACATTACCGCCGTACTTACACCATTTAACTTCTTTTCCTTCCCTGTTATTTGTTTAAATTAACATACAATTGACTTAAATTTGTTTAAGCAATTTTCATACAATTGTTAAGTAATATAAATTTATTTATTTTATTTAAAAATAAATTTCACCAGAAGTCTGAAATTGTTAAAGAAGTCTGAAGTATCAAAAAAATTTAACCTAAGAAGTTTTTTTATTCCTTTATATAAAGAAATTTAACTTAAATCTTCTCTCTCTCAAATACTATAATATTTTTCTAACATTTTTGAACTTAAAGACACCAAACCTTAGATCTATTTTTCATCATTTTCTTATAATTTTTTCTTGTTTTTCTAAGTAATTCTCTATGGTTTTGATATTCCCCTCCCAAAAGGTAAAATGTAGATTTGCGATGCACTAGTAAAAAAAGGCTATATCCATAAAAAACCTACGAATTTTTTTCGTGGATACAGTCCAAAAGTCACGATTACCCACGAAAACCCACTATGAACAGTAAACACATATCCACAAACAATTTCGTGGATATTTAGTGGGTATTCGTGGGTAGCCGTGAGAAAGAATATACCTACGAAAACTGTGTGGTAATTGGTGGGTAAATTTCTCACGTTTACCCACTGTTTTTCATGGGTATTTCAAATTTCACTAATACCCACGAAAAATTTCGTGGATACTAAAATACCCATGAAAAACCACTAACTTTTTCGTAGGTATTGGAAAATAATTGTTCTTCGCCTAATCTATGGTTCGAACTCAGGTTCACTAGGCACCTACATGTGATAATTGTACCATTAGGCTACAGACAATTTTTGTTTGTTTTTGACATTCAATAATATATTAACTTTAGAACTTGTTAAAAATCTATTCAACAATATTAAAAATTAGTTTATTGTTAATTGTAGTTTAATTATTTGAATGGAAGATCATCTAGAAACAAAAAATTAATTTTAATATTTTTATATTACATTACACATATAAAAATATTACATTTCACAAAAAAATATTTTAAATATTTAAAACATTACAATAATTAGAAAATAAGAAATATTAAACATAACAACATTATTATAAACTAGTACAATTGATACTAGGAAAATATTAAACATTAAACCAACATAAAACCTTGAATTTATTCTTAACCACTGATGGGTTGGATTTACTGAAGATATATCCACATACTCGTGGGAAGCTGATTCATGTTGATCTGCCAATAGTTTGAGTCCCAAAATTGAAAATGGGTTCATTTTTTGTAAACAAGAATATGATAAGCAGCCAAAATGTCCTGACCAGAAGCTGGCTGTCGATGAAGTTTGTATAGGCAAATCGAAGACATACAACCATCACAATTGATTAAAAAGTCAGATACTTACTGTCGAAGTTCTTCAAATGAATGTAAAGATCACTACAATGATTATGAATTTGCCCATAAACCAGAAAGCTCAAACTTAAATCTAGATTTTGATGCAATCAAAAGGGAATTTTACGACGGATTTTTAGATTTTCCACCAAAGACACAAAAGGGAAAGAAAAATTTCTGGTTCTAACCAAAATGGTAAGTTTGGAATGGATACAGACATGTTTTTAAAATTAGTATTCTATTATATACTAGTACCATAACCGTTGTATGTTTAATATTTTCAATTCTCTAATTTACATGTTTAAGAAGTCGTTTTAAATTTAATGTTTCATTAGTTGTAATGTTTTATTGGACTTGCATAATCAATATATCTCGTTTCTTATGAACATGAAATTGTTTTTAATGTTATACACGGATTTATTTTCGTTCATAAATCCAGTTTAGTTTGTAAACATGACTAAGGTCTAATGAAAATAAAACATAAAATTCATTGTAATATTTTATTACATATAAGCATAAAATTAAATACAATATTTTATAAAACGCAATATTTTTGGAGTTTTGACCGCAGTTATGTTCAAAAACTAAATCGTAAAATTTTGAAACTATACCAGAAATGCTTATATACTATTAAATGTTAATGATATACAAGAATCGTCAACATATTAAATGGTTAAGATTCCCTTAAAACTATAACTAATCCGAGTTTGAATCCGGGGTGTTGCAAAAATATTACCCACAAAAATTTTTATGGGTATTCGTGATTTTTTTGAATACCCATAAAAAATTCATTTGATAACTTGGGTTTTTAAGTGCACCCACAAAATTTTTGTGGGTATTCCCGACTTTTTTGAATATCCATAAAAATAATAGTGGGAATTTGTGGGTTTTTAATTGTACACACGAAAATTTTCGTAGGTATTCTTGGAATACCCACAAATTTTTTGATGGGTATTCAAGGCTATACCCATGAAATTTATGATTACCCACGAAAACCCACAAAATGTGGTGAAGAGGTTAGTTTTGCAATTGATCCTAAATTATAGATTATTTTTACAAGTGAGTCTTAATGTATTTTTGTAGTCAGCAACTCTAAATTTTATTTTTAATCCAAATTATTTATTAAATAACAAAATAAATATTAAAAGAAAAAAATTAAAATGGTTTTACTATGAATCTATCTTTAAATTGCTAAAATAAAAACAAAAATCTTTAAATAACATAACTCAATCATTTGATTTTATGTCTCTTTTCTAAAAAATTTTTTTAATTTATTTCAAAATTACAACTAACATAATACCAAATAAACAATTTAAAAAATGAGTTTCAAAATTAAAATGATAGATATCACTTTGATCCAAATCGAATGGGACTAAACCGATAAAATCAATTTCTCTGTTTTCGATCACCACTTTGTTATGATTTCTTAACAGATTGATAAACTTTCAAAAGATTACCAATTTAGTTTTTTTTATGTTAAACCAAACCAATCAATACTTTTCTTTTTCTAAATTTTCCCATAACAACATTTATGTAACTATACATAACTTTAAAAAAAATATTTATAAAAATCTAAGAAGGAAAACAGAACTGAATACAATTAAAAAAACTAATCCAAGTTTATTCTAATTAGAAAATATTATTGGTTCAATTCAGGAAAATTATTGTAAATCAATATATGCAAAAAGAAAAAAAAAATAAAACAGATCTGAATTATTATATCAAAAATAACAGCTTTAATTAAAATAATACATATAAATTAAAAAATAATTTATAACTTATTAAAAAATAAAAATTCTTAATCAATTATAATAATTTAGTGATTTTGTAAATATTTATACCAATGCACTGAGCACGGGTGAAAATCACTTAGTCTGGGAAAACTATTGTTCTATATAAATTAACAGTAATATACTAAACATTATTGTGCACCATCGGCCTCTGATTATACATACTGAATTTAGTTAGTCAACAAAAAAATAAACTTCAGAAAAAGGCAAAAACAAGGCTATCATGAAATCTGCCCATCGGGCTGATCAATCTCTAATTCTGTAGTGGTTAACTATTAGTAGCGTCTTTGTTGTCCATGCAGCGGGTTAGTCTTGTGCAGGAACTATTTTCGTTGTTTGATTGAGCTAATTAAAAAGTAGAAATATTCAAACTTTAATAGCCCAGGGACAACACCTTTGTGATGATCTTCTTTATTTTTATAAATATGGTTTGATCGAACTTTTAAACAAACAAAAGAAAGTATTAAGCACTTCCATCGATAAGATATTAATTTTTAGTATTTTACTTATTAAAAAATGGTGTTTTAATATATTTATTAAATTATTAAATTTTAAATTATAAAACACTAAGAATTTGACAGGTTTATTGTACGGGGTAAAAATTAATTCTTAATGTTCTTAAATAAGAATTACTCCTTAATTTTTTTTCATATTTTTAATTTTTTAAAAATATTGTAATAGTAAAAGCTTTCTTAAGAAATTATATAGTATTTACAATGGTAAATTTACGCGGGGTTTCTTGATGGGAACAGCCTGTAATGGGGAGGTCTTATGCAATGAAAGACCGAAAGTCTCGTCCATGTCCAAATCCTCAGGAACCATGCCGTTTGGAAGCTTCCAATCAAAGGAATAGAGAAGAGAAGCAAGCATAAGAGGCACAATCTTCACAGCCAAAGGCAAACCCGGGCAAACTCTCCGTCCAGCCCCAAACGGTGTCATCTCATAATTTCTACCTCTCACGTCTATTTCTTTCCTCAAAAACCTCTCTGGCTCAAACCGGGTCGGATTCTCCCACACACTCAGATCTCGTCCTATGGCCCACACGTTCACAAGAACTTGAGTGTCTTTAGTCACCAGGAATCCAAGAACCTCCGCATCGGATTCCGCTTTCCGCGGGACGAGAAGCGGACCAGCCGGATGTAACCTGAAAGTTTCCTTCACAACCGCTTGTAAATACGGCATTTCCGAGATATCAGACTCTTCAATATCACCTTTTTGACCAATCACAAGATCGATCTCGGCCTGAGCTTTCACCATTTCCATAGGGTTTCGAAGTAACTCTGCCATTGCCCACTCCACGGTACTTGAGTTTGTGTCTGAGCCGGCAACAAACATGTCCTGATACATAAGTAGATATGATTCATCATCGTTAAATCTTGGTTATGTCCGTTATCTTTAAATTTTAATATGATTATAATATCAACAATATTGTTTGACTTAATTACGTAGAGAAGGTGTTCAATATCGTTACTGTTGAGTTCTGCTTCATCTCCTTGGTTAAGATTAATAAGCGCATCCACGAAATCACTGTCCGAGAAATTTTTGGGGTTGTTCCGTGATGATTTTTCAGCTATTTTAGTATCAATGAACCCACGGAAAACCCTAAACAACCTCTCTGAGTAGTCCTTCATTTTCTTTCTATTACCTTGCAGGTCAAGATACCTCATAAATGGGAAGAAGTTAGCAAGGTCTGGCTTTCCTATAGATTCCATGATACCTTTGACCGCATCATGAAACACACTGGACTTTTCCGAATCGTAGCTACCGAGATCAACCGAAAACAGCATGTTTGATATGATATTGAGAGTTGTGACGAAGGATGCACGAGAAATATCAATAGCTTCTTCTCTTTCGCTGCTTTCATTCATGAAGCTCACAAGCTCTTGAACCTTCTGCATTCGCAGAGCTTTAGTGGCTTCGATACGCTGCGGAGAGAACAGATGAGTCGCCGATATCTTTCTCAACAGCCTGAAACAAAGCATAATAACCATTGATTATTGTTTTAGTTTTAGATCCTTATTAGTCAACAAATCTTGGCTAATACAGCGGACTCGTATAAAATGTGAATGAAAATGTGAATTATACAAACATTAGAAACTGTGCAACAAGTTCACAAGAAAAAAGGCAATATAATATAATATAATGAGTTGTCAAAAAAAAAAAATTCACTTAATATACATATATAAAATATGTATATATATATATATATAATCCTTTGAATTTTGGTCATTTAATTTACATAGCCGTGGAATGTGATATTAACATTTATAGAAGTAAGTGATTGCTATACCAATTGGAACTCTTGTGAGAAGATTAAAATCATAGAAAAATAGAAAATCGGTAGTGATTATACCTCCAACGAGCCGACGATGAAGGAAGCCACACAAGAGAAACCTTGTGGTGATTGATGGACCGTACCGCTTCATTGAAGTACCGGCCAGACAAAATCTGGTCATGTGTTCTCAAAACCTCTTTGGCAGCTTCTGGTGAAGATATGACGACTGTACTTAAACTTCCAAATTTAAGACTCATGATTGGTCCATAAGTTTTGGAGAGGTCGGCGAATGAGCGGTGTGGGTTTTTACCGACTTGGTGAATGTTTCCGATGATTGGCAGCCGCGGAGGTCCAGGAGGCGTCCTGGCGGCTCGAAGAGATCCTTGTTTGGACCTTGTTGTAAAGATGATAAGTAAACATGGTAAGATAAAGCAAAATAAGAAGAAGAGAGCTTGTCCTGAGATGATGTCCATGCTTCCCCTCCCCCTTAAGTGTTATATTGTCTTTGAAAGCAAATATCAAGCTTCAAACCATTTATAAATAACTAAATATTAATGTAAAAGGCAAATATGTCCAAACAACCATCTACTGCTACGTACAATGTATGGTCCAAATGCATCCTACCCCACCTCAAACCAATATTTTTTTGAAATTAAATGGACGGGACCGAAATTAAATGAAATTAAATGTCCAGTCACAAGACTGTGGATATTGTTATTATTATTATTATTTTTGAATGCGTCTTTGTGTTATTTTTTTGCGTTGTAAGTGAATTGAGTCAATTCCGTTAGTGTATGTTGATTTTGATGCCTTAAAAATTATTTTATAGAAGTAATAATTTTAGGAACGACGTCGCTACATTTAAAGGAGAACTAAAATGATCAAAACAACGGATCAAAAGAGTGTTTTACATCTAACATATTTTGCCAACATGAATTCACAAAATACACATTTAAATTTTTTTATCACTGTTCAATTATCTTACTAGCATTCTATAATTGTTTATGTAATTTTTTAATAATTATATATTTATAAATAGTATAAATATAAGGATCAGGTTATTTTTTAAAACATATGTTTAAATGGCGATTCCGCAATAAACAAAAAAAAACTAAAGATGAAACTAAATATATTTGTATAGAAATAAGTGTTAAAATATGGTAGTAAATAAATTAGTAATTCAGATTGAATGTGTTTATAAGGACAAAAAATATAAATCTAAGTATATAAGTAGTACAGTTAGGATTGTGTTATTTATTCCCATATTATTTTGGGTTGACTTTAATAACCCCTCTTAACTATTTAGTTCCACTCTCAATCCCCATAAAATTTCAAGTTCAATACTAAACTCTTTAATATTAAATTATTCATCACTAAACCACATGTACTATTTGATTAAAACATAAAAACATAAAAACTAAATTTAAAACCCTAAAAACAATAATTAAAACATAAACTCAAATTTAAATTTTATGGGTTTATTTTAGAGTTTTTTTATTTTAACTTTGATTTTTTTTAATTTTAGATTTTGGTTTTTGGATTTTAAATTTGATTTATAGGTAAATGCTAACTATATAATTTCAAATTTTTTATTTAAATCAACTTAATAGCAATTAACTAGTTAATTTCAAAAAAAATCATTAAAATCTACTTAAAACCAAAATTAAAACCCAAAAACTAAAAATTAAAACCTAAAATAATTTCACAAAATCATCAAAATATACTTAGTATCAATTAACTCATTAGCATTAAACAAATAATTTTTACCAATAATCTGACCTAAATCCAACCCACTACAAACAAAAAAAATTATAAAATAAAAAAACCAAAATTAAAACCTAAAATTTTTAAAATAAAATCCACAAAAGTTAGGTCTTAGTTTTGTTTTAATTTAGGTTTTTATGTTTTATTTCAGTTTTCTGGGTTTATAGAAGATTAGATTTGAATCAGATCAGATTTGGATCAGATTATGAATTAAAGTGATTTTTTAAATGATAATTAGTTAATTGCTATTAAGTAGATTTTAATGATTTTGTGGAATGAGTTAGAAATCAAATAGTATAGGTGATTTATCGATGAATAGTTTAAAATTGGAGGATTTAATAATGAACTTGAAAGTTTAGAAAGATTGAGTATGGGATTAAATAGTTAAAGGAGTTTATTAAATTCAACCCTATTCTTTTTCTTTTTTATATTCTTAGACTGTGTTTCACTTCCTCATTTACTCATTTTTATTTTTCTTAAATTATTTTATTAATATAATAATTTAATAATTAATTTTATTAATTGCATCTATTTTAAAGAATTAACAGCAGTTGCTTAAGATATATATTTGTGCTACTTTGTTTTATAATTGGTTACATTGGTTTTATTATATGGTTTGACATTTTATTGTGTTCAAAAATTGCAGAGTGAGAGTGTGAATGGGGACTACTAGACAAAAAAACAATCATCCAGATATTATGTGTCGGTGAAGAAAGAGAAACAAATCGGAAAGAAAAAAGCGGCCATGCTTTTGGCATGGGCAAAGAGTGACCGGCCACAGAGGCTTGTTGCTTCACAGATTCCTCCTTTCCAAGGAAATAGCACCACCAACTTGATCATTCCAAACCAGCCAATACACGGCCATGGATATCACTTGTTTGTACCTGTGGATAAGTAAAAGGTCAAGGTGCTTGTTGATTGGCTGAAACTGATCCGTACATATGTGGTTTTAGGTTATTTTTGCAATTACAAATTTACAAAAAAAAATACTTCATCCGAAATATACTGAGAAAGACTTCAAACGAAGTTTTCTTTTATAAAATTTTAGGTTAATTTTGTATTTGAAAAAAAAAATGTAAGTAGACTTTTCATAGAGTGAAACATAAACATGTTAGTTTCGTAACTGACCAGAATTTATCCAAAATTTGAATTTTTTTGAACAAATTTCATATAAGTCTATTCAATTTTGAAAAAAAAAATTATTAGACTTCCAATGAAGTCTGCTCCAAAAAAGTGGTTAATTTTGTAGTTGACCAAATTTTTCTTTACCATATTAGACTTTGATTAAAGTCTGAAACTTTAAATATTTCACATGAGGTCTACTAGAGGTTAGACTTGCGTTTGACCAAATTTTGGAAATAAATAATCACAGATTTTATATTCTCCTCTATTTTTATAAACATTCAGCCTTCACGCGAAACGCGAAGTCTACTAATTAATTTTATTTATTTTTGTCAATGTTTTGACATTTTGATCAAATGCAATACTAACATGTCAATAGACTTGTTTCGGTCAAATGAAAAACTGACACCAAATAAGACTTTAGGTGAAGTTTATTTAGCAGACTTCTCTTATGTATGTTCACCAAAATTCAAATTTTGGTCAAATGAAAAACTAGTCCCGCTTTTACCTAGACTTCATTTGAATTTTGCATGATTTTTTTTTTCAAGAGAGAAAAAACAGATTTTAGATGAAGTTTTCTTTGCAAAACTGAAAAATTGTCAATTGCAAAGCTAACATTTTTGTTGACTAGAAGACCTCATTTGAAGTCTCCATGAAGAAATAGATTTCAAATGAAGTCTGCCATCACAAAACATCTGGAAATTTATCAAAATCAACTGAATAATCACCTAGATCTGGTGTAAACTCGTTTTAGCTTTGTCCAATAGAAAAATTTAGTGGTTTTAGCATCCAGATTCACTGAAACTTGTAAGTTCAATGATTTGTGGTTTTTAAAATGAAAATTAGAAATATTTTAGATAAAATTAAAAGTAAACAGAAGATTATGAAGTTATGGACACAACGATTGAGTTCATAGAGTTTTAAAATTTGGTTGAGAAGCATTAAGAGCTTTAATTTGCTTGTTAATAATGAGTAATCGTCCCATATACTTATTTCAGAAAAAATATCTTATATCATTCTTTAATCTCTCATACCCTTCATATATAAAAATTCTATTATATCCTTAAAATCTGAAAAATAAAATTAATTTTAAAAGAAATTAATTTAATCTTGCATTGCGTTGGAAGGCGTTTTGCGAACTCTTTGCGATTGATTCTCTCTCCTCCTCACTCCCTCACTCTCTCTCCTCCTCTGCGTGATCGAGCTAGATTCGATTGAGCTCGATTTCAGCTCCAGCTTCGAGTCGAGTCTCCAGCTTCTCCCTTCTCGATCCCCTCCACACAAACGAAGCTCGAGCTCTCTACTCCTCCTCCTCTCTGCGTTGTCGTCCTATCGACGTCGTCCTCTCAGCGAGAGCTCGAGCTTATCCCGTTGAACTCAGGAGAACTCGGATTTCTCGATTGCACTGTAATCTTTCTTTTATTTATGGGTATATTAGGACTAGACATAGAAATCAATGTATACAGTGATAAAATCATAGTAATCTGGGCGGAATTGAACTCGAGCTCTCATTGAAATCGAGTAGGGTGAGTTCTCGAGTAGGGTGTGAAAGTTGAAGTCGGTAAAACTAGTAAAACTAGTGAATATAGTTAAACTAGTATAACTTGTATAAGTAGAATAACTAGCATAAATATGACAAGTATTAAAAATTATATAAATTATTATAACTAGTAACACTAGAATAATTAGTAAAACTAGTTATACTAGTACAACTAGTATAACTAGTAAAACTAATAAAATAGTATAACTAGTATAACTAGTAAAACTAATAAAATAGTATAACTAGTATAACTAGTAAAACTAATAAAATAGTATAACTAGTAAAAATAGCATAACTAGTAAAAATAGTATAAATAGTAAAACTAGTATAACTAGTAAAACTATATAAATAGTATAACTAGTAAATTTGCTAAAACTGGTACAAATAGTAAAACTAATAAAACTGGTAAAACTAGTATAACTACTAAACCGGTAAAACTACTAAAATAGTATAACTAGTAAAACTTCGTATAACTAATAATACTGATCGCAATTTTGTATGGTTTTGGCAGGTGACAATGAGCAACAAGGTCATCATATATTTTAGATGTGGGGGTCTAATGTATAGTGTCATGATTAAATCATCAGTGGAGGATATAACTTTATCGATGGTTGAAGATAGGATATACAATAAAGTTGGATTAGATGAAAGTATAGTGAAATTGAAGTTGAGTTACATTCCATTGGTGGTGGGATGTGAGGAAAATTTTCTTATATCTGATGATGAGGATCTCTGTATTTATCTAACATGTGTTGATAAAGAAAAACATAGATGTATGCTCTATGTGGAAGTTATCACTATATCAAATGTAACAGAACAACTTTCGAAAGTGGACAGAGGAAGTTCTTTTGGTATGAACTATGAGGATAATGCCATAACTCAGTATGTAGGTGATGAAGAAGATAAACAACAAGATGAGACCGTGGAGGATGAGGTCATGGACGATGAGGCCATGGACGATGATGAGACTGTGGAGGATGAGGCCGTGGAGGATGAGGCCAATGAAAATGTGGATATGCATCATCGATATCTTCAGCTTGCACCTACTGTAGAATCAAGTCAGTTTATAGAGGAATGGGAAGATGGTGTGGGTGTGGATATTCATCAAGAATTTACAAATAAGAAGGCAGTTCAAGAATTGGTAGACAGAGCTGCATTTGTCAATTGTTTTGGGTATGTCATAAAGAAGTCAAATAAAACCAGATTAGTGATAAAATGCTGTAAAAAAAGCTGTAAATGGGGTTTACGAGCTGCAAAAATAAGAAAGACATATTTTGACTCGATTAGAAGTTATACGAAGATGCATACATGCTCTCGAGCCAGTCAGAGTGACAACAATCAGAAGACAAAAGACAAACAAGGATTAGTTGCAAGTCTTTTGAGTGATGATTATCCAGGGCAAATGAAAACTCCAGCTCCTAAAAGTATTATGGATTTTGTTAAAACAAAATTTGGGTGTGAAGATATCATACTCCACTACCTTGAGAGGGAAAAATAAAGCTGCCAGTGATTTGCGTGGTAGTCCAGAAGAAAGTTACAAGATGTTGTATAGTTATTTGTACATGTTGGAGAAGGTCAATCATGGTACAATTACAAGTGTGAAAGTGGATGAGGACAACAAATTCAAGTACTTATTCATTGCTTTAGGAGCTAGCATTGAAGGGTTTCAGGTAATGAGAAAAGTGTTAAGTGTGGACGCAACTTTTCTCAAAAAAGGATATGGTGGTTTACTTGTATTTGCCACAACTCAAGATCCAAATCATCATCATTATCCAATAGCGTTTGGCGTTTTAGATGGTGAAAATAATGCAAGTTGGAACTGGTTTTTTGAGATGTTGAGAACAATTGTACCGGATTTGTCTGAAATAATATTTATATCTGACAGAAATACAAGCTTTATCAATGCCATAACTACTGTGTATCTAAGCGCTCATCATGCATATTGTATATGACATTTGTCACAAAATGTGAAAGGTTATGCTACAAATATCAATAAAGACGTAGTCGCGTGGAGATTCATGGAGTCTAGTAGGCTTTACACAGAGGCTGAGTTCATATGTGCTTATAGTGCTTTTGAGACAAGATTTCCCTCTGCTGCCAAATATCTGGAAGATACCACAGTGAAAGAAAAATAGGCAAGGTGTTGTTTTGGAGGAGATAAATACAACATAGACACAAGCAATTGTGTTGAGTCTTTGAATAGTATTTTTAGAACCGCACGAAAGTACTCCTTACTCCCTATGGTTGACACGATCATTATTGGTTCAATGCTCATAGGAAAGATGCCGCTTCTGGATCAATAGAACGAAAACTGGTGCCGTTAGTGGAGAACTATATGCACGAGACATGGTCTACTGCTGAGAAATTAATTACGACGGAGCTAAACAGTTATGAGTTGGAGTACAATGTCATTGGTAGCGATGAGAAATTATATTTGGTGAACTTAATCTCGAAGTCTTGCAGTTGCAGGATGTTTGATATTGAAAAGTATCCATGTGTTCACGCATTAGCCGCTTTCATTGCTATGAAAAGGCATGAAGGTAGAGGTTGTGATATCCAGTTACATGAATTGTGCTCAAGAAACTATTGGTCGGAGCTGTGGGCATTGGCTTATTACAGGAAAATTTATGTTGTGTCGGATATGACATTGTGGGATGTCCCATATTACATAAAAGAAATGCACATAATACCTCCTGATATCATCAAAAAGAAGGGTAGGAAGAAATTTAAGAGGTTTCCATCAGCTGGATAACGACGTCTAAGAACGAAAAATAAAAGGTGTCTAAGATAAGGACTTGAATAGTTATTATTTTAGATAACTAGTTTGTTGTATTTTATTTTTGGATAACTGTGTAAAACCGATTTGTTGTTACATTAATTGTATTTTATTTTTTAAATAACTATGTAAAACTGGTTGTCGTTACATTAGTTCTACTTTATTTTTTGTATAACTATGTAAAACTGGTTGTCGTTACATTAGTTCTACTTTATATTTAGATAACTATGTAAAATTGGTTGTAGTTACATTACCACTACTGTTTCGTCAAATTGGCTTTACAAACATCATAATTAATGTCAAAGAATTATAAAATTGGTGTTATATTACCACAAGTACTAAATTATCAAATTGTGGTTCATTGGTTTGTTATTATCAAAGAATATAGACAATATATTCCTTACAGTTTTGATGTCACTTTACAAACTATAGTATACTTATTATGAAAAAGTTACATAAATGTACTTTTACAACATATGAATGCATAAAACATTTAAAAATGTAGTTAAAACGACTTTCATCAAATGTCAAACTAATTAATAAAATTATTTGGTCAGGTAACACTAATTAATACGAAAAACCCAAAAAGTACTACTATATACAAAATTTGTACAACTAGTAACTTGAGTAACTAAGTGTGATTTTTCCCACTCAAATTTCTAGTTTTTCCCGCCCAATTTTCTATTTTGTTCCGCCCAATTTTCAAAAAAAATCCCCAAACTGAAAATTACTCCAGTCTATAGTGGGACTCGAGTATTTCATCTGACACACTTTTTCATTTACAAAGATCGAGGAATCTTTATATCTCTCTCTCTTTTTCTTATATTTCTCTTTATCTCTTCTCTCTTCTCATTTTCATTTTTGATCGTTCCAACCACATCACATGGATCCTACTTACAAGGATGAGAACAGATTGGAGAAACATATCGATATGTTTTACTATATGGCTGATAGTGACAAAGGGATTCCAAACGTTTGTCCATGTGGTGGAAAAATAGTCGTTGTGGATACAACTGAAACCGAAACTGATCCCGCGATCATTTTGAGGTTAGAAAATCATTGCTCCTTTGTTTTTTTTTTAATTTTTAATATACATTGTAAATCATAGACATTTTTAATGCTGTCGAAGAAGAGATTGGTAGGGTTAAGAAGGAGGTTGCTTCCCAAAATCTAAAGATCCAAAGCTTGGACGACAGCTTCAGAAACTGCTTAAGGAGTTCAAAGCTTTAAATGAAAAGCTAGGGGAAAACTAGTCAAACATATTGTATTTTGTTTCGATTTGATGTTGTCAAACAGGTTGTATTTTGCTTTGATTTGGTGTAAAACCGCTTGTATTTTGCTTTCTGCTTATATTTGTCTGGATAACTATGTTATAGTTTTACTAGTTTTGCTTTTTAAAAGAAATTTTAACAGAGAACCTTACTAGTTTTACTTTTTTATAAATATATTTAAAAGACACTTTAACATAGAACCTGACTAGTTTTAATTTTTAAAAGACATTTTAACAACCAAGATAAATAGTTTTACTAGTTAAAAGAAATTCGAACAACTAACATAAATAGTTTTACTTAAAAAAACCATTTTAAGTAAGATAACAACAATGCCCGATCACTCCCTTCCTTTTTTCTTTCCCTTCCTCCCTCCCTTACTCGATTTACCTCCTCCACCATCAAGCTTACCAACCCGCGACTCCAAGATATCCAATCTCTCACTCATATTTTCAATCAACAACTCCTGTTCCAGCAAACGTTCTTCCAAAGAGGACTGTGGTGGGTGATTCTCATTAATTTGTGATGGCTGATTCTCATTAATTTGTGGTGGCTGATTAGTTGGAACATCAACTGAGACTGATTTCACTCGGCCAGCCAAATCCTCTTCACGCATTTGTTTAAAACAAATTTCTTGTCCTGCTCGAAGACTCTTCATCCAACTATCGACAACAACATCATGTGTATCATCGTCGTCTTTGTTTAAATGAAGAAGAGAAAAAGTAGTTTAAGACAAAGAAGAGAATATGAAGTGTTAGAAAGAAGAAGTGAGTAAATACTCTAAACCAAAGGGAGAGTATGAAGGAGCTTCTAAACCTATAGCCAAACAAGGGTATTAGGCACCTAATAGAGAGTGTTTGGACACAAGGATTGTAAACTCACTATATAAACACTTGTACTCCTCATTTATAAGCAAGAGAAAATAATTCTCTCATTCTTTATAAAATATCCTTTCTCTCATTCTCTTGCATCTAAAACTCTCTCTCTATTCTCTTGATCAATGGTGAATCTAAATCTATCATTCTTCCATGGTATCAGAGCCATATTGCATCAAATCTGGGTAAAATTCAATTTTCATTCATTGAATCAAGAAGAAATCATCTTCTTCTCAATCTTCTTCTTGTTCTATTTCAACCGTCATTTTGTAACTCAAATTTCGGCTAAACCATGACTTCTTTTGCCAATCTTCTTTCACTGGATTGTACATCGGCGAGTTCTGAAGCCACTCCACTTTGAATTGCATCATTTGACCCAAGGAATCAAAAGTTACGAATTTTCCTGCAAAGGACCTTCGCGAGTGTCTCCGCCGCGAACCTCCGTGTTTTCCAGGTCATTCCGACGCCGATTCTTCATCAAATCGCGTTTTTATAAATCCTAAACTCACGCTCTTCGAGTCTAGTTTCTCTTTAAAGAAAGAAGAACTAAATTACGTTTAGTTTGAAGGATGTTCTTGAAGTTTTCCTCAGAGACGTCCAAAATTTCCCCTTGCAAGAACCTGGTGATAAAATTCTAATCTTTTGTCAGTTTTCTTTAAATATTTGAATCTTGAAAGTTAAATAAGTATCTTGTGAGGGTCTCCACGATTTTTGGGCTCAATCTAATAGGTTTAAGACTTCAAGATTAATTTTCTTGACCTCCTTGTTAATCTTTGAATGTTTTTAAAAGATGGAATCTTAAAATTTTAGGATTGATATTAAAATCATAAATCGAATTTTGATTGATTCTTACTGTTAGTAGAAGAGAAGAACTGTTAGTAGTTGGTTCTAGTTAGTTAAATCTTGTTGCAAGAGTTGGTTGAAGTTTGTTGCAGGAGTTAGTTGAAGGGAATTAGGTTGTTGGCTTGGTTGACAAGAAACTACTCACTACCAAAGAAGAGGAGGTCAAGAAGCTGGTAGAAAGAAATGGATCGCCTTTTCTTACTATTTGTTTTCTCACTCTATACGTATTTAGATTTCGTGGGAAGTTTGGTCGAATTGACACCTCAGAAGATTGGGTGGTAGATTCTCATTACTTGCCATAGAGAATAATAAGTGCAAAAGGACCCTTCGCAGAAGTTCTTCTCCTCAGGCAAAGGCGTCAAGGTTGTGGTAAATGACGAGGACTTGTCACAAATATGTGCAGACATTGAAGGACCAGTTGGGACTCCTTATGTGAATGGACTTTTCGTATGAAGTTGGCATTGTTTCATGATTTTCCACATTCGCTGCCTAAAGGCTACTTCATGACAAAGATATTCTATCTCAATGTTGCTTCTAATGGAGAGATCTGCGTTAACACGCTTAAGAAAGATTGGAACCCTAGTCTTGGATTAAGACATGTCCTCTCTGGTGTGAGGTGCTTACTGATCGAGCCATTTCCAGAATCTGCATTAAACGAACAGGCTGGAAAGATGCTACTTAAAACTATGAAGAGTATGCTAGGCATGCTTGGCTTTACACGGTTATCCATGCTAAACCAAAACCTAAGTTCAAGACAAGAGCTATCTCAGAGTCAACAACGGCTCTAAATATTGGCCAGACTAACAACGAGACACCTGATGCTGCTACTGCAATACCCTCTTCAATGGCGGACATCAAGAGAGTAACAACAACGAGTAGCCAAGACCAACAAGTGGCTAACGTTCCTGAAGCAGAAAAATCATCAGCGTGGTGGATTAGGTGGTGATGATGTCAAGACTCTCTGAGTTGGTGATCTTTTTCATTGGATGGACGAGTCTTATCTCTATATTTGTTTCTCTCAGACCAACAAGGTTTCTTCTGTGAAAGTTATATGAAACAAGCAAACTTGTCAGTCAGAAGGGTATGGGTTTGTCGAGTTCCTTTCACGTTCAGCAGCTGAGGAAGTTCTTCAGAGCTGTAGCGGTGTAACGATGTCGAACGCAGAGCAGCTGTTCCGTCTGAACTGGGCATCTTTCAGTACTAGTGAAAAGAGAGCATCAGAAAACGGTCCAGATCGATCGATATTTGTAGGAGATTTGGCTCCAGATGTCACTGATAATGTACTGCTCGAGACTTTTGCTGGATATCAATCTGTCAAAGGTGCAAATGTTGGAAGCAGAAACAGAACTTGTTCGGAATACTTTATGGCTGGTTTCTTGCAAAGATCTCCAGTCAGCTTGAGGTTTTTTTTTTTCTGGGGCTGAGTTTCGTGTGGCATATGAGGAGGCCTGGCAAGGTGATACTTGGTGATCGTCCTGTACAGATCACGTTAAAAAGAACTTGGGCAAAGATGCCTATATGGCACAAGAAATGAGCAAGGAATTTCCATCTCTCATGGATACACTTGTGTATGAGCGAGACCAGTACATGGCATCCTCTTTGCTGAGAGTTGCAAGAGGACACGCTGTGAGAAATCAAGCT
This sequence comes from Streptanthus diversifolius, assembly GCA_039880935.1. Lineage (NCBI taxonomy): Eukaryota > Viridiplantae > Streptophyta > Magnoliopsida > Brassicales > Brassicaceae > Streptanthus > Streptanthus diversifolius. The sequence goes on from JAXGFM010000008.1 coordinate 2,702,966, forward strand.
GCTGTAACGCTTCGATGCATGCAAGCGTTAGTAAGAGTTCAGGCTTGTGTGCGTGCAAGACGTGTTGGACTAGCCTTGGAAAGTGAAACGTGTCAGCAGATGCTTCAGCAACAGATAGCAGATGAAGCCCAACTACGAGAAATGAAGGAAGGTTGGTGCGACAACATTGGTTCTGTTGATCAAATCCAAGCAAAGCATCTAAAGAGGAACTCGGCTGTTATCTACCCACAGTGGCTTTCAACATAAAAAAAAGAAGGTGATTGTGCATAAAGCTGGTCAAGGTAAGCAACAGCAACAGCCTGCACATCAAATTTCAGAACCAGTTCTTAAACTCAAATGCAAAGACCTAGTATCAAAGTTTTATGCATTCAGGCTATTTCTAAACTCTTATCTAACTATTTTGTTGATTTCATTGATGGTTGTGTGAGTAAAAAACTCTAGGGAATCATGTATCTAGGTGGTTAGTAAATCATGAATTTTATTGAAATTTTGTTCATGTATTTCGAAATTGTTAGAATGTGACATTTTGAACCTAGTTTAGCTAGCTGAATCATTTGTTCATGAATTGCATTGATCCTAGAGGAAGAGAACCTTGTCTTATACTTAAAACAATAAGTTTAAGAAGGCATGTTGAATTCAAAAGTTCTTAGGCAGTGTTTAAAATTAAGTTTGGTTACTCTTAATCAATCTCTTTCACTCACTATCTTTTGTTTAGAATCTTCATATTCTCAACAGGTTCAAAGGCTTATGATGAGAATTGATGTTTTGCTTCATTGTCTAACAAAGGCAAAAGAGAGCAAGTGAAAAAGGCACAGCACATGGAGAAGAAGTTAGAACCAATGGCCACCAAGAACAGCCACAACAAGGAGTGGAGAGGAAAGACTGGTGGAATGTGATGAATCAGCTCTTCATGGAATAAGGTGACCTTTGGTGTGTGCTTGACGAGAAAATCAACAAAGCACACATGCTGCAAGTTCAGATCATAATCAATCACAAAGGACGAAACTCACAAAGATTTATCAAAGTCTTTGCAAATGCTATCTCTAAACCTTCTACTTATTCCTTGATTGATTAAAATTTCTCATTTAGAAATGTTCATAGGATGAAAGAGAACCTAGGAAGACTATACATTGCATTTAGAACCTAGATAGATCCAAAATTCACCTTGACATTCATCATAATTCTCTATAATTCTTCATCATTTATACTTTTAATCTCCAAATCTCTTATTCTTCATATTCTTCAATACTTCAAATCTCTTAATTCTCAAAACATTCCATAGATAATTACAATCTTCTTCTTTATTTTTAAAGGATAAAGAAGACCAATTTGAGACATTCATTATGTGGATGCTCATTCTTCTAAACTTGACTCTTATTCTTAGTGTCAAGCTTGTGGGGGGAAAGAAAATGAGCATCCAAGCTATAACAAGTTGGCGTATCACTGTTCCAAGTTGAGATTCCAAGCATGGCATGGCCGTGATGATTGTAAGGTGATGTGGTTGCTGTTCATGTGGAAGACTTGACAAGAGCGTGAAGCAAAATGCATGAATACTTGCCAAGGAGCATGGTCGTGAGGCTTGCAAGCTCAGACAGGACCATGACCGTGAGGATTGCAAGTGTGTGTATCATACTTTTACCTTGTCATGCTTTGCTTGATTCCAAGATTTATTTCTGTGATGGTCTGAGCACAAGAAGAGTGCTCAGTCAGATTCTTTCATGGAGGCTGTGAATAAGGTCATCCAAATCTTCTGTCATAAACTGAGGATAGAACCAATGGCCATCAAGCTACCAAGTCTCATGGAGAAGGAGTAAGCTGGTGGAAAGTGATGAATCACCTCAGGACAAAATTCTCTCATCAAAGGTGCTATCTAGGATAAGTTCCTTAACTATATGATTTAGGTTGAGAATTTGGCTAGATATTATACTTGATACCAGACTTGATATTACTCAAGTTCTAGAATACTAATCTTTATTTTTGAGTTACTATGATGTTTTAGATCAGGAAGTGATGAAAACAGTCATAAGCATGACTTACCTTACATCAATTAGTGGAAGCATAGTGGAAAGTGTATTAGGAGATAAATGTGCTCACTCTACTAAAGCTTAACTCTACAATCTTATTCTCTTGAGTTAGGCTTATTGAAAGTAGAAAGTGAAGCCAAATGAAGCTAGCCAAAGTAGATCCTACACATATAAGGGAAGAGAATCATGCGATCATGATGAATCCAGAAGAGAACCATGTGATCATGATGAATCCAAAGACCTTAATATGGAGTCCTTAGAGAACCAGACTGGTCTAGATCATATCATCCAAACCGCCATCCACTCTTATAAAAAGGGAAGTTAAAATCATTCTTATATTATAATGAATTGGTTTATCTTGTGAGAATTGATACATGCATGTATATGTGTATGTGAAACATGTTTAAATTGAAGACTTTAAGGAAAGCTGGATCAAAATCACCTCTTAAAGACAATAAGTCAAAAGAAAGGGGGAGAAATGGACCAGACTTAGAAAAAACTTCAAAGCAGCCACTCACATGCAATTCAACAATGGCCAATCCCTAGCTGAGAAGACTTCACTCTTTTTCCCTTAGTATTGGTTTTGTCCCAAAAGGGTTTTCCATACTAAGGTTTTTAATGAGGAAGTTCTTTAAGGTATCAAACTTGGTTTCTATGAATATTAAAAATCAAGCTTGAAAGGGATGAAGAGAAAAGGGACGAAAATCTCTTCATCTTTGCAAGTTCAACCATTCACCCATGCTTAAACTTGAGGGGAAGTGTTGAAATGAAGAAGAGAAGAAGTAGTTTAAGACAAATAAGAGAGTATGAAGTGTTAGTAAGAAAAAGTGAGTAAATACTCTAAACCAAAGGGAGAGTATGAAAGAGCTTCTAAACCTATATCCAAACAAGGGTATTAGGCACCTAATAGAGAGTGTTTGGACACAAGGATTGTAAACTCACTATATAAACACTTGTACTCCTCATTTGTAAGCAAGAGAAAATAATTCTCTCATTCTTTATAAAATATCCTTTCTCTCATTCTCTTGCATCTAAAACTCTCTCTCTATTCTTTTGATCAATGGTGAATCTAAATCTATCATTTTTTCATTCTTCACGTTCCATAATCTCATGTAGAAGATCTTCTTCACCTACGGAAGGGACAAGGATGCTCTCAATGATCTGCATATGTAAGCCACAAAAAACAGTTTTACTTATTATTAATATAGTTACAATTAAATATAGTTACAACTAGTTGTACCTTAGTATTCCTGAGTGCTTCATATATGGTTGACAGAGGAAACCCTTTCATAACGCCTTTCTTGAATTTTGACTTGCACATCCTCGAACTGCGTACGTCGGCACCTACCGCACGTTCTCGAAATTTCATATGCAAGTCTGGAATAGCCTCAAATGCTAACAGCTACAAAAACACGTAAATAATTAGAGATACCATTAATTGAACCATAAAGTAAGTACAATGACTAATAACGCAAATAAATTTTTTACCTCCAACGGAAGACAAAAACTAGGAATTGCCCATACGACATTCTCTTTAACCTCTCCTCCAAAATGATCCATGGTGTGCGCGATCTCCCGAAGCATGTAATCAAAGGACAGTCTCCCCCAAGTAAATGTCTTGCAAAATTTCAGATCATCCACAGCTCTCAAAAAGAAAGGCTCCACTGACGGGGCATCAATCTCGACCTTTGTCTACCCACCGATGATGCTAGACAAGAAGTATAAGACCAACATCTTAAGGCGATCCACAGAAGGCTGCATCTCAAAAATATTCGCCTCCATGTCCGCATATCGGATAGTTGCGCCCGCCCCGAAATGCTTCTCCACAAATCGCATACTACCCTTTTCCATCCACCTTAAAAGGTAGTTACGAGAGTTCAAACCTGAAATCAATGCGTGTTCCTTTAAACCGTAGCGGATTGAAACACCATTAACCAGAAACCATGTTTCCTTTTTCTTTTCAATGCAGGAATTCCAGAGGAGAAACATCCACATGCCTTCAACCTTGTGGTTTTTGATACAGAGACTATAACTAAAGACGGTTTATCTTTGGTTTACAAAGTTAAAAACATTTTCAATAGCAAAAAAAAAAAAAATCCAAATTTCATAGACCCTTGACATTAGTCTAGGTTTTGTTTTTGGATTTATCCACTCGTTAAAAAGGAAAATGTGTTTTTATGTAAGTAATATGTAATGAAAAAGTTTTATCGTTTAATGTATAATTATAAGTAAATGTAACTTCTATTATGTTTTATCACAACTAATGGACATTGATTCTCTGAATTAACGTTATAACTTATTAGCCAAAACATGTTGCGATGAGCTTATACAACAGACTACGCATACTAAAAAAAAGGAAAAAAAAAATCATTGACTTCATTAATGACTTTCTAGTTGACCTCAATGAATGTCTGAATAAATTCCAGAGAGGTCAAGGTACTCTGTTGTCCAAAATTTTCAATTTTTTCACTAGAATTCCCAATAAATAACCGAGACGTTAATTGGTTAATCGTACTGCTCCCAATTTTGTCCACAACTGTCTGTTAGAGTGGAAGGTTTCTTCCCAAGTACTAAATACAAGAAATGGTTAATTGGAATCTTCTTCTCATATCAATGATAAGTGCGTCCCAATGTAAGAACCCAATCTCATATACAGATCAAATTATCCAACTTGTTCTTGGAACTGAGCATTGAAACATCTAACCAAATAAACAAAGAGATGAAGATAGCTCACACGAAAATCCAAAGAAAACATGAGACAATACCAAAAATCAACCATCAAATCATACTTCAGAAGATGATTGAAGAGACAACGCAAAATCATCGCACCTAAAAAGGTCTGACATTTAATAAACAAAAGTGTTCAAAAATAAACTGACAATTTCCAGATGAGTTTTTGACTTTAGCCTGTTCATCGTGATACGACTAGAGAAAAGGATTCAATGTCTTTTACCTCTAAAAGCCAGACACCTTCAAAAGATTTATTAAGGCAGAGAGAGACTCATATGAACAAAATACGGCGAAATACATGCTCATATTCGTATTTCCATCAAAGATCAAAATGGTGTTGATTCAGGATATTACCGCAAAGGCTGTTGGTTATAGTGGTTCTTCTCCTTCTTCTTTGCAGCGGCTAGCTTTGCACGTCTAGCAGCTGCCTCTTGCGCAGCAGTTTTTGCTGCAGGATCCACCTCTTTGCTTGATTTCTTCTTCTTCATGGATGCAATCTTTTTTAGCCTTTCTTTGACATCAATTGCAGATTCTTCCTCAGTCGGTTCAGAACCAGCAGCTTCATCTACAGCATCCAGGTTAGCTTGTTGTTCTTGAGATTCTTTTACCCCCTTCTGTTTATCCTTCTTTTTCTTCTTCTTTGATGCCTTTGACTCCCCACCTGCTGCATTCTCTTTCTTCTCTCCCTCTCCATTGGGCTCCTCTTTCTTTTCTTCTTTAGCCTCTGTGAAAGAACACACACAAGCTATCTTTATTAGCAAAAAGGCTAGACAGATCAAAACAGGCTGATTTACTCAGCGAGGAAAAAAAAAATCAACAGCAGGATGGTAGTGATACAAAACATTAGAAATGGCAATGCGGCAATACGGAGAGCCAATTTTGTGAAATAATCAGTTGCATTGGCTGTCATATAATACATGTGATTAGTACTATTAAAGACGTCAGAATTGGAGAAAAGTACCTTGAGAGCCCTCTTGGCCATTGTCCTCCTTGGGGGCAACTCCAAAATCTGCTAACAAAGCCTCAAGCTCAGCAAGTTCCTTCTTTTTCCTCTCTTTCTTGGAAAGTTGCCTCTCTGCCTCTTTAGGAGGAGCGGGAACTTCAGGAGCTTTCTTCACCTCAGGCTCTGGTTCCGGATGAACTTGTACCTCTGTTTCCTGTTCATGCTCTTCCTCCACATCATCATCACCTTCATCAAGAATGTCTTCCTCACTTTCACTTTCCTGACAAACAGAACGAGAGAATTACATCAGAACCCGAGAAAATCACACATGCAATATGGACATCACTCACGCTAGAAGCAAGTCAACCTGAAACAAAACTTTGTGCATGAGGCTTGTGTCCAAAACAAACACAAGCCTATTAGACATGCTTTACGCAAGCAACTACTACCAACAACATGGCAACATATAAATTAAAAAACCTTAAGGAGGGAGAAAGCAAATAGCTTCAGAGAAGTGTAGCATGCGCAACATAACAATTCCCTTTTTCCTAGACAATAAATCACAGAACACATTATGGTAAGTTTATGATACTGTATCAAAGCAGTGAACATACGAGAAATCAACAGCTGAAAAGAAACCAAGTATCAGAATTCCAAAGGTCACAAAGATAATTAGTAAGCAACGTACATAGAGCCTTATCTACTACCAAGCATGTCTAATCTCAGTAGCCATACTTCTAAAAACACAATCTATTTAAGAGCCAGAGACACAACTCAGGCAAACGAGAAAGGAAAGGGAAGACATTAGATTGAGGAGAACACAACAAAAACATATATTGGTCTGATTTCTAACCTCAACATGAGTGTCTTTGGCGTCAGTATGGGATGGCTCAGAAGTGCTGCTCCAACCAGACTGGATAGGAGCAGTGGTAGCATAATAGTCATCATCTTCATCATCATCATCAATATCCGCCCAAGACTTAACTTTCAACGGCGTAGGTGCCCAGAAAACCTGTGGCTCAGGCTCCTTCTGTGGCTCTTGCCTTGACGACGAGTTAGAGGACCCTTTGCTCTTACCAGCTTTGTCCGTCTTCTTCTTCTTCTTGCGAGTGTCCAAAGCTGCAAACAAATTAGTGCTCTGAATCGTAATCGATCCTTCGTCTCTCTTGTTTCCACCTCCAGGCATCTTACTTCTTCTCAAGCGAACGCGTTTCAGATAAAATAATAGCAAATAAAACAAAGATCGAGATAACCAACAAGCTTCTCCTAAAAAACCGATGGATAAACAATGGGAAAGAGACCTAAAAGATGAAGCAAGAAAAAACAGAAACAAAAATATGAAATCTGAGCCGATTTCTACGAAATTGCAGATCTTTAATCGAAAATCCTAGACTCGTGACTAACCACTGATTGCCCAAAAGATAGAACAGTACAATCCAATGGATTGAATATTAGAGTTCGAGATGAGAATCACAAAATCCACAGGAGGTTATGAAATGGAAACGGAAACGAGCTCCAGAAAAAGAGAAACTCGATTGACAGAGAATTTTCGTTATGGGAGATCGAATTAGGGTTTTGGTTCTTCCCTGTTAAGGATGAGCAAATCTGGGTGTAGCAGCCGTATATATTAGGGCTAAATCGAGACAAGGAGATAACGCGAGAAAAGCCATTAAAAAGCTTGTGTCCCTGAATTTTATATGGGATATGTAAATTTACCATTTTGGTATCTAATAAATTTTGGTTTATACTATAAACTTTATAGTATTTTTTTTGCTCAATATCTCTTAAGGCTGTACTAGCCCAAACTTTTTTTTCTTTTGATGGCAAAACTCTAATTCAGGTACAAATGATTTTCATATGTGAAAAAATACTTCTAACGAAGATTATAATTTGTATTCGTAACTGATGTTATAGTGTGCTAAAGATGATGTCATCATTGGAAGAGTCTATGCAAATTAAGCAGATTCAATGAATTAAGTATATGCAAAAATTATTTTTAAAGTCATACAAATTACATACATTACACAGAAAACAAACATACGGACAGGTAACTTAACAAAAAATGTATGAGGCATCCCATCAGAAATAATGTATATCAACTATACTCCACAAATTTAGTTAGCTAAAGCATTTTAGTATTTTTATAAGCTAACAAAAAAAAACGAACTAAACTAACATGGCGTGACAAATTTATGTTGAAACTAACAATTTAGTCAATGTCTACATACACTAATTTGAGACGACATTAGTAAACCGGTTCAAATTTGATGATTTGGATGTCATGTAATTCGACATTTGATTTTTCAAATCTAAAGATCTTTTAGTAGTAGTAGTAGTAGTAACCTTTGCATTATTTGATTGGTATTCCACTGTTGTTTAGGATTAGGTGAACGTTTTCTGGTCTGTGTTATTACTGATGTGGTTCGATATTGTCCATGTACATTGTGTTTGTTTTTTATAAGATATAAGTTTCGAGTATTGCAAAACGGTATTACCGTTATTGTATTATAGGATTTAAAATCGCTTTATACTGCCATACAAATGATAATTTATTAAGTTAAGAAAATATATTATATCTCGTCTTCAACTTTTGTTATCTTTTTGTTATATTTTTCATTTTTATCGTTAGAATTGTTTATTAAAGTTTTATATCGCATTTTTCATATCCGGATTTTTGCTATCCTACATATTATTATAAAACTAATTGACAGTTTAGCTATAGATAAAACAAAAAACCTTTGCCAGTTTTTTTTTTTTTTGTCAACAAAAAACTAATAAATATTCTTCCATCCAATTCCGTAATCTTTGCCAGTTTTAAACATCATATTTAATTGGATATTTTTATCAAACAACAAATTCCAACTATACCTAAAAGATGAAAACCTGAGACAATAATAGGTCTAAGTAAAATCAATACTACTCAGAAAAAGTTGAATAAGTACAAAGTACATCTTACAACGTACAAGTATTCACAAAATTCTTGAAAGCCTAAGAAAATGTACATAAATATTTAAAATAATTGGACTTGGGAAGTCTCCTAGCGAAATGAATCTTCTCGTAGAATCTAATCAAGAGGAGAAAACGAGAGAGTTTCAGTTCGTCTTTACACATTCTAGCATGGGGGTTAGAGTTTGAGAGAGGGTTTTTAATTTTTTTTTATGATAAGAGATACTCCTTTAGATATTAGCAATGTAGTTGCTTTGTACAGTGTAGCCCTCAAAACTTTTGAGGGTAAAATACTAGTTCTGGTGCAAGCAATATGAAAAAACGAACTAACATGGTGTGGCAAATGTATGTTGGAAGTAAAATGATTTTAAAATGACTCACTTGTCCTGCAGTTCGACGTTTGATTTTTGGAACCAATATTACTACTAGCTGTGACTGAAACATGATATCATGGAAGCTATGACACCTACAAGGAAAGGTCAAGTTTTGGTTCTAGACTTCTAATAATATTATTAGTAAAGAGAGAAAAAAAGAGGCCAAGATGGTAAAAAAGAAGAAGATTAGAAATGTTTCAAGTATCAAAATAATAGCTTCTTTTGTACACAGATAATCAAATAGCTATCTTTTGAAGAATGGTTGTTTCACAGATGGTCCATCTCTCACACTTTTTCTTGTTTCTATTATCACAAACGTTGCTACACTGATTTGCAATCAAAAGAAATAAAGCTAATGTAGTTATTACAATGCACTCGGAGTAGTAAGATGCAGTTCAATGAAGTTTGAACTTATTATTTTCAGTTATAAAAATACAAAAAGCATAGGAGAAGAAGAAGATCGAAGACCTTCAAAGATGTTCATCGGGACATCGGATTGTGTCTGTTTGCAGGGGAAGCCCGGTCAGCTTGACCCTTCCGTAGCTCCTCAACCACAAAACCACATAGAGAACAATCCCAGCCACAATTCCTATGGCAGCATTTGAGCCTAAAGACACAGCTGTGCAAAACAAGCATCACAAATCATGCATCTCCCTTTGTGTTCATATCCCTAGCAGCCAATGCAAGCTCAATCCCTGCAGATAGCAACAAAGCTCCAAGCACACCAACCGGAAAATTCTCCATTATAACCACCAATGAACCTCCTAAGACAAATCGTAACATCAATTTAGCTACTCCCAACAGTTGCCACACACCCACGACTCCTCCCACCAAACTTAAACTACCCGGCTAACCCACCAGCTCCATGGCAAGTAGGCGGGGAAATGGCTTATTTCAATCTGTACACAATTCATCGTGCTTTCATATCCGAACTTTAACACAAAAACCATTGACTAACAAAACGTTAGTCAAATGTTAAATGTGGGCAAATAATTGACATGTTTTATGAAACAATTCTCCCCTTCAGAGGATTCAAACTTGTAACCCCTTAGATCAAGGGAATGAGTCTTTACCAATTGTGCTGTAGTGTTTTCTTTAAAAATATAACAAATTGTTTTACTTATTAACTCGTAATTAAATTATTTAAAATCAGCGTAACAAGATTCAAATCCGTTATCTCTTGGAAGCAAATAGATGAGTGTTAACCAACTAAGTTGTTGTGTTTTTTCAGATATACTATAAACACAAATATATATAAACTTATAGCTAAAAAAATATAGTTGTTGTTTAATTATATATATAATATATAGCTATATAAATATAAATACACATATATATAGTTCTATAAATATATAAATATAAATATATTTATATATTGATATATTTATATTTATAGAAATATATTTATATAAATACATTTATATATTTATATAGGTATATATATTTATATAGCTATATATTTGTATATATATTGATGTATATTCATATTTGAATAGCTATATTTTTGTATATATATATATCTATATATATATAATTACACAACAGCTATAAGTGTAAATATATTTGTATTTGTAGTATATCCGAGAAAACATAACAGCTTAATTGGTTAACACTTTTCTATTTGTTTAATCCTCTGAAGGAAATTTTTTTAAGTTTAATTTGACATCAAAATGAAGTTGTTTCGCACAATACGCCAACTATTTACTCAAGTGTACGCTGACTCATCCAGATTTAACATTTGACTAACAAAACTTTAGTTAGTGTTGATTTTTGTGTTACTTATCAAATAACTTATCCTAATAGAGTTAGGAGCTAATCTAATTCTATAAATACCAAGTTGATGAGTTGTGTCAAAGGGTATGAGATTAGAGAAGATCTAGTTGTTTTGAGTTATAATTTTCTAAACTTAATCAGAAGAGTTATTTCTTAAAGCTTCGATCTCATAAACACACATACAAAAATAATATTTGGTAGCACAGCCTTCAAAACTTATTTCTTCTGTGAGAGAAAAACACCCGAGATCGCAAGCAAAGGTGATCACCGAGTGAAACAGATATGGAGGAGACAAAAGTGGTGACCATACCAACAAAACCGAAGAAACCTACAGCTTCTTCAATCCAGTTTTTGATGCTATATACCACAAATTACAACTATAAAAATGAAGGTGGCGCTCAAAGCTCATGAAGCATGGTAGGCAATAGACCCGAGAACAGAGGAGGAGAAGAAAAACAATATAGCAACATCTTGGTGTAGAACGTGTGAGGGAGGCACGATTGCAAAGCCTAAGTGCATACTTAGATCGATTAGTGATGAAAGAATCAGATTAAATCAATTTCTTTGCAGAAAAAATATTCGAGATAGCATCAAAATCTGCTGCACTTGGTGAAACCATACAAGAATCTAAGCTTGTTAAGAATTTTTTTAAAATATTACCATGTCAATGATACATACAAATCATCGCATCACTTGAGCAAATATTGGACTTGAACACGGTTCGCTTTGAAGAAGTCGTAGGGAATTTAAAGCTTACGAATAATGCATATGTGAGGATTCATGTCTAAACGTCGAAAGAAATTTTTTTTTACCAATGGAAGATCTCATGGATGAAGAGGAGGTAACAATTCGAGAGGATGTGGAGGAAGGACGCGGGAGGGGTCGTGAAACAGGAAGCTTCAACAACCAACCAAGGTCTGATGAAACAACTGATCGAGGATGAAGCAATGAGAAACCTAAGAAAGACAAGTCAAAGGAAACATGTTATAGGTGCGACAAGCTTGGTCATTATGCATCTACTTGTCCTGATCGTGTCAAAGGAAAAAAAGAAGCTCTTATCACTGAGAATATTAAGGTGGATCCAACTCTCTATACACACGAAGTGGTTTTCCTTAATGAAGAAAACCTAAGACCGAGTATGTACGAGAAGGAGAAAACATAGGTGAATTTGGTACCTTGATAATGAGGCAAGCAACCACATAACAGGGAATAAAACCTTCTTCTCTGAGTTAAAGAAAACATAACCGAACAAGTTTTGGAGATACTCGCATGTGAAAATCAAGGGAAAATGATTTATTCTTTTGCAAGAAAGAGATGGAAATTGAATGTTTCCAGGAGGAATATATTATATTCCATCTCTTAAAAAAACATATTGAGTCTCAGACAAGTTACTCGAAGACAACCCTGAGATCGTGATGAAGGAAAATCATCTCAAGATGAATGATCAAGATGGGAGACTGATTATGCGAGTTTCAAGAACTCCAAATTGTCTATATAAGATAAAACTGAGTATAGGGAAACCAAAATGTCTTTAAATCTCGACAGAAGATGATGCGATGAAGTGGCATGCAAGGCTCGGGCACATGAGCTATGAAACAATCAAAAACATGATCATGAGGAAGATTGTTCATGGTGTACCACAAATTCACTGTAAGATCTGCCTTGCGGGAAACAAAACAAGAAATCAATTCCCACAAGTCTCGTCTTTTAGAGCCACACAAAGCTATAACTAATTCATTGTGACCTTTGCGGTCCAATCTCACCACAACCTATGGCGAGGAGTAGGTATGCATTTTTTTTGATAGATGACTTCACGAGATACATGTGGAAAATACTATTAAAGGAAAAATATGAAGCATACGAGAAGTTCAAGTTGTTCAAAACAATGGTGGAAAAGGAGGGGTGAAACAATCAAGATTTTGCGCACGGAAAGAGGAGGGAAATTCCACTCCTCAAGCTTTCTGACGTACTGTCAAGAGAATGATATTGCGCGACAACTAACAGCGCCTTATACCACTCAACATAATGGTGTCGCTGAACGACAAAACCGCACTCTAATGGAGATGGCTCATAATATCTTCAAAGCAATTAATATTCCAAATAAGATGTGGGGAGAGGCTGTAAGACATGCAAAATACTTAATTAATCAACTCTCTACAAGAGCTTTGAAAGATAAAACCCCATACAAAGATTTTAAGGACTCGAAACCAACTCTCGATCACATACGAGTATTTGGGTGTGTGGCATACGCCCAAACTTGGTACCTACGAGGCATGACAAACTTCAAACTTATGTTCAATAAGAATGGAGACAAGAAGATCACGGTTTTAGTGAAAACAGTCACAATATTGATCCTGACGAGGGAAGAAGAACAATCGGACATGCCTTCTACTATGGATCATCTCCTGTAAATTGGTGTTTGCAGAAGCAATTGATGGTGGCATTATCGTCCTGTGAAGTTGAGTTTATGGCTGTCACCGAGGCTGCAAAGCAAGCGATTTAGTTTTCCGTAATGATAAGTGAAGTACTCGACACAACAAGCAAGAAGGTGGTGATCAAAGTAGAAAACATGTCAGCCATAGCTTCAACCAAAAATCCAGTCTTTCATGGTTGAAGCAATCATATACACACAAGGTATCATTTTATACGAGAATGTGTGGAAACTGAACAATGAAACACGTTTCCGGGACTGAGCAAAGGGCCAACATCTTGACCAAACCGCTAACAAGGATCAAGTTCAAATATATGAGAGGTTTAGTCGGAATTTGGAACCTTTTAAATCACGAGATTGAGATTAATGGAGAGAATTTGGTAGGTTAATCTCAAATAGAATAAGAACTTAAGATATCTTGAGATAAGCTTAAACTAAGATTAAATAAGTTTATATACTTATCCTATTGTTATTTGGAGCTAACAAATAACTAATTCTAATACAATTAGGTGCTAATCTAATTTTATAAATACCAAGTTGATGAGTTGTATCAAAGGATATGAGATTATAGAATGTTTAGTTGTTTTGAGTTATATTTTTCTAAACCTAATTTGAATAGTTATTTCTTAAATCTTTGATCTCATAAATACACATACGAAAACTATATTAGGTTCAGGTAGAAAGTTCAAAGATTTGTGTGGTTTAAGTATAGAAAATAACTTGCCATTTGTTTAGGTGAGAAAAAAATACGATGAATTTTGTACAGATTGAAATAGGTTATTTTTCCTCAAGTAGGCATTTTACCAAACCAACATCCCACAATATTCATCAGCCCAACCATCATCAAAAATGATGTAGCCGAGAATTTGTTCTCAGGGAATAAATAATTCGAGAGCTTACACACAACCACAACTGAGTTAAGAACAGAGAGATGTAACTTCGAAACTGTCTCTTTCAAAAGCCCGTTTTTCATGCTTCTTTGTTCATTCTCACTAACTTAATCTTTGACGGTCCGAACCCAATATCATGTACAATACTCGACTTCCTTATAAAAGCCAAAACAACACCTAACAAGAAAATCAACAGAGCAGATGGTACCCATCTTATTCTTCTTCTTCTTCTTGAACCTTCTCTCTCTTCCTCCTCCTCTTCTTGTTCACCATATTCATTCAAAAGAACTATAAAAAGAACACAAGCCAAAACCAACACCAAACCATCCAGCCCTAACCATGACCTATCACAAACACTTTTTGACATCTAAAATCCTTTTCTTTCCTAATATACTTAGCCACAGACATTGCAAACGCTAAGCTATGACAATTGAATCCCTCTCACAACTGATTAAGGAATGATATTGAACACAAACTGCATCAATCCAGAGATCTCGAACACGAACAAAATATCTCCGGTGCAGATTTTGATGCCCATGATTGCCGGTGTACCGAAATCCTCCACGGTTGATGAAATCGCCACAGCTGCAATCGATTTCATCGGTTGGACCGGTATCAGTACACCATAAAAAGCTTCAGTTATGGCGTTGTATAACTTGTTAATATCAGTGTTATGCCTAAATCCAAATCCTTGGCAAGGGTTAAAGTGAAGATGATTTGTATGTAACTGCCGAGATCACCCATTTCACCGTTTATTTCAGCTAGCTTTGATCGGAAAACAAGATTGATCTTTAGTTTATAGAATATTTTGGTGAACGGAGAACGTTTTGAGGTGTCGGGTTAACTAGTATGAGACTGAGACTCCATTGTTTCGAGTTTGTATCAAAAAAAAACAAAGCAACGCGTTTCTGTTTATATCATATCAGAAATTCAAAGCGTCAACAATAAATACAAAAACTGAAAAGCTTGATGGTGATTGGTGACAAAGAAAAAGATTGATGGTGACTATATGTGTGTCACACAAAATCTCCTTTTGTTTATTAAAATTTTTGTTTTGGATTTATTTTGGACAATTGATTTGTTAATGAATTTTATTTTAATAAAATAATTTCATTTTAAATTTTGTACGAAAGTAACGAAAGAAAGGGGCGATGGTGAGGGTGATTTGAATGATATTTAATATTTCGTCTTCGGAGACAGATCCTTTCCCGAATCAAGTTATATCATTGCAAAAAGGGGTACAAGGGATATGTAATCTCATGAGATTAGGAGGTAAATCGGTGGATTGAGGATTTTTGCATCCATTGAATCGTTTCAGGTCAAGATGAGGGATACATTGAAAGGCGTTTAGATTATCGCTGTGACAAACTTTTGGATACAAGAGACGGTGCCTAGTTCAGTAACACTTTTCAGATGGGCTAATATGATGAGTTATAATTCAGTATATAATGGGTTAGTTGGAGTTTGTTAAATCAGATATGATAGGATTCCGACATTGATGATGGAATGGTTGGATGAGTTATGGCGATGCTCAGTGAATTATGTGAATCAACAACAGGAGATATTTAAAGATGAACTTATCCATTTATGGAATTTCTGTCTTTGGAAACTATTGTTGATTGAGATGCTACATATATCGGGAGATCCTCCCTGCTATGTCAAAGCTCTTGGTAAATCAATTGGTAAAAAAGGCTGGTTAGGAATTATGCAGTACACGGGATGCGATTGGCGGGTAATTGATCATGGTCAAGTGGATGATCTGGTTACATTCCAATTATGGTGGTTCATCTTTGGTTATAAATTATGGAAAGTGTACCAGACCAGTGCAGAGGTTTCCACAGGGGATGAGAGAAGCAGTCTTCTTTAATTACGATTTAACAGGAAAGACCATACAAATTCAAAAGATAAGCCTTCTCTTTTCTATTTTCTAAAGCTATTGGGTTGGGGGTATACTAAGCACAAAAAACAAACGGTTATGTACACTTTGCAACAAACAAGAATGTCTCAAAGTAATATAGTGTCGTCCACATCTAAGGTAGGGGTTGTTAAGAACCAGCGAATAAAGGTTACAGTTCCACAGTTTGATAATTCCGAGTTAGTTAAGGGATACTCAGAGACACTGATCAGTCGGTGTATGAATCCACACCACTAGGATATGAAAGCACTGCATCATATGCTTCCAAAAATTTAGAAGATGGAGGATCGTATTGAAAGATCAGATCTTGGGAGGGTCCGGTTCCAATTATATCTTGATCAGGAGGAAGACATCCTTAAAGTTCTAAAAATGGAGCCTATCCATTTTGATTACTGGATGCTTTCGTTGGTGAGGTGGGAGCCTGTGATGGATCGCCAATACCCGTCAAAAATTTGCTTATGGGTTCGAGTTTTGGATTTTCCTGTAAATGGTGGGCATAACCCACATTTAGCAGCTTTGAGAAGGGACTTGGTGAGGTTTATGAGATTGAACTGGACGAAGGAAGGATCAGGGTTACAGTGGATGGGGTCAAAATACTTGTGTTTAAATCTGATGTTGGCTTTCATAGGCGACAGGAAGCAATAGTCTCTCTAAGGTATGAAAATCTTTTTGGATGGAGGAACCTAGCTTCTTCAGCGAAGCTGGAGGAGAACCCCTTATATGCCGAAAATGCTTCAGTAGGTGTCATGATCAGGATATATGTCTGCTTAATATGGGGACAAATGGAAATGGAGATGCAAAACGAGAGGGAGATACTCAACAGTTTTGCAAAAGTTAGATAGCTCTGAGTTACAAGGGAGCGGGCTTGTATGGTAGGCAAGCAAATATTGCTAAGATTAACACAAGTTGCAAATATCCCAGGGAGATGATATAGAAAAGGAAAGGTAGGGACCATGACAGAAAGGAATTCTTCAACCGAAGCATGCTAACGGGGATATATGACTGTTTCTCAAAAGGGATGGTAAGTATTCGACTGCGGGGCCGTCTACTTCACTCCAACACTCTTGTCAGGCCCAGAAGTTCTAGCGGTTACTGGGAGATTTAATATTCTCCAAACGTCAACAATAGGTATAAATCTTCTAGATCCGATGAAACTCACACTAGAAGCCTATCATAGTCGACAACCTCAAAATCACATTGATAATCCAAAGAGAAGAGTCACGCCTGATAGGATGGAAGAGAGGACTAATGTTTATGACAAGTCAGTACCGGCTAATGTTGAGATTATGGAAGAGGAAACCGTAAGAACTCAAACAGATAATGGTAATATGGGGAAGATGGAAGCACATGGAGATGTGGAGATCTAGATTTTGGGAGATAATAAGGAATTAATAGAGGTAGACAAGGAGTTTGGGGAGCAGAATGATAAAAAGGATTTAGGAAAGACAGAACACGATAAAAACCAAGGGGCAAAAAAGAAGTTGTTCCATGCTTTTACTATCTTTGTGGGGAAAAGCACTAATAAGAGTCTCTTGCAAGCGATTATCTCCCCAAACA
The DNA here is from genome assembly GCA_039880935.1 of Streptanthus diversifolius. Lineage (NCBI taxonomy): Eukaryota > Viridiplantae > Streptophyta > Magnoliopsida > Brassicales > Brassicaceae > Streptanthus > Streptanthus diversifolius. The sequence goes on from JAXGFM010000008.1 coordinate 2,720,549, forward strand.
AGAAAGGTCTAACTCGGCACATAGGCCGTGCGGATATGAAATCTGGTATAGACAAACATACAGAGCTGGCGCAGTTACATGGGAACTATGTAAGAGGTCTCCTTTGCACTCTTTTTGAGGTGGTTAGTTCTGAAAGTAATAAAGGATCCCTTGATTATGATTTAATAAGTAAGAATATTGTCAAATAAAGTTCTCTTGTGCTTTTTGTCTGAGTTTCTCGGATATGTTTTGTGTTTGCCTATGTTTCAGTTTGGGTACTCCGAAGGATATTAATAAAAAAAAATTTATCTTCCTTGAAAATGATTTGGTTTTTCTTAGGCATGTAATACTCTATAATTTATATTGGATTAAGTCTGGTATAGGACAGTTACCTTTACATATGTAGTTGGAATCCTGCTATCCATGGGATGTCTTGTGTGGTTGTTTTCATGAAATATGGAGCACTAGAAAAGAGATATTTTCTGGTTTAATTCCCATAAATTGGAGGATAATGGGTGTGACTCTTGGAGTAGAAGAGGTCAATAGGTATTGGGTTTTTGACGAACTACAACAACTCACTATTGGTAAGATTACAGATCCAGGGATGCATATATGTCCATATAAATTTCAATATAGGGTAAAGAATAATGTCTAAAGATTTAATTAATCGGCTGATTCATGGTGAGGTCATGGTAGGGAAATTATCAATAGGGAAGTTATCTGTACAGATTTATTTGCAAGCTCGATGGGGTTTGGTTCATGATTGAAATATGGTTATAACATGGGGTAACGTCCAAGGATTAATACAAGGATCGACACTGGATTTAGGTGGCTTATATCTGGTCAGATTTTTTGGTTTCTCACGTTTGGAATATATATCTACATTGCATATTGGGACTAAAGGGTTTTTCCTACGGGAAGAGCACATACAAGGGTAATTATAATCGTAAGATAATTATTTTTACATTTAGGTTGCTCAGAATTGCCTTCCTAATGGAAAATATCAGCATCTTTGAAAATATTGGGCTATCTTTATTGGGCCCTTTGCAATGAAAGTTATCAAATACTTACTTACGTTGGGCTTTTTAGGTACAAAGAATTTACTGGGTGACTGGCCCACATTGACAGAACATTTGGGGAACATCACTTGTGCAAGTTATCACACTGAAATTTGTTAAAATATTAGATGAATATCCTCATTTGGAATGTACAAAGTTTAGGAAGTTGAGAAATCTGGTCTAAACATAAGCCATAATTTTTTTGTTTTTATCTGAAAGAAACAAAAAATTATACCTTTGTTCAATAATTTCAATATCATTTTGGTTATGACAATATATATATATATATATACTGTAGACCCACATAGTAATAGTGGAGGTCTTGCGCTTTTTAATAATAACTCATATGACATTCATATTACATATTCTAATAATCAAGTTATTGATACGAAAGTGACTATTGATAAAAAATGGGGATACCATTTAAAATTTATGGAATCAAGTTTGGGAAAGACTAATTAGATTTAGTTTGACTAGATCAGACCATGTTTTATACTTGGAGATTTGAACGAGATTACAGGTAACCATGAAAAGAAAGAAGGTTCTCTCCAAAAGGAATCCTCTTTTCACCATTTTAATAATATGATAGATACATGTGGTTTTATTGAATTTCCTCTCGGTTGATAATTCCATCTTATGGAGAGGAATTAGACATGGGAAAACAATCAGATGCCGTCTCGATAGGTCACAAGCAAAAAAAAGATTGACATAAAGGGTTTGCTAAATTTTTTGGAATATCTCCGGATGACAGGTTCCGACCATAGGCCCGTATTGACCACAATCAAGGGTAGAATCCACAGAAAGAAAAGTCAATTTTGGTTTGACAAGAGCTGGATTGGGAAAGACAGACTGATGTAAACAATTGCTAGAGGATGGAACTTTACACCGAGGAATCGAGGGAAACATTTTGTGGATTGAATACAAAATTTTAAATACGAGATATCAGTTTGGCGAAAATATTATTTACTAAATGGGCAAGTAAATATCAAAGATTTAAAAAGAGCGCTGGAGGAAATTGAGAATGATAACAGTTGAACGGAATTATAGGTTAGGGAGGTGTCCACAAAGCTAAAAGAAGCCTACAGAGATGAAGAGTTGTTCTGACAATAAAAAATAGAAATATATTTCATAAACAGGGAGATAGAAATATAAAATACTATCATGCCTAACCAGACAAAGGCGGGCACAAAAAAAGAATTGTTGGTCTGTATAATAAAAAAATGAATGGGTGTCAACGGATACAGAGGTGGAGTTAGTGGCGGTCGATGAGTTTCTTAATGAGATTTTGACCTCAGTTACAGACCACTTGAATGAAAGACTGACAGCAATGGCTACAGAAGAGGATGTAAGACAAGCTTTATTCATTATGCATCTTAAAAAAGCATCGGGGCACGATGGAATGACATCATTGTTTTATCAACAAGTTTGACCAACTATTAAATGTGATATTATGGAACTGGTTAATAATTTTCTTACGGACCGGACGTTCTGATCCAAGATTACATTGGTTAAATCTTTACTTAATACCAAAGACACCATGGTCGAGTAAGATGGCAAAGTTGTGCCCAATAAGTCTCTGTAAATTTGGGCTACAAAATTACTTATAAGGTTTTATGTCATAGACTGAATGAGCATTTACAAAGTATTATTTCAGAAATCCAATCAGCATTTGTCTTAGGACGTCTAATCTCCGATAATATTCTAATGTCATAAGAAATGTTTCATGGACTAAGAACAAACAAACAATGTCAAACTAAGTATTTGGCTATTAAGACATATATGAGTAAGGCATATGACAAGAGTGGGGTTTTATTAAATTACTGCTTCAGAAGATGATGTTTTCATCACTTTGGATTACGTGGATGATGGGATGCATCTCATATGTACAATATTGAGTTCAAATAAATGGACAACCACACAGATGCATTAAACCAACGCAGGGATTTCGACAAGGGGATCCATTGTCTCCTTATCTATTTATCCTATGTACGGAAGCCTTGATAAAAAAAATATACAGAAATTGGAAAGGAAAATTTTTTTAACAGGTTTGAGAATAGCTAGGGGGAGCCCACCCATAACCCATCTTTTTTTTGCAGATGATAGATTATTCTTCTACCAAGCTATATTCTAAAAAAATGTCAAACCATTCTTCGATTACTTAAAGACTATGAGGCGGCGTCGGGTCAACTGATAAATTTTACAAAATCATCCTTAAAATTTGGTCACAAAGTTACTAAAATTTGGGAATCGTGGAAAAACACAAGTTTTTGGGTTTATCACTGTAAGATTAGATAACAGAATTAATGATTGGACCTCTATTTTTATCTCCAGGAGGTAAGGAGGTTATGATTAAATCAGTATTAACGACACTCCTGACTTATGTAATGTCATGTTATTGGCTCCCCAAAACGGTAACTAAAAAACTTACAAGTGCAATAACTCAATTTTGGTGGAGTTCAAGTAGAAATACAAGGAGTATACATTGGATGGCATGACACAAATTATGTCGTCATAAAACGGAGGGTGGCCTTGGCTTTGGAATCTAGAGAATTTTAACACAGCGATGCTTGCAAAACAGCTGCGGAGGCTGATGGACACACCCAATTCACTATTCTCACAAGTATTTAAAATTTATTTTTTTAGAAATTCGTGTCCACTGGACACTAAACAAACGTCCTCTCCTTCCTATGGATGGAGAAGTATTAATTTAGCTTGATTTTTGGTTAAAAATGACTAATCAAAAGGGTTGGAACATGTTCAAGTATTTCTGTATGGAATGATCCCTAGATTCCAGTCCCCCACCCAAGATCAGCAACATGAAAATTCTAGTTCTCCCACACTCTTTCAAAGTTCAGAAACTAGTTGGTAGCTAGACAAAAACCTTGAATATGCTTCTGGTAGAGACAACCATTCTTCCTGAAGATGTAAAATTAATCCAAGCATTAGCGGTGAGTCGTTTTGGCAGAACGGATACAAATTGCTGGCATTTTACAAAAAATGGTAAATATTCGATAAAATCAGTTATATGATAGAGCAGCTCTATCCCAACATAGGTACTAGTGAGACCACATTGGGCCCGAAAATTATCCCACTTCAGGCTTTTGTCTGGAAGCTTAAATGTCCTCCAAAAAATGCAATATTTCATGTAGCAAGCGGTCTCAAGATGCATCCATGTAGCAATAAACTTACAATCACGTGGAATTAGTTGTGACATACAATGTTATAAATGTGGTGTGGAAGAAGAGACCATAAACCACATCCTCTTTGAGTGTCCACCGACTATTCAAATATGGGTATACAAATTAGATTTTCTTAAATTTTTCCTGCGAATTTGATTTTCTCAAATTTAGACTACTTAATAACAAACCTAAAGAAAGAGGGTCCAAACGGATATTGTTCATGGATTATTTGATACATATAGAAAAACATAAATGATAAGATATTCAAGAATATAGATGAAAACCCCCATGATATCTTTGTCATGGCGGAAACGGAAGGGAGAACTTGGGAAAAGGCCCAATTATTAAAGAAAGGGAAAAATATAAAACAACATTTTCACGTAATATCCCATTCCAAAAAGATATATGGTGGTGTGAGAAAGATGAATATTGGAAGGGGACAATAATTTTCAACGCATTGATGGCAATGTTCTAAAAATGGGAGTGAGGGACTTCTGATCGGTGCGGAACACTTGATGCAGTCAATCTTTGTTACATGCAGAATTGAAAACTTTAATCTGGACAGTGAAATGTATGAAAGCGTTTCAACAACATAAAGCTGCTTTCGCAATAGACTCTGTTTGGAGATGGTGAAAATGGTGATGTCACCAAAAGAATAACCAGTCTTTGTAATACATTTGAAGGAATTCAACAGAAATAAAACACTTTTCCATAAGATACAAATAACATTTACACCAAAAACATCAAATACGGACAATTTAACAACTAGTGTGCAACATCTACCAACAGAATATGTGTGATCCACACATATCCTCGGCATGACTTATTAAATCGTTTTAGTTTCATATATTACTGTTGTAAAATAAAAGATTTATTAATGAATTTAATACTGTCACATATTTTTATGTCACTAGTTCCCACCCTTTGCAACAATGGTTTCTAAATGTCAACATGCAACATACAATATGTAGATATATCACATATAGGTAAGTAAAGAAACTGAATTCACACAAATGATTTGTGCTATTATTATTATTTTGTTATTATGTACAGATTATCACATATAGGTAAGTAACGAAACTGAATTCACACAAATGATTTGTGCTATTATTATTATTATTTTGTTATTATGTACCACCCATGTCCTCGCTTAATACATATTATTGAAAAAAATTATATAAGCTATTTCCGAAACCAAAAGATGATCGTATAACCTTAATTTTATGAGCATTCACAATATATGTGATATATTCATTATGTAGTAATTAAGATATGTGACTAGACAAGGTTGTGTTAGAAGTAAGACAATAAGGTTGAGACCCCCAAACATTTGAGGCCCTATATTTTGATAAAATCATTTTCATTAGAAGTATTTTAATGTTTATCTCAACAAAAAAATAATAAAAACGTAGAAATCATGTGGCATAATGGTAGCCACCTCTGCATTCATTACACCAGGTCTGGGGTTCGAACCCAGCACCCCACATGTTATTAGGGATATTAAAGCCACTAGGCTATGTTGACAAAAAAAAAATAAAAAAAAATAAAAAAAAATAAAAACAGTAGAAAAAATATTTTTTTTTTTAAAGAAAATCCATAAGATATTTATGCATTTTTAATTTAATTTTACCACATAAAATTTAATAGAATAAAGATGAAAATATATAATAAATCAGAAGTTTATAAAATATATTATTGTTTGACATAAACTGATTAGACCATTGCAGTTTTTTTTTACAACAATATGGAAGTACATTAAAAAGATTTAGCTAACCATGCTGGGGTTTAAAAAAACGACGTACATCATCTCCATCTAAAGCTCTCGTGCATTTCTTGCTAAATTGTCTGTTCTCGTGATTGTCGACCTGGGCCTGTAGGTAATCTGCACCTCTTCGAAGCTAGTCTTGTATCTTGTGAGTTTGTCGAGATGAATTGTGAAAGCTGGCCACTCTTCCGGTGAAGATACCATCTTCACGACATCACAACAGTCTGTTATGAAAACAACTTTCTCTCGTTGGTATGCTTGCATACATTCCATTGTCCATATTAGTGCTTCTAATTCTGCGTGCAATGGGGATTGGCTTGGACGAATGTTTCTAGTTCCAATCAATTCTCCTTTCCTCTCCGTTCACGTGCAGATCCATCCTTAACCTGAGAATTGCAGTTAAAAGATAATTAATAAATTCATGTGAATATTTATTAAAAAACTTAAAGATATTTTTCGAATGATTTCTCATTGTTCACAAAACATGTAATATGATAGTTTGGTTTTCACCAACCAAAATAGGTTTGAAATCTATTAATTTTTGTAAGATGGAAACAATGAGATCTTAGTGGGCACATTACCCACCGTACATTTTAATTATACTAGTGAAATCACGAGTCTTTTAATTATTAGTACATGGCTATTGGAATAAGTGTTTAACATCCATTAGCACATTTTAGCCACAAAATGTAGCATCATTGATTTGTATCAAAACCAACAATAATATATAGTTATATCGCTAATTGGTTTTGGATCAGAAACTAAATACTTTACATCTAAATTTTTTGAAATCCAGTTACTCCACCACAAAGCTTTAAGATGAATCTTCAAATGCGATTGAGAATATATGTTGGATATAAATCTTTATTGATACTTAAGGGATCTAGAACAATATACGAATAATTTAAGTATGGTTTGGTTTGTAGACTAAAATATAAATGTGTTAGTATTTTCAAAGGGAGAAAATAAATAGTGGGAGAAGTAAATTAGTTGAGATAAATATCATTGATCTTTGGACTAAAAAATTTGAATTAAAAGTCCAAAAAACATTTAAAGAACTTAGTAAAGCAGTTGTCCTTACTTATTCAAATAAATAGAGTGACCAAGTCTATATACCAACTATAAATGCTGCAATAAAATTTATGTCTTTGAAGGATAATATTAAATTGCTAGTTTGTCTAAGACATGCATTAATCATAGTAGATCTGTCAATTCTAAAAATAAGATTTTTTAGAAAAGAAAAGCAAAACTGATAATTGTCAAACCGAATAAATTAAGTTTTTAAATAATCTCTAGAAAAGATGTAAATCATGTGGTACAATGGTGGTCAAATTTAAAATTTATCATATGTCTGAAGTATGAACTTTTTATTCTGTAATATTAAAAAGTATTAAAAATATTAGGCTAAATTATAATAAAAAAAAAATTTCTAGAAGAAACATTAAACATGATAATAAAAGCGAAAGAGCTCGTAGTCTAGTGGTAAGTGGGAGCGGGAGTCTTTCCATCTGAGTTCGAGTCTCCGGTAGCACTTTAGGTGATGGGAGCAAGTAGTGCAGTTGGTAAGTCGCTGCCTCTGAATTTCCCAATATCACTTCACAGTCGGGGTTTGAACCCTGCACCTTACCCATGATGGATCACTTACCTGTATGGATGTGATATAACCACTAAGATAAACGTTAAAAAAAACATGATAATAAATAGAGAAAATAAAAAGCTTGATGATAATTGGTGACAAAGAAAAAGATCGATAGCAATAGTATTCTAATTCTTATTATGTGTTACACTAAATCTCTTTAGTTTAGTGCAATTTTCCTTTACGATTTATTTTTGGTTAAATGATTTGGTAATCTCTGAAAATTTATGGTGGCACATATTTTTATGTCTTTAGTCACCACCCTTTGCATGTTGGAGGTGCTTTCTAAATGTCAACTATGTAGATATATATATATATATATATATATATTTATAAAGAAACTGAATTCACAAAAAAAGTTTTGTGCTATTAATCTTTATTTTGTTATTATGTACCAGTCATGTTCAAATTCGATTAATACATAATACTGAGGAAAATTATGTATAAAATGATTCTTATTATTATTGAGAGAGATTACAACTAAATATATACTCATACATAAAAAGGTTTTAGGTTAGAGCATTTACAGAGACTTCCATAATTAGACTAATGAGATATTTTTTTTTGTTAAAAAAAAAGTTTCCCTTTTAGATTTTCACACTGTAAAAAGTTTCCTTTTTATGTCTTTTAGGTGCCCCTTTAAGATGGAAAGGTTTTGTCAACTCCAATCTTGTTACGTAAGTAAAGAAAACGAGCCCGCGGTAACGGTTTGGAGAATGTTCGCTAGTTGATCTCTAGTAGTGATATGAGCTACTCGTAAAGATACCTTTTTGTATGTGTCCTCGTATGAAATGGTAATCCATAACAACATGTTTCATTCTAGACTGGAATACTGGATTTGCACAGAGAAATGTGGTGCCTATATTGTCACAGTAAAGAGTCGGGACTGCTGGTAGAGGGATTTCAAGTTCGGTTAAGAGATTACATATCCATCGCACCTCTGAAGCTGTATTTGCAATGGACGTATATTAAGCCTCTATGGATGATATAAATCAGAGAAGGCATGAAGTATAAGTGGACTTTTAGCAGAGAAGATGCCATGTGTAGTTGTCCTGGCTAGATAGCGTAGTATCCGTTTTGCTGTTTGCCAGTGGTCTTACATAGAACAATGCATGAATTGAGACAGTTTGTTGACCAAATATACTATGTCAGGGCGCGTGAAAGCAAGGTAATGGAGGCTTCCTACAAGACGTCGAAATTCAGTAGGATCTGAAAGAGAAGTACCAGAGAGCAATGTGAGTTAGGAGAGGATGTCATGTGAGTTTTGACAGGTAAGTTGTTCGTCATATTGTGTCTGTGTAGAAGGTCCAAGATGTATTGCCTCTGAGACAGGTGTAATCCTGCAGCTGTTTGATGTGCCTCGAGCCTAAGAAAGTAATTGAGATCCTCAGATTCTTTGATAGAGAAGTGTTCTGCTAATGAGATGAGAATCTTTGCGATAAGTGACATGTTGCTACCAGTGATGATGAATATCGTCGACATACACCAGCAAGTAGAGGAAATCATTGCCAATCTTCATGGTAAAGAGAGAGAGGTATCAGCGAGAGATTTGCAGAAGCCGAATGTGAGGAGAGAGGTCTTTAGCTCGGTGTACTAGGCTCTAGGTGTCTGTTTGAGTCGGTAAATCTCTTTGCGGAGATGACATACATGTGTAGGATGATCACTGTCAATAAATCCGGGAGGCTTCTCCATGTAAACCTCGTCAGTTAACGTGCTTTGAAGAAAGGCATTGATAACATCTAGTTGTTAAATTGGCCAGGATTTAGAGACAACAATGTTAAGACATAGTGTCGTCGATTTGATCACTGGGCTGAATGGAAGTAATAGACGTTTGGTGAACGGGATGTTTTTAACTTTTAGTAATGGAGCAATTGGTGCATAACGAGTTGGAAAAGGTAGATTTTGAGCAAGAAAGTGAAAAATTTGAGACGAATTTATTAAGAATTGAGGAAAAAGGATGGCCGAGCCAACAATGCCATTCAGCTAGAGAGGTTTTTGAATATGGAGAGGCAAAGAAGGATGCAACATGAACTGATGAGAGAGGCCACTCGTAAAGCTCGTCTTTAGTCGGACCTTGGAGAAATGCGATCCCCGAGCTGAGATCCTTCACCTGAAAGTGTGTTGGAGAAAACTCAACATAAACTTTGTTAGAGTCGCAGAGGTGGTAAACCGAGATAAGGTTCATAAGGTTCTTTGTATGTGTGATACACAGAGAATGTTGTGTAAAACAAGGTTACGAGAGGCTGAGGTTAAGGATTGTGAACCAGTATGGGTGATTAAAATACTTGAACCATCACCAATAAGTACATTGTAGATACCATTGTAGGGCTGATGCAGACATGTTGTTGAGATCATTCGTCATGTCATGCGTTGCACCACTGTCCATGACCATGCTGTGGCTGGATCCGGAGAACTGATTGCAACAATTTGATTGCCATGGACGATAGGAGTGTTGCATCTGATTGTTGGGAATTGCTGACTGAGGAAGCTGAGGGCATCTCTGAGCACCTATTTGTGACTGTTGTACTGTTGCTACTCTGGATTCCAAAATTGTGTGATTGTTGTACTTTGTTTTGGTGGAAAAGACCGTCAGTGAGTATTGGCAACGTTTACTGTAACTGGTGTTTCGATCAACCTGGAGGAAACAGACATCAGCTTGACTTCCTTGTTGAGAAGTTTCTCATAGGGACGGAGGAATCTCACGGCCTTTAATCTGGTCAATCACAGACTGTAGTCTTCAGGGAGACCATCAAGTAAGTACTCAACTTTATCTTAACATCAAGTGGCTTCCCAATAAGTGCTAGTTGGTCAAAGCGAGTGATGAGACCCGAACATGCTCATCAATCGATTTTGTGCTTTTAGATAAGTTTTGGAGTTGGTTTTTGCGTTGCTGGATATAACCAGGACTTGTTTAGCATACATAGATGCTAGTGCTTTCCAGAGTCAGTGGAGGAGCAAGAAGTGGAGAGAATTGGGTGGATCTGTAGTGAGATTGCAACAAGTAATGAGATATTCACACAATAAAAAATCTCCTACTCGTGACCCTTAAAAATTATATAACCCATTTCCCAAAACCAAAAAAAAATATTTTAAAACCTTATACAGTAAAACATTTATAAATTAATAATAATTGTACTTTCAAAATTTATTAATTTATAAAAATATTAAGTAATCGAATGGTAAATTAATATTTACTAATTTATAGATAGTATTTTAATCTATAATTTTTAAAAATATTTCAAATGATATTATATTGAAAAACTTAAATGAATTTATGTGGAAGGATGATTAATACAAATTTGAAATTATGAATAATAATTATAACTATCCCAAAAGAATAAATGTTCAAGGACATATTAGCCTATCAAGGTAAAAATTATACATATTAATAAATTTTAAATTTAAAATCATCATTTTAATATCTTTAATTAATGTTAATGTTGATAATAAAGTTGAAAAAAATTAGTAATTCATATACAGATAGATATACATAAAAATTCAATTATCACGTCAAAAGTTCCTTATAAATTTTGGATGTAGATCGAGAAAATAACACTAAAGGCTATTAATATAATAAGTAATATTGAGATGAGTTCAAATAAACTTTCAACTTTAGGTGTCATTTTCAGTAGAATATTTTAGTTATATATATATATATATGTATAATTTAAATTATTAATTTATAATATTATTGGAAACATGAAACAAGGTAATATTAGTAAACACATTTTTCACTGAAAAGACCAAGTATTAAAACCCCTAGAGTGGACTAGGCGGCTTATTATTGCTTTGGATGTTGCTAAACTACTTGAGTATATGCTCACATTTACTCATCAAAGCCATAGTTACATATATAGAGATCTGAAAACCGTCAAAAATTATTCTAAGAGATGATTTGCGAGCCAAAGTTTCTGATTTTGGTTAGCCCGGTCACCAGCAAAAAGCAAAGAATCATTTAGAACCAAATCTGTTGGAACACATGACTACTTTGCACCATAATATGCATGTATTGTATTCTTCTAATTTTAGTCAAATATTTAAATATCAAAGTAAATGCACAAATGGTATTGATGAATGAAGTAATTATATATAAACAATATGGTTCTTATTTATAATCATATACAGGCTTTGTAACTTATGTAACACATGCAATTTTTTGAAAATTTGTGTTTGAAAAATATTAATTTAAATGATTATATTAATTATTAGAGATTTAAAAGCAAAAAAACAAGCATTTAAAAAGGAAAAAATTAGAGATGAAAAAGCAAAAAGGAAAGAATTATAGATTAAAAAGCAAAATATAAGCATTTAAAAAGGAAAGAATATATATATATATTTTAAAAAATAGACACTAAAATTTTTGACATGAAAATTTCTCAGAGTTTTGATTAAAAAAGACTTTATTCTGTTATGTAAGATCTTACAATATCTTTTACCGTTCTAACCAAGATTTGTAACTGTAACTTTGTAGTACTCTTATCTCGATGGAACCGAGAAAATATTGGTTTTTTTATACATGAAACAAGGTAGTATTAGTAAACACATTTTTCACTGGAAAGACCAAGTATTAAAACCCCTAGAGTGGACTAGGCGGCTTATTATTGCTTTGGATGTTGCTAAACGACTTGAGTATATGCTCACATTTACTCATCAAAGCCATCGTTACATATATAGAGATCTGAAAACCGTCAAACATTCTTCTAAGAGATGATTTGCGAGCCAAAGTTTCTGATTTTGGTTAGCCCGATCACCAGCAAAAGGTAAAGAATCATTTAGAACCGAATCTGTTGGAACACATGACTACTTTGCACCATAATATGCATGTATTGTATTCTTCTAATCTTAGTCAAATATTTAAGTATCAAAGTAAATGCACAAATGGTATTGATGAATGAAGTAATTATATATAAACAATATGGTTCTTATTTATAATCATATACATGCTTTGTAACTTATGTAACACATGAAATTTTTTGAAAATTTGTGTTTGAAAAATATTAATTTAAATGATTATATTAATTATTAGAAATTTAAAAGAAAAAATAAGCATTTAAAAAGGAAAAAATTAGAGATGAAAAAGCAAAAAGGAAACAATTATAGATTAAAAAGCAAAATATAAGCATTTAAAAAGGAAAGAATATATATTTTTTTTAAAAAAATAGACACTAAAATTTTTGACATGAAAATTTCTCAGAATTTTTGATTAAAAAAGACTTTATTCTGTTATGTAAGATCTTACAATATCTTTTACCGTTCTAACCAAGATTTGTAACTGTAACTTTGTAGTACTCTTATCTCGATGGAACAGAGAGAATATTGGTTTTTTTATACATGAAACAAGGTAGTATTAGTAAACACATTTTTAACTGGAAAGACCAAGTATTAAAACCGCTAGAGTGGACTAGGCGGCTTATTATTGCTTTGGATGTTGCTAAACGACTTGTGTATATGCTCACATTTACTCATCAAAGCCATAGTTACATATATACAGATCTGAAAACCGTCAAACATTCTTTTAAGAGATGATTTGCGAGCCAAAGTTTCTGATTTTTGTTAGCCCGGTCACCAGTAAAAGGCAAAGAATCATTTAGAACCGAATCTGTTGGAACACATGACTACTTTGCACCATAATATGCATATATTGTATTCTTCTAATTTTAGTCAAATATTATGTAACACATGAAATTTTTTGAAAATTTGTGTTTGAAAAATATTAATTTAAATGATTATATTAATTATTAGAGATTTAAAAGCAAAAGATAAGCATTTAAAAAGGAAAAAATTAGAGATGAAAAAGCAAAAAGGAAAATATTTATAGATTAAAAAGCAAAATATAAGCATTTAAAAAGGAAAGAATATATTTTTTTTAAAAAAAAATAGACACTAAAATTTTTGACATGAAAATTTCTCAGAAATTTTGATTAAAAAAGACTTTATTCTGTTATGTAAGATCTTACAATATCTTTTACCGTTCTAACCAAGATTTGTAACTGTAACTTTGTAGTACTCTTATCTCGATGGAACCGAGAGAATATTGGTTTTTTTATATTGGAAACAAGATAGTATTAGTAAACACATTTTTCACTGGAAAGACCAACTACTAAAACCCCTAGAGTGGACTAGGCGGCTTATTATTGCTTTGGATGTTGCTAAACGATTTGAGTATATGCTCACATTTACTCATCAAAGCCATAGTTACATATATAGAGATCTGAAAACCGTCAAACATTCTTTTAAGAGATGACTTGCGAGCCAAAGTTTCTGATTTTTGTTAGCCCGGTCACTAGTAAAAGGCAAAGAATCATTTAGAACCGAATCTGTTGGAACACATGGCTACTTTGCACCATAATATGCATGTATTGTATTCTTCTAATTTTAGTCAAATATTTAAATATCAAAGTAAATGCACAAATGGTATTGATGAATGAAGTAATTATATATAAACAATATGATTCTTATTTATAATCATATACAAGCTTTGTAACTTATGTAACACATGTAATTTTTTGAAAATTTGTGTTTGAAAAATATTAATTTAATTGATTATATTAATTATTAGAGATTTAAAAGGAAAAAATAAGCATTTAAAAAGGAAAAAATTAGTGATGAAAAAGCAAAAAGGAAAGAATTATAGATTAAAAAGCAAAATATAAGCATTTAAAAAGGAAAGAATATATATGTTTTTAAAAAAATAGACACTAAAATTTTTGACATGAAAATTTCTCAGAATTTTTGATTAAAAAAGACTCTATTCTGTTATGTAAGATCTTACTATATCTTTTACCGTTCTAACCAAGATTTGTAACTGTAACTTTGTAGTACTCTTATCTCGATGGAACCGAGAGAATATTGGTTTTTTTATGCATGAAACAAGGTAGTATTAGTAAACACATTTTTCACTGGAAAACCAAGTATTAAAACCCCTAGAGTGGACTAGGCGGCTTATTATTGCTTTGGATGTTGCTAAACGACTTGAGTATATGCTCACATTTACTCATCAAAGTCATCTTTACATATATAGAGATCTGAAACCGTCAAACATTCTTCTGAGAGATGATTTGCTAGCCAAAGTTTCTGATTTTGGTTAGCCCGGTCACCAGCAAAAGGCAAAGAATCATTTAGAACCGAATCTGTTGGAACACATGACTACTTTGCACCATAATATGCATGTATTGTATTCTTTTAATCTTAGTCAAATATTTAAATATCAAAGTAAATGCACAAATGGTATTGATGAATGAAGTAATTATATATAAACAATATGGTTCTTATTTATCATCATATACAGGCTTTGTAACTTATGTAACACATGAAATTTTTTGAAAATTTGTGTTTGAAAAATATTAATTTAAATGATTATATTAATTATTAGAGATTTAAAAGCAAAAAATAAGCATTTAAAAAGGAAAAAATTAGAGATGAAAAAGCAAAAAGGAAAGAATTATAGATTAAAAAGCAAAATATAAGCATTTAAAAAGGAAAGAATATATATATTTTTTTAAAAACAATAGACGCTAAAATTTTTGATATGAAAATTTCTCAGAATTTTTGATTAAAAAAGACTTTATTCTGTTATGTAAGATCTTACAATATCTTTTACCGTTCTAACCAAGATTTGTAACTGTAACTTTGTAGTACTCTTATCTCGATGGAACCGAGAGAATATTGGTTTTTTTATAAATGAAACAAGGTAGTATTAGTAAACACATTTTTCACACCAAAACCAAGTATTAAAACCCCTAGAGTGGACTAGGCGGCTTATTATTGCTTTGGATGTTGCTAAACGACTTGAGTATATGCTCACATTTACTCATCAAAGTCATAGTTACATATATAGAGATCTGAAAACTGTCAAACATTCTTTTAAGAGATGATTTGCGAGCCAAAGTTTTTGATTTTGGTTAGCCCGGTCACCAGTAAAAGGCAAAGAATCATTTAGAACCGAATCTGTTGGAACACATGGCTACTTTGCACCATACTATGCATGTATTGTATTCTTCTAATTTTAGTCAAATATTTAAATATCTAAGCATTTTGTAATATATTTGACTTTTATGACAACTTCTATTTAATTGTAGTGACATGAAGGAATACTAGAAAAATTGATGTTTACAGCTTTGGAGTAATTATGATGGAGCTCATAACCGGCCAGAAAGCTGTAGATGAGATGCGATCTGAAGATGATCCCCACATTTCTGTTGGGTTCAGGAAAATATGCCTTAACATAGATTCCTTGGCAAAGGGGATTGACGAAACCATCAAGGCCAATCACTGCTGCGCCAAGAAACTCGAAAAGAGACCAGAGATGAGTCTAGAAGTTTCTGAAAAATTATTATTGGGATATATATTTACATAGAATTTTCTGAAAAATTATTATATTATTATGTTACCAAATTTTATTATTTTCATATTGGCATGAACAAGACTGGAAAGATTTATTATTTAGCTTCATGACTTTACATATTTTGATATATTAATTGGTAATATTTGGTCAAATTTTTCAAAAACGTATATAGAAATTAAACTCAATATAGTAATATGATTTACACATTCATATCCATACATTCAAAGTAAATGCACAAATGGTATTGATGTATGAAGTAATTATATATATAAATAATATTTTTTATTTATTTATAATCATATACACGTTTTGTAACTTATGTAACACATGACAATATTTAAAAAAATTTGTTTGAAAAATATTAAGTTAAATGATTATATTAAAAAGCAAAAAATAAGCATTTGAAAAGGAAATATATATATATATATATTAAAAAATAGACATTAAAATTTTAGACATAAAAATTTCTCAGAATTTGTGAATAAAAACACTTTATTCTATTATATAATATCTTACAACATCTTTTTGTGTTCTACCCCAGATTCTTCACCTTAACTTTAAGTCCTGTCCCCATGAAACCGAGCGTGTATTGGTTTCTCTATACATGAAACAATGTATTTTTAGTAAACAGTCTTTTCAATGGAAAGACCAAGGATTGAAATCCTTAGAATAGAATAGACGGCTTATTATTGCATAAGATGTTACATACATAAAAATCTGAAAATCGTACAACATTCTTCTGATAGATGATTTGCGAGCCAAAATTTCTGATTTTGGTTAGCCGGGTCACCAGCATAAGGCAAAGAATCATTAAGAACCAAATTTGTTGGAACAAATAGTTACTTTGCACTAGTATATGCATATATTGTCTTCTTCTTTTTTTAATTCAAATATTTAAATATCTACGCACTTTGTAATATATTTGACTTTTGTGACAACTAAAATTTCTTTAATTGCAGTGACATGAAGGATTACTAGAAAACTAGATGTTTACAGCTTTGAAGTAATTATGATGAAGCTAATTACCGGCCAAAAAGCTTTAGATGAGATGCGATCTAAAGATGATCCCCACATTTCTGTTTTGTTCAGGAAAATGTGCCTTAACAAAGATTCCTTGCAAAGGGGTTTGAAAAAATCATCTAGGTCAAGGAAGAGACCCAAGAGAGCATCGATCAAGTAGATGAACTGGCCAGTCACTGCTGCGCCAAGAAACCCGAATAGAAACCAAAGAGGAGTCATCCTGTCACTGTACTTGCTTTGCTAACTGAACAGTGGAGACCAACTAAAATTGAGGAGAAGAAAATCATGTTCCCGGAACAATTTAAGGATGGTGGGAGCGGTAGTTGGAGAAAAGTAGCAACAATATCACTGTAGTTTGATTTTGCAAATGATGATTATGCATAACATCTTTATGATTTATTTACACAACGCATTCTGAAGTATATGATTATTCAGAGAAGTAATGTTACTTATATTCTAGATCATATTTGTTATTTATTTAACTAATAACAAGAAACAAAGTATCTTTCCTATTTTTATTTAGAAGATTAAAACAGAGATAAATTATTAAAAATTATGTGGGACACACAAAAAAAGTATGTTAAAATTATAATAATACGTGATAGCTAGGGATGACACCGATCAGATACCCTATATTTTTAGAAGATATGGATCCATGATTATGCTACCCGAATTTGGATCCATAGATTTTGGGTATCCAAAGTTCGAGTATTTGAAAAAATCTGGATATCTGACGGATATTCGGATCTGATCCATAGTTTAATATATTTATGATTTTTTGTTATGTAATTTTATATAAAAATATTCATAAAAATCTAAAATATTTCAAAATATATAATTTTAAGTATTCAAATATAATAAAAATAAGAAATTTTTTATTGACAACCACTAAGAGCTTGTGTTTAGGAGAAATCTGAAAATAATAGAACATATAAATATTTGATAATTTTTTAAAAAAAATGTCTAAACACTATCTTTTAGCGTTCTAGACACTAAAATTTTTGACATGAAAATTTCTTAGAATTTGTGATTGAAAAAAACTTTATTCTGTTATGTAAGATATTACAATATCTTTTAGCGTTCTAACCAATATTTGTAACTGTAACTTTGTAATACTCTTATCTCGATGGAACCGAGATATTATTGGTTTTTCTATACATGAAACAAGGTAGTATTAGTAAACACATTTTTCACTGGAAAGACCAAATATTAAAATCCCTAGAGTGGACTAGGCGGCTTATTATTACTTTGGATGTTGCTAAACGACTTGAGTATATGCTCACATTTACTCATCAAAGCCATAGTTACATATATAGAGATCTGAAAACCGTCAAACATTCTTCTAGGAGATGATTTGCGAGCCAAAGTTTCTGATTTTGGTTAGCCCGGTCACCAGCAAAAGGCAAAGAATCATTTTGAACCAAATCTGTTGGAACACATGACTACTTTGCACCATAATATGCATGTATTGTATTCTTCTAATTTTAGTCAAATATTTAAATATCAAAGTAAATGCACAAATGGTATTGATGAAATTATATATAAACAATATGGTTCTTATTTATAATCATATACAGGCTTTGTAACTTATGTAACACATGAAATTTTTTGAAAATTTGTGTTTGAAAAATATTAATTTAAATGATTATATTAATTATTAGAGATTTAAAAGCAAAAAATAAGCATTTAAAAAGGAAAAAATTAGAGATGAAAAAGCAAAAAGGAAAGAATTATAGATTAAAAAGCAAAATATAAGCATTTAAAAAGGAAAGAATATATATATTTTTTAAAAAAATAGACACTAAAATTTTTGACATGAAAATTTCTCAGAATTTGTGATTGAAAAAAACTTTATTCTGTTATGTAAGATATTACAATATCTTTTAGCGTTCTAACCAATATTTGTAACTGTAACTTTGTAATACTCTTATCTCGATGAAATCGAGAGAATATTGGTTTTTCTATACATGAAACAAGGTAGTATTAGTAAACACATTTTTCACTGGAAAGACCAAGTATTAAAATCCCTAGAGTGGACTAGGCGGCTTATTATTGCTTTGGATGTTGCTAAACGACTTGAGTATATGCTCACATTTACTCATCAAAGCCATAGTTACATATATAGAGATCTGAAAACCGTCAAACATTCTTCTAGGAGATGATTTGCGAGCCAAAGTTTCTGATTTTGGTTAGCCCGGTCACCAGCAAAAGGCAAAGAATCATTTTGAACAAAATCTGTTGGAACACATGACTACTTTGCACCATAATATGCATGTATTGTATTCTTCTAATTTTAGTCAAATATTTAAATATCAAAGTAAATGCACAAATGGTATTGATGAATGAAGTAATTATATATAAACAATATGGTTCTTATTTATAATCATATACAGGCTTTGTAACTTATGTAACACATGAAATTTTTTGAAAATTTGTGTTTGAAAAATATTAATTTAAATGATTATATTAATTATTAGAGATTTAAAAGCAAAAAATAAGCATTTAAAAAGGAAACAATTAGAGATGAAAAAGCAAAAAGGAAAGAATCATAGATTAAAAAGCAAAATATAAGCATTTAAAAAGGAAAGAATATATTTTTTTAAAAAAAAAATAGACACTAAAATTTTTGACATGAAAATTTCTCAGAATTTTTGATTAAAAAAGACTTTATTCTGTTATGTAAGATCTTACAATATCTTTTACCGTTCTAACCAATATTTGTAACTGTAACTTTGTAGTACTCTTATCTCGATGGAACCGAGAAAATATTGGTTTTTTTATACATGAAACAAGGTAGTATTAGTAAACACATTTTTCACTGGAAAGACCAAGTATTAAACCCCTAGATTGGACTAGGCGGCTTATTATTGCTTTGGATGTTGCTAAACGACTTGGGAATATGCTCACATTTACTCATCAAAGCCATCGTTACATATATAGAGATCTGAAAACCGTCAAACATTCTTCTAAGAGATGATTTGCGAGCCAAAATTTCTGATTTTGGTTAGCCCGGTAACCAGCAAAAAGCAAAAAATCATTTAGAACCGAATCTGTTGGAACACATGCCTACTTTGCACCATAATATGCATGTCTTGTATTCTTCTAATCTTAGTCAAATATTTAAATATCAAAGTAAATGCACAAATGGTATTGATGAATGAAGTAATTATATATAAACAATATGGTTCTTATTTATAATCATATACAGGCTTTGTAACTTATGTAACACATGAAATTTTTTGAAAATTTGTGTTTGAAAAATATTAATTTAAATGATTATATTAATTATTAGAGATTTAAAAGCAAAAATAAGCATTTAAAAAGGAAAAAATTAGAGATGAAAAAGCAAAAAGGAAAGAATTATAGATTAAAAAGCAAAATATAAGCATTTAAAAAGGAAAGAATATATATATTTTAAAAAAAATAGACACTAAAATTTTTGACATGAAAATTTCTCAGAATTTTTGATTAAAAAAGACTTTATTCTGTTATGTAAGATCTTACAATATCTTTTACCGTTCTGACCAAGATTTGTAACTGTAACTTTGTAGTACTCTTATCTCGATGGAACCGAGAGAATATTGGTTTTTTATACATGAAACAAGGTAGTATTAGTAAACACATTTTTCACTGGAAAGACCAAATATTTAAACCCCTAGAGTGGACTAGGCGGCTTATTATTGCTTTGGATGTTGCTAAACGACTTGAGTATATGCTCACATTTACTCATCAAAGCCATAGTTACATATATAGAGATCTGAAAACCGTCAAACATTCTTTTAAGAGATGATTTGCGAGCCAAAGTTTCTGATTTTTGTTAGCCTGGTCACCAGTAAAAGGCAAAGAATCATTTAGAACCGAATCTGTTGGAACACATGGCTACTTTGCACCATAATATGCATGTATTGTATTCTTCTAATTTTAGTCAAATATTTAAGTATCAAAGTAAATGCACAAATGGTATTGATGAATGAAGTAATTATATATAAACAATATGGTTCTTATTTATAATCATATACAGGCTTTGTAACTTATGTAACACATGAAATTTTTTGAAAATTTGTGTTTGAAAAATATTAATTTAAATGATTATATTAATTATTAGAGATTTAAAAGCCAAAAATAATCATTTAAAAAGGAAAAAATTAGAGATGAAAAAGCAAAAAGGAAAGAATTACAGATTAAAAAGCAAAATATAAGCATTTAAAAAGGAAAGAATATATATATTTTTAAAAATATTTTTGACATGAAAATTTCTTCAGAATTTTTGATTAAAAAAGACTTTATTCTGTTATGTAAGATCTTACAATATCTTTTACCGTTCTAACCAAGATTTGTAACTGTACCTTTGTAGTACTCTTATCTTGATGGAACCGAGAGAATATTGGTTTTTTTATACATGAAACAAGGTAGTATAAAAAAACACATTTTTCACTGGAAAGACCAAGTATTAAAACCCTTAGAGTGGACTAGGCGGCTTATTATTGCTTTGGATGTTGCTAAACGACTTGAGTATATGCTCACATTTACTCATCAAAGCCATAGTTACATATATAGAGATCTGAAAACCGTCAAACATTCTTCTAAGAGATGATTTGCGAGCCAAAGTTTCTGATTAAAAAGCAAAAAATAAGCATTTTAAAAGGAAATATATATATATATATATATGTGTATTAATTATATTAATTATTATGGATATTGCTAAACCACTTGAGTATATGCTCACATTGACTTATCAAAGTCATAGTTACATACATAGAGATATGAAAACCGTCAAACATTCTTCTCAGAGATGATTTTCAAACCAAAATTTATGCATGGTTAGCTCGGTCACCAGCAAAACACAAAGAATCATTCAGAACCGAATCTAAATAAAGACCTGAAAGATTTATTATTTAACTTCATGACTTTACATATTTTGATGTAGTATTTGTAAATATTTGGTCAAATTGTTAGAAAAAGTATACAGAAATTAAACTCAATGTAGTGATCTGATTATAAATTCATATCGAGACGTTCAAAGTAAATGCACAAAATGGTACTGATGTTTGAATTAATTATATATATAAACAATATTGTTATTATTTATAATCATATAGACGCTTTGTAACTTATGTAACTTATGACAGTTTTTGAAAACTTGTTTTTAAAAAATATTTAGTAAAGTAACTATATTAATTATTATATATTAATAAGCAAAAAATAAGAATTTAAAAAGGAAATATCTATAATTTTTTTGAAAAAAAATAGAAATTAAAATTTAATACATGTTAATTGAAAATTTTATATTAGATATTAAAAAGCAAAATATAAGCATTGAAAAAGGAAAAATGTATATATATATATATATATATATATATTAGGAATTAAAATTTTAGACATGAAAATTTCTCAGAATTTGTGATAAAAAAACTTTATTCTATTATATAAAATCTTAAAAAATCTTTTAGCGATCTAACCAAAAAATTTCACCATAACTTTGTGGTCCTCTTGACCCGATTGAACCGAGCGGATATTGGTTTTTCTATACATGAAACATATATATATTTAAAAAATATAGAAATTAAAATTTTTGACATGACAATTTGTCAGAATTTGTGATAAAAATTTATTTTATTATATAAGATCTAAAACATCTTTTAGCGTTTTACCAATGATTTGTCACCATAACTTTGTGGTACTCTTGTCCTGATTGAACCGAGTGGATATTAGTTTTTCTATACATGAAACAAGATATTGTTAGTAAACACCTTTTTCACAGGAAAGACCAAGGATTGAAACCTCTAGAGTAGACTAGGTGGCTTATTATTGCATTGGATATTGCAAAACTGCTTGAGTATATGCTCACATTGACTCATCAAAGTTATAGTTATATACATAGAAATCTGAACCGTCAAACATTCTTCTTGGAAATGATTTTCGAGTCAAACATTCTTCTGGGAGATGATTTTCGTGCCAAAATTTATAATTTTGGTTAGTCCAGTAACCAGCAAAACGCAAAGAA
Source organism: Streptanthus diversifolius (assembly GCA_039880935.1). NCBI lineage: Eukaryota > Viridiplantae > Streptophyta > Magnoliopsida > Brassicales > Brassicaceae > Streptanthus > Streptanthus diversifolius. The sequence goes on from JAXGFM010000008.1 coordinate 2,743,534, forward strand.
TCATTCATAATCGATTATGAATAAACACTAGAAAAATTTATTATTTAACTTCATGACTTTACATATTTTAATATGGTAATTGATAATATTTTGTCAAATTTTTCAAAAAAGTATATAGAAATTAAACTCAATGTAGTGATCTGATTTACAAATTCATATCTAGATGTTCAAAGTAAATGCAAAAATGGTATTGATGTATGAATTAACTATATATATAAACAATATGGTTTTTATTTATAATCATATACACGCTTTGTAACTTATGTAACACATGATAATTTTTGAAAACTTGTGTTTGAAAAATATTAAGTTAAGTGATTATATTAATTATTAGAGATTATATTTTTAAAAATGTATAATAAAATTTTTGATATGAAAATTTCTTAGAATTTGTAATAAAAATCTTTTTTCTATAATATAAGATCTTAAAATATTTTTAACGTTCGAACCAAGATTTGTCACTGTAACTTTTCGGTACTCTTGTCCCGATGGAACCGAGCGGATATTGGTTTTTCTATACATGAAACAAGGTACTGTTAGCAAACACTCTTTTCATTGGAAAGACCAATGATTGAAACCCCTACAGTGGACTAGGTGACTTATTATTGCACTGGATATTGCTAAACGAGTTGAGTATATGATCACATTAGCTTATCAAAGCCATTGTTACATATATCGAGATCTGAAAACTGTCAAACATTCTTCAAGAGATGATTTTCGAGCAAAAATATCTGATTTTGGTTAGCCCGGTCACCAGCAAAAGCAAAGAATCATTCAGAACCGAATCTGTTGGAACACATGGTTACTTTATACCGGAATATACATGTAATGTCTTCTCATTTTTCTTAGTCAAATATTTAAATATCTAAGCATTTTGTAATATATTTGACTTTTGTTAAAACTGATATCTTTTTAATGGCAGTGACATGAAGGACAAAACTCAATATTTACATCTTTGAAGTAATTATGATGGAGCTAATAACCAGCCAGAAAGTTGTATATGAGATGCGATCTGAATATGATCCCCACATTTCTGTTTGGTTTAGAAAAATGTGCCTTAATAAAGATTCCTTAGCAAAGGGCATTGACAAAACCATCGAGGTCAAGGAAGAGACCCGAGAGAGCATCGATCAAGCAGCTGAACTGGCCAGTCACTGCTGCGCCAAGAAACCGGAACAGACACCAGAGATGAGTCATCTTGTCACTGTACTTGCTTTGCTAACTAAACAGTGGAACCAATTAAAATTGAGGAGAAGAAAGTTGTGTCTCTCCCAAAACATTTAAGGATGGCAGGAGCGTTAGTTGGAAAAAAGTAGCAACAACATCACTGTAGTTTGATTTGGTAAATGATGATTATGCAATGGATGTTATGTCATTGTTTACATACAAAAAGTCTTGTGAAGTATATGATTATTATTCAGAGAACTACTGGTACTTATCTTTTAGTTAATATTATATTTTAAAATTTTAGGTGACACATGATAATTTTTCAGAACTTGTGTTTTAAAAAACATGGTATTAATGTATGAAGTAATCATATATATAAACAATATGATTCTTATTTTCTAGATCATATACGCCCTTTGTAATTTAGGTGACAAATAACATTTTTCAGAATTTTTATTTCGAAAAACTTTAGTTTAAATGATTACATTTATTGTTAGAGATTAAAAAGAAAAACATAAGTGTTTAAAAAGATAGTTATGAAAATTTAAAGGTGACATATGACAATCTCTCATGACTTGTTTTTAAAAAAACTTATTTATTATATAATTTATTTTTTAGATCATATACATGATTTGTTATTTAGGTAACACATCACAGTTTCTCAGAATTTATATTTAGACAAATCGTAGTTTGAATGATTATACTAATTGTTAAAGATTAAAAAGCAAAAAATAAGTATTTAAAAAGTAAAAATTGGTATTTTAAGAAGTAAAATAAGAATAAAAATTTTAAGAGATACATAAAACACTTTATTTTATAATAAAATATATTATATAAGACAAGCAATTGAAAAAGATAGTTATAAACTTTATTTTATTGTATAAAATATTACAATACAATAGTTACATAAAAAATCAACACTCAACATATAAGTGCAAATAAAAAAGAGTTGTTTTCTTTTCACAAACATTTGTTTCTACAAAATCCGTAGGAAGAATCATTTCATGAGTCACTCAATAGTTTTGACTCATATGATTTCAAATTCGGACATCTCATCGGCCTTCAAGATTAAGGGAATTGGTAAATATTTTTGTTGATTATGTTATTACTCATAAATCCTCAAATAGACATTTGCTTACATCAAGCTATATATATAAACCCCGTGGAAATTAAGGAAAACATCGACTACGTTTTAGTCCATGAAGCATCCCACCCACACCAAAGATGCTAGGTCACTTCATCAAATCCTTATTACACACGTATAAAATTAAATGTAGTATGGGGCATATACTCCACTTCCAAATAATGTACATTCGTTTCTGTGTGGATTAATACCCTAACATTATCCTAGTGAAACATTTTGATTAAACTATTCAAAATGATCATATATGCTTGTTTAAGCGATTTAGCGTGTTAGGTGACGAATACTTTTTAGAATATAAGAAGAATAATTCATAAATTATAATCTTTTTCAAGAGTCATAATAGGAGGATGGTCTTCTCTTAAGAGATTATATTAATAGAAACATATGTGTCTCCACACAAAGATGTCTCTTGAAGGCATATACTATTATACTTGGACGATTAGTGTAATTGTTGTAATATAATTGGATTGAATGATGAGAAAGTTGGAGGAATACACCCCACTAACTTGGAAGACCAGAGGTTAATAGATCTTGAGGAATTTGGACCGTTGAGTTTGGCAGCACTACGATTTGTTGCCACTACTATAATTCCCTTAGTTTTGTACCTTTCTAGAAGACGGACGATATGTTATGTTTTGGAAATTTTACTTGACAAGTAGTGCAACAATCTTCCAATATTTTGGATTTATAAGCCAAAATAACATAAACGCCCAAAATATTATAGTTTTCATAATTTGGCTGTTATTTAAGAGGGAGTTCAAAAGTAATTTGAAATTGTAAAGTTAAGCTTGGAAGGCGAATGATCAAATACACATCAGTAGAAAAGACAAAATAACAGTAATCAGAGGGTATATAAGCATGAGTCAAGAGAGCTATGCATGTCTCGACAATGTGTGGATGCATATTATTAAATATCCCATTATGGTCAGGAGTATGGGGATGTTTGATAAGAACAAGGTAAGACTCTTGCTCAAAGAACCCGTGATATTACTTGTTTTAAATGTCATGGAAAATGATATAATACAAGAGAATGCCCAAACCAAATAATAATGATCCTCAAGACCAATGGAGAATATGAGTCTCAAGGTGAGGAGGACGGGAGCAAGCTGATTCTGAAGAGGAGTAACCAACTATCCTGAACTTGGTGAGAATTTGGTAACCAAAAGAGCTCTTAGTGCACTCTTTGATTTAGAAACCATGGAACGAGAAACCATCTTTGACTCTAGATGCACCATTGTATGTAGCTTAATCATTGATAGATGTTCCAACACTAATGTAGTTTGCAAATATCTTGTTGATAAGTTAGGTCTTAAGAAAATAAAGCATTCCAAACCATACTGGTTGAAGTGGCTTAATGATGAGACTGAGCGAAGGATTGGGGAGCAAGTCAATTTACATTTTCATGTGAGTAAATACAGTGATCAACTTAAGTGTGATGTAGTGTCAATACAACTAGATCATCTCTTATTTGGAAGACTGTGGAAGTTTGACAGAGAAAATTTACACAATGGGCGTACAAACTTCTATTGGTTCACACACAACAACCGCAAGCACAACCTAGTCCTTCTTACATCACAAGAAGTCCATGAGATTCAGAAAGCAATTGATAAAGGATGTAAGATACGTAAAAAAAAACTTATATGTCTCACCTAGTATTGCATTGAAATCGTTTGATCAAAAAGAACATGTGCTACTCATGATATTTAGAGAAACTTTGTTATCAGGACAAGAAGAGAACGAGCACCCATTTGAAGTACTCAAGCTTTTAGAGAGGTTCAAAGATGTATTTCCAGAAGAGATACAATCCAAACTTCCTCTAATAAAAGGCATTAAACATCAAATCAATCTAGTCCCCGGACAGCCTTTTTCCTACAAGCAAGTTTATAGAGTAAGTCATGAAGAAGCAAAGGAACTAGATAGAAAAGTCTAAGAGCTCATGTACAAAGGATACATTAGAAAAATCTTAGTTTTTGTGATGTTCCAGTTTTGTTGGTTCCAAAGAAGGATGATACTTGGTGGATGTATATAGACTACTGAGCCATAAACAACATCACCATCAAATATATGCATTTAGTTCCAAGGCTAGATGAGCTTAGTGGAGAAAATATTTTCTCCAAGATAAATTTGAAAGTGATTATCACCAAGTGAAAATGAAATAAGGAAATGAGTGAAATATTGCCTTCAAAACTAAGAAAGGCCTCTATGAATGGTTAGTAATACCATTTGGACTTACAAATGCTTCAAGTACGTTCATGAGACTCATGAATCATGTCCTAAGGGCACACATTAATAAGTTTGTGGTTATTTATTTTGATGATATTCTTATTCATAGTCAATATTTTGCTGATCACATAAAGCATCTATAAAAATTTCTAGAAGCGCGTATGCTAAAGAATCTTTATGCCAATTTTTAAAAATGTACTTTCTGCACTGATCAACTATTATTCTTAGTTTTTATTGTAATTTCTCAGGATTAAAGGTAGATGAAGAAAATATCAAAGCCATACAAGAATGTCAAACACCATCTACAATCGGACATGTGAAAAGTTTTCATGGACTAGCAATTTTCTATAGGAGATTTGTCAAAGACTTCAGCGCTATAGAAACACCATTGACTTTAATGATCAAGTAGAACACTGCCTTTAAGTGGAAGAAAGCACAATAAGATGCTTTCAACAAGCTCAAACACACCCTCACTCACACACAAATCTTGGTAGTATATAACTTGAATGTAATATTTGAGATTGAGTGTGATGCCTTGGGTACATGGATTGGATCTGTTTTGATTCATGGAGGCAAGTCCGTGGCCTATTTCAGTGAGAAACTAAGTGGAGTTTCACTCAACTACCCAACATATGGCAAAAACATCTATGCATTGGTGAGATCGCTTGAGACATGGCAGCACTATCTCATCTGGAAAGGAGTTTGTCATTCACACAAACCATGAGACTCTCAAATATAAGGGCCCAAACAACACTCAAGCAAAAGGCACGCAAGATAGCTAAATTTTTTGAAGATCTTTCCATTTGTGATCAAATACAATAAAGACAGAGAGAACACTGTGACTAATTCACTATCAAGAAGATACACTCTTATTTCCAAAATAGATGCCAAGATTATGGGATTTTAACATATTAAAGAAGGGTATGAAGCCGATCCGGACAAAAGTATATACAGAAACTACAAGGGCAGCCTTTGGAGTATTTACCAGCAAGATGGGTTTTTCTTCAATGAAATGAGGCTATACATCCCGTAAGGATCTATGCAAGAGTTACTCATTGGAGAAGCTCATGGAGAAGGTTTAATGGGGAACTTTGGTAGATACAAGAACATCAATTTGCTAGTAGAGAACTTCTTCTAACCGCACATGAAAAGAGATGTGGAGAAGTTCTTTGCCAAGTGCATCACTTGCTTGAAAGAAAAATCCATGTTACATATTTGGTTTATACATACCTTTATCTATTCCTAACATACCATGAGTGGACATCCCTTTGGATTTTGCTTTAGTTCTGCCTACGATCAATAATAAAGACTAGATAATCACCTTTATCTATTCATAACACACAATGAGTGGACATCCCTTTGGATTTTGCTTTAGTTCTGCCTAAGATAAATAATAAAGAGTACATTTTTGTAGTTGTATAAAGGTTCTCTAAGATGACTCATTTTATTCCATGTATGACGCTACACAAATTGTTGATCACCTCTTCTTCAAAGTAATAGTTTGTTTACATGGAGTGTCAAGGACCATTGTATCAGACCGTGACATCAAATTCTTAAGCCATTTCTAAAATACATTGTAGAAAAATTTAGGCATCAAGCTACTCTTCTCAACAAATTTTCACCCACGAACAGATGGCCAAATTACACCGCACACTCTCAACACTATTAAGAACCATGGGTTGTAAGAACTGAAGTAATTGGTTATCATGCTTACCATTCATTGAGTTTTCTTATAATTATACCAAAAACTCTGCTATTAAACATTATCCTTTTGAAGTTGTGTATGGATTCAATCCTGAAACCCCATTAGATCGTGCTACACTGCGTCAATTAGTTGTATCTTCAAGCATAGAAAGATAAATGAAATCTGAATTTTTCAAAAAGCTTCATCAAAGAATCAAGGAAAATTTGGAGAAAAAGACCTAGAGACTGGACCACAAGAGGGATGAATGGACTCGTGATACACCAAGGTTCTTCGCGTCTAGAAGCTAGATCAAGGCATGAAGAATTTGAATGCTAGAGACTAAGGAAAAATCGGCTGGACTGTGTAATTTGCTTCTAAAAATCGTGTTTGTCATTCCCATGGGAGGCTAAGGTTTTAATTATCCTAGCCTTAAAAATAAAAAACAAGTAGTTCTAAAAAAAACAACAGGAAGTTCAGAACTTACAGAAAAACAACAAGCAGTTTAAAACTTAAAAAACACATAATTATTCTAAGTATAGAAAACTGCTGGAGCTTTTCTTCACTGAAGATTTCTCATCTTCTGATTATTTCAGGGGCTTGTAAAGGATGATTATCGTAGAACAGACCCTGATTTGCAAAATAGAGGTGTTGCCTCGTTAAAACCCCCTTCGGAAAACTCATTGGGACAAAACCGAAGGTAGAAAAAAGAGTACAATTCTCTAGCATGTCTTTGTGTTTCTTTACTCTATGGTGATAGTAAAGACACCAGAAGATGATGTATGACACTGGAGAAACTCAAATTAAAGGTTTATTAGGGCTCCTCTCCCTTGCTCTTGTGGTAGGCTGTTGAGGATGGACAAGGGTTGGTTGATCCTTGCTCGAGTACAACTTCTACTAGGTGGTTAAACTTGTGTGCGATGGCTCTAGCTCTCTGGCAAGTTATAGGTCCACTTGGTACTTAGGGAATGATCTTCACTCACTCTGGATCAGCTGGCGTTGTTGAAGAGCCAATGTCCTCATCAGATTGTGTAACTTTCTCAGCAATGATCAAACGATGATGTGAATGGATTACCGGTTGTAGTTGGTTGTTTAACTCTCCTTACAACGGTTAAGACGTGGATTTGGACCAAGTGATGGTAGATTGATGGTCGCCACTTATGGAAAGAGTTTTAATAATATAAAAGGGTTTTCTTGAGATGGAATCACTCACTTTCTCTAAAAAAACTTGCAACAATACGTTGAACAAAACAAACTTATTTATTGATTAAAAATGAAACCAAATACAAGGACTTTGAATACTAAGGAAAACAAGAGTAACCACAAAATATATGTTAGAATATTGAACTGAACTAGAATTAAATACATACCTTAGCCTCTAGTTTTTGATACTCCTTCTCTTATCGTAAGTCTTTTTGTTTGGCTTGAAGGTATTAAGTAAAACAGTGAGTTTCTTCTCTTGCTTCTTATTCTCTTGGCTTGTGAGAAAAACAGCTGTACTTGAACTTCTTTGCTTTTTAGAGGGTAGTAATCAAAACGATTAGCTTTGATTAGTTGGTGTAATCTTAGATATGATAAGTCTTTTCTCCTTGTGTAGAAACGACAAGCACTCCTTTGGATCGTATTGTATAGTGCATGGTTTGACCTGGTCTTATTATGGATATTCTTGTTGTGGAATGGCAAGTTGCGGTTTCTTCGAGATGGTTTTTTTTGTTGGACTTCTTCATGTTGATTGACGCGAAGTAGATGTTCCACAGCTTTTTTGAATTTGTCCTTTAAGACTTTAGTTCTTGACCTTTTTGTTGGTCTTTGTCTCATGCTTGGTATTTGTGGTTCTATGGTCTCATCATTCCCTTATTCTTGAGAGTGTTCTGACCTCACAACAGATTATTTTGCATGAAAATTAGTTAAGTCATTAACATTAAAGGTAGGAGAAAAGTGTAACTCACCTGGTAGTTCCAGCTTATAAGCATTGTCATTTATCTTCTCTAGAATTGTGAATGGTTCATCTCCTCTTGGTGTATGCTTGGACTTTCTTTGATTGGGGAATCATTCTTTCTGCATGTGTAGCCACACACAGTCTCTTGGTTCAAAGGTAACCTCCTTTCTTCCTTTGTCAGCTTGTAAATTATACTTCTATAATTTTGTCCAAAAAGCTTCTATAGTTGTATCTTCTTGTTTAACCAGGAGAGGTTCTCCCTTGTTGGCACAAACACCATCCCATTGGGTCTGCATCCTATTCTGACAACCAAAGTTTGTATCATCTTTGGTATCAAAACTGAAGATTCTACCTTCTCAGGGAGTGTCTAAACCTATCTTTGTTTATCTCATTGATTGCAATTTTCATTCATATAAAGAAAAATTGACAGAATCCTACGTATGCAGAATTAAGAATTTGGGACTGTTTAATTGAGAGCTTGATTTTTAGTAGGATTGAGTTTGGAGTAGTTAGATACCTTAAGTTGATAGGATTCTAGAGTTTGCATACAAAACTATAGAAAAATCGGCTAGAATTTTCGTATTTCACTTTGATTTTGGTTGTTCTGCAGTTGACAGGTACCCTACACAAGGAGGAATCCGATCCCGGATCGATCGATCTCCCTCTGCAAACGGCTATAGGAAAGACTACATTTACTGGAAACCCTAGATGAGAAGAATCAGGAACAATCGATCAATTTTGGATCGACCGATCCACCTTGGCGAGTAACTACGGGATCGACCGACCGGCCTTAGATCGATCGATCGCCCTCCAAATCGACTGGATCACTCTCTTGCGGATAAATACAAGATCAATTGGTCACCTATCAGATCAATCGATCACCCATTAGACCGACCGATCCAACCCTCGACGAACGAATCCCAAATCGACCGCTAGACTAACCGAACGACCGAGCACCCATTAGATCGACTGATCGCCTATCGGATCGATCATTCCTCAAATGGATCAATTCCCCCTTCAGAACAAAAATGTCTGACAGCTCAGAACAACGAGATGCCACTAATGACATGATTTAGATGCTAGCAGCCATCAATAGGCAACTCAGAAACATGGCGGCTGGTATGGATCGTTTGGGGCAATTCTTGCATCCGGGAAGACCAGATATACCTGAAACAGCTAGGCAAGGAGAAGCTCGTGGCTTGGGAGAACAACCAGATCAAGCGTCATCATTTCATGCCCATACACCACCTTTCTATGCACCACCATTCCATGCCCAAACACCACCATTCCATGCACCACCGCAACCACCACCGTACCAACATTTTCCGGAAGAGTGGACCCAGAAGCATATCTTGACAGGTACAGAAGGATGGAGCATATCTTTGAATACTATAGATATGCTGACCCAATGAGAATAACTCTATCTACAGCCCAATTCACTGACCATGCTCTTACTTGGTGGGACAGAGAAGTGATTGAGAGGAGGAGAAACCGGTATGGGAACATAGTGACCTGGAAAGAGCTCAAATACATCATAAGAAGGCGCTATGTACCACCACATTTCTACCGAGACATGCAGAAGCGTTTTAGACGTTTGACACAAGGCAGCAAGAGTGAGGAGCAGTACTATGAGGAGTTTGAGCACTTGAGGAACATGTTGGAAGTAGAAGACTCTTTGGAGAGTATAATGGCATAATTTGTGGATGGTTTACAGGAAAGTATTGCTAGGAAGGTTGAGAGACAGACATACCATGACTTTCGAGAGTTGCTACATCTTGCCATTCAAATTGAACAACAGAATAAACGCAAGACAGCAAACAACATTTGGCCTAATACCATCTGGAACCTCACGATTAAGCCAACAGAGAGGAGCACTAGTACACCAGGATATAGCCGGTTCAATAGAAAAGTGAGTGAACTCACCAAGACGACCAAACCCGACCCTAGTGCACCTCAACATGCTACGCCAACTGCTCTCTCTCAACGGAGCCGAGACATCTTGTGTTTCAATTGCAATGGGAGAGGATACATGGCGAGATAGTGTCCTAATCAACGAGTCCATTCATCCCTCGTGTATCACGAGTCCATTCATCCCTCGTGTGATCCAAATAGCTTCTAACTTTGTGTTTAACCAGGAGACTTTCTCCCTTGTTGACACAAACACCATCCCATTGGGTCTGCATCCTTTTATGACAACCAGAGCTTGTATCACAACCAGAGGCCTTGATCCCATTACTGTTCATTGTAGAACCATCAAAACGGTCCTTCATCATTGGCAAAATGGTCTTAAAGCCTGATAACTTCATTATCTGAATAAAAAGTAACAATGCGATATTAAAACCAGTTTTTGACAAGTGATTTAAAACAAGTAAATCTCTCAAGGACTTGTGATTTGCATTCGAGAGGGTAAAACCAAATTTACCATGTACAATGATAAACGAAAACCAGATAATAATCCAACCCATCAAAAGTCAAAGTGGAAAGGTTTGAAACATCAAAATAATAATTTTAAGAAGACGTGAGGAAGAAACAGTGTATGTCCCAAAAGAAAGTTTATGACTTTTATTAATAGAACACGAGTTGCACAACAACACAGTTGAAATTTTATGCAAAAAGGTAAAGAACACTAAGAAAAAAATATGATTTAAACATCGAAAGCAAAGTGACCAAGACGTAATTGCCATTAGGTCAGATAAGTTTTTATTGCGGTGATAACTTGAAATTTTGCAAAAGAAGAAATAGAATCTAGCCACTCATACATCCCATTTTAATGCTGCATGTTATAAGGAGCGCCACCATTGTTAGATCCCTCACCTGAAAAGACCAAGATCAAAAGTGATGGTAACATTATTATCAACATAAAACTCTTCTTAATATATGGAACATAAAAAAATTTGTATTAACATAACTGAACGAGATAGTAGAGGTAGTGTCGTTCAACCAGTGTGTTTTATAGCATGACCCGAGTATCATCAAAAACAACAGCTTCATTCCCTTGGTAAGGCGAGTGCAGTGCAAGATTTTCCAAGTCTGACGTATGTGGTTAGACGTTCCAGTGTCAAGCAACCATTGAAGGAGTGTCAGAAGCAGCCGATAAATTCGTGTGATGAGCACGAGTTTACCATGACGTGGGTTTAGCATGGAATTGCGGAGCAGAGTTGACAACAACTATACAAAATTGTGTGCAACATTTTGTGCGCTATGACCTTGAACATCATATGCTTGACACTTTCCAAGTAAGGTCAGGAAGACCTCAGATTAACGACTAATGATTTCCAAAGAACTAAGTCTGCTGACGAAGGTCAAATTATAGTTGCTGTTGTGGCAAAAAATTGGCCTTTGTTTTCATTCTAGCAGCATTCGCAGTCATCAGAAAAACGTGAACCAATCAGGTTTTCAGTTATCAAGTTTGTCATGTAATTCTTCAACTGACCGTGAGTTTTCTCTTCTATTATTTTTCTTAACGATACCACGATGATCATCATCCAGACTATCAGAGATCTATTCTATAACATCCCCTTGGTCGATTAGCTTGCTAAACAGGGCCATTCGATTCACATTAGTCTTCACCGATTAAATATATTTATCGATTGAAAGGTGCTCTCTAGTGTTTTTTAGTTGCTCTTTTACATTTTTCATATGATCACAAAAAGGATGCAATATTGAAATTGATGTCTTTTCTAGCTGGTCCATGCCTCAAGTGAATTAAGATGAGAGATTGATGCGATATTGAAATTGATCCGAGCAATATTGAAATGATCAATTTTTTTTGCTCTTCCAACGCCGTCAATGCTAGATTTGGTTCGGTCAGATTGTTGATCTGCACTGTTGGAGGCGGAATCAAGGTGTCATCGATGATGAATTGCTTCAGATTGTGTCCCTCGATAAACATAAAAATTTGGAGACTCAAGGTGATATAGTTTGAGGTTGTGGGTCAAGTCACATTACCCATACTCGCGGAGAGACTTGGATGTTGTGGGTCGTTTGGGTTGACAATCGTTTCAGAGCTAGCTTGAGCGGAAAAAGAAGAATCAGAAAAAACAAAGAAGTTTGGGATATTATTGGAAAATTGTCAAAAGCTGGAAAAAAGTAGGTTTAAGAAGATATGATATGATATGATGTCATATCCTATCATATATGTTTTTTTGTTTTTTTTGTCAACAATACATGGTAAAAAAACTAAAATTTACTAATTAATCAATCTAGGGGAATATAATTAATGTATATCATATCCGTTGGTAGGCTCTTTGTGTTCCTTGCTAGATTGTCAGCTCTGTTGTTAGTCGCTCTTGGGCTGAAGATAATTTTATAAAAAATTTGAGAGAAAGCTTACAGATATTATTGTGCTTGCGAAAACATAAAATAAAAATATGGAAAGAAGCTCGGAAACTAGATAACAAAAATTCCATGACAATACCCCCTCAAGTGGAGGCCGCTCAGCCAGATATGTGGAGATGTAAAGTAGATGGATCCTGGAATATGATATTATATGTACAATATATGTACAATATATGATATTATATCTCAGCATGATATGGCATCACATGTATGTGAATACATACATACAAATTAGGTTATGTCTGTTAAACCCTCAACTATAAGTTAATCCATTTACCCTCAACCATATTAATGAAATAACCTTTTAGTTAAAATCTGTTAAGAAAGTAGATCTCCAAACTACGGTAAAATAAGCTTATAATATATCTGTTTTTTTTTTTTTCCTTGAATCAAAATGGAACTTGGCTTTCACAAGCATCATCACTGAAAATTACTTTTTACTTCGTTTGAAATGGATATAGTTAGACTTTTATAGATTTAGTTGTGGTTTGTCGTTTCTTAGTTTAGACTATGAACAAATTTTCATAAAATTTAGTTTGGATTTTTTTAAGATGAATAAAAGTTTTAAGATGAATAAATGTGTATAGCATACATTCTATGCTCTCAATAAAGAATGACAACTTCGATAGCATATATCAGCCCATGACTTTGCAAGTCCATTTCCAAGCTCTAAATCCAAGTCTTCTTGTAGCAATGTCATGAACCACTCCTAATTGACTTTGTTCTCTACTGGAATAATAGCCCATGCAATGAATATTCTGATAAATCATTTAATATTTCACATTTTTTGCTATCCAATTTATCACGCTATTTAATCATTTTGTTCATTGTTTTTGTTAACAAATGTAAAGATGTAAAAAACTATAAAGGTTGTTGAACATTTTGCTAATTTTGTTTATTTTAATACATCAACTTTCGATATCATGTCATTTAACTTTTTTGAATTAACTGTTGTTATCTATCTGTTAACTTTTTTTAAATAATAAAATATTAATATTTTAATTAAAAAATAATTTTTTTAAAATATGTTTATAGAAAATTTAAATATTATTTATGATTTTATCATATTTTTATATTTTTTAATTTATTATGAAATTTTTTTTTGAAGTAAAATAAAAATATTTTATTACTTAAAGAAAAGTTAACAGATAGATAACAACCGTTAAGTCAAAAATGTTAAAATGACATGATATCGAAAGTTGATTTATTAAAATAAAAAAATTATAAAATATTAATATTTAAGAAATCATAAAAAAATTTAAAAGTTTCGAGAAAATCATAGATATTTTTAGATATACTGAAAATTGAAAAAAATTCTTAAACTCTAGATTCAGCTACATCAGATCCAATTGATTCTTGTGTGTCCTTTAAATCAATCAAACAACATCCATAATTTTATTTCCAAGAAAATTGGATACAAAGAGTAAACTATTTTTTCTACATAACGCATAAAACTGAGTTTGGTAAGTATTAAAATATATTGATTCAAACCCTAGCTTTATGGTTTTTATTTAGTACATTTTATGATAAATATTAAACATTTTTATGATATATAATATTTCATATTCCTTTGCAGTATATCAAACATTTGTTTGTTTGTTTGGTGAACAGTATTTGATCTTATCAATAGTGTTCATATTGAGCAATTGTTAGCGTCTTTTTGTATATACATTAGAACATTTTAAAGATTTTCATGATTTTTTAAATGTTTTTATGAAATTTATTATTTTTGATTAAAATCTTAATATTTTATTGTTTTAAAAATATTAATAAAGAAATAACGACCCTTAAGTCAAAAATGTTAAATAGTCATAATATCGATAATTGATGTATTAAAATAGGTAAATTTTTTAATTAAGGTATTAATCTGGATAGCGAAAAATGTGGAATATTAACTTATTGAAACAAATTTGGGATATTTATATGAAATTTTTCGTTTAAAAATAATCAATCCAAATAAATTATACGTCAAGATGAACTCTTTCATCCAGTTTTATGAGCTTCAAAGCATGTGTAAAACTTTTCAAAAACTTAATCTTTTGTCCTAATATCATGGTTGAACCAGGATTTGACTCATGAAGCTCTTATGCATAATCAAACATCCATGTAAACTGCTCAGCATATTCATCACTTATTATTATATGTAACATAATTTGTCTTGCACTCTGAAATTTTGTTTTTAGAACCGGAAGATCTTGGTTTAGCAATCTGATCTGCACTCAAATTTTGACAAGTCCTAAACTCATTCAGAAAATCAGCTGCTATCTTAGGTGCACTATATAATTTCACTACATCTGTTAGATAACAAGTATGAGTGGAATTATACGATCTCACAACCATATTAGTAGACCGGCTGTTTAATGAAGCATATATCCTCCAACTACAACAATCTTGTACACATGCTGCAGCTACTTTCTTTACTTTCAGATTTTTTAAAATGGGTATTGACATTCTCTTTAACAGCATACTTCTCAATCGCTTTCTTGCAATTTTTGGAGACAAACGCTTGACAAACAAACAAAAATAGCAACTTGATCGCCATCATCATCTGCATCATCACGATAAAAATCAGTAGGTTCATGTTCGTTTTTAGGTTCTTCTTCCCTAACAAGCACATCTTCAAGATATGAATCATCATCCCTAACAATATATAGATTAGTACTTTCCAACACATGAGTGCAATTAATCATTTCTGCAATGTCAACATCACCAGACAATTCTTTTCGATTATGATCTTCTTTTGATGAAAAATATGAGAACTTATCATATTATCTGTAAAAACCTTCATTCTGAACCATACCTACTAGCATTGATACACTTGCATTTTCAAACTCTACCCTACACCGCCTTATATCAACACCAATATATGAACCATCTAATGCCCAGTATCCACCCACGTATAATCGAAAGAAACTCGTCCTTTATCCACAACAAAGTAACAAATCCAGCATGGATCACACATGGAATTTGTTTGTTATGTTTGTGTTTGCTTTCAAGTTTCGACAATCTACATATCAGTTTTTGTTGTTTTTAAAATTCTTGATATGTCAAAACTAAAGTGGAAATACAACAACCATCAAATGAATTAGATTTACCTAATCATCTTCAACAAATATGAAGTAGAGCTCTCCGAAATCCTACTCGACTACGGGGATTAGATGAGTAAGGTGCACTCGTCTTCGGCGAATAAATGAGTAAGGTGCACTCGTCTTCGAATCTCACTACCAAACTCTATCTATATCACCTACCACGCTTATTTTGAGACCTCTCTCTCTCTTGTCGTTTTTTTCGTTTAAAATGGCCTAGAGATAATAATTGTTTAGTTTTCAAGCATTGCTAAAGACAGAGGGTCAACTTTATTTTATTTAAGGAATGATTTCGTTAAGAAAATAGTTGAGGATTTAAAAATGGATGGGTCTATAGTTGAGGGTTTGTTTCATTAAATTCCCATTATCTTAATAATTCCATAAAATCTTGGTAGAATCGAACATCAATTCCTTAAAACAAAACATGTTTTTAAAGTTTATTTAATTTTGGTTGGAAGTTTATTTCTAACCAAATCTGAATTGTACTAGAAAATTAGTCCGAAAATGGATTGTGTATTCTTTAATCCAGTTGATCGATAAACAGGTGAGGAATCATCTTTTATCAATCCGAGCAATTGGAGATACCAAATACAAGGAAGCACTCGTAACTTGGTTTGCTGCAAAAAGCTAAACTCTGAAAAGTTTTCACAAAATCTCAAAATTACTTAATGCAAAAACAGTTTTTTTTTGTTTGAATAAAATTTTACATTATTTTTTTTTATAAAAAAATCAGATTGTGATGCCTGTAACCAAGTAACTATGCAACAAAAAAGAGTAAGGTCCAAGCTCTCTCTCTCTCTCTCTCTCTCTCTCTCTCTCTCTCTCTCTCTTCTCTCTCTCTCTCTCTCTCTCTCTCTCTCTCTCTCTCTCTCTCTCTCTCTCTCTCTCTCTCTCTCTCTCTCTCTCTCTCTCTCTATCTGCTTACTAGAAAAGAAAGGTAACTAGGTAAGGTTGCATTTTAATCATCTTCAATGAGACAACTACTTACGGATTTAATACCTTAAGGCACGCAGATTATAATTTTGTCAATATCCCAAGTTGTTTCCAACATATCCTCAATCTTAAGCCATACAACTCTTCCTTGAATAACCACTACAACATCTAATAATGATTCAATATTTTTACTTTCTCATGCTATCTTCTATATATGATTTGTGTAAGGTTGTAGGTGCTTTGGTTCTGGCATTAGGAGAGAAATGATGGAAGCAAAAGGTGATAATGGCTCTGGTGATGATGATGTAAAGTGTAAACCATGAGGAATCATAGTCCCATAAGAATCATATTATTGCTCTGAATTCCAAATATTTTAAATTTCAACATGCAAACCACATTATTTCTTGATTTATTGTTTTTCTGGGTTAAAACTCTACCATGTCTCCTCCTATATTTGCTTTAAAGTTTTAATGTTATAAAGATATCATGATGAGCAAATTCATTATACAAATAACTATATGAAATGTAAAGTCCAAGCGTGGTAGAGCTACAAGGTGTGATAAATGTCCTGGAAAAGTAAACCATAAAGTAATATGAAACTTACAAGCCAAAAGATAAGAAAAAAAGAAATGATCAAGTAAACATTCTCATATTATAGAATTAGTCATCGAGAAGCAGCCGGAAGCCCAAATTTATAATCATAGAAACAAGAAACTAACTGAAATGCCTCCATTGCTCTATTCGCCAAATAGACAATTATCAAGATTATTAGAGTATTGGTGTTTGCTTGGAAATGAAAATTCGTAGTTTGGTCTTAATGGCGAAAAAAGCCAATTCTAAGATTGTTGGCAACCAAAACTTATACTCTAAGAAAGAACATGTATAGAAAAATGAATTGATTCTATATCGCCACTAGCTAGTAGGAGAAAGAAAAAACTCAAGTAATTTTGCTATTTATTTCGGCCAATAAGTTTGTTAAAAATGTCATTCTAAGCATTTGTTCTAAATGATGTACAAAGCAAATGCTTCGCATGTTTAAGGGAATGACCGGACGTGGGTGTGATCAAGACGCCAAAACTTTAGCCGCTGGTATTGCACAGACCATATCCTCCTTATATATCCGAAGATGTTGCTATTCTGGTTGCAAGAGATATAATTGATCATTATAGATATCTTACTTATTTAATTAAAATCTGCATACAAACTTATGAGGCCATACATCATAGAAAGACCTTAAAACAGGACTCAAAAAAAAAAATGAAGTGGTTACACGATCCCTTTCTTGCAACCAACACTCTCTTTACGACACTTATTCGGTTATGATCTTAGTAGTACTCTTCGACTTCGATAACCAAAAAAAAAGAAACTGAAACCCATCAGTATATACAAAAAAGAAGACCGCCCAATCCATCCGTGGCTGCTGCAGCTGCTAATAGATGTGCATAAACACAGCTCTTTGTAGACGGATGAACCAGATTAGTGACAAATGTTACCTACCATTGGCATGATACTAGTCATTACATATATAATAAGTCTTTTAGGTAGTTAATAGACGATGGTCGGGTCTATAATAGCTCGTCCCATGGCCATCGTCTTATTAGCCGGTTCTTGTTCAGAAGAGCTTCTTTAAAGATTCATGCATAGTTAAGCACGAATCTTCCAGGTCCTCCTCATCTATCATCATCTCCTCTGAACGACACTCCTCACTGCAAAACGCTTTCTCACCTCTGCAATTCATCAGCACACAAACATCAAAAGTTTAGATTTTTCCAAACCTCTAAAACATTCTTCGTTCTATTATACATCTGAAATTCCAGATCTATACATAACATTCTCTAAGTTGTGCAACTCTTAAACATCATAGGCTTGCGTGTGCATATGCTCATTTGTATGTGTATTAGAAAGTATTGGAAACAAAAACGCACCTGTACATATATATGTCTTCGCCAACTTCAAGTTTCTTGTTGCAGAAGTTACATACGCTGAGAAAGTTTTCCAAGGCAAACATGGAATCCAACTCTGTCTCAATATGCTTCTCTTTGTCATCAACCTCATCCTTGTGACACTCCAAAACTCGGTCACCGTAAATATGAGTGGTTTTCGGGTTAGGACCATGTGCAATGATACAAGTGTAGTCCTCTGACATCTCCATCTCATCATCAGATAGACAACAGGAGACTGCATTTTCAGAACCAATACCTGGAAAGTACCCTTCTGCGCCGAACTTGGATTGAGACAGAACTCGGGTTTTTCGACAATCATTTGCGGAAAAGGAGCGGTTTTCTAACCGGATTGGCTCAGTCTCACCGATTTCGAATATAACACCAGATCTTTCCTTTTCGATGTTCAAGGACTTGGTTTCTGGGAACAACTTGGGATGTTTGTCCCTAATCTTAGAAGACTTGATCCTCAAGGCTGGTCCAAACACGACATCTGGTGACAAAACCCGATCATCACCGAGAGAATCCACAATGCCTAACCCAACTTTGGCAGGGCCACAACAACAGTTAAGATGAGCAGTGAGTGATGATCTAGGAGATCTGAAGAAGAATGGGTCAGCCATTGTAGACAACATCCTGAATTCAAGAGGAGATTTAGGGCTTCTGACAAAATCAGAATCTGAGATGCAATTGTTGTTGTTCAGACCAATCATGAGACTCAGAGCCAGTGGATTAGTGATCGCTTTGTTGTTGTTGTGTCCGACCAGATCGGTTTGTGGATCTACAGACTGAGACATTGTTTGATCTTTGTGACGAAACCTTGCTCTTGTTTTCAGCATCTGTTTGCATACATCAAAACGTATCAATAGACTAATATAACTTTGTGTATTCATACAAAATTGTGCCGACAAATTAGCATCAGATAAAGTTTAAATCAAAAGTCCCGTATTATTTGGTATTCAAGTTACTCTATCTTTTTATTTTACAAAAAATAATTATAAGGATATATGAAATATCTAAAAGGAACCAAAGAATGAGAATTTTCAAGAATATGCCAAAATATTCTTTAAAATAATTTTCTATGAGGAATTGCATAAGAAATCAGCGGAGAAATATTTGCAACGGACAATAATAAAATGAGAATTTGTGATTATTTTTTAAAAAAATATGTGAATATTTTACCTGTTAGCCACAAACCTTAAATATATATTAGACAAATAAACAAATTTCTAAAGTTATTCAAAAGAGTAGTAAAGAAAAAACTCTGAAGAAAAAAACCATGCAAACTTTTATTAAAAAAAAAAACATGCAAACTTTACATAGACAAGAAAATTCTAGAGAATGAAAATTCGAAGCAGATACATAAGAAACTATATATATCAAAGCAATTATAAGGGAAAATTAGCTTCTGGGTTTTTTAGCGTTTTCAAAATATTAGCTTCTTATTAATCTAAATTTAATTTTGGAGATGGGTTTCTTACACGGATCTTGTAATCTCAATCTGTATCAATACTTCTTGTGGGAAAAATAAAATAAAAAATAAACAAAACTAAGAAACAGCAGGAAGCAGAAGGACATAGACGCTTATGAAAGATAAATTGGAGAAGAAGATAGGAAATTAAAATAGACAGACCCGAGAGGATCCTGGATTCGGATCTTGAGACGGATCAGGACTCAGGAGGAAGGATCCTAAAGCGTGTGAGAGACTGAGTTCTGAAGGTGAAGAGCTCTTTTCTCTCACTCAAGTTCTTGAAGAAAGAGAAAGAGTGAGCTTTTCGAAATACTTGGCTCTCTTCTCACTCTTCTCTATACCATTTTTTGGGCCTTTATGCATTGTTCTTTCTCTGTTTCCTTTCTCCTTTTCTATTTTTTAATATTTGTTTTTGTCTCAGAGGTGTCGATTTCATACGCACTTCTTTCAAAATAGATCCAAGAAAATTACAAAATTTACCACTTTCCTTTTTATTTTTCCACCAAAAATGAATATATTAAGTTAGGTGAGAAGAGTTTGTCACAGTTTTGGGCCTTTAACCATAGGGAGCTTAATTGAAAAGTGGGGAACAAAATTATATTGGAAAGTAAGACCCTTATTAGTAACTTGGAACGTCATTTTACAACTATTTTACCAATTAAAAAAAATTTACAAAACAGAAATATATTAATAGTCACACTGTATTAAATAAATATAAATTTGTATAAAATTTGAGAAAATTAAATAAAGTAAAAAAACAACTTTTCAACATCTTATATAATAAAATAGAATGAATAATAAATAAAACTATTATATTTGATTTTTAAATGTCACAAGATATAAATAAATATATATATATATATATATTATTATATAAAGTAAAAATAAGTTAACTAGTTACAGTAAGAAAATTAAAATTTTCTAATAATATTTAATAGATTTATTTTTATAATAATTAACTCAATCAAAATTTCTAATAATATTTAATAGATTCTGTTATTCCGCAAGATCTATCCAGTCACACAAAAATTTTATTCCACAATTCTCATTCCGCAAGTTTTGAATTATTCCGCATTTTTTTCAAAAAACATTTCAGCAATTCCACAACTACGCTTAACAATCAAAGCCTAAGGCACTGATTGGTAATCTACAAAATAGCAGAATCGCGTTCAAAAATGTGATCCCGCAATTTTTTTTCCAATTAAAAAAAAATTACTTAATAGAAAAAACGCAAAAATGCGAGTCTGCATTTTCACTGAAAAAATACAAAGATATTTTCATTAAGCAAAAAAGTGAGTACAAAGTAGATTTTGGCAGAATCAAAGTTTTATAATTATTTAATTATAAAACAATAACATTTAATACTTCTTAATAAATATTAATAAAAAAAATTAAACATTTAATTAAAAACATTTAAACCAATAAAAAATATTAATAGTCACACTATATTAAATAGATATAAATTTGCATAAAATTTAAGAAAATTAAATAAAATAGAACAAAAACTTTTAAGCATCTTTTATAATAGAATAGAAAGAGTAATAAATAAAAATATGATATTTAATTTTTCAATATCATAAGATATAAATAAACTAAATTTTTTAACTAATTAAAATAATAAAATTAATTTTTTTAATAATATTTAGTCAATTTATTTTTATAATTATTAGCTCAATTATAATTTCTAAAATATTTAATTGATTCTGCCATTCCTCAAAATCTATTCAATGACACAAAAATTTTATTCTACAATTCTCAGCAGATTTTAAATTATTTCACAGTTTTTATTTTAATTTTCTGTAATTACACAATTACGCAAGTGTTACCAACCAAAACCTAAATTTCGATATGCACAATTGTTTGCCTAGAGTGGGAATGTGTCCAATTGAATATGTTCAAAGTTCTTCACCTAGCATTTTTCGTTTGTAATGATCGTTTGCCTATGAATGTTAGGTACTCTATTTTGAGTTATGTCCAATATAACCTTCACATATCTTTTATTAATTATACAACACATATAAATCATTTTTTAACTGAAAAACACGATTTCAATTAGTTATTTTTTTCTTCTTATTAGAATTTTGTTTCTGTAAAATTTTGCATATCCATTTTGGATATCAGGATAAGAACAAATAATAGCCAAAGATGAGCAATTCGAATAATAAAAATATTTTTCAACATATTATCAATAATATATGGAAATAAATTTTGATAAATGGAATATTTTGAAAAATTGTAAATTAAGATATTTTAGGATTTATGTATTACATAATAAGACACTTTTAACTATTAAGAAATTTTAGACAAGACTAAAATCTATTTTATTTTTTATTGATTTAATATATATATATATATATTTTCATTTCTACAATCTCTACAATTATGTCTGAAAAACAAAGAATTTTTGTTGGTTATTTGCTTTTAAATTTTTGTTTATATTTGATTATAGTAAAACTAAAAAGAATATTAGAGAGATACGAACAACAGAAGAGTGAATAGTGGTGTTTGGTGTTGATGTGTTGGATTATCAAAGCATATTAATATTTTTATAACTTGGAGATCAGATTGTGGATACAACATTTACCACAAACATATCCACACAAACATGTCCATAAATAATTTCATGCAAACGTATCCACATAAATACTTAAACAAAAACGTATCGAAAAAAATGTTTTACAAAAAAGTATCAACACAAATATTTCAATATATCCATACAAATGTTTCAACAAAAGGTTATCCACACCAGCATGTCCATAAATGATTTCAAGCGAACGCAAATGTCTTATCGTGTAATCAACTGTTTTAAAGTCTGCACTTATACAAATAAATAATAACTTTTAAATGCTCAAAGTTACATTTTAAGATACTTTCACTATATTTTTTTTACGAAACTCATTTTTTACTATGAGTGTATTACATTACTAAACACTTTTCATCAGTTTTTATATATATTAGACACTTTCTACTACGTAAGTATTTTTAAGATATTATACCCTTAAATAAATCCACTAACTAATCTTCTTAAATTATTTGGTTACCAATTCTGTATTTGACTGAAAATTTAAAATCAAATGGTTTGTGGCTACTTATTTCTTATCCATATTAAATTCTTTACTCTTTTATCTTTGTGATTACATTTTTTGTCTCGTTTTTCTTGTTTTTTATTGTCTTTCATTCTTTTCTTTCCCCATTTTTCTGCCATGGTAATCAATAGCAAGTGCGACCACTCCGACGATGATGATGACACTCTCTCCTCCATGAGCATCATCCCTCCTTTCAGAAAAAATCAATCTTACAGTCATCATTTATGTGCCTCCGGTGAAAATATTCATCACTACGACCAATGCTAGTCTACCAATGACAAAATGGTACGACTTGTAATGAACATGACTATTTTGCGACCACAGAAGACTTGGATTCAACAGAAGAGGAGAATGAAGAAGAGGAAGAAGAACGGATCAGCTTCAACGCGGGACATGAACTGGGCATGAACCACGGCCAGCCCGACCAGCATCCGAACCCGTCCGCGTCCGGAGATGGAGACAGGCCGCGACCCGACCTGTCGACAGCCAAGCCGCCTGACCAGCGACCCGACCACCAGTCTGAACACCAAACCGTCCAGCCTGGCCAGCGACCCGACAACCAGCCTGAACACCAATCCGTCCAGTCTGGCCAGCGACCCAACCAACCCGATCAACCTGGCCCGCGACCCGACCAACCCGACCAGCAATCCGACCTTCGACCCGTTCGAAAAACACCTCGACCCGACCTGGGCTACCCACGACCCAACTATGACCCATCTGTGACCCAAGCCGAACAACCCAGTTATGACCCGTCCGTGACCCAAGCCCATCAACCCGGCCTAGACCCGTCTGTGACCCATAATCATGACCCGACCAAACACTCATACCCACGACCTGACCCACGGCCCAATCTCAACCCAAGCTTGACCAAACAACATTCATGGCCCAAAGATCTACAATACAAAGGAGGAGAAGATATGACCCAAGTTCAGACCCAAGAAGAACTATGGCTTGGCCCAATGACAAGATCCAGAAGCAAGGCCCAAAGAGAAGCCCTACAAGCCCTAGTAAAAATCGCCAACCAAGGTGAAAAAGAGATTGAGATTGAACCAATCCATTGGTTTAATTTAATGGTTTATGAATAATCACTTAAATTAAACCAAAAAGATTAGGATAAGAGAAGATATCTATTGATAATAAATTATAATTCAATTAAATCAAATATATTCTTGTTAGCTAGAAAGTAGGGATAAGTAGTTATGATATTATTCTGTTGATATGATTTAGCTAGGATTTTCAGCCTATATAAAGGCTTCACCCCCCCTTGTAGAAAGACATCGAATTTTTATATACATAGACTTAAAGCATTTTTGCTTCCTTCTTGCTTTCTCTGTTCAGCCTAAGAACATTGATCTTAATTCACTAAAGGGTAGAGTAATCTACTGTGAAATTCCATAACTCTTTGCAGGGTGAACCTGTGCTAGTGGAATCAAAACCATCCTCATCATTCACGCCATCTTAGGAGAGCTAGTAGCCTCCAATCCATCCTCCAACCAATCCGCTGCCAAGAGAAGTGCTAGTAGCCTTCTCCTTAACCAGATCACCTTCCTTCAAGACGATCCTTTGGTTTTAATACAACCAGGGCCGCACCAAGTGGTATCAGAGCCTCTTGAAGGTTAGAGTTTGTGAAATTACTTTTGATTTCAAAACCACCATCAATTCTTTTCCTTTTTTTTGTTTCATAAACAAAATTCTTTTCTTTCTATCTGTTGTAAGTCAGCTGAGCATTTCCTGAATTACAAAAGGATCTAAGAAAAGGATCTAAATTTTTTTTTTTTTTTAAAGTATATAGCAGAAGAGAAACCCTGTAAGGAATAGGTCAATCAGCTGACGAAAAAAATCTTGCAATCTTTCTATCTTAATCACATTAGGTTATAGCTCTAGATCTTAGGTGATTGGGCTTTGATCTAATCTGAACTTTTGGGAATAGCAAGAAAATTGTCTATTGAGAGATCACAAAATAGAAGTGAGAGAGAGAGTTTTAATTAACAGTTTGTTAAGTGTTTTTCAGGAAGAATGGAGAATCCAAATGAAGAAACCCCTAGAGGAGAAGGAACCACACGACCTCATAGGTTTGACCCATTGTAGATGGAGGCCATGATGGATGAGATAACCAGAAGACTTCAGGCTACATTTGAAAACAGAACTAACCAAGCTAATGAGTTTTTCTATGGAGTTGATCCTTTGGCAGGTAGACCAGCTCGTGGAGGAAGACCAAACCGAGGAGGTGGGCGCTTTGGGAGAGGCGCTAGGGTGAGAGCTAGGCAAGGAACCAGGTTAGATGAAGAGGAACCCCAGGAATACTCAAATGAAGGTGGAGATCAATACCAACCCCAGGAGCCGAGACCTGATAACAGCCTAGGAGGACTCAAACTTCGAATTCCACCTTTTTCAGGCAAGAATGATCCAGATGCCTACTTAGAATGGGAAAAGAAGATTGAGATCGTTTTCAGTTGCCAGAACTATTCTGAGGAAAAGAAGGTGAAGATAGCAGCAACAGAATTCGATGGGTATGATATCAACTGGTGGGAACAAATTGCCACCACTAGAAGACGCAATGGAGAGCCCCAGATTACATCATGGTACGAAATGAAAACTCTGATGAGGAAGAGATTTGTACCAATCCATTATGGAAGAGACTTACATCAGAAATTGAGGAGGCTAACCCAAGGAACAAGGAGTGTGGAGGACTACCACCAAGAGATGGAGAGTCCCATGATCAAGGCTGAAATAGATGAAACTATGGAGGCTACCATGGCACGGTTTCAAGGAGGACTTAACAGAGATATTCAGGATCGATTGGAGTTGCAGGAGTATGAAGACATGGATGAACTACTCCACAAGACCATCCTTATTGAACAACAAAACAAAAGGAGCAATACAAGAAACCCATATGTTTCAACCTCTAAACCGCCTTACAACAGAGATGATAGGTCGGGAAGTTCATCTTTCAAGACGCCTACCAAAGCTAAGGAAGGACCTACTATGCCGCCTTCACATGAAGATAAGGGCAAAGGACCAGCAACTCAGACGCCTCCAACAAGGACCAGAAACATCAAGTGCTTCAGATGTCAAGGATTTGGACATTATGCAAATGAATGTTCAAACAAAAGGGTGATCCTTATCCTAGAGAATGGAGAGTTAACATCGGAGGATGATCATTCAGAGACCGAAAGTGAAGCTTACCCTGTCCAAGGAAAATTATTGGTAACTATGAGGACGTTGAGTGCACAACCTAAGGTGCAAGAGCAGAGGGAGAAATTGTTCCATACTCGATGTCTCATTCAAGAAAAGGTGTGTAGCTTTATCATTGATGGAGGAAGCTGCACAAACGTGGCTAGTCAAACACTTGTAGATCGGCTCAACTTGGTCACTCTTAAACATCCTAGACCATATTAGCTGCAGTGGCTCAATGAGGAAGGTGAAATGAAAGTGACAAAACAAGTAGAAGTATCTTTAAGCATTGGGAAGTACCAGGATCAGATCACATATGACGTGTTACCCATGGAAGCCAGTCATATCTTGTTGGGAAGACCATGGCAATATGATAAACGAGTCATTCATGATGGGTACACCAACCGACATTCATTTAAACACCAAGGCAAACAACTCACACTTGTTCCGCTCACACCCCAGGAGGTTCACCAAGATCAAATACAACTAAAACAAAGGAGAGAAGAAGCCATGGCACTAACACCAGCAACTCACGGCTATGACTCAACCAAGGTAAGTCATCACAGTCTTTTGCTACTCCTAGTGAAGTTAAACATGCATTAAATGAGCAACAATTTATGATGTTATTGGTTTGCAAAGAATTGCTAGCTAGTAGTTCTAACCTGACTCCGGAAATACCGAAAGAGATTGAGTTTCTATTGCAAGAGTACAGGGATGTATTTCCAGAAGATAACCCAGTAGGATTACCTCCTTTCAGAGGTATAGAACACCAGATTGATTTTGTAGCAGGCGCCACTCTTCCAAACAGACCAGCTTACATGACCAATCCTGTTGAGACAAAGGAACTTCAAAGACAGGTCAATGAGCGCTTGGAGAAAGGACATATCCGCGAGAGCTTAAGCCCTTGTGCAGTACCTGTTTTACTTGTACCTAAGAAAGATGGTAGCTGGCGCATGTGTGTAGACTGCAGAGCCATTAACAACATCACAATTAAGTACAAATATCCTATTCCTCGCTTAGATGATATGCTTGATGAATTATATGGATCTTGCATCTTTTCTAAGATAGATTTGAAAAGTGGTTATAATCAGATTAGAATGAAAGAAGGAGATGAATGGAAAACTGCTTTTAAAACAAAATTAGGGTTGTATGGATGGTTAGTTATGCCTTTTGGACTCACTAATGCACCTAGTACCTTTATGAGATTAATGAACTATGTTTTAAGGGAATTCATAGGACGATTTGTAGTAGTCTATTTTGATGACATTTTGATTTACAGTAAGAACATGACAGAGCATATTGATCACCTTAGACATGTCTTAGATGTCTTAAGAAAGGAAAACTTGTATGCAAACCGAAAGAAATGCTCTTTTGGAACAGATAATCTGGTCTTTTAAGGTTTTGTTGTTACTTCAAAAGGTATCCAGGTAGATGAGGAGAAAGTGAAAGCAATCAGGGAATGGCCCACGCCTAAAAACATAGGAGAAGAGAGGAGTTTTCATGGACTTGCTGGATTCTATAGAAGATTTGTAAAATATTTCAGTACCATTGCAGCTCCACTTACAGAAGTTATTAAGAAAACTGTGGGGTTTACTTGGGGACCAGTACAAGCAGAAGCATTCGAATTACTAAAAAGGAAGTTGACTAATGTTCCCTTACTTGTGTTGCCAGATTTTTCAAAAACTTTTGAGATTGAAGGTGATGCTTCATGAATTGGAATTGGTGTTGTATTGATGCAGGAAAGAAGACCCATCGCCTTTTTTAGTGAGAAATTAGGAGGAGAAACTCTCAACTATCCTACTTATGACAAAGAACTATATGCTCTTGTGAGAGCTCTACAGATGTGGCAACATTATTTGTGGTATAAGGAGTTTGTAATTTACACAGATAATGAATCTCTTAAACATCTCAAGGGACAACAAAAATTAAATAAAAGGCATGCAAGATGGATGGAATTCATTGAGACTTTTCCCTATGTCATTCATTACAAACAAGGTAAGGAGAACATTGTGGCGGATGCTATCTCCAGGAGGTATGCTCTTTTATCGTCTATGGAAACCAAATTGTTAGGTTTTGAGCATCTTAAATATTGTTAAACTAATGATCCTGACTTTGGAGAATTGTATAAGGACACTAACACTCATTCTCAGGGACGATTTTATCAGTTTAAAGGATTCCTATTTCGTGACAGTCAATTGTGTGTACCATGTGGAACAATCAAAGAACTATATGTTAGGGAAGCACATGGAGGAGGTCTAATGGGACATTTTGGTGTTGCCAAGACTTTAGCTACAGTACAAGAGCACTTGTACTGGCCTGACATGAAAAAGGACGTGGAGGGAATATGTTCGAAATGTATCGAGTGCAAACAAGCTAAATCCAAGGTACAGTCCACAGGTTTGTATACTCCATTACCTATTCCTGATCATCCTTGGGTAGATATTTCTATGTTGTTTTGGGACTGCTTAGAACTAGGAAAGGAAGAGACAGCATATTTGTGGTGGTTGATAGGTTTTCTAAAATGGCTCATTTCATTCCTTGTCATAAAACAGATGATGCAGTTTTAGTGGCAGACTTGTTCTTTAGGGAAGTTGTTAGATTACATGGAATGCCTAGAACAATTGTATCAGATAGGGACTCTAAATTCCTTAGTCATTTTTGGAGGACCCTTTGGGAAAATTTAGGTACTATGCTATTATTTTCCACAACTTGTCATCCACAAACTGATGGTCAAACAGAATCAGTCAATAGAACCCTTTCTACTATTTTAAGAGCTGTTATTAAAAAGAACATTAGAACTTGGGAGGATTGTCTACCTCATGTCGAATTTGCTTATAATAGATCAGTCCACTCAGCAACAAAAATGACACCTTTTCAAATTGTATATGGTTTCAATCCATTGTCGCCTTTAGATTTACTTGTTTTACCTTTAAAAGAACAGACTAACCTTGATGGCAAAAAAAAAGCCGAGTTTGTTAAATCTTTGCATGAACAGGTTAAGAAAAATATTGATGAAAGGACTAAAATGTATACCAA
The DNA here is from genome assembly GCA_039880935.1 of Streptanthus diversifolius. Lineage (NCBI taxonomy): Eukaryota > Viridiplantae > Streptophyta > Magnoliopsida > Brassicales > Brassicaceae > Streptanthus > Streptanthus diversifolius. Next base: position 2,772,752 of record JAXGFM010000008.1, read on the forward strand.
GAAGAAAAACAAGGGACGAAAAAAACCTGGATATCTCGTTTGGATTCATCTAAGGAAGGAAAGATTCCCAAATGAGAGAAAATCGAAATTAATGCCAAGAGTAGATGGACCATTTTCAGTACTACGAAGAATCAACAATAATGCTTACCAAATAGACCTCCAAGGTAAGTATTCCATAAGTTCTACTTTTAATGTCTCTTACTTAATTCCTTTTATTGCAGATGAATTGGATTTGAGGTCAAATCCTTTTAAAGGAGGAGGGGATGGTACGACCTGGAATGAACATGACTCTTTTGCGACCACAGAAGACTTGGATTCAACAGAAGAGGAGAATGAAGAAGAGGAAGAAGAACGAATCAGCTTCAACACGGGACATGGACTGGCCACGAACCACGGCCAGCCCGACCAGCATCCGAACCCGTCCGCGTCCGGAGATGGAGACAGGCCGCGACCCGACCTGTCGGCAGCCATGCCGCCTGACCAGCGCCCCGACCACCAGCCTGAACACCAAACCGTCCAGCCTGGCCAGCGACCCGACAACCAGCCTGAACACCAATCCGTCCAGTCTGGCCAGCGACCCAACCAACCCGATCAACCTAACCCGCGACCTGACCAACCCGACCAGCAATCCGACCTTCGACCCGTTCGGAAAACACCTCGACCCGACCTGGGCTACCCACGACCCAACTATGACCCATCTGTCACCCAAGCCCAACAACCCAGCCATGACCCGTCCGTGACCCAAGCCCATCAACCTGGCCTAGACCCGTCCGTGACCCATAATCATGACCCGACCAAACACTCATACCCACAACCTGACACACGGCCAAATCTCGACCCAAGCCTGACCAAACAACATTCATGGCCCAAAGATCTACAATACAAAGGAGGAGAAGATATGACCCAAGTTCAGACCCAAGAAGAACTATGGCTTGGCCCAATGACAAGATCCAGAAGCAAGGCCCAAAGAGAAGCCCTACAAGCTCTAGTAAAAATCGCCAACCAAGGTGAAAAGGAGATTGAGATTGAACCAATCCATTGGTTTAATTTAATGGTTTATGAATAATCACTTAAATTAAACCAAAGGGATTAGGATAGGACAAGATATCTATTGATATTAAATTATAATTCAATTAAATCAAAGATATTCTTGTTAGCTAGAAAGTAGGGATAAGTAGTTAGGATATTATTCTGTAGATATGATTTAGCTAGGATTTTCAGCCTATATAAATGCTTCACCCCCTCTTGTAGAAAGACATTAAATTTTTATATACATAGACTTAAAGAATTTTTGCTTCCTTCTTGCTTTCTCTGTTCAGCCTAAGAACATTGATCTTAATTCACTAAAGAGTAGAGTAATCTACTGTGAAATTCCATAGCTCTTTGCAGGGCGAACCTGTGCTAGTGGAATCAAAACCAACCTCATCATTCATGCCATCTTAGGAGAGCTAGTAGCCTCCAATCCATCCTCCAATCAATCCGCTACCAAGAGAAGTGCTAGTAGTCTTCTCCTTAACCAGATCACCTTCCTTCAAGACAATCCTTTGGTTTTAATACAACCAGGGCCGCACCACAAAACCTCCAAAATTTCAAGTCTTAATATGTTGCAATATCTCCGGGGAGTCTTCTAATGATAAATTTTATCTTTATATCATCACCATCAATTCCTCTTTGTTCTCTTTCACCGAAGACACATGTGATTATAACAATTACACATATCTGGAGATCGGAGTGAATATAGATAGTGAAGGTAGTGGTGTGATATATGTAGATAATGTTTTAGATACAATTGACAGAAAACATAGATATATTGAATAACATTTAATTATACAAGTGGACATATCCATATGGATAGCATGTAGTTTGTACAAGTAGATATATCAACATGGATATATATAGGAAAATATATTTCATTTATGTAAATGATGTATACATGGACATGACATTTTTTGCTATATATGTTCACATATCTACCACTTGATAGCCATTCTTCTTTTTCCACGTTTATATGTACATTTAGATTAGTTTTCATATTTATATACAATTACACTTTTTATCAAACATTGCCAACTCTTCTTTCATAAATGAATAAAATTTGCAAGATCTATATTAATTTATGTCACATGTATAATAAACTGCAAATATATATAATAAATAATTAATATCAATACAAATAGACAATATGTAGTCCATGTGTGTAGTCAAAATATACATTCTCGCCACATGAATCAAACTTAGATGTTCACATTAATCATTATATTTCTAAAGTATTTTTTACACACTAAAGTTATCAATTATAATTAATCTACATCATATCCACATGTATCCATCCAGATAAATATATGAAATGTAACTTTGAACACAATCTACTTTTTCTTTTCTCCAATAGATGTCCATGATAATAGCAATTTTGGAAAAAATATCTTTTTCTTTTTATCCATTAAATGTTCACAATATGTTTTATATGTGTTTTTGAGTAGTGAAAATATCATAGAGCAATGTTTGGTGGAAAAAAAATTGTGGATAATGTTTTGTGAACAAAGAAACATGAATAACATTTCGTGGACAAAGTACCATGGACAATTTTATGTGGAAAAGGTACCTTGGACAATATTCTCTGGAAAAAAAATATTGTGGATAGCTTTATTTTCTCTAGAGCACTTGTGGTGACATCCGCTACTAAAACTATAACGAGAAAAAAATGATGGTCTTTGGCCAAAAAATCATCATCCGAGATACAATCAACAAGGACTAGAATGTTTTGACGAAAAGAACTAAAAAGTGAAATCTACAATAGATAATGCAGCAACTACCCAATCCTTAACATCGGATAATTTATCAAAGATAAGAAGGGGAAGCAAATAGGGAAAAGGTTGAAGTGATCAAGATCATCAAGGAATTAAGGCTCCGATGAATCAGAGAAACAAGATCATAGCGAGAAAGGTAAGACATGGCTTTTGGAATTTCATAAATTGTGAAATTAGGAGATATCTGAGGAAAGAGAGAATCCATGGATGAATAATGAAAGAACGAAAAATGAAAGAGAAAAATTATTTGTGGTTTTTTTATTTTAGTGAAAAGGTAAAGAAAATGTGGACATTAATTTCTTCTTTTGATGGCTGGTGACGTGTTCTAATTGGAAAATAGTTAAAATTTAGTTGAGTTATAACTGGTGAGGTGTTCTGATTGGAAAATATTTAAAATTTAGTTGAGTTATAACTTATGCAACACTTTTTAGAGGGGTATGATTGGGTTTGCGCATGTGAAATCAAGAAAAATAAAGAAAAAGTGCATATGTAGCAAAAAATGTCTATTTATGTAACATAAATGTGATAAAGTGTCTATGAGTGTAATATCTTTTTCTACTATCACCAAACTTTTTTAACTTTACTTAAATTCATAATTATATATTACCCTTACTAATAAACTCTTCTCTTATCTGCATTCTCTCGTTGCTATCTTACTCTTCAACATAATAAAAAAAAACAAGAGCAAAAGTAGATCTTCAAAACTAGCTTAAGATTGTTGAGAGGATGAAGACCGCTGGATTACTATTAGACATAATTTCTTTGAGAGATCAGCGGAGTACGCTGACCGAAGCATACAATCATTCATTATTCTAATCCTAGAATTCAAAATTTATGGTGATACAGATAAACGTCTGAAGTTACTGAATCAAATATTTTTTGAATCAGACATAAAGTGATGATCAAGCATACAATAAGATATTTAGTATTAGTGAAGATGAAATAACAAAATACACATTCAAAGTGTTCGACAAAATGCTTGAAAAATGAATTCGTTGTCCAAGCACATTTGTCCATGTACATTGTCCATGATAAAAATAAAATGTCCATAATAATTCATCCATGTGTTGATGGTTAGAGCTTATAGAGTTTGATCAGTTTGAATAATAATATCATATACGACATATTGTGGATATCAAATGAATATATAGTATCGTGTATGTTTATGGATATCAAATAAATAAATAGTATCGTGTACGATATATTATGAATACCAAATGAATAAATAATATTGTCTGCAACATATTATGGATATCAAATTCAAGTTATCACTGAGTAGGTATACGAGTTATTATGGATAATTTATTTCTCGTCACATATACATGTCTATGTAATCATATTCATGATATTTTGTCCACACAAACATATTTAATGATACTTCTAAACTCATGATGTACATACACACTAAAACTTCATGGATTCATCTGTAGTCATATGATCATATTTGAATGAACATTAACTATTATATTCAAATGAGAAATATAATAAATAAACCATTCATTATTTTCTTAACACAAATCAGAAATCATGTACAACATTTTACAGAAAATATCATAAACCAACACATGTTATTAGCTAAGTCATAACATCAAACTTTGTTGTTTGTTCTTTCTGATATTACAACATCAAACCTTGTCCTTCTATCGCCAATTTGATTCATCGCTTCATGGACATACCTAATTGGATAAATATTTTTCAAAAATATATATTATTAAAGATCTACAAAAACATGTCCAAATGGAAAACATCATCATCATCATTGATTCAGTTACCAGCTATTACGAGAGCCTACAGCTTATGTGATTATTTTTTTGGAGGCTTAAGCTTCGCCCAATAGTTACGATGTCTCCAAAAGACAGAAAATAGATTTTTGCAAAATTAAAATTGTCAGAGTAATAATAGATGGTCAAGAGTCGAGAAAGTAAGTATTTTGTTCTCTTTTATTTTTGGTAAGGAATTGCTCGTTGTTGCTGGGTTTTGATTTTGTATTTTTCTAGTAAGAGGAGTGCAACTTGGAGAAAAAAAAAGAAGAAGATGAATGAGTAGGGTTAGGATTAAGATTTTTAGTTCAAAGGTAGAAAATATTTTAACCAGATGGAAAGTGTGTAAATACTAAAAAGTGTCTTCTACCGTAAGAAAATTCAAAAAATGTCTATGAGTCTATGAGTGTAAATATCTCCACTTATTATGTTCTACATTTTCAAATTGCATGTTTAGTCTATCATAATTAGAATTCGACCCAATCAGTCATGTTAACCTCCCAAGACCTGGTTTAAGATAAAGGAAAAGTCCATTACAGAAAAATCCTAATACCAGCCCAAAGATAGCAGCTGGGATGCCAATTCTGACGGCCCCAGCTAAAGAAATTCCTGAGCTGAAAAGCAAATGACTAGTTTGGAAACAGTTGATTCCATCATAAATATGCATGGAAGGTACAAGATTCTTGGTCCAAAAAGAAAAATATCACGGGAAGATTTTGATTGGGAGGGAATGCCATCTATAAAAATAGGATGAGCTCGTGAAAATGGATCATATCTTTTGACAACATCTAGTTTCAAAAACTTGACTCATAATCTCATATGCACCTAGATCTGAAATCATAATCTCAAATAACCCTGTTATAAATTTAATTGGTAAAACTACTATTTTACTCCTATAATGGGTTATATATTTATGAATGTAAATGATACCAATACAAACACGCTAGCACAAATGGTAAGACTCTCTTCGTGCAATCCAAGTAGCCCGGGTTCGAGCCACATATTTGTAGTATAATTGGCATTACTCAGGTATAACTATAGTACATGGTATAACTTTACCTAGTTATGCCGAGTTATACAACTAGGTATAACTCGAGTACCTAGTTGTACCTGAGTTGTATAACTCAATATAACTCGAGTATAGTTTTACTCGAGTTGTACAACTAGGTATAACTCGAGCACAACCCGAGTTATATCAAGTTGTACAACTAGATACTTAGTTGTACTCGATTTGTAAAATTGGAATATTACTAACATCAGTATAACTAGATACCTAGTTGTACTCGAGTTGTAAAACTCAGTATGACTAGATACTTAGTTGTACTCGATTTGTAAAATTGGAGTATTACTAACATCAGTTGTACCGAGATCATGAATATTTTCTTCTTTATACCAAGGGGTATTTTTAGTATATTATTTATATATTACAGTTATCACTTATTTGTACTGACTTCTAGAATACATTTTAATAGATGAGAGTTATCAAATATACACTCGTTACAAATATCTCACTCTTATCACATTATAATCTTGACCAGTTCATCATAACCAGATTCTGCATTCACAGTTTGTAAGGTGCTGAGTTGGATTCGAGGGCGAATTCCCGGTTAGTGAGAGAGAACTGTAACACCATCGACCCAAGCCGAAGAGAAAAAGGAAAATCTCACTTGCCTAAGGTGTTTGAAGGATTTAACCTAGAGTTTTCTCACTCTTCTCGCTACAAAATAAGAGCCTCCTGTGTTGGAGACACAAAGAAGAAAAGTAGCAAAGCTCTGCAGAATTTCCGAGCCATCGGCCTCCGAATCCAGCTGTCATCTTCGTAAGGTAAGCTGGCTTCTGATCTTCTTCTCTTCTCCTATGGCAGTTGTGACCACCGAGTGTGTCAGATCTGAACTCTAATCCTTCTTCTCTTCTCTGGTTAGTTCAAGAGTGCATATTTGTGGTTGGTAATCTACTTCTCCTGTTATTCTAGATTGGATCTATATGTTGAGTTAAGAAAATGTGAGGACTGGTTGTAGGCTCTTTTCTCTCTGCGTAATTCTTCAAGGTGTTAGTCTTTTGTCAATATCAACTTAGATTTAGTTGTTGATTTGTGGTGATGAGATATAGTTTGTTATTCTAAAAATGGTTGTTTTATGATTGAATGATGATTGTGAAGATTGGTATTGTGAATGGGGGTTGCCCGTCTGTAGACATCATAGCAAGTATAATAGGGTCCTAGGAAGGAGATGCTTTTTGTCTCAACATGTGTCGAGTTGCTGATTAGGGGGCATGTTCATCGATAAGGGGGATTGACGAACCGGTGCTGATTGGGTGAGCGCCGGTTGGGCGGAGAGTGGTAAGCCACGTAGGACTATTGGGTGTACGTGCAGTTAGATCTATGGGCACCAGTGGAGAGACTAAAGAGATTATAGGGAGTCTTGTTCTATACATGAGTGCATCTTTTGGAGTTATGTTTGTAAGGTGATGTTAGTTTAGGACTTCTGCTTGTTTTGTTCTGTAGCTTGAGATAAGTTCGTGGGTTTCTAAGGTCTGCACTCACATAGTAATTCAAATTGATCACTCCGTGCATGTATGGTCAAGGAGTTGCAGGTGTAGAAATTTTTGTGTGGTGCCAAACTTTATAAAAAATGATTTTTTCTTTATGATTTCTTTTAAGACTTGAGTCGTTGTGTACAAATTTATTTTCAATGATTTAAGTACGGCCTTGTTAGGAAATTTCTGATTTGAGAGTTTAATACATATATCTGAGTTGGAAAGTTGGAAAGAAAATACAGTGAACGGAATGTTACAGTCTCAACTCCCACAATATAGAAAGATGACTCTTAGAATTATTTTATATGTAATCATGAGAACTTAGCTAATCTTTTCATAAGCTCCATTATACCAGCAAGTGAAATAGGAGCATCTTCTATGAATATCAATATGTCGTCGGGGAAACTTAGATGAATGAGACTTCTCCTAAAGCAGCCACCAAATTCAACAATGTTGCCAATATATTGTTGAAGATAACATACATAAAAACTAATTATTCTTATATCTATATTAGTATTTGCAATATTATTTTATGTCGTTCCACATAATTTATCATATCACACAAATTTTTTGATAGTTTATCCTTTATTCCACAATTTTTATTTATTTTGCAGTTTAATTTTTATTTTTATTTTGCAGATTTATCAATCGAAACCCAATTTTTATCTAAACATATATCATATACCAAATGATGTATCAAATATAAATAGTCTAAGGCTTATTTTGATTTTATATACATGATATAAAATGTTTTTGAACATTATATTTGGTTTAAATATTTAATCTAAAGTTGCATATTAGAAGTTTTTCATTAAGATTATTCAAACTAAATCATAATCCCATATATCATTAGGATAAGTTTGTATACAACTTTTTATTTCATTAATTAAAATATTACTGTAGAAAAATGTATCAAATCATAATAGAATATCAGTTTTTATCAACTAAAACAATAACAAATAAATCCACGAACTGCATGAGAAGGAATACAGTTGTCGTACGTTTACCTTGTGAACCTTTTAATCCATATGCATTATATATGTGGACTGTTTACTGCATGTCAACAAAATCACCAATTATGAATATCATAATTTTAATCCATATGCATTATATATGTTTATACATTAAAAATAGTTTATATATATATGTTTTCAAAATGAATAAACATAATTAGAAATTAACAACATCAATAGGAAAAACATATACCTATTAGAGTTGAAACAGAAAATGAAATCACTGACAATACTATTATGAGACATAAAATCATCCAAGTTTTGTATTATATATATATTGTCTTGTTCCTGGTATCAAATACAAAGTATTTTTATAAGATTAATATCTTTCATAATTGTATATATCAAAAGTAAGATGATGTATTTATAGTTAAGACATTGAGTTTCATGATTGAGAAAAAGTTTGGAATTTTATTTTTCATATCGTAGATGGAGATTCTGTGAGTACTATTAATTATATGTTATTTTGATTAATAGATATTTTTGAATAAGAGATAAAGACTAATAGATATATCATTATTGTGTTACTCTGTGCACGAGAAAAATTGCCAATTTCGCAAAGTATAAATAATCTTATTGTCAAGATTTTACAGCAATTAATTCAGTTTATATTTTAGTTTTCACTAAATATTATTAGTTTTCTAAGAGTTATAAATGAAATGTAAATAACATATAATTAAACTAGTGAAAAAGTCTCACAGTTATTCTTGCAAAGAATAATATTTAGTTATTTTTATTGTTAGCATTTTAAAATATTTGTATGACAGTTTAATAAATAAATTGTTACAAAAGATATAAATTTAACTTGTCTTATTTTGGTCTAAAATATTTTCTATATTTTTACAGAATAACATATGTTCATATATTGAGTAATCTATGTTTTTATGTTTTCATAATTGAACTGATAAATATTATTTTATGCAAATGAAATTACAGTTTTGAGCCATCGAAAGTGTCAGATCAGAACCCTAATCCCTCTTCTCTTTTCTGGTTGGTTTAAAAGTGTATATTTTATGTGTTTTTTTTCTCCTGTTTTTCTAGATCGGAACCGTTAGTCGATTTAAGCAAATGTGAGCACTGGTTGTGGTCTCTTCTCTCTCTGTGCAATTCTTCTTGGTTTTAGTCATTTGTTAATATCATCTTAGATATAGTTGTTGATTTGTTGCGATGTGAAAGAAGCACCTAAAGATATAGTTTGTTAAACTGAAAATGGTTGTTTGATGATTGAATGATGATTGTGAAGATTGGTATTGTGAATGGGATTTTTCATGTGTAGTGATCATAGCAAGTATAATAGACACCCACGAAGTGGATGTTTATTTTTCAGGACATGTGTTGAGTCGTTGATTAGGGGACATGTTTATCGTGGAGGTGGTTTGACGGACCATGTGCCGGTTAGGCATAGTATGGTGAAGCAACGTAGAACCATTGGGTTTATGTGTGATTGGATCTAAGCGCGCTAGTGGAGAGACTAGAGAGAGTCTAGGGAGTCTTTTTTAATACATGAGTGCCTCTTTTGGGGTAATATTTGCAAAATAATGTGTAGTTTCGGACTTATGCTTGTTTTGTTGTGTGGTTTGAGATGAATTTGTGGGTTTGTAGGGCCTGCACTCACATAGAAATTCAAATTTCTTACCACTTCTTGCAGGAATGTTGAAGGAGTTGCAAAGTGAAGTCTTGGTTAATCTTTGAAAAAAAAAGATGTTTCTTTATGCTTTCTTTTTAGACTTGAGCTGTTATTTACAAATTTCTTATCAATAATTTGAGTACGGTTTTGTTAAGATGTTTCTGATTTAATACTCTAATACAAATAAAACAGTTGGAAATGTTGAGTTGAAAATTTGGTAAGAGAATATGGAGAACGGAATGTCAAACTCTCAACTCCCATAAAGTAAAAATATGACATAGAATTATTCATATGTATTCCCTAGAATCTTAGCAAATTTTTTCATAACCATTATTATACCAGTAGGTAAACTAGGGGAACCATATGTAAATCTCAATATCTCTTCGGTGAAACATAGGTGAATGAGACTTACATACTTGCAAGATGGATTGAAATCGTATTCACCTGATGCAGCCACCAATTCTAGCATTGTTGTCCATATATTATTGAAGATCACATACGTAAAAACTAATTATTATATATATTAGTTTAATTCATTCCACATAATTTATCCTATCACACAACTTTTTTGATATTTTATTTAGTGATATTTTATTCTTTGTTTTTATTTTATTTTTCTATTAATTTTTTTTTATTTTGCAGATTTATCTATCAAAATCCCCTTACCCGGGATCAACAACATGTAAATTGATAGTTTATCCTCCTTCTTTCAAGTTTAATGATTTAATTAACAACCAGGTGAAGACATGAAATATCAAATTGCTGGAAGCAATTATCATCCAGTAGGATGTACAACTCATCCATACAAGACTGGACACTAATAGCTGGCGTTTCACAAAAAAATAAAAAATACTCAGTTAAATCATGTTTTGAGATTGAGTAACTCTACCAAGGTAATGGAAACTATGATGTTTTATATGGACTGACACAAATATACTAGAAGCTTTTGTATGGAAAATAATGTGTCACCAAAAACTAAAACACTTCCCTTGGAAAACTACCTCAAGTTGTATCTATATAACTACGAATTTGAGATCCCTAAGAATTAATTTCAATACAAAATGTGGTAAATGTTGGGCGGAAGTAGAGACATCAATTATGTTTTTTTTTAATGTCCACAAGTCATTCTAACCTGGACACTTTCAAACATCCTTTCATGTTGGGGTGGCTTTTCTACGACATCGATCTTCTCGAAGATAGATTAATAATTTACGAGGTTGCCAAAAAATGGCACAATGACGTATTTTCCATTGATAATTTGGTATATGTGGAAGAGCAGAAATGATAAAATTTTCAAAAACTTAAAAAGATCCCCACAGGATATTATTCTTTGATCGAAATGGAAGGGGAAGTTTAGGACAAAGCTCAAGAAGTAATTGAGGAGAAAAAGCATAGCATGCCAACAGTTTCTGGATGTGGCCCTCTACCACTTGACATGTAGTGGTGTCAGGTTGATAGATCATGGAAGGAATCAGATAAATTTAAAGGACAAGGATGGGTTTGTGTAAAGAACAGGATGGAGAAGATACTGATTGGAGTCGAAACATATGTCAAAGTCACTCCTCACTTTGCTCCAAGATAGAGACTCTTATTTGGGCAATAAAGTGTATGGCTGCGATCCAACAATAAGAAGTTGTATTCCAACAGACTGCTCAGATGTAGTGAAGATAGTGTCTTCACCGGAAGAGTGGTCAGCATTTGCAACTCATATGGAGGAGTATGAAAGGTGCAAAGTGTCCTTCCATAATATTAAGATAATCTTAATCCCACGACAATGAACACACGAGCGGATAATCTAGCTCGTAATGCACGACGACTTTCATCAGGAACGGTATTTGTTAGTTCGTCTTCAGCAGTTTGATTAACCAAACTCTTTAAGCACTTTTTGTTTTACTTATGTTGTTGTAAAAAAAAATAAAAATTTATCTATCATAATCCAATTTTTTATCTCAACATATATCATATCTCAAATGATTTATCTTACATGAATAGTTAATGGTGTATTTTAACTTCACATATACATGATATAAAGTCTTTTTGAAATTTGTATTTTTATATATTTGATTTGAGGTTTCATATTAGAAGCTATTCATTAAAAAATTTAAACTAAAATCATACTCACTCATTTTTCTTACAATAAAATTATATTTAATAACAATAAATTTGTATAACAGTTTTATTTTATTAATTAAATTATTACTGTAAAAAAGTGAATCAAAACATAATACAATATTAGTTTTTATCAAATAAAACAATAACAAATAGATCCAGAAATTTTAGGAGGAGGAATCTTTTTGGTGGATTCACACAGTTGTTGATTAGAGGACACCTTCATCGTGGAGGTGGTTTGAAAGACTGTGTACCGGTTAGGCGTAGAGTGGTGAAGCCACATATGACAATGGGTGAGCGTGTGGTTGGATCTAAGCGTGCTAGTGGAGAAACTAGAGAGAGTCTAGGGAGTCTTCTTTGAGATGAATTTGTGGGTTTGTAGGACCTGCAATCACATAAATTCAAATTCCTCACCCCACAGTCTCTCAGGAATGGTGTAAGAGTTTCAGAGTAGAAGTCTTAATGTGGTGCCAACCTTTGAAAAAATGGATGTTTCATTATGTTTTTTTAGGTTTGAGTTGCTATGTACGAATTTCTTTTCAATAATTTAAATATGAGTTTGTTAAGATGTTTCTGATTTGATAATTTAATACAAATAACTTAGTTGGAAATAATGAATAGAAAAGTTGGCAAGAGAATATGGAAAACGAAATGTCAAACTCTCAACTCCACAAGTGTCTAGATGAGTTGTACAAGTGTCTAGAAAAGTTAGCATTCACACAGTCTCTGGATGTGGCCCCCTACCACTTTACATGTGTTGGTGTCAGGTGGATGGATCATTGAAGGAATCAGATAAATTTACAGTATAGGGATGACTTTGTGTAAAGAACGCCATAGAGGAGATACTGATTAGAACTTGACACATACATAGAAAACACTCCCCATTGCACACCGAGATAGAGACTTTTATTTGGGCAATGGAGTTTATGGCTGCGATCCAACGATTAGAAGTTGTATTCACAACATACTACTCAGATGCAGTTAAGATGGTGTCTTCACCGGAAGAGTGGCCAGCATTTGCAACTCATCTGGAGAAGTTCGAAAGGCGCAAAGCTTCCTTCCACAATATTAAGATAGTCTTCAACCCAAAGATAATAAACACACAAATAGATAATCTAGCACGTAGTGCACGACCACTTCCATCAGCAATAATATTTATTAGTATGCCTCCACTGGTTTAATCAAGCAATCCTTTTAATACCATTTCTTTTATTTATGTTGTTGCCAAAAAATAAGATTTATCTATCATAATTCAATTTTTATCTCAACATATATTATATCTCAAATGTTTTATCGAACATGAATAGTTAATGGCATATTTTAACTTCTGATATACATGATATATTTTAAATATTTAATTTGAGGTTTAATATTAGAAGTTTATCATTAAAAGCTTAAACTAAAATCATGCTCCCTCATTTTTCTTATAATAAAATTATATTTAGTAAGAATAAATATGTATATCTAATAAAAAAAACATAATTAAAAATTAACAACATCAACAGGAAAAACATATACCTACTGGAGTTGAAACGGACAACGAAAAAAATTTCATCATTATTATGAGACATAAAGCCATTCAAGTCTTTATAGCATACATATTGTCTTGTTCCTAGTATCAAATATAAAGTATCTTGAAAATATTATCGATCTTAAAGTCAAATGATGTATTTATAGTTAAGACAATGAGTGTCATAATTCAAAAAAAAAATTTAATTTTTCTTCTTACCATAGATGGAGTTACCATGAATACTATTAATCAAATTTTCTTTTGACTAATAGATATGTTTGATCAATAAATAAAGACTAATAGATATATCATTATTGTGTTACTATGTGCTTGAGGAAAATTGCCAATTTTGTAAAGTATAAATAATCTATTTTTGAAGATTTTACAGCAATTAATTCAGTTTATAATTATATTTTAGACTACAAATTATTAGTTTTCTAACAGTTAGTTTTCTAATATTTAGCTTGTTTTGTTGTCAGCATTTTAAAATAATTTTATGACATTTTATATTTTGTTGAAAAATTGCTATAAAAGAAATAAATTTCACCTGCCTAATTTTGGTCTAAATTAGTTTCTATTTCATAACATAATAACATATGTTCATATATTGAGTAATCTATATTTCCTTATGTTTTCATATTTGAATTTATAAATATTTTTTCTTATATAAATGTAATTACACTTTTGAGCTACAGAAAATCGCAGATCTGAACCCTAATCCTTCTTTTCTTTTCTTTTTGTTAGTTAAAAGTGTATATTTGTGGTTGTTTGTCTTCTCCTGTTTTTCTAGATTGAAATTGTTTGTCGATTAAAGCAAATGTGAGCACTGGTTGTGGGTTCTTCTCTCTCTGTGGAATTCTTCTTGGTGTTATTCTTTTGATAATATCATATTAGATCTAGTTTTTGATTTGTGGTTATGTGAAAAACTGCACCTAGAGATATAGTTTGATAAACTGAAAATTCTTGTTTGATGATTGAATGTTGATTGTGAAGATTGGTATTGTGAATGGGGGTTGCTAATGTGTAGAGAGCATAGCAAGTATAATAGTCTCCCAAGAGGGGATATTTGTCGAGTTGTTGATTAGGGGGCATGTTCATCGTGGATGTGGTTTGACGGACTGTGTGCCGGTTGGGTGTTGAGTGGTGAATCCATGTAGGACCATTGGGTGATTGTGTGGTTGGATCTAAGTCCGCTAGTGGAGAGAATAGAGAGAGAGAGTGTAGGGAGTCTTGTTTGATACATGATTGCCTCTTTCGGGGGGATGTTTGCATGATGATGTTAGCTTAGAATTGTACTTGTTTTGTTGTGTGCTTTGAGATGAATTTGTTAGCTTGTAGGACTTGCACAAATATATAGGAATTCAAATTTATCACCACTCTGTCTTGCAGGTAAGCTGAAGGAGTTGTAGAGTAGAAGTCTTCATGTGGGGCCAACCTTTGAAAAATGGATGTTTCTTTATACTTTTATGTTAGACTTGACTTAATATTTACGAATTTCTTTTCAATAATTTTAACATGTATTTGTTTAGATGTTTCAGATTTGATAATTTAATACAAATAACTTAGTTGGAAAGAATGAGTAGAAACGTTGGGAAGAGAATATGGAGAACGGAATGTCAAACTGTCAACTCCACAATGTAAAAAGATGACATAGAATTCTTCATATGTAATCTCGGGAACTTAGCATACTTTTTCATAATGACGGTTCCCCTAGTAGGAGAACTGGTACGATCCGGAATGCACCTGATTTAATTGCAACTCTAGAAGACTTGGATTCAACCGAAGAAGAGGAAGACATGGCCCAAGATCAGACCCAAGGAGAATTATGGCTTGGTCTAATGACAAGATCAAGAAGTGAAGCCCAAAGGGAGGCCCTACAGACCTTAACCAAATTCGACCACCAAGAGGAAATAAGAAGGATCAAACCAATCCAATGGTTTAATTTACTGGTTTGTAATCACTTAAACTAAACCAAAGGAATTAGGATAAAGTAAGATATCTTTTGAAATTAAATCCATTAAATCAAAAGATATTCTTTTTAGCTTAAAATTAGGATAAGAGTATAATATCTTTTGACATTAACTAATTAAATCAAGGATATTCTTGTTGTATAGAAATTAGGAAAGTAGTTAGGATATGATTTAGATAGGATTTTCAGCCTATAAAAAGGCTTCACCCCCTCTTGTAAAAATCATCGAATTTTATACTTAATACAAAAGCTCTTTTGCTTCTTGCTTTCTCTGTTCAGCCTAAGAACATTGTTATTCATTCACTTAAGGGTAGAGTAATCTACTGTGAAATTCCATAGCTCTTTGCAGGGTGATCCTGTGCTAGTGGAATCAAATCCATCCTTTTCATCCACGCCAACTTGGAGAGCTAGTAGCCTCCATTCACTCTTCCATCAATCCGCTGCCAAAAGAAGTGCTAGTAGCCTTCTCAAACTAATCCTATCAAGCCGCCTTCAAAGGAGAGTTAGTAACCTCCTCCCCTTCATCCTTCAAGTTGATCCTTAGGTTGTAAAACAACCAGGGGCGCACCAAGTGGTAGCAGAGCCTCTTGAAGGTTAGGGTTTGTGAAATCATCTTGATTTCAAAACAACCATCAAATTTTTTAAATTTTAGTTTCAAATTCTTTTCTTTCTATCTGTTGTAAGTCAGCTGAGCCTTTCCTGAATTACAAAAGATCTAAGAAAATATCTATATTTAAAAAAAAAAAAAAAAAAAAAAAATTCGAAAACTTTTATTAAAAAAAAAAAAAAAAAAAAAAGTAAAGAGCAGAAGAGGAACCCTGCTAGGAATAGGTTAATCAGCTGACGAAAAAAATCTTGCAATCTTTCTATCTAAAAATTCAGTAGGTTTAGCTCTAGGTCTTAGGTGATTGAGCTTTGATCCAATCTGAACTTTTGGGAATAGCAAGAGAAGGAGCTAGTGAGTGATTACCAAGAAAAGTGAGAGAGAGAGAGAGTTTAATTAACCAGTTTGCTAAGTTGTTTCAGGAAAAATGGAGAATCCAAATGAAGAAACCCCTAGAGGAGAAGGAAACACACGACCTCATAGGCTTGACCCATTACAGATGGAAGCAATGATGGATGAAATAACTAGGAGACTTCAGACTATTTTTGAAAACAGAACTAACCAAGCTAATGAGTTTCTTTATGGAGTTGATCCTCTTGCAGGTAGATCAGCTCGTGGAGACAGGTCAAACCGAGGAGGAGGGCGCTTAGGAAGAGGCGCAAGGGTGAGAGTTAGATCAGGAGTTAGGCGTAATGAAGAGGAAGCTCAGGGATACTCGGATGAGAGTGGAGACCAATACCAAACTCAAGAACCGAGACCAGATAACAACTTAGGAGGACTCAAGCTTCGAATTCCCCCTTTCTCAGGAAAGAATGATCCAGATGCCTATTTGGAATGGGAAA
This sequence comes from Streptanthus diversifolius, assembly GCA_039880935.1. Classification (NCBI taxonomy): domain Eukaryota; kingdom Viridiplantae; phylum Streptophyta; class Magnoliopsida; order Brassicales; family Brassicaceae; genus Streptanthus; species Streptanthus diversifolius. The sequence goes on from JAXGFM010000008.1 coordinate 2,789,528, forward strand.
AGAAGATTGAAATAGTCTTCAGCTGCCAAAACTATTCTGAGGAAAAGAAGGTCAAGATAGCAGCCACAGAATTCGATGGATATGCTATCAACTGGTGGGAGCAGATTGCCACCACAAGACGTCGCAATGGAGAGCCCCAGGTCACATCTTGGTATGAGATGAAAACCATGATGAGAAAAAGATTTGTACCAGTCCATTATGGGAGAGATTTACACCAGAAACTGAGGAGATTAAATCAAGGTACAAGGAATGTAGAAGATTATCATCAAGAAATGGAGAGTCTTATGATCAAAGCTGAAATAGATGAGACTATGGAAGCTACCATGGCACGGTTTCAAGGAGGACTTAACAGAGATATTCAGGATCGATTAGAGTTACAGGAGTATGAAGACATGGATGAATTACTCCATAAAGCCATTCTTATTGAACAACAAAACAAAAGGAGGAGTAATACAAGGAACCCCTATATGACCAACTCTAAACCGCCTTACAACCGCAATGATAGGCAAGGAGAGTCATCTTTCAAGACGCCTGCTAAGACTAAGGAGGGATTACCTATGCCACCTTCACGTGAAGACAAGGGTAAAGGACCATCAACTCCAACGCCTCCAACAAGGACCAGAAACATCAAGTGTTTCAGATGCCAAGGCTATGGACATTATGCCAATGAATGTTCAAACAAAAGGGTGATGCTTATCCTAGAGAATGGAGAGTTAACATCAGAGGATGACCAGTCAGAAACCGAAAGTGAAGCTTATCCTGTCCAAGGGCAACTATTGGTAACTAGGAGAACCTTAAGTGCACAACCTAAGATACAAGAACAAAGGGAGAACTTGTTCCACACTCGATGCTTCATTCAGGAAAAGGTGTGTAGCTTGATCATAGATGGAGGAAGCTGCACCAATGTGGCCAGCCAAACACTTGTGGACCGGCTCAACCTGGTCACTCACAAACATCCTAGACCATACCAACTACAATGGCTCAATGAAGAAGGCGAAATGAAAGTTACAGAACAAGTGGAAGTACCTTTAAGCATTGGGAAGTACCAGGATCAGATCATATGTGATGTGTTGCCCATGGAAGCAAGTCACATTCTTTTGGGAAGACCCTGGCAATATGACAAACGAGCCATACATGATGGGTACACCAACCGGCATTCATTCAAACACAAAGGAAAACAGATCACATTAGTGCCACTCACGCCCCAGGAGGTTCACCAAGATCAGATGCAGCTAAAACAAAGAAGAGAAGAAGCCAAAGCTTTAACACCAACAACTCACGGCTATGAACACCCTAAGGTAAGTCATCATAGTCTCTTTGCTACTCCTAGTGAAGTTAAACATGCCCTAAATGAACAACAATTCATGATGTTACTAGTTTGCAAGGAATTGCTAGCTAGTAGTACTAACCTGACTCCGGAAATACCGAGAGAGATTGAGTTTCTTTTGCAAGAGTACAAGGATGTGTTTCCAGAAGATCAACCAGTGGGATTACCTCCTTTCAGAGGTATAGAACATCAGATTGACTTTGTACCAGGCGCCACTCTTCCGAACAGACCAGCTTACAGGACCAATCCTGTAGAGACAAAGGAGCTACAAAGACAAGTCAATGAGCTCTTGGAGAAAGGACATATCCGCGAGAGCTTAAGCCCTTGTGCAGTACCTGTTTTACTTGTACCTAAGAAAGATGGTAGCTGGCGCATGTGTGTAGATTGCAGAGCCATTAATAACATAACAGTTAAGTACAGACATCCTATTCCTCGCTTAGATGATACGCTTGATGAGTTATATGGATCTTGCATTTTTTCTAAGATAGATTTGAAAAGTGGTTATCACCAAATTAGAATGAAAGAGGGAGATGAATGGAAAACTGCTTTTAAAACAAAGTTAGGATTGTATGAATGGTTAGTTATGCCTTTTGGACTTACTAATGCACCTAGTACCTTTATGAGATTAATGAACCATGTATTAAGGGCATTCATAGGGCGATTTGTAGTAGTCTATTTTGATGATATCCTAATTTACAGTAAAAACATGGCAGAACATCTTGATCACCTTAGACATGTCTTAGATGTTTTAAGGAAGGAAAACTTATATGCAAATCGAAAGAAATGCTCTTTTGGAACAGATAACTTGGTCTTTTAGGTTTTGTTGTTACTTCTCAGGGTATTCAGGTAGATGAAGAAAAGGTGAAGGCAATCAGGGAATGGCCCACGCCTAAAACTGTAGGAGAAGTGAGGAGCTTCCATGGACTTTCTGGATTCTATAGAAGATTTGTGAAAGACTTTAGCACCATTGCAGCTCCACTCACAGAAGTCATCAAGAAAACCGTGGGATTTACTTGGGGACCAGCCCAGTCTGAAGCATTCGAATTGCTAAAAGGGAAGTTGACTAATGCACCTTTACTTGTGTTACCAGATTTTTCGAAAACTTTTGAAATAGAATGTGATGCCTCAGGAATTGGAATTGGTGCTGTATTGATGCAGGAAAGGAGACCTATAGCTTACTTCAGTGAGAAGTTAGGAGGAGCTACTTTTAATTATCCTACTTATGACAAAGAGCTTTATGCTCTAGTTAGAGCCCTACAAATATGGCAACATTACTTATGGCCTAAGGAGTTTGTGATTCACACAGATCATGAATCTCTTAAACACCTCAAGGGACAACAAAAGTTAAATAAAAGACATGCAAGGTGGATGGAATTCATTGAAACTTTTCCTTATGTCATTCACTATAAACAAGGTAAGGAGAACATTGTGGCAGATGCTCTCTCAAGAAGGTATGCTCTTTTATCATCTATGGAAACCAAATTACTAGGTTTTGAACATCTTAAAACTTGTTACACTAATGACCCTGATTTTGGAGAGTTGTATAAGGAAACTAGTTCTCATGCTCAAGGACGATTTTATCAGTTCAAAGGATTCCTATTTCGTGACAATCAGTTGTGTGTACCATGTGGAACCATCAGAGAACTTTATGTTAGGGAAGCCCATGGAGGAGGTCTAATGGGGCATTTTGGTGTTGCTAAGACCTTAGCCACGATACAAGAACACTTGTACTGGCCCAACATGAAACGAGATGTGGAAAGAATCTGCTCAAAATGTGTTGAGTGTAAACAAGCCAAATCTAAGGTACAGCCCACAGGTTTGTATACTCCATTACCTATTCCTGATCATCCTTGGGTAGACATTTCTATGGACTTTGTTTTAGGACTGCCTAGAACGAGGAAAGGAACTGACAGCATCTTTGTAGTAGTTGATAGATTTTCAAAAATGGCTCATTTTATTCCATGTCATAAAACAGATGATGTAGTTTTAGTGGCTGATTTATTCTTTAGGGAAGTTGTTAGGTTACATGGAATTCCTAGAACAATTGTGTCAGATAGGGATTCTAAATTCCTTAGTCATTTCTGGAGGACCCTTTGGGGAAAGTTAGGCACTAAACTATTATTTTCCACAACTTGTCATCCACAAACTGATGGTCAAACAGAATCAGTCAATAGAACCCTTTCTACTATTTTAAGAGCTATTATTAAAAAGAACATTAAAACTTGGGAGGATTGCTTACCTCATGTTGAATTTGCATATAATAGATCAGTCCACTCAGCAACAAAAATGACACCTTTTCAAGTTGTATATGGGTTTAATCCATTGTCTCCTTTAGATTTGCTTGCTTTACCTTTAAAGGAATAGACTAACCTTGATGGCCAAAAGAAAGCCGAGTTTGTTAAATCTTTGCATGAACAGGTTAAGAAGAATATTGGTGAAAGGACTAAAATGTATACTAAAAAGAAAAACAAGGGTCGAAAAGAACTAGTTCTAGAACCTGGAGATCTTGTGTGGATCCATCTAAGGAAAGAAAGGTTTCCAAATGAGAGAAAATCAAAATTAATGCCAAGAGTGGATGGACCTTTTTCAGTAATACGCAGAATCAACAATAATGCATACCAAATAGACCTCCAAGGTAAGTATTCTATAAGTTCCACTTTTAATGTTTCTGACTTAATTCCTTTTATTGCAGATGAAGTGGATTTGAGGTCAAATCCTTTTAAAGGAGGAGGGGATGGTACGATCCGGAATGCACCTGATTTAATTGCAACTCTAGAAGACTTGGATTCAACCGAAGAAGAGGAAGACATGGCCCAAGATCAGACCCAAGGAGAATTATGGCTTGGTCTAATGACAAGATCAAGAAGTGAAGCCCAAAGGGAGGCCCTACAGACCTTAACCAAATTCGACCACCAAGAGGAAATAAGAAGGATCAAACCAATCCAATGGTTTAATTTACTGGTTTGTAATCACTTAAACTAAACCAAAGGAATTAGGATAAAGTAAGATATCTTTTGAAATTAAATCCATTAAATCAAAAGATATTCTTGTTAGCTTAAAATTAGGATAAGAGTATAATATCTTTTGACATTAATTAATTAAATCAAGGATATTCTTGTTGTATAGAAATTAGGAAAGTAGTTAGGATATGATTTAGATAGGATTTTCAGCCTATAAAAAGGCTTCACCCCCTCTTGTAAAAATCATCGAATTTTATACTTAATACAAAAGCTCTTTTGCTTCTTGCTTTCTCTGTTCAGCCTAAGAACATTGTTATTCATTCACTTAAGGGTAGAGTAATCTACTGTGAAATTCCATAGCTCTTTGCAGGGTGATCCTGTGCTAGTGGAATCAAATCCATCCTTTTCATCCACGCCAACTTGGAGAGCTAGTAGCCTCCATTCACTCTTCCATCAATCCGCTGCCAAAAGAAGTGCTAGTAGCCTTCTCAAACTAATCCTATCAAGCCGCCTTCAAAGGAGAGTTAGTAACCTCCTCCCCTTCATCCTTCAAGTTGATCCTTAGGTTGTAAAACAACCAGGGGCGCACCAAGAACTAAGGGCACCGTCTCTAAATCTCAATATATCTTCGGTGCAACTTAGGTGAATGAGACTTAAATCTTTGCAAGATGGATGGAAATCAAATTCACCTGAAGCAGCCACCATTTCCACTACTGTTTGTTCATATATTATTGAAGATCACATACATAAAAACTAAGTATTATATATATATATATATATATATATATATATTTATATATATTCATTCCACAAAATTTATCTTATCACACAAATTCTTTGATAGTTTATTTTGTGATATTTTTATTCTTCATTTTTATTTAATTTTCAGATTAATTATTTTTTTTAGTTTGCAGATTTGTCTATCAAAATCCCTTCACCTGAGATCAAGAACATATGAATTACAGTTTATCCTCCTTTCTTCAAGGTCAATAATTTAATTGACAACCACACGATGACCTGAAATATTGCATTGCTAGAAAGAATTATCATCTCGGAGTATGTACAACTTATCCAGACACTTGCGGTGAGTCGGATTGGGAGACTGCACACTAATAGCTAGAATTTCACAAAAAATAGGAAATACTCGGTCAAATTAGGTTATGAAATTCATCAATTCTAACCAGATAACGGAAAAATGATGTTCTATACGGACCGTCAACTAATATACTTAAAACTTTTGTATGGAAAATAAAGTGTCCCCCGAAAATACAACACTTCATATGGCAAACTATCTCATGTTGTATCTTTATAGCTACGAAATTGAGATTCCAAAGAATTAACTAAGATAAAAATTATGGTAAATGTGGAGCAGAAGAAGAGACCATCAATCATGTTCTTTATGAATGTCCACTGGCCATTCAAAGGTTGTTACTTTCAAACATCCCTTCATATATGGATGTCTTTTCTTCGAAATTGATCTTAGATTACCAATTTACGAGGTTGACAAAGGATGTCACAAAGACATATTTTTCATGGATAATTTGGTATTGTGAAAGAGCATAAACAACAAAATTTTCAAAAACTTAGAAAGATCCCCACGAAATAGTTCTTTTGAAAAAAAAGGGGCAGGTTGGGACAAAGCTCAAGTAATTGAGGAGAAAAAACATAGCATTCGCACAGTCTCTGGATGTGGCCCCCTACCACTTGACATATGGTGGTGTCAGGTGGATATATCATTGAAGGAATCAGATAATTTACAGTACAATGATGGGTTTGAGTAAACAACATGATAGAGGAATAATGATTGGATCTTGACACATACGTCCAAAACACTCCCTACTGCACGATGAGATAGAGACTCTTATTTGGGCAATGGATTTTATGGCTGCGATCCAACGATTAGAAGTTGTATTCACAACAGACTACTCAAATGTAGTGAAGATGGTGTCTACACCAGAAGAGTAGTCAGCATTTGCAATTCATCTTGAGGAGTTCGAAACTCGCAAAGCATCCTTCCATAATATTAAGATAGTCTTCATCCCACAAACAATGAACACACGAGCGGATAATCTAGCCCGTAGTGCACGATGACTTCCATCAGCAACAATATTTATTAGTACGTCTACATCTGTTTGGTTAACCAAATCTTTTTAATACAATTTCTTTTATTTATGTTGTCGCCAGAAAATAAGATTTATCTATCGTAATTCAATTTTTATCTCAACATATATTATATCTCAAATGTTTTATCGAACATGAATAGTTGATGGCATATTTTAACTTCTTATATACATGATATATTTTTAAATATTTGATTTGAGGTTTAATATTAGAAGTTTTTCATTAAAAGTTTAAACTAAAATCATACTCCCTCATTTTTTAAAATAAAATTATATTTAATAAGAATAAATTTTTATATCAGTTTTTTTATTCCATTAATTAAAATATTATTCTAAAAAAGTGTATCAAAACCTGTATAAGTTTTTATCAACTAAAACAATAACAAGTAGATCCAGAAACTCCAGGAGGAGGAATACAATCGCCGTACGTGTATCTAGTGAATCCTTTTGGTGGATTCACACATTTCTGGTAACATTCGCGGTATCCAAAATTTGAGTTACATGGACCATTAGGGGCTTTGACTTTGAAATGTGGACTGTTTCCTGCATGTCAACAAAGTTACCGATAATGAATATGATAATTTTAATCTATATGCATTATATATGTACACACATTAAAAATATTTATATATGTTTGCAAAATGATAAAAATATAATTAAAAATTAACAACATCAATAGAAAAAACATATACCTACTGGAGTTGAAACGGACAACGAAAAAAAATATCATCATTATTATGAGACATAAAGCCATCAAAGTCTTTGTAGTTTATATATTGTCTTGTTACTAGTATCAAATATAAAGTATCTTGAAAAAATAAATATATTTTTTAATTGTATAGATCTTAAAGTAAAATGATTTATTTATAGTTAAGACAATGAGTCTCATGAGTCACAAAAAAAAAAATTTCTTACTGTTGATGAAGTTTCCATGAATACTATTAATCAAATTTCACCTGCCTCGTTTTTTTGCCAAGAATAATATTTAGCTTGTTTTGTTGTCAGTATTTTAAAATAACAAAAGACTAATAGACATATCATTATTGTGTTACTATGTGCTTGAGGAAAATTGTCAATTTTGTAAAGTATAAATAATCTATTTGTCATGATTTTACAGCAATTAATTTAGTTTTTAATTATATTTTAGACTAACAGTTAGAATGGAAAGATATATAAAATATAATTAACTTAGTGAATAAGTCTTATTAGTTTTCTTGCGAAGAATAATATTTAGCTTGTTTTATTGTCAGCAATTTAAATAATTTTATGACATTTTTTTTTTTTGTAAAAAACTGCTATAAAAGAAATAAGAAATATTTTTTCTTATATAAATGTAATTACACTTTTGAGCTACCGAAAATCGCAGATAACCCTAATCCTTTTTTCTTTTCTTTTTTTTGTTAGTTAAAAGTGTATATTTGTGGTTGTTTGTCTTCTCCTGTTTTTCTAGATTGAAATTGTTTGTCGATTAAAACAAATGTGAGCACTGGTTGTGGGTTCTTCTCTCTCTGTGGAATTCTTCTTTGTATTAGTCTTTTGTTAATATTATATTAGATCTAGTTTTTGATTTGTTGTGATGTGAAAAACTGCACCTAGAGATATAGTTTGTTAAACTGAAAATGGTTGTTTGATGATTGAATGTTGATTGTGAAGATTGGTATTGTGAATGGGGGTTGCTAATGTGTAGAGAACATAGCAAGTATAATAGTCTCCCGCGAAGGAGATGTTTGTTTGTCTGGATATTTCTCGAGTCGGTTATTAGTGGACATGTTCATAGTGGAGGTGGTTTGACGGACTGTGTGCCGGTTGGGCGTAGAGTGGAGAAGCCACGTAGGACCACTGGGTGAACGTGTGGTTCGATCTAAGTGAGCTAGTGGAGTGACTAGAGAGAGAGTCTAGGGAGTCTTGTTTGATACATGATTGCCTCTCTCGGGGGGTTGTTTGCATATCAATGTTAGCTTAGGAATTTTGCTTGTTTTGTTATGTGCTTTGAGATGAACTTGTGGGCTTGTAGGACTTGCACTCAAATAGGAATTCAAATTTCTCACCCCTCTGTCTTGCTGGTATGCTGAAGGAGTTGCAGAGTAGAAGTCTTCATGTGGTGCCAACCTTGAAAAATGAATGTTTCTTTATGCTTTTTTTTAGACTTGAATTGCTACGTACGAGTTTTTTTCCAATAATTTAAATATGACTTTGTTAAGATGTTTCTGATTTGATACTTTAATATAAATAACTTAGTTGGAAATAATGAGTAGAAAAGTTGGTAAGAGAATATGGAGACTGGAATGTCAACTCTCAACTCCACAATGTAAAAGGATGACATAGAATTATTCATATGTAATCCCGGGAACTTAGCATACTCTTTCATAACCTCTATTATACTAGTAGGAGAACTAGGGGCACTGTCTGTATATATTCGGTGAAAACTAGGTGAATGAGACTAAAAGCGTTTCAAGATAGATGGAAATCAAATTCACCTGAAGCAGCCAACAATTCCACTACTGTTTGTCCATATATTACTGAAGATCACGTACTTAAAAACTAAGTATTATATATATATATATATATATAATATTAGTTCAAGTCATTCCACAAAATTTATCTTATCACACAAATTATTTGATAGTTTATTTGTGATATTTTATTTTTATTTTTATTTAATTTTCAGATTATTTATCTTTTTTAGTTTGCAGATTTGTCTACCAGAATTCCCTCACCCGAGATCAACAACATATAACTTACAGTTTATCCCCATTCTTTCAAGATCAATTTCTTAATTGACGACCAGAAGATGACCTGGAATATTGCATTGCTGAAAGCAATTATCATCTCGGAGTATGTAAAACTCATCTAGACACTGGCGGTGAGTCGGATCGGGAGACTAGACACTAATAGCTGGCATTTCACAAAAAAATAAAAAAATACTCGGTTAAATTAAGTCATGAAATTCAGCAACACTAACCAGATAACGGAAAATATGATGTTCAATACGGACCAACAACTAATATACTCAAGGCTTTTGTATTGAAAATAAAGTGTCCCTCAAAAATATAACAATTCTTTGGCAAACTATCTAATGTTGTATCTTTATAGCTACAAACTTGAGATCCGAAGAATTAACTGTGATACAAAATGTGGTAAATGTGGGGCGGAAGAAGAGACCATTAATCATGTTCATTATGAATGTCCACTGGCCTTTGAAAGTTGAGTACTTTCAAACATCCCTTCACATCCGAATGTCTTTTTTCTACGAGATTGATCTTCTCAAAAATAGATTACCAATTTACGAGTTTGCCAAAGGATGGCACAAAGACATTTTTTCATGGATAATTTGGTATTGTGGAAGAGCATAAACGTTAAAATTTCCAAAATTTAGAAAGACCCCCACAAATTAGTATTCTTTTGACCAAAATGAAAGGGGTAGTTTGGGACAAAGCTCAAGTAATTGAGGAGAAAAAACATAGCATTCACAGTCTCTAGATGTGGCCCCCTACCACTTGACATGTGGTGGTGTCAGGTGGATGGATCATTAAAAGAATCATATAAATTTACAATACATGGATGGGTTTGTATAAAGAACGTGATAGAGAAGATACTGATTGGATCTTGACATATACGTCGAAGTCACTCCCCATTGCATGCCGAGATAGAAACTCTTATTTCGACAATGGAGTTTATGGCTGCGATCTAACGATTAGAAGTTGTATTCACAACAGACTACACAGATTCAGTGAAGATGGTGTTTTCACCATAAAAGTGGTAAACATTTGCAATTAATCTGGAGGAATTCAAAAGGTGCAAAGCATCCTTCCAAAATATTAAGGTAGTCTACATCCCACCGACAATGAACACACGAGCGAATAATCTAGCCTATAATGCACAATGACTTCCATCAGCAACAATATTTATTAGTATGTCTCCATTGATTTTTTTAACCAAATCCTTTTAATACTATTTCTTTTATTTATGTTGTTGCCATAAATAAGATTTATCTATCGAAATTTTTATCTCAACATATATTATATCTCAAATGTTTTATCGAACATGAATAGTTAATGGCATATTTTAACTTCTTATATACATGATATATTTTTAAATATTTGATTTGAGGTTTAACATTAGAAGTTTTTCATTAAAAGTTTAAACTAAAATCATACTCCCTCATTTTTCTTATAATAAAATTATATTTAATAAGAATAAATTTGTATATCAGTTTTTTATTCAATTAATTAAAATATTACTGTAAAAATTGTAATGCAATATAAGTTTTTATCAACTAAAACAATAAATAAGTAGATCCAGAAACTCAAGGAGGAGTAATACAATCGCCGTACGTGTATCTAATGAATTCTTTTGGTGGATTCACACATTTCTGGTAACATTCGCGGTATCCGAAATTTGAGTTACATGAACCATTAGGGACTTTGACTGTGAAATGTGGACTGTTTACTGCATGTCAACAAAGTTACCGATAATGAATATCATAATTTTAATCTATATGCATTATATATGTACACATTACAAATACTTATATATATATATATATTTGTAAAATGAAATAAAAAAACATAATTAAAAATTAACAACATCAACAGGAAAAACATATACCTACTGGAGTTAAAACTGACAACGAAAAAAATGTCATCATTAGTATGAGACAAAGCCATCCAAGTCTTTGTAGTATACATATATTCTTGTTCTTAGTTTCAAATATAAAATATCTTGAAAAAATTAATATATTTTTAATTGTATAGATCTTAAAGTAAAATGATGTATTTAAAGTTAAGACAATGAGACTCATGATCAAATTTTCTTTGACTAATAGATATGTTTGACCAATAAATAAAGACTAATAGATATATCATTATTGTCTTACTATGTACTTGAGAAAAATTGCCAATTTTTAAAGTATAAATAATCTATTTGTCAAGATTTTACATTAATTAATTCAGTTTATAATTATATTTTAGACTACAAATTATTAGTTTTCTAACCGTTAGAAAGGAAAGATAACTAACATATAATTAAATTGCTGAAGAAGTCTTATTAGTTTTCTTGCGAAGAATAATATTTAGCATGTTTTGTTGTCAGCATTTTAAAATAATTTTATGACATTTTATTTTTTTGTAAAAGATTGTTATAAAAGATTTAAATTTCACCTGTCCAGTTTTGGTCTAAAATATTTTCTATTTTATAACATAATAACATGTGTTCATATATTGAGTAATTTATATTTCCTTATGTTTTTATATTTAAATTTATAAATATTTTTTCTTATATAAATGTAATTACACTTTTGAGCTACCGAAAATCGCAGATCTGAACTCTAATCCTTTTCTTTCTTTTTTTTGTTTGTTAAATGTGTATATTTGTGGTTGTTTGTCTTCTCCTGTTTTTCTAGATTGAAATTGTTTGTCGATTAAAGCAAATGTGAGCACTGGTTGTGGGTTCTTCTCTCTCTGTGGAATTCTTCTTGGTGTTATTCTTTTGATAATATCATATTAGATCTAGTTTTTGATTTGTTGTGATGTGAAAAACTGCACCTAGAGATATAGTTTGATAAACTGAAAATTGTTGTTTGATGTTTGAATGTTGATTGTGAAGATTGGTATTGTGAATGGGGGTTGCTAGTGTGTAGAGAGCATATCAAGTATAATAGTCTCCCAAGAGGGGATATTTGTTTGTCTGGATATTTGTCGAGTTGTTGATTAGGGGACATGTTCATCGTGGATGTGGTTTGTCGGACTGTGTGCCGGTTGGGTGTTGAGTGGTGAATCCATGTAGGACCATTGGGTGATTGTGTGGTTGGATCTAAGTCCGCTAGTGGAGACACTAGAGAGAGAGAGTGTAGGGAGTCTTGTTTGATACATGATTGCCTCTTTCGGGGGGATGTTTGCATGATGATGTTAGCTTAGAATTGTACTTATTTTGTTGTGTGCTTTGAGATGAATTTGTTGGCTTGTAGGACTTGCACACATAGAATTAAAATTTCTCACCCCTCCGTCTTGCAGATATGGTACACAAGTTGCAGAGTAGAAGTCTTGGTATGTACCATTGAAAAAATGGATGTTTCTTTTTGCTTTCTTTTTAGACTTGAGTTTTTATGTACCAATCTCTTTTTCAATATTAAGTATGGTTTTTTATTGTGTTTCTGATTTAATAGATTAATATGTATATCTTAGTTTGAAATATTAAGTTGAAAAGTTGGTAAGAGAATATGGAGAACATAATGTCAAACTCTCAACTCCCACAATGTAAAAAGATCAGATAGAATTATTTGTATGTATGAGAATCTTAAAGATTCTAAGGCCACTAAGATTTTTGCATTAAAAGAGAACTATATTGACAACAAAAACATCACAATAAAGAAAAGTGAAAATAGAGTTTTCATGAAAAACTTAATTGGTTTGAGAAATCAATCAAAAGTCTTTGGTGGCGAGAAGATGAACTATGAGATTGTCTAAAAACTCTTCATATCTCTCACAGAGAGAGGTGACAACATAGTTGCTATGTTGAAGCAAACAAGAGATTTGAATTTATTGAAAGTATTAGAGTCAAAGAAAACTCTAAAGACACATGGAAAACGTTTGAAAGCCCAAATAAGAGGCATGAAAGAAAAAGCCCTAGGAAAAGGCATTAAAAGAAAGCCCAATGAAGAGGCATGAAAAGAAAAGCCCAAGTAAAAGGCATGGAAGGAAAAACCCAAGGAAAAGGCATAAAATGAAAAGCCCACAAGAAAGGTGTGGTGGAAGGAGCATTTAATGTTCATCAAAAAGGAAAAAAAATACTCCATCACTATTGATTGTAGCATAAAGGTGTCAATCAAAGTCGAATGATCAAGTAGTAATGACTGCTGAAAATGGTAACATACAAGTGAAACAAGCCAAGGAGAGAAGATCATCAAAGATGTGCTTATGGTTCCCAAATTAGCGAGAAATTTGTTGAGTGTTCCTCAATTGATTTCAAACGGATATGAAGTTCTATTTGAAGACAAGAAGTATCTAGTCAATGATCCTTAAGAAAAAAGTTAGGCGAAAGAGAGAAACTCAATTAAAGGGGAGTGTTATAATATAATTGAGTTTTATGTTAATGTTGTATATATTAGTTAGTATTATAGTTTATTAAATTAGTTATTTATGAACAGTCACAATCAAAAGTTGTATTGTTATGAAGAGATACAATTCTTCATAATGTGGTGTTATGTTGTTTCAAAGTCTATATAAGACTTTGTTATTATCATGTAAACAGATTATGTTTTTGTTCATAATAAAATAGATTCTCTCATTTTTGTTGAGTGTTTTTATGTTCTCTACTTATTTTCTATTTCTTATGTTCAAAGAAATACAGAGAGAGGAAGTATAAAATCAAAGATCGTAATTAGAGTTTACGATTTCCATCATATACATGAAGAAAAAATTGTTTTATATAGATAATGAAGAGACACTATAACACAAACAGTTGTGTCTCTTCATACTTCTAACTCTTCAAACTTTAGAACGCTTAATGAAACTCAATTATGGACCAACACTCCCTCTTAATTGATTTTCAGTTTTACACTAAGCCTCGTTTTTAGTTCATCACAAATTTTGGCTTCGAACCAGTCACGTAAGATATGTCCATCTGATCTGAATTTGTACCATTTTACTTCTTCTCTTGATTTGTTTCTTCTTCTTGTTAATGGTAAAAAAGCTTTCTTCTTTTGGAGTTGCATCAATGTGAATTCTTTATCTCCCTCTTGGTGTTTTCTTCTTATCACGCAAAGATAATTAATAAATTTTCTTCATCACTTCGATAAGTTTGAACCTTTTTCTCTTGTCTATTGTTTCTCATTTTGACATAGGAACTCATGAGATTCCTCTTTCCCGCTAATCCTTTCTTTGTCTTCTTCAAATTTTCTCACTTTTAGACTTGTGTCACGTCCTCGTCGGCTGTTCTTGCAACCTTCTTCCACTCTCTTTCTCTCAGGTGAGTTTATTCTCATTCTCTTTTTGGTATCCTCTTGATCACCAAATTTGTGCGTGAACTTTATTTTCACATATTCTTCGGTTTTATTTTCAAACCGGCTTCTACTCCTTTTTTCTTCTTTTAGGTGAACAGACTCCTTCTCTGTTTGGTGTCTTCCTTTGATCACCATTATGTTTGCATGAAGTCTTGTTCATAAATTGTTTTTATGTCATCCTTCTTTGGTTTTCTTACAAAACCTGCACTATTTGTTGCTTTTGTTGTAACGTTTGATTACTTCTCTTTCTCGTAAAACATTGAACGCTCATTCGTTCATGCTTAAGTTACGAGAAGACACACGCTTCTCAAGTGTTTCAGAGTTCCTATCAACTCTGTTACTGGCAATGAAGTCAAATCCTTTGTTTGCTCCATCACAGCTTCTATACTGTTAAATCCTGCATGAGAATTTTCAGGACAATTTGGTAGTACGTCTTCTCTTCTCCATGCATCCTTAATTGATTTCTCAAATCAATTAGCTTTTCTGTGAAAGCTTTGATGTTGTCTTCTTCACTCCTCTTCAAGTTTTCATACTCTATTCTTTCATTTAGGTCCTAGTCACTTTTGACTCTACTACCATGTTAAAGTGTTGGTTTCTTTACAAAGTAAAAGAAGAAAGAAACAGAATAACAGATAAATAATTATCTCTTCTCCTTTAGAAAAACAAGAAAGATATGAAAATTTTTAATTAACTGAAAGAAAACATGTATATACATCACGACAAAATTGTTTCACATAGATAATGAAGAGACAAAAGGTGTTATAGTGTCTATTCATACTTGTAATTCTTCAAACATTAGAACGCTTAATAAAACTCAATTATAGACCAACATTATATGTATATATATATATATATATATATATATATATATATAAAATTTAGAACTAAAATCATAATCACTCATTTTTCTTACAATAATTTTTTATTTAATAGGAAGAAAATTTTATATCAGTTGTTTGTTCCATTAATTATAATATTACTGTAAAATATTGTATCAAAATATAATACAATATAAGTTTTTATCAACTAAAACAATAACAAATAGATCCAGAAACTCCAGGAGGAGGAATACAATCGCCGTACGTGTATCTAGTGAATCCTTTTGGTGGATTCACACATTTCTGGTAACATTCGCGGTATCCGAAATTTGAGTTACATGGACCATTAGGGACTTTGACTTTGAAATGTGGACTGTTTACTGCATGTCAACAAAGTTACTGATAATGATATTATAATTTTAATCTATATGCATTATATATTTATACACACATTACAAATACTTATATATATATATGTTTGCAAAATGAAAAAAATATAAATAAAAATTAACAACATCAACAGGAAAAATATATACCTACTGGAGTTGAAACAGACAACGAAAAAAATGTCATCATTATTATGAGACATAAAGCCATCCAAGTCTTTGTAATATACATATTGTCTTTTTTCTAGTATCAAATATAAACTATCTTGAAAAGATTAATATATTTTTTAATTATATAGATCTTAAAATAAAATGATGTATTTATAGTTAAGACATTAAGTCTCATGATTGAAAAAATAAATTTGAACTTTTTTTTTTCTTTACCGTAGATGGATATTCCATTAATACTATTAATTTAATTTTCTTTTGACTAATATATATTTTTGACCAAGAAATAATGACTAATAGATATGTCATTATTGTGTTACTATGTGCACAAGGACAATTGCCAATTATGCAAAGTATAAATAATCATATTGTCAAGATTTTACAGCAATTAATTCAGTTTATATTTTTAGTTTTGAATACAAATGATTAGTTTTCTAAGAGCTATAAATAAAAGATAAATAACATATAATTAAATTAATGAATGAGTTTTATTAGTTTTATTGCGAAGAACAATATTTAGCAAGTTTGATTGTCAGCATTTTAAAATAATTATCACATTTTAATTTCCATAAAAATTGCTATAAAATATATAAATTTAACATGTCTACTTTTGGTCTAAAATATTTTCTATTTTATAACTGAATAACATATGTTCATATGTTGAGTAACCTATATTTCTTTATGTTTTCATAATTGAATTTAAGGATGACTGCATCAAACCACCTCTATTCATATAACTCTACATAACCCATTATAAAACCACATAAACATATAATTTATCTTCCTAAAACTCTCTAATCATTATAAAATCATCTAAACATTATAATTTATCTTCCTAAAACCCCCCAATCATTATAAAACACATAAATATATAACTTTTATTTCTAAAATCTCATAATCTTTCATAAATATGAAATTTTATTCTATTAAACTAACATCAATGTTAGTTTAAAATAAAATTCTATAATATTTGAAAACTAAAAATATAGATATATGTATATATATATATTAAAATCTATGATGATATCCCTAATTAAATTTTGGAACATTAATACATTATCCCTTAATTTAAACTATTATAATGTTTTAAAAAGAATGTAATATAATTACTATAATCATAAACATATAATTAACTATAGATTTTTCTAATCTAGTGAAATTAATCTAATTAATTATAAGTTTATGATATTCTAGTAATTATATTTCATTATTTTTAAAACATTATAATAGTTTAATTTGAGGGATACTGTTTTAATGTTCCAAAATTTAATAAGGGATATCATTATAGCATTTTATTTTATACAAAAATTGATGTTATTGTAAATGAATGAAATTTTATATTTATGAAAGATTATGAGATTTTAGGAATAGATATTATAAGTTTATGTGGTTTTATAATGATTAGGGGGTTTAAAAAAACAGAAATTATAATGTTTAGGTGATTTTTAGGAAGATAAATTATATGTTTAGGTGGTTTTATAATTAATTATGTAATTTGGGGAGAAATATGTAGGATTATATGAATATGTGTGGTTTGATGTAGTTGTCCCTTAATGTAATATTTTTTCTTATATAAATGTAATTAAACTTTTTAGCCACTGAAGTGTCAGATCTGAACCCTAATCCCTCTTGTCTTTTTAGTTAGTTCAAAAGTGTATATTTGTAATTGTTAGTCTTCTTCACCTGTTTTTCTAGATCGAAACTGTTTGTCGATTGAAGCAAATGTGAGCACTGGTTGTGGGATCTTCTCTCTCTACGCAATTCTTCTTGGTGTTAGTCTTTTTTTAATACATCTTAGATATAATTGTTGATTTGTTATGATGTGAAAAACAGCACCTAAAGATAAAGTTTGTTAAACTGAAAATAGTTGTTTGATGATTGAATGATGATTGTGAAGATTGGTATTGTGAATGGGGGTTGCTCATGTGCAGAGATCATAGCAAGTATTATAGGCACCCACAATGGGATGTTTGTTTGTGTGTATATGTGTCGAGTCGTTGATTAGGGGACATGTTCATCTGGGAGGTCATTTGAAGGTCCGCGTGCCGGTTAGCCGTAGAGTGGTGAAGCCACGTACGACCATTGGGTGAACATGTGGTTAGATTTAAGTGTGGGGCGGAAGAAGATACCATCAATCATGTTCTTTTTGACTGTCAATCAGCCATTCAAACTTGGGTACTTTCAAACATCCCTTTATATATTCGGATGTCTTTTCTACGACATCGATCTTCTCAAACATAGATTACTAATTTACGAGGTTGCAAAAAGATGTCACAAAGACATATTTTCCATGGATAATTTGGTATTTGTGGAAGAATAGAAACGTCAAAAGTTTTAAAATCTTTTAACCAAAACTGAAGGGGCAGTTTGGGTAAGGAGAAAAAATATAGCATGCCCTCTACCCCTTGACGTGTGGTAGTGTCATGTGGATGGATCATGAAAATAATCATATAAGTTTACAGGACAGGGATGAGTTTGTGTAAAAAACGGGATGAAAGAGATATTGATTAGAGCTCGAAACATATGTCGAAGTCACTCCCCACTTCACGCCAAGATAAAGACTCTTATTTGGACAACGGAATGTATGACTGCGATCCAACGATTAGAAGTTGTACTCGCAACAGACTACTCAGATATAGTAAAAATGGTGTCTTCAACGGAATAGTGGCCAGCATTTGCAACTCATCTGGAAGAGTTCAAAAGTTGTGAATCATCCTTCCACAATATTAAGTTAGTCTTCACCCCAAAGAAAATGAATACACGAGCGGATAATCTAGCTCGTAGTGCACGACGACTTCCATCAGGAATGGTATTTATTAGTACGTCTCCACCTATTTGGTTAACCAAATCCTGTAGTACTATTTCTTTTATTAATGTTAGTGTCAAAAAAAAGATTTATCTATCATATTTTTCTCAACATATATCATATCTCAAATAATTTATCTAATATGAATAGTTAATGGCATATTTTAACTTCTTTTATACATGATATATAATATTTTTGAACTTTATATTTTTAAATATTTGATATGAGGTTTCACATTAGAAGTTTGTCATTAAAAAAGTTTCAAACTAAAATCATACTCCCTTGCTTATTTTACAGTAAAATTATATTTAATAAGAATAAATTTATATACAAGTTTATTATTCCATCAATTAAAACATTACTATAAAAAAGTTTATCAAAACATAATACAATATCAGTTTCTATCAACTAAAATAATCGCAAGTAGATTCAGAAACTCTAGGAGGTGGATACAGTCGCTGTACGTGTATCTAGTGAATCCTTTTGGTGGATTCACACAGTTCTAGTAACATTTGCGGTATCCAAAATTTGAGTTACACGGACCATTAGGAACTTTGACTCCAAAATTTGAGTTACACGGACTATTAGGAACTTTGACTCTGAAATGTGGACTGTTTACTGCATGTTAACAAAAAATGTGGACTGTTTACTGCATGTTAACAAAATCACCGATTATGAATATTATAATTTTAATCCATATGTATTATATATATATATATATATACATTAAAAGTACTTATATATATATGTTTTTAAAATGAAAAAACATAATTAAAAATTAACAACATCAACAGGAAAAACATATATATATTGGAGTCGAAACGAATAACAAAAATATTGCCAACATTATAATGAGACATAAAGTCATCCAAGTCTTTGTAATATACATAATGTCTTGTTCCTAGTATCAAATATAAGGTATCTTGTTCCTAGTAAAAAATTAATATATGTTGTAAATGTATAGAAGTAAAATAATGTATTTTTAGTTAAGACATTGAGTCTCATGATTAAAAAAAAATTTAAATTTTTTTTTAAAGTAGATGAAAATTCCATGAATACTATTAATTAAATTTTTTTTTTACTAATAGATATTTTTGACCAATAAATATAGACTAATAGATATATCATTATTTTGTTACTATGTGCACGAGGAAAATTGCCAAATTTTCAAAGTATAAATAATTTATTTTTCAAGATTTTACAGAAATTAATTTAGTTTATATTTTTATTTTTGACTACAAATTATTAGTTTTCAAAGAGCTAGAAAGGAAAGATAAATAACATTTAATTAAATTGGTGAAGAAGTCTTATTAGTTTTCTTGCGAAGAATAATATTTAGCTTGTTTTATTTTCAGCATCTTAAAATAATTTTTTGATACTTTAATTTTTTTAATATTTTGCTACAAGAGATATAAATTTTACCTGTCTAATTTTGGTCTAAAATATTTTCTATTTTATAACAGAATAACATATGTTCATATATTGAGTACTCTATATAACCTTGTGTTTTCATATTAAATTTATAAATATTTTTTTCTTATATAAATGTAATTAATTTTTTGAGCCACCGAAAGTGTCAGATCTGAATTATAATCCGTCTTTTATTTTTGGTTAGTTCAAAAAGTGTATATTTGTGATTGTTAGTCTTCTTCTCCTGTTTTTATAGTTCAAAATTATTTGTCTATTTAAGCAAATGTGAGCATTGGTTGTGGGCTATTCTCTCTCTGCGGAATTCTTTTTGGTGTTAGTCTTTTGTTAATATCATATTATATCTAATTTTTGATTTGTTGTGATGTGAAAAATTGCATCTAGAGATATAGTTTGTTAAACTGTAAATGGCTGTTTGATGATTGAATGATGATTGTAAAGATTGGTATTGTGAATGGGGGTTGCTAATGTGTAGAGAACATAGCAAGTATAATAGTCTCCCGCCAAGGGGATGTTTGTTTGTCTGGATATTTCTCAAGTCGTTGATTAGGGGACATATTCATCGTGGAGTTGGTATGATGGACTGTGTGCCGGTTGGCCGTAGAGTGGTGAAGCCACGTAGGACCATTGCGTGAACGTGTGGTTGTATCTAAGTGCGCTAGTGGAGAGACTAGAGAGAGACAGAGTCTAGAGAGTCTTTTATGATACATGATGTTGGAATGAAGAAGAATGATGAAGACAAAGAGAAGAAATGAAGAAGATGTGCCTTAGACTCTAAATAGGCATCTTGTGTCAAAAGAGAGTGGTTTAGGCTTGTTTGTGATTAATGATATGTTATCTTTGTAGCCAAACATGTATTAGGTTATCTTAGTATCCAAACAAGCATAGACTAGATTAGTATAAATAGCTATATTTGTCTTCCTTTGTAAGTAAGAAATTCATTTTTCTAAAATCTCAATAATAATCATTTTTACTTTTCTATCTAATCTCTCTCTCTCTCTCAATCTAAAAATCACAAAATCTCTTAATTTCATAAAATTTTATGGTATCAGAGCCATGTTACATTAATCTGGAATAAAATTCCAGAATCTTACCTTCTTGAACACGATCTTCACGCAGCCTCAAAACAAGGTCTGTTGCGAGACCATCGTGTGATCATCAGGTTCTCAAGCCAGAAATCGAGGTTTCTTGCCATTTTTTCACCAAGGGTTGTTCTCCGGTGAGTTCTGAGTATTTTCCCGGTGATTTCATCCAATTTGGTGGCCTGAGTCGAAAGTTACAAACGATCTCCTCTGGTGGTGTCGCAATCACATCCGCCGCGAGTCTCCGAGTTTGCAACGAGCATATCTTCTTCAATTCTTCATAAAATCAAGTGATTTAAAAGCCTAAACTCAATTAAACGAGTCTAGTTGATGATTCAGGAGGTATGTTTTGCCGATTTTCATGTTTAGAAGCTTTCTTGATAAAGTTTCTTTAACAGGTCCAGATTACACGTATTCGGGATATTTGTGTTAAAAACCTCAATCTTCCTTAATATTTTGTGAATATTGGACGTTAAAAACTTATTTTAGGATATTGTGGTGGGTCTCAAGAAGTTTCATCTCAATCCAAAGAGTTTTAGACTTCAAGAAAGGTTTTAATGAAAGTTACTAGAATTCTGTTTTTTTTTTTAATTTTGAATGCTAAGTTGGTTCTTAATAGGATTAGGCAGTTTTAAAATTGTTTATCACTGAATCTTTGCTAGTTAGAATGTTAAAACTGTTTGAAGTTGTTTGAGCAAGGGTTGTTAGGCTGTTGGAAGTTGTTGCTCATGGTTGCATGTTGTTAGATGCGCCACCTTGTGTTGGTCAAGCGCGTGTGTCCTGTCTTGATTCCTTCTTGGTTTTATTTTCTTGTAGGTTTTTAAAATATATCCTGACGGAGTACCAGAAGAATATAAAGGCTCCATTTATGCTTCATTGGACGAATTATCTCCTCTGGTCAAGGACCATGAGGACAACCTTGTGCAGCAAAGGCTTATGGAGTCATGTCAAAAGCATCTTTTCTAGCCATTGAAGGAGCTGACTCAGATGATCAAGATGATCAAAACAAATGGTTTCAGGAAGACCAGATGGTACTTTCTATACTTCAAAACTCCTTTGCTGATATTCATATTGTGAAAATGGTAAAGATTTTTGGGAAACTTAAAAACTGTATATGGAAATACTACTAACCTCATAAAAAATTTTGAGGTAAGAAAGCTTTTAATGATCTTAGACAGGAGGATGTTGAGTATAAAAAGCATTATGGATCCTTTAAAGTATTATCGGTAGAGCTATAGATGCGAAGGCCTGCCACAATTGATTCCATTACTCTCCATGAAAGGAGAGGACAAGATAAGGTGTTTGGGTTAATTTTGACATTAAACACTAACTATATTAATTTGATTAAGCACATTCTTAGGGGGGATAAGCTTACTAGTTTAGAGGATATCTGTGCTAAGATTCAGAAGGAGCAAGAGTCTCTTCAGCTGTTTGGAAACTAGGAAGAACCGGTGGTTGCCCACAAGAGCTTCTTCAAGGTGCCAGTTGAATCCTAGAAGAAGAAAACCGTTTGTGATCACTACAAGAGAACCAGTCACACCAAGAAGGATTGCTGGGTGCTTCATCCTGAGTTGAAGCCAAGCTGGTTCATTGACAGGTCCAAAACGTCATCAACAAGCGCCACTAGCTCCTCCAACCTGGTGCACACAACCACCTCTACATTGGTCAACAATCCGGCCCATGCTTCTCCATCTGAGTTTGTGAAAAAATCAGTCTTGGAAGCTCTCTTCAAAGCTTTTAGCTCTGGTAATGTGTTTGGTAAATCACTTCATGCTAATTTTCAAACATCTATTGTTTCTAAACCTTTGATTATTGATTCTGGAGCTTCTCATCACATGATAAGTGATTTAGGGTTGCTAGAAAACTTAGAACATGCCTTAGGTAGTGTGGTAATAGCTAATGGAATCAATGTGTCAATTAAAGGAATTGTGAAGCTTAAATTGTTTAATAAAGAATCTAAAGCCTTTTATTTGCCATCTTTCACATCTGACTTGTTGTCTATTAAGAGAGCTACTACAGATCTTAATTGTCAAGCTATATTTTATCTTAATGATTTCTACTTTCAGGATATTGAAACAAGTAGGAAATTTGGACAAGGAACAACAAATAATGACTTGTATGTGCTTGAAGATTTGTCCATGCATTCCTTACAAGAACCGTGTGCTAATAGTGTAAATGTCAATATTACAACTGAGCTTTAGCATGCTAGATTAGGTCATCCTCATCCTAGAACTTTAATATTGATAATCCCTGGAATTAAATTACAAAATGATTTGTGTGAATCATGCATTCGTGGGAAACGTTGTAAGACTGTTTTTGAGAAATCAATTCATTCATATAATAATTGTTTTGATTTGGTGCATTCTGATGTTTGGACATCTCCCTTTCCTTCTAGAGAAAACCAAAAATATTTTGTGATCTTTATTGATAAAAAATCAAAGTATACTTGGGTTACTTTTCTTAGTTCCAAAAATAGAGTGTTTGATGCATTTCTTAAATTTCAGAAATTTGTTACTAATCAATACAATGCCAAGATTAAAGTTTTAGAACAGATATTGGAGGGAAATACACTAGCACTAAATTCCAGAAACACTTGACCAAGCATGGCACTTAACATCAAACAAGTTGTCCCTATACTCCACATTCCACAACAAAATGGAATACCTGTAAGGAAGAACATACATTTGATGGAAGTTGTGAGAACAATGATGTTCCACAAGAAGGTCTCCAAACATTTTTGGGAAGATGCTTTATTAGCTGCATGCTACTTAATCAATAGAACTTCAACTAAAGTTTTAGATGCTTTGTCCGAAACAAATCAGTTCGAAATTCTCCGTTCTTTTTCGAAATTTGACTTCAGTTCGAAATTCGAAGTTCGTGAGCTTCGAACCCACGATCACAACCAACTGAGCTAAACGGGCCCACTATATATTATATTTAATAATTAATATCCATTACATCATTTTTCCTTTTAAGTTCTTTTTGACATCACTCTACTCTTTAACTTTTCGACTTGGTAAGCTTTCCATGTATGAAAATTATATACTCCCTTGTAAAATTAAAACCGGATCTTGAACCTACCCTCCTCCTATGTTGTTTTGGTACATGACCACATGCAACGGTAGTGCGAACCCTTCTTCTTTGTCTTTGTTTGTTGATGCAAGCCATGCGCTTTCCCTTATATCAAGTAGTATACTTTAGTTTATAACATAATTTACATATGGTTTTGACTCTTCACTAGCCATGGACATAAGAACGAAGTGTTGGAAAATTTTGACTTCTAAATTGCTCTTCATATCATCATCGTATATTTGGAGTATAACATGTAGAATAGCTCAAACGTTAAAACCCTATTTGTGGTAGAAGGAGTTGCGCCAGCAATTCTTGAACATTGTTCATTTAACATGGGAGGGAAAAATGGAATGAATGGAATTTTCCGTGGCTTGAGCTTCCAAAAATGCCTTGCAACAAGCATGACCAATGTTGCCAAAACTGTCCGGTGAATATAGATTGAGAAATCTGTGCAATGCATCCTGGAATATCCATCACTGATCACCAACATTTTGCTATGTCAGGTAATCCTGGCATACCGGGCCTTGGTTGGAATTTGAACTGGAAACTGGGGTAATTGCGCATTGACAGAGACTACAACGCATATGACAGCCATAAGGAAAATTACAATTATAATAGACATGATGTGATATACAAAGAAAGATCCTTTCAAACCTTTGAGGTATTAAAAAAAACTAAACCTAATATTGAACACTTAAAAGTACTTGGGTGTGTTTGTTTTGTTTTAGTACCAGGAGAACTTAGGAACAAGCTGGAACCAAAGAGCACCAAGGTCATGTTCATTGGGTATTCTCCTACACAAAAGGGATACAAATGCTAGAATCCAGAGACTAGAAGAGTCTTAGTATCCAGAGATGTTAAATTCCAAGAATCCAAAGGATTCTATGAAGAAGGAACTTATGAAAAATTCAAAGACATCTCAACAACAAGACATGACCAAGCTGAAAATCTAAGAAGGATCTTGGAAAGCATTGGCATAGTCTCCCCTAAGACACCAGCACCTGGCCCAGTTCTTCCTCACCAAATACCAGAACCGGCTCAAGAACAATCAGGTCCTATACTCTCACGGCCCGCCCCAGGACTGGTCCAGCCTGAGCCATGTTCACCCATGCACGACCCAGGTACTACCCAGGCACAAACCAGGTACAACCCAGGCATGACCCATGTACAACCCATGCTCGACCCAAGCACACCCTTGCACCAATGGTCTCTCGGCAAGAACCTGGCTCGACCTCGTCCTGGCCAGCTCCAGATGATGGCCCGTTCCAGCTGCAGGAAGTACTGCCACCTGCTTCATCCATGGCTCCATCTTCATCAGCTCCATCTGTGGCTCCATCCTTCTCCCGGCCTCGAACAAGATCACAGGCACGGGAAGTGTCGGCATCAAACCCGGCGCGGCCTTCACTTCAACACGGCCAGTAACCTCCTCTTGGTCATGAGAGGGGCCATGCATCTAGAGATGATCAAGAGGAGGATTCAGAAGGAGATATTCTAGTCTCAGCTTCTAAAAAGGCCAAGGGACATTCAACCTAACCTTGTGAATGCTCTAGAATGAGAAGAAAAATAGGAACCATCTGTTGTTCTTAGAAGAAGTACAAGGCATAGATTTCCACCCAACTTCTACTACAACAACAATGCAGTAATTCATCATGATCAGGTAGTATGTAATCTAGTTCATATACCTGATTATCATGTTGCATTTACTGTTAGCCTTGATAAAGAGCAGATTCCAAAGACCTATGAGGAAGCAATGGAGATAAAGGAGTGGAGAGAAGCAACTCAAGCTGAAAGACAAGCTATGGAGAAGAATCAAACCTATGCTCCAGCCACTCTTCCAAAAGGGTAAAGGCTGTAAGTTCTAAATTGATCTTTACCATTAAATATAAAAGTAATGGTGAGATAGATAGATAAAAAGCTAGGTTGGTGGCTAGAGGATTCACACAAACTTATGGTGAAGATTATAGGGATACCTTTGCTCCTGTAGTTAAATTACACTCAGTTAATGTTGTTTTGTCACTTTCTGCTAACCTTGATTGGGAGTTATGGCAAATGGATGTTAAGAATGCATTCCTACAAGGTGAGCTAGAAGAGGAAGTGTATATGACACCACCACCAGGTCTAAAAGATCAAGTAGGTGGTGGCAATACACTGAGATTAAGAAAGGCTATTTACGGCTTAAAGCAATCTCCAAGGGCTTGGTATCATAAGCTGAATGTGACCTTAAGGGACAGAGACTTCAAAAAGTCAGAAGTTGAACACACTCTCTTTACACTTCAGAGTAAGGAAGGTATTGTGGTTATACTCATTTATTTGGATGACATAATCATATCAGGGAGTGATAATGTAAGAATTGATTGTACTAAAGCTTATTTAAAGAGTGTATTTGATATTAAAGATCTAGGTGAACTTAAATACTTCTTAGGAATTGAAGTGTGTATGTTCAAGGAAGGTCTCTTCTTATCTCAGAGAAAATATATTGTGGACTTACTAACCTCTACATGTAAGATGGAAGCTAAACCAACTAAGAAACCCTTAGATGAAGGTTACAAGATAGAACATGAGGGGGAGCTAGGGAATGACGAGTTTCATGATCCAAAACTGTATAGAATAGTGGTTAGTAAGCTCATATACTTAACCATCACTAGACCTGACTTATGTTTTGCTGTAAATCAGGTTTCTCAACATATACAAGACCCAAAGATAAAGCATTGGGACATGATCATGCACATATTGAGATACTTAAAAAGCAGTAAAGAACAAGGTATATGGATGGGTTTTAATGGAAACACAGAAGTTGTAGGTTATTGTGATGCAGATTGGGCAGGAGACAGGGAAGATAGGAGAAGCACAACCAGCTACTGCACCTTCATAAGAGGTAATCTTGTGACTTGGAAGACTAAAAAGCAGAAGGTTGTATCTTGTTCTAGTGCAGAAGCTGAATACAGGGCTATGACGAAGCTTACTACAGAATGCATATGGCTGAAGCAACTTCTCCTTAACACTCTTGGCGTGAGCTTAAAGTCTCCTATCACTGTCCATTGTGACAATCAAGCAGCAATACATATTTCTTATAACTCAGTGTTCCATGAAAGAACCAAGCATATTGAGGTGGATTGCCATAAGATGAGAAAAACTATTGGAAATGGAATCATCTTACCTTGCTACACAAGGAGTGAGGACCAACTAGCAGATGTGTTCACCAAGACTACTACACTGAAGATTGGCGACTCTATCTACCCAAGGCTTCGCCTCATGTCCATTCCACAACATTGATCCTGATCATGGAGTGTTATACTCTTTTTCCGTAGAAAAGGTTTTGTCCCAATTGGGTTTTCCTTCTTTAGATTTTTAATGAGGTAGTGGTTCATGGTTGCAAGTTTAGCCATTCTCCATGACATAAGCTTGAGGGGAAGTGTTGGAATGAAGAAGAATGATGAAGACAAAGAGAAGAAATGAAGAAGGTGTACCTTAGACTCTAAGTAAGCGTCATGTGTCCAAAGGGAGTGGCTTAGGATTGTTTGTGATTAATGGTATGTTATCCTTGTAGCCAAACATGTATTAGGCTATCTTAGTATCCAAACATGCCTAGACTAGATTAGTATAAATAACTATCTTTGTCTTCCTTTGTCAGTAAGAAATTCATTTTTATAAAATATCAGTAATAATCATTCTTACTTTTCTCTCTAATCTCTCTCTCTCAATCTACAAATCTAAAAATCTCTTAATCTTATAAACCTTCACATGAGTGCCATTTTTGGGGGGATGTTTGCAAGATGATGTTAGCTTAGGAATTGTGCTTGTGTTTTTGTGTGGTTTGAGATGAATTTGTTGGTTTTTAGCACCTGCACTCACATAGTAATTCAAAATCTCACTCCTCCGTTTTGCAAGTATGCTGAAGAAGTTGTAAAGTAGAAGTCGTGGTGTTGTGCCAACCTTTGAAAAAATAGATGTTTATTTATGATTTTCTTTTTAGACTTGAGTTGTTATGTACAAATTTGTTTTCAATAATTTAAGTAAGGGTTTACAATTCATCCAGACATTGGCGGTGAGTCGATTCGGGAACTGGACACTAATAGCTGGTATTCTGCAAAAACTAGAAAATACTATGTTAAATCAAATGTATGGAAAATAAAGTGTCCCTAAAAATACCAACACTTCCTTTGGCAAACTATCTCAATTTGTATATATGGATTTACATACTTAAGATCCCAAAGAATTACCTGCGACACAAAATGTGGTAAATGTGGGGCAGAAGAAAATATCAAGAATCATGTTTTCTTTTTAATATCTACCGGCCATTCAAACTTGGGTACTTTCAAACATCACTTCACATCCGGATGTCTTTTCTACGACATCGATTTTCTCAAACATAGATTACTAATTTACAAGGTTACCAAAGGATGATATAAAGACGTATTTTTCATGGATAATTTGGTATTTGTGGAAGAATATAAACAACAAAATTTTCAAAAATTTAGAAAGATCCCCACACTATATTATTCTTTTGACCGAAATGGAAGGGGCTGTTTGGGACAAAGCTCAAGTAATTAAGGAGAAAAAACATAGCATGCCAACAGTCTATGGATGTGGCCATCTACCACTTGACAAATAGTGGTGTCAGGTGAATGGATCATGGAAGGAATCAAATAAATTTAAAGGACATGGATGACTTTGCGTAAAGAACTGCATATATGAGATACTGATTGGAGCTCGAAACATACATTGAAGTCACTCCCCATTTCACACCGAGATAGAGACTCTTATTTGGGCAATAGGGTGTATGGCTGCGATCCAACGATTAGAAGTTGTATTCACAACAGACTACTCAGTTGTCGTGATGATGGTGTCTTCCCAAAAAAGTGGCCAGCATTTGCAGCTCACCTGGAGGAGTTAAAAAGGTGAAAAGTGTCATTCCACAATATTAAAATAGTCTTCATTCCATAAACAATGAACACAAAAGCGGATAATCTAGCTCGTAGTGCACGACGACTTCCATCAGCAACTATCTGGTTAACCAAATCCTTTTCATACTAATTCTTTTATTTATGTTGTTGTCAAAAAGAGATTTATCTATCTTAATCCAATTTTTCATCTCAACATATATCATATCTCAAATGATTTATCTAATACGAATAGTTAATGTCATATTTTAACTTTTTATATAAATGAAATCAAATATTTTTGAACATTATATTTTAAAATAATTGATTTGAGGTTTCATAGTAGAAGTTTTTCAATAGAAATTTTAAACTAAAATCGTCCTACCTCATTTTCTTACAATAAAATTATATTTAAAAAGAATAAATTTGTATAAAAGCTTTTTATTTCATT
Source organism: Streptanthus diversifolius (assembly GCA_039880935.1). Classification (NCBI taxonomy): domain Eukaryota; kingdom Viridiplantae; phylum Streptophyta; class Magnoliopsida; order Brassicales; family Brassicaceae; genus Streptanthus; species Streptanthus diversifolius. Next base: position 2,819,025 of record JAXGFM010000008.1, read on the forward strand.
AATTAAAATATTATTGTAAATTATATCAAAACATAATACAATATTGATTTTTTTAACTAAAACAATAGCAAGTAGATCCAGAAACTCCAGGAGGAGGAATACAGTCTCCGTACGTGTATCTAGTGAATCCTTTTGGTGGATTCACACAGTTCTGGTAACATTCGCGGTATCCAATACTTGAGTTACACGGACCATTAGGAACTTTGATTATGAACTGTGGACTGTTTACTGCATGTCAACATAATCACCAATTATTAATATCATAATTTTAATCCATATACATTATATATGTACACACATTACAAATTTTTATATATATATGTTTTCAAAATGAAAAAAAACATAATTAAAATTTAACAATGTTGAGAAACAAATACCTATTGGAGTCGAAACGGATAACAAAAACATTGTCGTCATTATTGTGAAACATAAAGCCATCCAAGTCTTTGTAATATACATATTGTCTTTTTTCTAATATCAAATATAAAGTATCTTGAAAAAGTAATATATTTTGTAATTATGTAGATCCTAAAGTAAAATGATGTATTTATAGACATTGGATGTCATGATTAAAAAAAAATTTAACTTTTTTCCTAGCAGTAGATGGAGATTCCATAAATTTACTAATTAAATTTTCTTTTGACTAATAGATATGTTTGACCAAGAAATAAAGACTAATATATATATCATTATTGTGTTACTATATCCACTAGTAAAATTGCCAATTTTTCGAAGTATAAATAATCTTATTGTCAATATTTTACAGCAATTAATTCATTTTATATTTTAGTCTTGACTACAAGTTATTAGTTTTCTAAGAGTTAGAAATAAAATCTATAACATATAATTAAATTAGTGAAGAAGTTGTATTAGTCTTTTTTAGAAGAATAATATGTCATTTTTTCAGTGTGGGATTTGAGAGTTTGACATTCTGTTATCCATATTCTCTTATCAACTTTTCAACTCAATATTTTCAACTAAGATATCTGTATTAAAGTATGGGGATTACATATGAATAATTCTATGTCATTTTTACAGTGTGTCATGAATTCTAGTACTATCCATTTCGTCCGACTTTTCTAATCCCAAATGCTTTTTAAACTTAGATATTTAGATTTTATAAGGCTCGTTTTCTTTTACTAGCTTCCTTCCTATTATATATATATAATATTTTATTGGGAGATTCCTGAGTATATTTTTTCTAAAGCCTTCTAACACTAGGATCTTTCTTTTATTCTCATTACTCGTCGTTTTCCTTTTTTTGTTTACCATGGGTTACTAACCCGTTCCCAAAATTTCTTTTTCTCACTTCTCTTTTTTTTTTATACTTCGGGTTACCACCCAATTTCAATCTCTTCCCCCTTCTTAGAACTATGGGTTACTAAACCATTTCGTTCCTCTATCTGAGTGGAATTGCTCCCAAAATTTCATCTCAATGATCTAACTATCCATGAAGATGACAACTCTTGTCGTTCGTTGTCTTTGACCATTTTGCACATGTACCACATTTCACAAAAAATCACCACTCAAAGAAAAACATCTTGATTTAATAGAATGGTTGGGGTTTAGGGTAGGGTAGTTATTCGGTTACAAGAGAGTAGTAAAAAGAGTCGAAAATAGCCGAATTGAAAAAATTAAAACCAAGAAAAAAGCAAAAGCATATCAAACCCCTAGGCAAGAATACTAATGATTCAATTAGGTTCAAGTTCATGAGATCATTCCTAAAGTGACTAAGTGAGCTCCAAAGCTAATGGCTTTTCAAAAGTGAGAATTTTCAAACATGGTGTTTATGTTATTTCAACGTTTTTAAAGGTGATGAACAGTCATTAAAGAGAAAATTTTTATCCTATTCTAAACCTAATGCGTAAAATTCTAATAACGTATTTTTTTATGAATCTATTCAAAAACTAGTATTCTATTCTAAAACTTAATAAAACTCAAATATGAAAATAAAAATAAAGTTAGAAACATGATTCCTCCCTCAGACGTATTTCACACCGTCTCGTTGTGAATGAGAAAGTGATAAATATCAAAAAGGACAAAAAATAAATGCAATAAAGTATGTACAGAGGTGTGTGTATCATTGCCTAGGAAGAGGCGTCATCTGGAGACTCATTGTCTAACGGCGGTGCATGGTGTTTGAGCATGCTGGAGGCAACGCCGGTCTGGCAGCTCATCTTTCATCCCAAATCCTGGATATCTGCTGAACTGTGCGGGTAATATTGTTGATGCTGCGTTTTTGATACTTTCAGAATATTTGGAGGAGGTTGATATGAGATTAAGAGATTTTTAGAATGAGAGAATTAGAGAAAAGAATGATTTTATTAAAAGAATGAGAATTATGAATCCTTAGTTATAAATTGTGAAGGGAGTAAGGTATTTATACTAATCTAGTCTAGGCTTGTTTGGATACAAGGATAGCCTTATACATGAATGGCTACAAAGATAACATAATACTAGAACACAAACAAGCATAAGACACTCCTCCCTAACTCATAACTCACGGCATTTTAATAGCCATAAAGGACATTCTAAATTCATCATTTCTTCTTCATCCCAACCCTCTCCATCAAGCTTAAGACGTGAAGAATATCTAAGCTTGCAACCATGAAGTATTACCTCATTAAAAATCTAAAGAAGGAAAACTCAATTGGGACAAAATCTTTTCTAGGAAAAAAGAGTATAACACTCCATGTTGGGATCATTGGTGTGGAATGGTCATAAGGCCAAGTCTTGGATAGATAGAGGCGCTATTTTTCAGAGATGTTGCCTTGGTGAATACATCAGCTAGTTGGTCTTCACTCCTTGTATAGCAAGGAAAGATGATACCTTTCCCAACAGCCTCTCTTACTTTGTGGCAGTCCACTTCTATATGCTTGGTCCTTTCATGGATCACTGAGTTGGAGGCTATGTGTATGGCAGCCTGATTGTCACAGTGGATGGTGATAGGATCCTCACACTTCACGGCTAAATCTTCCAAGAGTTGCTTCAGCCAAATGCATTCAGTTGTAAGCTTCCTCATTGCTCTATATTCTGATTCTGCACTAGAGCATGATACCACCTTTTGCTTCTTGGTTTTCCAAGTTACAAGGTTTCCTCCTATGAAAGTAAAATAGCCTGTGGTACTTCTCCTATCTTCCCTATCTCCTGCCCAATCTGCATTACAATAACCAACCACATTTGTGTTTTTATTGTTACCCATCCATACACATTGTTCATGTGTGCCCTTTAGGTATCTTAGAATTCGCATGGCCATCTCCCAATGTCTCATCTTTGGTCCTTGCATGTGTTGAGATACCTGATTTACAGCAAAACATAAATCTGGTCTTGTGATGGTTAGATAAATAAGCTTACCAACCACTTTCCTATAGAGCTTAGGATCATGAAAATAAACTTCCTCCTCTGGCTCCCCCTTAGTTGCGATTTTATAATCTTCTTCTAAGGGTGTTTTGGCTGGTCTAGCTTCCATCATACCTGTAGAGATAGTAAATCTACAACATACTTCCTTTAGGATAAAAAGAGACCTTCCTTGAACCTACACACTTCAATTCCCAAGAAGTATTTAAGTTCTCCTAAATCCTTAATATCAAAGACACTCTTTAAGTAATCTTTAGTAGATGCAATACCAACACTATCACTACCAGATATGATTATATCATCTACATAGATAAGAATTACCACAATACCTTCCTTACTTTATAGTGTAAAAAGAGTATATTCAACTTCAGATCTTTTGAAGCCTCTATCCATTAAGGTTACACTTAACTTGTGGTGCCAAGCTCTTGGAGATTGTTTAAGGCCATAAATAGCCTTCCTTATTCTGAGTGTATTGCCGCTTCCAACCTCTTCCTCTAGGCCAGGTGGTGGTGACATGTAAACCTCTTCTTCTAGCTCACCTTGTAAGAAAGCATTCTTGACATCCATTTGTCATAACTCCCACTCAAGGTTAGTAGCAAGTGAAAGAACTACATTAACAGAATGAAGCTTAGCTACAGGTGCAAATGTATCCCTATAATCCTCACCATATGTCTGAGTAAAACCCCTAGCCACCAACCTAGCTTTATATCTATCAATTTCACCATTGCTTTTGTATTTAATGGTAAAAATCCATTTAGAACTTACAACCCTTTTTCCTTTTGGTAGTGTAGCTGAAACATAAGTACCATTCCTTTCCATGGCTTGTGTCTCAGTTAAAATAGTTTCCCTCCATTCCTTCTTGGACATAGCTTCTTCATATGTCTTTTGAATCTGCTTATTATCAAGACTAGAAATAAAAGCAACATGATTAGAAGGTAAGCGAGAAATATTACAAACTCCCTGATCATGATGAACCACAACATTCCCATTGTAGAACACTGGTGAATTCCTTTGTCTTGTGCTTCTTCTTAATACTGTAGGTGAAGCTTCTTGATTAGATTCATCTTCTTCACTTAAGACTTCAACAATAGTGGACATATCTCTTGATCTTTTGGAAGCTGAGACTAGAATTGATTCTTCTCCTTCTGAGTCTTGTTGGACATGAATAGATGCTTCTCCCCCCCATGTTCAAGAGGAGGAAGATCAGGAGAACTGAAAGAAGGAGTGAAAGGCCGGGAGCTGGAAGGACCGGCTGGGGTGACAGGCCGCGGTTCCACCGGAGGTGTGGTTGAGCTAGGACCGCCTGCTTCTTGTGCAGGTGACAGAGGTGAGGTGACCGTATGTAGAGGGCCGCCTACTATGCCAATGCTTTCCAAGAGCTTCCTAAAATATTCAGCTTGGTCTGACCTTGTTGATGAGATGTCCTTAAATTGGTCCCAAGTTCCTTCTTCATAGAAACCTTTTTCTTCTTGGAACTTAACATCTCTAGACACCAAGACTCTTCTAGTCTCTGGGTCATAACATTTGTATCCTTTTTTAGTAGAAAAATACCCAATGAACATAGCTTTGGTATTCTTTGGGTCCAGCTTGTTCCTTTGCTCTAATACAAAACAAACACAACCAAAAACTCTCAAGTGATCAATATTGGGTCTAGTTTTGTTTAGTACCTCAAATGTAGACAGGTCATCTAGGACTTTTGTAGGAGTCCTATTAATTAAGTAGCATGCAGCTACAAGTGCATCCCCCTAAAATAGTTTGTGTACTTTCATATGGAACATCATTGTTCTCACAAATTCCATCAAATGCCTATTCTTCCTTTTAGCTACCCCATTTTGTTGTGGAGTATAAGGACAGCTGGTTTGATGCTCAATGCCATGCTTGGTTAAATGTTCTTGAAGTCAGGTGCTAGTGTATTCTCCTCCATTATCTGTTCTAAATATTTAATTCTTGCATTGTACTGATTAGTAACATATGCTTGAAAGTTTAAAAATGCATAAAATACTCTATCTTTAGAGCTATGTAAAGTAACCCATGTATTTTTGGACTTTTCATCAATAAATGTCACAAAATACTTATGATTTTCTCTAGATGGAAATGGAGATGTCCAAACATCAGAATGCATCAATTCAAAACAATTTTCATATGTATGCACAAATTTTTCAAAAATTTTTTTACAATGTATCCCAAGAATACAAGAATCACACAGCTCCTTTGGCATTTTCAATCCAGGAACAATCAATTCAAGTGCTCTAGGATGAAGTGTCCTAATCTAGCATGCCAAAGATCATAATCAGTACTAAATGCATTAGCCTGAAAAGCCGCCTCTAAATCACTAACACTAGTCATGTTTTCAAGCACATACAAATCATCTCTTGTGGTTCCTTGTCCAAAACATCTTCTAGTTTCAATATCCTGAAAATAGAAATCATTAGGACCAAATATAGCATGACAATTCAAATCAGTAGTAGCTCTTTTAACTGAAAGCAAGTTAGAGGTAAAAGAAGGCATATAAAATGCTTTAGATTCTTTATCAAACAACTTCAATTTTTCTATGCCTTTGATTGGTACTTTAATTCCATTAGCAATGAGAACATCACCTAGGGCAGGTTCTAAATTTTCTAGCAATCCTAGATCACTAATCATGTGATGAGAAGCACCAGAATCAACCACCAAAGATTTAGGAGCATTAGGAGTAACAGAAGTTTGAAAAGAAGCATGAAAAGTTTTACCCATCACATTGCTATCCTTTATTGCCTTGATAAGAGCTTCGAAGTCTGATTTTGTCACAAAGTCTGATGCTTGTGACATGGTACTAGTGGAGGCTGAGTGAGAAAGTGAACTGCTTCCAACCGCCTTTGATGTCATAATGCCGTGAGCTTGACTGACTGTGGCCGTGGCCGTGGGTTGCTGAGGCCGTGAGGCCCAAGTTGGCTTCAGATGAGGATGAAGTACCCAGCACTCCTTCTTTGTATGACAATTCCTCTTGCAATGGTCACAAATTTGTCTCCTCTTCCTAGAATCATTTGCTGGTTTGAAGAAACTTTTGTGAGCAGTTACCAATTCAGCCTTGTTGCCAAATAATCCATGAGATCCTTGCTCCTTTTGTATTTGAACACAAACAACCTCAAAGCTAGGAAGTTTCTCAGACCTGAGGATATGCTTAATAAGATCTGAGTAAGTAGTATTAAGTGTTAAAAGTAACCCAAACACCTTATCTTGTTCTTTCCTTTCAACGAGAACAAGTGGGTCAATGGTGGCTGGCCTTAGCATTTCTAGCTCAGCCCACAAAGCTCTGAATGAGCCATAGTGTTTTGTGAATTCAGCATCCTCTTGCCTTAATTCATTCAAAGCCTTCTTCACTTCAAAAATTCTTAAAAGGTTAGTGGTGTTTCCATACACCTTTTGCAAAGTGTTCCAAAGATCTTTTGCATTTTCACAAAAGGAATAAGGTTCTAAAAGATCACTAGCAAGAGAATTTTGAAGAATATAAAGTACCAACTGGTCGTCTTGATACCATTTGGCTTGAGAAGCCACATCCTCACTAACTTCAGCCACTTCATTTTCTTCTATACCATTTCAAGAAATGTGGTTCCAAAGACCTTTACCACCCAAAGTTGTTTTCATGGTCCTAGACCACAATAGGTAATTTTCTCCATGGAGAATGACTGGAGCTCCGAATGAAGTTTGAATCTCCATGCCTTTTAGAATAGAATGCGAACCGTGAGTGAGCTGGTCGGGCTGGTCTGCCGGGCGTGCTGGTCAAAAGAGAAACCCGTAGCAAAGATCGAGCGTGCTGATCTGGTCTGGTCTAAGGGCTGACGTTGCGTGCTGGTCGGGACGCGTCTTGTCGGAATGAAGGCTGGCCGAGTACGCAAAGATTGTTGCGTGAGATCCACGGATCAGGTACGTGAGCTGATCACGAACAGGACAGGATAAGAACACGAGCAGAACACAGCAGGTGTACACGCCAGGACAAGGTCACAGGTGGTCGGAACGACCACGGGTACACGGTAAGACAGGGTCACGGCTGGTCGGGGCTTGACTCAGACTTGGTCAGGACAAGCGTGATCTCGTTTCTTCACGTGAGGCTGTACCCGGACGAAAGTGAGTGCACGCGTGATCAAGGCAGTGACTAGAACTTGCGTGTGCTCGTCGGAATTGAAAAAAGCTGGTCGGGACGAGAAGAACACCCGAACAACTTGTACACCAATCACAAATATCACCTGCAATCACAAGAGCAACTTGGAAGCACCACAAGCGTATGTACTTGCAAGCACCACAAGAAAAAGAACACAGTACTTCGTGTACAAGCCAAGAAGTAGGCAAGATAGGCAAGAAAAAATAAAAAATATCTTGCAGTTCAAGTAACTCTCAACAACTTCTAACAACTTCTAACAACCCTTAACTAACTCTTTCAACAAGATTTTAACAACCTATAACCACCTAAAACATATTATATCTATTAATAACAACCAATAATCAAATCAAAATTCGATTTAAAGATTTAACAAATCCTAAATTTCAAGATTTCAAGTTTAAACTTCCCAAAGATTAATAATAAAATCAAGAAAATCAATCTTGAAGACTTAAACCTATTAGATTGAACCTAAATTTCGTGGAGACCCTCACAAGATACTTATTTAATTTTCCAGAATCAAAAAAGTAAAGAAAACTAAGAAAGAATTAGAGTTATATCACCAGGATCTTGATAAGGACGATTTTGGACATCTCTGAGGAAAACTTCAATAAAATCCTTTAATCTTAATAGAATTGAGTTATACTTTCTTTAAAAAAAAACTAGACTCGAAGGGCTTGAGTTTAGGATTTAGAAAAACACGATTTGATGAAGAATCGACATTGGAATGACCTGGGAAACAGGGAGGTTCGCGGCGGAGGGACTCGCGAAGGTATTTTGCAAGAAAACTCCTAACTTTTGATTCCATGGGTCAAATGATGCGATTTAAATTGGCGTGTCTTTAGAACTCGCCGCTGAACAATCCAGTGATAGAAGATCGTCAAAAGGAGACGTGGTGTGGCCGGAGTTTGAGTTACAAGATGACGTTCGAAATTGATCCATAAGAAGATGAAGAACAAGATGAATTCTTCTTGAATCAATGAAAGAATGATGAAAATTACCCAGATTTGATGCAACCTGGCTCTGATACCATGAAAGATTATGAGATTAAGAGATTTTTAGAATGAGAGAATTAGAGAAAAGAATGATTTTATTAAAAGAATGAGAATTATGAATCCTTAGTTATAAATTGTGAAGGGAGTAAGGTATTTATACTAATCTAGTCTAGGCTTGTTTGGATACAAGGATAGCCTTATACATGAATGGCTACAAGGATAACATAATAGTAGAACACAAACAAGCCTAAGACACTCCTCCCTAACTCATAACTCACGGCTTTTTAATAGCCATAAAAGATATTCTAAATTCATCATTTTTTCTTCATTCCAACAATGATGATCGTAGAGAGAAGAAGATAATGTTCTCCCATCATCGTATGTTTGAGAGAGGCCGGTGTAGGAGTAAGATCCTTTTTGTTTTCTTACTTGGAGGTAAAAACGGTAGATGATATAGGTTCATCTTACGCTAGTTTAATCTCATATTTCATATGTTTTTGTATAAATTTTTCATTCACATATCATCATTCTAGGTTAGTTTATCTCATTTTTGCATTTTAGTGTTTAGGATCATGCATTTACATATTTGGAGTGTTTTGAGTCTTTTTCAGGAGCATTGGAATCTCCCGAATGAAGATCATGCAATGGACTCGAGTAGAGATGAAAATGAACCATGAAGCAAGTGCTAAGAAGCTAAGAAGCAGAAAGATTACCAATATCTATTTGTCCATTCTAAGACCGATTGATCTCATATGCTCAAATTTGCGGGAATATCCAAGATCGACCAAGACCCTCCAAGATCGACTGATTCATTGTACGATCGATCGGTCCACATTCTGATCGATCGATCCGAATGAATGATCTGGCTGAAAATTTATAATTAAACCAGTTTAGTTTATTTAGTCGGGTTGGTTTAGTTTTAAACTATAAATAACCAACCTTAGGTCATTTTTAGCAAGTTTTAGAATAGAGAGAGAGACTGCAGCCACCAGGTGATTGAGGAGAGCTAGAGTTGAGATTTGGATTTCTGGAGAACCTCTTTAAGAAAATCAAAGAATCATCTTGGCTAATTTCTTAATTCCTTATCTTTTTATTCATGTTTAATCTTCCTATAAATTCGTTTTGTTTATCTGTGATGATGAGTGAGTAATTCCCTTTGAATGATTTCGGGATTGGTAGATTAGAGATGAAATGATAATTGATTGATTTTTAGGTTATTAGATCCTTCTTGATGACTGAAATTAATTCTAGGTTTGGCATGAGAGAATCAAATCTAGAACCTAGAAATTTGTTACCCGAGAGGTGTTGATGAAATTCCAGAACTAAGTCATTTAAGAGCTCTTCATTCCTAGCCATTGAGAGATCAGTGAACCAATTGAACCAGAAACTAATGCATGCAGATGATTAATCTTCCAAATGAGATTTTAGTTAGAATGATTGTTTAGCATAGTAATCAATGACATGAGAGTGTATTGATTTTAATCAATGTTCATAGTTCTAGGAAGAGCTTAATGAAAATCCTGCAAGATCAATCAGTTTATTATCATTCCCTAATCAATGCTTTTCCTGAAGCCATTCTTCTAGTTTAATTGTGAGTCAAGTTTTTCTTATTAAGTTAGGTAGTTTAGATTCGCCTTTAATTCAAGTTACAATCAAAACCACAACCATTTACTGTCACTTTAGATTAAATTGAAATCATATAATCTTAGTGTGCTATTCTAGATTGTTTGTGGATTCGAACATCAATTATTTTTAATAGACATTGTAGGTTATTGTTGATTTATTTGATACGCAAACGCTCTGCATCAAATTGGCGCCGTTGCCGGAGAATCTAAGCAACTAGCCATTAGCATTTTGATTTTATTTGAGACTAGAGTTTTCTTTCTTTTACTTATTACTGAACGTGAGAGTTTGTCTACCATCTTTAACCTCTGCAGGTGAATGCAACGAAGGAGTCAGAAAGGTAGTACACTTGATTGCATCCTTGATCTTGGTTCTGTTGAGAGAGCAAACAAGAAAGCAGCCAAAGAAAGACGAGCAAAGGAACAGGAGGATCAATCAAGACAGTGTTTTATGGAAAACCAGGGGAACAATCACCCACCTGCAATTGGGAATGAACAGCCTCAAATGGGAGGTGTACAAGGAATTGGGATTTAACCCCAGGTTCAGGGCATAAGAAGACCAACAGCTAGGCCAATAGGAGCTTTTGATAAACACAACTTGAGAGAAGTCAGGCATGGCATTCCAACTCCAACCATAGCCGCAAACAAATTTGCGGTGAAATCAAGCATGATTTCTATGGCACATAATCAGAAGTATAATGAGCTCCCTCTAGAGGACCCTCTGGATCACTGATCAATTTGAAATGTTCTGCAGAACTGTGAAGATGAATGGAGTCCCAGAAGATGCCATCAAAATTATCTTGTTTCCTTTCTCACTTGGAAACAAAGCTTCTCAATGGGAGAAGAATTTGCCATCAGGATTAGCTTCAACTTGGGAAAATGTGAAGAAGGAGGTCATCACAAAGTTCTATCCTAAGCAGAAGACTGCTAAACTTTGCAATGACATTACTGGCTTCAAGCAAGGAGTCCATGAGAACGTCAATGAAGCATGGGAGATACTCAATGACTACACTAGTAAATGCCCTCATCATGGAGTATCCCAAGAAAATCTCCTAGGAATCTTTTACAGAGCAGTTGAGCAGTACATTAGAGCTCTGGACACAGCAAGGTATGGATGTTTTGCTAATCTGACAGCAGAACAAGGAGAACTACTGATTGAGAATCTAGCACAGAGTGAAGCATGTTATGGGGAAGACTATGACAGAAGTATGAGAGATTAAGACTTGGAGAACTAGAGATACAAGGAACTCAATGACAAGATTGACATACTGAGCAAAGTATTCATAATGAATAAAAAAGCCATCAACTATGTTGGAGAGGCTGATGTAGAACAACATGGATATCAAGAAGGAGGATGTGATGGTAATCAAGGAGAACAAGAAGAAGTAAACTACTTAAGAAATCAGAACAACTACCAAGGAGGTTATCAGAACCGCCCCTTCAACCAGAACTACAAAAATAACAACCTCTCTTACAAGAGCAACAATGTGGAGAACCCCCATGATCAGCACTATCCACCAAGGGTCCTCCCATGACATCAATTCCAGCCCAGGCTGTTAGATGGAGATCCTCTACAATTGCATATCTTTATAGTTTTACTTGATTTTATGAATTTTCATTTTCAGGTTAGAAAATAAGGTCTTGTCTAGTGCACAGATTAAGCAACTAACGAGTTACACCGGATATGATTGATCGATCCATACCAGCGATCGATCAATCCCGTCAAAAGAAAAAGTTCGTGAAGAATAAGGATCGATTGGTCCTTTTTGGGATCGATCGATCGGAAGGTGGAGATAATAATACGTCAAGTTCCAGGATCGATCAGGGGACATAGGATAGATCGATCGATCGATCAACTATTGCAATTAAAACCCGTGAGAAACTTGGATCGATCGATCCATGTCTGGAGGCTCACTCAGCTCTGCAGGCTCCCACTCCGCGATTTCACAGCCCTCACCTCTAGGGCCAACCTGGAGTTCACTGTCTCGCCAGAACGCTTAAATGACCCCAGCACTGGGTCTAGACGACGGGGGAGATTGTCTAGAGCCTCCACTACTCAGAATCACCGGGAGGACAATAGAGTCCCGAGTCACTAGCCTCTGCAGCCCCAGCAGTCGAAGGAGACTGAAGGATGGGAGTATGCTCTGCCCCCTTATACCAGCTTGTACGATTTTGACCTGCTGGTTATAGATGCTACAGCTGACGACTACCGGGCTTGGGTGGTGGTATATCACTCGAAAAACAACACCACGCTGTGGAGGATTTAGGAAGCACTGTCTAGGATCATATGCCGCCGCCACCTTCTTGCTTCCGGGGCTCCCAGACTAGAAAGACGGGCGAGTCTACTGAGGCACCCGACAATATTCCTGATGTTGCTGGACACAGGAAACACGATGACGCCGATGATACCGAGTCAGACCTCGAAGTCAGATTGTCCCGACGCAAACGTCTCCACGGACAGAGCCGCAGCGTCAGCCCCGAGGACCCCTGATATAATATTTTCTTTCTTTTCTTTTTTTTTCTTTTTTTTCTTTTCTTTCATTTTTTTGTATTTTCGTTCAGTTTATTTTAACACCGGAACGGTGTAAAGTAAGTCTGGGTGAGGGCACTTATTTGCATTTTGGATTTTTAGACTTATTGTATCTTACTTAGGCATCTAGGATTGCATTGCATTTGCATATGGAACTATGATGAAAATGACTTCATTAAGTCTATTGCTCTTATCATTAGATTTAATACTCGAGTTACTAGCTATATGACACAAAAACTGCTAGTCGAACTATTATATTGATCCATATTAGGAGTCCTTGATATTAGATTAACTTTGATTGAAGCATGTTTTGATTTGATACCATCTCTTATCTATTTGAACTTAGAATAATCATACTCTGCGTAGGATGTAAACTCATGGATACTACATATTTGGACCTCTTATATCATTTTTACCACTCTTTGTGATCCAAATAGCTATTTCCTTACCTTTAGCCTACCTTTTTATTCAGACCATGTCGTCACTTTGAGAGAGTTTCAGGCCTTATTTTCGGAATGAAATTAGTAGAACATGTTAGGTAGGAGCCGACAGGATTAGCTTCTCATGTAGTTTTGGTTCACTCTTTTTGAGCCAATTAGGACAAGGTGAAAGCTTGATGGAAATAGAAAATGGGTATTAGTGAGTTTGGAAGTTAACTAAAAAAGCAAGAGAAATGGGAGAACAACTTTAGGAGATAAATGAAAAGAGGAAAAGAGGACTCGAAGTATAGTAAAGGGAATTGGATGTGTAAAGAAAATAGTGAAAGGTTCTTGCAAACGAAAAAAAAAAGAAAAAAGAGATTAATAAAGAAAAAGGGGAAATTAGATAAGAACCAGCTATAAAAAAATCCAAACCCGCTAGATCGATTAACATTTTAACCCATCTCTTAAAAGTAAATGTGCTAGAAGAATGGATTGTGGGAGCTTTATATTGATCTTAATGGTATAACATACAACAATGTTTTGTAAAGGGAAGTACTAAGATCATTCAAGGAAATTTTGAGCTTGGATATAGTTTTAAGAGGGTAGTATATTTTGGGTATATGATAATCTAGTATTGTATGTACCTATTGAAACTTACCTTTAGCATTCTTTTAAAGTTCATTCCAATTTTTTAGAGATCCCTACAATGAGCATCAATACCCATGGAAGAAGAGATCATTTTTATCTCTTGACCTTTTCTTAGCCAAATGAATTTGGTGAATATGTCCAGTAAGATTCACGATCTATAAATCAATGAATGTTAAAAGAGATGGTTGATATGAATACTTATGTAATATGAAGTTTGATCTGAGTTAAGTTGCGATGGATATGGCTAACATTTTTGAGTAAACTTGCTTACCTTGTGTTATAGAACTCCTAACTTAGATACTGATCTTAAGATTTGACCAATATGACTTGGCTTTGAGTTCTAGAATAAATCATTTCTCTCATTATGCTAGTTGTTTGCTTGAGGGCAAGCAAAAGGCAAGTCTTGGGGAGTTGATACATATGCATATTAGGCTAGTTTAATCTCATATTTCATATGTTTTTGTATAAACTTTTCATTCACATAGCATCATTCTAGGGTAGTTTATCTCATTTGTGCATTTTAGTGTTTAGGATCATGCATTTGCATATTTGGAGTGTTTTGAGTCTGTTTTCAGGAGCTTTGGAGTCTCCCGAATGAAGATCATGCAATGGACTCGAGTAGAGATGAAAATGAAGCATGAAGCAAGTGCTAAGAAGCTAAGAAGCAGCAAGATTACCAAGATCGATTGGTCCATTCTAAGACCGATCAATCTCATCTTCGCAAATTTGCAGGAATATCCGAGATCGACCAAGACCCTCCAAGATCGACCGATTCATTGTACGATCGATCGGTCCATATTTGGATCAATAGATCTGATTTAATGATCTGGCCAAAAATTTGTAATTAAATCAGTTTAGTTTATGTAGTCAGGTTGGTTTAGTTTTAAAATATAAATACCCAACCCTAGGTCATTTTAGCAAGTTTTAGAATAGAGAGAGAGACTGCAGCCACCAGGTGATTGAGGAGACATAGAGTTTGAGATTTGAATTTCTGTAGAACTTCTTTAATACAAACAAAGAATCATCTTGGCTAATTTTTTAATTCTTTATCTTTTTATTCATGTTTAATCTTCCTATGTATTCGTTTTGTTTATCTGTGATGATGAGTGAGTAATTCCGTTTGAATGGTTTAGGGATTGGTAGATTAGGGATGAAATGATAATTGATTGATGTTTAGGTTATTAGATCCTTCTTGATGACTGAAATTATTGCTAGGTTTGGCTTGAGATGTGTTGATGAAATTCCATAACTATGTCATTTAAGAGCTCTTCATTCCTCGCCATTGAGAGATGATGTTAGGGTGATTAGTGAACCAATTGAACCAGAAACTAATGCATGCAGATGATTAATCTTCCAAATGAGAGTTTAGTTAGAATGATTGTTTAGCATAGTAATCAATGACATGAGAGTTTATTGATTTAAGTCATTGTTCATAGTTCTAGGAAGAGCTTAATGAAAACCCTGCAAGATCAATCAGTTTATTATCATTCCCTAGTTAATACTTTTCCTGAAGCCATTCGTCTAGTTTAATTGTGAGTCAAGTTTCTTTTATTTAGTTAGCTAGTTTAGATTCGCCTTCAATTCAAGTTAAAATCAAAACCACAACCATTTACTGTCACTTTAGATTAAATCAAAATCATACAATATTAATGTGCTATTATAGATTCTTTGTGAATTCGAACCTCAATTACTTGCGATAGACATTGTATGTTATTTTTGATTTATTTGATACACAAAACCTCTGCATCAATAGACGAGCATGTCTCTTTTTCGTCCTTCCACGAATCACATGTTGGTCAAGTCATCCTCATTCAGAGTCTTGTGAAAAAAGGTTTGCTCCATGACAAGGATGTGAGCTCGCAAGAGGATAGAGGTGATGATCCCCCTATGATCAGCTCCATTGGTTTTCCTTGGATGTTCAGAAGGATGTCTTCTCGCATTTTCATGAATATGTGTATTATCGCTGAAGACATACAAAAATTACTTCCATATAATTCCACTGGCGAATTGTCATTGCATACTCTCATATAGGTTTGGATGTCTTTTACCATCCAAACCATCTCTTCCTTCATGATGGTAGCATCCAAACCACCTCTTCCTTCGTGATGGTATTTGCAGGTTGGTTTCACCATATCTTAACCTGAAATCACAACCACTTAAATTTGCTTTTGTCTTCGGATTGTGAGGAAGATTTTCCCTCTTCTATCCTCGGTAAGAGAGGGAGAATATAATATGCAAGCATGATAGAGGTTTATTACGTCTTAATCAAGCGATTCTCTGCTCTATGGATAACCTACTATATGTTGGAATAAAAAAGAAATGAAGAAAGATTGTCTTAAACTCTAAGGAGAAGATGCCATGTGTCTAAGCTACCAAAGGAAGTAACTTAGGCTTGTTTGGGATTAATGATATTTTATTCTTGTAACCAAAAATGTATTAGGCTATCTTAGTATCCAAACAAGCCTAGACTAGTTTAGTATAAATAGTTATCTCTCTCTTCTTTTGTAAGCAAGAAATTCATTTTTCTAAAATTCTCAATAATATTCATTTTCAATTTTCTCTCTAATCTCTCTCTCTTTAAATCTCCAAATCTCTGAATCTCTTAATCTCTCTTTCATGGTATTAGAACCAGGTTACATCAATCTGGCATGAAAATTCCGCAAAATTTTTTCTCCTTGTGCACGATTTCTTTGCGGCTCCAAAACTAAAGCAGCCGAGGGATCATTGTAGGTTCCTTGATTTTTTCGGCAAAAAATCGATATTTCTTGCCATATTCTTTAACAAGGATTGTTCTCCGGTGGATTCTGAGCATTTTTCCGGTGGTTCCATCTAATTTGGTAGCCTGAGTCAAAAGTTACTCACGTTCTCCTCCTGTGGTGTCGCAATCACCTTCGCCGCGAGTCTCATGATTTGTAAAGGCCATATCTCATCCAATTCTTCATCAAATAACGTGATTCTAAAGCCTAATATCAATAAGAATGAATCTTGTTGATGATTCAGGTGGTCCTCTCTTCCCTTACTCAAGTTTCGAAGCCTTCTTGATCAATCTGTTCTTGAGTATTTTAGGCCGGTTGAAGCAAGTTGTTGGTTGTGAAAGAATGATAGATTTAGATTCACCATTGATCAAGAGAATATAGATAGAGTTTTAGAGACAAGAGAATGATAGAAATGATTTTTTTATTAATAATGAGAGAATTATTTTCTCTTACTTAAAAATGAGGAATACAAGTGTTTATATAGTCATTTTACAATCCTTGTGTCCAAATACTCTCTATTAGGTGTCTAATGCCTATGTTTGGCTATAGGTTTAGAAGCTCCTTCATACTCTCCATTTGGTTTAAAGTATTTACTCAGTTCTTCTTTCTAACACTTCATACTCTCTTCTTAGTCTTAAACTACTTCTATTTTTCTTCATTTCAACACTCCCCTCAAAATTAAGCATGGGTGAATAATGGTTAAACTTGCAAAGATGAAAAGATTTTCCTCCTTTTCTCTCACTCTTTTTCAAGCTTGATTTTTAATATTCATATAAACCAAGCTTAGTACCTTAAAGAACTTCCTCATTAAAAAACTTAGTATGGAAAACCCTTTGGGACAAAACTAATACTAAGGGAAAAAGAGTGAAGTCTTCTTAGTTAGAGATTGGCCCATTGTTGAAATTGCATGTGAGTGGCTGCTTTGAAGCTTCTTCTAAGTCTGGTCCATTTCTCCCCCTTTCTTTTGACTCCTTGTCTTTAAGAGGTGATTTGGATCCAGCTTTCCTTAAAGTCTTCAATTTAAACCTGTTTCACATACACATATATATGCATATATCAATTCTCATAAGATAAACCAATGCATTATAATATAAGAATGATTTAACTCCCCTTTTATAAGAGTGGATGACGGTTTGGATGATATGATCTAGACCAGTCTGGTTCTCTAAAGACTCTGTATTAAGGTCTTTGAATTCATCATGATCACATGGTTATCTTCTGGATTCATCATGATCACATGGTTCTCTTCCCTTATATGTTTAGGATCCCCTTTGGCTAGCTTCATTTTTCTTTACTTTTCTACTTTCAATAAGCCTAACTCAAGAGAATCAGATTAAATAGTTAAGCTTTAGTAGACTGAGCACACTTATCTCCTAATACACTTTCCCTCCATGCTTCCACTAATTGATGTAGGGTAAGTCATGCTTATGACTGTTTTCATCCCTTCCTGATCTAAAACATCATAGAAACTCAAAAATAAAGATTAGTGTTCCAGAACTTGAGTAATATCAAGTATGGTATCAAGTATAATATCTAGCCAAATTCTCAACCTAAATCGTAGAGTTAAAGAACTTATCCTAGATAGAACATTTGATGAGAGAATTTTGTCCTGAGGTGATTCATCACTTTCCACCAGCTTACTCCTTCTCCATGAGACTTGGTAGTTTGATGGCCATTGGTTCTATCCTCAGTTTATGACAGAAAATTTGGATGATCTTATTCACAGCCTCCATGAAAGAATCAGACTGAGCACTCTTCTTGTGCTTAGACCATCACAGAAATAAAGTTTGGAATCAAGGAAAGCATGACCAGCCACCTTGGCACGGGACCAGCCACGTTGTGCCAGCTTCATGCTCAGGGGACCAGCCACCTTGGAGCCGCCAACTTGTGCCAGCTGCATGCGCCTTTTCTTTGTCCATTGAATGCTCATTTTCTTTCCCCCCTACAAGCTTGACACTAAGGATAAGAGTCAAGTTTGGAAGAATGATCATACACAGAATGAATGTCTTAAATTGGTCTTCGTTATTCTTTAAACATAAAGAAGAAGATAGTAAGTATCTTGAGAATAAGAGAATCAGAGTATTGGAGATTTAAAGTATAAGATTTTAAGTAGAATAGATGAGATTTAAGAGAATGATGAAGAATAATAGAGAATTATGATGAATGTCAAGGTGAATTTTGGATCCATTTAGATTCTAAATGTAATGCATAGTCTTCCTAGGTTCTCTTTCATCCTATGAACATTTCTAGATGAGAAATTTTAATCAATCAAGGAATAAGTAGAAGGTTTAGAGATAGTCTTTGCAAAGACTTTGATATTAAGTCTTTGTGAGTATTCCTCTTTTGTGATTGATTATGATTTGAATTTGCAGCATGTATGCTCTATTGATTTTTACTTAAAGCACACACCAAGGGACACCTTACTCCATGGGAGAGCTGATTCATCACATTCCACCATTTTTTCCTCTCAACTCCTTGTGGTGGCTGTTCTTGGTGGCCATTGGTTCTAACTTCTTTTCCATGTGCTGTGCCTTTTTCACTTGCTCTCTTTTGCCTTTGTTAGACAATGAAGCAAAACATCAACTCCCATCTTAAGCCTTTGAACCTGTAGAGAATAGGCAGATTCTAAACAAAAGATAGTGAGTGAAAGAGATTGATTAAGAGTAATCAAACTTAATTTTAAACACTGCCTAAGGACTTTTGGATTCAACATGACTTCCTAAACTTATTGTTCTAAGTAAAAGATAAGGTTCTCTTCCTCTAGGATCAATGCAATTCATAAACAAATGATTCATCTAGCTAAACTAGGTTCAAAAAGTCTCATTTTACCAATTTTTAAATACATGAACAAAATTCAATAAAATTCATGATTTACTAATCACTTAGATACCAGATTTCCTAGAATTATAACTCTCACAACCATCAATGAAATAAAAAATAGTTGGATAAGATTTTAGAAATAGCCTGAATGCATAAGACTTTGATACTAGGTCTTTGCATTTGAGTTTAGGAACTGGTTTTGATCTAGGCACTCCCTTTCATTATGTTTCTTTCAAAATTCCTTTGGTGGTCCAGTAATGTCTCCTTTGAACATTCTCGGCCTTAGTCCTGATCTTGATGATCTACTTCTTATGCTCATACACAGCCTGTGACCTCTCCTATCCTCATCTTTGAACATGCTTTGCTCGATTTTTTCAACCTTGACGGCAAACTTTTGTTCCTCTTTACACAGTTCCTGTTGGACTCGTTCTTGATGTTGTTGTCATTTTTCTTGTTGTTGCTGCTATTGCTTGAAGTTCGCTTGAGTTCTGGAGTCTTGGATGCGTTTGTTACTGAAGATCGTAAAAAGCTAACTTTCTTCCCTTGTGAATCTTCCTTAGAAGCTTTCTTCTGTACGTTCTCCACACTCTCCTTAGTGTTTCTGGGGATTCTACAATGGTCTTTAATGAAACTTGCTTAGATAACAGGCGTTCCTCAAGAAGAGAAGTAGGAGATGCACATCAGTTGATTTCGATCTTGGAAGTAACTTGGGTTCACCTGAATACTGTTTGTTAGTCGCTTCACCTGCAAAGAACACTCTTCCTTCTCCAACACAGTCAGTTGAGTAATAACCGTACGAAAGTTTGTCTTGTCCCCATCTGGAACAGAGAGCTTGAACCGGATCAGGAACAACGATTCCTTTTGGGTGATATATTCCGCGTAGTATCTGCAACACCCGTTTAACTGAATCAGTAGGCGACATTTTTTCGAATCTTTCTGCGGCGTCTCCAGCTACAAGTGCTACAAGTAATGGACCACCGGAGACAGAAGAGTAGCTGTCGAACAAGAAGAACTCTCCTCTCGTGCTTGAATCTTCCGTTAATCTCCCAAATGTATCAATCTCTTTCCCCCAAAAGTTATAAGTAAACAATATCGACAATTTGTTCACCAATCCATATCCGAGTCTCTGTATCTCTTCTTTCTTCTTCTGAGGAAGCTCAGGATAAAACCCGATCGCACCTTTCTTCAGGACATCAAGAGGAGCCGTACAAAGAGCTATATCACAGTAGAACTCCTTATCGCATTGTGTCTGGCTGGGCTCGGTGCAACAGATTCTAACAAATTCCAACCAACAAGATCAACTTCTACCAGTCTTTATCTTCATAACTAAGATCAACAAATACAATTTTCGAATTTTATTACTAAACCAATCAAAAAATTTCAAGTTTCCCTCATTTTTCAGAATTTCAAAGTTTGATGGAGAAATCAAGAAAATCAATATTGAAGACTTAAACCCTTCTGATTGAAACCAAACTTCGTGGAGATTCTCACAAGACACTTATCTAACTTTCCAGTTTCAAAGATTTGAAGAAAACTGATTTTAGGAGCGCTTGATTTTAGGATTTGTAAAAACGTGATTTGATGAAGAATCAACGACGGAATGACCTGGGAAATACGGAGGTTCTTGGCGGAGGCACTCGCGGAGGTCTGATGCAAGAAAATTTGTAACTTTTGATTCCCTGTGTCAAATGATGTAATTCCAATTGTCGTGATTTCAGAACTCGCCGATGTAAAATCCAAAGAAAGAATATCATCAAAAAGAATCGTTTTTCGGCTGGAATTTGAGTTGCAAGATGACAGTAAAAATAGAACTAGAAGAAGATGTTTTCTTCTTAATTCAATGAATGAATGATGAATTTTACCCAGATTTGATGCAACCTGGCTCTGATACTATGAAATAATGATATATTTAGATTCACCATTGATCAAGAGAATAGAGAGAGAGTTCTAGAGACAAAAGAATGAGAGAAAGGATTTTTTTATTAATAATGAGAGAATTATTTTCTCTTACTTACAAATGAGGAATACAAGTCTTTATATAGTGAGTTTACAATCCTTGTGTCCAAACACTCTCTATTAGGTGTCTAATGCCTTTGTTTGGATATAGGTTTAGAAGCTCCTTCATACTCTCCATTTGGTTTAGAGTATTTACTCACTTCTTCTTTCTAACAGTTCATACTCTCTTCTTTGTCTTAAACTACTTCTTTTCTTCTTCATTTCAACAGGTTGTTGGAAAACAGTTGCACAAGGTTGTTACATGCGCCCCTTGTATAAGTGTGTAGTGCGTGTGTGGCTGGCTTGGAGTCTTTGTTCTTTCAGGTTACAGGACAAGACTGATGGAGTTTCAAGCGCATCTTAAGGCCCTTTTTATGCTTCTGGGTGCAAATTACCTTCTCTGGTCAAGGACTACCTTATACAGCAAAGGCTTGTGGAGACATGTACTCAAAGCGGCCATACCAGCAATTGAAGGGACTACTTCAGATGGAGCTGCTTCAAATGATCATGATGATCAAATTCAATGGTTTCAGGAAGACCAGATGGTACTCTCTATAATCCAAAACTCTCTTAATGGTTCTCTCTTAGAAGCATATACATATTGTGAGAATGCTAAAGATCTTTTGGAGACTCTAAAATCAGTGTATGCACTACTAACCTCATGAGAATTTTTGAGGTAAAGAAAGCTTTGAATGATCTTATACAGGAGGATGTTGATTCACAAAGCACTATGGATCTTCAGAGCATTGTGGGCAGAGCTAGAGATGCTTAGACCTGCTACAGTTGATCTAATCACTCTCCATGAAAGGAGAGAACAAGATAAGGTGTTTGGGTTGCTCTTGACTTTAAACTCCAATTATACTGACTTGATTAAACACATTCTTAAGGAAGACAAACTACCTAGCTTATAAGATGTCAGTGCTAAGATTCAGAAGGAGCAGGGTTCTCATAGGTTGTTTGGTGACAAAGTAGACTTGGTGGTAGCCCACAAAAGCTTCTTCAAACCGGCTGAATCCAAGAAGAAGTGGTCTGTGTGTGACCACTGCAAGAAAACTGGTCACACCAAGAAGGAATTCTGGGTCCTTCATCCTGAGTTGAAGCCGAGCTGGTTCATTGATAGGTCCAAGCCTTCACCAGCAAACGGTCCCGGTCCTTCACCAGCCGTTCATGCAGCCGTCTCTCCTATGCTTTATTATTCGGCTAAAGGACATATGACCACAACTCCTCTAATCACTCCTCCATCAGAGTTTGTCAAGAAATCAGACTTGGAAGCTCTCTTCAAAAGCTTTTAGCTCTGGTAATGTGTTGGGTAAATCTCTTCATGCTTCTTTTCAAACATCTATTACTTTTAAACCATTGATTGTTAATTCTGGAGCTTCTCATCACATGATAAGTGATTTAGGTTTGCTAGAAAACTTAGAACCTGCCTTAGGTAGTATGGTAATAGCTAATGGAATCAATGTGCCAATTAAAGGAATTTAAAATCTTAAATTGTTTGATAAAGAATCTAAAGCCTTTTATATGACATCTTTCACATCTAACTTGTTATCTATTAAAAGAGCTACAACTGATCTTAATTGTCAAGCTATCTTTGGTCCTAATGATTTATACTTTCAGGATATTAAAACAATTAGGAAATTTGGACAAAGAGTAAGAAAGAATGACTTGTATGTGCTTGAAGACTTGTCAATACATACATTACCTGAACTGTGTGCTAATAAAGTATATATCAATGTCACAGCTGAACTTTGGCATGCTAGATTAGGTCATCCTCATCCTAGAGCTTTAGAGTTGATAATCCCTTGAATTAAATTGTAAAATGATTTGTGTGAATCATGCATTTTTGGGAAACATTGTAAGACAGTTTTTGAAATCAACTCATTCATATAATAATTTGATTTGGTGCATTCTGATTTTTGGACATCTCCAATACAATGCCAAAATTAAACGCTTTAGAACAGATAATGGAAGGGAGTACACTAGCATTAAATTTCAGCAATACTTGGTCACACATGGCATTGAACATCAAACAAGCTGTCCCTACACTTCACAACAAAATGGAGTAGCTGAGAGGAAGAACAATGATGTTTCACAAGAAGGTCCCCAAACGATTTTAGGGAGATGCATTAGTAGCTGATGCTACTTAATCAATAGAACTCCAACTAAAGTTCTAGTTGATTTGTCTCCTTTTGAAGTATTAAATAAAACTAAGCCTAATATTGAACATTTAAGAGTTTTTTCTTGTGTTTGTTTTGTTTTACTACCAGGAAAACTTAGGAACAAGCTGAAACCAAAGAGCATCAAGGCCATGTTCATTGGGTATTCTCCTGCACAAAAGAGATATAAATGTTACAATCTAGAGACTAGAAGAGTTCTGGTATCCAGAGATGTAAAATTCCAAGAATCCAAAGGACTTTATGTAGAAGGAACTTGGGAAGAATTCAAAGACATCTCAACAACAAGATCTGACCAAGCTGAGAACCTAAGGAGAATCTTAGAAAACATTGGCATAGTTCCTCTTAGCACCTGGCCCATCTCCTTCAACTCCTGTTCTGGCATGGCACGAACCAGGACCAGCTCAGCCCGAACCGCCTTTATCCTGGCACGACCTGGCTCCATCGTCTTCTTGGTAAGGACCGGCCTCAGTCTCGTCCCAGCCCGCTCCAGTCCACGGTCCAGCTCATGCGCAGGAAGTACCGGCACCAACTAATGCTCCATCCTCGTCCTGGCCTAGAACACGTGCTCAGGCGCGGGAAGTACCGGCACCAGACCTCGCCGCGGCATGAACCAGTCTTATCTCCAATCAGACCTTCTCTCCAACCGGGCCAAACATATCCTATTGGTCATGAAGGGGGCCAAAAATCTAGACATGATCAAGAAGATTCAAAAGGAGAAATTCTAGTCTCAGCTTCTAAAAGGCCAAGGGACATTCAATCTAATCTTGTAGATGCTTTAAAAGGAGATGAAAAAGGGGAACCGGCTGTTGTTCTTAGAAGAAGTACAAGGCAGAGATTTCCACTCAACTTCTACTACAAAAACAATGCAGTAGTTCACCATGATCAGGGAGTATGTAATCTAGTTCATATACATTCTTCTCATGTTGCATTTACGGTTAGTCTTGATAAATAGCAGATTCCAAAGAGCTATGAGGAAGCAATGGAGATAAAGGAGTGGAGAGAAGCAATTCAAGCTGAAAGACAAGCTATGGAGAAGAATCAAACCTATGCACCCGCTACTCTACCAAAAGGGAAAACGGCTGTAAGTTCTAAATGGATTTTCACCATTAAGTATAAAAGCAATGGTGAGATAGATATATATAAATATAGGTTGGTAGATAGAGGATTCACAAAGACTTATGGTGAAGATTATAGAGATACTTTTTCTCATTGTAGCTAATTTACACTCAGTTAATGTTGTTCTATCTCTTGCTACTAACCTTGATTGAGAATTATGGCAAATGGATATAAAGAATGCATTCTTACAAGGTGAGCTAGAAGAGGAAGTGTACATGACACCACCATTAGGTTTAAAAGATCAAGTAGGTGGCGGCAATACATTGAGGTTAAGGAAGGCTATCTATGGCTTAAAACAATCTACAAGAGCTTGGTATCATAAGTTGAATGTGACCTTAAGGGACAAGGGCTTCAAAAGGTTAGAATTATAACACACACTCTTTACACTTCAGAGTAAGGAAGGTATTGTGGTTATACTCATTTATGTGGATGACATAATCATATCAGGAAGTCATAAAGTAGGCATTGATTTTACTAAAGATTATTTAAAAAGTGTCTTTGATATTAAGGATCTAGGTGAACTTAAATACTTCTTAGGAATTGAAGTGTATAGGTTCAAGGAAGGTCTCTTCTTATCTCAGAGAAAATATATTATGGACTTACTAACCTCTACAGGTATGATGGAAGCTAAACCAGCTAAGACACCCCCTAGAAGAAGGTTATAAGATAGAACATGAGGGGGAGCTAGGAAAAGACGAATTTGATGATGTAAAGCTGTATAGAAAAGTGGTTGGTAAGCTTATATACTTAACCATCACCAGACATGACTTATTTTTTGTTGTGAATCAGGTGTCTCAACATATGCAAGACCCAAAGATAAGGCATTGGGACATGATTATACGCATCTTGAGATACTTGAAATGCATTAAAGAACAAGATATATAGATGGGTTGTAATAGAAGCACAGAAGTTGTAGGTTATTGTGATGCAGATTGGACAGGCGACTGAGAAGATAGGAGAAGCACAACCGGCTACTGCACCTTCATAGGAGGTAATCTTGTGACTTGGAAGACTAAGAAGCAGAAGGTTGTATCTTGCTCTAGTGCAGAAGCTGAATACATGGCTATGAGGAAGCTTACTACAGAATGCATCTGGCTGAAGCAACTCCTCCTTGACATTCTTGGCGTGAGCTTGGAGTCTCCTATCACTGTCCATTGTGACAATCAAGCAGCTATACACATTGCATCTAACTCTGTGTTTCATGAAAGAACCAAGAATATTGAGGTGGATTGTCATAAGTTGAGAGAAGCTATTGGAAATGGAATCATCTTACCTTGCTACACAAGGAGTGAATATCAACTAGCAGATGTGTTCACCAAAGCTACAACACCGAAGACTGGCGGCTCTATCTACCCAAGGTGTGGCCTCATGTCCAATCCTCAACACTTATCCTGATCATGAAGTGTTATATTTTTTTTCCCCATAAAAGGTTTTTTCCCAATTGTGTTTTCTTTCGTTAGGTTTTCAATGAGGTAATGCTTCATGGTTGCAAGCTTAGGCATTCTCCATGACTTAAGCTTGAGAGGGAGTGTTGGAATGAAGAAGAAATGAAGAAAGATTGTCTTAGACTCTAAGGAGAAGGCGTCATGTGTCTAAGCTACCAAAGAGAGTGACTTAGACTTGTTTATGATTAATGATATGTTATTCTTGTAGCCAAACATGTATTAGGCTATCTTAGTATCCAAACAAGCTTAGACTAGTTTAGTAGAAATAGTTATCTCTCTCTTCCTTTGTAATAAAAAAATTCATTTTTCTATAATTATCAATAAAATTCATTCTCACTTTTCTCTTTAATCTCATAATCTTTCACTATAGGTTACCAATTTTGAAAAGAAAACAACAGCGTTGATGTTTCAAAATTAAGAAAATTTTAACAACACATGAATTTATCTCTTGAATCTGAGTTTTAAAATCGGAATTATGCAAAAAAATATTGAAAACCACGATAGTGAAAGTGTTTAAAATAATGTTTTTGAAAATAAGAAGACAAAGAGAGGATTTTGGTTTTGCTCTACGAAATTTTTTACTAAAGTTAAAAGTATAAACGGTTGAGAGAGGTGAAGGGGTTAAAATTAAAGTGAGAGAACCTCGTTTGATTATGGTTTACCCTAATAGAGTAATACATTAGGTTAAACCTGTTCACACCCAGTTTACTTACCCGGACTTGGGACAGTTACGTTACGGGTTATTAACATGTTGTCCCAAATGTTTGATTCTTCTCCCCTTTTTTTATTTGTCCTTGGATACTCTCGCTTTTTCCTTGTCAATCTACATATCTACATATATATATATATATATATATATATATCAAAGCCTAAAATAAAAATTAAACAAAATAAGTAAGAAAAGTAGATAGTCACGGGAATGCCTCTCGAAAGCGCTTGTTTAATGTCTCAAGCTCGACATTGTCTTATCTTTTTTAAGGGCATATTGTATTCTGGAAAGAGTATTTTCTCCTTTCTCCAAAACTTGGTTTGCACGGTGTAGTTCAAGCTTTTGTCCAGTATTAGTAAATTGTCCACCAATTTTTCTCCATGGTGACATCGCTCCAAAGAACTTCACTTTCTTTATTCCAAACGGGCCAAGCCATTCGTACTTTCGCTTTTCATGCAAAGTCTTTGTGCTTTTATTTGAAAGTATTTGTTCCTATCCTTGTTCAATTTTTTCGTTTCGGTTTCCATGGAAACATTTGATCTGTCTCCAAAAATCTCTCGTTTCCAATGTGGCTTGTACACACATTCTCCAACCCCGTATAAGTTTCATCATTGTTTTCCGTGGATCCATGCATCTCTTGATTGATGGTCAATATGGTAGATGGAGGGTCTCTAGTGGTTGTTTCTTCAACTGGATCGTGTGCACACGCCTCCTTGTTATTGGTGATGAAGTTGGACTGTTGATTGTCGGCATTTTGACAAACTGATTGACGTTGAATGTGAGGGTTTTACTGCAGAGTCTTAAGTCTATTTTTTTTCTTTACATCGAAGAGGGCTCATGTGGTGGCTAAGAATGGGCGACCCAAGATGAAGGGATTGTCTGGTTCGTCCATCTCTAGTACTACGAAATCAGTGGCAATTTTGAATATTCCTATCACAATGGGTAGGTCTTCTATCATACCAACATGATGCCTCACCGAGTAGTCAGCGAGAACAAGGGATATGGGGCTCTCTCTGATGCTTTGGAACCCTAGCTTCTTGGTGGTGGATAACAACATCAAGTTGATACTCGCTCTAAGATCACACAGACATCTGAAAAAGGTGATCGTCCTTATAGTGCACGGTAGCATGAAGCTTCATGGATCGTCTGCCTTCTCTTTGAGTATCTTTTCCTTTGTAATTGCTCTGCATTCTTGGGTTTTTTTCCTTGATTATTAGTTTGTTTTCTTTTTCTTTGATAGTGTTCTTCAAATACTTTCTCCATTTGAATACCATCTAGAATGCATCGATCAAAGGTAAGGTGATATTTTCTTCGGACATTTGCTTTTCAAACATAGCTTTGTACTTAGACTGCAGTTCTTTCTTGAATCTTCCTAGAAAGAGTAATTTTGGCTTGTAAGGTGAAGGAATGAGTGGTGATTGGGCTAAATTCATGGTTGGCGACCTTAGATTGATTTCACCGTTAGCAACTTCTGTACGGTTGTCCTTTGTCTTATTGTCTTTTTGAGACTTATTAACACCCCTGACCTGCTCCTAAAATGTCCCGTTTTAGGGTTATAGTTGGAAATTATTTTCCACTTCGAAAAAAGATAGCATGTGTGTGCTCCTTAAGGTTGGTTTTTGGTTTTATCGGATTTGTGTCAATTGGTCTGGTAGATGTAGATGCTTTTGATGATCGGATTTGTGCAGAAAAGTGGTCGATCTTTGAGTTTAAATGTCCATACATGTTGTCGACTTTCATTTGGATCCCATTTATCTTGATGTTGATGTTGATGACACTCATGGTTTGTCTGTGTAGCAATTGTTTCAGTATCTTTGTGATTCCTTTTTTACGGATGATGTTGAGAGGTTGTTTGTGAGGGCTGAGTTGATAAGACGAGGAGTTGTTGATTGGGTAGTAGGGTTTGGTGTATTAGCTGCTGGGTGATTGGTATATGGGTGGAAAGGTGTTTTGGGTTGGTGCACCGGGTTGTTAACCGGTTGTGTTCAGATTTTTTGGATTGAAGGAGTTGGTGTTGAAAAGTTGGTCCTGAGGATTCTCGACGTTGGTGCTCTGGCAAGAGAGGTTTTTGTTTCTGTAGTTTGTGTTGTAGCCGGAGTTTTACCCTTTGTTGAATCTTTGTCCACTAATATAGTTGAGTTATGCTGTCTCATTAGATTGGAAGTCGGTGTTGTCATCAGGGATGTACTCTGGTTCACTAAAAACGCTAACATGACGTCTTGGGTTTTGGAGGACTCTATCCAGCTTCTTATTGAGCCCTTTGATTTCGCTTTTTGTTGCTGAGTGCCGCTCTGAGTTATCGGGTGGAGTGCGATTATAAACTTTTCTATAGTTCCCATCACTTGTTGCTAGGTTTTCAACCAGTTACAGTCCTCTGTCTGCATCTTGGCCTCAAAAGTTTCCGTTTAAATCAGTATCGATGAGCATTATGATTTTAGGTAGTAACCCTATAGAGTGTGAAGAGTAGTGATTAACTTGAGAAACCATGATGCGGGCATTGAATTGTGTACCCTTTAAAGCGTTCCCATGCCTCACTGAAAGTTTCAGTTGAGTGTTCGGTGAATCTAGAGATTTCATTGCGCAAACTTGCAGTGTGTGTAATAGGAAAGAACTAGGTTAATAACATCTTCTTGCAGTCGCTCCATGTTGTAATGGTGTTCTGAGAAAGGTTTCTCTGCTAGATATGTGCCTTGTCTCCTAAGGAAAAGGAAAAAGGCGCAATTTGAATTCGTCTTCTGAATTTCCATTGATCTTCACCGTGGAGCATAACATGTCAAACTGGTCCAAATGGTCAAGAAGATCTTTCATAGATAAATCATGAAACTTGTTGGTTTGGACCATGGTGATGAGGCTCTCTTTGATTTCGAAGTTATTGTTGTCAATCGACGTTGGTCTTATCATAGTTCTGGTTCCATGATTGATTGGTTTGTCTTGACAAGAAATTAAAATATTGAGTTGAAAAGTTGATAAGAAAATTGGATAACAGAATGTCAAACTCTCAAATCCGACACTGTAAAAATGATATATAATTATTCATATTTAATCCCCCCCATGTTCAGCTCCATTAGTTTGCCTTAGATGTTCAGAAGCATGTCTTCTAACATTTTCATGAATATGTGTATTAGCGCTGCGGAAACATATATTGCTTCCACGTCCTTCCACTGTGCAACTAATTCACAAAACAGAGAAAACTACTAAAGCAAAACTAAAAACTAAAATCTAAACTAACTGGAGTTTTTTCTTTTGTATCCAAGTCTTATCTCTAGAGATCTTTTCCTCTCTTTTCTCCTAAGGTACAACGGTGATATTTATGCATATATGCAATATAAAAGGGACTAGCCTTAGTTTGGCACTGTTTCATTGGCTATGGTAAGTCGTTGTCACTCCGCAACAGATTGGTAAACCATTGCGCCGAACTTATTATCATTTTCTTTTTTCTCTTCCGATTTCCTCTTTCCTTCTTCACTTCTTCCTTTTATCTCCCTACTTTCTTCCTTTCTCTCCCTATTTTTTTTCCTTTTCTTCTCCTGCGCTTCGTTTTCTTTGATGATCTTTTCCTCTTTTCTTTTTGTTCTTTCTTTTCTCTGAAGAATTTCTCCTTGATGTACAAATCTCATCCAGTTCATGATTTCACGCACAATGTTGCCTTTTTGCTCCGGTTTAGCTCAATTTCTAGTTTTTGACACACAAAAACATGTTTATGCAATATGGATACAAAATGCAGTTTTAAACACCCTAAATGAAAGAATAATAGATTTAGGTTTATCATTGATCAAGAGAATAGAGAGAGAGTTTTAGAGGCAAGAGGATGAGAGAAATGAATTTTTATTAATAATGAGAGAATATTTTCTCTTAGTAACAGATGTGAAGGGAGATAGTTATTTATACTATTATAGTCTAGGCTTGTTTGGATACAAGGATTGCCTTATACATGAATGGCTAAAAGGATAACATAACACTAGAACACAAACAAGCCTTAGACACTCCCCTTTGACATTCACACTTCACGCCTTTATACATGAATTAAAAGCTTTCATCTTTCATCATTTGTTCTTCATTCCAACACTCCCCCTCAAGCTTAAGACATGTAAAATGCCTAAGCTTGCAACCATGAAGCATTACCTCATTAAAAACCTAGAGAAGGAAAACCCAATTGGGACAAAACTTTTTCTAGGGAAAAAGAGTATAACACTCTATGTTGGGATCATTGGTGTGGAATGGACTGTTTTGAAGCTTCTTATAAGTCTGGTCCATTTCTCCCCCTTTCTTTTGACTCTTTGTCTTTAAGAGGTGATTTTGATCCAGCTTTCTCAAAGCTTTCAAGTTTAATCTGTTTCACATACATATATATATGCATGTATCAATTCTCACAAGATAAACCAATGCATTATAATATAAGAATGATTTTTAACTTCCCTTTTTATAAATGTGGATGGCGATTTGGATGATATGATCTAGACCAGTCTGGTTCTCAAAAGACTCCATATTAAGGTCTTTGGATTCATCATGATCACATGGTTCTCTTATGGATTCATCATGATCACATGGTTCTCTTCCCTTATATGTTTTGGATCCACTTTGGCTAGCTTCATTTTGGCTTCACTTTCTACTTTCAATAAGCCTAACTCAAGAGAATAAGATTGTAGAACTAGGCTTGAGTAGAGTGAGCACACTTATCTCCTAATACACTTTCCCACCATGCTTCCACTAAATGATGTAGGGTAAGTCATGCTTATGATTGTTTTCCATCACTTCCTGATCTAAAACATCATAGCAACTCAAAAATAAAGATTAGTATTCCAGAACTTGAATAACATCAAGTCTGATATCAAGTATAATATCTAGCCAAATTCTCAACCTAAAATCATAGAATTAAAGAACTTATCCTAGATAGAACCTTTGATCAGAGAATTTTGTCATCAGGTGATTCATCACTTTCCACCAGCTTACTCCTTTTCCATGAGATTTGGTAGCTTGATGGCCATTAGTTCTATTCTCATTTGATGATAGAAGAATTGGATGACCTTATTCACAGCCTCCATTAGAAAATCAGAATGAGCACACTTCTTGTGCTTACTTTCCAAGGCAAAACATCTTGGAATAACCATGATCCAGACTGAGCACACTTCTTGTGCTTACTTTCCAAGGAAAAACATCTTGGAATAACCATGATCCAGTATGAAACCTTGTCCATACATGAACTGCATGAACCGCATGAAAACATTAGAACATCACGGTTATGTAACAATTCGAACTGAGGCCTGATCAGCATCATGTGCCTCCTTGTCACAGCCAGCTTGTTCTAGATTAGATGCTCATTTTCTTTCCCCCCCCCACAAGCTTGACACTAAGAATAAGAGTCAAGTTTGGAAGAATGAGCATACACATAATGAATATCTCAAAGTGGTCTTCTTTATCCTTTAAACATAAAGAAGAACATAGTAAGTATCTGTGAAATGATTTGAGAATTAAGAGAGTTGAAGTATTGAAGAATATGAAGAATAAGAGATTTGGAGATTAAAAGTATAAGTGATGAAGAATTATAGAGAATTATGATGAATGTCAAGGTAAATTTTGGATCCATCTAGGTTCTAAATGCAATGCATAGTCTTCCTAGGTTCTCTTTCATCCTATGAACATTTCTAGATGAGAAATTTTAATCAATCAAGGAATAAGTATAAAGTTTAGAGATAGCCTTTGCAAAGACTTTGATAAGTCTTTGTGAATTTCCTCCTTTGTGATTGATTATGATCTGAACTTGTAGCATGTGTGCTTTGTTGATTTTCTTTTCAAGCACACACCAAAGGTCACCTTACTCCATGGGAGAGCTGATTCATCACATTCCACCAGTCTTTTCTCTCCACTCCTTGTGGTGGCTGTTCTTGGTGGCCATTGGTTCTAACTTCTTCTCCATGTGTTGTGCCTTTTTCACTTGCTCTCTTTTGCCTTTGTTAGACAATAAAGCAAAACATCAACTCCCATCTTAAGTCTTTGAACCTGTTGAGAATAGGCAGATTCTAAACAAAAGATAGTGAGTGAAAGAGATTGATTAAGAGTAACCAAACTTAATTTTAAACACTGCCTAAGGACTTTTGGATTCAACATGCCTTCTTAAACTTATTTTCCTAAGTAAAAGACAAGGTTCTCTTCCCCTAGGATCAATGCAATTCATGAACAAATGATTCATCTAGCTAAACTAGGTTCAAAATGTCCCATTCTATCAATTTCTAAATACATGAACAAAACTCAATAAAATTTATGATTTACTAACCACCTAGATACCAGATTTCCTAGAGTTCTAACTCACACAACCATCAATGAAATCAATAAAATAGTTGGATAAGAGTTTAGAAATAGCCTGAATGCATAAGACTTTGATACTAGGTCTTTGCATTTGAGTTTAGGAACTGGTTTTGATCTAGGCACTCTCTTTCATTATGTTGCTTTTAAAGTGCCTTTGGTGGTCCAGTAATGTCTCCTCCCTTGGAGCAGCAACTTAGGTAGAATTAATTGAACCTTTCATCATAAAAGGTTTATCCTTTCTTTCCTCTAAGAGATTAGGGTCTGATTGCAGCAGAGGTCACAGATTTTGGTACTCTCGGATGTGGCGCAAGAAATCAAGTGGCCCTCGGTTTCAGCCTCGTACAGGGATCTTCTCTTTGGATGAACGCAGTACACGTTGTTGGAGGAAGCATATCTGATGAATACGAGAAATGCTTGGCTAGCAAGAAATTTATTTCCCTAGGAACAGAAGCTGAATTTTGCAAATCACGTGATCTTGCTTCGAGTTCCATTTACTCATCACATGCAAAATAGAGAGCTTTTGCTTCCTCCAGCACATAATTTCTCTCAAATCCCATTGCTTCCACGTGGTTGCCACCATCTCTTCTTTTATTGGGTTCGTTGTTTTGAGAACATAAGACGTTGTCTTGGAGTTCCTGAGGCTGTGCTATTTCGTTGCCACCTATTCCTCATCCCTATCAGTATCTCTCCTTAGCTGTTCCTGCGCTTTCTGAATCTCTTAAGCATTAACCCACTTCAGTCTTCGTTCCTCCACACTCTGCAGATTGTTTTTTTTTTATTGTTCACAATCTTGTGCACTGAGACGAACTGAATATGGACTCGTTTGCATCGTCTCATGTATCATCTGATCTCTCTCCAGAAGCGGTGGATGATTGAATTTGCAACTTCTTCCGTAGTCACAAAGAACGGCAGACTTGTACAAAGTGACAAACTGGAGTCACTAAATAGCAGTCTGGAGAGAAGAGCTTAGAGTATCTCGCCTGATGCAATGGTTAATGGAGGAGGTTCTGGTCTGAATGTGACGGAGCTTCTTCTTGGTTTAAAGCTTGGTTTCAGTCCCTCTTGAGTTTGGTTGTAGTGTGCTACAGATCTCTTCGAGGTTAAATGTTGTTAAAACGTCATTGATCACAGCATCCAGGATGACAAGAGCTGTATCTTCTGCAGACTCCAGGAGCATGACGAAACCATCTGCAACGTCTTCTGTGAACGTCACAACCTCTTCCTTGAACCGCTTCATTAAAGAATCTGATGTTACTTGTGCAGTCGGTTTCATTGCAAATGCTTCATTTGCTGGGACCACCTTTTGATTACTCACAGACGCTACTGCGTTCACAGACGGTGATGCAGCAACATAGTGATGCAACAACTCTGCTTAGTCATGAGCAAAGTGACAATTATCACCAATAGGACACTGACCGTTCTCAAACTTCATACATATCCTATTCTTCGAGTACAGTCTTGACACCAGCACCATTGTTCATAGGTGCAGGTACAGGGATACCTCCTCGTCTATTTACTTCAAATTGATGAGAAGTAGTAGTAACATTCTCAACAGACGGTCGATCAGCAATGGTAGTACCAACGATTATAGCTGAGCACTCACTCAGTTTCCCTGACTCCTCACGAAACTTGGAAAGATCCTCATGAATGAAATTGCACCTATCCCCATAAGGACACTCCTCACCAAAACAAAACCTCCTGCAAAGCTTCATCCTCAAGATGATCTTTTGATCATATTCCCAATTATTATTATTCCCAACAGACATCAAGGCTTTAATGAGGAAAAATATGGTTCATTTTCTTTCTGAATTTAGGATGATGCACTATAACACCTTGAAGTTCAGTCCCTCCATGCTCATTGAACAAATCACCTGCTTAGACTGATCAACCTTCTAGCTTTTCATCACTCGAGATCCATTGAAACCGTTTCTGTCACTGGAAAGTGAGAAAACAAAAGCTCCTCAAGTTTGTCCTCTTCTTCTTTGGATACTCACTCTAATGAGTCAATTCGTTTATAAGAACCCAAACTCTGTCACGCTAAGTATCGGATCATCGGGAGTGCTCGCTTACTCTCTTGTTAACCATGATCCACTTGTTCAGAGGTTCCACTGCCTTCAGACGTGTGTCACTTGTATTTCCTACACCATGTGCAGACAGTTGACACTTGGGGGGATCAATTAACAGACACTCCCACAATGACTAGTTTCTTGCCAACCAAGTAACAACCTAACTTCCTTCAACTAACTTCAACCAACAAGATCAACTTCTAACAGTCCTTATCTTCAAAACCAAGATCAAAAAATATAATTTTCCAATTTTATTACTTAACCAATCCAAAAATTTCAAGTTTCCCCCATTTTTCAGAATTTCAAAGTTTGATAGAGAAATCAAGAAAATTAATCTTGAAGACTTAAACCTATTAGATTGAACTGAAATTTCGTGGATACCCTCAAAAGACACAAATTTAACTTTCCAGATTCAAAGAATTAAATAATACTGAGAAAGAATTAGAATTATATCACCAGGATCTTGATACAGGCGATTTTGGACGTCTCTGAGGAAAACTTCAATAATATCCTTCCAACTGAATGAAATTGAGTTCTTCTTTCTTTAAACAGAAACTATACTCGAAGGGCTTGAGTTTAGGATTTAGATAAATACGATTTGATGAAGAATCGACGTCGGAATGACCTGGGAAACACGGAGGTTCGCGGCGGAGGCACTCGCAAAGGACCTTTGCAAGAAAATTCGTAACTTTTAATTTCCTGGATCAAATGATGCAATTCAAACGGGCGTGGCTTCAGAACACGCCGATGTACAATCCAGAGAAAGCAGATCATCAAAAGGAGTCGTGGTTTGGCCGGAAATTGCTTTAAAAGATGACGTTCGATTTCAACTAAGAAAAGGATGAAGAACAAGAAGATTTCTTCTTGAATCAATGAATGAATGATGAATTTTACCCAGATTTGATGCAACCTGGCTCTGATACCATGAAAGAATAATTGATTTAGGTTTATCATTGATCAAGAGAATAGAGAGAGAGTTTTAGAGGCAAGAGGATGAGAGAAAGGAATTTTTATTAATAATGAGAGAATATTTTCTCTTAGTAACAGATGTGAAGGGAGATAGTTATTTATACTATTATAGTCTAGGCTTGTTTGGATACAAGGATTGCCTTACACATGAATGGCTACAAGGATAACATAACACTAGAACACAAACAAGCCTTAGACACTCCCCTTTGACATTCACACTTCACGCCTTTATACATAAATTAAAGGTTTTCATCTTTCATCATTTCTTCTTCATTCCAACACTAAAATGCATCCTAAAAAAGTAAATTATATCCTAAAAACAAGTAAAATCATAAGATATCAACCCCCACAGGATATTATTCTTTTACCCAAACAGAAGAGACAGTTTGGGACAAAGCTCAAGTAAATGAGGAGAAAAAACATAGCATGCCAACAGTCTTTGGATGTGGCCCTATACTACTTGACATGTGGTGGTGTCAGGTGGATGGATCATGGAAGAAATTAGATAAATTTACAGAGCGTAGATGGATTTGTTTAAATAACGGGATGGAGGAGATATTGATTGGAGCTCGAAACATACGTCAAATTAACTCCCCACTTTATGCTGAGATAGAAACTCTTATTTCGGAAATGAAATGTATGGCTGCGATCCAACAATTAGAAGTTGTATTCGCAACATAATGCTCAGATGTAGTGAAGAGAGTTTCTTCACAAGAATAATGGTCAGCATTTGCAACTCATCTAGAGTAGTTAGAAAGGTGCAAAGGGTCCTTCCACAATATAAGATAGTTATCATCCCATGGACAATGAACACACGAGCGGATAATATAGCTCGTAGTCCATGACGACTTCCATCAGCAACAATGTTTATTAGTATGTCTACACCGATTTTGTTAAACAAACCCTTTTAGTACTATTTCTTTTATTTATGTTGTTGTGAAAATTAATAAAAGATTTATATATCGTAATCCAATTTTTATCTCAACATATATCATATCTCAAATGATTTATCTAACATGAATATTTAGTGGCATATATTGATTTCTTATATTCATGATATAAAATATTTTTGAACTTCATATTTTTAAATTATTGATTTGAGGTTTCATATTAGAAGTTTTTCATTAAAAATTTAAACTAAAATTATATTTAATTAGAATAAATTTGTATAACAGTTTTTTTAATTCCATTAATTAAAATATTACTGTAAAAAGTGTATCAAAATATAATACAATATCAGTTTTTATCAACTAAAACAATAACAAGTGTAGGAATCACGTGGCATAATAGTAGCCACCTCTGCATTCATTACACCAGGTCTGGGGTTCCAACCCAGCATCCCGCATGTTATTGGGGATATTAAAGCCACTAGGCTATGTTGACCAAAAAAAACAATAACAAGTAGATCCAGAACTTCAAGAGGAGGAATACAGTCGTCGTATGTGTATCTAGTGAATCCTTTTGGGGGATTCACACAGTTCTGGTAACATTCGCGGTATCCGCAATTTGAGTTACAAGGGCCATTAGGTATTTTGACTCTGAAATGTGGAATGTTTAATGTATATCAACAAAATCAACGATTATTAATATCATAATTTTAATTCATATGCATTATATCACACATTACAAATACTTATATATATGTTTATTTTTTAACATATTCTAGTGGCTTTAATATCCTTCTTAATGTTGAGGGGTGCTGGGTTCGAACCCCAGACCTGTGTCATGAATTTCAGAGGTGGCCACCACTGTGCCACATGATTCCGACATGTATATGTTTTCATAATGAAAAAGACATAATTAGAAATTAACAACATCATCAGAAAAATGTAAACCTATTGGAGTCGAAACCGACAAAGAAAACAATGCCATCATTATTATGAGACATAAAGTCATCCAAATCTTTGTAATAGACATATTTTCTTGTTCCTGGTATCAAATATAAAGTATCTCAAAAAAATAATATATTTTGTTATTGTATAGATCTTAAAGTTAAATGATATTGAGTCTAATGATTGAAAATTTTTTTTGAACTTTTTAGATGAAATTTAATGAATACTATTAATTAAATTTTCTTTTGACTAATAGATATTTTTGACCAATAAATAAAGACTAATAGATATATGTTTATGGTTTTACTTTGTGCATGAAGGAAATTGTCAATTTTGCAAAGTATAAATAATATTTTCAAGATTTTACAGCCATTAATTCATTTTATATTTTTATTTTTGACTACATTATAAGAGTTAGAAATGAAAGATAAATAACCTATAATTAAATTAGTGAAGAAATATTAGTTTTTTTGCAAAAAATAATATTTAGCTAGTTTTATTGTCAGTATTTTAAAATAATTTTATGACATTTTAAGTTTCATAAAAATTTCTATAAAATACATAAATTTAACCTGTCTAATTTTGGTCTAGATTATTTTCTATTTTATCACAGAATAACATATGTTCATATATTAAATAATCTATATTTATTTATGTTTTTCATAATTGAATTTATAGATATTTTTTATATAAATGTAATTACACTTTTGAGCCACCGAAAGTGTCAGATCTGAACCCTAATCCCTTTTCTCATTTTTGGTTAGTTAAAAAGTTTATATTTATGGTTGTTAGTTCTCCTGGTTTTCTAGATGGAAATTGTTTGTCGATTTAAGCAAATGTGAGCACTTGTTGTGGGCTCTTCTCTCTCTACGCAATTTTTTAGTGTTAGTGTTTTGATAATATCATCATAGATCTAGTGTGAAAAACAGCACCTAGAGACATAGTTTGTTAAACTGAAAATGATTGTTTGATGATTAAATGATGATTGTGAAGATTGGTATTGTGAATGGGGTTGCTGGTGCGATCCTAGAAAGGCCCAACAAGTATGTTAAGCGATTTGGACAAGAAGATAATCTTGTTCAGATGAAGCTGGACCAGAACAAGGAAAACATGAGCTTCAGAGGCTTGGAAAGCTTGGAACAACCCATCAATGCTGGGTGGGCAATTGAGAAGGAGCTAGAGAAGCAGCCCATGGATGTGGAGTTGGACCAAGCCCAGAGAGGAGCAAATCAAGCGGCCCAAGGAACAGAAGATCAAACCAATGCGGCCCAAGAAGAAGACTCAAGCCAAGCGGCCCAAACCCAAGGAGTCATGGATTTGTGGTTTGGCCTAATAATTAGGCCCATAGTTAAAACCCTAAGAAAACTCATTTTTCAAGTGATTTGGGTCTGTCTAAGAAGGAAAAGGAAGCCCAAAAAGAATAAACCAATTAGGCTGGTTTAGTTTAATTTATTAGTTTATGATTAATCACTTAAATTAAACCAAAGGGATTAGGATAAATCAAGATATCTGTTGGCATTTAAAAAAATAATTAAATAAGTCAAAGATATTCTTGTTAGCTAGAAGTTAGGAATAAAGTAGTTAGGATATTATTTTGTAGATAAAGTTTAGGTAGGAATATATGCCTATAAAAAGGCTTCACCTTTCCCATTGTAAATCAACATCGAATTTTATACTTAATACAAAAGCTCTTTTGCTTCTTGCTTTCTCTGTTCAGCCTAAGAACATTGATTCTTATTCACTTAAGGGTAGAGTAATCTACTGTGAAATTTCATAGCTCTTTGCAGGGTGATCCTGTGCTAGTGGAATCAACATCCATCACCATTCTCATCAATTGGAGAGTTAGTAACCTCCAAACGAATCCTTCATCAACCACCATCTATCACTTGCTTACAAGGGAAGCTAGTAGCTCCCTTCTATTCAATCATCAAATCCGCTGCCTAAGGAGAGCTAGTAGCCTCCTTAAATCGACACCCTCATCTCCTTCAAGACGATCCAGAGGTTTAACCATAACCAGGGCCGCACCAAATGGTATCAGAGCCTCTTGAAGGTTAGGGTTTGTGAAATCACTTTGATTTCAAAACCACCATCAATTTCTTTTCAATTTTTTTAGTTTAATAAACAAATTCTTTTCTTTCTATCTGTTGTAAGTCAGCTAAGCCTTTCCCTGAATTACAAAAGACCTAAGAAAATGATCTATATTTTTTATAAAAAAAAAAAAAAATCTCAAAAATTTTTATATAAAAAAAAAGTATATAGCTGAAAAGAAATGCTAGGAAACGGTTAATCAGCTGACGAAAAAAATCTTGCAATCTTTCTATCTTAATCACATTAGGTTATAGCTCTAGATCTTAGGTGATTGGGCTTTGATCTATTCTGAACTTGTGGGAATAGCAAAAGGATTGAACACTGAGAGAACCAAAAAAAAAGAGAGAGAGGTTTTTCTAATCTGTTTGCTGAGTTTGTTTCAGGAGCTTCATGGCAAGGAAAAATTCAGTGGATCAGATTGTTCATCTTGATCAGTTCCAATGTGAAGCTATGATGGCTGAGATCACTAGGAAGCTGCAAAAAGATTTCAATAGGACTAACCATGCTAATGAGTTTCATGACTTTTCAATTTCTGCAGGCAGAAAATCAGGAGTTAACTCTTATCACCATTGTCGCCATACAACAGAAGAATACCTTAGTCAATCCAAGCTTGGGATTCCATCATTCCATGGGAAGATTGATCATGAAGCTTAACTGGAATGGGAAGAAGAGATGGAATGGGTGTTCAGTTGTTATCACTACACTGAGGCAAAGAAGATCAAACTTGCAACAAGTGGATTCAGTGGTCATGCCATCCATTGGTGGGATCAGATTGCATCCACAAGGAGGCACCATGGAGAACCTCAGATTGCTTCTTGGTTTGAGATGAAATTTTTAATGAAAAAGAGATTTGCTCCAGATTATAAAAAATTGGTTATGTGCAGGACAAACACCAAAGAAGATCACAGGAGAGACTAACCACACGCCCATCATCAGCCAAGTTGACACGCCAGGAGCATAGGTGTTCTCAGGAAAAACTGGCCTTCCAACAGCCAGAAATAAATGATTTTAGTCCAATCTGCAGAGGTAAGAAACAAAATTCAAATTTAAAAGATTTCTCTAATGAATCTTTTATGTACAACTACAGGAAACAAAGTCCTAGAAGATTGTTTGTGGAGAGTGCTGAGAATAACAATGAGAACTTTGAGGAGGAGATACCAGTAGAGGTACCCAAGAAAGCACCACCAGCCATAGGCAGGGAGATGCTGAAAGTTGCTAACGATGCCAATGGAGTTAGAGGAAGAAGGAAGATGTCTGATCCATTGCCAAATTCGCCTAAGAGTGAGACATCACTAGCTGAAGGTGGACTGTTGGTAAAAGAAAATCCCTGTGAGCTTGACAAATATATTTTCTATGTTCCATCAGCTAGAGTATTAGATGATACTTGTATAAGTGTTACTAATCTTAAACTGGTGCAACCGAGTAGCAATGAGCTTTCCTTGCAGGACCATGAAGAGAAACTATTGAAGGAATCACCAAGGGAATTGTCTTTGGACAATAAATTGGTACCTACAACTAGCTGGAAGTTCAACTCCTTCACTCCTTCTTTCATTGATGAAAGTCATCTCAAACTCTGTAAGGATATTGGTGTGACAAATTCTTTACCTAGTTTGTTTGTGATTGTTACACCTGAAGAAGAGAAACAATTTAGTTTAGAGAATGTGAAAGAACTTTGTGTTTCTAAGTTTATTTTTGATAAGATGATTCAATCCTTTGAAGCACCTAGACATGAAATGTTTTCTAGATCAAAATGTTCTTTGATTGCTGAAACTATGAGTTCTGAGTTTGCTTTGAGTCACAAGTTGATTATGAGAACATTAGGACAGAAATCGATGAGGATTGATGCAGATCTTGTGAATGATGAATATTTTTCTAATAAAAGGTTGCAGGATTCAAATTTAGTTAGAAAAAGCTGTGAAAATTTGTGCTGTGAAGATTTTTGGATTTTAAAACCTTGTGATAAGAACCCTGCATTGAGTAAAAACGTTTTTGGAAGTTTTTTCAACTTTGAACACGAATTTGCATTGCTAGAATGGTGGTATAGGAACATGCATGATCTTCTTAGAGCTAAGAGAAGTTCTGAATTTGAATATGTTGAAAGAGTTTCTAAGTTAGCACAATCCAATATGTTTGCTATTATTGATATCTATTTGTTTGGTTTGTGTTTAAAAGAAAAGTTTTGTTCCAGTGAGTGTTCTAATGCTAGAATGATATATGATCTTGTCTTAGATGGTGATTCTAGGAATCTGAATCTTGTTTTTAAGATCTTAAACCAAGGGAATTCAGTTGTCTATCTCTGTTGCACATTTGATGTGGTTTTCCTAGTGTTTGAAAAAAAAGCAGGATAGACAGGTTATGGAGTTTGTTCTAAGAACAAGGAGGATTCAGGGCCTGGACAAACAAGTTGATTATGGACCAAAGGAACACTTGTTTGCTCCTACTTGGCAACCGCCTTCAACATTCCAAGGTGAGGACATTCTTGATCACACATCCAATGATTTTAACTTGATTTCTTTTGTTGCAGAAGAACTGGATTTGAGGTCAAATCCTTTCAAAGGAGGAGGGGATGGTGCGATCCTAGAAAGGCCCAACAAGTATGTTAAGCGATCTGGACAAGAAGATAATCTTGTTCAGATGAAGCTGGACCAGAACAAGGAAAACATGGGCTTCAGAGGCTTGGAAAGCTTGGAACAACCCATCAATGCTGGGTGGGCAATTGAGAAGGAGCTAGAGAAGCAGCCCATGGATGTGGAGTTGGACCAAGCCCAGAGAGGAGCAAATCAAGCGGCCCAAGGAACAGAAGATCAAACCAATGCGGCCCAAGAAGAAGACTCAAGCCAAGCGGCCCAAACCCAAGGAGTCATGGATTTGTGGTTTGGCCTAATAATTAGGCTCATAGTTAAAACCCTAAGAAAACTCATTTTTCAAGTGATTTGGGTCTGTCTAAGAAGGAAAAGGAAGCCCAAAAAGAATAAACCAATTAGGCTGGTTTAGTTTAATTTATTGGTTTATGATTAATCACTTAAATTAAACCAAATGGATTAGGATAAATCAAGATATCTGTTGGATTTAAAAAAAGAATTAAATAAGTCAAAGATATTCTTGTTAGCTAGAAGTTAGGAATAAAGTAGTTAGGATATTATTTTGTAGATAAAGTTTAGGTAGGAATATCTGCCTATAAAAAGGCTTCACCTCTCCCATTGTAAATCAACATCGAATTTTATACTTAATACAAAAGCTCTTTTGCTTCTTGCTTTCTCTGTTCAGCCTAAGAACATTGATTCTTATTCACTTAAGGGTGGAGTAATCTACTGTGAAATTTCATAGCTCTTTGCAGGGTGATCCTGTGCTAGTGGAATCAACATCCATCATCATTCTCATCAATTGGAGAGTTAGTAACCTCCAAACGAATCCTTCATCAACCACCATCTATCACTTGCTTACAAGGGAAGCTAGTAGCTCCCTTCTATTCAATCATCAAATCCGCTGCCTAAGGAGAGATAGTAGCCTCCTTAAATCGACACCTTCATCTCCTTCAAGACGATGCAGAGGTTTAACCATAACCAGGGCCGCACCAGTTGCTCATGTGTAGAGATCATAACAAGTATAATAGGCACCCACGAAGGGGATGTTTGGTTTTCTGGATATGTGTTGAGTCGTTAATTAGGGGACATGTTCATCGTGGAGGTGGTTTGACGGCACATGTGCTGGTTGGGTGTAGAGTTGTGAAGCCACATAGGACCATTGGGTTAACGTGTGAGTGGATATAAACGCACTAATGGAGAGACTAGAAAGAGTCTAGGGAGTCTTGATTGATACATGAGTACCTCTTTTGGGGTGATGTTTGCAAGATGATGTTAGCTTAGGACTTGTGTTTGTTATGTTTTGTGGTTTGAGATGAATTTATGGGTTTGTAGGGCCTGCA
This sequence comes from Streptanthus diversifolius, assembly GCA_039880935.1. Taxonomy (NCBI): domain Eukaryota; kingdom Viridiplantae; phylum Streptophyta; class Magnoliopsida; order Brassicales; family Brassicaceae; genus Streptanthus; species Streptanthus diversifolius. The sequence continues at coordinate 2,862,935 of JAXGFM010000008.1, forward strand.
CTGACATAGAAATTCAAATTTCTCACCCCTCCGTCTTGCAGGCATGGTGAAGGAGTTGCGGAGTAGAAGTCTTGGTGTGGTGCCAACCTTTGAAAAAAATGGATCTTTTTTAAGGCTTTTTTTAAAGTTTTGAGCTATTATGTACAACATTATCTTCAATAATTTAAGTACGCTTTTGTTAAGATGTTTCCGATTTGATACTTTAATACATATATCTGAGTTGGAAATATTGAGTTGAAAAGTTGGTAAGAGAATATGGAGAATAGAATGTCAAACTCTCAACTCCCACAATGTAAAAAGATGACATATAATTATTCATATGTAATCCAGATAACTTATAAATTTTTTTTATAACCTCTATTACACCAATAGGTGAACTAGTGGCACCGTCTGTAAATCTCAATATATGTTCAGTGAAACTTAGGTTAATGAGACTTACATATTTGCAAGATAGATGGAAATCGTATTCACCTGAAGCAGCCACCAATTCCAGCACTGTTTTCCACATAATATTGAAGATCACATTCTCAAAAACAAATTACTATATATATATATATATATATATATATATATATTATATTAGTTTAAATCATTCCACATAATTAATCCTACACATATTTTTATATTAGTTTTTGTGATATTTTATTCTTCATTTTTATTTAATTTTCAGGTTAATTAGTTTTTTTATTTTGCAGATTTATCAAAATTCTCTCACCTGAGATCAGCTGTAAATTTACATTTTATCCCACTTCTTTCAAGGTCATTGACAACCAAACGAACACCTGGAATATGGCATTGCTAGAAGCAATTATCATCCTAGAGGATTTACAACTCATCCATACACTGGCGATGAGTCGACTCGGAAGGCTTGACACTAATAGCTGGTATTTCATAAAAAATAGTAAACACTCGGTTAAATTAGGTTATGATATTGAGTAACTCTACCTAGATAACAGAAACAATAATGTTCTATACGGATAGACAACTAATATAATCAAATTTTTTGTATGGAAAATAAATTTTCCCTCAAAAATACAACACTTCCTTTGGCAAACTATCTTAGGTTGTATCTCTGTAAATACAAACTTGAGAACCTTAAGAATTAACTGCCATACAAAATGTGGTAAATATGGGGCAGAAGAAGAGACCATCAATCATGTTCTTTTTAATTTACGAGGTTTCCAAAGGATGGCACAAAGACGTATTTTCCATGGATAATTTGGTAGTTGTGGAAGAGTAGTAACGAAAAAAAATTTAAAACTTACAAAGATCCCCACATGATATTTTTCTTCTGGTCGAAACAGAAGGGGGCGTTTGGGACAAAGCTCAAGTAATTGAGGGTAAAAAACATAGCATGCCAACAGTCTCTGGATGTGACCATATACTACTTGACATGTGGTTGTATCAGGTGGATGGATCATGGAAGAAATCAGATAAATTTACATGAAAAAGATGGGTTTTTTTAAAGAACCGATGGAGGAGATACTGATTGGAGCTCAAAACATAGGTCGAAGTCACTCCCCACTTTATGCTGAGATAGAGACTTTTATTTGGGAAATGGGGTGTATGGCTGCGATCCAATGATTAGAAGTTGTATTGGCAACATAATGCTCAGATGTAGTGAAGAGGGTGTCTTCACCAGAATAGTGGTCAGAATTTTCAACGCATCTAGAGTAGTTCAAAAACTATATTAAATTATAACTGTTTTTAAAAAAAAATACATACTTGTTTTTATAAAATTCTAAACACAGTTTATAAATTCCAACACTCTAAATATATAAAATTTATCCTAAAAACAAAAAAAATAACATATTCTACATAACAATATAGAATAATCTACATATCATCACCTAAATACCACAAACAATCACTAATGAATGATTCATCTATCAAATTTCCCCTAATTATACATCTGAACTCTAGAATTTCAGATTATTTTGAAAAAAGGAGAGAGAGTATATACTTACCAAACTCTGATTGTAGAGGAAGAATCTGCAAGTTTCACGGGTAAAAGGAGGAGAAATCGCTTCAAATCGAAGATAAAGATGTCGTGGCGATTTTATGATGGAGAGTGCAGCCGCCGGGTTTGAGAAACAAGAAGGGTTTCGTGTGCCAAAAAGAAGAAGATACCCACACAAATTTTTGTGGCTTTTCGTGGGTAAACTTAAAAAAAGCCAAGAAAATTTCTTGGGTATTACAAAAAAGTCATGAAAAGCCACAAAATTTTTGTGGGTCTCCCGATGTAGCCACGTTAAGCCACGAAAAGTTTGTGTGTATTTCCAAAAAGCCACATTTACCCGTGAATTATTGCGTGGCTAGTTTACAAATTATTTTTTTCATAAAGGACGGTTCGAACTCGGGTCATACCGAGTGAAACATGGGACATTTACCAGTTGGGCTGTAGACAATTGTAATTGTTTACAGTCGATAATATATAAACCATAAGAACTAGAGATTAGTTTACAGGAACCAAAACTCGGGATCTCAAAACGGGAAAATATAAACCTTAGTATGATGGACTAGTTTACTGTTTATTATTGTTTTATATAAGAAATACAAATTTTTATTGTAATGTCAAATAATTTAAATATTGGAATCATAATAGCGAAATTAATGTTTAAAATTTTCTTAACATATTTATAATTTTTTATGGTTTGCATTTTTTAATATTTTTTTACAATCTTTCTCAACATAACAGCTCGCATTATTGTCAAGATATATTTTTCATTAAAGATAAATATTTCTGATTATTAGAAGCTGAAATTATTTTTGCAACAAATAATCAGTACTAATTCGATGATTGTGGAATACACACCAACCGAAAGAGCTATCATGAAAGAGGAAGATGAAGAAACTACTGCGTACGAATTTGAAACAGTTCCAGACTCATATATTGATGAATAGATTGTCGAGACGTAAAGTAATGTAATATATGTTAAGAATAAGCTTTATGCATAATGTTGTTGGCATGTTTAATATTTTCCTATTTTCCGTTAGACAAGTTTTTAATAATGTTGTTATATGTAATATTTCATACTTTTAATTAATGTATTGTTTTAAATGTTTATACTTTTTATGCTTATCTATAATGGAATATTTCATATTTTTTATCCTGCATACATATAAATAAAAAGTAGTTACCTGTAATTCAATTTTCAATATTTTTTAATAGATTTTTAACACATTCTAGTGTTAACATATTATTGAATATTAACAGTAATTATATATTATCTATAACTCAATAGTATAAGTATATTATATATATACATAATATACTTATATACATAATATATATAATAAATCCATGTTCAAACCATAACTACAGCAGAAAAAAATATATAATGAATACCCACGAAAAAATTTGTGTGAGTTAGTGGGTATTGCTATACCCACAAAATAATAAGTTAGTTTTCGTAGGTAAACTGATACCCACAAAATATTTCATGGGTATTAGTGGATAGTATTGTACCCACAAAATAATCTGTGGGTTAAATATTTCTCACAAATTCCCACTAATACCCACCAATACCCACGAAAACCCATAAAAAATTTTGTGGGTAAACAATTACTGTTTATAGTGGCTTTACGTGGGTTTTCGTGAGTTTTGGGCTATAACCACGAAATTTTTAGTGGTATTTCATGGGTATAGCCCTTTTTTTTACTAGTGATATGTTTTCAAAATGATTCTAGTTATGTATATTCATTTTGAAAACATATATATATATATATATATAAGTAATGTAATGTGTGTACAAAAACATTAGAGTTACTTATTATATTCAAAATGGACAACAATAACATTGCCATCATTATTATAAAATATAAAGTCATCCAAGTCTTTGAACTATACATATTATCTTGTTCCAAGAATTAAATATAAGATATCTTGAAAAAATTAATATATTTTGTAATTGGGTAGATCTTAAAATAAAATTAGGTATTGATAGTTAAGACATCGAGTCTCATGATTAAAAAAAAAGTTTGAACTTTTTCTCTTACTGTAGATGGAGATTCCATGAATACTATTGATTATATTTTATTTTGACTTATAGATATTTTTGACCAAGAAATAAAGAATAATAGATATATCATTATTGTGTTATTTAGTTCAGGAAGAAAACTAACAATTTTTCAAAGTGTAAATAATCCTATTGTCAAGATTTTATAGCAATTAATTCAGTTTATATTTTTAGTTTAAACTAAAAATAATTAGTTTTCTAAGAGTAAGAAATAAAAGATAAATAACATATACTTAAATTAGTGAAGAAGTCTTATTAGTTTTCTTACAAAGAATAATATTTAACTAGTTTTACTATCAACATTTTAAAATAAATTTATGAAATTTTAGTTTTCATAAAAAATTGCTATAAAAGATAGAAATTTATGGTCTACAATATTTTCTATTTTGTTACATAATAGCATATGTTCATATATTGAGTAATCTATATTTCTTTCTGTTTTCATAATTGAATTTATAAATATATTTTCTTATATAAATGTAATTAGAGTTTTGAGCCACCGAAAGAGTCACATCTAAATCCTAATCCCTCTTCTGTTTTTTTGGTTAGTTGAAAAGTGTATATTTGTAGTTGTTAGTCTTCTTCTCCTGTGTTTCTACATCGAAAGTTTTTGTCAGCAAATGTGAGCACTGGTTGTGGGCTCTTCTCTCTCTGCACAATTCTTCTTGGTGTTACTCTTTTGTTAATATCATCTTAGATCTAGTTGTTGATTTGTTGTGATGTGAAAAAAGCGCCAATAGATATAGTTTGTTAAACTGAAAATGGTCGTTTGATGATTGACTTATGATTGTGAAGATTGATATTGTGAAAGGAAGTTGCCCATGTGTAGAGATCATAGCAAGTATAATAGGCACACATGTCGAGTCGTTGATTAGGGGACATGTTCATCATGGAAGTGGTTTGACGGACCTTGTGTCGGTTGGGCGGAGTGTGGTGATGCCACTTTGGACCATTGGGTCAACGTGTGGTTGGATCTAAGCGCACTAGTGGAGAGAATACAGAAATTCTAGGGAGTTTTGTTTGACACATTAGTACCGCTTTTGAGGTGATGTTTGCAAGATGATGTTAGCTTAGGACTTGTGCTTGTTTTGTTTTGTGGTTTGAGATGAATTTGTGAGTTTGTAGGGCCTGCACTAGGTCTGGGTATTCGGATAATTGGGTCGGGTTCGGTTCAAATATTTTGGGTTTCAGGTATTTCGGATCTGAAGTTAAGGATCCATTCATATATTTTTTTTACTTCGGATCGGGTTCGGTTCGGATACGGTTCTTTCAGATATTTGATAAAAGATCCGAAATTTATCCGATACTAAGTTGTATGATTTCGGTTCTAGTATTTTAGTACTCGTAAAACCCGTAATATCCGAAATATCCGAAGTACCCAAAATATTTGACTATTATATTATCCGAAGTATCAAAAATATATAAATTTTATCCGAAATACTAACATTTATTTATCAATGACAACAATCAAACATAATATAAATCAAATTTGAAACATTAAAACTTTATAATATTCATCAAACAAGAAGCAAATGTGACAAACAAAAAGCAAATGTGACAAAAAAGCAAATATGACATAGTCTACATTCCATAATGTATTTAGAATTCAAAACATAAAAATAAAAAAAAATAAACAAATATGAATGACTATCTTTAAAGTGTGAATGTTAGATGAACTTTACACTTGCTAATATAAGACATGATACAAGAAAAACATGTCAAATTAGTATTCATTAACTAATATACCACTAAGAAACCAAACAATTAAAGTTATAAAATAAATAAATTAGTAATTAACCTTAAAACATAAATATATGTAAAATTGAATTCGGTTCTAAAAAATACTAATTTGGGTATCGGTTCGGATCGGGTATTACCCGATAACAAAGTATTGGAAGACAAGATCCATTCGGATTTTTCAATACTAAAAAGTATACCTGATACCCTGCACACACATAGTAATTTAAATTTCTCACCCCTCCTTTTTGTAGGTATGGTGAAGGAGATGCAGAGTATAAGTCTTGATGTGGTGCTAACCTTTGAGAAAAATGGATGTTTTTTTATATATATTTTCTGTGTAGACTTAAGCTGTTATGTACGAATTTCTTTTAAATAATTTGAGTACGGTTTTGTTAAGATGTTTGTGATTTGAAACTTTAATACAGATATCTGAGTTGGAAATATTGTGTTGGAAAGTTGGTAAGAGAATATGGAGACCGGAATGTCAAACTTTCGACTCCCACAATGTAAAAATATGACATATAATTATTTATATGTAATCCCGAGAATTTAGCAAACTTTTTCATAACCTCTATTACACCAATAGGTGAACTAGGGGCACCGTCTGTATGAGACTTACATCTTTGCAAGATGGATGGAAACCGAATTCACCTAAAGCAGCCACCAGTTCCAGCAATATTTTCCATATATTATTGAAGGTCACACATACCTAAAAGCTAATTATTATATATATATATATATATATTTATATATTAGTATCTGTAATATTATTTTATGTCATTCCACATAATTTATTATATCACACAATTTCGTTCATAGTTTATTTTGTGATTCTTTATTCTACATTTTTAATTTAATTTTCATTTTAATTATTTTTTTATTTTTTTTAGTTTGCAGATTTATCAATCGAGATCAAATTTTTATCTTAACATATATCATATATCAAATGATTTATCAAATATGAATATTTTATGGCATATTTTAACTTTTATATACATGATATAAAATAATTTCTGAACTTTATATTTGGTTTAAATATTTGATTTGAGGTTGCATATTAAAATTTTTTCATTAAAAATTTAAAAAAAATCATACTCCCTCATTTTTCTTACAATAAAATTATATTTAATAAAGATAAATTTTTATAACTGTTTTTAATATTACTGTAATTAAATTATCAGTGTAGAAAAATGTATCAAAGCATAATACAATATTGGATTTTATCGACTTAAACAATAATAAGTAGATCCAAAAACCCATAAGATATAATACAGTTGCCGTACTTGTACCTAGTGAATCTTTTTGATGGATTCACACATTTCTGATAACTTTCGAGGTATCTTAAATTTGAAATTCACGAATAAATATGGATTGTTTGCTGCATGTGAATATTATTATTTTAATCCATATGCATGTTAAAATTTTGCTGCCATGAATCATCAAATGTTTCAAAACCATGATGCCACAATATTTATAACTCATATATTAATGGCAGGAAGAATATATCGAGTGATATTCTCGGAAGTTTGGGCCGGAAACTAGAAAACAGAGAAACAAAAATTTCTACGCATGCAAATAGTTTGTGACAAATTGTAAGGTGTTACAATAACTGGCCAAAACATATATTTTGTTTCATGCTTTCCAAATGGGTTGAAACAATTTGTACATAACACAAGGTATACATTTCAACGCTCATATGCAAAATCTGGTTAGAGTGATTGAACATATTTTCACGCTTCTACATATCATCTCATTGTCTCAGCTGTGGGCTGAGATTGATATACCCTCTTCAGCCTGTCCATTAATGATAAATATCACATCTGTTTGAATGGAATCAAAACTCTTCCATTCGTTTCGTGAAACCGTGGTTCACGACATAAGCGACATGTTGTGTGGTTTTCATGTTCTCTCTAATATATTATATAGTTGTCGATGCACACATCTATTATTTAATAAGGCAAACCAAGACCAGCCATAAGTTAATCTCGTAATATGATGCTGGTGAAAAATTATCTTCCGAGAAAATATTTTTCACAAAATTAGCAAAAGCATCGACACATTCTTCCAACAAATTATAGTTCGTCTTAATGTTCATCATCCTACTCGCTGATTATAATGGTTAATGACATTTAACAATACATAGCTCGACTGGTTGATAAAGAGTTAATTAAGATTCTGATATAACCCATGGCTCGTTGTTTCTACAAAACTTATATTGCATGCATCGATACAATTTAGACAATATCGTTAGAAAACATGTCTACCAATTAAGTATTGATTATTCGGTTATATATATGAATGCGCCATATATAATAAGAAATTTGAATGCCTAGCGTCGGCACTGTCTCCAACTTTCGAAAAATGTTTCTGATGTTATCTATTTAATTTGGAGTATAGTTTAAACGAGCATTTAAGTGTATCTCGTCTTTCGAGAAACCTAGCTTTTAGTATATAGTATTGGCTAAATGAACCTATCTACCTTTAGAAGAAATAATCTTCAACGCCACAGTTATATGTGATTAATCGTACCTAGAAGAAAAGAGATCCAAATTAGCATATATCTTAACCTTATTCACAAGTTTGAGTAATCATAAATAAGAAAATGAATAAAAGTGAAAACGTGGGCACGTAGAGAAAGAAAGAGTAAATAGAATGCATGGCATGCAGGAAACATGAGACAGACATCGTGAAGGTCCCATATTGTCTGGTCGAACCAAACCTTGACATTTTATCACAACACTATCTATCTATTAACTAGTGTTCTTCGTATTGTCGTAGTACTTTATTATCTTTTCCTATTACAATCAAACTAAATTTATATAATACTGGATTTTTATTATATAATTATTTATATGTAATCCCGAGAATTTAGCAAACTTTTTCATAACCTTTATTATACCAATAGGTGAACTAGGGGCACCGTCTGTATGAGACTTACATCTTTGCAAGATGGATGGAAACCGAATTCACCTAAAGCAGCCATCAATTCCAGCAATATTTTCCATATATTATTGAAGGTCACACATACCTAAAAGCTAATTATTACATATATATATATTTATATATTAGTATCTGTAATATTATTTTATGTCATTCCACATAATTTATTATATCACACAATTTCGTTCATAGTTTATTTTGTGATTCTTTATTCTACATTTTAATTTAATTTTCATTTTAATCATTTTTTTTTATTTTTTTTAGTTTGCAGATTTATCAATCGAGATCAAATTTTTATCTTAACATATATCATATATCAAATGATTTATCAAATATGAATATTTTATGGCATATTTTAACTTTTATATACATGATATAAAATAATTTCTGAACTTTATATTTAGTTTAAATATTTGATTTGAGGTTGCATATTAAAAATATTTCATTAAAAATTTTAAATAAAATCATACTCCCTCATTTTTCTTACAATAAAATTATATTTAATAAAGATAAATTTTTATAACTGTTTTTAATATTACTGTAATTAAATCATCAATGTAGAAAAATGTATCAAAGCATAATACAGTATTGGATTTTATCGACTTAAACAATAATAAGATGATCCAAAAACCCATAAGATATAATACAGTTGCCGTACTTGTACCTAGTGAACCTTTTTGATGGATTCACATATTTCTGATAACTTTCGCCGTATCTTAAATTTGAAATTCCCGAATAAATATGGATTGTTTGCTGCATGTGAATATCATTATTTTAATCCATATGCATGTTAAAATTTTGTTGCCATGAATCATCAAATGCTTCAAAACCATGATGCCACAATATTTATAACTCATATATTAATGGCAGGAAGAATATATCGAGTGACATTCTCGGAAGTTTGGGCCGGAAACTAGAAAACAGAAACAAAAATTCTCTACGCATGCAAATAGTTTGTGACAAATTGTAAGGTGTTACAATAACTGGCCAAAACATATATTTTCTTTCATGCTTTCCAAATGGGTTGAAACAATCTATACATAACACAAGGTATACATTTCAACGCTCATATGCAAAATCTGGTTAGAGTGATTGAACATATTTTCACGCTGCTACATATCATCTCATTGCCTCAGCTGTGCGCTGAGATTGATATACCCTCTTCAGCCTGTCCATTCATGATAAATATCACATCTGTTTTAATGGAATCAAAACTTTTCCATTCGTTTCGTGAAACCGTGGTTCACGACATAAGCGACATGTTGTGTGGTTTTCATGTTCTCTCTAATATATTATATAGTTGTCGATGTACACATCTATTATCTAATAAGGCAAACCAAGACCAGACACAAGTTAATCTCGTAATATGATGCTGGTGAAAGATTATCTTCCGAAAAAATATTTTTCACAAAATCAGCAAAAGCATCGACACATTCTTCCAACAAATTATAGTTCGTCTTAATGTTCATCATCCTACTCGCTGATTATAATGGTTAATGATATTTTATACACCCACTATATAGTGGTTGTTTTGCTGCGTCTAACATATTAAAAAAAATTATGGCTTATGAATTAGGTTTTCCAACTCTATAACTATCATACTATAACGACTACACATTATTTCTGAACGGATCATTCACCATCTGAACCATAGCTACACCTACATCAACTTTTGTTCTATGTTCTCCTAAGTTATCTGCACCATATGGTTCACTAGTACTATCATATTTGTATTACTTTTTTCCATGTAAATGTCAAATCTTATACCCCAGGGTAGTCCATTTTGGTATAAGTGATTCCAAATTTACTTAACCTTAACATTAATATTATTACCGCAAATTAAACATGGACATTTGATCTTACCAACATTTTTTCAATCATGATTCCTTCTGACCAATTTCACGAACTCGCATATATCTCGTGTATAACCATATTTTAATAGGTTGGACTCCTAATCCATCATAGGCTCGTCCATTCAAGACCAACAATATTCACTCATCTTTGAAAAATTTTGGTTTTCCTTTCAGAAATGTTTTTGATTTGTGAAATAATGAAAAAGTGTGCAAACATATATACAATGCACGTCGCCGTCGAATTTTTTTCAGAAATCTGTCGGAATTCGTCGGAAATTTACCGGAATTTGTTAAATTGTCTTTTTGTTGGAAAGTTGACGGAATATTCTGAATCTATTTTGACAGGGGTTGATTGTCATCAAAAATTATGTTGGAATTATCCAACGATTTTCTAACAGGGGTTATTTGCTGTCAGAATAGTTGGATTTTTTGAACGGATTTTCTGGCCTTTGGAATACTGTAAGAAAAAAATCTGATGTTATTATGATATCCGACGGATCTTTGGTAGATCAAGGGAAACGATGCAAAACCCATATATCTCACCAAAGAAGTATGGGATGGGATGGTCTGATATTGAATAGACCCGTATTGATGCGGGTATCTGCTAAATTTTCCTCTTCGCATCTAACGATCGGTCCAATCGGACATTTACCTTTCTTCACACATCAGGACAGAAACCTTTTGCGCATGTCATGGTTTATATTTACTTTAATTTTTTTTTTGCTAACAAATGAAAAAAAAACTGTAAACTAAAAAGATTGTTTAATCTAAGCTGGTGGAGTGGCACTGATGTATATTATGGGTGATCTCGCCAGTCTTGCTCCTCTTGTTATTTTTCCGCCATTGTGTTCGTTACTCGGGGATTGAAAGTAACTTTCACATCTTCAAAAGAATCTTTGCATCGACTGATTCCTCCATATAAACTGCAAATGCTGGCCACTCTCTTGGTGAAGCTACCATCTTGGTTACATCTGCAAAATCAGTTGCGAAAGCTACCTTGCGTCTTTGCACTGCTATCATAATGATGACTGACATCTCGAAATATTGCGAGCTCCAAAAAGAACCCCTTTTGTTCCATTGTATGACAAACTCATCCAATTCCTGAAAATTTATCCGAGTCTTTCTATGATTCATCCACTTGACAAAACTACGTACTCTGCTGTAACTCTGATTTGCTACTAGCAAGATCCGGTGAGTCTTTTAATTCTTTGAATTCCTGGGTGTCGTGCCAATTATGTCCCTTTGCTTATGCTAATGTGAGAACACCTTAGGGGTCCATGTCGATGTTTTTGTAGAATTTGTCATTTCTACCTTTCCACAAATACCATAATAAAATATCATTCTGGAAAATCTTTTGGAATCTTTGAATAAATAATTCATATTTGAAAAGATCGATTGGGTTGGAAATCGATATGGGTCTGTTGGAACTTTAGATAAAGCTCATATTTGCCTTGCTGGTGGACATTCAAATCAGACATGATTTATTGTTTCCTCTTTTGCGTCACATCTGGCACATTGAAGATCACAACTAATGCCCCTTGAATTTAAATTTTTGGCCACTGAAACACTTCTGAGATAGTTTGCCACATAAAGTGTTTGATATTTGGAGGACATTTGATTTATATTTACTTTCATTTATGTTTTTAAATTTCCAAATATATTATGTATTTAATACTAATTAAATTAGATATATCTTTGCAGTCTGAAAAAGAAGGAGAGCTCCCTTCTCTTTCCAGATTGTTCGAAGCAATTCATAAGAAGAAGAGCAGAGCTTTTGTGGATGCTAGATCGGAAAAGATCCACAACGACGTCATGGTACGTATCGAGGAGTGTCAGACTTAGCTCTCACAACAATCCGATGATGGTACTTCCGCTGAGTTTTTAAACCAGAAATGGACAAGATATTCTAAAAGGTAAATATTTAAACTAATTTTTTAAAATTCAATTAATAGCTTTATGTATTTTTTATTTTATCTATATATTTTTCAGGTTGTTCCTAATAAAAGGACGGATTTTAAGAATAGGATCGATTCATGATGTTCTGAAGGCCACCTCTACATATGCGCATAGAGGTGATGATCCAGTACAGCTTCGTTCCGAGTTGACGTTGCCCATACCGAGATTGCAATGTTGCGGGCGGACTAACAAGCGACGAGGCTACAAATTCAAGCAATGGAGAGTATATTCGACATCTTAGTTGCCAGAGACTCAGAGGCAACTCGAGCTTTAGAGCTTAGACGTCAAGAATTTGGTATCCCCACTCCAGCTCAGCATATGTCATAGGAGGAGCATACTGACTTATACCGTAGAGCTGCTGAAGTAGCTGAAGAGACTAGTGCTGATCTATTTAGCGAAATTAATCTGAACCACTAGCTAGTTATAAATTTTGTATGAAACTTTTTGTATTTCATAAATAAAATAATTTTTGAATTTTATTTTCTTAATTATTTTTTTTTATAATTTTCCAATTTTTTAATAAACAAATACTAGTTAAAATGTTTACGATGAATTAATGAGTGAATTTCTCGTTAATTCTTCGTTAAAATTAAACACAATTTAACGTCAAATTGTTACACAGGCGGACGTTATTCCGTAGTAAATTTAAGGATAAACTAACGTAAAATATAATATTAATAGTTAACAACTATCTAACGTCGAAAATTTACGACTACTTAATAACGAATATATTTTCTTGCTAATTTTACGTCTAATTTTTGACGAATAGTGTAACGACGAGTTTACGACGAATTTCTGTATTTGTTATTTTAACGACAAAATTACGACGATATAATCATTACGACGCTCGGTTAACAATGATTTTGTGTTCGTCGTAAAAAAAAGTTGTAAATATTTTATAACGACGGTTTACTGACGTATACAGCCGTTGCTAATCACATGTTTTCTTTTTTGTGTAGTGTACCTGTGTGCATCCAATGGTAATATAATATAGAAATTTTGACATGTTTAGAAGGTGGTATCCGATTGATGCTATGCAACCCATTACACTTTTAAGTACTTTTACATGTATTTTTCTTATCTAAAGTTCATTTAGCATCTTGCTGGTAATTATATGTGGTAAGCAATGTCTCTCTTTATATTTTCCCAAGATAATTTAAAATCATGTAACTTTGTATTAATGATCTCTCTTAAGGTTCATAATTTTGTTCTATAACTACATTTGATTCAGATGAACAGACAACGTAATTAGGATTATAAAAACGATCTTTCTGTAACATAGACAATCTGAATAATTATAAAAATAATATATATAACATAAATTTATAATATAAAAATATATTGATGTAAGAATTATGTAATATAATGGTGAACACTTTTGAAATATAATTTATCATACATGTTTGAAGTTCGAACTCAACAACCTATTAAAAAAGATATTAAATCTAATAGAATAAGTTGGAAAAAAATATATATCAATACAGATTTGGAAAAAAAAGAGTTAAAATGAATCTTTTTTTTTTTATTCTGTAAACACATGTACTTTAACGGTTGCACAGCTTTGCAAATCTCAAGATGCAAAGTACATCTATTTTGTCTTATACTATGTGATCATCACAATTTAGTAAGCTGACTCGGTGAAAGTCATCCCTCTCACCGGTATGCCACGAAAGAAAACAATTTTAGACCAATCTCTCACAATATTGACGTGAATGTTTACAAATTCGGAGGTTGTAGTCTTAAACATAACCAATAAAGTCACAGTTTTTGATCTATAAGCTAAAATTTAGGAGCTTTCGTCAATGAATAAGTAATTAATCAAATCGGACTGGAAATGGAAAAATTGTCTTGAGATTCATCTTTGAGCACACAACAACAACAAATCTTCCGGTGTTGAGGTCGTATAATTGTATAGCTATGACATATATAATGATAGTGTAGATCAATCATATATAAATATTTTATGTATTCATATAACTAAGAATACATATAAAATCAGAAACTAATTAGTTAGTATTGGAATAGAATGGAGAGAATTATCTGGAGATCTCGATTTGCGTATACAACAACAGTATTGGCCATAAACTTTTTCTTCGCAACCTCCTGTTTCGTATCCTAAAGATTTGCAGTTTTGTTTACATGCATCAGTGGCCTTACATGGTGGTCTCCTATCGGGACAGATACGAACTTCTCCTAAGACACAAAAATTTAAATACCAAAATGATCAGTCAATTATTTTCTATGTAGATTACCAATACAAATATTTTGTTTTGTTGTATTTGAGACAATTAACATTGAACAAGTAAACTTTTACCTGAAGTCATTGGTAAAAGGATAAGAGCAAATACCATCAATGAAATTAATAATAGAGATGAAACTTTGTTGGTTGCCATTATTTATGTTTTTAGAGGAAGAAAGTAAGATTGTAATGTGATGTGTATTATTCAATATGGTTACAAGGTCTTTTTATAGGTACAATACAAATCAATCAAGGGTATTGTAATAATTACAAAGGATTGGTAAAATCTGATTGGAAAATTACAATGATATGGAATGATTGTAGATTGATATAGTTTCCATTATGTTATGAGCAACAACTGTTCTTCTGAAAATCCTCTAATTCTACGATAAAAAAAAAACCAATAGAAATATAAGATCTAATAAGAAAGTTGGAATTGATAAGTTCTAATATAAGAGGGATCTATACTGTCTTTTCAATAGAAAAGTTTCAACATTTTTACAAAATTTAACTATTTATTTACCTCTTCTGTTTATAATATTTTGGTAACTAAAATAAGTTATTGTGTTGGTCTTTTGTGCGTGTGCTTTTTATACATATAATTCTGATAAGTTTTCCATATTTTGCAAGTTAATTTGGTCAACGGATATTGTTAACTTGGTCAAATTTAAACATTTTCTATATTATGCAAGTTTCCTTATTTTTACATACTTTGACATATTTATAAATTATTTCCATTAACATAAATTTAGACTGTAAATTTGGTCAAAATGTTTTAAAATTAGTTGAGAAAAAATGTTTTATAAGTTATTACATTTGTATTTGAGACTGTGTTTACATGATAAGTTATTATATTTTACTAAAAAACTTGAAAAACTTTCTTTTATTTTTGTATCAAATTTCTTTCTACATTGTCTATGCATATATTATGGAAAAAAAATTGTTTGCATCCACTAATATTATATTTAATTTAAATGCATAAAATAAAGAAAAAAAAATATTTTGAAAAATCATATTATTGATATATATATTAGTTGGGTTTTTTTTTTCTGTCAATTAATCTGGCAACAAATGAACTAAACTTCTCAGCTCCCTGGAATAATCAGTACGCGGCTATCATGTATCGTATGTGGCCCTCCACGCCGACAATTTGTCCATGGCTCCACCTTTGTTTGACTACCAATGCACTGTTCCAAAAATATGTATTCTAGTTCTGTCAATCACCACGAAAATCATGTGTTGGTATTGTGTGCGTTTTGTGTTTATATATATATATATAGTTTTGATAGATCTTCCACATTATGAAACTATTCTGTATTTTGTAATTTATGATAATTTACATAACAAGCATAAATTATTGTTAACTAATAAAATCAGCGTCAATTTTTCCCCAATATATTACATGTGACGCTAAACCTTTTCCGAAGATTTTTTTTTTTGGTTAAATAATATGTTAGCATATTAATTACTCCAAAGCACTTTGATCTCAATGATCTCAAATAAGTTCAAAACTTAGAAAAAAAAAAAAGAAGACAAAAACAAAAAGAAGAGAGTTCAATCCTAGAGAAGATCAGTAAAAAAAACATCAAAAGAGCTATTATAGTTTGCCATGCTTGGTCAGAACCTGAATTTAAACTTGCGTTATTTCAACCAAAGGAGATCTGCTTCTTATTGCCTTTAACCCTGCATAAACCAGTCCGTGAGCTCTGTTTTTTTTTTTTGCGTTTCTAGGCATTGTCAATTCCAACTCCACTAGAGACTTTGCGTGCCCGAGAAAGAACACCATTATATTAAGTTCATGCCAATGGTTTTTATAGCCATTAATCGTGACTTCCTTGATAGAGTCCAACTCGTAGTTCTTACTTTCAATCTTTGAACTATGGTGAATTTCCAAAGCATAACAAACGAGAATTTTAATGAACTTAGACTTGAGAGAAGAGAACAATCGATTTTGAGAAAGATAGATAGAGAGATACGTACATCGATAATAACCTTTTCGACTTTAGGCATTGTTTGAAGGAATTCAGCGATGTGATAAAGAGTACAAATTGTTGGAGGTTTAAAAAGAATATAGAATTCATTTAAATTCCAAAATTTGAAAGTCGGTTTTCTCATTTCTCCATCTACGTAGTTGAAGGCCAATATATGTGAGAGGAAATATCAAAACTCACGCTAAACCAATTACGTGTGAAAAAGTTGTAAATAAAAGAAATTGAAATTATATAAGCATAGTATTGAGATAAAAAGTGTATTAAACTAATAATGAATTTTGGAATATATATAAGAAGATTGAGGTATGACATAAACAAACCATGAAAATGTATTAAACCAATAAGGAATCAAGAAGATTGAGGTCCGAGATAATAAATCAGGAAACTATTTCGGAATGCATCTAGGATGACGAAAGTCTAAGGTTACTATACGAATTGATTAAAGAAAATGAGTAGTTGTGACGTATCTATTAAATAAGTAACTGAGAATATATTAATTATTTTAATTGTTACTAATAGTCTTTTCTTGCAAGTCTTAATGTCTTAGTGTATAAATATACATTATAATTATTAATTAAATCTCACAGAAAAAAATATTCTCTCTTCTTATTCTTTTTATTCTCTCTCTATATTCTCTCTCTTGTTCTTCATCCTAAACTTAGGTTCTTTCATTCTTATTCCGTAAATCTTACATGGTATCAAAGCAAAGATCTTGTTAAATCAAGCTTGCCAGCTTTATACTTCTTCAATTTTCTCATATATTCTCTTTTTCCAAATCTCTGCAAATCTCCATTGTTGTGACACTGTTCATAAACAGATTTTTAAAAATTCGAATTTTAAGATTCAGATTTCAAATCCTTAAAACAATCATTTTGTCAATCTTTTCAGTCTTTGTGATAACATTCATGGAAAATTTTAAGTCTGTAATAATGCATGTGGTTCTTAAGAGAGGAGAAAACTATCTCATTTAAGCAAGAACAGCAAAGGCAGTGCTTTATGGTTGTGGTTTATAGAGCTGTTTGAGACTCCACATGCTCAAATAGGAGGAAACAAAGTAGCAATAGCCAGGGTTAAAGAAAGCAAGCGGTTCCAAGAAGACCAAACTGTACTTGCTATTCTCTAAGGATCCCTTGAAATATCAGTCCTTGAAGCTTACTCATATTTTGAGACAGCCAAGGAACTACGGAACACTTTCAAAAACGTGTTTGGTAATGTATCCAACATCACAAGGGTGTTTGAAGTCAAGAAGGCTATCAATAGTCTCAGTAAAGAAGATATGGAGTTCAACAAGTACTTTTCCAAGTTCAGGTCACTTTGGGCTGAGTTGGAGATGTTAAGACCAGCCAATGTGGATACAATGATTCTCAGTGAAAGGAGAGAACAAGAAAAAGTGTTTGCTCTCCTCCTCAACTTAGACCGAGATTTCAATGATCTTATCAAGCATTTTCTGGGGCAAATAAGCTGTCTAACTTAGATGAAGTTTGTGCTCAAATCTAGAAGGAACAGGGTTCCCTTGGCTTGTTCAGTGGAAGAGGTGATTTACTAAAAGCACACAAGGATGAGTACAAACATGATGAAACAAGGCAGGGGATGTGCAAACATTGCAAAGTAAGGGGTCATAACAAAGACACATATTTTCTCCTTCATCCCCATCTCAGGCAGAATCTCAGATTCACCTTTAGGAACTCAAGCCATGAACATAGCAGATTCAGATACTCAAGCCGTGAACCAACCAGAGCGAATCTTGCCTCTCGGGTCACTCATCCTCAGGGACATTTAAAGACACCAGGGGTGGTAATGGCAACAGTTGCTCAAGATGTTGTAAGAAAATCTGACCATGAGACTCTTATCAAATTCATTGCTTCCTTGAAGGAGTCTGGTACACTTTCTTTTCACATAAATCAAGTAGTTCACTAGTTGTAGACTATGATACTTCTCATCACATGATTAGTAATCCAGACTTACTAGAGAACATATAACATGTTATAGGTAGTGTGATCATTGCAAATGGTGATAAAATACATGTAAAACGGATTGATAACTTGTGCTTGTTCAACAAGAACTCTAGGGCTTTATTTATGCATAAGTTTACATCTAATCCGTTATCAGTTAAGAGAGCAACAACTGATTTGAATTGTTATGCTAAATTTGATCCTAATGATGTGCATTTTCAGGATATTGAGACAAAGAAATTGTTTGGAAAAGGAGAGACTAAAGATGAGCTTTATGTCTTATAAGATTATTCACCTAGCAATTCTCATTCATGTTTATTTGTTTCTCTTGGTTCTATGTGGCATGCTAGATTAGGTCATCCTTACTCTCTTGCTCTTGAGTTTATGATGCCTAATGTTTCTTTTGATCACTCTAGTTGTGAAACATGCATTCTTGGTAAACATTGTAAGACTTTTTTTTTCCAAAATCAGCAACTATCTATGAAAACTGCTTTGATTTAGTTCATTCAAATGTGTGGACATCTCCATGTGTGTTTAGGGATAACAATAACTACCTTGTAACTTTCATTGATGAGAAATCTAAATGTACATGGATTACCACACTTGCCTCTAAGGATAGAGTGTTTAAGGCATTTTTAAACTTCCAAAATTATGTCACTAACCATTTTAATGCTAAGCTTAAAGTTTTGAGATCAGATAGTAGAGGAGAATAAAATAGCCTCAAATTTAAATAACACCTAGCAAAACATGACATTTAACATCAAACAAGTTGTCCATACACTCTACAATAAAATAGTGTGGCTGAACAAAAAAACCGAGACCTTATGAAGGTAGCAAGATCAATAATGTTTCACACTAATGTGTCCAAGAGGTTTTGGAGAGATTCTGTTATGACTGCCTGCTATCTCATTAATCGCATTCCAAAAAGATTCTTGAATGACTTGTCTCCATTTAAGGTATTCAACAAAGCAAAACCTTCTATTGATCACTTGAGAACGTTTGGATGTGTGTGTATTGTATTGATAGCATGAGTACAAAGGAACAAACTAGATGTTAAAAGCAACAAGTGCATTTTCCTTGGCTAATCCTCATGAGGAAAAAGCTGGTGAACAAGCAGTAGTGGAAGATGTTGTGGAAGAAGTTGCACCACCACTCCATAGGAGTACACAAATCCGAAAAGATCCATTCTGGATAAATGACCATGTGTACTACAACAATCATGTAATGGCTCATCCCATTCAAGCAATCTTCTTGTTTGCTTTCTTACCATCTGATCATCTTGCATTTCTTAGTAAGATAGAACTTGATTAAATTCATTTGAATTACGCTAAGGCCAAGGAAAGAAGGTGTGGAGAGATGCAGTTGGTGATAAGATTGAGGCAATGAACTGCAATTATACATGGGATGAATCTAATCTTCCTAAAGGAAAAAGAGCAGTGAGCTCCAAGTGGGTTTTCACAATCAAATACAAGAGAAACGGTGACACTAAAAGATACAAGGCTCGGTTTGCAAGAGGCTTCACCCAAAACTATGGTGAGGACTATACAGATACCTTTGCTCCGGTTGCTCCCACAGTGTGTGTTGTCTTTTCTTTGACAATCAACTTATCTTGGGAGCTATAGCAGATGGATATTAAGAATAATTTCCTTCAGGGGGAGCTTGAGAATGAGGTCTACATGACTCTTCCATCAGGTTTAGAAGATACCATTGCTCCCAAAAAGGTCTTAAGGTTTAGGAAAGCCATTTATGGCCTGAAGCAGTCCCCACGGGCTTGGTATCACAAGCTAAGTCACACACTGCGAGTCATGGTTTTAAGAGATCAGAAGCTGATCACACTTTGTTTGCTCTCCAGAATTCTCAAGGTATTGTTGTTGTTCTCATCTATGTAGATGATTTTATCATCTCTGGAAACAACAAGGAAGATATCCAATCTATTAAATCATTTCTTAAATCTGTCTTTGACATTAAGGATCTTGGAGAACTTAAGTACTTACTTGGGATTGAAGTGTGCCGCTCACCTGAAGGCCTCTTGCTTTCTCAAAGAAAGTACACACTTGACATTTTAACTGAGACAGGTTGCATTGATGTCTCACCCGCCAAGACTCCTTTTGCAGATAGCTACAAGGTCAACCCAGAGGGGTAGAATGATAATGATGAGCCATTTGAAGATGCTGCGCAACACTGCAGAATAGTGGGTAAGCTCATTTATTTGACCCTTAAACACCCTGATTTGTGTTTTGCTGTGAACCAGGTCAGTCAGCATATGAAAGAACCTAAAATACACCATTGGGGTATGGTGGAACGGATTCTCAAATATCTCAAAGGCAGTCATAACCAAGGCATATGGATGGGCAAAAATGAAAGCACAAAGATTGTGGAAAATTGTGATGCTGATTGGGATGGTGATATGACTGATAGAATATCTACAACCGTTTATTCACCTTCATTGGAGGAAACCTGGTGATTTGGAAGACAAAAAAAAAACAGAAAGTGGTGACATGTTCGAGTGCTGAAGCTGAATATAGAGCAATGAGGAAGCTCACAAATGAACTAACATGGCTTAAGGCGCTTCTCAAACATTGAGCAGGCAAATCCCATTACCATGCACTTTGATAATCAAGCAGCTATTCACATTGCAACCAATTCAATCTTCCATGAAAGAACCAAACACATTGAGGTGGATTTTCATAAAATCCGAGAAAAGATTGAAGAGAGAGTGATCCTTCCATGTTATACAAAGAGTGGAGATCAGTTGCTGATATCTTCACAAAGGCCGCAAGTCTCAAATTTTGTTCTCACATTCAAGGCAAGCTTAGACTTGTAAGTATTCCACAAGAATAATTAATCAACATCCTCTAGTTCATGGATACTACACTATTTTTCTCTCATCATAGGTTTCTCCTAAGTGGTTTTTCTATGATGAGGTTTTTAATGAGGTAGTTTGATAGAGATTTATTTATCTCCACGAGTTTCAACTGTGGTTACTAAAAAGTAATCTCAAGAGTTTACCCGAGTTAGTGACTGCATGTGCACAGTTATGCCTCTTGTAGTATAAACGGGATCGATCCTCAGGAAATGTTTATAACGCAATAGATTATAGGAATTTTTATCTAAGCTAAGTGATTTAAGATTTGATTGTGATTGAAGGAATATGAATTTAAACTAAATTAGAACTAAATGATCAAGATGATGAATGAATTAAACCAAGAATGTATTAATAAAGAAAACAATCCAACCATGGATTAGGAATTAAAATGAATGGGGATGAGATTGAGATATCAATTCGAATCAAGAATGTGTAATTTGCATTTCCAGACAATGAGATTGAGAATAGATTAGTACATTCCCACGTAAAAACTCCTATGCTTAGAACTAGATTTGATCAATTCCCATTGCAAATCCTAAAACTAAACAAGCATTAAGATTCATCTCAAATTTCATCAAATTCTCTAGACAACTACTTCCGTAGGCTAGAATCATAAGATTCATTAATCAGACTATCCTATGAATTCACTATCCCTTTCCCAAGATGTAGATTCGACAAACCCTAGATTAATTCTTACCAGATCAACATAGCATTAAACACATCTAATAGTGATGGATTACACAATCCTAGACCTAAACATCATATTATGATCTCAATTCCCCTAATCATCTATCATATCCATGGCTAAATCTAGTAATCTACTCAGACATAACCAGAATTGCAGAGAAAACAATTAAGGAAGAAGAAGACATAATTGAATTGCAGAAACTGATTAATACAAGAATTCTTAAGAAAATAAAACTATAATTGTCTTACTAAACACCATAGATTTCTGAAGGAATAACTAGGGTTCTCTGTCAATTTTTCTCCTTGGAGGCTGAATAAAACGTGTCTCATGTTTTTCTAATAAAAACTTATTTATAGGTTGTCAAAAACCTAATTTATTTAACTAAAACGAAAATAAAAAATGAGATATTACTTCGATCGGACGAAGGGATCGATCGATCCCTAAATCCGTCGTAGACATTAGGACTGGTAGATTGATCGATTTTGACGGATATTGATCGATCTAAACTTGTTCGATCGTTCTTCACACTTTTTGATCGGTCTTGGAAATCCTCTCAATTTGTAATCGTGTGAACGATCGATTGATCGCTTTAGGAGGAGATCGATCGGTCTTTGTGCATAGGTGGGGTGTGGGTTTGATCGCCTTTGAACTTGATCCTTCTTTTGATGCATCCTAATCGTCTTCAAATAGTTGTATCGGTTGCCCGTGACTCCAAAAACTTTGAAATGTTCCTTTCTTGCTTGATATCTTCTGAAAAATCAAAAGGTAGAAAACATCCTAGAGTTCTAATGCATATGAACCTAAATATACCCTAAAATGTGAAATCTAATGGTTGATTTATGTAAATTATGTACAGAATGATCTAGTAGAACCGCTAAAATGTGGGTTTATCAACTCCCCCAGACTTGTCTTTTTGCTTGTCCTCAAGCAAATGACTAGAATAGAAAAGGTAACAAACCTACTGGAACTCAGAGCCAAGCCATATCAGTCAAATATTATGTTCAATATCAAAGCTGATATTTATCGAATGCAAAGTGTGCAACTTTACTTAAAGACTTTAGCCATGACTATCACAAATCGTTTTAGATCATATTTAATCTACACAATGCACTCAGATCAGCCAACTCTTTTAACATTCATTAAACAGGAACTCGTGAATCATGTTAGACAACTTCAATGAACTCATTTGGCTAAGGGTAAGGTTAAGAGATAAAAATAATCTCTTCTTCCATAGGTTGTGAAAGCCAAAAGTCGGGATCTCTCAAAAATGGAATGAACTTTAGAAGAATGCTAAAGGTAAGCTCCAATAGATGCATACAATACCAGATTCTCATCTACCCGAAGTACACTATTTGTTAAAAATTCATACCCAAGTAAATTCCATTTCTCTAACATACTTTTAATTATACCCTTAAAAGATCACTGACCCAGATATTTACCTTTAAGGTCAGATACAAAAGCTTTCTTTAACCTTAAGTTTAGGAGAGGGGCTAATTCTAATCTGTCTAGCGGGTTTGGATTTTCTTTTAGCTGGTTTTCATTGCTTTTTTTTCTTTTCTAAAACCTCTTATTTATCCACAAGTTTATTGCTATTTCCGCTACCCTTTACTAGACTTTTGTCTTTTACTTTCTTTTCTTCCCTTTCTCTCCTAACTTTTCATTCCTTTGGCTTTTCTGTCTATGATTCCATTGATAACCATCTATTATCCCCTTTTAGGTACCCACCTAGTCCTAGTTGGTTCTAAAAGTATGAACCAAAGCTACTTGAGAAGCTAATCTTGTTGGTTCCTACCTAACACGTTCTACCAAGTTCATTCTGAAAAAGAGGCCTAAAACACTCACTAATATAGGATGGTTTGAACAGACATTTAGGCTTAGGGTGGGGCAATCTACTTGGATAACAAAGAGTGGTAAAAAGGTGAAAGTAATCCAAGTATGTGTAGGTGAAATCCATGAGTTCAAATTCAGAAGGCTAACCTGATAATTCTAAATTCAGGTTATATTCCAATAAGTAAGAGATGGCCTCAAATAAGCATGTTTTAACTAAGAGTAATCTAAAACCTAAAGTTCCAGGCATGGATCAATCTTATGTTTCAATTAAAAAATAATGCATCCGATTATTCAATAGCTTATCAACTAAACTAATAAAATGAGCAATAGACTATATTAAGGCAGTTTCATCATGGTTCCTTATGCAGATGTAAATGCAAAACTAAATGAATGATGAAAGACATGTAATGAAAACAAAAGTAAGTGCAAAAATAAAAATAAAGAAAGATACAAGTTGAAATGAAAATGAAAATGAAAATAAAAATAAAAAATAAAAATAAAGAAAAGTACAATAGAAAAGCAAAAGAAAGAAAAATTACTAAATCAGTGGTCCTCTGGGCTCATGCTGCGGCTCTGTCCCGGTCCGCGTCTCCGCCTGGGTAGTCTAGCCTCCTCCTCTGACTCGGTGTCCTCTGCATCAGCTCCTGTCCTGTGTCCAGCAACATCAGGAATGTCTGCAGCTCTGGAAGGCTCGCCTGTCTCCCTGGTACGTGGTCCTCGGAAACAGGACGGTGGCGGTGGACATCTAGTCTGAGCTATCGCCTCCCACATCCTGCGCATCATCGAGTGGGACCTCCTATGGGACTCCACCACCCAATCTCTAAACTCAGCCTCTGTAGCGCCGGAGGAGTATGGTGGGAGATCGTATTCCCCTGAGTAGGGTGATAACGCATATGTCTCCTCCGGGGCCTCTTGCGTCTGACTCGGAAAGTAATCAGGGACTCGGTCGTCTTCCTGATGAGGCTGTGAGGCATATGCTCTAAATGAGCTACCTCGTCGACGCGACCCTGTGCTAGGCTGATGCAGTCGCTCAGGCGGGATGGTGAACTCTAGATTCGCCCTAGAGCTCAAGGTTGTGAAATCGCATAGTGGCAGCTTGCAGAACTGAGTAGCTCCTGTGCGATTCTGAAACTGATATATGTACCCCGGCTTGAGTATCCCACTGTTCCGGAAGTACTGCTCGTCGAAAAAGGCGATCTTCTGCTCGCTGGGTGTGGAGCTGAAATCAATGTCGGGATGCATAAATAGAGGTATCAGGAGGCTCTCAATCCGCTCGACCTTCTTGTTCACTGTGTTGAGGCTGCGAGCTTTCTTGGAGACCAGGTTCTCCGCGAATATAGCACCCAGGTTGGTATGCAGTGAGGTCGGTGGAGGGTTGTGTAGATGGTATGGGCAGAAGCAGGTAGACCGAAATGTATTAACATGAGCTCGTCTTTCCTCACTGCTCCAGACTCCTCCTTGGCAAACAGGATGTTGCCGAGGATCTTCGCCACTACCCGTACCACAGGGTTCCGGATGTGGGTCAGCTTAGCTGACCTAGACTCGTAGCCTTATGGGCCTATCAAGTTCCCCAGCTCAACGGCCTGTGGTAAGTCGGATGGCCAGCTGCACAGCTCTTGGGTCCTGTCAAACCCATATATGTCGCAGAGGTCTCGGAGGGAAATCTCGTAGAGGACCCCGCTGGAGAAGTATGAGAGGGTCCCCTCGCTGGCGGTGGGTATGGCTCTGTCCTGGTAGCGGAGCTCAGCTGAAGCGAGGAACTGGCGCACCAACTACGGGAAGAGGGGATAGGTCTGGTACACGATGGTGTCAAGTACGAGCCTATGCAGCATGGCTCGGACCTCCTCTCTGATGCCCATCCGCTCTAAGGTCCTCTCACAAACAAAACGGGTAGGTGCCATCTCGATGTGCAGTAACCCGTTGTAGAATATGCAGTGGTGGTGCGTCCAGGCTTCTCCATAGCGGTAGTTCTGGAACCACAAATCTCTCTGCATTTCCCGCATAGTAATGTGTGGGATAATCTCTGTCCTCCAGTCTTGCTCGTCACATGAATATAATGGGGTATTATCCGGACGAGGCCACGGATATGATGTAGTCGCCGGGGCGTCTGTATATGCTCTTTGTGATGAGCTGGATGATGTGGCTCTGCCTCGTCTCATCTGGGTCTGATCACCGCGAGCCATATCTGCACAAAATAAAAATTAGTTAGCATTTTAATCAAAATTAATTTCCGATCGATCGATCTGGATGTATATCGGTCGATCTAAAGTTGTCTCGGGTCTTCAGATCGATCGATCGGTTTTTCGACCGATCGGTCTCGGATTTTCTCGTTTTTGCAGATCGATCGATCTCTATCTCATCGCTCGATCTAAGTTTTTTTTACAGGATCGATCAATCCAAATATGGACCGATCGATCTTGGTCGGGCGAAGAACATCCATTTCTGGATTTGATCGATTCGACCTCAAATCTTCTAAACTAGACTTAGATATCATTCCCAACAACCTAACAGGTATCTATTCGGTAGTATTTCCGCCTAAAACTTCCTAAATCAATGGATTTGGTCGATTATTATGTAAGATGGATAGAAATGAAAAGAGTAGATTTGGAATCATACCTTTGGAGATCGAACGTGAATCTGGTATAGAAGTGTAGAGAATGAAAAATTAATGGGAATGGACCCGAAAATTGTGCAAATCGGCGTTGAAATGGGTAAGTTTTGATCGAAATTCTTTTTTAGGGTTTGGGTGTTTTATTTTTCGAGAGAGAGAGAAAAGATGATGAAAATCCTGATTTGATCTTATCAGGTCGAAAAATGTCTTTAAAAACTTGTTAAAAATCAGTTTACTTTAAGTGAAATTAAAACCGGTTTACATACCTGGTGTAGGGATCGATCGTTCGTTGTATGGATTGATCGATCGCATATATTCTCGGCATTTTCCGATCGATCGGTCGATCGATCGTTCGTCTTCGTTTAGGTCGATCAGGGATACTTAAGGGAATTTGCATTTTGGAACAGATCGATCGATCTAGTGTGGACCGGTCGATCCACTTTGCTCGAAAATTTTCTTCTTTGCAGCAATCGATCGTTCGGATTAGCATGATCGATCCATGATGGATCCACAAAATTAATCTTCATCAGGATCAATCGATCGGTCTAAAGATCCATCGATCTAATTGTGTGTTGATACCTGCAGAATTAAAAACTAAGTTAGTAAAGCTAAAATCTTAAATGACCAAAATAGAAGTATGTACAAAATGAAACTTGGGTTGCCTCCCAAGAGCGCTTGTTTAACGTCACTGAGCTTGACGACCTGATGTTTGAGATTATGCAGTTGGAGGTTCAGAGAGAGGAACGTGTAAGTTCTCGCTCTTGTCTTCGGTTGCTAGGTAAGGTTTGCATCTCTGCCCATTAACTGTGAACTCTCCCCCCAGCCTTATTCCAAAGGACCACTGCTCCGTAAGACCGTACCTCTTTGATAGTGAAAGGTCCAGACCATCTTGACTTAGCTATCCCGGAAAAAGTCTCAGTCTGGAGTTGAAAAGTAGGACTTGGTCTCCTTCTTTGAATTCCCATCTCAGGATCTTTTATCATGGAAAGCTTTAGTCTTCTCTTTGTAAATTTTAGAGCTCTGATATGTTGCATGTCTTGTTTCTTCGAGTTCTTCTAAGTCAACCAGACGTTTTTCTGCAGCTGTCTTGATGTCAAAGTTGAGAAGCTTGATAGTCCATAGTGCTTTGTATTCCAATTCTACCTGTAGGTGACAACTTTTTCCATACAGCAGATTGAATGGAGTGGTACCGATTGGGGTTTTGTAAGCAGTTCTATATGCCCATAGAGGATTATCAAGCTTGTTTGACCAATCTTTCCTCGATTTTCCTACAGTCTTCTCAAGGATTTCTTTGATTTGCCTGTTTGAAACTTCCACCCAGATGTCTATGGGTGGTAGGGTGTTGCCACTTTGTGCTTGACTCCATGTTTCTTTAGCAGATTCTCAAAAATCTTGTTAATGAAGTGACTGCCTCCATCACTGATCACCACTCTTTGGATTCCAAATCGAGGAAATATTATATGTTTGAACAATTTGATGACCACTTTCGCATCATTCGTAGGACTTGCAATAGCTTCTACCCACTTCGAGACATAGTCCACTGCTACTAAGATGTATTTGTTGTTGTAGGATGATGGGAATGGTCCCATGAAGTCAATCCCCCAAACATCAAATATCTCCACCTCAAGAATGGGATTTTGTGGCATCTCATTCCTTCTGCTCATGTTGCATTTTCGCTGACATGCATCACACTTAGTTATATGTTCATGAGCATCTTTGAACATCGTAGGCCACCAGAATCCTGCCTGCAGTATCTTCTGGACTGTCTTGAAAGTAGCAAAGTGTCCACCGTATTCAGAACTGTGACATTGTGCCAGTATTCCTGCTACTTCTTCCTCGGGGATGCATCTTCGAAAAAGGTGATCTTTGCACTGCTTGTAAAGATATGGTTCATCCCAGTAGTATTGTTGGACATCTCGGAAGAATTTCTTTTTGTTGTAGCCTTGGAGTTCAGGAGGTGGGATTCCGCATGACAGGTATTTTACCAAATCTGCATACCATGGAAGGCTCAGTTCAACTGCGTTCGTTTCTAAGAGATTGTTCAGCTCACTGTCTACAATCTGGAGCATCTGAATTGTATGAATCTGTTCTTCCGGTAATGAATCATTGATAGGCAGAATGCTTGGAATCTGCATCCTAGATAAATGATCATCAACTCCATTTTCTATTCCTTTCTTGTCCTTGATTTCCAAGTCAAATTCTTGTAGAAGCAGTATCCATCTCAATAGTCTCGGTTTTGCGTCTTTTTAGCTAATAGATGCCTCAGTGTTGCATGGTCTGTGTGCACTACTACTTTAGAGCCAACCAGATACGTTCAAAACTTCTCAAACGCATACACAATCGCTAATAGCTCCTTCTACGTCGTAGCATACTTTGTCTGCGCATCGTCAAGTGTCCTACTTGCGTAGTAGATCACATTCAGCTTTTTATCTATCTTCTTTCCCAAAACTGCTCCCACAGCATAGTCACTTGCATCACACATCATTTCAAAGATGAGTTCCCAGTTTGGTGGCTGCACTATTGGGGCACTTGTCAGAGCTTCCTTGAGTTTTAAGAAAGTTGACATGCATTCCTCATCGAACGTAAATTATGTATCCTTGCATAGTATTCTTGTGAGTGGTCTGGCTATGCTGAAGAAATCTTTAATGAACCTTCTGTAGAAACCAGCATGTCCAAGAAAACTCATAATTTCTTTTACAGATTTCGGAGGTGTGAGTCTAGTCATGACATCAATCTTAGCTTTGTCTACTTCTATCCCAGCTTCTGAAATCTTATGTCCAAGCACAATTCCTTCTTTTACCATGAAGTGACATTTCTCCCAGTTCAGAACTAAATTTGTCTCCTCGCATCTCTTTAGCACCCTGCATAAATTTGAAAGACAAGCAGAAAACGAAGAACCATATACAGAGAAATCATCCATGAATACTTTCACAATTTCCTCAATCATTTCAGATAAAATAGACATTACGCATCTTTGAAAAGTTGCATGAGCATTACATAGTCCAAATGGCATTCTTCTGTAGGCGAAGGTGCCATAAGGACAAGTAAATGTCGTTTTTTCATGATCCTGAGGATGAATGGGTATCTGAAAGAATCCATAATATCCATCTAGAAAGCAGTAATATGAATGATTAGCTAATCTCTCTAACATCTGTTCAATGAATGGCAATGGAAAATGATCTTTCCTAGTAGATGCATTCAGTTTTCTATAATCTATGCACATTCTATGACCGGTGACAGTTCTTGTAGATATCAGTTTGTCCTTCTCATTCTTAATTACTGTGATTCCTCCTTTTTTCGGAACTACATGCACAGGTGAGACCCAGTTACTATCTGAAATGAGGTAAATGATCCCTGCACCTAGTAATTTCAAAATTTCCTTTTTTACTACTTCTTGTAGGTTTGGGTTCAATCTCCTCTGATGTTCTATTGATGACTTAGAATCATATTCCAAATATATCTTATGCATGCATAATGATGGGGAAATTCTCTTGATATCTCCTAATGAGTAACCTAAGGCTTTCCTATACTTTTTTAGCTCATGCAATAACATAGATATTTCCTCATCAGATAAGGAGGCACTAACAATCATCGGATAAGTAGAGTTTGTTCCAAGAAAAGCATACCTTAGCCCTGGTGGTAGTGGTTTGAGTTCCAGCTTTGGTGCATTTTCTTCACTCCAATCGTCTGTACTGCTAGTCTTACCATTGCTAGCTTCTGGAACTTCCAATTCCGATTTAATCTCTCCTTTCAGTGGCTTATGAGAGTCTAGGATTCGCTCATACTGCTCAGCTTCCTCATTGATGTTTATCGATTTTACAGACTCCTTAGTAAGAGCTAGTTGAAGAGAGTCTCCAACAGCTATCTCTTCCAGGTATTCATCTACCACATCCTCCAGCATCTCAATATAAAAGACCTTCTTTTCTATTGTAGGCTTTTTCATTACTTATAGTATATCAAACTTCAATACTGAGGATCCCAAATTCAGGTTGATAATTCCCTTCTTCACATCGATTATAGCTAGGAATGGACGCCCAAGAATGATTGGGTCTGTGGGTTCGTCGTCCATTTCCAACGCTACAAAATCGGTGGGAATTATCCAATCTCCTACTTTTAAAGGTAAATCTTCAAGTATACCAGTTGGGTACCGGATAGACCTGTCTGCAAGTACCAATGAGATTCTGGTCTTCTTGAAGTCTGTCAAACCGAGTTTCTTTAACACAGTCAGTGGCATCAGGCTGACACTTGCTCCTAAATCGACTAGACATTTTTCAAAGCTTAAAGGTCCAATAGAGCAGGGAAGTGTAAAGCTTCCAGGATCCTTGAGCTTTCTAGGCAGATTGTTCTGAATTATTGCACTGCACTCATGATTAATTTGAACCACAGCTTCTTCCAGTGCCTTTTTCTTAGTTACTATGTCTTTAAGCAGCTTGTTGTAGATTGAGCAATCTAGAACAAGGTCCATGAGTGGCAATGTGACTTGAACTGTTCCAAGCAGCTTCTTGAACTTCTCGAACTGCTTGTCAAGGATCTGTTTCTTAAACCTTCCAGGGAATGACAGTTTTGGCTCATAGGGTGGAAGTGCAAAGTCAACTGTCTTCTCTGTCGCTTTGCCCTTATCAGCTTTGGCATTCACAGCGATGTCTTTTCCCGCAGGAGATTCCTTTTTAGCTTCTTCATCAGCTAATTCTTTTGCTGCTATCTCAGGAGGTGTGTCATCCAATCCAGATTTTTTCCTTGGTGCTTCTCCACTTGGAAATTCCTTTACACTCCTCAATGTTATGGCCTTGCAGTATTTCTTAGGATTAGGTTCATGATGTCCAGGTAGAACCCCCTTTCCATTGCTTCTTGAGGATGATGTCACCTGAGCAATCTGATTCTCCAGTCATTTCTCATGAGTCGCGAGTCCTTCAAACTTAGAGTTCAGATCATTGTAACAAGCTTTCATCTCAGCTATCTCCTTCTTTGTTCCTCCTTGTCCTTCTAGCAGTTGCTTAAGCATATTCTTCACTTCATCGTCCTGAGGAGGTTGATTCGAGTTATTTCCCCTCTGCTGGAAATAACCAGATTGGCTGCTGTTTGAAGGGACTTGATTGCCAAAGTTAGAGTATCCTCTGGGTTGGTTACTTTTCTGCCCCTGATAGCTTCCTTGGTTGATGAAGTTGCTCCTCTGGAAGTTCCCTTGACCTTGTTGGTTGAAAGGTCTAGGTTGGAAGTTACTTTGTCCATGCTGGTTCGGTTGCTTGGACTGATAGTTTTGCCCTTGATTCTGATATCCTTGTCCTTGTTGCTTCAGGATCGGTGGGTAGACCTGGTCTTGTGGATTTTCCACATTCTGGCTCCTGTAGGACAGGTTGTTGTTGTAAGGTTTGAACTGATAGCCTCCCTGATTTCCCACATAGCTAACTTCCTCAGAGTTTCCTTCCAAGGCTTCCATTATAGGGTCCTGGTAATCTGGTTGGTATGCATCTTGCTGATCCACAAAATGGACTTGTCTCTGGTTCAAGTGCAGAACCTTGTCCAACCTATCAAGCTTTTCGTTAATCTCCTTAAGCTTCTGATCTTCCAGCTTCACACCTCTTGAGGACCTATCATAGTCCTCACTGTAGCATTGGTTGCTTTGAGCTAGGTTCTCAATCAGCTGCTCTCCTTGATCAACATCCAAGTTAACAAAACTTCCATAGCTCGCTGTGTCAAGAGCTATTCTGAACTTCTCATGAATTCCTCCATGAAAGATTCCCAACAGTGCATCTTTCTCTACCCATGATGAGAGCATGCTCTGGTGTATCCTTTCAGTTTGTCCCAGGCTTCATAGAATGACTCATTTGGTCCCTGTCGGAAGGTAGTGATGTCATTCCTGATCTTAGCTGTCTTCTGCTTAGGAAAAAACTTATTAGTGAATTCTTTCTTGCACAGAGTCCATGTGGAGACCAGTTCTGATGGCACATTATGTTCCCACTGAGCAGCTCTATCTCCCAAAGAGAATGGGAATAGCATCATCTTGATTGCATCTTGAGGAACACCATTGATCTTGACTGTCCTGCAGAGTCTCTCAAAATCATCCAGATGATGAAGTGGGTTCTCGTTGTTGGCAACAGTTGGTGTTGGAATGCCAAGACTGATGGTCCTTTCACCGGGCTCATCGAAAGCTCTAATACGCTTGCGAGGGCCTCTCGCATCCACTTGTGGAATAGGCAGTGCGCCAATCCCACGCCCTTGGTGTTCTTCTTGTTGGAAGTGTTGATCTTCTCCTCTGTGATCTTCCATGCTCGGATTAGGAGATTGTTCCAGTCTCTCCCTTAAACTTCTCAGGCGATTTTCTCTCTCAAAGTGTCTTATCTCGTGAATTAGTGGTTGTAAGTTTTGTTGACCTTTGCTC
The DNA here is from genome assembly GCA_039880935.1 of Streptanthus diversifolius. Classification (NCBI taxonomy): domain Eukaryota; kingdom Viridiplantae; phylum Streptophyta; class Magnoliopsida; order Brassicales; family Brassicaceae; genus Streptanthus; species Streptanthus diversifolius. The sequence continues at coordinate 2,895,999 of JAXGFM010000008.1, forward strand.
CTCAAATTCAAGAACCTGCAAAACAAAAAGATTCTCGATTCTAAGTCAGCGACAAGAAAGAGTATGTAACAAAGATAACAGACTTAGTCTTAGATAACTTCTTAAATCTATTGGCTAAATTGCTTCCCCGGCAACGGCGCTAAAAACTTGATAGAGATTTATTTATCTCCACGAGTTTCACCTGAGGTTACTAAAAAGTAATCTCAAGAGTTTATCCGAGTTAGTGACTGCAAGTGCACAGTTATGCCTTTTGTAGTATAAACGGGATCGATCCTCAGTGAATGTTTATAACGCAATAGATTATAAGAATTTTTATCTAAGCTAAGTGATTTAAGATTTGATTGTGATTGAAGGAATATGAATTTAAACTAAATTAGAACTAAATGATCAAGATGATTAATGAATTAAACCAAGAATGTATTAATAAAGAAACAATCCAACCATGGATTAGGAATTAGAATGAATGGAGATGATATTGAGATATCAATTCGAATCAAGAATGTGTAATTTGCATTTCCAGACAATGAGATTGAGAATAGATTAGTACATTCCCATGTAAAAACCCCTATGCTTAGAACTAGATTTGATCAATTCCCATTGCAAATCCTAAAACTAAACAAGCATTAAGATTCATCTCAATTGTCATCAAATTCTCTAGACAACAACTTCCGTAGGCTAGAATCATAAGATTCACTAATCAGATTATCCTATGAATTCACTATCCCTTTCCCAAGGTGTAGATTCAACAAACCCTAGATTAATTCTTACCAGATCAACCTAGCATTAAACACATCTAATAGTGATGGATTACATAATCCTAGACCTTAACATCATATCATGATCTCAATTTCCCTAATCATATATCCTATCCATGGCTGAATCTAGTAATCTACTCAGACATAACCATAATTGCAGAGAAAACAATTAAGGAAGAAGAAGACATAATTGAATTGCAGAAACTGATTAATACAAGAATTCTTAAGAAAATAAAACTATAATTGTCTTACTAAACACCATAGATTTCTGAAGGAATAACTAGGGTTTTCTGTCACTTTTTCTCCCTGGAGGCTGAATAAAACGTGTCTCGTGTTTTTCTAATAAAAACCTATTTATAGGTTGTCAAAAACCTAATTTATTTAAAGTAATCTCAAGAGTTTACCCGAGTTAGTGACTGCAAGTGCACAGTTATGCCTCTTGTAGTATAAGCGGGATCGATCCTTAGAGAATGTTTATAACGCAGTAGATTATAGAAATTTTTATCTAAGCTAAGTGATTTAAGATTTGATTGTGATTGAAGGAATATGAATTTAAACTAAATTAGAACTAAATGATCAAGATGATGAATGAATTAAACCAAGAATGTATTAATAAAGAAAACAATCCAAACATGGATTAAGAATTAGAATGAATGGAGATGAGATTGAGATATCAATTCGAATCAAGAATGTGTAATTTGCATTTCAAGACAATGAAATTGAGAATAGATTAGTACATTCCCATGTAAAAACTCCTATGCTTAGAACTAGATTTGATCAATTCCCATTGCAAATCCTAAAACTAAACAAGCATTAAGATTCATCTCAATTTTCATTAAATTCTCTAGACAACTACTTCCGTAGGCTAGAATCATAAGATTCACTAATCAGACTATCCTATGAATTCACTATCCCTTTTCCAAGGTGTAGATTCAACAAACCCTAGATTAATTCTTACCAGATCAACCTAGCATTAAACACATCTAATAGTGTTGGATTACACAATCCTAGACCTAAACATCATATCATGATCTCAATTTCCCTAATCATCTATCCTATCATAGCTGAATCTAGTAATCTACTCAGACATAACCATAATTGCAGAGAAAACAATTAAGGAAGAAGAAGACATAATTGAATTGCAGAAACTGATTAATACAAGAATTCTTAAGAAAATAAAACTATAATTATCTTACTAAACACCATAGATTTCTGAAGGAATAACTAGGGTTCTCTGTCACTTTTTCTTCCTGGAGGCTGAATAAAACGTGTCTCGTGTTTTTCTAATAAAAACCTATTTATAGGTTGTCAAAAACCTAATTTATTTAACTAAAACAAAAAATAAAAAATGAGATATTTACGGGATCGATCGATCGGACGAAGGGATCGATCGATCCCTAAATCCGTCGTAGACATTTGGACTGGTAGATCGATCGATCTTGACGGATATCGATCGATCTAAACTTGCTCGATCGTTCTTCACACGTTTTGATCGGTCTTGAAAATCCTCGCAATTTGTAATCATGTGAACGATCGATCGATCGCTTTAGGAGGAGATCGATCGGTCTTTGTGCATATGTGGGGTGTGGGTTTGATCGCCTTTGAACTTGATCCTTCTTTTGATGCATCCTAATCGTTTTCAAATAGTTGTATCGGTTGCCTGTGACTCCAAAAACTTCGAAACGTTCCTTTCTTGCTTGATATCTTCTGAAAAATCAAAAGGTAGAAAACATCCTAGAGTTCTAATGCATATGAACCTAAATGTACCCTAAAATGTGAAATCTAATGGTTGATTTATGTAAATTATGTACAGAATGATCTAGTAGAACTGCTAAAATGTGGGTTTATCATAGTTCTTCATGGGTTTTCGCGTAGCATTGTTATAATAAAATGTTATGCTTGAGAGGGAGTGTTGAGATAAAAAAGTTAATTAAACCAAGAAAGAATCTTGGAACTTATTTAGGAAAACTCAAGTCAGAGATAAACAAATTATGATGGAATCTTGGAACGTATCTAAAAAGATTGAAGTCCGAGATAATAAATCAGGAAGCTACCTCGGAACACATCTAGAATGATGGATGTCCAAGATTGCTAAACTAATTTATTAAAAAAAATGAATAGTTTGGACTATCTATTTAATAAATATTTGAAATATATATTATTTTTTAGCTGTTACTAATAACATTCTCTTGGAAATTTTAATGTTTTATTATATAAATATACATTGTAATTTTTAATAAAATCTAAAAAAAAATATTCTTTGTTTTCTTATTCTTCATATTCTCTTTCTATATTATCTCTCTTGTTTTTCATTAGAAACTCAGATTTTCTCTTTATTCTGTAAATTACACATAGGAAACAAACACATGTAAAAATTGAATAGTATATATATGATGATCCTCTATCGTGATCAGTTGATCACCTAAATAGTTTGTGTCAAATTGCAAATAGACTATTACAAACCATTCAAGAGTATCTAATCTGATCTTTGGGGTTTACTTTACAAATTGGAAGTTGTTTTCTTTTGATTATGAATGTTATGTCTTTTTGCGTAATTTCACAGATCTGAATTATTTATATAGTATTGAAGTCGTATTGATAGGTAAAGCTACAAAAAGTGATACATGGTAACCTATACCACATCAAGGTATTGCAGTGTGACATAGATTTGTGAGATTTAGACAAAAATTTAGTTGGCCAGAAATTATATACTTAATTAAGTTTATGTGTTTATTTTCTATTTTATAATTGTCTTATTTTCCGGACATAATGATTATAAGTCCCTGAATCAAAATATAAATTTTACACTTTTAGGCGTTTTCTACTATTTTGGCTTGTGAGTAAAATAATTTTCTGTCAACATGTCTGTGGTTATAAAAAAGACACAAACTGAGATTGTAAATGCATACATACATACGAATGTTAAGGAAAATACATAGAGTAAAATTAAGAAAGACACAAACTTGAATTATTGTGAGCCAAAACACAGTCCAATTTGCCAAATAACCTAGCAAGCATCATGACCATATTGATGGGCCTACCCATGATAGATTTGGCTGTTGTCTAACGTTCTCTGCTAGAGATGAAATATGAAGATAAAGGATGAAGGATCATTCTAAAAAGGAAGAGAGGATTTCTAAAAATGCTGCAGTTAAGACATGGTTCTTTGATCAAGAAATGATTTTTTTGGGAAACAGTAAATGATGAAACTGAAACTGTTGATCAAAAGAAGACTTCTAGTAAAATTGCAGCTACAAATGATGATAACATGTTCAAAATAATAATTTGCTTTTCTTTAATGATAACATATGATTTTTATAAGGGAAAGATCTATTTTAAATCATATTTTTTATGTAATGAATTTTTCTTCGTGAACAATAAATAAGTGCCTATTTCATTATAAACTGAATCGGATTTACATAAAGTACTTCACCTTTTTAAAATGTGCCTAAATCTATGTTGACTGGATATCTGACATGGTAACAACGTCTAAAACTACCAAAATAACTTAATTTTAGTTAGAAAGTCAAATATTTTTTTTTGTCTCTAAGCATAATTTTTCATAAGTGATTGAAGGCTCTTTCCATTGGATCAAAGTATCTTTTGGTAATAATAGTATATATATATATGTATATATGTCATACATTTTTAGTTAATTAAAACAAAAATTGCTTATTTCCTGATAAAATTCAGCTTTTTCTGATTTCTACTTCCATAAAACCGATTAAATCCCAAACCGGTAAATCACAACTTTTTCAGTTTAAATTCCAAATTAATTTCTTTCCACCGATTAAAACCTGTAGTTCATTTGCTTCAATTCTTATTCAAAAATCCAAAACAGCACTCTTAATTTTTGAATTCATTTTCTGTTTGAAAGAAAAGAATGAAAAAGCTAAATTTTCCGGAAGAAGCAATTTTGTGTTAAATTAAACTAACTGAAAATTACAGCTATATACACACATAATTTAATGCTTGTATTGTTATACCAAAAGATATTTCGGTCCAATAGCAAAAGTCTTCAATCACTTATAAAAAGTTGCAGCTTCGATCAGATGTCCAGTCTAACTAAGTTATGTTACGCTCAACATAGAATTAGGCACGTTTTTTAAAAAAAATAGATAGTTTATTTGAAGAAATCATTACTTAAACACTCTACAATTTATGTATAATTATTTAAATATTTTTTTACTTTTGTTTGAAAAAAAAGTTTTGTGAAAAATTACAAATAAAAAAATTGTTCGTTTTTACATAACTGCCATAAAAAAATTATCTGACTTCCTTTATCTTTTTTTTTTAACTTTTTTTATTATTTTTTTACAATTATAATCTCGTCTTTTCGTTTTCTTTTCGAAAATCTTCTCCTTATTCGTTGTGAAACATTTTTCTTTCGTCGTCTTCTCGTATTCATGTTTTTGCTTGTGTCTTGATAAATCTTCTTCTTCTTCTTTTTGGTCGAAAAATTACTCAAATACTCTTCTGAAATTCATCTTGTTCGCCGCGAGATCTTTTGTCTTCTACGGTTTTCTTATCTTGTTTCTAAAGACGTTCATCTTTCTATTAGAAAGTATTGTTGTTGTTTCTATAGTTGTTTTTGATATTCTGGATTTGTGATTTCCATAATGTACCAACAGTCTAGGTTAAGCTTAGGATCTCTTGGTGTACTTTGTACTTTAATCTGTAACATCTTGATAGATCTATGGTAGAATATTCTGGGTTACACATTTTATGTATAGTTTTACCTAAAACTCGACAGACGGCAAGAGCAATCGGCTACAAGTTCAGCCGTTTTGTGGAGTATGTACTCGAGAAAGAACCAGCTGATCCGAGACCAGTCCCAGCCGTTTTGTTCACTAAAAGAGAAGATTCACTCTCACACTTCTCGAGTGAAGTTCTCCAGCTTCAGACTTCTCGTTCCAGTGTCTTTACTATCACCAAGAGTAAAAACACCTAAAATCATGCTAAGGAATTGTACTCTTTTTTCTATCTTCGGTTTTGTCCCACTGGGTTTTCCAAAGAAGGTTTTAATGAGGCAACACCTTTTGTGTATCTGACGTAGAAGACTTCTTCGTCTACTTCAGTAATAAAAATCGTTATTTATTTATTTTCTTTATTTGTTTTTAGATTAAATTTATTTAATTGGACCAGATTATTACCAAATTTTGTGGTAAAAATCTTGGTTTTAAATATTTTTAGGATAGGATTTTATTTAATTAATTAAACCAGATTATTTACCAAATTTATGGTAAAAATCGTGGGATGCTTAATTTTTAGGATATGACTTTTATTTTTCTGTATTTAGGCTATTTAAAGATTTTCAGCTAATAATAGGCATACTTTTTACAAAACAAAAACTACAGAAACCCTAGCTCTCATAACAATTAGTCGTCGGCCATAGTTTTTCTATTGCCAACAATTTTTAGCTTCTTCTAACTTGATTGGATTTCAGGTTGAAGAATATTAGTGTATCACAATTTCTCCACCTCATGTGTGGTCCAAATCGCGTCCACCCTTGCTGTGAGCCTCTGGAAGAGTTTCTTTCTGGAGATCACAAACACAACCTTGATCCAGAGCTTCATCTGACATCCAGACGTGTATCATATGAGTTTGTACATTTCTTTAGGATCTGTGTTTTATAGTTATGGTTATATTGATTATAAGTCTCTGAATCAAAACAATAATTTTATCTTTTCAGAGTTTCTCTACTATTCCAGTTAGTGTGTAAAGTTATGTTTTCTGTTAACATGTTTGTGGTTGTGAAATAAGACACACAAACTGGTGCAGTCCTGCATGTGGTTGAAACCGTGAATCCTCTTGAAGATGGGTATGGAGGCGATCACAAATGCTACTAGTACTTTGAAGATGGTGATGGTCTTCACCTTGGAGCTGGGGATGCTCTATGGTTGTTTTGCTACTCTCGAACATAGGATCACCCTGCTTAGTGTTTAAGATGGATCATAGTAGATTCATCTACCTTAGTGTAAAAGGGATCAATTTTCTTACACTGAACAGAGAAAACACAAAGAAAGAACACAATAACTTGAAAGCTCTTTTCTGATTAAAATTTGTGGGTGGCTGTACAAGGGAGAAAGAAGTCGCCTAAATAGGCTAGAAAACCCTTAATACTAATCTTAAGTAATTTTTTTTAATTAAAGTGTTTTGGTTTACTAATCTAATTCTAATTGGTTTATAACTCACCAATCGTATTCCTAATACAACTTGGTTCAATTTAAGTTAATTAATTACAAATCAAAATTTATTAAAACCAACACACTGATTTTTTTCTTCGTTTTCCTTTTCCTCCTTAGTGAGGCCCAAACCACTTATAGAATGAGTTTTCATTGGGTTTTAGCTAGTAATTGAATCATTGGGCAAATCCCCACATTTGATTCTTCTCTTGGGCCCTTGGCGCCATTAATCTTGTTGGCTTTGGGCCGTATCTTCTCCATTCTTTTCATGGGCTGGGTCTTTTTCTTTGTGTTTCACATTCACCTTATCATGGTCCAGCTCCATTTGCTCGTGTTGATTCTCTTCATGACTAAATTGATGAGTATCCGCATCTAGGCTTTCCAGGATCATACCACAAACTGATAATGCATACATAGATATCGATATAAAGATGACACACATTAAAACTAAGAAAAACAAACAAATTTTAGTTATTGTGAGCCAAAACACAGTACAATTTGTCATAAATCTTCTAGGAAGTTTTATGGCCATATTGGTGAGCCAACCCATGTTAGATTTTGTTGTTGTCTAACTCATAACATAAAATAGACTTAGTGAGAGCTTAGCCTAAAAGGGAATAGAGGATTTCTAGAACTGTTGTAATTTCAAATAAAGGTTTCTAACTTTCATAACAAAACTAGAATCATGTTTCAAGAAAATATGTTTTGGGAAAGCTACAAATAAAATGAAATTGTAAATGTTGATCAAGAGAGGGGTCATAACACTGCCGCTTCAAATGAGGATAACATAAACTTCTAAATGATAATCTGTCTCTTATTGATAACATATGATTCTTCTATAAACAAATACCATTTAGTTGATCTTCTACAAACAAAGACCAGGAAAATGATGTTCAAAATGAGCATGTTAATTTATCTTTGACAATTGGTCAACTCAATGTTTCAATTTTCAGGTTGACTATTGTTATCACTAACAGCATTGTAAAACTATGGCACATTCTCTCTTTTTTATAAAACTAATTTTGCACTAATTTTGCATTTATTGTAATACTCATACATACATTTTTAGTAGAGAAGAACTTTCATAAATTTTTAGTAGAATCTTTTGAAACTATTAAAATGGAGAGTAGAACTGTCAAAATTTATCTTGGAAAATAAAGGTCTTTTTCTTTGTGTTTCACGTTCACCTTATCATGGTCCAGCTCCATTTGCTCGTGTTGTTTCTCTTCATGACTAAATTGATGAGTATCCGCATCTAGGCTTTCCAGGATCATACCACAAACTGATAATGCATACATAGATATCGATATAAATATGACACACATTAAAATTAAGAAAAACAAACAAACTTTATTTATTGTGAGCCAAAACACAGTACAATTTGCCATAAATCTTCTAGGGAGTTTTATGGCCATATTGGTGGGCCAACCCATGTTAGATTTTGAGCTGTCTAACTCATAACATAAAATAGACTTAGTGAGAGCTTAGCCTAAAAGGGAATAGAGGATTTCTAGAACTGTTGTAATTTCAAATAAAGGTTTCTAACTTTCATAATAAAACTAGAACCATATTTCAAGAAAATATGTTTTGGGAAAGCTACAATAAAATGAAATTGTAAACGTTGATCAAGAGAGGGGTCATAACACTGTAGCTTCAAATGAGGATAACATAAACTTCTAAATGATAATCTGTCTTTATTGATAACATATGATTCTTCTATAAACAAATAGCATTTAGTTGATCTTCTACAAACAAAGACCAGGAAAATGATGGTCAAAATGAGCATGTTAATTTACCTTTGACAATTGGTCAACTCAATGTTTCAATTTTCATCTTGACAATTGTTATCACTAACAGCATTGTAAAACTATGGCACATTCTCTCTTTTTTATAAAACTAATTTTGCACTAATTTTGCATTTATTGTAATACTCATACATACATTTTTAGTAGAGAAGAACTTTCATAGATTTTAGTAGAATCTTTTGTAACTATTAAAATGGAGAGTAGAACTGTCAAAATTTATCTTGGAAATTAAAAGTCTTTTTCTTTGTGTTTCACGTTCACCTTATCATGGTCCAGCTCCATTTGCTCGTGTTGCTTCTCTTCATGACTAAATTGATGAGTATCCGCATCTAGGCTTTCCAGGATCATACCACAAATTGATAATGCATACATAGATATCGATATAAAGATGACACACATTAAAATTAAGAAAAACAAACAAACTTTAGTTATTGTGAGCCAAAACACAGTACAATTTGTCATAAATCTTCTAGGGAGTTTTATGGCCATATTGGTGAGCCAACCCATATTAGATTTTGTTGCTGTCTAACTCATAACATAAAATAGACTTAGTGAGAGCTTAGCCTAAAAGGGAATAGAGGATTTCTAGAACTGTTGTAATTTCAAATAAAGGTTTCTAACTTTCATAATAAAACTAGAACCATGTTTCAAGAAAATATGTTTTGGGAAAGCTACAATAAAATAAAATTGTAAACGTTGATCAAGAGAGGGGTCATAACACTGTAGCTTCAAATGAGGATAACATAAACTTCTAAATGATAATCTGTCTTTATTGATAACATATGATTCTTCTATAAACAAATAGCATTTAGTTGATCTTCTACAAACAAAGACCAGGAAAATGATGGTCAAAATGAGCATGTTAATTTACCTTTGACAATTGGTCAACTCAATGTTTCAATTTTCATCTTGACAATTGTTATCACTAACAGCATTGTAAAACTATGGCACATTCTCTCTTTTTTATAAAACTAATTTTGCACTAATTTTGCATTTATTGTAATACTCATACATACATTTTTAGTAGAGAAGAACTTTCATAAATTTTTAGTAGAATCTTTTGTAACTATTAAAATGGAGAGTAGAACTGTCAAAATTTATCTTGGAAATTAAAGGTCTTTTTCTTTGTGTTTCATGTTCACCTTATCATGGTCCAGCTCCATTTGCTCGTGTTGCTTCTCTTCATGACTAAATTGATGAGTATCCGCATCTAGGCTTTCCAGGATCATACCACAAACTGATAATGCATACATAGATATCGATATAAAGATGACACACATTAAAATTAAGAAAAACAAACAAACTTTAGTTGTTGTGAGCCAAAACACAGTACAATTTGTCATAAATCTTCTAGGGAGTTTTATGGCCATATTGGTGAGCCAACCCATGTTAGATTTTGTTGTTGTCTAACTCATAACATAAAATAGACTTAGTGAGAGCTTAGCCTAAAAGGGAATAGAGGATTTCTAGAACTGTTGTAATTTCAAATAAAGGTTTCTAACTTTCATAATAAAACTAGAACCATGTTTCAAGAAAATATGTTTTGGGAAAGCTACAATAAAATAAAATTGTAAACGTTGATCAAGAGAGGGGTCATAACACTGTAGCTTCAAATGAGGATAACATAAACTTCTAAATGATAATCTGTCTTTATTGATAACATATGATTCTTCTATAAACAAATAGCATTTAGTTGATCTTCTACAAACAAAGACCAGGAAAATGATGGTCAAAATGAGCATGTTAATTTACCTTTGACAATTGGTCAACTCAATGTTTCAATTTTCATCTTGACAATTGTTATCACTAACAGCATTGTAAAACTATGGCACATTCTCTCTTTTTTATACAACTAATTTTGCACTAATTTTGCATTTATTGTAATACTCATACATACATTTTTAGTAGAGAAGAACTTTCATAAATTTTTAGTAGAATCTTTTGTAACTATTAAAATGGAGAGTAGAACTGTCAAAATTTATCTTGGAAATTAAAGGTCTTTTTCTTTGTGTTTCATGTTCACCTTATCATGGTCCAGCTCCATTTGCTCGTGTTGCTTCTCTTCATGACTAAATTGATGAGTATCCGCATCTAGGCTTTCCAAGATCATACCACAAACTGATAATGCATACATAGATATCGATATAAAGATGACACACATTAAAATTAAGAAAAACAAACAAACTTTAGTTGTTGTGAGCCAAAACACAGTACAATTTGTCATAAATCTTCTAGGGAGTTTTATGGCCATATTGGTGAGCCAACCCATGTTAGATTTTGTTGTTGTCTAACTCATAACATAAAATAGACTTAGTGAGAGCTTAGCCTAAAAGGGAATAGAGGATTTCTAGAACTGTTGTAATTTCAAATAAAGGTTTCTAACTTTCATAATAAAACTAGAACCATGTTTCAAGAAAATATGTTTTGGAAAAGCTACAATAAAATAAAATTGTAAACGTTGATCAAGAGAGGGGTCATAACACTGTAGCTTCAAATGAGGATAACATAAACTTCTAAATGATAATCTGTCTTTATTGATAACATATGATTCTTCTATAAACAAATAGCATTTAGTTGATCTTCTACAAACAAAGACCAGGAAAATGATGGTCAAAATGAGCATGTTAATTTACCTTTGACAATTGGTCAACTCAATGTTTCAATTTTCATCTTGACAATTGTTATCACTAACAGCATTGTAAAACTATGGCACATTCTCTCTTTTTTATACAACTAATTTTGCACTAATTTTGCATTTATTGTAATACTCATACATACATTTTTAGTAGAGAAGAACTTTCATAAATTTTTAGTAGAATCTTTTGTAACTATTAAAATGGAGAGTAGAACTGTCAAAATTTATCTTGGAAATTAAAGGTCTTTTTCTTTGTGTTTCATGTTCACCTTATCATGGTCCAGCTCCATTTGCTCGTGTTGCTTCTCTTCATGACTAAATTGATGAGTATCCGCATCTAGGCTTTCCAAGATCATACCACAAACTGATAATGCATACATAGATATCGATATAAAGATGACACACATTAAAATTAAGAAAAACAAACAAACTTTAGTTGTTGTGAGCCAAAACACAGTACAATTTGTCATAAATCTTCTAGGGAGTTTTATGGCCATATTGGTGAGCCAACCCATGTTAGATTTTGTTGTTGTCTAACTCATAACATAAAATAGACTTAGTGAGAGCTTAGCCTAAAAGGGAATAGAGGATTTCTAGAACTGTTGTAATTTCAAATAAAGGTTTCTAACTTTCATAATAAAACTAGAACCATGTTTCAAGAAAATATGTTTTGGGAAAGCTACAATAAAATAAAATTGTAAACGTTGATCAAGAGAGGGGTCATAACACTGTAGCTTCAAATGAGGATAACATAAACTTCTAAATGATAATCTGTCTTTATTGATAACATATGATTCTTCTATAAACAAATAGCATTTAGTTGATCTTCTACAAACAAAGACCAGGAAAATGATGGTCAAAATGAGCATGTTAATTTACCTTTGACAATTGGTCAACTCAATGTTTCAATTTTCATCTTGACAATTGTTATCACTAACAGCATTGTAAAACTATGGCACATTCTCTCTTTTTTATACAACTAATTTTGCACTAATTTTGCATTTATTGTAATACTCATACATACATTTTTAGTAGAGAAGAACTTTCATAAATTTTTAGTAGAATCTTTTGTAACTATTAAAATGGAGAGTAGAACTGTCAAAATTTATCTTGGAAATTAAAGGTCTTTTTCTTTGTGTTTCATGTTCACCTTATCATGGTCCAGCTCCATTTGCTCGTGTTGCTTCTCTTCATGACTAAATTGATGAGTATCCGCATCTAGGCTTTCCAGGATCATACCACAAACTGATAATGCATACATAGATATCGATATAAAGATGACACACATTAAAATTAAGAAAAACAAACAAACTTTAGTTGTTGTGAGCCAAAACACAGTACAATTTGTCATAAATCTTCTAGGGAGTTTTATGGCCATATTGGTGAGCCAACCCATGTTAGATTTTGTTGTTGTCTAACTCATAATATAAAATAGACTTAGTGAGAGCTTAGCCTAAAAGGGAATAGAGGATTTCTAGAACTGTTGTAATTTCAAATAAAGGTTTCTAACTTTCATAATAAAACTAGAACCATGTTTCAAGAAAATATGTTTTGGGAAAGCTACAATAAAATAAAATTGTAAACGTTGATCAAGAGAGGGGTCATAACACTGTAGCTTCAAATGAGGATAACATAAACTTCTAAATGATAATCTGTCTTTATTGATAACATATGATTCTTCTATAAACAAATAGCATTTAGTTGATCTTCTACAAACAAAGACCAGGAAAATGATGGTCAAAATGAGCATGTTAATTTACCTTTGACAATTGGTCAACTCAATGTTTCAATTTTCATCTTGACAATTGTTATCACTAACAGCATTGTAAAACTATGGCACATTCTCTCTTTTTTATACAACTAATTTTGCACTAATTTTGCATTTATTGTAATACTCATACATACATTTTTAGTAGAGAAGAACTTTCATAAATTTTTAGTAGAATCTTTTGTAACTATTAAAATGGAGAGTAGAACTGTCAAAATTTATCTTGGAAATTAAAGGTCTTTTTCTTTGTGTTTCATGTTCACCTTATCATGGTCCAGCTCCATTTGCTCGTGTTGCTTCTCTTCATGACTAAATTGATGAGTATCCGCATCTAGGCTTTCCAAGATCATACCACAAACTGATAATGCATACATAGATATCGATATAAAGATGACACACATTAAAATTAAGAAAAACAAACAAACTTTAGTTGTTGTGAGCCAAAACACAGTACAATTTGTCATAAATCTTCTAGGGAGTTTTATGGCCATATTGGTGAGCCAACCCATGTTAGATTTTGTTGTTGTCTAACTCATAACATAAAATAGACTTAGTGAGAGCTTAGCCTAAAAGGGAATAGAGGATTTCTAGAACTGTTGTAATTTCAAATAAAGGTTTCTAACTTTCATAATAAAACTAGAACCATGTTTCAAGAAAATATGTTTTGGGAAAGCTACAATAAAATAAAATTGTAAACGTTGATCAAGAGAGGGGTCATAACACTGTAGCTTCAAATGAGGATAACATAAACTTCTAAATGATAATCTGTCTTTATTGATAACATATGATTCTTCTATAAACAAATAGCATTTAGTTGATCTTCTACAAACAAAGACCAGGAAAATGATGGTCAAAATGAGCATGTTAATTTACCTTTGACAATTGGTCAACTCAATGTTTCAATTTTCATCTTGACAATTGTTATCACTAACAGCATTGTAAAACTATGGCACATTCTCTCTTTTTTATACAACTAATTTTGCACTAATTTTGCATTTATTGTAATACTCATACATACATTTTTAGTAGAGAAGAACTTTCATAAATTTTTAGTAGAATCTTTTGTAACTATTAAAATGGAGAGTAGAACTGTCAAAATTTATCTTGGAAATTAAAGGTCTTTTTCTTTGTGTTTCATGTTCACCTTATCATGGTCCAGCTCCATTTGCTCGTGTTGCTTCTCTTCATGACTAAATTGATGAGTATCCGCATCTAGGCTTTCCAAGATCATACCACAAACTGATAATGCATACATAGATATCGATATAAAGATGACACACATTAAAATTAAGAAAAACAAACAAACTTTAGTTGTTGTGAGCCAAAACACAGTACAATTTGTCATAAATCTTCTAGGGAGTTTTATGGCCATATTGGTGAGCCAACCCATGTTAGATTTTGTTGTTGTCTAACTCATAACATAAAATAGACTTAGTGAGAGCTTAGCCTAAAAGGGAATAGAGGATTTCTAGAACTGTTGTAATTTCAAATAAAGGTTTCTAACTTTCATAATAAAACTAGAACCATGTTTCAAGAAAATATGTTTTGGAAAAGCTACAATAAAATAAAATTGTAAACGTTGATCAAGAGAGGGGTCATAACACTGTAGCTTCAAATGAGGATAACATAAACTTCTAAATGATAATCTGTCTTTATTGATAACATATGATTCTTCTATAAACAAATAGCATTTAGTTGATCTTCTACAAACAAAGACCAGGAAAATGATGGTCAAAATGAGCATGTTAATTTACCTTTGACAATTGGTCAACTCAATGTTTCAATTTTCATCTTGACAATTGTTATCACTAACAGCATTGTAAAACTATGGCACATTCTCTCTTTTTTATACAACTAATTTTGCACTAATTTTGCATTTATTGTAATACTCATACATACATTTTTAGTAGAGAAGAACTTTCATAAATTTTTAGTAGAATCTTTTGTAACTATTAAAATGGAGAGTAGAACTGTCAAAATTTATCTTGGAAATTAAAGGTCTTTTTCTTTGTGTTTCATGTTCACCTTATCATGGTCCAGCTCCATTTGCTCGTGTTGCTTCTCTTCATGACTAAATTGATGAGTATCCGCATCTAGGCTTTCCAGGATCATACCACAAACTGATAATGCATACATAGATATCGATATAAAGATGACACACATTAAAATTAAGAAAAACAAACAAACTTTAGTTGTTGTGAGCCAAAACACAGTACAATTTGTCATAAATCTTCTAGGGAGTTTTATGGCCATATTGGTGAGCCAACCCATGTTAGATTTTGTTGTTGTCTAACTCATAACATAAAATAGACTTAGTGAGAGCTTAGCCTAAAAGGGAATAGAGGATTTCTAGAACTGTTGTAATTTCAAATAAAGGTTTCTAACTTTCATAATAAAACTAGAACCATGTTTCAAGAAAATATGTTTTGGAAAAGCTACAATAAAATAAAATTGTAAACGTTGATCAAGAGAGGGGTCATAACACTGTAGCTTCAAATGAGGATAACATAAACTTCTAAATGATAATCTGTCTTTATTGATAACATATGATTCTTCTATAAACAAATAGCATTTAGTTGATCTTCTACAAACAAAGACCAGGAAAATGATGGTCAAAATGAGCATGTTAATTTACCTTTGACAATTGGTCAACTCAATGTTTCAATTTTCATCTTGACAATTGTTATCACTAACAGCATTGTAAAACTATGGCACATTCTCTCTTTTTTATACAACTAATTTTGCACTAATTTTGCATTTATTGTAATACTCATACATACATTTTTAGTAGAGAAGAACTTTCATAAATTTTTAGTAGAATCTTTTGTAACTATTAAAATGGAGAGTAGAACTGTCAAAATTTATCTTGGAAATTAAAGGTCTTTTTCTTTGTGTTTCATGTTCACCTTATCATGGTCCAGCTCCATTTGCTCGTGTTGCTTCTCTTCATGACTAAATTGATGAGTATCCGCATCTAGGCTTTCCAAGATCATACCACAAACTGATAATGCATACATAGATATCGATATAAAGATGACACACATTAAAATTAAGAAAAACAAACAAACTTTAGTTGTTGTGAGCCAAAACACAGTACAATTTGTCATAAATCTTCTAGGGAGTTTTATGGCCATATTGGTGAGCCAACCCATGTTAGATTTTGTTGTTGTCTAACTCATAACATAAAATAGACTTAGTGAGAGCTTAGCCTAAAAGGGAATAGAGGATTTCTAGAACTGTTGTAATTTCAAATAAAGGTTTCTAACTTTCATAATAAAACTAGAACCATGTTTCAAGAAAATATGTTTTGGGAAAGCTACAATAAAATAAAATTGTAAACGTTGATCAAGAGAGGGGTCATAACACTGTAGCTTCAAATGAGGATAACATAAACTTCTAAATGATAATCTGTCTTTATTGATAACATATGATTCTTCTATAAACAAATAGCATTTAGTTGATCTTCTACAAACAAAGACCAGGAAAATGATGGTCAAAATGAGCATGTTAATTTACCTTTGACAATTGGTCAACTCAATGTTTCAATTTTCATCTTGACAATTGTTATCACTAACAGCATTGTAAAACTATGGCACATTCTCTCTTTTTTATACAACTAATTTTGCACTAATTTTGCATTTATTGTAATACTCATACATACATTTTTAGTAGAGAAGAACTTTCATAAATTTTTAGTAGAATCTTTTGTAACTATTAAAATGGAGAGTAGAACTGTCAAAATTTATCTTGGAAATTAAAGGTCTTTTTCTTTGTGTTTCATGTTCACCTTATCATGGTCCAGCTCCATTTGCTCGTGTTGCTTCTCTTCATGACTAAATTGATGAGTATCCGCATCTAGGCTTTCCAGGATCATACCACAAACTGATAATGCATACATAGATATCGATATAAAGATGACACACATTAAAATTAAGAAAAACAAACAAACTTTAGTTGTTGTGAGCCAAAACACAGTACAATTTGTCATAAATCTTCTAGGGAGTTTTATGGCCATATTGGTGAGCCAACCCATGTTAGATTTTGTTGTTGTCTAACTCATAACATAAAATAGACTTAGTGAGAGCTTAGCCTAAAAGGGAATAGAGGATTTCTAGAACTGTTGTAATTTCAAATAAAGGTTTCTAACTTTCATAATAAAACTAGAACCATGTTTCAAGAAAATATGTTTTGGGAAAGCTACAATAAAATAAAATTGTAAACGTTGATCAAGAGAGGGGTCATAACACTGTAGCTTCAAATGAGGATAACATAAACTTCTAAATGATAATCTGTCTTTATTGATAACATATGATTCTTCTATAAACAAATAGCATTTAGTTGATCTTCTACAAACAAAGACCAGGAAAATGATGGTCAAAATGAGCATGTTAATTTACCTTTGACAATTGGTCAACTCAATGTTTCAATTTTCATCTTGACAATTGTTATCACTAACAGCATTGTAAAACTATGGCACATTCTCTCTTTTTTATACAACTAATTTTGCACTAATTTTGCATTTATTGTAATACTCATACATACATTTTTAGTAGAGAAGAACTTTCATAAATTTTTAGTAGAATCTTTTGTAACTATTAAAATGGAGAGTAGAACTGTCAAAATTTATCTTGGAAATTAAAGGTCTTTTTCTTTGTGTTTCATGTTCACCTTATCATGGTCCAGCTCCATTTGCTCGTGTTGCTTCTCTTCATGACTAAATTGATGAGTATCCGCATCTAGGCTTTCCAGGATCATACCACAAACTGATAATGCATACATAGATATCGATATAAAGATGACACACATTAAAATTAAGAAAAACAAACAAACTTTAGTTGTTGTGAGCCAAAACACAGTACAATTTGTCATAAATCTTCTAGGGAGTTTTATGGCCATATTGGTGAGCCAACCCATGTTAGATTTTGTTGTTGTCTAACTCATAACATAAAATAGACTTAGTGAGAGCTTAGCCTAAAAGGGAATAGAGGATTTCTAGAACTGTTGTAATTTCAAATAAAGGTTTCTAACTTTCATAATAAAACTAGAACCATGTTTCAAGAAAATATGTTTTGGGAAAGCTACAATAAAATAAAATTGTAAACGTTGATCAAGAGAGGGGTCATAACACTGTAGCTTCAAATGAGGATAACATAAACTTCTAAATGATAATCTGTCTTTATTGATAACATATGATTCTTCTATAAACAAATAGCATTTAGTTGATCTTCTACAAACAAAGACCAGGAAAATGATGGTCAAAATGAGCATGTTAATTTACCTTTGACAATTGGTCAACTCAATGTTTCAATTTTCATCTTAACAATTGTTATCACTAACAGCATTGTAAAACTATGGCACATTCTCTCTTTTTTATACAACTAATTTTGCACTAATTTTGCATTTATTGTAATACTCATACATACATTTTTAGTAGAGAAGAACTTTCATAAATTTTTAGTAGAATCTTTTGTAACTATTAAAATGGAGAGTAGAACTGTCAAAATTTATCTTGGAAATTAAAGGTCTTTTTCTTTGTGTTTCATGTTCACCTTATCATGGTCCAGCTCCATTTGCTCGTGTTGCTTCTCTTCATGACTAAATTGATGAGTATCCGCATCTAGGCTTTCCAGGATCATACCACAAACTGATAATGCATACATAGATATCGATATAAAGATGACACACATTAAAATTAAGAAAAACAAACAAACTTTAGTTGTTGTGAGCCAAAACACAGTACAATTTGTCATAAATCTTCTAGGGAGTTTTATGGCCATATTGGTGAGCCAACCCATGTTAGATTTTGTTGTTGTCTAACTCATAACATAAAATAGACTTAGTGAGAGCTTAGCCTAAAAGGGAATAGAGGATTTCTAGAACTGTTGTAATTTCAAATAAAGGTTTCTAACTTTCATAATAAAACTAGAACCATGTTTCAAGAAAATATGTTTTGGGAAAGCTACAATAAAATAAAATTGTAAACGTTGATCAAGAGAGGGGTCATAACACTGTAGCTTCAAATGAGGATAACATAAACTTCTAAATGATAATCTGTCTTTATTGATAACATATGATTCTTCTATAAACAAATAGCATTTAGTTGATCTTCTACAAACAAAGACCAGGAAAATGATGGTCAAAATGAGCATGTTAATTTACCTTTGACAATTGGTCAACTCAATGTTTCAATTTTCATCTTGACAATTGTTATCACTAACAGCATTGTAAAACTATGGCACATTCTCTCTTTTTTATACAACTAATTTTGCACTAATTTTGCATTTATTGTAATACTCATACATACATTTTTAGTAGAGAAGAACTTTCATAAATTTTTAGTAGAATCTTTTGTAACTATTAAAATGGAGAGTAGAACTGTCAAAATTTATCTTGGAAATTAAAGGTCTTTTTCTTTGTGTTTCATGTTCACCTTATCATGGTCCAGCTCCATTTGCTCGTGTTGCTTCTCTTCATGACTAAATTGATGAGTATCCGCATCTAGGCTTTCCAGGATCATACCACAAACTGATAATGCATACATAGATATCGATATAAAGATGACACACATTAAAATTAAGAAAAACAAACAAACTTTAGTTGTTGTGAGCCAAAACACAGTACAATTTGTCATAAATCTTCTAGGGAGTTTTATGGCCATATTGGTGAGCCAACCCATGTTAGATTTTGTTGTTGTCTAACTCATAACATAAAATAGACTTAGTGAGAGCTTAGCCTAAAAGGGAATAGAGGATTTCTAGAACTGTTGTAATTTCAAATAAAGGTTTCTAACTTTCATAATAAAACTAGAACCATGTTTCAAGAAAATATGTTTTGGGAAAGCTACAATAAAATAAAATTGTAAACGTTGATCAAGAGAGGGGTCATAACACTGTAGCTTCAAATGAGGATAACATAAACTTCTAAATGATAATCTGTCTTTATTGATAACATATGATTCTTCTATAAACAAATAGCATTTAGTTGATCTTCTACAAACAAAGACCAGGAAAATGATGGTCAAAATGAGCATGTTAATTTACCTTTGACAATTGGTCAACTCAATGTTTCAATTTTCATCTTGACAATTGTTATCACTAACAGCATTGTAAAACTATGGCACATTCTCTCTTTTTTATACAACTAATTTTGCATTTATTGTAATACTCATACATACATTTTTAGTAGAGAAGAACTTTCATAAATTTTTAGTAGAATCTTTTGAAACTATTAAAATGGAGAGTAGTACTTTCAAAATTTATCTTGGAAATTGAAGGTTTCACTATAATAGATTCAATTTCTACATCACCAATTCTCTAATATATCTCCTAATTCAAGCATAGTTTGTATTTTGTTGTCCTTTTTTGTTCAAACACAAGTCCTTTTAGTTAGCTATCATGGATAGTTTGAAAAGTTTCATAGTTCATTAAAGGAGGAGTCTTTTGAACAGTGTTAATTTCTTGTTCCATAAAACATTTGGGTGAAGCATTTAGAATATGAAATCATATTGAAAGGTCAAAATGAGTATGTTAATTATGCATTTGTTATAACACTCAGACATTTATATTTAGTAGAAAAAAACTGTCATACATTTTTAGTAGAATCCATTAGAAACTATTAAAATGAAAAGAAAAACAGTCAAAATTTATCTTGGAAATTAGAAATTTGACTACAATAGATTCAACTTCTATGTCACCAATTCACTTTCTAATATATCTCCTAATTCAAGTATAATTTGTATCTTGTGGTCCTTTTTGTGGTTCAAACACTAATTCTTTTTGTTTGCTATCATGGATAGTCTGAATCGAGTTTCATAGTTCACAATAGTTGGAGCCTTAGGCATTTTTCCGTAAGATGGCTGGGTGAAGCATTTAGGATATGAAATTGTATTGATAATTTTCAGATTATCATATCATTACATCTCCTTATCAGCGTTTCTGAAATTCTTTTTTAGACCTGGGATGAATCATTGTGGCTTCAGAGAGAAAGAGACCACAAATGCTATTAAATCCTTTCATGGTAATAAGGCTCGCGGTCTTGAGACTAGTAATCCTGATAAAAATTACCAATGTTTAACTTCTGGCTTATTGTCTAATTCAAATGAAAAAAACCTATAGTGTAAGGTTTATCTCAAGAAGTAACCAGTATCATATCATTACTACAATTGGCCAAGATGGTTTACATTAGTATTTGCCATCTCAAATGTTTGTGGAATGATTGGCACATATCTTTGGCTACATGTTGTGATCTTATTTATTTACGTGACTTTCGTACGTAGAGTAATAAGTGTGGTTTTTATAGAGTATTGTGATCCTTTTTATGGTCAGTAATGTCTTTTAATCTTATTTATTGTCTTGACATTGAAGTAGAGTAATAAGCTTTTCAATATGGGTTTCTTTTTATTTTAACTCTGAAAATAGAGTTAGTATCGTTCGGCATTGTTTAAGCCGGGCGACTTGTCATACGCCATACACAGATATGATCCACGACCCGGTCCAGACTCTTTGAAAACATTCTAATTGAACACACAGTGATATTGTAATATTTTTGTGTATTTCATCCTTTTGTCTTCTTGTCCCATTCTTTTCTAGTCGTTTTTAAGTGGAATCGATTTTTTTTTTTGTTAAATTTGCTTTATGGTAAGCTCGTCGCAGCTTTTCAATCCAACAAGGATAATTCAGTATTAATGAAAGTGAAAATTATGAGATTAAAACAATGTTAAAATCTGGATGAACCATAAAAATATGGAAAACACGTAAATATTTAAAAACATTAGATTGAAGAGATTATTAGAATCATCAAAAAAGAGACATACACAAAGATTAATAATCGAATTAAAATTCTAAAATATATTATTTATAACATAAAATAAAATAAGATATATCAGTTCTTGTATGAGTTGTAAAATCGGATAAGTAATACGATTTAATATTTGTGATGAAAAAAATAAATTAATTTATGAAATCACTATTTATAAAATGATTTAAGAAAAGACAGAAGGAAGTGAGATTTGATCTCTTTCCTTAACTCAATAAAGCGTCTCTAGTGTGATGGTTTTCCCACGTTTTTTGAATTCCAAGATACAACTTTTATAAATAGATTCTCAACACTAAAATTCGGAATCTACGAATAAAATATCTACGAATAGTCAAGAACGAAAATCGTTTCTGAAAGAGAGAAACAAGAATGAGAGAAAGCTGGACCTTTTTTAGTGAATTTATAGAGAAGTGGTAATATTTTAGGGTTTAAGGGATTGCAGGGATAGCAGGGTATCCAGAATGATCGCTTGAGGTCTCTATTTATAGGGAGTAGTGAATAGGGGGGTTTTCGAGATAAAATCCCGACTTTCGACGCAATTCCCGAAAATTTTGCAAGCGGTTACAACAACTTTGACTAGATTTTTCGTGGATAACAACCAAATTTTGAACCCGATCGATCTTTACCAAAAAAGGGATCGATCGATCGATCTGGTATAGACTGGTCGATCCTGAAACCACCCGCATGATGAGATTGATCGATCTCATGTGGATCGGTCGATCCTGGTAATGCTCGCGAGGACGGATCGATCGGTCCAATAAAGAATCGATAGATATCACTTTCAGTCCCCAAAAAATAGGACTTTCACTTTCAAATCCCAAAGCCCCAAGCCCCAAGCACAAGCGCAAGTAATGGTGGTGCGCACGTGTGAATCCCTTGGTTCTCCCCATAAACCACTTTGAAGCTTAGTTACTTTGTTCCACTATATATGCTAGTAGAAAAAGTTTTTTCTAAACAATGTGAAACTTTATTAAGTTCCACTTATTCTCAATAGGTCTAATTTAAAAGCTCATTTCTCATTTATATTAACAACATGTTTTAAGCCCATTTTACTTAATAACATTTTAGTCCAACAGTTCTCTCCAAACAACTATAAAAATAAATAAAAATAAAATCACAAAAACGGAAGACTTAAAACGAAAACATCGGTAGCAACAGCTACATGGTGCCTTAATACCACTTCAAAGTATAACAGTGTGCACAGAGTTGTTAGATTTTAAACAATTTAGTAGGCTAGAAATCATTTGTTTAGTTAAGTTTTTTTTATAATTATCTTATTATCTGGATATATTGAGTTTACATCTCTGAATGAAAACATGAATTTTGTCTTTTCAGAGTTTTTTCTGCTATTTCAGCTTAAGAGTTGTCTATTTTGAAGGTTGTTTTTTGTGGAAGGAGTTGATATTTCTATGAAATTATTTGAAATTGTTAGTATAATAGAATCTGTGTCTAGTCGACTATTAGATGACATATTTATACTTGGTAAAATCCAACAGTTAGTCTTTTGTTTTTAAAACATTAATACAATAAACTATTAACTGCTTTTTGATAATAAATTTATTTACTTGATCTGCAATAAAATTAGCAATGATAATAAAAGGTTTTCATATATTGAAACATTATCCAAGTATAAACGATGTATGAATATATAGTCCATGTTTGCAAAAACAATGTTATCTACATATATATATATATATATATATATTATAATTATATATAGGTGTATTATCAATTTTAAGTTTTAAATATTTTGGTTTTCTGTTTGAATTTAATACAATTCCAGTTTGATTTTTGCATGGGTTTAGACTTCGATATAAAAAAGAATTAACTAATATATTATGTAATGGGTTTTATTATATTATATATATATTACTCTTAAATCAATTATTACTCTTACATATTTATTATCTTACTAACTGACTATATATGTAACATTATTTAGTATACATAGTATATATAAATTATATTACCATGAAATTTAATCTATGAAGCTATAAAAGTTAAAATTTTATAGTAATTAACTATATCGTTACAATATTTTCTAAAACCTATTAAATTAGATTACTATTCATACTATTTATATGAAATAAAGCTACTATATATTATAGAGGAATATTTATAATTTACACTACAAATAATAACTAATATTTATATAATTTAGAGCGACCGTCCAGTTGTGTTTCTGTCATTTTACATTAATTAATATGAACAATCCATTTGATTTCATCCTAAATGGGAATAGAAATCATTTTACTATAGATGATTAACAGCACTACTAAACTAAGATTCACTAAAGCTCATTAATTAGATTACTACAAACAATTAATATGTATGTGTATTAATCTATATATAACATTATTCAGTATACATATACATAGTACGTATAAATCAGAGTCAGACTATCATATAATCTAAATCTACTAAGCTATAGTTTTCTTAAAAAAATTATATGGTAATTAAATAAACCCTCATAACATTTGCTAAAGTAATTAAATTATTACTCATACTTTAACTCTTGTTATTAAAAAAAATGAAAGAGAGAGAAAAAATTATTTTATTTTCTTGGTCGACAAAGAGGAAAGAAATGGTGTGAATTTTTTAAGTTAAAACAAAAATATTTAGTTATAAATTTTATTATTGTAAAAAATAATTATTATTCACTATATGATACAGTTTTGTCTATTAAACCGTATGATTTTGTATGAAGTGCAAAATTGAAATATATTTTTTATTCAACATGTATTTTGATTGTTTTGAAAGCGTGAACAAATTTATTTTTTATATTTTATAAAAAAAATTATTTATCTAAAATTTAAATGCTAAACATTTAATTTTCTCTCTTTTTTTCCAAATATGCTCCAACCTTGATCATCAATCAAGGCTTTAGTTTAAACATGTCAAACAATGTCTGCTACCACATCGATGCAAGTCTAGGAATTAATTCTTAGTATGCTTTGATGACAAACATATATAAGTCTGTTACTAATAAAAAAGCTGCTATCAAATTAAAATTTTAATCTGTCAAATAAATAAAAATTTTAGATAAATCAGTACAAAATATTAAGTATGTCACAAATTCGTAATTATGTTGTAACATCACAATAAGTTTATCACACTTAATTAAACTGCCAGATTTTTCACGGCATATTTTTGTTTTATTTGAAATATCAGTGGTAATTTTGTGTATATCATTTTTATGATATTGAAAAGCAAATAAGACTAATTATTTTTATGATTATAATTATTCTTTTCCATTCAAATTTTAAAAAGGTATTATAAACATAGAAAATAAGTCAACTATTAAAATAAAGTTAGAGCTAATTTAGTAATAGACATGTAGGGGGTTTATTAGACTAATGATTTGGTATTGTATGTTGTTTCTAAATTCTCCCTTATTGGATCTAGTATTTATAAAAATATTTTTAAATCCAAGTTTATTGGATCTAGTATTTATAAAAATTCTTTTCATCTTATTTATTGGATTAAATATTTATACAAATTATTTCAAATTTCCCCTTACTGAAAATTAAAGATTTCATCAATAAAATCTATCAAATAAGATTAGGTGGAATTTGAGAGATAATTTTTAGTTAAAATTTAATGAATAGAAATACCACTTTTTATTATGGTGTGTGAATGGTTCTTTTTTCAGTTTGACCTTGAAAAATCAAAATTTTGATATGGTAATAAAAAATTATTTTGAAATGAAAAAAAATTATTGAAATAAAATATTATTGAATTTAAAAATTATTATTAAGAAATCTTGTAAAATCTTACCAAATCACTAATAAAATTTTTTATTTTTAAATTTAACAAAAATCACCAATTTAAAAATTCAGCAAAATCATCAAAACCTTCAAAATTCTATCAAAACTACATATTTATATCTTGTCCAAAATTCTCCAAATCCTCAAACTCCATTTTAAATTTCAACAAATTTTAAAACTTCTGATCCTACAAAATCATCAATCCAATAAACTCTTCCTATTATATAGATATTCAAGTAATCTATATTCTCTTATTTGATAATCTTTAGAAGCTGTATATCTGTCGTTTAAAGCTACCTGCAAAACAGACTTTATGTTTTATAAAACTATATATTACCATTTGTCAAGAAAACTTGGATGTCATTATGAAATATTTGTTTTTTTTTTGTTTATCTGGGCAAACAATTCTGTAGTCATTTTCTTAATTTCCATTTTCTTTCTTGCCGTATGACAAAGATACCCAACATAGTTTAAGAAAATAAATTTAATTTAGTCAGCTTAACGTTTTTTTTGTTTTTTTATCATTTTTTACAATGCAATGGCTAGTGTATCTCATAGTTGAAAAGAAAAAAAAAAGGACTACAAAAAGAAATTATAACTTAATACAAGAGCAAACGTGTTACTCGAATCCTGCTGGGATCAGCAAACCGAGAAGAGAAAGACCTAGCAAGATTCTCGGGCTCATCGTGGTCGTGCCATCCGGGCCCTTGATCAAAATTCAAAGAGTAATCGTTAAGCTCATAGGCCGCGACCTTTGTGGATCTAGTAGAAGAAGGCAACAACTTGAGCTTGCTCAACAGAACTTTCCACTTCGGCAAGAGTCTCTCCTCCATATATCTTCTTCGTCCTTGTTGCTTCTGCTCTCTGCAACTCTTACTGTATCTTCCAAGTACAATTGTCTCTCTATAAGATGAAGATGACAAGTTCCATCTCTTTTTGCTTGGAGATTTAAACATTATTTCTCTTCTGTTTTTTTTTTTTGTGTGGATTGGTCGAATACTTTTCTTTGTGTCTTTGTGAATTTCTTAGCTGTGTTTTATATACATGGATGGATATTAGGATATGTACACGTAAAAGAGAGACTAATTCAAAGTCAGCTTTACAAGCCTTATTAGACTGCGTTAGCCAACTGTATGAATAATTAATTGGGAAAATGAAGCATTTTAAATGCACCTGTATCTGACTAAACTACAATATAATAGTCAAAGTAGACTATTTTCTTCTTTGTTGACATAAAATGGACCCTAAGATATATATAATTTTTTTTTATCAAGTCCCTAAGATACATGAAGAAAGATAAGCAAGTGGAATATATTTTAGGGAAACTGTCTCTTATCTTTAAATTTTGAGTTATAGTAAAAAAAAAAAAAATTATAATGAGAATCAGGATAATATATGTCTTTAAACCTTGTAGTAAGAAAGTTGGGTTCAGAATTATGATATGTGTAGACTATATATCAGGGTCTTGGTACGATTAGGATTGAGATTATTGGGTAGTATACATTTAAACTAAAGTCTGTTTCATAAAACGTAAAAAAAGGATTGATATTATTATGTAGAACATAATTTACATTCAATCCAATGTATGTTCTGAAACTTGCATAAATACATTTTATTTTTTAATGTAATATTAAATTAATTTCAAAAGAAAATATACCTTTTTACATCGAATGCCAACTTTAGACTAAATGTTTGACAGAGGATTGAACCGGACTTTAGCTAAAGACATTTTACATCAAAGCTTTGAACCATCTTTGGAGGCCATGTTCGTATTTTCTATCCCCCATTGCAATGATCGAAAAAAGTCAATTTCTCAGTTGTTTGTAGATTTGCTTGACCGAACCAGCTTGAGTGATCGGGTTTTAGCCGTGTTTCTTTGCCTTTCTTTCTCTCCAGATAGTATAAATCGTCGACTGAGACACATAACGGGCGACGAAACTCTGAACTGGATCCAGGCGTTTGTCCGATATGTAAGTGACCATAGCGTGCCAGTCTTCCGAGTATTGAGTTTTCAGTGGTTCTTTGCAAGAGCTTGCCATACTCCTGATGTGAACCTGCACGAGAATAAAATGACCCCTTGTCTCCATTGGGTCCTGGCAGAGGACACAAGCTACGTTTGCTCCCACATTCCTGACAGAGGACATACGCGATTCTGCATTGCCAACCTAAGTACAAAAGGCATATTTAGGTGTAGCATGAGTAAACCAAACTCCTTTGTGCCAAGCGACCTTGTTAGTGGTTGTTCGTGTGTGGTTACAAGTGTCTTTCTTATTGAACGCAGGCTTGAAATTATCACATGTTCCTCTCCACAACACCACATCCTCTATTCCGACCTTCTTGTAGCAGGTTTTGCAGGTTACATTCGATTGCCTCCAACAATTCGACCCGGTGTCTTCTTAGTGATACAATTTAAAGAATATCAACTTGATTTAGAAAAATGTTCTGCTGTCTTAAATAATATTATGAGAACAATTACAAAGAAAACTTTTCAATATCTTAGTTTTATTCGCTCCATAAAAATCTTGATATACAGATTTTACTTGCATCATATTTGAAATGGAAAATTGTATCTTTAACATGCGGGAATATGATGAACTGCTCTACTTGCATCATGATGGAAATTTTTTGTAAGCTTATTTTCAGTAATATGCAGAAATGAATTTCTCTTAGAACTGAATCCTATACAAAAATCATATTCTATAGGAATCGAACCCTATACCTTTTGATGTAAATACATTAATTAACTATTTGGTTAAACCATTAGACTAAAAATGCTCCACAAGTTTGATAGTTAAAGCGACCATATAAAATGGCATTAGTTAAAAGATTAGGTGTAGATTAGATAGAACACTGACAAATGAAGAATGACTTCTTTATTTCCTCTATCTTTGTGGAATATCTTAGAATGATGGGATCTGATCATAAACCATTTTTGGCAACAATCGATAGTGCATTCAAAAAGGCAAGGAGACAGTTTTGATTTGACAAAATATGTATTGGGAAAGATGGACTGATGGAGACAATATCCCGAGGTTGGGATACTACTAGAGTCGGAGATGGGGGAATTTTGTGGATAAAATCAATAATTGCAGACATGAAATTTTGGTATGGAGGAGGAATAACGTTCCATCAAGAAGATAGATAATTAGTAATTTACAAAAAGCGTTAGAAGAGATTCAAAATGATAATAATAGGACTGAAGAAAAGGTCGAGGAGTTTGTTAAAAAACTCAAAGAGGCTTATAGGGATGAAGAATTATTTTGGAAACGAAAAAATAGGAATCTATGGAATAATATGGGCGACAGAAACCCCAAATTTTACCATGCATTGACAAGACAAAGGCGTGCAAGGAATAGGATTGTAGGTTTACTAAACTCACAAGATGTTTAGGTTACGTCGGATGCAGAGGTTGAATCATTGGCAGTGAATTACTTTACGAATCTGTTTGACTATAACGTTAAGGGTGATTGTGAGGAGTTTCTCAGTGAGGTGCCGAAGTTAATTACAGATGAGATGAATGGTTGGTTAAGGCTAGGGCTACGGAGGAGGAAATTCGAAAAGCCTTATTCCTCATGCATCCATAAAAGGCACCAGGACCAGATGGGATGACGGCGTTATTTTACCAACAATCATGGCCGATAATTAAAAATGATCTTACAGAATTAGTAAATGGGCTCTTTCGAACAAACTGTTTCTATGCAAGGTTAAATTAGACAAATATTTGTCTAATTCCAAAGACGGCACGATTAAGCCGGATGACGGAATCAAGATCCATAAGTCTCTGTAATGTAGGATACAAAATCATTTCGAAGGTCTTATGTCAAAGGTTAAAAGGTTCTGTCAGGGCCAATTTCGGAAACCCAATTAGCTTTTATCCCAAGATGGTTAATTTCAGATAACATATTGATAACACATGAAATGTTTCATGGTTTAAGGACAAATCCAAGTTGTCAAAAGAGATATATGGCTATAAAATTAGACATGAGTAAGGCTTATGATAGAGTAGAGTGATCCTTTATTCATAAGCTATTACAACGCATGAGTTCTTCTCAACAATGGATTATTTGGATGATGGGATGCATCACTACAGTTAGATATAAGGTATTGATTAACGGTAATCCGAAAGGTAGTATTAATCCCGGACAGGGACTCAGACAGGGGGATACGCTATCCCCATATCTTTCTATTCTTTGCATGGAAGATTTGGTGGCAAACTTCAGGAAGAAAAAACAGGAAAGACAAGTATCAGGGTTAAGGGTCGAGAGGTCATGCCCACCGATGACCCATCTACTGTTTGCAGATGATAGCTTATTTTCTTTTCAAGCTAAACAAGAGGAATGCCAAACCATTTTAAGGATTCTCATGGAATATGAATTAGCTTCGGGGCAGCAAATAAATTTTACAAAATCATTGCTTCAGTTTGGACACAAAGTGAATGACAGTATCAAAGAGGAAATGAAACAAATTTTGGGGATAACCACGTCGGGCGGTATGGTACTTATCTATGGATACCAGAAAGTTTAGGTGGATCAAAAGCGCATGTTTTTGGCTTTATAAACGAGAGACTTCAACATAAAATTAATGCATGGACTTTGAGATTTCTTTCTAAAGGTGGAAAAGAGGTACTCATAAAATCGGTTCTAACGGCGTTACCAACACATGTTATGTCTTGTTTTAGATTACCAAAAACGATAATAAAACAACTCACGTGGGTGGTTTCTAATTTCTGGTGGAGTTCGAACGGAACGAGTCGTGAGATACATTGGATCGCTTGGCAAAATTTATGTTCACATAAAAAAAAAAGAAGGAGGGCTTGGATTCATGAATTTAGAAAACTTTAATACAATATTGTTAGCTAAACAGCTATGGAGGCCAATGGACACACCAGATTCATTATTTTTAAGGGTTTTTAAGGGTAGATATTATCGTAACTCGGATCCATTGAATCCCAAAAAAACTTACTCTCCATCTTACGGTTGGAAGAGTATCACCTCAGCTAGGTCTTAGGTTAAAAAAGACTAATCAAAAGGGTTGATACAGGATCAGGAATTTTCGAATGGAACGACCCCTGGATTCCAGCCCCTCGCCCAAATCAGCATATTGTAAATTCACAGATTTCCCCATGCTTTTAACTGTTAAGGACTTAATTGATCAATGGACCATGACTTGGAATAAGCATTTTCTGGAAGCAACTTTTTCTGAGGAGTATGTAGGTATAATACAATCTCTGGCTATTAGTCGGTATGGAAGACTAGACACAAATGGTTGGCATTATACAAAGAATGGAAAATATACGGTTAAATCGGGATATTGGATTGAACAGATCTTTCCAGATAAAGGTCAACACAACAGTTCATATGGCCCAACAATCACGGTTCTCCAAGGTTTGGTGTAGAGAATCAAATGTCCTCCAAAAACTTTCTGTGTCAAGCGCTCTCATGAAGTGTTTCAGTGGCAAAAAATTAAAATCAAGGGGTATTCGTTGTGATCTTCAATGTGGCAGATATGGCACAGAAGAAAAAACAATAAATTATGTCTTATTTGAATGTCCACAGGCAAGGCAAATATGGGTTTTATCTAAAGTTCCAACAAATTCATATTGATTTCCAACACAATTGATCTTTTCCAATATGACTTATTTATTCTCAAGGATCCAAAAGATTCTCCAGAAGGATATTTCTCATGGATATTATGGTATTTGTGGAAAGACAAAAATGACAAAATCTACAACAGCATCGACAGGGACCCCCTAGGTATTTTCAAAATAGCAGAAGCAAAGGGACATAATTGGCACGACACCCAGCAATTCAAGGAATTAAAAGACTTACCGGTTGTCGCTAGTAGCACAGCAGAGTTACAGCAGGGTATTTTGTCAGGTGGATGAATCATGGAAAGACTCAGATAAATTTTCAGGGATTGGATGGGTTTGTCGTACGATGTGAACAGAAGGGGTTCTTTTTGGAGCTCGCAATATTTCGAGTTGTCAAGTCACCATTACATGCGGAACTCAAATTTCTGATATGGGCAATGGGATGCATGATAGCAGTGCAAAGACGCAAGGTAGTTTTTGCAACTGATTCTGCATATTTAATCAAGATGGTAGCTTCACCAAGAGAGTGGCCAACATTTGCAGTTCATCTGAAAGAATTCAGTTGATGCAAAGATTCTTTTAAGATGTGAAGGTTACTTTCAATCCCCGAGTAACAAACATAAAGGCGGACAAATAAGCAAGAGGAGCAAGACTAGCGAGACCATCCATAGTACACATTAGTGCGACTCCACCAACTTAGATTAAACAACCCTTTTAATTTTCGGGTTTTTTTCATTTGTTAGCAAAAAAAAAAGAAAAAAGCAACCATATAAAATTTAAAGTGATCTTATGAAAAAAATATTTAAAATGATCAGTGCTATATTTTTACTGTATATATAAATGAAAAAATCAGTAAAAATAAACCAATGAAAACCAAACTAATTCCCTTATTTTAGATAAAAACAATATATATGTTTACGCAATACGTGGGTTAATCAATTTAGCATTATCTATATGAAGATCAAAACATGACCTAAACATTCATTTTTGTTGTCTCATAATAAGCTGTACTGGATTTACAATTAACCAACTTATATGTAGGGAGTGATCCAAATAACAACACAAGAACTTGGTCCAATGTCCTGAAACAACATATTGTGTTCTGTTTTGTTTCCACCACGAAAGAAGACTTCTCTTCCAAATCAAAATTCTTACCACGGAAGTGTTGGCAAGGTTCAAGTCACGGCTTTGGGATATAGATGAGCGAGAAAGAATCATTATTTGAACAGAGCATATAAAATATAAAGTAATAATTAATAAAGATATGATGGAACATATTAAGGCTGAAACCCAAAAAAAAAAACCTCATAGAAAGCATTTTGTTATTTGTATGCACAAAGTGTAAGGGTGGCTGGTCATTTCTTGCGAGCCAATTCAGCAGCGATTCCACCGGCTATGAGGCCAACGGCTGTAGCGGTGATGCCTATTCCAATAACACCATCTGCAATTTGGACCAACAAAGTTTAACATCAGATCATTTGTTCAGATAAGCGAAAAGGATTCAAAGCCGCTTTTTAATTACCTCTTGCGATTTTGTCTTCAATGGTTTTCTTTAAGACTAAAGCTTGCCTCCAATCAGGTTGAATCTATGGAAACCAACCGTTTAAGGAGTAAGACGCAGAATAGCATTTTAACACCATCAGCCTATTATCGGGTCGTGAAAAAAGTATCAACCTCAATACAGCGTTCCACGAGCTCCCTGCTTCTTGAGTAGTCTCCAGTACGGTAATATCCAACAGCAAGAAGATAAAACTTCTCTCTGTCCTGCAAAGGAGGGCTACTAGTTGCTAGAGAAGCTGCATCAAAAGAGTTTTGTCAAATTCTGGTTCACTTTCACACAACCATGTAAGGGAAAAGCTTAAAGCTTTGTTGAAGAAAAGCTGGTAATATTCAAAAAACAGAGATGGTGTACCAGATCAAACCACTTTCATTTGATGTAAACTGTATAGTTCAGTAAGAAACTGTACCTTCAAGCATGGCTATTCCACGCTGGATATCTTCTGCTTGTCGCGAATGAACAAGAGCCCATGACAATCGCATTATGCTCTTTTGATATTCGGAGTCACCATCACTTGCGCTCCTAACTTCTTTCTCACATTCCTGAAAGCAAGCAAGCATCAGATGTTACTTGGTGTGTAACGAAAACATAGGAGAGACATGAAGCTAAATCATTAAGCTAAGTCATCTGGTAAAGTTTTAGAGAGATCATGCTCTGACTAATAATCAGAGTTATACAAATCTATAAAAAAATTCACAGCAATTGCGTTTTCACTTGAAAAAGACGATTGTTGATTACGAGATTTGACGTACGATTCTAGTAGCTTAATGATCAATCATTAAAATTCCTGGAACTCAGTTACGAAACTTCCGATCAATCATCGAGAAATCAAACCGATTTTCAGAAATCCCAATAACATCACCAACAAAACCCAGAAATCGCCTGGAGTTTCCGTACAAATTTATGGTGATTTTGTTCGCTTACATGATCGTTCTTCTATCAAAACCACCGACGGAAAGAGAGGGGGTAAGAAAGAGGAAACTTACAACGATGACATCACGGTCGCACCATGGGATCTTATCGCCGCCACTGAAGAAAGAACCGATGGAATCGAAGAAATTTCCGATTTTAGAATCCATTGAGCCAATCGAATTATGGTAAAAAAATCTACTTTGTTTCTGTTCTCTAAGTTCTTAAGAAGCGACGAGAAAGAGGGACTTGACGCCCAAACCCAGAAAAATAATAATCCTGTTGAAATTGTAAGAAGATCCCCGTATTTTGGAGCGTCTGAAATACCTTTTAATCTAAAATGCTATTCTCAAAACTTACCCTTCTTCTTTTTTTTGTCAACCAAAACTTCCCCTTCTAACTTAATATTTAAAATAAATTATTTTTAATACAAAAAATTGGTAAATTATTCATAATCTTAATTTATATTAAACTATTACATTTGTCAACATAGTTTATATGATAAGTTTTTTTTTCACATAATTATTGAAATGATTAGACTACTAGATCAATCACATCATCTAAAATACTCCTTGTATTAAAAAAAGATCCAATATATCCTCCATTTAATAGACATACTCTCATTTCATTAATCAAATATGTACCCAAAATACCCATGCATAATCTACTAAACTTAGCTATAACGTACTTAGTTTTACTTTCTTTTTGTACATCTAATGTTATTGTACTTAGTTCTACTTTTTTTGTACAACTAATCTTAATTATATCTAGTTCTATTTTTTGTACAACTAACTTTAATTGTATCTAATTCTATTTTATTTTTATACAACTACTTTCTTTTTGTACAGCTAATCTTAATTATATATAGTTTTATTTTTTTGTACAACTAACCTCAGTTGTACCTAATTTCATTTTATTTTTATACAACAAACTTTAGTTATATATAGTTCTACTCTTTTTTGTACAAATAATATTAGTTATACCTAGTTTACATTTTTCTACAGCTACAAGAGAAAAAATGCTTAAGAAAAAAAATATAAATTACAAAACTAATTCAAACACAAATTACAAAAATACTTAAAACACAAATTACAAAATTAGTTCAACACAAACATAAATCAATTGAAACAAGAATAAAACGATAAAATGATGACATTTCAGTCATCCTTCCTTCACCCTGTCTATTTTGTGTCCCTCTTCCTTTTTTCATCGATTTTATCCTCAAATTGTCGTATTCGTACTTCTCATATATGAACTTTGTTCTCAAGTTTCTACTCCATACTTCAAAGGCGATTTTTATTGTGGTTACAATGACTACCAACTCAGCCAATTGCAAGGAATGTGGTGCCTCAATGGCTACTGATGTTGCTGGTGTCTCGTTCTCGTTCACCACATTATGAATTTCAACCATATATTTTTCCATTGTTAATCAGACTACCACATCCTTGTTATACATCTGTTCAAACTAAACGTGATATCCTTCTTTAAGACGCTTCATCCAAATGTCGAAAATAACATTATGTTTATCTTATAGGACAAATCTCATTGACGCCTAGATAAGGTTCTTAGAACTTCATTCCCAACTCCGGAATGGCCTCAAATGCTAAGAGCTACACAAGACACACAATACACATACAGTTAGAGTTAACTTTAATTCTAAGAAGTAAGAACAATGACAAATACCTCAAATTAAAATTCACCTTCATATGAATACATAAACCGAGAATCAGCCATAACACACTTTCTTTAATCACCCCACCAAAATGAGTCATTGCGAGATCTCTCTTAGCATGTGATTAAATGACAATCTCCTCCAAGGAAATGTCATATATAGTTTAAGGTCATCTATGGCTCTTATAAAGAATGACTCCACCAACGGGACATCTTTTATTGTATTTGTTTACCCAATTATGACGCTGGACAAGAAGTAGACAACGATCATCTTCAGCCAATCCACAGAAGAATGCATTTCTACGAGCTTGGCTTTCACGTTATGATATTGGTTTGTGACTCCTGCTTCAAAATATTTCTGAACAAATTTCATACTTCCCTTTTGAATGAAGTCCACCGGGTAATTTCAGCAGTTTAAACATGATATCAAGGCATGTTCTCTTATACCATAGCGGATGGGAATGCCATTCACTGCGAACCAAGCTTATTTTTCCTTCTCAATACATGCCGTTCGAAGGAGAAGCTTTCACATGCCCATAAACTTGTGTTTTTATCATTAGGTATGTGGAATATATGTCTGAACTGAGGATGCTTTTCAAACTACTTTCTCTCTATATTGTTGAGTGGAGAATTAATTTATCCAGAGTTTCCAATATTTTATATTTGAAACATCTCTTGGATATCTTAATTTTATTCTTGTACTTAGCTCGAAGGAAAGTACAAAACCCAGAAATCAATTTATGGTGAATTGGTTCGCTTACATGATAATTCTTCTATCAAAACCACCGACAGAACGAGAGGGGTAAGAAAGAGGAAATTTAAAGCGATGACATCACGGTCACACCATGGGATCGCATCACCGCCGAGTCGAATAATTTTCCAATTTTAGAATCCATTGAGCCAATCGAATTATGGTTAAAATACCAAATTTTTTTCTCTTCTCTATATATGTTCTTAAGAAGCGACGAGAAAGAAAGACTTGATGCCTAGGCCTAAATAAATAATATTTATGTTGAATTCCCCCCCCCCCCCGATTTTCAAAATATTTATGTTCCTGCTACAAAAATGATTTTTATTTTTACGTTTTTGTTACTTATTTTTACGTTTTTGTAACAAAAACGAATGCAATACAATAATACCCTTAATGATTCTAATATCCGGAAGACATCTTCTACTATATCCTTTAAGATTTTTTAAAAAAATCCACTATACCCAAATTTATTCTATATACCTTTTTACATTACTGAAATATGATATACCCAAAATACACTTTAAAAAACTAATGAAAAATATTTTAAAAAAAAAAAAAAAGAAACGGCTGTCAAACCGCTTGTCACCCCTGCGTATGTGATTCGAGCTGTCTCACTATTCATCTCGCTTCTCCTCCTCGTCGTTAGGTGTTAGCTTCTCCTCGAAACTTCATTTTCTTCCTCCTCTTTCAGCTCCGTCATGACCACCTGGACAATAAGAGCTCGACACGAGCACCTGGACGAGAAGAGCTAGACACAAGCACATGGACTGCCGTATATTTCACCTTCAATCTTCCGCCTTCGATCAGAGAACTCTGAAATCTACGTAGAAATCCAGGTACATTGGGTTTTGCATTTAATTGAATTGAACTTGATTCAACAAGTTTTAACCATGATTTTAGGAGTCGATCAGAACTATGTATTGAAAATAAATTTATTTCAGTGGCTGAATCGGAGAATCTTAATAAATTGTTAGTACAATATGCAAAATTCAAATTTGATTTTTTTGCGATAGAAAAAATTAGTAAAATTAGTATTATTGAAAACATAGTAAAACTAATATTAATGATAAATATAGTAAAACTAATATTATTGAAAATATAGTAAAATTAATAAAATTAATAAATTAGTATTACTTAAAATATAGTATAACTAGTAAATATGTATAAATATGGATAATTAGTAGTGTTTATTGAATTCTTGTATTGTTATGACATGATACAATGAACAACAACATCATTATACAATTTAAATGCGAATGTCGCATGTATAGTTTAATGTTGAAGACATCAAAGGAGGAGATAACTTTATTGATGATTGATGTTAGGATATGCAAAAAATGTCTGCTTAGCTGAAAGTTTGAAATTGAGTTACATTCCACTGTTGGTGGGATACGAGAAACATTTTAGTAATTCTGATGATGAAGATCTATGTGTTTACATAACCTCCATTCTGATGATGAAGATTTTTGGGTGTGGCTGTACATCAAGAATTTATATATAAGAAGGCAGTGCAAGAATTGATAGGTATAACCACATTTGTGAATTGTTTTGGGTTTGTTATAAGAAAATATCAGATAAAACAAGATTAGTGCTAAACTATTATTAAAAAAACTTGTATAGGGTTTACAAGCTACAAATATATGAAAGAAAGATCTTTTCTAGATTATAAGGTAAACCAAGATGCATACATGCTCTCGATCTAGTCAGAGTAAAAGCAATATGAAGAGAAAAGGCACACCACAATTGATTGTAACTCTTTTAAATGACGATTATCCAGGACAATTGGAAACTTCAACTCCAAAAAGGATCATGGATATTTTTCATACAAAATTAAGTGTGAAGATATAATAGTCAATTGCATGGAGAGGGAAAAATAAAGTTATTTGTGATTTGCGTGGTAGTCCAGAAGAAAGCTACAAGATGTCGTATTGTTATTTGTACGTGTTTGACAATGTCAATCATGATACAATTTCAAATGTGAAAGTGGATGATAACAACAAATTTAAGTACCTATACATCGCTTTTGGAGCTATAATTGAAGGATTTCAAGTCATGAGGAAAGTGATAATTATGGATGCAAATTTTCTAAAAAATGGATATGGTAGTGTACTAGTGTTTGCCACAGCTCAAGATCCTAATATTCATCATTATCTCATAGCGTTTGGTGTACTGGATGGTGAAAATAATGCAAGTTGGTACTGGTTTTTCGAGATGCTGAAAACTATAGTAGCAGACTTTTCTGTAATATTTTTTGTTAGTGACAGAAATCCAAGCCTGATTGGTGTCATAGCTACTGTGTATCTAAGCGCTCATCATGAGTATTGTATTTGGTATTTGTCCCAAAATGTGAAAGGTCATGCTATAAACGTCAACAAAGACGTGGTCGCATAGAAATTCATGGAGTGCAGTAGGCTTTACACAGTGTTTGAGTTCAACTTTGGTTATAGTGTTTTTAAGACAAGATATCCTTCTACGGCCAAATATTCAGAGGACACTACAGTGAAACAAAAAATGGGCAATGTGTTATTTTATGGGAGAAAAATATAACATATACAAGCAATTATGTGGAATCTTTGAACAGTATTTTTAAGACTGCAATGAAGTATTCCTTAATACCTATGCTTGACACGATAATCAAAAAAAATTGGAATGGTTTAATTATCATATGAAGTAGGCTGTTTCTGGATCGATAGAACGTAAAATTGTGCCTTTAGTAGAGTACTAACCTTATTTGTACTTAGATCTATTTTTTTGTATAACTAACCCTACTTGTACCTAGTTCTACATTTTTAACCATATTCTAGTTTTCTTTAAATGGTAAAACTGGTATGACTAAAGACAAACTGTTATAACTGGTAAAATTGATATAACATACAAAAGTTGATAATTTTAAAAGTTAATAATATTGATTTTTTATCAAAATATATAGAAAAATTGGCATTATAAACATATATATTAAGTAGAAATTATAAAATTATTTCATATTGATTGTATTGGTTTATTATCAAAGAATGTAGATAACATATTCATTATACTTTTGATGTCAGCTAATAAATAATATCCAAGTTATGATGAAAAAATACATGTATTTAATTTCACTACATTTTAATGCTTAAAACACTTATAATTATATGTTAATCGACTTTTATCAACTGTAAAACTACAAAAACAA
Source organism: Streptanthus diversifolius (assembly GCA_039880935.1). NCBI lineage: Eukaryota > Viridiplantae > Streptophyta > Magnoliopsida > Brassicales > Brassicaceae > Streptanthus > Streptanthus diversifolius. The sequence goes on from JAXGFM010000008.1 coordinate 2,935,379, forward strand.
ATTTTTGCGTGAAGTAATACTAATTAAAATGAAAACACCAAAAGTACAACTATTTGCAGTATTTGTACAACTACTATCTCCTCGATAACTATGTGCAATTTTTGGCGTGCCTGTCAACAAACAAATTTTTCCAAAAATCTATTTTTTTGGCGAGCCTGTCCAAAAACTCAATTTTTTCTCAACACCCAATTTTTGGTTCCTTTTTCGCTTTCTCATCTTATTACTCTTTCTTTCTCTTTCGCTCCTTTCAAGTTCGAATCTCTCATTTAATTTCATTTGCTCTTCTTTTATCTTCGAAGGTCGATATTTCGATTACAGTTACTATGGCCCTAACTACAATGATGAGAAGAGGAACAAGAAGATAATTGACAGGCTTTATGCCATGGCAGATAGTGAATATGGGATTCCAAAATTTTGTCTATGTAGTGAACAAGTCGTTGTAGAGACATCTGAAACCAGAGCAAACTTAGGAAGGAGATACTACACATGCAATGTGTTTGAGGTTCGAAAATCTCGCTATTTTTATTTTCGAATTTATTGACGCTATATAACTCTTTATATTTTTATGTGCAGAATGATTGTCTTCATCATCTGAAATGTTGGGTTGATGTTGTCAAACAAGAATTGACTAAATTAAGGAAAAAAGGTTGATGAGCAGTCACGTAAAATTTGAAGCTTCAACTTCATATGAATTTGGGTTTTTCTTCTACTTTCACAATAATATAGTACTACTTTAAACAAAATTTAGAAAACTAGTTCAAAAAAAGAAAACAAACATAATTTTATTAGTAATACTAGTATTAGACATTCAAACAGAAATAATAACATAGTTCTACCAAGTTATAAATCTCTGATAATCTCTGATAATCAGGCAGCCACATTCTCGTTATACATCTCTACAAACCAAATGTGTTATCCTTCTCTAAGACGTTTCATCTAATTGTTGACAATAACATCAAGTTTATCAACTTCGTCATCATGTTCTGTGATTCTATCCAGAAGACCTTCTTCATCAACATATGGGATGAGGATGCTCTCATTGTCTTGAGAACGTAAACCACAAAAAAAGATTTAGTTGTACCTAGTATTTTATAATTGTACGTTAGTTGTGTCGAGTTCTTCATTTATTCTTGAAAGAGAAAACCCTTTCATTTTGATTTTTTTATCGAGACCAATCGTCAATGAATGAGATGAAATATTGACTTTTATCGAGACTTAAGGAAACATTTGGCGATCCCCAAATGTCTGAGTGAACGTAGTCGAGCCTCTCTTTAGTCACACACTTATATTTTCCAAAGCTGAGCCTCTGTGCTTTCCCTAGAACGCAGTCTTCACAAAATATCATCTCGTCTAGTTTTTCTTACTCTAGATATCCCTTATGTGCTAACACTTTTAGAGCTTTTTGACAAGCATGCCCCGATCTGCTATGCCACAACTTCGTGTACTCATTCCCAAACGAGCTCAGAAGACACATTGCAGGCATCTGCAATTCTTGCATGCCCTAGAAGAAAGTAAAGGTATCTTTGTTCTTGCGGCAGCCTTTCATGATTACTGCACAACCTTTTATTATCTTCAATACTCTATTGGCTCATTTAAACTGACAGCTTTTCTCTTCTAGAGTCCTTAGAGAGATCAAGTTCCTACCAGTTCTTAGCATATATCACACATCATTGAAAACAAATGTTGTACCGTATGAATTTTCAAACCTCACTGACCCAATGCTTTTGATGTCAATGCTTGTGTTGTTTGTTACTTTGACCTTTCTTGTCTCCACTTCCTTTAGCTCTAAGAAGATATCTCTAGGAGGTGTCATGTGGAAAGAAAATCCTGAGTCCTTGACCCATTCTTCATTATCTAAAACCTCTGGAGAGACATTCAGTCTGAGATTTAAACTTGTTTCTTTCTAGCCACATGTTGCACTGCTTCTTGAAGTGATCCTCCTTGCCACTGATCCAACAATTCTTCCTCTCTTCAGATTTAGACCTTGATCTGTTGTTGTTCTGGTTCTTGCCACTGTACCCTCTGGATTCTGATCTTCCACTGACAGTGACCCTCAGAACTAGCCCTTATGTTTAGATTGTTCTTCATCTCTTTCTCCTTGGATCTTGCTGCGCTTGCAACGTCTTCAAACTTGTTGACGTTCCTGCTATACTTCAGCGTTTCTTTAAGTTTGTCATATCTTGGAGATAATTCGTTCAACAGCAACACAACTTGAAATTCCTCCGGTAATTCAATGCTTAGATGACTTCTCTCCGGCGATCTTGAGAAAATCGTCTATGTTTTCATCGATTGTTCGATAATCCCGCATCTTGAACCCATAAAGCTCCAACTGCGCATGAACACGATTTGGAAGCGTTTTTGGCATATAAAGTGCCTCTAGTAAAGCCCACGTCTCAGACATCGTTGTACACCGTTTTATTTTCCGCAGAATTTGATATCCCACGTTGAGGAAGATCATGTTCATCGCCTTATCGCATCTCTCGAGTCGTGCTTCTTCCTCAGCTGCGACCTTCTTTATTTTCTCTGGATCTTTCTTGTCTTTTTCACCGTCTGACTCTGATCGTGGACTCTTTTCCACGAGAACGTCTTTGAGAACCGATACACTAAGATAAGCGTATATTCTTCTCTTCCACAGTGAAAATTTGACATTTCCGTCAAATCTCTCGATATTGGCCTTTGATCCTGCCACTATAGGGTTGATCTTTGATCGTTAACCTTCCAAGTAAAACCCTTCGTTAATCTCTGAAGCTTTGATACCAATTTGTTTGAATAAGACAATCTTGAGTCTCAATCGTCATCTCTGACTTTGCTCAAGACTAAGAACTCAACGATTTTGAATCAGAAAACAGAGAACAATGAAAGAAAAAGACACAGAGTTTGTTTATTTGGTGTTCACTTCCTCTTCTGATGTGGAAGAGAACTATATCTCACCGGGGTTATACTTGCTAGCAATTCACTATAGCCAGCTCAAAACTCAAGCTCCGATTACAACCCTAATTGCTCACCGCTCAAAATATGAGCTCTGATTATAACCCTAATTGCTCAGTTTCCTCTCTCTGCATATCAAAGCTCACATAGCTTATGATATTTATATAAAAATATTTTATTTTCTACTAAAATTTACTAATGGTTTGCTAATACCAAATCTATTAAAAAATAAAATATTTTTATAAACTAGCTCACATAGTTTATTTTTATTTTGATAATATAAAAAAAATTTTTGATCATAGTCCTAATTTAAAATATAATGACATTGAACCTTCAAATAAGGATAAAATATAGACAACGTAATGTGGAACAAAGAACATGCAAAATCCAGAAGCTATCTCCCTTGCTTCTAGAATTGTGGATATCATGTCGTTGTCATTGACGAGGTGTGCGACGTATATTAGAAATTGTGTTTGATTTTGCGATTTATGATTTTGTGGAAGAATCAAATGTGAACAAAGAAATGTGGACAAGTGAACGTGGATCTCGTATCGTGGATATCCTTAATTAATAACAAAAAATGGTGTGAGTTGTCGTGGATACATCAACTACCAAAAAATGTAAAGTGAAGAAAACACTGAAAAAAGTTGAAGGTGAGAGTGTATAATCTCTGTAATGGGATATTTTTATAGATTGATCAACCTATGTTTCTTATGTTTATTTTTGCCATGGTTTTGGTTTCAAGTGTTTACTCAATTGATTTCCAACTAGGTTTAGAGGTTCTTATTGAAAAAAAAACAAAAAAAATGATTTAAAGCTTACATTTTCCATATTTGAAAACCCTCATAAATAATTTATAAATCTTTATATTTTTATAAATTAAAAAATATCTCTTATATATGATTTATAATCCCTTATAAATGATTTATAAGTTCTTATAAATCATTTTCTAAATTTATAAATCTATATTTATAAACTTTTATAATTTTTTTGTAAATTAATATGTTTTTATTTGCTGGATAGTGGGTAGTGTTTTTAATGAATGGTATACTTATTTTTTATTCTTTAAAATAATGTATTCTTCAAAATGACTACCCTTATAGTTGTATTTTTTAGAGGGAAAATTACGGAAAAAGATAATAACACACTCATTGACTTATAATAACAAAACGAAAAAAAAATGAAACAAAATCAAACAAAACAAAACAAATTTTGAATAAAAACAAAACATATTAGTCTTATAACAACAACAAAACGAAAAAAATGAAACAAAGGTTGTGCAACTGACTAATATACATAAATAACTACTAAACAATATACATAAATACATACATTTGCCAAACAAATTTTGAAAATTCTATGAAAATTGATTGGTCAATCTCTCAAAAATTATATGAAAATCACTCAAAATCAATCAAAAACCTTACGAAACAAATTGCTTAGTGACTCAAAATTCATCAATATCTTCAACAAAACACTCAATTAAAAAACCAATAATAATAGAAATTTGAAATACTCTCAAAACACAAATAAATTCATAGTCAACAAAGAAGATGAAATCGATTAATGCAAATCCAAAGAGGAGAAAAGATGAATGCAAATCAAATAAACAAACACATAATCTAGGAAAGAAGAACATACCAATGAAAAATTTGAGGAGGAAGAAAGACGTGGATGAAAGGCCGACGAAGAGGAAGAAAAAGAAGTAAACAAAGAAGGAGGAAGATACTGGCAAAGGAGAAGGCCGAAAAAGGAGGGAAAACATTGGCGGTGGCAGAGTAATTAAGAGGTGGATGAGCATGGACAAAATCGAGGAGGAAGAAGGATGAGGATGTTGATAGGTCTCAGGCAAGTAGTGAACACAAATTTGTTTGGTAGTAATTTCTGACTACCGTTTTCTTTATTTTTCATTGAATATAAAGACAAGTACAGAAGCAAATCGTGGAAGTAACCTTCCTACAAAACAGGGAAATGGAGAAAATGCAAAAACCAGTACTAGTCTAGTTTTAGTAATTATCAAATAACAAGAACATGATCGTGCGTGACTTTTCAATCCTTGTATCTAGCTGGGACTCGTCTTACGCGATTTGAGATTCGAAGCGACATATCATCATCTTCTTAACCCTCCTCCTTGTTTCCATTAACGTGCCTATCAATACACACCTCCTGAAGAATAACCTTGTCCTCAAGGTTAAAAGAAGGAAAACTTTGCAACATTTGTGAATCCTCTTCCCACGTAGCATCAGCCTGGTCCAAACTGTGCCACTTAATCAGAGACTGCGGTCCCGTTACACCACAGCGTTTATCCAGAACCACCTCCGGATGTAAGCTAAGCTCACCATTCGATCTAAGAGGCGGAAAGCTGCCCATCAACAGAGTGTCTGTTCCATTTCTCAACTTCAGCTTCGAGACGTGGAAGACGGGGGGTGAATACGTGCACCAGCTGGTAAATGAAGATGGTAAGAAACTGGTCCAACTCTCTCAGCAACTTGAAACGGACCAAAGAACTTATGGGCCAACTTCTGCGATACTCGACGGATGACTGACAATTGCCTATAAGGTTGAAGCTTTAAGAACACCCAATCTCCTTCCTTAAATTCGACCTCTCTTCGCTTCTTATCAGCTACTTGCTTCATTTGATTGTTGGCTCTCGCTAAGTGTTGTTTCAGCTCCTCCAACAACTCGTCACGAGACAAGAGCTGTTCTTCCAACTCACCGATAGCTGTGAGACCCTTATCATATGTAGGTAGGAGTGGTGGTAGTCTCCCATATAAGGCCTGAAAAGGAGACATGCCGGTCGACTTGTGGTAGGTCGTATTATACCAATACTCAGCCCACGGTAACATAGACTTCCACTGTTTCGGTCTGTTCTGAACAAAGCAACGTAAATACTGCTTAATACAGCGGTTAACCACTTCTGTCTGACCATCTGTTTGTGGATGGAATGCAGTAGACATTCACAATTTTGTTCTTGCGCACTTTCAATACTCTGTCAAAAAATTATTGATAAATCGGACATCTCGATCGCTGAGAATCGATCGCGGCAGTCCGTGCAGACGAACAACATACTCGATGAATTTTGCAGCAACTGTACGTGATGTATAGGGGTGAGAAAGAGCAATCAAATGGGCTGACTTACTTAGTCGATCAACAACCACCATTATTGCAGTGAAACCCTCAGAACATGGAAGACCATTGACGAAGTCCATTGACACATCTTCCAAAACTTGATTCGGAATCGGCAATGGCTGTAATAGCCCGGCTGGTAGAAGAGTGGTGGACTTAGCTCGTTGACACACATCGCAAGCACTCACATAATCACGAATAACACGGTGCATTGATGGCCAATAAAACTGTTGTGCCATTCGTACAACAACTGTGGAATTAGTGATGATGCAGCAGGCAGGACAACTCGATTATTGTAATAGATCAACCCATTTTTGAATGTAAAGGGTGATCCATCATTTTGTTCTGTGATAGTCCTTAATTTAATCAAATAAAGGTCAGAGTGTACCAACTTTCTCAATTCTTCCCAAATTGGCAATTGTGGCATCGAAATTGTTGCTAGCTCAGGACTATCTCTTCTCCTGGACAATGCGTCCGCCACCGCATTCACGGTACCTGATCTATACAAAATCTCGTAGTCGTACCCAACCAACTTGCTCATCTACTTTTGTTGCTCTGGAGTAAATATTCGTTGTTCTAACAGAAACCGGAGACTTTTCTGATCAGTCTGAATGACAAAGTGCTTACCTAATAAGTATGGGCGCCAAGTCCGAATAGCTACTACGATCGCTAACATCTCTCTAGCATAAGTAGACCACGAACGCTTTGCCAGTCCCAATGAACGACTCATATAAGCGATAGGCCTGCAGTTTTGTGTTAAGACTGCTCCAACCCCTTCACCCGAAGCATCCGTCTGAATCACAAAAGTGGAAGAAAAATCTGGTAAGGCGAGCGTTGGAGTAGAAGACATCGCCGATTTAAGTTGGAGGAATGCCACGTCTGCGTCCTTGCTCTACTCGAATTTCCCTTTCTTGAGCAGGTTCGTAAGTGGTCGCGCGATAAGACCATAGTCTTTAACGAATTTACGATAATACCCGGTGAGACCGAGAAAATCACGCAGCTCCGTGACATTAGCAGGAGAAGGCCATTCTACCATTGCAGCAATTTTCTCCTGATCCACCTTAACCCCGTCAGCCGAAACTCGATGTCCCAAGTAATCAAGCTCCCGTTTTCCAAACTCACTTTTCTTTAACTTGAAAAATAACTTTTGTTCTCGCAAAATACCAAGGACGAGCCTGACGTGTTCGAAATGCTCTTGCTCTGATTTACTGTAGACCAAGAGATCGTCGAAAAATATGATAACAAACTTTCGCAGATATTGTCGAAAAATCGTATTCATCAGAGCTTCGAAGATAGGCGGTGCATTACACAACCCAAACAGCATTACCAAATATTCATAATGCCCATTATGCGTCCGAAAAGCTGTTTTGTGCACATCGCCAGGATGAACTCGTACTTGATGGTACCCTGCTGTCAAATCCAGCTTCATAAACACCACTGCTCCAAACAATTCATCCATCATCTCTTCTACAGTTGGAATTGGGAAACGATCCTTGACTGTCACAGCAATTAGAGCTCGGTAATCTGTACAAAAACGCCAAGTGCTGTCCTTTTTCTTAACTAACAGAACCGGTTATGAGAACGAGCTACAACTAGGCTGAATCAGACCTGCGTCCATCATCTCTTTTGATACCAATTTGATAGGTCTCAGGCAAGTAGTGAACACAAATTTGTTTGGTAGTAATTTCAAACTACCGTTTTCTTTCTTTTTTATTGAATATAAAGACAAGTACAAAAGCAAATCGTGGAAGTAACCTTCCTACAAAACAGGGAAATGGAAAAAATGCAAAAACCACTACTAGTCTAGTTTTAATTATCAAATAACAAGAAAATGATCGTGCATGAATTTTCAATCCTTGTATCTAGCTGGGACCCGTCTTACGCGATTTGAGATTCGAAGCGCCATGTCATCATCTTCTTCAACCTCCTCCTCGTTGCCATTAATGTGCCTATCAAATGTACAAAGGACGAAAATTAGAATAGAAATTCCAATAAGATTTCATTCGTCGGAGATGAAAAACGACCAAAAAGATTGCTATCGATGAATAATTGTATTTTAAAGATATTGTGTCAGGCTAGTTATGTTTTAGAGATTATATATTTGTTTATTAATTTTATTTATTTTTTTTAGATATATGTATAATTTAGTTTAGGTTATATTTAAAAGCAAAACTTTTAAGATCAAGAAAACAGATAATCTAGCAATAAATATACAACGTCTCTCATCAACCACAATTTATACAAAAATCTCTACATCGATTTGGTTAACTATTTTTTTTATTAAAAAAAACATAATTATAATTGTTGGAACAATATATTAATAAGCATGTGGACTTATAATATATAGTTAAAATGTGAATGAGAATTTGTTTAGGGGCGGTCAAAGATTTTTTGTAAATTACAAAATTTTGGTATTAAAAACCAATTTGTCCATTAAATCTACTTGACCACCAAGCTATTCTTCTCCTATAAATACCAAGCTAGCTAGAAGGAAAAATCAATCATTTCATTCTAAAAGCAAGAAAACACCATTAGAAACATTTTAGATATTCTTTGAGAAGTTTCTAAGTGTGGAAGCTCTCTTGAAATATCTTCTTGGTTGTTGGTGTTAGATGCTAGTAGCTAAGGAATTCATAAGGTTTAACAGGTTCCTTCATTCTCCTTCTTCTACTTTTATCTTTCAAAAGTAGATTCTTGTTCTTGAGTATATAGTAGATAATTAGCTCGTAGATTCAAACATGAATGAAGCATGTTTGTCTTAATATTTCTTTGTATCCTCGGATTCAAAAAATGCATATAAACCGTCTTATTGCGGGCATTTTATTGAGTTAAGGAAATGGATTATCCCGCCTCCAAATGTTTTTTTGTTTGTTCTTATGATTCTAAAAAACAAAATTTTGTTTAAAGGTTTTATAGTTTATATTTGTTATTAAGTCATGTTAATCTTATTTATTATTAAATTGTAAATATTAAAATGTTTATCAAAGAATCATGTATTGTTAATATTGAATATAATAACCATGATCATAAAAATTAATATATGAAATATGAAACTATAATTCTTGGTCAAAGAATAAAATTAAATATTATGTTTTTGCTAATAATTATGTTAGTCACTCTTGAATTTATTATTCATGGTCAAAATGTTATACATTTAATATTGTTGAATTATTTAAATGCTATAATTATTTTGCTAAAATAAGTTATGGCATATAAATGTCAATATTAATATTTATATATATAGATATTAATATATATATATGTTTAATAGTTTATTTCAATTTCAAGAAATAAATTATATTGCAAATTGATACTTCTAAAATCCGGTTTTATAAGGTTCTACAATCTTAACTCAATAAAAATTCGATTTTTAAACGGATTTGTTGTGTGAAAAATCGAATTTGCAAAAATCAAAGTTTTGTTTTTGATTGTTGAAAAAAAAAGAAATATAAGTCGGTTTCAAGATTTCGTGATCCGGGTCTCAGATCAATTGATCATTATCGGTCGATTGAGAGAAGTCAAACAAATTGAACACTGCCGCGGGTCAAACGACCGACTGATCGCCAGCAGATCGATCTCGTAAGATCGATGTTGTTAACCGGAAAAACATTTTTTTAAAAATAAAAAAACAAAAAAAACAATTAAAGACCAATTAATTTTTTTTGGCAAACGTTTTTTTCAAACCAAATATTAGTGGTCTAATACCATTTAATTTATTGGTCAAATGTTATTTATTTCAATACATAAAATATTGAAATATTATTGGTAAAATGTCATTAAAAATTTATAAATATTGGTAAGACGTTATTTAATACCAATCAATTTTGGTAAAACGTTATTTAAAACCAATTATTTTTTTGCGATTAATTGTAAAATTTTTTAAGAACCGATTAACTTTGGTATAGCGTTATTAATTATTAATGAAATTCTCCAGACGTTTTAAGCAAGTTTGCGATTTTATTTTAATTTTTTTAAATAAAAGCTTAAATCGCTAAAAATAATTAGCGATCGTGATTTAAAACGCATATAATAACATATACGTTAATAAATTTATGTTAATGTTTTTATTATGAAAACAGAAATAAGATAAATCATGGTAATGATATTTTTGATTTTATATGATTAAATCATATAAATATGATTTGCTCAATTCAACAATAATTAAAAGAATAATTGGTGATATTATTTTGTTATTGTGCACTTTTAATCTAGAAAATATTTTTTACTTGGTCTGATACTTGTTGAATTTTTCAACAAAATTTCAGAAGTAATTAATTTATTTTTCTACGATTTATTGCTGCACTCATTAAAATGATTTATGTTTCATTCTGAGCATAGACAAAACATGTTTAAAACGTTAGGCAAAGTCACGCTTTGACTTTTGTGCTGGAGTTTAATATTTTAGATATTTAATAATAGTCTAGAAATTAATTGGATAATTATGCAAGTTATCTGAATAATTAAAAATTGCTTCATCCTGCCCTTGTATTAAATTAAATTGTTACTTTATGAATTTAATAATTCTAGAAATTAAAATTTAATTATTATGGAGGTGCTATTGGTTACTAGTCTAGTGAGTCGACACATCAAATTCAGTTTGATAGTGGTCTGCCACATATGAATGTGCCAAATTGTGATGTATATCAGAGTGTCATTTGAGTGTCTAATGCTATAATCATAAGACTAATGATTGACAAAACTGATGGAGATCAATTCATTATATGGCATGAGAATATTTATATCTCATTGACCATGTTGAAATTAGAGACGTAACTCAAGAAGGATAACATATGCTTTCTCTTGATAATACTAAATAATAAACCTTTGGTTTTAATTAACACAGATTTGTGTGATTTATTTACCTATTAGAGGAGGTAAAAAGTATTTTGTGACTCTAATTGATGATAGTACAAAATATTGTTATATTTACTTGTTACAAAGCAAAAATGAGGCTTTGAATAAATGCAAGGAATATAAGCTAGAAGTTAAAAATCAACTAGACAAAAATATAAAAATAGTTCGGAGTGATAGAGGTGGAGAATATGAAGGACAGTTTGATGCATTTTGTAGATGACATCATTCATCAAACAACTGCTCCTTACTCACCAGAATCAAATGAAATTGCAGAACGCAAAACCGAACTTAAAAAAAAAATGATGAATGCAATGATGCAAGAATCATGCGTAACCCAGAACATGTGGGGGGAAGCTTTAATGACTTCGGAACAAACAGTGCTGGCTAGGTCAACAATTGAATCTGAGTTCATTGCGTTGGACAAAACAGCAGAAGAAGCCAAGCATCTTTGAGATTTTCTGGAAGATATTCCGATGTGGGAAAAACTAGTGTCATCGATTCGGATACACTGCGACAACCAATCGACTACAGCTCGTGCTAACAATAGCTTGTACAATGGCAAGTCACGTCACATACGTAGACGACATAAGACCATTAGACAATTGATCTCAAGTGGTGTAATTTCGCTAGATTACATCAAAATCAGCTGATAACTTAGCAGATCCTTTTACGAAAGGTCTGACCCGAGATCAAGTATTGAAATCATCAATAGGAATGGGTTTAAAGCCTATGATTTAACGATGAAATTTGGCGGTAACCCTACCTATACTTTCTAGGTTCAAAGGGACAACTAAGTCAAATTAAGTCTAAGAAAACACTGTGAAACTTATGTTTTTACCCAGTTCCTAATAATGATAAACAGTGTTGTCTGCAAAATTTGAGGGTAAGCGTAAGCTTTTAATGATTTTATCATATTTATTTCAAGGAAGTAAAGCAGAATACTTCGAAATAGAATATGAGAATCACCTGTTGAGTGTGAAATGGGGCCGTTTCTAGGAGAATAAGGGAAGGTTGTATTCTCCAAATTCACTCAAGAAATACCAGGCATGTTCAAGGCCAAAATGAACACAACGAGAGAGCGAAAGTTCTACTAGAAAATATAACTGTGTTATATCTATTGTTTCAGTTTACACTAGAAATCCGGATGGTTCAAGACATTGTGTTTACCAACTGGGCTTGTAAACTCGATAGATTATAACAATGATTGGTTCAACGCTGAAAAGTGCAACCTTTTCATATACAGTTATTTTTCGCATATACTCAAGAAAGTCTTTGTTTAGCTTAAATCTATCCTAAAAAGGTTTTTGAAAAACATCCTCAGTGTTTTAGAGTCAATTCTATTCATGTGGGGGATTGTTGGAACAATATATTAATAAGCATGTGGACTTATAATATATAGTTAAAATGTGAATGAGAATTTGCTTAGGGGAGGTCAAAGATTTTTTGTAACTTACAAATTTTGGTATTAAAAACCAAAATAAATTTGTCCATTAAATCTACTTGACCACCAAGCTATTCTTCTCCTATAAATACCAAACTAGCTAGAAGGAAAAAATCAATCATTTCATTCTAAAAGCAAGAAAACACCATTAGACACATTTTAGATATTCTTTGAGAAGTTTCTAAGTGTTGAAGCTCTCTTGAAATATCTTCTTGGTTGTTGGTGTTAGGTGCTAGTAGCTAAGGAATTCGCAAGGTTTAACAGGTTCCTTCATTCTCCTTCTTCTACTTTTATCTTTCAAAAATAGATTCTTGTTCTCGAATATATAGTAGATAATTAGCTCGTAGATTCAAACATTAATGAAGCATGTTTGTCTTAATATTTGGTTGTATCCTGGGATTCAAAGAATGCATATAAACTGTCTCATTGCATGCATTTTATTGAGTTAAAGAAAGAGATCATCCCGTCTCCAAATGTTTTTTTGTTTGTTCTTATGATTCTAAAAAACAAAATTTTGTTTAAAGGTTTTATAGTTTATATTTGTTATTAAGTCATGTTAACCTTATTTATTATTAAATTTTCAATATTAAAATGTTTATCAAAGAATCATGTATTGTTAATATTGAATTTAATAACCATGATCATAAAAATTAATATATGAAATATGAAACTATAATTCTTGGTCAAAGAATAAAATTAAATATTGTTAGCTTTTATGTTCTTGCTAATAATTATGTTAGTCACTGTTGAATTTATTATTCATGGTTAAAATGTTATACATTTAATATTGTTAAATTATGTAAATGCTATAATTATTTTGCTAAAATAAGTTATGACATATAAATGTCAATATTAATATATATATATATATTAATATATTTATATATATATATATATGTTTAATAGTTTATTTCAATTTCAAGAAATAAATTATATTGCAAATTGATATTTTTAAAATCCGGTTTTATAAGGTTCTACAATAATTACTCTCTATATTAGTAGAACAATGTTTTATGTGGAAGGCCGACACATCTGTTTTTATATCTTTTTTTAAATATTTCCTTTTTGAAAAGTTGCATTATTTTATAGTTTTGATATATCCTGTAATATTGGTTAAGTAAATTTTATATTTTCAATTTAGATTTTTGTGTTTTTTAATTTCAACTTTTGGTGTTGACAAAAACAATTTATTACATGATCTATGTTATCTGGCGTCATTAATGACAACACTTATCTTGCTTTAAAAGAAATAACAGGTAGGCGACTAATAATGTTTATAAAAAAGAACAGAGAGATTATAAAAATAAATATTAAGATACGGATGTAGTTAGTCTTATGCTTGGCATTTTTTGTCAATCATCTCCACTGATCGCTCACTCTGACAAATTCGTTTGCACCATTTTTACATATATTTTAATTAAATTTGAAACTTGTGATATTTTATTTTTTACATCTGATATTTTCTCTAGAAAATTGTGAAATTTGGGAGTTCAATGATTCTGTCGTCTCGCTTGAATCCTGATTACAATATGAGAATTATTATAACATAAATATATTATAATATAATAATGACTATTTTTAAATTGAGAAAAATGTTATTTAAACCTTCAATTTCTTAATTTTATCCACTAAAAAACTCGACAAAAAAACATCTAATTTTATAATCAATGTTGACTTTAGTTTAAAATATGAAACTGATGTGATTATGTCCAGCACGAACGGACTGACGGACGTCCTGATTAAAGTTGAAACAGGTGGCCCGAAGGTGGTTAAGGACGTCCATCCAATCAATCCAACGACCGTCCATATTATGAAGTCAGACGTCTTGCAACACGTTCCGAACGTCCCAACCCAGTACCCGGACATCCCGACACAAGACCAAGACAAGGACTCCGACCCAATATTTGTCCCATGTTCCAATCCAGTCTGGACCACGCCTATGACCCATGTCGACCAGGCCCCAACCAGACGTCAACCATCATCAGATCATCCCATGACTTGACCTCGTCCATGGCCTGATCCAAGGGCTTGGATGGACTCTTAAAGGATCACTTTTCATAATGCTCATTTACTATTTCTAGGTCCAACCCGTTTTCTCTTCTCTTCTTTGCATTTAATAAAGTAGTTGGCAGATGTGAGTTGGGAGTTATCTCCATTACTTCCCTTCTTGCATGGTTTTGCATGTTTTTGGAATTTGTTCCGAACATGCAAGCCTTCTAGTTTCTTCTTTTCTTTCTCTATAAATAGATGGCTTGGCCATTTGTACTTGTCATCGAGATTTTAATTAAAAAAAAAAGCTTTTCTTTCTTAAGAGTTTCGATCACCGAGTAGTGTGTCATATCTACTCTCTCCTAGGCCCTCCCTTGTTGGGTAATATCCTTGTGCCTGTCTTGGAAATCCTTGTTGAACCTTGGTGCGTCATATCCTTGGTTCTTCAAGTCCGGCAAATCAAAGGTCTTCCGCAGCCTTTGTGCCACCTATCACTCCACATCCCTTGGCAACTTGAATTCACGCTCGTTGTGCAAGGTTTATCCCGTTCTTCATCCCCTTGTTGTGACGATTTTGGGTTGATCCTTCTGAGGATCTCGTCAAGTGGTATCAGAGCAACACAACAAGAAGGATGTTCATTCCATAAAATATTGGGGAAACTATCACAGCCAGAATAGAGCAATGGATGATCTCTTTTATTGCCGATTTTTCAAAGGAGATGAAAGAAGCGCTTAAGAATGTTTAAAGAACCAGACAAAGAGACCAACCAAACGTCCATCTGTATCTAAGGCAACACACCATGAGTTTCTGGAAATAGAAATAGTAAAATCTGAAGATGAAAATGTTTGGCAACCACGGTGGGACATTTACTCCGAAGACTTTCCAGAAGAAAAGTCACAAGATTTGCAACAACTTTAAGACTATTCGGATTTGAGGACAAATCCTTTTCAAGTGGTAGGGGATGATGTGATCCTGCCCAGCACGGACGGACTGACGGACATCCTGATTAAAGTTGAAACAGGTGTCCCGAAGGAGGTTAAGGACGTCCATCCAATCAACCCAACGACCGTTCATATTATGAAGCCAGACGTCCTGCAACACGTCCCGAACGTCCCAACCCAGCACCCGAACATCCCGACACAAGACCAGGACAAGGACTCCGACCCAATCTTTGTCCCATGTTCCAATCCAGTCTGGACCACGCCTATGACCCATGTCGACCAGGCCCCAACCAGACGTCAACCATCATCAAATCATCCCATGACCCGACGTCGTCCATGGCCTGATCCAAGGGCTTGGATGGACTCTTAAAGGATCACTTTCATAAAGCCCATTTACTATTTCTAAGCCCAACCCGTTTTCTCTTTTCTTATTTGCATTTAATAAAGTAGTTGGCAGATGGAAGTTGAGAGTTATCTCAATTACTTCTCTTCTTGCATGGCTTTGCATGTTCTTGGAATTTGTTCCTAACATGCAAGCCTTCTAGTTTCTTCATTTCTTTCTCTATAAATAGATGGCTTGACCATTTGTACTTGTCATCGAGATTTTTAATAAAAAAAGAGCTTTTCTTTCTTAAGAGTTTCGATCACCGAGTATTGCGTCATATCTACTCTCTCCTAGGCCCTCCCTTGGTGGGTAATATCCTTGGGCCCGTCTAAGAAATCCTTGTTGAACCTTGGTGCGTCATATCCTTGGTTCGTCAAATCCGGTAAATCAAAGGTCTTCCGCAGCCTTCGTGCGACCTATCACTCCACATCCCTTGGCAACTTGAGCTCACGCTCGTTGTGCAAGACTTATCCCATTCTTCATCCCCTTGTTGTGACGATTTTGGGTTGATTCTTCTGAGGATCTCATCAGAAACTTATGTTAATTTTTCCATTAAAGGCACATCGTTAGCTCGCCTAACAAAAATAATTAATAGCACAGATGTTTAACGATTTTCATTTAATCAAAACAACATCATTTATCTACTAAATTAAAGTGTTAAAATGACATTGTTTCGTTAAACCCCAAAACTAAAAAATTAAATAAGGCCTAAACCCAGTAAATTGAGCCAAAATTGTCATATTCTCCTTTTTGCCCACTGACGAACCCTAAAGCACTAGAAATCCTTGATTCAATTCGCGTCGAACTCTTCGATTTAATTCGCAATCCATAAATTATCTGAGGATCTTCAAATTCGCGAAAGTATTTCTTGATGCCGCTAGGAAGGAGGAAGCATTGTTAGAGAGCAAGCAACGGTGGACGAAGCGGCTGTTCGTCAATCTACAGCAGACGAAGTGGCTGTTCTTCCACCGAATACAAATGAAGCGGCTGTTCCTCAGTGGATTGAATCGAAGATTTTCTGATATTTTAGGGTTCGTTAGTGAGAAGATGGCGATTTTGGCTCAATTTACTGGGTTTGGGCCTTATTTAATTTTTTGGTTTTGGGTTTTAATGAAACGACATCGTTTTAACTCTTTAATTTAGTAGATAAATGATATCGTTTTGATTAAACGAAAATCGTTAAACGTCTGCTTAACGTCATTAATTATTTACGTTAGAAGAGTTAACGATGTGCTTTTAATGGAAAAATCAACATAAGTTTCATATTTTAAACTAAAGTCAACAAAAATTAATTCTTTTTTTTATTGAGATTTTTAATAGGCAAAATTGGAAAATAAAAGATTTAAATGATATTTTTCTTTTTAAATTTATTATATATGACTAAGAATTCTATTACATTAAATAAAATATTAAAAATATTAGATTAAATTATTTTTTTCCAAGCTAATTAGATCGTGGAATCGACACGTTTTCCCTTTGAAAAATTTGTCTTCTTCTTCCTCTCTCTCCTCTTTTGTTTAAATCGAGTTCCCATGATTCCGGTTTCTTCCAACGTTCTGTAGAATCCGATAACAATAAATATTTTGATTAACCGCTGAAGTTGCTGTGATTTTAAAATTACAAATGGCGGAATTGAGATCGAAGTGTCGGGTTCTGAGATTGGTGATCGTTCTCTTCATCAGTTTCGCTTTAGCTTTTGCCTTCGTTTCCGCTGAGAGGAGCTTTAAAGGAAAATTTGATTCTGAGACGCGGGAAAGTGACGAACCAAGTTTCTTCCTCAGAGCCGTGAATTTTCTATGGGAATCTGACCAAACAGGTTATCATCATGTCTGGCCCGTAAGTAGTTTTGTTTGTCCCTTTCTCTCTACCTTATTTGCTTTCTCTTTGATCTGATTCGGAATAGAAAAAATAATAAATATCATTTTCCCAGGAATTTGAGTTTAATTGGAAAATTGTTTTGGGCACTCTCGTTGGATTCTTTGGTGCTGCGTTTGGTAGCGTAGGAGGTGTTGGTGGAGGTGGAATTTTCGTACCTATGCTCAGTTTGATTATTGGGTTTGATCCAAAATCAGCAACAGCAATTTCAAAATGTAAGAGGGATCATGAGTAACATTCTACATTGTTTTGAGGATCTTTAAGTTTTCATTATATGATTTGATCATTTTCTAATAGGCATGATCATGGGAGCTTCTGTGTCAACTGTGTATTACAACCTTAGATTGAGGCATCCTACGCTTGATATGCCAATCATTGACTATGATCTCGCGCTGTTGATCCAGCCGATGCTTATGCTCGGGATTAGCGTTGGGGTCGCTTTCAATGTGATGTTTCCAGATTGGTTGGTCACAGTACTACTCATAATCCTCTTTCTAGGTAAAGAATCAGATATGTGGCCTTAGACTTAGACTTAGATATAGATATATGACCATTCTTATATCAATGTATGCAGGTACATCAACAAAGGCGTTTTTGAAAGGTTGTGAGACTTGGAACAAGGAGACTATAGAGAAAATGGTACATCCGCTAACTTTTTTGGAAGAACCTGTTTTTTTTTTTGGTTTTGTCATGAATTATTCTAGGATATTGTTTTTAAGAAGTTTCAGCTTCCTCCAATGGATTTGTAGTGTATTCTTATATCATTTAATGCTAGAGAGTACCAATCTTTAATGCCATCAAACTTTTTTCTGTTATGTGCTACAGGAAGCTGCTAAGCGTTTAGAGTCAAATGGTGAGTTGAATTTTTGTTGTGTTAAACATGTTTCTGCGACAACCATATTACAACCTTTGTTTTGCTTTTATTGGTTAAACACTGCTCACATAATCTACTTTTCATCAGGTGTATCTGGCACAGAAGTGGAATACATGCCTCTTCCTGCAGTTCCAAGCACCAATCCTGGAAACAACCAGAAAGAAGAAGTAAATTCTATTCTCTTTACACTACTGCTAGTTCTGTGTTTGAAAGGTATATCGCATTTCACAATGTTAATGTACTGCAGGTAAGTATTATTGAAAATGTATACTGGAAGGAACTGGGACTTCTCGTTCTCGTCTGGGTTATTTTCCTGGCACTGCAGATAGCGAAGGTTAATGTACAAACATATGTATCAATTTGAGCATACTTGTTCATGTTCAAACTTTATTGATACAACTTTCCATGTTCTTGTCTTGGAAACAGAAAAACTTGGCTACTTGTTCAGTAGCATATTGGGTCATAAACTTGTTACAGGTATAGAGTCAATTATATTTTATTTGTTTGATGAGAGAACCATGTATACTGCTTATATCTCTACTGATATCCTACCATCATGCAGATCCCGGTTGCAGTTGGTGTATCAGGCTATGAGGCAGTAGCTTTGTACCAGGGTAGAAGAATCATTGCATCTAAGGGACAAGGAGACTCGAATTTTACCGTTGGTCAGCTTATTCTTTACTGTACATTTGGCATATTGGCGGGCGTAGTCGGTGGGTTACTTGGTTTAGGTGGAGGTTTCATCATGGGTCCATTGTTTCTGGAGCTCGGTGTCCCGCCACAGGTGTGAATTTATCATTAACAACATCATAATCGAGTATCACTTGTTCTTGTATCACTAGATCTCTACTTTTTTTGTAGGTCTCAAGTGCCACAGCCACTTTTGCAATGACTTTCTCTTCATCTATGTCTGTTGTAGAATACTATCTTCTCAAACGTTTCCCTGTTCCATATGGTGAGTTCTATGTACACTTCTATGTTCTGTAAGACTGTTTTCTTACCTCGCGATGTATATTTTATGTTTGTGTAGCTCTGTACCTTGTCGGTGTGGCAACAATTGCAGCTTTGGTTGGACAACATGTAGTCAGAAGACTGATTATAGTCCTCGGCCGGGCATCTCTCATCATCTTCATCCTGGCGTCCATGATTTTTGTCAGCGCGATATCACTTGGTACATGACCACTCTTCTCACCTAAAACTAATTTATCTTACTTATTTTTGCGTGTGAGTCACACAACTCAATCATCCTAATTCCTAAGCTACTGAATAGGGCAAATTATAAGAATATACTATATATGGACTTGTTTAACATACATACACATGTAGAGCGATAGATCTTTCTCTTCGAATTTCAGTACTTTTAATTTGTTCTGCTTTAAGCATATATTAGTTTTTAGTATTTGCTTTGATCCGTAAGCTGTTGGTTATCTGGAATTCTGGATTTTTCTGCTTGAATCGAAATAGATATGATAGATATCTTGTGCAGCTAGTGGCCGATTTTTATCACCTTGAGAAGATGTGTAATTTTGTTGTCGTTGTTATTAGGTGGCGTGGGAATAGTGAACATGATCCACAAATTCCAACGGCACGAGTACATGGGTTTCGAAAACCTCTGCAAGTACAGTGGTTAACGTTTAAGAATCTGGAACAAGTTACGGTTCGTGGTTCATGTCAAAGACAGTATCACGGACTTGATCTCTTCTAACTGAAGCCAAATCAGCTGTACTCAGTACGTAGCTTGTTAACTTATAAAGTTTTTATTCTTGATGGCTAGACTTATGGTCCTTCGATTTTGTGTCATTTCTTTAGACTAGGGACTATTGCATTTGTTTGCTATTTGTATTCTAGATATGTTTGTCTAAAAGTACTAAGTATTTGTTATGTTCGACAACCAAAAATAAAGATTTGTCATGTAATTGTTTTGTCGTGTATTTGTAATGTTTCTTTGTGGTCAAAGGATCACGGTTCTTTTTTAACTTCTTACTAGATGGTTGGACCGCTTGAATGTTATCTTAAAAATTTTAAATTTAATTTTATGATCATTTAAAATTTATGATTACGATAATCACTGAAAGTATAATTTATGTTTACGGTAATATATGAATGGTAAATTTTACATATATACATCATAACTAGTATCCAATCCAAATGTTTAAAATCGTATAAAAAGTCAAACTTAAACAAAAATACCAAAACTGAAATTCGAAAGCCAAAGAAACCTATTATCGCCTTATTTCTACATTCTTTACGCTGAAATTGTGATTCATTTTCTTAACGTTAATGTCAGAAGATTAGTGACATCAAAGTCGGTAATGGGGTGCCGTCTATCACACACCTGTTTGCGGATGATTCACTTTTTTTTTTTCTTCAGGGCAAATCAGAGAAACTGCAAGCTATCAGAGAGGTTTTCAAATTATACGAGCTCTGTTTCGGGCAAAAGATCAATCTAGACAAATGGATGATTACTTTTAGTTTATGTATTTCCGGAGGCAAACAAGAGCGTTTGAAAAAGATACTGGAAATCTCCAAACATGGTGGAGGAGGCAAATATCTCGGTATACCAAAACAGTTTGGTCGTAAGAAAAAAAGAAATGTTCAATGACATTCTAAACCTAATACGTCAGAGAACATCAAATTGGAGCATAAAATTTCTTTCACCGGCAGGTAAAAAAAGTTTTACTGAAATCAGTTGCCATTACTACACCACTTTACTCCATGTCGTGTTTTAAGCTACCGGCAAAAGTCATTTCAGAATTAAAGAGGAATTTGATGCAACTCTGGTGGTAAAAAGGTCACAAAGCAAAGATAGTCCATAAATGGCTTGGAAAATACTTCATAACTCAAAAAAGGAAGGTGGATTAAGATTCAGAAACATGGAACAATATAATGATGCTTTGCTAGCAAAACAAGCTTGGAGATTGATGGAAAATCCAAACTGCTTGTTCTGACGGTTATATAAAGCAAGATACTTCCAAGATGATCATCTATTAAAAACGTACTCAGCAATCATAAGGTTAGACATCTCTATTATCAGGTGTGGAATTACTTAAAAATGAATCACGTTCCATTACTGGTGATGGACAAAAGACACGAATTCTCACAGACAACAAGCTTCCCACTCATCCGGCAAGTCCAGCATAAACGAAGCAACATAACTGTTAGAATTTAAGCGGAATTAAAGTAAGAGAATGATAAGAATTTCATAAGAAAATGATAAAAGATTAAGAGAGAAAATAGAGAGAATAAAAGTTTATGAAGATTATATTTCCTTAGTGTTTTATGAACAAATACAACATATATATAGGTTACAAAACATGCCAATTAGAAAAGAGAGGTAATAGCTCTTTTGAGGAGTTAAATCAAGGTAAGAGGCTCCTCATTTGTCTTTTTTTGTTGAGTTAACGTCTCTTTTCTAAAATAGAAAGTTCTCCAACGGCTCTTTCTATTTTAGGAAAGTTATTCAAACTTTCTTGTTCATCTCAGACTTTTGTCGTCTTCGATGCGTTCCATGGTTACTCCCTGGTAAAGTTCACTTGGTCATCTAGGATTTCATTCATCCAGTTGTCATAGATGCCTTCTAATGTTGCTTTCTGGTTAATTTAGTCTTCGTCATCTAGGACCTCAGTCGTCCTAAATGCTTTCCAAGGTTTTTCCCTGCTCAATACTCCCCCTCAAGCTTAGCATTATGAGTTTGATAATGTGCTAATGCTTAGCTTGAACAATGCTAAAAACGGCCTGACCTTCTTCTCTTTAATAATAACAACTCCCAAATTGTTAACAAATTAATCCACTGTAATGAAACATCCAGAATTTGGAATGAGATCACACTTGCTTCCATGCTAAAAATGAGGATAAGGAGCTTGCTAAATCTTTATATTTGGGTCAGAGAACAAGTACAAACATAGTTGTTTGGAACTATACGAAACGAGGATCTATACAGTTTATTAAGGGTATTGTTATCTACACATAATCCTGATTTTTGAATTATGGCTCCACATATACCTTATGGTGACCCAATTCTAAAACTAAAGATTGGCAAACTACCTATTATGCCTAAGATAAAGCATTTCTTATGGATAATATTATTACGGGCCATCCGTACGGCGACAAGACTGAACACCGGAGGAATCATCATGGATGATACATGTCGATGTTGTTCAGCTAGTGAAACAATAGGTCATTTGTTGTTTAATTTTCCGGAATCGATGTCAGTGTGGAGATCTTCAATTTAGTTTTTCCATTCTTCCTTTTTCAATGTAATGATGGTGAAGAATACCACAAATTTGATTGACATACAAAGAAACTTAGGTCTAACAAAGAAGCAGCCAATTCTTTTTTTTGGATTATGTGGTGTTTTTGGAAATAAAAGAATACAACCATATTTAATATTCAAAAACACAACTACAACAACCATTGACTATAGTAGAATTCAACTGTTGTTAAAAAACTGGGCCACCTCAAATTCATGTGCTGTTCCAAGTAGTCGACACTTGACCAGTACATCTCAACTTTCTCCATCTTCTTCTTTATATTGGGACCAAACCGGTTTCATAAAATGCAACTATGATGCTATTTTCGATCAAAAAGGCAAAGTGGTGGGAGGATGGATCTTAAGGAATGGCATTTCGAAACTTTGGGGTTCAACGTTGCTCGGTGTTGCATCATCTAGTTTAGAAGCTGAAGGAAAAGTATTGCTCATGGCTATGCAACATATATGGAATATGGGATTCCAAAATCTCAATTTTGAAGGTGATTTAAATGTTGGTTAAGATTCTATAAGGCTCATCAGTGGATATGTAGTGATGGTTGGTTAGATCCTAAACGAAGAACAATTTTTAACTTGATTGCTGTAAATGAGAGTGGTCCAATGATGTTAAGGGTGGTCAATACCCAAGGTGAAACAAAGTCTGGTGAGATTATTGCAGAAATGATCATAGAATGCATAAAGGAGGTTGGGCACGAAAATGTTTTTCAGGTAGTTACCAATGCTTCGAATTGTGTAAAAGCAGATGCACTGATACATGTGAGTTTTACATGTTTTTTCTATTAGTTTTCTATAAAAACATATAAGTGTTTTGGTGTATTTTGATGTTTTTAAACGTAGTTTTCTGATATTTTCGATATTTTATGTTAATTTTGGTAAAAATATTAAAAACAAATAAAATAAGAGTAAATCATATTCCATACATGATTTCAAGACAAGCCAACCAACCAAGAATTCAAATTCTCATGAAATGAAATTTCAGCCATAGGACAGATCCGATGTACTGCAAGTCTGACTTCAAATGGAGCCCTTTCAAAAAATTTCTTTGGACGAATTTTGGTGAAAAAGAAGTCATGCTAGTTAGCTTTCATGTCCTGGTAGAACCAAGTCATTTGAAGCTATTGTTGGAGAGTTACATCCAATTTTTTGAGGATGTCTGTCTAACCTGAAAAAAGTCCACATCACTGGAGTTTGTTCACACCAAAAACACTTTATTATATGTTAGATTTGGATTCTAAAAGTTTCAACAATAAGATGTTGCTTTGTATTAGTCATGTAGAGAAAATTTCTGAATTTTTATCTTTTTTAAAAAAATACAATTTATGCATGATTTCATCCATGTCTCATATATGCTTGTTCACCATGTCTAAATAGATACACTGTTAGGTTCTGAAATTTTTAACGAGTGCATACATGTTATTTTTATAATTGTTCTAATAGGATTTTCATAATAAAATTCTTTATCTTTACTTATTATATGCCTGAAATATTTATCGCGTATTTAGAAATCTGATATATTCATACTATATTATTGATTGAATGTAAAAATAGATGTTTAGCTCTTCACTGATGGCTTGGCCCCAATTCTGTTTTAAGATTATGGTAATTGATTAATGCCAATGTATAATAATCTTCTCTACGAATACCAAAATCTTTTACATTAAGAAGACTACACCCAATAATCGATTCAAAACTTGAATCTTTTGAGACAACTTTGTTGTTGTTCAATCTTGGAAGATATGGAATAGAGAGAAAAAAGTAAAGGACATTGAGTACACAATCTTTTATGAGTTTATATAATTAAATATGAGAATTTCTGACGTTTAGGCCAAGTTTTACTGACGATTCATTTTTAACCGTTTAAACGTTTCTTACTACAAGGGCTCTATCTTTTCTTTTACAACATTAATTTTTTAAACGTAAATTATAATGATCTGGTTAACTACACCGGTGATAATGAACTGATATTCATTTTTTCTGTTGGAAGCCTCCTTACGCTGCACACTAGATTGTTTTCCCTATTTAAAACATAAACTGTAGTTTTTTCAAACAAAAATTCTAGTTTTTACGTAAAAGGAAGATTATGTAGGATCTGTAAAACCGGATAAGAAAATATAATTTGATAATTTGTGTTATAAGGAGAAATCAATTTGTAAAACACGATTTATAAAACGATTTTTTATGAAATCCAGAAAGGAGGCAAGATGTCTCTTTCCTTAACTCAATAAAGCGCCCGTAGTGTGACGGTTTTAATACGCCTTTTGAATCCCAGAATACAACCTTTTATGACCGATTCGCAACACTCGAATTCAGAATCTGCGAACACAGTATCTACGATATACTCAAGAGCAAAAATCGTTTCTGAAAGATAGAAACGAATATGAGAGAGAGATGAACCTTTTTCTGTGAATTTAGAGAAAGAAGAGTTTTTAGGGTTTTCGAGAATATAGAATTGCTCAGGATATTCGGGATGCCCAAAATGATTGCTTTAGCTCTCTATTTATAGGGAAGAAGTGATTAGGGAGTTTTCGAGATAAAAATCTCGACTTTCAGCGAAATCCCGAAAATTCCGCAAGCGGTTATAACCGTTTTGACTGGAATATTCGCGGATAACGATTTTTGAACCCGATCGATCGATCCAAATATCAGATCCGGAATGTACCGGTCGATCCTGGAATTTCACGTAAAACGAGATCGATCGATCTGGTTTAGATCGGTCGATCCCAGAAACTCACACAAGCAACCATCCGTAGCACGCGATCGATCGATCCAGAAGAGGAACGATCGATCCTGGAAATGTTCGTGAGGATGGATCGATCGGTCCAGTAAGGATCGGTCGATCTCATTTTCAGTCGCCAAAAAATAGGACTCCTCGACGACGAGACATTCCCAAAGCCCAAAGCCCAAAGCCCAAAGCCCAAAGCCCAAAGCCCAAAGCCCAAAGCCCAAAGCCCAAAGCCCAAAGCCCAAAGCCCAAAGCCCAAAGCCCAAAGCACGAGCACGAGCACGAGCGAGGGGCGGTGGTGGTGCGCGCGTGTGAATCCCTTGGTTCTCTCCATAAACCACTTTGTAGCTTAGTGACTTTGTTCCATATATATGCAAGTGGAAAAAGTTCCTCCTAAGCAATGTGGGACTTTATTAAGTTCCACTTATTCCCTAATGGGTCTAATTTCTAAGCTCATTTCATATTCACATTATCAACATGTTTCAAGCCCAATGTGCTTAATAACATTTTGGTCCAACAATCCCCCACATGAATAGAAATGACTTTAAACTGAGGTTGACTTTGAAAGACTCTTTAGGATCGAGAAAGCTAAAAGAAAGATTTTCTTGAGTATAAACGAAAGATAACCGTATCTGATTTAGTTGCATTTTTCAGCATTGAACCAATCATAGTTAATAAATGTCGGGTTTACAAGGCCAGGGGGTGAACATGATGTCTTGAACCACCCGGATTTCCAGTGTAAACCGAGACAACAATTATAACGCGGTTATATTTCTCGTAGAACTTTTGGTTCTTTTGTTGTGTTTGTTTTGGCCATGAACAGCCTTGTTTTTCATGAGTGAACTTGGAGAATACAACCTTTCATTTATTCTCCTAGAAACGGCCCCATTTCACACTCTTAAGGTGATCTTTCATATTTGTATTCTTTTTCCCGAAATGATCTGCTTCACTTCATTGGGTTAGAATATATGAATTCATTAAAAGCCAATGCTTAACCTATGTAAATGCAGATAACACTGTTGTCATCTTTAGGAACTGGGTATAAACAAATGTTTCACAGTGTTTATTTTAGACTTAATTTGACTTAGTTGTCCCTTTGAACCTATCAAAACATGTAGGTGGGGTTACCATCAAATCTCATCTTTAGTTCATAGGCTTTAAACTCATTCCTCTTGATGATTTCAAAACTTGATCTCGTGACAGACCTTTTGTGAAAGGATCTACAGTATTATCAGCTGATTTTATGTAATCGAGTGAGATTATACCACTTGAGATCAATTGTCTAATGGTCTTATGTCGTCTACGTATATGACGTGATTTGCCATTGTACAAATTATTGTTTGCGCGAGCTATAGCCGATTGGTTATCACAGTGTATGCGTATTGATGACACTGGTTTTTCCCACATCGGTATGTCTTCCAAGAAATTGCGAAGATGCTCGGCTTCTTCTGCGGCTTTGTCTAATGCAATGAATTCTGATTCCATTGTGGATCTAGGCAAAAGCGTTTGTTTGGAAGATTTTCAGGATACCGCTGCATCTCCAAGTGTAAATATATAACCACTTGTTGATTTTGAGTTTTTGGAGTCAGATATCCAGTTGGCATCACTGTATCCTTCCAAAACTACAGGTTCGGAACCATAGTGCAACCCATAATTTTTGGTAAACCTTATGTAATTTAATACTCTAGTTATAGCTTTCCAATGGGTGTGTCCTGGATTGCTCGTGTATATATTTAGTACATTCACTGAGTGTGCCAGATCTGATCTAGTAAAATTTGTCAAGTACATCAGACTTCTGATCACTCGAGCATATTCATTCTGTGATACAGGTTCACCTGAATTTTTCGTCAGATGAAGTGTAGTATCTACAGGAGTTTGTGCGGTTCCATTTGGATAGTCTTTAAATCTATCAAACACCTTTTCAGCATAATGTTCTTGGGATAATATGTATCCTCCAGGATGTCTAGTGATTTTAATCCCTAGAATTACATCAGCCTACCCCAAATCTTTCATATCAAACTGTCCATGCAACATGGTTTTAGTCTGATTGATGATATCGTTGTTTCTGCCAAGGATAAGCATATCATCTACATTTTTTGCAGTCTTTGAATAAATGCACTTATCACTTTCATTTATGCTGAATCCATTGGACATCATTACGCTGTCAAATTTTTCATGCCATTGTTTTGGAGCTTGTTTCAGTCCATACAGCGGTTTCACCAGTCGACAGACCTTATGTTTTTGTCCTGATACAACATACCCTTCGGTTTGTTTCATATATATCTCTTCTTCTAAATCTCCGTTTAGAAATGCAGTTTTTACATCCATCTGGTGGATTTCCAGATTTTGTAATGCTGCAATGCTTACGAGATTTCTAATAAAAGTTATTCTCGACACTGGAGAATATGTATCAAAGAAGTCTAGACCTTCTTTTTGGCGGAAACCTTGAACTACAAGTCTGGCCTTGTATTTATCAATTGCGCCATCAGTTTTTAATTTGGTTTTAAAAATCCATTTACAACCGAGAGCTTTGAACCCTTCTGGTAAATCGGTTATGTAAAACGTATGGTTTTGCATAATGGAATCGAACTCACTTTTGACGGCTTCCTTCCAATAAGGTGCGTCTGGCGTAGACATTGCTTCAGTGAAGGTCTTTGGTTCGTTTTCAGTGAGTAAGATTATTAGAAAATCGTCACCAAAGGTTTTTTCCTTCCGAGCCCTTTTACTACGTCTGGGTTCATTTTCAGCAACTTCTCCATTTACTAGAATAGGAGTGCTTGCTCCGCTTGCGTTTCTTTCTTCCTTATTCCGCTTAGGGGTTAATTTAACCTTACAAGGAAAAATATTTTCAAAAAAGTACGCATTTCGCGATTCCATTATTGTATTTACATGGATATCTGGTATATCTGATTTATGAACCAGAAACCGATAAGCACTACCGTTGTGTGCATATCCAATAAATCTACAATCAACCATTTTTGGTCCGACAGTGACCTTTTTAGGAAGCGGTACTGCAACTTTTGCTAATCACCCCCACACTTTCATGTATTTGTATGAGGGAACCATTCCTTTCCATAATTCATATGGTGTTTTTCCCGTCACTTTGTGGGGAATTTTATTAAGAATATAATTAGAAGTCATTAAAGCTTCCCCCCACATGTTCTGGGTTACACCTGATTCTTGCATCATGGCATTCATCATTTCCTTTAGAGTTCGGTTTTTTTGTTCCGTAACTCCATTGGATTCAGGTGAGTAAGGAGCAGTTGTTTGATGAATGATTCCATTTTCTCTGCAGAATGCATCAAACTGTCCTTCGTATTCTCCACCTCTATCACTCCGAACTATTTTAATAGTTCTTTCGAGTTGATTCTCAACCTCTAGCTTATATTCCTTGAATTTATCTAGAGCCTCATTTTTGCTCTGTAACAAGTAAATATAGCAATATTTTGTACAGTCATCGATGAAGGTCACAAAATACTTTTTACCACCTCTTGTAGGTAAGTATTTTAAATCGCACAAATCTGTGTGGATTAATCCTAGAGGTTCTGTATTTCTCTGGACTTGTGGTGATGGTCGTTTTGTAAGTTTTGCTTGTACGCAAATTTCACATTTGTCTTTACTTTGTTTGTATTTTGGTATTAGGTTTGAATTCATTAATCGGTTTAACGATTTATAATTCACATGTCCTAACCGTTCATGCCAAATATCAAAAGACTCGACCAAATAAGCAACTGGAGCATTGTTATTAATAGAATTGTTTGTTACAACTTTTGGAACGACTATCAATACATTCATTTTGATCAGTCCAAATACACCCTATTTTTCTTAAGTACCAATTTATCAGAATGAAATTGGGGCAAAATCCAGCTTTGCTGAGGAGAGTGTCATAGATCAAATTCTTCCTCATGTCTGGAACATGCTTCACGTTGGTGAGAGTAATTTGATGTCCTGAAGTCAGCTTCAGGATTACTTTACCACGTCCTGCAACTTTGGATATTTGGGTGTTGCCCATCAGCACTTGTTCATCATTGTTGCATATTTGATAAGTGTTAAACATGTCCTTATCAAAGCATATGTGGGTCGTAGCACCTGTGTCGTACCACCAATCTAGAGGATTTCCCTCAATGGTGTTGACTTGGTCAGTCACAACGCAGCAGAGATCTTCCTCTGTCAGGTTTGCATGATGATGTCGCTTTTGTTTAGGCTTACTGCGACAAACATCTGCCTTATGACCCATCTTTCCACAATGATGACACTTTCCACGATACTTCTTTTCACCAGAAAATTGCTTCTTGAAGCTTGTGGAGCCAGAAGACTTGAAGTTCTTCAACTTGCTAGTCTTTTCCTATATTTTGCCTTTGCCTTTTGCCTTAAATTGTTCGGCTAGGTATGCTTGATACCCTTTTTCCTCATTCTTAGAGAGGCGAATCACAGCTTCATTGTGAAGCCTAGAGATCAGCGATTCCAGAGACATCTGCTTTCGCTTGTGCTTAAGGTAGTTTTTGAAATCTACCCAGCTTGGTGGAAGCTTCTCAATGGTGCAGTCAACGACGAATTGTTCAGGAAGAATCATACCTTCTGATGCAATCTCGACGTTGATCAGCTGCAACTGTTCAACTTGTTCCATGATGGGTTTTAAATCCACCATCTTAAAGTCTAGAAGCTTAGCAACAGCATATCTCTGAAAACCAGCATTTTCAGACTTGTACTTTCTTTCCAAAGCAATCCATAGATGCTTGGCTGTGGGATATTCCTTGTCATTGTTGTAGACAGAGTATAAGTTGTCTACCAGACGACTAAGGATCCATCCTCTGCACAGAAAGTCTGAATGCTTCCATGCATCAATACTGGATAGCGTACGCACATCCATATCTCCATCAAGAGTGATTGGCTTATCCTCCGTGAGGAATTTGTTCAAATTCAGAGATGTCAAATAAAAGACTATCTTCTGTTGTCAATTCTTAAATCCATTCCCATCAAAATTTTCAGGAAGGAGTCCACTGGTATCCAGTGCCATTTTTGGAGTGACTTGAGTCGTCTCCATCATTGCCATCTCTCTATTATTGAGAGTGTTCGCAGCGTTAGTTGTCATCTGTTTCACAAAAAAAACGATAGTCAAAAACTTGATTTAAACATTTGTTTAAAACAGTTAAACGAATCGCAATCTTGCTGTATAGCGTTCGCGGAGACGTCACAAGATCGGTCAATCTCTAAATCACGATCGATCTATCATATATGAAATCGTTCGATAGCGTTTTGCAAACTCGCCTTTTGAGCGTCTGCAGAAACGATTCAAGATCGTATAATATTCGTTTTGCAATCTCGCTTTTCAGCGTTCGCAGAAACGATTACAAATTGATTTAATAAAAATGAAAATCGTTTTTCTTAAATCCGATTGTAGCTATTTGCTAGAAGCGGATTTATTGAGTTAAGACTGTAGGAGCTGTAAAACCGGATAAGAAAATACGATTTGATAATTTGTGATATAAAGAGAAATCAATTTGTAAAAACACTATTTATAAAATGATTTTTTATGAAATCCAGAAAGGAGGCGAGATGTCTCTTTCCTTAACTCAATAAAGTGCCCGTAGTGTGGCGGTTTTAATACGCCTTTTGAATCCCAGGATACAACCTTTTATAGACCGATTCGCAACACTCGAATTCGGAATCTGCGAACACAGTATCTACGATATACTCAATAGCAAGAATTGTTTCTGAAATATAGAAACGAATATAAGAGAGATGAACCTTTTTCTGTGAATTTAGAGAAAGAAGAGTTTTTAGGGTTTTCGAGAAAATAGAATTGCTCAGGATATTCGGGATGCCCAAAATGATTGCTTTAGCTCTCTATTTATAGGGAAGAAGTGAATAGGGAGTTTTCGAGATAAAAATCTCGACTTTCAGCGAAATCGCGAAAATTCCGCAAGCGGTTATAATTGTTTTGACTGGAATATTCGCGGATAACGATGAGATTTTGAACCCGATCGATCGATCCAAATATCAGATTGATTGATCCTGTAGGGGATCGGTCGATCCGGAATGTACCGGTCGATCTTGGAATTTCACGTAAAACGAGATCGATCGATCTGGTTTAGATCGGTCGATCCCAAAAACTCACGCAAGCAACCATCCGTAGCACGCGATCGATCGATCCAGAAGAGGAACGACCGATCCTGGAAATATTCGTGAGGATGGATCGATCGGTCCAGTAAGGATCGGTCGATCTCATTTTCAGTCGCCAAAAAATAGGACTCCTCGACGACAAGACATTCCCAATTCCCAAAGCACGAGCACGAGCACGAGCACGAGCGAGCGGTGGTGGTGGTGCGCGCGTGTGGATCCCTTGGTTCTCTCCATAAACCACTTTGTAGCTTAGTGACTTTGTTCCATATATGTGCAAGTGGAAAAAGTTACTCCTAAGCAATTTGGGACTTTCTTAAGTTCCACTTATTCTCTAATGGGTCTAATTTTTAAGCCCATTTCATATTCACATTATCAACATGTTTCAAGCCTAATATGCTTAATAACATTTTGGTCCAACAGATAATAAGAGTCAAGAGAGTCTCTTTTAAACCTAAGCTTTCATTATTTGCGATAACCAATTCAAACCCATTGACCTCTGACCGATCCTCCACCTGTCCTTTATGCCTATTAAATGGATTTTGCTCGAGAAGAAAAAAAGAACTTCTTGTACAAGAAACACAAATAGTGAAGACCAATTTGTAAAGTATTTTAATTTGATTTAAATATCATGCATATATGCACTGCAAAAGTCATCTAAATATTCAAATTAAAAACAATAACACGGGCCAAAGTTTGTGATGATATATTGGAAACTTTTTTTTTGTTATCAATTGAATAGAGCCCATGATTTAAGAATATAATTTCAAGGAAAAAACAAAATTTCAGTGATTACACTTTCAGTGAAGATATTATGCTAATAATAATAACTCATAATTTTCTTTAGTAATGTCAAAAACTCGTTAGGGCTTAAGCTTCCAAGATAATATTCATAAACAGTCGCAAGCAATTCAAATCTAGAAAATATAGTTATACAGCAAGGAAGTTTCAAGATCAATCCAAGTCATCAAACAAGGAGAGAATGAGAATCATATGGCACAATGGTGGACACTTCTGAAATTCATCACATATGTATGAGATTCAAATCCAACACTCTGCAATATTAAATGGGATATCAAAGCCACTAAATTATGTTGACAAAAAAAATAAGTAGGGATAAATGGAATTTACCTGGCTTAAGCTGATTTCGTTGTTTCCCGAACAACGGCTAACTTAGCATGAAGACCACATAGCTGAAGATATGATCCAACTCCATCACAGATTCTCATATGCACAAATCCAGTTTCATGAAAAACATAAATTGGTGTTAGACGAAAAATGCAGAATGTGATGTTTTGAGATGCAAAGAAGAATCATATGCATACCTTCATGAACTCAAGTTTCAGATACTCAGCCATAGCATAATTACGGAAAAGTGTGGTGATAATGTCGGTTGGAGAGTAGCCTAGATCGTATAGCTGCTTCATGCCGTGACAAGCATCGTCCAACTTACATTCCAACACATTGCGAACCATGTTCCTGACGTGAAGCGGGTGAGGCTGGTCACAGACCTGAAAGAAAAAGGAGTAAACAAGTGGATATATCTATAAATTTATGTTGTGGAATCGCAGTGTTTCATCAGATTAGTGGATTAAGATTTTGTATCGAACCTTGAAGATGTTTTATTGTTTGATGATAGAGATTTATTTATCTTTTCGAGTTTCACGTGATAATACTAGACAGTATCTTCAAAAGTTTACCCAAATAATAGCTGCAAGTGCATATTTAATATCTCTTGTAGTATAAACGGGATCGATCTTCAGAGAAGCTTATAACTCAATAGATTATGAGAATTTATCTAAGCTAAGAGATTTCAAATTTGTTATGTTGGAATTGATCTAAACTAAATTAATTTATGGCAAAACAAATAAAATAGCAATTGAACTTAACTAAGAATGAATTATAAACGAAACAATTCAACCATGGATTAAGCGTTAGAATGACTAAGGGTTAAGATGAAGGTAAGATTATAAATCATTAATGTGTAATTTATATTCCCAGACAATGAGATTATAAGTAGATTAATACATTTCCATGTAAAAACTCTTATGCTTAGAATTTGATTTGATCAATTTCTATTGCAAACCCTAAAACTAAACATGTTTTAACATCTATATAATTTTTCATCAAATGCCCTAAACAACCACTTCTGCAGGCTAGGATCATAAGAATCACTAGTTAGACTATCCATTGAATTCACTTTCCTTTTTCAAGGGGTAAATTCTGTAAACCATAAATTGACTCTCCCGAGATCAACCTAGCATTAAACACATCTAAAAGTGATGGATTAAACAATTCTAGACCTAGATATCATCACAGGATTTAAATTTCCGTAATCATCTATCCTATCCATGGCTGAATCTAAAACATCTACTCAGACATGATAGAAATTACAGAGAAAACAATAATAAATGAGAAAAACATTATTAGATTGCAGAGATGAAGAGAGTACAAGAATCCTGAATAAAATAAATCTACAATTGTCTTACTAAACACCATAGATTGTTGAAGGCGGACCTAGAGATCTTTTTATTTTTTTCTCTCTGGGTGGCTGATAGAAAACGTGATACCCTTAGGTCTCCTAAAACAACCTATTTATAGGTTCTACCAAAAACTTATTTATTTGACAAAAACGAAAAAAAAGAATATTTACTGGGATCGATCGATCGGAGGAAGGGATCGATCGATCGGAGGAAGGGATCGATCGATTCTGTGATCCGTCGTAGAAATTTTGGGTTGATGGATCGATCGATCCAGACGGAAATCGATCGATCTAAACTTGACTGATTGTTCTCTCGCTTGTTTGGTCGGTCTTGGAAGTTGACGCAAAACTGGACGGGTGGTCGATCGATCGATCTCACTATGCATCGATCGATCGATCGCTTCTCTTCAAGAAATCATACGGATTTGATCATCATTATAGCTCATTCCTCCAAATGACATGTCCTCAATCGGTCCTGAATCGTTGCACTAGCCACGATATCCTCATGGACTCCAGAAAACGCTCCTATCTTGTTTTGTATCCTCTAAAAACAAAAAGTGAAAAACATCCTAGGACTCTAATGCATATGAACATATATGTGTCTTAATATATGAAATCTAATGGCTTAGTCATGTGAGTTATGTGCAAAATAATTGATTAAAACTATTAAAATGCAGGTTTATCAACTCCCTTAGACTTGCTTTTTGCTTGTCCTCAAGCAAATGACTAGAAATAGGAGAGATAATAAACTCTCCTGGAACTCAGAGCCAAGCCAAATTGGTCAAATATTCTGCTCAACATCAAAGCTAATAGCTCTAGAATGCAAGGTGTGCAAGTTTACTTAAAAATCTTAGTCATGCCCATCACAAGTCACCTCAGATAAAACCTTAATCTACACAATGCATTCATATCAACCAACTCTTTTAACATTCATTACATTATAAAACTCGTGAATCATGCTAGATCTTTCAATGAACTCTTTTGGCTAAGGGTAAGGTCAAGAGATAAAAATGATCTCTTCTTCCATAGGTTTTGAAAGCTAAATGTAGAGATCTCTCGAAAAATGGAATGAACTTTAGAAGAATGCTAAAGGTAAGCTCCAATAGATGCATACAAGACTAGATTCTCATCTACTCAAAGTATACCACACACTGAAAATCTGTACTTAAGCAAATATTGCTCCCCAAAATAATCATAATTCTACTCTTAAACAAGCATTGTTGCTCTTTTAATGTTTCTAAGATCAGTCATAAAACTTCCATTTAACTTTTCTTACTAGGAGAGGGGTTAATTCTAATCAGTTTAGCGGGTTTGGATTCTCTTATGGTTGGTTCTTGCTCTTTTTTTTGTTATTACTATTTTTAACTTGCTTGCAAGAACCTTTCTTCTAAACAGGAATTTTATCTCTCTTTCAAATACTATTTACTAGACTCTTGTCTCTTTCTTTTCTCATATCCCTTTCTCTCATGAAGTGTCTACCCTTATTATCTCTTCTTTATTTTTTTTAAAACCCATTAGTTACTGATTCATTCCTTCCTTTCAAGCTCCTACCTAGTCCTAGTTGGCCCAAAAAGAGTGAACCAAAATTACATGAGAAGCCAATCCTGTCGGTTCCTACCTAACATATTCTACCAAGTTCATTTCGAAAAATGCCTAAAACAGTCACTAATAGATAATATGGTTTGAACAAACGTTAGGATAAAGGCAAGGATAATCTACTTGGATCACAAAGAGTGGTAAAAAGGTAAAAGAAATACAAGTATGTATACGTGAAATTCATGAGTCCAAATCCGGTAATCTAGCATGATAATTCTAAATCCATATTATGTTCCAATAAATAAGAGATGACATCAAATCAAAGCATATTTTAACTAAGGATAATCTAAAACCAAAAACTCTAGGCATGGATCAATCTTATGTTTCAACAAGCAATTTATGCATCAGGTAACCAATAACTCATCCATTGAAACTAATAAAATGAGCAATAGACTAAATTAAGGTAATTTCATCATGGTTCCTTATGAAAATGCAATGCATAACTAAATGAATGATTAAAAATAAGTCAATAAAACAAATAAGTAAGTGCAAACAAATATCCTCTCCCAGATTTATTTTACACTGTTCCGGTATAAAAATAAAACCAAAGGAAGATACAATACAAAAGAATATAGTAGCAAATACAAAAGAAACAAAAGATAGAAAGGTTACTAAATCAATGGTCCTCGGGACTAATGCTGCGACTCTATCATAGGTGACGTCTGCGCCCGGGCTGTTGGGCATCTGAATCTGACTTTGTGTCATCTGTATCAGCCCGTGTTCCATGTCCAGAACATCAGGAATATTGTCTGTGGCTCCAGTAGATGCACCCGTCTCTCTAGTCTTCGGTCCCCGGAAGCAAGAAGGTGGCTGCGAACATCTGATCCTGGCTATAGTTTCCCACATCCGCTGCATCATCGAGTGAGACCTCCTATGAGACTCCACTACCCAGTCTCTGAACTAAGCATCAGTGACACCTGAGGAGTATGGTGGAAGATCATACTATCTCGTATACGGAGGAAGAACATATGCGTCTCCATGAGTTTCCTAGGTATGATGCGAGTAATAGTCCGAGACTCTGTCATCCTCCTGATGGGACTGAGAGGTAAATACTTTGGATGAGCTGCCCCGTTGTCGAGACCCAGTGTTGGGCTGATGCAGGCGCTCCGGTGGAATGTTAAACTCCAAGTTAGCCCTAGAGGTCAGGGCAGTAAAGTCACGGAGAGGGAACTTGCAGAACTATGTGACTCCCACGCGATCTTGGAACTGATAGATGTAACCGGGCTTGAGGATGCCATTATTCTGGAAGTACTTCTCATCAAAAAAGGCGATCTTGGGCTCGCTGGGTATGGATCTGAGATCGATACCATGGTGCATAAACAATAGAGTCAGTAGAATCCTGATCCGCTCAACTTTTTTGTTCACCGTGTTGAGGCCGCGAGCTTTCTTAGAGACGAGGATCTCCGCGAATATCGCACCAAGGTTTGTGCGCAGCATAGTCGGTGGCGGACTAGTGTAGATGGCATGTGTAAAAGATGGTAGTCCAAAATGAAGCAGCGTCAGCTCATCTTTCCTCATAGCTCCGGACTCCTCCTTGGCAAACACGATGTTGCCAATAATCTTCGCCACTACTCGAACCACGGGGTACCGAATGTGCGTCAGCTTAACATATCTGGACTCGTAGGCTCCCGAGTCTATCAAATTCCACAGCTCAACTACTTGTGGAAAATTTGAAGGCCAACTGAAGACCTTCTCAGTCCTATCAAACCCGTAGACATCGCAAACTCTCCAAAAGGAAATCTCATATAGGACTACGCTGGAGAAGTAGGATAACGTCCCCTCGCTAGCAGCTGGAATAGCTCCATTCTGGTATCTGAGCTCAGCGGAGGCAAAAAACTGACGCACCAACTCCGGAAACAATGATTACGTCTGATAGGCTATCGCGTCAAGTCCGAGTCTCTGCAGCAAGGTTCAAACCTCCTCTCTGATATCCATCCTCTTCAGTGTCCGCTCACATACGAATCGGGTGGGTGTCATCTCAATCCGCAGCAATCCGTTGTAGAAGGTACAGTGGTGGTGAGTCCACACCTCCCCATGTTTATAGTTTTGATACCGCAGATCCCGCTGCATCTCCAGCATAGTAATGTACGGGATCAGCTCTGTCCTCCAATCCTGTTCGTCGCCCGGATAGAATGGAGTGTTATACGGACTAGGCCAAGGAAATTATGTGGTCTCCAGGACATCTGGTTTCGGTCGGTGAGATGAAATGTAAGCAGTGGACTTGTCCCGTCTCCTGCGTGTCTGGTCTCCTCTAGCCATATCTGCGAAATTGATCCTTGATTGTCACGGTCTATTGTAGAAAAATGATCGATCGATCTCAAATACAATCAATCGATGCCAATATATTATAGAAATTGAAGACCGGCTATTCTGTAAAAACCCGATTGATCGATCCCTAAGAAGATCGATCAATCGTGACCCCAACGATAAACATAAATCTTGAATTTCGCTAATGTGAGCTAAATCTCCTAAACTATGCACGGACTATGTTCCAAACAGCCTAACAAATCCCTATTTAACATCCGTTTCTCCTAAAACACCATAAAATTCAAGATTTTATCGATTTTTCTAAATTAGGGCCAAATTGTAAATGAGGAGATTGAGAGTCATACCTTCGCAGATCGAGTTTGAAAGTTAGAGAAACGCGTAGAACTTGAAAAAATGATCGGATTACGCCCAAAATCACTTAAAACAGTGGAGATTTGAGGAAGTTATAGGTTATGAAATATTTGGTGTGGGGTTTATGTTTTTCGCGAGAGAGATGAGAGGAATAGAGGGAAGTATGATTTTGATCTTTTGTGGGAAAAATTGGGGTTTAAAAATCTGTTTGTCTGGTTTAATTTAAATGAAATCGACCCGGTTTACTTACTTGGGAGGCGATCGATTGATCCAAAATATTCACGGCCTTTTCTCCATTGGTCAATCGATCGATCGCGTAGGTACTGATCGATCCTATCAATTCACAGCATTTACACTTCTCAGTTGACCGATTCTCAGTTGACCGATCGATCCTAGAGGGACCGATCAATCTTTTTCTCCGGAGCAATGTCCTTCTTGATGGACCGATCGATCGTGTTCATGACCGCTAAATTCCTCATTTATGCGATCGATCGATCGTGTGTATGCAATCGATCGATCGTTGACTCCTTCATCTGTAGATCACAAAAACGAAAACTAGATTAGCACAAATAAATCCTAAACTACGAAAAAGCTGAAATATTTACGTAAAGATACGTGGATTGCCTCCCAAGAGCGCTTGTTTAACGTCACTAAGCTTGACGACCTAAAATTCGAGCTTATGCAGTGAGAGGTTTCGAGAGAGAACTCGAGCTTATCCCGTTGAACTCGGGAGAACTTGGATTTCTCGATTGCACTGTAATCTTTATTTTATTTATGGGTATATTAGGACTAGACATGAAAATCAATGTATGCAGTGATAAAATCATTGTACTCTGGGCGGAATTGAACTCGAGCTCTCATTGAAATCGAGTAGGGTGAGATGTCGAGTAGGGTGCGAAAGGAGTTGAAGCCGGTAAAACTAGTAAAACTAGTGAATATAGTTAAAGTTAAACTAGTATAACATGTATAAGTAGAATAACTAGCATAACTATGACAAGTAGTAAAAATTATATAAAACTAGTATAACTAGTACAACTAGTACAACTAGTAAAAATAGCATAACTAGTAAAAATAGCATAACTAGTAAAACTAGTATAAATAGTATAACTAGTAAAACTAGTATAACTAATAAATTTGCAAAAAATGGTACAACTAGTAAAACTAATAAAATTGGTAAAACAAGTATAACTACTAAACCGGTAAAACTACTAAAATAGTATAACTAGTAAAAAATTAGGATAACTAATAATATCGATTGCAATTTTGTATGGTTTTGGCAGGTGACAATGAGCAACAAGGTCATCATATATTTTAGATGTGGGGGTCTAATGTATAGCGTCATGATTAAATCATCAGTGGAAGATATAACTTTAGCGATGGTTGAAGATATGATATACAAGAAAGTTGAATTAGATGAAAGATAGTGAAATTGAAGTTGAGTTACATTCCATTGGTGGTGAGATGTGAGGAAACTTTTTTATATCTGATGATGAGGATCTCTGTATTAATCTAACATGTGTTGAAAGAGAACCGTAGATGTATGCTCTATGTGGAAGTTATCACTATATCAAATGTAACAGAGCAACTTTTGAAAGTGGGAGGAAGTTCTTTTGGTATGAACTATGAGGATAATGTCATAACTCTATATGTAGGCGATGAAGAAGATAAACAACAAGATGAGGCCATGGAGGATGAGGCCGTGGAGGATGAGGCCGTGGACGATGATGAGACTGTGGAGGATGAGGCCAATGAAAATTTGGATATGCATCATGGATATCTTCAGCTTGCACCTACTGTAGAATCAAGTCAGTTTAAAGAGGAATGGGAAGATGGTTTGAGTGTGGATATTCATCAAGAATTTCCAAATAAGAAGGCAGTTCAAGAACTGGTAGACAGAGCTGCATTTGTCAATTGTTTTGGGTATGTCATAAAGAAATCAGATAACCAGAGTGGTAAAATGTCGTCAAAGAGCTGTAAATGGGGTTTATGAGCTGCAAAAATAAGAAAGACATATATTTTCTCGATTAGAAGTTATACGAAGATGCATACATGCTCTCGAGCCAGTCAGAGTGACAGCAATCAGAAGAGAAAAGACACACCAGGATGGAAACTCTAGCTCCTAAAAGTATTATGGATCTTGTTAAAACAAAATTGGGTGTGAAGATATCATACTCCACTGCTTTGAGAGGGAAAAATAAAGCTGCCAGTGATTTGCGTGGTAGTCCAGAAGAAAGTTACAAGATGTTGTATAGTTATTTGTACATGTTGGAGAAGGTCGATCCTGGTACAATTACAAGTGTAAAAGTGGAAAAGGACAACAAATTCAAGTACTTATTCATCGCTTTAGTAGCTAGCATTGAAGAGTTTCAGGTAATGAGAAAAGTGCTAAGTGTGGACGCAACTTTTTTGAAAAAAGGATATGGTGCTGTACTTGTATTTGTCACAGCTCAAGATCCAAATCGTCATCATTATCCAATAGCGTTCGGCGTTTTAGATGGTGAAAATAATGCAAATTGGAACTGGTTTTTTGAGATGTTGAGAACAATTGTACTGGACTCGTCTGAAATATTATGTATATATGACATAAATACAAGCCTTATCAATGTCATAGCTACTGTGTATCTTAGCGCTCATTATTGTATATGACATTTGTCACAAAATGTGAAAGGTCATGCTACAAATGTCAATAAAGATGTAGTCGTATGGAGATTCATGGAGTGCAGTAGGCTTTATACAGATGTTGAGTTCATATGTGCTTATAGTGCTTTTGAGACGAAGAGGTAGGAAGAAATTTAAGAGATTTTTATCAGCTGGAGAACGACGTCCAAGAACGAGAAATAAAAGGTGTCCAAGACAAGGACTTGAATGGTTGTTATTTTAGATAACTGGTTTTGTTATATTTTATTTTTGGATAACTGTGTAAAACCGGTTTGTTGTTACATTAGTTGTATTTTATTTTTTAAATAACTATGTAAAACTGGTTGTCGTTACATTAGTTCTACTTTTTTTTGTAGATAACTGTGTAAAACCGGTTTGTTGTTACATTAGTTGTATTTTATTTTTTGGATAACTATGTAAAACTGGTTGTCGTTACATTAGTTCTATTTTATTTTTGGATAAATATGTAAAATTGATTGTAGTTACATTGCCACTATTATTTCGTCAAATTGGCTTTACAAACATCATAATTAATGTTAAAGAATTATAAAATTGGCGTTACATTACCACAAGTACTAAATTATCAAATCGTGCTTTATCGGTTTGTTATTATCAAATAATATATACAACATATTCCTTACAGTTTTGATGTCACTTTACAAATTGTAGTATACTTATGATCAAAAAGTTACATAAATGTAATTTTACAACATATGAATGCATAAAATATTTAAAAATGTAGTTAAAACGACTTTCTGCAAATGTCAAACTAATTAATAAAATTATTTGGTCAGGTAACACTAACTAATACGAAAAACCCAAAAAGTACTACTATATACAAAATTTGTACAACTAGTAACTTGAGTATAACTAAATGTAATTTTTTCCCACCCAAATTTCAAGTTTTTTCCCGCCCAATTTTCTATTTTGTTCCGCCCAATTTTCAAAAAAAATTCCCCAAACCGAAAATTACTCCAGTCTATAATGGGATTTGACTCTTTCATCCGACACACTTTTTTTTTTTTGACAAAAATTGAGGAATATCTATATCTCTCTCTCCTTTTTCCTATCTTTCCTTATTTTCTCAACTCATCTATCCTTCTCTCTCTTCTCTTTTCTTTTTTCTCTTTCTCTCTTCTCTCTTCTCATTTTCATTTCTGATCGTTCCAACCACATCACATGGATCCTAAGGATGAGAAGAAATTGAAGAAGCATATCGATATGCTTTACTATATGACTGATAGTGATGAAGGGATTCCAAACGGTTGTCCATGTGGTGGAAAAATAGTCGTTGTGGATACAACTGAAACCGAAACTGATCCCGGAAATAAATATTTTATTTGCGATCAGTTTGAGGTTAGAAAATCATTGCTCCTTTTTTAAAAATTTTTTAATATACATTATAAATCATAGACTTTTGTTGTAGGATGATTATTTGCATCGTAAGAAAAATTGGTTTAATGCTGTCGAAGAAGAGATTGGTAGGGTTAAGAAGGAGGTTGCTTCCCAAAATTCAAAGATCCAAAGCTTGGAACGACAACTTCAGAAAATGCTTAAGGAGTTTAAAGCTTTAAATGAAAAAGCTAGGGGAAAACTAGTCAAACAGATTCTATTTTGCTTCGATTTGATGTTGTCAAACTGGTTGTATTTTGCTTTGATTTGGTGTAAAATCGCTTGTATTTTGCTTTCTGCTTATATCTATTTGGATAACTATGTTATAGTTTTACTAATAACGCAAATAATTTTTTTACCTCTAACGGAAGACAAAAACCAGGAATTTCCCAAACAACATTCTCTTTAACCTCTCCACCAAAATGGTCCATGATGTGTGCAATCTCCCGAAGCATGTAATCAAAGGACAGCCTCCCCCAGGAAATGTCTTGTAAAATTTCAGATCATCCAGCTCTCAAAAAGAAAGGCTCCACTGACGGGGCATCAATCCTAACCTTTGTCTGTCCACCGATGATGCTAGACAAGAAGTATAGCACCAACATCTTCAGGCGATCCACAAAAGGCTGCATCTCAAAAAATTTCGCCTCCACGTCCGCATATCGGATAGTTGCGCCCGCCCCAAAATGCTTCTCCACAAGTCGCATACTACCCTTTTCCATCCACCTCAAAGGGTAATTACGGCAGTTCAAACCCGAAATCAATGCGTGTTCCTTTAGACCGTAGCAGATTGGAACACCATTAACCAGAAACCATGCTTCCTTTTTCTTCTCAATGCAGGAGTTCCGGAGGAGAAGCATCCACATGCCTTGAACCTTGTGGTTCTTGTCCTCCGGCATGTGGAATATATGCCTAAATTGTGGGTGCCCTTTAAACCAGTTCTCCTCCCTTTCATCCATTTTCAATGATCTGAGTACATTCAATGTTGATAAACAAAACACCTCGTCGATATCTTAATCTTCTTGTAGTACTGGTTTGGATGGAAATGCATGGCCAACGGTGGTATCGCCTCACAATCTCCAGAATCCTGCAACAAACAACATATAATATACCAATTATACAAAAAAATTACAATTTTACATTAGTTAAACATAGTTCTATCTATCGTAGTTTTACTAGTGTTACTTAATTATTTATAGTTTTACTAGTTTTACCCAAATAATTACATTTACATTAGTTTTAC
Source organism: Streptanthus diversifolius (assembly GCA_039880935.1). Taxonomy (NCBI): domain Eukaryota; kingdom Viridiplantae; phylum Streptophyta; class Magnoliopsida; order Brassicales; family Brassicaceae; genus Streptanthus; species Streptanthus diversifolius. Next base: position 2,978,888 of record JAXGFM010000008.1, read on the forward strand.
TAAAACTATCATAGTTTTACTAAAACAATTAGAGTTCTGCTAGTTTAACTAAGTTGTTTAGAAATTTACTAGTTTTACCTAAAAAATCAAAGTTACACTAAGTTTACTACAATGATCGCAGTTGTACTAGTTTCCCCACAGTTTTACTACTTAAGAATAAAACATTTACACAGTTTTACCTCCGTCGTTGCTCTTGCGCCGGAGCTTCCTCCTTCGTCGACGGTAACTCTTTCTTCTGCTTCGTTTCTTCCGCCCCCGGGACTTCAACTTCAGCGGGGACTCTGCCTGCTTCTTCGTTTTCTTTCGTCCCCGGGACTTCCTCAGCGGGGATATGGCTTCCTCCGCCTGCTTCTTCGTTTTCATCCGCCCCCGAAACTTCAACCTCAGTGGGGATATGTCTTCCACCGCCTGCTTCTTCGTTTTCTTCTTCCACCGAGACTTCAACCTCAGAGGGGCCTCCTCCTTCGACATTTCCTCCTTCTCCTACTTCTTCGTTCTTCTTCCCCCGGGACTTCAACCTCAGCGGGATATCTCTTCCTACTTCTTCTTCGTTTTCTTCCGCCCCGGCTCCTGCCAGATCGGCTCCTATTCCGCCTCCTTGTTCTCTCTCTTCCGCCCTGGAATCTTCGACGACTCTGTCTCCTTCGTTTTCTTTGAGTCTTTCTTCTTCCCGTGACTCTGGAATTGCTCCTTCTTCTTCCGCAATTGGCTGCCTCACTTCATTAGGGTCTTCAAAAACCACCATGGCAAGATTTAGGTTTTCTTCTTCGACGACCGTTGGAGATGGGAACCGCGAATCCACTGGCGGCTGAGCTTCCACATCCATCAAGGATGATGAAGAAGACTCACCCCGTTGTTTTGTTTTCCTAAGATGGTCCGTCGGAGTAACCGACTTGCGCCTCTTCATTTTTCTTGTATTCGGGGCCATCGAAACAACAATCCGAAGGAGCAGAGTTAGATTTCGAGAATCTGAAGTACAAATTGCAGAATTTAGAGATTAGTTCGAGACTAGTTTTACTGAGAGTTCGACAATCAAATCGAGAGAGAATCGAGAGAGAGAGGAGGGAGGGAGTTATTTAAGGAGGGAGAATAGGACACCAAAACTTTTGAACCGTTTCAAACCGCTTAAAACGGTTTTTAGACCCAATTGGATAATCCATTTGACACATGGTTTTGTGGATACTATCCATGTATTTTCGTAGATTTCATTTAAGTTTTTTTTTTGTATTTTCTCCCGTTTTATAATTTAAAATAAATGTTTAAAAACTCAGGAACATATGAAAAAATGAAATAAGATTGAGGGTATTTCAGACGATCTCTCGCGTAAGGGTCTCTGGAGTTGGCGTAAGGGTCTCTGCTGGCGGGCAAACGCAAGGAGAGAGAGATGAACGACGACAGGATTTTAGAGAGAGAGAGGCTTCAAATCGAGCAGATTCGGGAGCTTGATTTGGAGGAATTGCAGGTGGAGGAAGTCGAAGATTTTCGAGATTCCGACGAAGATGATGATGATGATCTCGCGGCATTTCGCGTTAACTCCCACACTCGTCTTTCGTGAGCAATCTCTCTTCCTCCTCTTTATCGTCTCACGATCACTTGTTACCTATTCTTCTTTCTACATTCAGTTCGTCCAACATTTGCTATTTCTAGTGACTTGGCAGTATTACCGGAACTGTGAGAGTGTATTCTCTACTTCGATTTTCCAGTTTTTGCAATACTTAGGTTTCGTGATGTTTAGTAAAATGTTGAAAATTTTATCGGTCCTTAGATCACAAATCTGCGAAACAGTACGTGATTTTCTTGCAGTGTGATGAATGATGCTTTTTGTTTTCTCTCTTGATGGCTAATAACGTTGGGTTCTCTGACTCGTCAGCGATAATCTTGGTGCTGATGAGCGTATGTTCAACCCAGATGTGGCTTCTTTACATACCTATCTTGGCGGTATGAATGTATCTCTCGTCTTGTGTCTTTCCGTGGTGTTTTCTTATACTTGTTACATTTGAGCTAACGGTTTAATACTGTTTATTCAGAGGTTGAGGACACTCAAAACAGAATTGCTTTTGTTGATGGAGGCACCGTTTTGAAGATCCCGCTTTTCTATCTTGAAGGTACTTTTAAATATATGCCGTGATGATTGATTTCTCCTTTTACTGGTTACATCTGTTGCTTTAGTCTAAGGAATTAGATGCACGTAGTTATTAACTAGAAGTACCATTTCTGTAAACAAAGTTTGTGTAAGACACGTATGGTGTGAAGAGTTTTCTGTCCTCTTGTAGCGTTTTGTAAGACCTTGACACTGCTGCTTTGCAATACTTCAGGAGTGGTTCTATTTCCAGAGTCCACACTTCCCCTTAGAGTTATTCAGTCTAGTTTCTTGGCTGCTGTTGAGAGAGCTTTGAACCAAGCTAACGCTCCATGTACGATAGGTGTGGTAGGTGACTTATTCTTTTGCTTTGATTATTTTGGGTTCGCTAAATGTCATGTTCTTTTCTACAAAAAAAAAAAAAATTACGCATACAATGTTTTCCTTTTATCTTCAGATTCGTGTTTACAGAGAAGGTGCTCGGTTCAAGTATGCCAGTGTTGGGACAACCGCAGAAGTAATCTTTCTATATTTCTTATCTCCTTTTTTGTTTCAAATGATTGTTAGATGAAGCAAAATACCTTTCAGGTTTCTTTTTATAAAACATTTATTGCTTGGTCTCATCTCAAGAAAGCTTCAGGCTTTTTGTGTGTACTTTCATTAGGTTCTTCTAGAATGGGTTGAACATCGTAAATTCAATTCATTTTGAAATAGTATCAGTTTAGACCTCTTCGAGCATCTGCCAACTGCAAACAAATTTCCACATTCTTTTATATATGATATCAAAGTGGGGTTGTGGAATCAGATTTGATTGGTTTAGCACTAACAAATCTGAAGAAAGAAATACATTTTACAATTGGAATCCTCGTTGATCAATCAAATTCTTGCCTAAAATTATGGACTTAGATTCTTTGCGCAATGTTTCTGGAGCTATGCTTAAGACAGGGGTTTTGATGTAGGAAGTTGGGAAATGGCGTGGCTGTTGTTTTATAACTTATCTGTGGGAATAGTTTTGATCTTCGTCTTCTTGCTATGGAACTTACTATTCTCGGTGATAATAACAGATACGACAATACCGTCGACTTAGTGATGGCTCATTCAATGTTATTACTCGTGGACAACAGCGGTTCCATTTAAAGCGTCGCTGGACTGACGTTGAAGGATTCGTAAGGACATTCTCTCGTATAAATACATAGGCACACCGCTTCGTTAGTAGTGAAATTGGGGAATATATCTTTATTTATTGTGAAATAAGCTATTTTCTCTGTAAACCCTTCTTGCAGCCTTGCGGAGAGGTCCATATTATTGAGGAAGATATCCCCCTGAGGACTCCCAGGGACGCGTTTGGGAAGCTGGTACCGATAAGAAACTTGCGAGGTCGCTGCCACTCGAGTAGAACGTCTATATCTAGACCTCATAGAGATACGGACGAACAGTCGGTAGCAAATTCTGAAGAAAGTTTTGAAAGTGGTCTTACTCCGTCAGAGAAAAGACTTCATTATTCAGCAGTTGACTCAATAATGGATGACTGGACGAGTAGCGATGATGATCAAGTAGTCAGCACATCTGATATCCAATGTAGTGGATCTCATGCACACAGCTCTAGGTCCATTGAATATTCTGGCGAAGACGACGAAAAGGAAGATGGGCAATCTGCTAATGGCAAGACGACTCTTGTTTTACACGGGAAAGGTCAGAAGCAAAATAGGCTGACAAGTTTCCGGAAAAATATTGATCTAAACCGATTCCGTATGGCCCCAAGAGCATTTTGGCCATTCTGGGTGTATCGGATGTACGACTCATATTATCTTGCTCAAAGAGCAGCTGGTAAGTTCCTTGTTTGGTTTGATCCTTTTCTACTTTTGGCACATATATTAAGAGTCTGCTAATGTAAATATAACATGTACAGATCTGTGGAAGCAGATAGTTGGGGTTCCAAACATGGAGGCTATAGTGTATAAACCAGATATTTTATCCTTTTTCATTGCTAGTAAAATTCCTGTCTCTGAGTCAATTAGACAAGATCTCTTGGAGATTGACGGAGTCTCTGACAGATTGCAGCGAGAAATAGAATTGCTTGAGAGTTTTGATCGTGTTCGATGTAAACACTGTCAGGTAAAATATGTGGGAGCATGGTACCATCATTTCTGCTTCCTCTCCGTTGTGTATGTGGTTTACTGATATGTTTTCATATTAATGCAGACTGTCATTGCAAGAAGAAGTGACATGTTGGTTATGTCTAGTGATGGTCCTCTAGGTGCCTACGTAAACCCACATGGTTATGTGCATGAGATAATGACCTTTTACAAAGCAAATGACATAGCGCGTAGCGGTAGACCTGTTAAAAAAGACAGCTGGTTTCCTGGGTAAGAGCTTTTCATTGATATTTGTTTTTATCATTTTTATATTATAATCAGACCTACTTCCTTCACTATACTTATCACTTAGTTGATACCTCAATACTTTATAAATGAAGCTGTATCACTATTATTCGTCCTAAGGGAGCATCCGAGTTATGTGATCTAAAAACTAGGTTTGGTTCACAAGAAGCGAAATTTACAAAGCATTAGCATATAAAGAATCTGGCGCAATATGTTGTAAGTAAACCCTTTAGATTAATTGGTCATAGGGGCTGATTGGTTTAGAGCGTTTGCGAAATCTGTGATAGCTCAAGTCCATAATGACTCTTATTTATGTCTCTTAAAACGACAACAGGTATGCATGGACGATTGCAAACTGTGCAACCTGTGAAACCCAGCTGGGTTGGCTTTTTACAGCGACAAACACGAAGCTGAAGCCATCGTCTTTTTGGGCAGTTCGAAGCTCACAAGTCGCAGATGACATGCGGTGAAACACTATTATATCAGGTTTCACTCAATCCTCGCTACCAAATTACCATGTAAAGGTCTCTCTACCTTAAAGTTCCCCAACCGCTGCCATCCTAGTATCCTTTATGCTGATGAATATTACAAAATAGCTTGTGATAGCAGAAGCGGACTAGGATACAGAGATTCTAAGGTAGTAACAAAACAACTCGAGGATTTGATGTTATTCATCAAATATGCATAAATACATTATACAATGTTATACACATGAGAGCAAGATATGGTGGAGTAATCTTGGTTAGTCTATGAGTATAAATAGTATTGCTGGGAGTAAACCCATTACAAGTTTTCACGTGATTTGGCGCTGGCGAGCGTTTCTAGTTTTGTGAAAAAACGTCACTCTTGAATATGGACATATCGACAAATGTTTGCTATCTTTTCGAAACAAAGTAAAGGTTGAAGAATGACTTGTAAACATGTATCGTGCATTATGGGCTTGCAACATTCAAAATGTGCCATGGCTATGCCACCACAAATCATTTGAAGTTCTCCCGTAAAGGCTTATCAACTAATCAAACAACTTCACAAGTTTCTCAGACAAAACTAGAGATTCTAACTTTTTTTTTTTTTAACAAACGGAAAATCAAGAATGAACAATAATTTTGTAAAATTAATTTTGTAGACTGCAAGAAACACATTTTGCTATTATTATTCAGATGGTCGTTACTCTTCTACTTTTCACATCATTCTTCAAATAATAAGACCAGGAAAATATGAGAACTTGGATACAAGCAGCAGCAGCAGCAGAATAACAGTAGTAAAGACGGGACGCCGTATTCTCCACTTAAGTTTCAGTGTGTCAGATTACAATAAGTGCTGCAACGAAGGGAAAATAAATGTAAGGAGAAATAACCTACAACATGTCAACTTAGAACTGGTAATATGTGTGGCAATCTCAGAAAACAAATCATTACATTTCTGGAGAAACATTGGTCACTAGAAGCTAAAGATGACGATCAAGTTCTTGAACCCAAATGCCACAAAATCAGTTACTTTCTGTTGGATTCCTCATAACCAAAAATTTCAAAGACCCCTTTGATGGCTGTATTCCTTGGTTCCTACATGAATAGTTTAAAAAGCATATGCGAGTAACACAACAAAATCAAAGATATAACTATGAAGGTAGGTACGATAAATTATCTTGCTTCACCAGAGAGTTCCATCTTCATTACTGCCACATACACTCAAACCCATGGCTCTTCATTCTAATAAGATTAAATTTTTATTGCAAGATATATCGAAGACTAGACTATCCTTTTTATCTAATAAATTTAAACTTGTTTCCTTAAACAAGTCATTCAAGTTGACAAACAGTCGATACACTACATTACAGCAGTAGTGAAGTACATCTTTCATTCATCCTTGCTAAAATATTCCCCTAAGCCCATAGCATCACTGATCACAACGGTTTTTCTTTCACACTGAGCGGATGTAGGGCAAAGCTAAATTGAGTTGCATTCCTAACAAAAACTAGAACTTCATGAAACAGTTCGACCGTAACATATAGATGAAATGTAAAGATTCTTGCTCCATTTTTCCTGCAGAGAAAAAAAAAAGAAGAAGAAGAAAAGACTAGAAGTTCACCCCCAGGAAGACGGAAAGCCAAATAACAATAGCAAAGAAATAAGAGACCAGCACGAAAACCTTGACATGATTACTAGGAAAAGCAGAGGTTCTAAGAGTCTCCTGTGTCTCGTCGGTAGGCTTCCTTCTTGGCACACTAAGAACAAAGGCAGCCTGATCCCAAGTTGCAGCAATTGATGTAATTCGGTAGCCATTATCCCATCGACGATGTATACCTTCGCTAGGGTACAGAAAATCTAGTTCTACAACCTGCATCACAACCCCCCCCATATAATCATGATGTAACAATTCCAAGTGATGCATGCTTCAATTCAAGGCAAAACCGAAAACACAAAAAAAAATAAACTTCACAAGACCTGGTCTGAAAAAGCAGCTCCACGAGACATTACAATCCCCCATTTGCTTCCAGCAGTTGCCATTGATGTAACATAAAAACCTTCCCTCCACTTTTTATTTATCCACTTGAAGGGAAAAGAATCACTGACTTTGTAGGATTGCTGTAAATACGGGGTCCCTGAATACAAAAGATGAAAGCTGTGAAAGAAAGATGAAAGGGAAAAATTGTTACGCCTGCATTCAAAGATATAGAACATTACCCTTCGACATAACAACAACTGAGCTCCCGTTGTTTGCTCCTGCTACTGCTGTAATATAGTAATTCTTCTCCCATTGTTCCATAATCCATTCCTAAAAAATATAGAGCAAATGGCAAAATGCACATGTTGGAGAATGTCAGAATGGAAGTGATAGAGGCAGTGCAGACATGAAAAATTTGGAAAGATTACCCGAGACTATTGAATGAAGCTACCTTGTGGAGAAAGCTCGGTGAGAGCTGGTATACTTGAGCCGTACAGCCAGTTCCTGCATCCATGATCACAGCCCAGAGATTTGAGCAAGAAGCCACACTGCTGATAAATAGCCCATCGTCATTTCCTTTTTCAATGTGCTGTGGGAGCCTTATATCAGCAACATTGTAATGATATCTGCACGAAGATAAAAGACATGTCAGCTGCATGTTCATCTACATACATTTCAACAACTATCAGTACAATCCAAGATAGCACCTTTGCTTCATTGGTCCGTGAGCACTGTAAATGCTGATCCATTGTGTCGCTGGCATTCCCAATCTGACCTTTTTTGTTGGTTGTTCGTCCTCCTCATCCATTGTCAGCCTCCCCCTCTTTTGACCTACTTGATGTATGAGCTTCACACCAGACAAAAACGAACAAGCTTTAGGATTCTAAATAGGACCTAAATAGCAGAACCTTAGAAAACATGTTATAAATGATATATCACTAATTTACCTTCTGTGCACCATCAGTATTTATTGGCCTAATGTCTGGGTTTGGGCCAACTATTCCATCGAAAAGGGAGATATATTTAGCATAGTCAGGCTCTTCATCAAACTTCAAATTGACCACATACTCAACAAATTCACGAAAAGGTTGGGGGCAGAAGCAGCAAAGAGTTTCAGGGGAAGTAGCCATCTTCTTCTTGCAAACAAGGAAGCCTTTGTTCTCTCCCTAAAACCACATAAAAAAAATCAATTAATGATTGGCATGGAAAAATGCCAAGAAGAAAAAAAATTCAATAACGATTAGAGTCCCCAACCTGGTACCCTTGCCATGGAAGCCTGCTTCGAAGAAGGAAAACAAGAGTGTAAGCAAGAGATTCCAGGTCATCCCTCCGACTACAAGTTCTCCCAAGATGAGCATGTACGCTAGCATAACGTACCGTTCCTCTGAGAATGCAGAAGCCAACAAATTAATAAGTCACAAAAGACTGAAGTCCCTAATAAGAATCAATCTCACACGCTTTTTGCCTAGCTAAATCAACTAACCTAAAAACATCAGGACGCTGATCATATTCAACATGTTGCCCAGTAGCATTATCACGCCATCTGATTGCTGCAAGATCAACGGATTGGATAAGCAGCACAAAGACAGCAAAGTACACTAACTCTTATTACAAAAATTATACCTAAGCCAAGGTCTACAAGGAAAAGTTTTTTCTCTTCAGGAGTTCCAGGAGGCCCAAGGAGAAAATTCTCTGGTTTAACATCACCATGCACATATCTGCCGGGGACAGGAGCATTGGTTAAAGAAAGAGATTTGCAGTTGCAGTACCACAGTCACCAATAATAAAAAGTAAAAACAAAATTACCCCCTAGAATGCATCTTTTCTAAAATGGATATTGCCTCAATCGCAATGCATGCAACCATCTCTGTTGACATCCTGGAATGTATAAAACAAACAAAGAATCTGGTGAGTAGTGAGTACCAATATTAAAAGGGCTCATCTCAGGAAAATAACCTTATCAATGGTTTATTAAACAAAATCTCAGATGCTACCAAATATAGTAAATTAGGTAGAATACTAACGCTTGAGAGGTGCTATTCCAAACATCCCATAAGCTAGGCCCTAGAATATCCATAACCTGGATGAAAGATTAAAAACTGTAATCAGTCACACCGCAAGTGGCTATGAATCAAACGTGCTCTTGTTCAAACCAAGCTAAATTCAACATACCATCACATAAAAATCGCCTTGTCGACCTTTAAAATGAACTCGTGGCACACCATGACTGCCACCAAGTGCACTGGACAAACAAAAGAAAAGCATACATTAGATATCCCATCCCAACAATAATTGAATAAACCAATTATTCAAACACGCAGAAGAATCCGTAGAGCTCACTTGTAAACTTGCCACTCATACGGTGGCCCATGGTTACATCCTTTGCTGCTTCTGTGCTCAAACTTCAAAGCCACCTTGAAAAGTAGACACATCAAAATACAAAACCATTACGAACTTGAAAGGAAGCTGGTAAGTTTGGAAACACAAACAACAAACCTCCATAGCTCCCGGGCCAAATCTAGTATTAACAGTGGCCGCACCCATCTTTCGACCAACATAAACTTGTCCAAAACCTCCTTTTCCAAGTTTTCTATCTAATTTGTACATTGGGGAACCACCAACCTGAATCTGTGGCAGCAGCAAACATATATAACCAAAGAGTCAAATCAAATCATCTTACAGCAGAAAGTATTAGACATTTACGAGAATCAGACATGCCCGAAGTTAAGAGCTTTCTCCTAATCAAGCGCATCACACACAATGCAAGGAACAATAGACCAAAAGGTACCAACTTGTATAAAGAACAAAAGTAACAGAGGAAAAAAGCTTACACCTTTACAGGAAGCGGAGGAGCGTTTCCTTCATCGTCAGGCAAAGGTGCTTGACCACCACTGTCAAATTCATCCATCTTCTTGTTATCACCAATATCTTCTCTCAAAACCCTAATCTGTTCTTGTCCCTCTCTTCCTTCAGTCTTCACTAACAGCGTCGTTTCACTTCCGCGCTTCTCTGCTGCTACGATAGCTTCCTTCTTCTCACTCCGATCCTCCGCCGCAACTCTCTTCTGCCGCCTCGGGTTTCTCCTCAAAGCAATTGACTTTTGTTTCGGGTTCTTCTCCGCCCGATCTCTGCGTGCGTGGCTACGCAGCTCAGGCATCATACGTCTTGTGGTCGAAGTCCATGGAAAGATCCAAGTCAGTGAGAAAGAAACAAGCTTCCAGAACCATCGACGGGTGATAATCTTGTTCTACGAAAAGAAGTGGAAATAAGGAAGAGACATAAAGAGATGAAGAAACTGAAGAATCTGAGAGATGTAATGGGAAAGTTTTGGAGATTTCTCTGAGACTTGGTGAACGAATCGAAGGGAAGCTGATCTTTTTTTACCTTGTACTTTCCTTTAGCTTTTTTTTTTTTAACACACAAATACTATTTTTGATTAATGTTATCAAATTATAACATGACTCCAATATATAAAAATTTTCTCAAAAGCTGTGGTGGAAATCACAAAACACAAAATCACAAACTAACCATTAGCTAGCCAAATGTAATAATTTTTTTTTACTGCGATTATAAACATTCCCAAATTTTGTCTTCTTCAAATCTGAGTCCGCAGTAGAGCAACCATCACAAAAACCCGATGAAATGGATAACACTTAGATCCTCAAAAGCGCAACCTAATAGCGCCAGAGATGAAACCCACACAAAAGCCATGTATTTTGTCAAACAATCAGAATCCGACAATCATAAACAAATCACAAAACTGAGAGTTTTAGCCTCGGAGTCCAATCTTCAAAACTCCAAACGCACAAAGACCAGATCATATGAAAACACCCAAAAGCGCAAACGTCAAAAGTTGAACGTCAAACGCAGGTTTCAAACGTAGTCCCCAAACGCAGTTGCCAAACATCAGAACGCAGAATGCTGCGATTGTCAAATCGCCGATCACCACAGTCATAAGAAACGCACGTCGCAGCGCGCTATCAACGCCCGCCGCCGAGCATTTTTAGATCCCAAAAGCAGCCAAACGCCGAACACAAACGGTTGGTGAATCTGACCGATAAGCTTTGAAGGAATTCCACCACCAAAGCGACCCACTGTCACACTTCGCTGCTTCACCACTCACCGAGCTTCAAAACACCGCGGCACGAAAGTGACTCCGTCTCTCAGCGCAGAAACCCGACCCTCAGATCTTCCCTAAAGACCAAAGCCCAGATTTTCATGGAAGAGAAAGAAATCAGCACTAGGAGGGTGTTGATAAAAGAAAAAAAAAAAAGAGCTCTCTCACGACACCGGATGAGACCGGATGCCGTAGAGACAAACTAGATCTTGTTTGAGGTGGCTGTTTGAAGAAATTGGGGTGTTAAACTTTTGAGAGAGAAAAAAAAGACAAACAAAATTGTATTTTCCTTTAGCTAAAGGAATGTTAATTATATTCTTTTCAATTTATTGGTTTTTTCTTCTTTACACCATTTAATCTATAGTGTTTTTTTTTCATTTACACTATAAATATGATTAAAGTGGATAATCAAATCTTCAATTCATGAAGAGTGAGATTATGAATCTATAGTTCACCAAATCTGAGTGAGTTCAAAGGTTTTTAAACAAGTCTATAAGTTGGAATATTTCTCGAAAATTTGAATCTCTTTTCGATTTAGCCATACTATATGTATTTTCAAAAAAAAAATGAAATGATCTATTTCATTTCATGATACTTTTTATCTCCAAAAGAAAAAAATCTCAGGTTTTTATAAAAGCATGAGATTTGTGATTATGATTGGATAATCTCCTTGAGCTGCTCGAATGAAATGAAGTCTGATATGAATGTGTACATGAAGACTAGAGTTGATTCTATTCAAACTCTTAGCGTGTATCAAGTTCTTCGCTTTAATTTTGCTCAAATCTGAATTATGGTGAGATTTTAGAAATCCTCTTTTCCATCCTTTACATGGAATATCAAAGTTATAGTTGATACCATCTCGTATCTGCAAATATTGCCTCATTCTATAAGTTATTATCACCCTGTGAGAAACTCTTAAATGCTTAAAGATTAGGGAGGAAACCATGGTTCTATTTTGGGTCTATCTGTTTTGCAGATGATACTCCATAAATGAAAGTGGCTTCAATCATAATATCGCTTTTGACACCTTGGATCTGTTGAAAAACTATGATATTATTTAATATTCTGAATTAACTCAAATAAGTTATAGTTGATAGATATATTGATTATTTTTACAGCGGTAGATTTGTATCATTTATCAATATGATAGTAGACTTATATGTTTACATACAATGGTCATAGACTTGTATGATGTTATCTAATGATGGTAGACTTTTGTATAATTTGTATAATATGTATACAAACAAATTTATAATTCAAAATGTCTAACGCCGATCGATATAAATATACCATTATTTAAAAATAAATCTACCATCATTTAAAAAATAAATCTACTATTATTGAAACAAAAATACTTTGTCAAAAAAAATATTTTAAATTTCTGATCGCAAACGCTGGTTGTAAAGTTACAAACAGAAATCGCAAATATTGATCACAAATCATAAAGTATATTTAAAATACCAATCGTAAAAGTTGATCCCATAATCAGAAATGCTGATCACAAAAATACAGATTTTAAATTTTTGATTAATTTTTTTAATTATTATTTTTATTATTTATTTATTTTTGTTGTTAAGCGCTTTTTGTTATTAAAATAAAAACTATTTTTATAAGTCTTTTACACTCTAAGTTTCAACTTTCAAAATCTGAGAAACTTTTTTAGTAATTATGCATAATATATGCATTATTTTTTCTAAATTTTATAACATTTTAAAATTTTGACAGATTTTTTATAATTTTTTACTTTACATTCTTGTTGAGGTGACTTAATGTGCGATGGTAAGTTAGTAGTAGTGAATATCTCAAATGTACTTGGTTTGAAGAAGAGTTCTGACTTTTATTAGTGCTTGATGTATAAAAACTAGATAAATTTGGATAAAATGACTTATATTATACCAATGACTTATATTGTATCACTTATTATTAGAATAATTTTTGAAAAAAATGTTGGTTAAAATATCTAAAAACCTACATAGTTGTTACAATTTACAAATTTGTTATTTAATAAGAAAATCATGAAAATTTTAGTTCCATATCATATTCTCTCTGTTCCACATAATAATTTAACATTCATATTATTTTTATACTCTATAATGATTTGTTAATAAAATTTAATATCCTATCCCATAATTTTATTAAAACACATTTAGTTTTTATTAGAAACACATAATTAGTACAATATTATAGATATAAACCATAAAACACATATAATTAGTGAAGTATACAATTAGAAGAGTTTTGAATATTTTGATGTTAATTATTAGAATCCATATCTTTAAAAGACTGATTCTTTTGTGTGACCAAATTAAATAAAATAAATCTCTATTTATAACATTTCAAAAATGATGAATTTTGGTATGAAAATAAAATATATAATTTTTCATTTATCAATAAATAGTCAAGTTTAAAGATAAGGGTGAATAAGATAAATACAAAATCTAGATATTCAATAAATAATTGACAAGTGTCAAAAAAATGAAAGAGATTCACGTCTGAAACAGTCCACATAATAAATCTGCAACAGCGTTATAAATAATTTTGCGATAACTATAACAAAACTGCGAGAAAATAAATATGCGACAATATAAAAAAAATTTACAAAATAATTATGCGGTAAGTACAACAAAATTGCGATAAAATACATTTGCGATAACATAAAAAAATTGTGCAAAACTGTTATGCTATAACTACAATAAAACAGCGAGAAAATAAATATGCGACAACATAAAAAATTCTGCAAAACAATTATGTGATAGTTACAACAAAACTGCGAGAAAATAAATTTACGACAACATAAAACAATTATGCAAAATAATTATTCAATAATTACAATAAAAATGCGAGAAAATAAATCTGCAAAACAATTTTGCGATAACTATAACAAAACTGTGAGAAAATAAAACTGTGATAACATAAAAATAATTTTGCGACAACTTGAGAACAAATCTGCAAAAAAAAACTGCGATAACATAAAATAAATTGCGAGAAAAATTATGCGACAACATGAACACGGTGGCAATATCGTAATAAAATTTTTCCTACAACATCCCAATAGAGATACGACTCGGTTTTAAAAAAGTGAAATATAATTTAATAATTAATGAAAGATGTAAGATATATAAGTAAACACATTTAATATATAGGTGATTATAGTTATTTATGGTTGCTAATGGAGTTTGATGGCTCATTTATGGCACAAGCTTTTAAAGACAAGTATTATAGGAATTCCAATTCCACTCTGATGGAACTTATCCTAAATATTTCTAAATACAAGTATGTAGAAATATTCTTTTGGTGAGATCTTTGGTTTATGAAGTTATGTTCAAAAAGACTTGGATCAAAGTATTCAATTTTTGTATGGAATTACTCATAGCTTCCATATAATGTACCTATGCCGCCTCCAAAAAGTGAACACATTCCCCATCCTAATATTACCATACATATATCTTGTTAAATCAATCTACTATGAATCAGTTAATAAAACCAATGAACATGTAATTTGAAGATGCTTAGTGATCCCGTAAATCAGCCTGCATATGTTTATTCGTAGTATACCAATTAGCATTGTACAAGAAAAATAAATTAGGATAAAAATTAATATACTTAATATTTTATCAGTTTTTAATATAAATATTTATATGTTTAAATAAGAAAATAATTGATTTTTTGGATAAATATTTTTGTTTTCTGTGTTTACTGATTTTTAAAAATATTTACAAAAATATAGATGTTTTAATCGAAAACAAACTGAAAAATGATATTTTGAGATTTAACAATTTTTCAACACCATAAAATTTATATTAAGAACTTCTCACTATCTAATTTTTTATATATATTTGATCACAAAATAGTTGAGAACATTAGATTTCTTTTGCAACTGATTATAGTTAATCATCGGTCACTGACCATACACAGGAGATTTGGTTGTGGCGTATATATTCCAACTAATGCTTTATTTTGTTGATTTACTAGTACGTTTTTAATTTTTTAAGAAAAATTTCACACCAGCAAAAACAATTATAAATTATGATTTTAATGTTGTGTGAATCATGTTAAACATTAGATATTAAAATTATTAGGTTAAGTTGACAAAACAAATTTATTATTTTAAATTTTTTTTAAAATAAAAATATTATTTTGGAGAAACTATGGAACTTTGCTTTTATCACTTATGTATTTAATATTTCCAGAAAGGAATAACAACAACAGTTGCCAAACGCGTAGATATCAAGATTCAAGAGCATATCATTTGTCCATATCTTCTCATTCTATTGCCATCAGCTTTAAGGGCTGAGACTCCCTTTCTTTTTCTCACGAGACGAATCCATACCTGTAAGGTAATTAAATTTCATTCTCCAAAATTGTTAATACATATGAGATTGTTAGATAGATGTAATATGATAATAAATATATAATATAATCTTGATTTCATCTTTTCTTTCTATCTAGATTCTCTCTCTTTGACATGGAAGAAGTTTCAAGCCAAGAAAAATGGCAAGCGAAAGTATCAGTTACGCTAACAAAAGCAAAGCCTAACCAAATCTGGCCTCTCTTTACCGATTTCTTCAATTTCCAAAAGTGGCTCCCAACGCTCGCCACGTGTCACGGCGTCCATGGCATCAACGGTGAACCCGGCTGCATCAGATTCTGCTCCGGCTCCTCCATACGGTGCAACGGCGTAGAATCCACCGCGGGATGGGCGAGGGAGAAGCTGATGACCGTTGATCCTGTGGAGCGTGTGATGACATACGAGATAGTGGAAAGTAACATAGGGTTCGAGTCTTATGTCTCGACGGTGAGGATATTGCCATGTGACGTAGATAGAGACGTTGAAGGTTGTGTGATTGAGTGGGGGTTCACCGTTAATCCCGTTGGAGGATGGTCTCTAGATGATCTGGTGAAGAAGTATGAGAAAGCACTTGGACTAATCGCCAACAACATGGAAGAGGCTTTGACAAGAACATAGACTTCTCTAAAAAGTTGTTGTAAAACTGAAGAGCAAAATTATCAAGATGCTTCTTCTTCTTTTTTTTTTTTGTCTAATCATTTGAAATTTTATTAATAAATTCAGAACTGATAAAATCGAATCTCAAAAAACCCGGTTTAACCGATACACATCTTGAATTCATTTGCTGTCGGTTTAACGTATACAACTCCGGAAACAAAAACACATAAGATAAATTTGACAAGAAACGAGATTAAACTAACATAAAAAAAACATGTTGTCACCGCTAACTAGAATAAATTACAATAATCAATTCTGAATTTGATAGAAGTTAATCTCCTTGCAATACCAAAATCTAAGGATTAGATATTTAAAAGTGTATGTTGAAGTTAAGACTGTAAAATGCTCTGTTTTTTTATCAATGTAATCAACTAACAAGTAGTTTTACCAACTACATTTTGCTTCAAGTAACTTGACCATATCAGTTTGCATATTTAGATTGGTTTGAGGACAAATTGGCTATTTTCAACACTTTCCACTAGCTATTTTGTTACTTAGACCAATTTTTCCTAGAGAAATTTCAAGTCGTTTGAAATAGAGAGCTTTTGAAAACATGTCCGCCAGTTGATCCTCACTCTTGCAGTAGAGTAGCTAAATATCCTTGTTCTTCTCATATTCTTTACCAGATGGAACTTTATTTGAATGTACTCGGTTCTCTTGTATTGCACTGGATTCTTTTCAATGGTTATAGTGAACTGGCTGTCGCAGTAGATGAGCACTCCCGCTTGAGTACATAATCGTAAGTTTTAAGGAGTCTTCTCAACCATATTGCTTGATTTGCAGAAGAACATAATACCATATACTCAACTTCAGCAGTGGATTGTGCAATGGTGTCTTGTTTGCTGGTTTTCCATGAGAAGATAGATGATCCAATGCTGAAACAGTACCCTCTTGTGGACTTTAGATCTTATAAACATCCCTCCCAATCACTATAAGAGTATCCAATAAGCCTTGGTTCCTTGACTTGAGTGAATACCAATTTAATATCTAATGTACCTTGAATGTATATGGAAACTCGTTTAGCCTCCTTGAGCTGCTTGATTGTTGGTTCTTCAAGATACCTGGACAGATAGGAAGCAGAGAATATTAGATCAGGTCTTGTGTATATTAGATACACCAAGCCTCCCACTAGATTTCAATAGACTTTGGAGTCAACAGGTTCTTCTTCTCCATATTGAGGTTGCTCTTGTGAAACCAATGGGGTTGTCGTGATCTTGCAATCTTACATGTTGAATTTCTCAAGTTATCACTATGCATACATGTTCATAGATAGAGAGATTTTTTATTTACTCTGAATAATTTTCGTTCCTAGGAAGTAGTTTAACAAGCCTAGGTCAGACATCTCGAATTCTCTTTTCATTGCTTTCTTGAATTCTTCCACCATATGTTCATCATCCCCAATTAAAATGAGGTATTCCACGTAGATACATATCACCAGAAGCTTCCTGTTCTTTTCTTTAGTATGGAGAGCATGGTCATTGTCACTTTTCTTAAAGCTTTGTTCTTGAAAGAATTCATCACTTCTCTTTAACCCGTATAAAGATGTTGAGTGTCTAAGGACATGATCCTCCTCCCCTTCTTATTCGAATCCTAATGGTTGTTCAACATACATTTTCTTCTACTAACTGACCGTTTAGGAATGCTGCTTTCACGTTGATTTGATAGAGTTTCCACTTCTTTTGGGCAGCAACTGCAAGTAGTAGCCTGGTGGTTTCATGTCTTGAGACAGGTGTAAACATTTCTAAATAGTCGACTCCATGTTCTTGAGTGACTCTTCTGGCTACTAGTCTTGCGTTGTACCTCACTGTGCTTCGGTCGTATTTGTCTTTATGTGATACCGCCACTTAACCTCAACTACATTCTTGTTAACTGGTCTTTTGACTAACTCCCAAATGTTATTTTTCTATATCATATGGATTTCTTCCTTCGTAGTTTTTTTCCCCTCTTGATGTTGAACTGCTTCTTCAAATAGTGTAGGTTCTTCACTGCTACTGAAGCAATCTTCACTCATATCAGAACATTTCAGATATGCATGTGGTGCAGTGAGTGGAATGTCATCTAGAGCTCGAGTTTTCTGGTTGAGGGGGCTACCAGAGCTTCTTTGTGGACTTCCCAAAGTAGAGTTGTTGTTAACATGTGACGCATCTCTGTATTCATCCTCTATCAAGCCCATCTCTGCACTGCTGGGTTCTTTTTCTTTGATTTTGATATCAGTTGATGCATTGATCTGCTTGGCTATTTCTTTTTTTCCCAAATCCTGTTCACTGATTTCTTCAAAGATGACATCTCTAGACATATCAATCTTGTTTTCTGCAAGTAGATACAGTCTGTATCCTTTTGTTTGAGAACGATAGCCAAAAAAGATCTCTTTCCTTGACTCTTCATCCCATTTTTTCCTCAGTTTGTTTTAACATGTATATAGCATTTTCAGTCAAACACTCTCATATGACTTACATAAGGTTTAGTGCCATTCCATGCTTCTAGTGGGGTTTTGTACTTGAGTGATCTTGATGAGTCCTGTTTTCGACATATGCTGCATTGTACACAGCTTCAGCCCAAATTTTCAGAGGCAAAATCTTAGCTTTGATCATAGCTCTACCCATTTCTACTACACTTTAGTTTCGCATTTCTGGTATTCCATTTTGTTGAGGTGAATATGCAGGTGTCTGTCTTTCTATTTCAGCATCTTCTAGAAATCTTGTGAATTTTGTTGATAGATATTATGGTACTCGATCTGTCCTTAGTTTCTTGATTTTGTGGCTGGACTGATTCTCAACAAGACTCCTAAATCTCTTGAATGTTTGAAACATTTCTGACTTTGCCTTCTCAACAAGACTCTTAAATATATTGTTTACGGTTAGATGAGACAGTCTCAACGTATCCATTTTAATATTTTTTTATCAAGACCTATTCATCTTGATTTTGCTTTTAACGTATTAGATACCATATATTTTATAAAAAAACTCAAACTTTAATAATCGAACTATTAATACATGTCACTTTACTGGAAATATTCTTCAACTTTTAGCATACTGAATGTTTCAGTTTGCATAATTTATTTTTGTTTCACCTTGGAATTGTCAAAAGTTTTGACTCCTACGAGCTGACTTCGTTGCTTACTTCGGGTTGGTTTAAGTTCGCTTCCCTTGCAATTTACTTCTTTTTGGCCTTCACCACTTGCCTCGGCTTTGCTTTAATGGGACTAAATATTAAGCAAGGATTTACAAGCCAACAGATCCCATACTGAAATTTTAAAAGGAATCTTAGTAATATAAGCGACATAAACCAGTTCACTTATTTTCCAACTGATTTAAGTTTAAAACATATAATACTTGACATAGTATCATGATCCACTTTATTGACTCTGGCCCAAGAATGGCTCGGATTTTTTGCCAGTCCTAATAGAGGATTAGTTCGAGACAGAACAAAATAACTATTATTTGAAGACAGTTTTTTAGGATCCCAAATCAGAAGTTTCTTATGGAGCATAAATAATATATACGTAAGTGGCATGGATATATCTGTTTATTGTTACTTGATTTTAAGTTAAAAGTTCATAAAGTTTAACCGATGAATTTTTATATGTACGAGTTTATTATCAAGGATTTGTATTTTTCTCTATATGACTATATGAGATTGCCTATTTATTTGATATGCGATATGTGTACCTTTCTTTTGGTATTCTTAGTTTACCCACTAATCTAGGAAGAAAACAAAAAAGAAGAGAACAAGCGTGGGGTTGGAGAAAGTGGGCTTGTGGGGGAATTGCAAAACCCTAGAAAATGGAATTAAGCAAAGCATGCCCTTCCACGACAATGACCACACTCTGTGAATATTCCTTCCATCCTATTTATTCTTTTGTTTTGTGGGCTCCTTTCCTTATTTTTTGCTAATAATTACTAAAACTATTCCATTTCTCTTTAAAAAAAATTTATATATGATAACAACATAAATTTAATGGAGCCCAAAAATTTATTTTCGTGGAAGAGAATAAATAATTTTTTTTTCTCTTATAATTACTATTAAAATAACATAAAATATTATTGGAACTAAATTTACCATACCACATCTACATCAAACACATGACAAGAAGCCCACGCCTATTTACCAGTTTGGTATAAACAGACAGATCGTCATTGTTCCCAGAAATATTTCTGAGCTACGACGGGAGAGTTCACAAGTCCTTCAAAATGTAGCCGTAAAAATATCCAAGAATAGCAGGCGTAGAGATAAGGCATCACAGAATGTTCAAGAGGGAAATCCTTCTTTAGAGGAATAAACCATCTACATTCGGATGGTCAAATTAAAAATGATAATTGATCATTGGATAATTTGCTGCACTATTTATGTGGTGAGTCTATTGAGTCCTGAGATGCAAAGGTTTTTCAAACCAAATTTGCTCACACCCACATAGTGATCGCAACTCTATATAATCTATTTCAGGTGATGTACCGCATGAACTTGGTGGAACTCGTTACTGCTTGATCGTACCTGACTTCACGTTGAGCTTCTATACGCTTGTTGAGGAGCTCGCAGTGATATACGCTTGAACTTTAGATAATCTTGAGTCATCATCACAGAAATATAAGACAAATGTACATATTCATTATCGCCGCCTTGTGGTTAGTGCAAGGGAGTTGCTATGGGCTTTACTCACATAAGATTGTATGGTGGCTCATGCTTATAACAAATTCAAGGCTAAAAAGATAAGATATGCCTATTATAAAAAGAGCAGGTTTGCCTATCATGAAATCTTCTTAGAATCGTCTCCTACTCAGACAGAACGGTTGTTGACCCTTTTGACTATATGTTCACCACTTTTGGATCTTCTATGAGGTATTGAAGTTGAGAAGTCTGCCTATAAGCACATTTTTCTCACTTGAGCAATATTGAAGCAGATTTGACATATCAAAAGAAGCCTTTTCTTATTCTTTTCAAGCGACATTGCTAACATCGCTTTGTTATAGCACATGACAGAGGATATATCCAATTGTCCACGGCATATATGCGCTTTGGCAGAGGAGATCTGCTGGGATTATACACAAACCAGTATATAAAGCTAAAAAAATTAATTTTTTTTTTTTGAATTCGTATATGTTTTAGTTTAAATAGTATGGTTGATGTGAGATCTATAATTTATGTTAACCCGTGTTGACAACGAGATAAATTACCATCTTGTCTCTCGTTAAATTAGATAAGAAAAAAGACATTAAAATAGGTTTTGGAAAAAAATTGAGCACATATTATCTTCGCTTATTAGGATGAACTTAACCAAGTAAGCTATTTAAAACTTTAGAATATCCTCATTAATATATTATTTAACCATGAAAATTAATAATTCGAATATTAATAATATATATATATATATTTGTATATAAGTTCAAAAGCTTATTTCTAGCTAAGCGCTATATATACATATATATATTAATATATTAACGCCTAGCAAAATTTTGAAAATGGC
Organism: Streptanthus diversifolius; assembly: GCA_039880935.1. NCBI lineage: Eukaryota > Viridiplantae > Streptophyta > Magnoliopsida > Brassicales > Brassicaceae > Streptanthus > Streptanthus diversifolius. The sequence continues at coordinate 3,000,377 of JAXGFM010000008.1, forward strand.
CATAAAATATTGATATATTTTTTTTTTAAAAAAATAAAAAAATAAGAACTGTTTAGTCACTACTACACTATGAGGTAATATCAATTTTAATTTGTTTGTTAGAACCCAAAAAACAAAAGGATGTAGAGTTACAAAAAGCTTTTCAACGTTCACAGAAGTTTTTTAGTCACAACTCCAATAAAAGGTGTCTTAATTTTTCTTCAGTCAAAAGAATATTTCGATAGTCTAAGCCGACAAAAATCTCAGTGGCTTTTTGACGACATTGTCCCTTCCTCATATGTTCGTGTTCAAACGTTCGATTCCAAAAGTGACAAGGGAAAACAAAAAGTAACTGTTGACATTTTCATGATTAATTGCATTACATAACAGTAATATTCCATTGTCTACTTGTTTTGGTTTTAACCAAAACAAACAAGTAGGAAAATAACACTGAATGTTCATTAGGTAATAGTACAACAATTTATGCTCCATATTACGTACATATCTTCATCATATTCCCCTAATAATAATTAATGCATTTTCACATTACAACAAAACGGAATGTTTGCATCATTTATTTTAGATACATATATTATTTATAATTGATGCAAACAAAATTTAATTTATTTATAGAAATGATTCTAAAAATACTGATATAGATATTGTTAATCGCAATAAATAAACAATGCAAATATTAGTATGATTATTGTAATTAATGTTAACTTAGGTCAGTGATACGAATCGAGTTCAACCCTCAACCTCACTAAACTGCAAGTCTACAGTTTGTCATTGTAGTGTTTGAAAGTCAATCTTCAAAGAATATAACTAACTCACTAAGAATGCAAGTATTTAGCTTAATCTAAGTGAATCAAAGTTTTAAAGGATTTCTTCAAATGCTAGTGACAAATTCAAAACTACAAATGTTGAAACAACCTGAAGAAAGTAAACAAGACAGAGCAAATAATGAACTAAGAAGAGTCTAAAAGCAAACCAAATAGCAAATGACAATTAAAGCTAGTAACAAATGATAAATAAATAAGCTTTTGGGTTAAGATTATTTACTTGGATGCCTAAATGCTAATCTATGATGTTATTTTAATCAACATCAATTAATATAATTAATATTAAAATTTGCTATGGTTTTATTTTCGGGTGCAGTCAGTATTAGCAACTACTTTATAATATATAATATAGTATTTTTCATTACCTATAGTTCTAGTTCTATCTTTCAACTTAGAGACATATATTTGATATATCTGTTATGGTGGTGATTTGATATATCCGTTATCACCCACAAAGATAATATTTGTGGGTGATAGCAGTTGATAGCATTTAAAATTACTCAGAAAAATGTTTTTTACCATTTTGTACTATTCCAATGTCTCAAAATCAAAAACTACTTCTTTCTAGCTTTGCCGTTTCAAGTGGGTAATTAAAAATAAGAATATATTTTTTAAAAGAGACAAATATCATTTTGAAATCATAATATTCAATAAATTCAATAATTAAAAATTTTAATATTATAATTATGAAAGATATAAATAAATTTAATATTTTCTAACTAAAATTCACTAACTACCTATGATAATTTATATTTATAAGATCTCTAAACCAGCTTTTTATAATTATTTTTAATCATTAATATATATATATATATATATATATATAAATCTAATAACCTAAATATTTTTAAATCTAACATTGAACTCCACATAAATTTTTTTATTAGAATTATAACTCTCATCTGAACTAAATTTTTTAAAATAAAAGTAAATATTACACACATTAATTTTTAGTTGTTATATTGAAATAATAATTTTATATGTTATTATAATAATATGATTTTTGATGTTTTTATAACTATATAATATGTTTATATTGTTAATTTATTATTTAACTGTTACTTTATTTGATAGTCAATCAATAATAAGTTTTTTGCAACCATATCCGTTTTCAACAGTTGTATCTGTCATATGAATCTCTTAAATAACATTTGAAACGATCACCGCTGACTTCTGCAAAATTCCATACCTGCATTCGCATCCGCTGCTACGTTGAAACCAGTCACTATAACTCAGACTTCCGTGATGGATTCATCCTTCCGCACAATGGCACTCCAATGAACGTGTAGTTAAACGACGAGCAAATATAAGAAATGTAAGTCTTACATTTTCACATTATTTGCTTGACTAATCTCTTTTGTTTGCCATCTAATCTCTTTCAATTAAATCGCATAAAATTAACTTTGTAATAAAAAAAATTATTAATTTTTCATATATGTTCTATAATTCTTATTTTTAGTAATGATAAGTTGAATTATATTAAAAAACTTCATAACAATTAGGACTATTATATAAGATCCTTTGCAGCCTTGTAATATTATATTATTAATGAAATAAAATGTAATATTTTTCAAACTTTGAGTTTATTATGTTAAAATTATGTGGTATAATTGTAATAACCTCTAAAGTTCACCACACATATATGAAGTTCGAAACCAACATTCAGCAATGTTTAAAATAATATTAAAACTATAAAATTAAGTTAACAAATAAAAAATTGAGTTTTGTTACAAAACTTTTTTTGTGAAGCTTTGTTAAGATGAACCGTGTTTTATCAGAAGTCTTTCGCACTGTGTGTGGTAGTACACTTCATTTAACCACTCATCCAATATCTTTCGCAATCAAATGTTTAGACCACTCTTTGGCGTGATCAAGCAAATTTTGTTTCAGAAATCCAACAAATCAGTCCTGAACTATGTCAACGAGTAACTGCTCTTCCCAACATCAAAAAAAAAAAAAAAATCAGAACAATATAACAACACTCTAAATTTGCGTCATGAGGACGTTTGAAACAATCAATTTAACTTTTTTTCTAGTTCATATCCCATAAAGAATGCTTTTAGTTTAAGAAGTGTTTAATTTTATTTTTCATTTTAAATGAATAACTTCAACATTAAAAATTAGCCATAATTTGAAGTGCGAATGTGCTCGACGCCTTTTTTGTTTCTTTCTATTTTGATATTTAAACTTTGATGTATATTCCCCTTTTTGTAGCCCATCCTAGCACATTTTATCCCTTTTTAATCTAGTACAACGAATAATGCACATTGCCTTTCTTATGAAATCTTCTTAGATTATTTATATAAGTCAAAAAGGGGAAAAAAAAAATTAGACTATTTTAATGTTTCTAATCAAAGGTCATCATTGATCTTCTTTAATATATATTTTTTTTCTGTTTTACAGCTAAGGTTCGAAGCAAATCACAATACTTAAGTGCACTACTCATCGAAAAAAGCATATATACATATCCAACAGCCTCATCTGATAATAGACCAAACCCAAAGAAACAAAGCAAACATGTCTACTTCTCATCACCATCATCATCATTCTCCACATCTCATCATTACAGTCTTCTTCTTGTTTCTTAACTTATATTGCCTCCATGCAAATGAACTCGAGCTTCTCTTGTCATTCAAGTCCTCAGTTCAAGACCCTTTAAGACACCTCTCTTCTTGGTCTTACTCGTCAGCCAATGATGTGTGCCTCTGGAACGGCGTCGTTTGCAACAACTTTTCTCGAGTTGTCTCTCTCGATCTCTCCGGCATGAACCTCTCCGGCCAAATCCTCACCTCCGCTACTTTCCGGCTACCTTTCCTACGAACCATTAACCTCTCCAGTAACAACTTTTCCGGTCCAATCCCTCATGACATCTTTACCAGTTCGCCTACTTCTCTTTGTTACCTCAACCTAAGCAACAACAACTTCTCTGGTTTGATCCCTCGAGGCTTTCTTCCGAATCTCTACACGCTAGATCTTTCCAACAACATGTTATGTGGTGAAATCTACGACGACATCGGATTTTTCTCTAACCTTAGAGTCCTAGATCTTGGCGGAAACGTCTTAACCGGCCATGTACCGGCCCATTTCGGAAACCTCTCAAGATTAGAGTTCTTAACATTGGCCTCAAACCAGTTAACCGGAGGTATACCGATGGAACTTGGGCTGATGAAAAACTTGAAATGGATATACTTGGGATATAACAATCTCTCCGGCGAAATTCCTTACCAAATGGGTGACTTATCCTCTCTCAACCATCTTGATCTCGTCTACAACAATCTCTCTGGGCCTATACCTTCTTCCTTAGGAGATTTGAAGGAGCTTGAGTACATGTTTCTCTATCAAAACAAGCTCTCGGGTCAGATCCCACCATCCATATATTCCCTCCCAAACCTCATTTCTCTCGACATTAGCGATAACTTGCTCTCGGGAGAGATCTCTGAGCTCGTGTCTCAGCTGCAAAGCTTGGAGATTCTCCATCTCTTCTTTAATAACTTATCCGGAAAAATTCCAGAAGGAGTAACGTCTTTGCCACGTCTACAAGTACTTCAGCTCTGGTCCAACAGATTTTTCGGTGAAATTCCGGCAAATCTTGGGAAACATAGCAATCTCACAGTTCTTGATCTTTCTACGAACAATCTCACCGGAAAAATCCCTGGCACCCTTTGTGACTCTAGCCATCTCACCAAGCTCATCCTCTTCTCTAACTCTCTAGACGGCGTAATCCCGCCGAGTTTGGGCGAGTGCCAAAGCTTAGAGCGCGTGAGGCTTCAAAATAATGGCTTCTCAGGCGAGTTACCTCCAGGATTCAACGAGTTAAAACTCGTTAACTTCTTGGATTTATCAAACAACAACCTCAGAGGTAAAATCGGCATATCGGACATGCCACAGCTTGAGATGTTAAACCTCGGCAAGAACAAATTCTCTGGTGAATTACCTGATCTTTCTAGAAGCAAGAGACTTAAGAAGCTTGATTTATCGGGGAACAGTATCTCTGGAGTGGTTCCACTATGGCTCAGTACGCTCCCGGCACTTATGGACTTGGATTTAAGCGAGAACCAGATCACTGGAGTTATCCCAAGTGAGTTGTCTTCTTGCAAGAACCTAGTGAATCTTGACATGAGCCACAACTATCTAACCGGAGAGATTCCTTCGAGTTTCTCGGATTTCCCAGTTCTAAGCGATCTTGACTTATCTTGCAATCGATTATCCGGCGAGATTCCGAAGAATCTAGGAAACATTGAGTCTCTTGTTCAAGTCAACATCTCGCATAATCTTCTTCACGGAAGGTTACCTTTAACCGGAGCTTTTCTTGCAATAAACGTAACAGCAGTCGCCGGTAATAACAATCTATGCGGTGCAAATAACGTTAGCGGCTTAACTCCTTGCAAGGTTATAAGAAAGAGAAGCATAAAGAGTTGGTGGTTTGTTGTTACTTCAACCTTTGTAGCTTTCTTGGCCGTGCTCGTCTCCGGTTTCTTTATTGCTCTCGTCTTTCAAAGGAAGCATAACGCTTTGGAGGTCAAGAAAATTGAACAAGAAGATGGTATAAAGTGGGAAGTTCAATTCTTCGATTCAAGATTCATGAAATCGCATGATGTAAACGCGATTCTATCATCTTTTAAGGAACAAAACGTTTTTTCAGACAAGAACGACGTGCAATTCGTTGTTAAGGAGGTCAAGAAGTATGATTCTCTTCCCGAGATATCTGAAATTAGGGAATTTTCTGAGCACAGAAACATTATTAAGCTAGTGGCGACGTGCCGGTCGGAAAAAGTGTCGTACGTGATACACAAGTACGTCGAAGGGCAAAGATTGAGCCAGATTTTGAATGGTTTGAATTGGGAGAGACGGAGGACGATTATGATGGGAATCGCAGAAGCTCTTCGGTTTTTGCATTGCCGGTGTTCTCCGGCTGTTGTTGCCGTTGATTTATCGGCGGAGAATATTGTCGTCGGCGTCAAAGATGAACCAAAACTCTGTCTCGGTCTTCCGGGCCTACTTTGCATGGATGCTGCCTACATGGCCCCAGGTAATAATTACAACATCTACATTTCACCAAAAACACACCAAATTGGATTACGAGATTTTTATCTACTGTTTTATCTCAAAAACAAAACATCCGAAAATTATAAATATATATTTTATTTATGGATGTCTTTTTAATTTTAAAATATTATGGATTTTACGAATTTTTAAAGAATATCAATTAGTTTAGCCGATAACCCGCAAATGTTTTTTTTGAAAACACATGAAAAATATACCATTTATTTACTGTTTTGCAACAAAGTTTTTCTTTTTTTTCTTTTGCCTATTGGGCTAGAAAATGCTAGAAAATTTGATAATTTAAATTAAAACCTTTTAAAAACTTCAAAAGAGAAATATCCTCAAATAACATAAAAATGCAAATTTTTAATCCAGAATAAAATAAAATATTTGTGCAACTTGCACCCCCTGAAAAATATCTAAACCGCTTCAATATTATAAGCCGTTGACACCAAAAAAAAAATATTGGTGAAATACAAATTTTACATTTTATATGTACATAATTTTTTTTTATAAATAAAGGGTTTTATATGTATTTACTTTTTTTACTGTAAGCTTAAATTGCATTTCCGTTTTCGTTTTCAACGTAGAAACGAGGGAGCACAAGGAGGTGACAAGTAAAAGTGACATCTACGGTTTTGGAATCCTCCTTCTTCATCTCCTCACCGGTAAAAGTTCATCTGGTGATGATGAGGACATAGAATCTGGAGTCAGTGGAAATTTTGTCAACTGGGCTAGATATTCATATTCCGATCGCCATATCCACACTTGGATCGACTCATCCATAGACACGTCAGTACATCAGCGCGAGATTGTCCATGTCATGAACTTAGCTCTGCATTGTACGGTCGTGGATCCGCAAGAGAGGCCTTGCACCAAAAACGTGTTGAAAGCTTTAGAGTCTACCTCTATATCAAGTTCTTCTTGCACTACTTATTTTCCCAATATACTATCGTTGGCCTGACAATTTTGGTTTTCTTGTATCTTTGAAGTAATTTTATTAAGTGTTTTTTTTCATGTTGTTTAGCTTTCAATTTTTGCTCTGATTTGTTGGGTCTAATATAACCCAACAGGACTGTCTCACATGAAGATAGTTTTGTTTATGTTATCTTGATTGTTTACTGATGTATGTTTTCTTTTTGGTCCAGATTTTACCGATGTATGTAAACGAGTATATATATATATATATATATATATACTATGAAGAATGGTATGAACATCTTCACATTGTTTGCACACAGAGATTACTTATCCTCCCTAACCTTTTCAAAATCATTAATGATTTGTGTTGCCAGGAAACTCAAAGCTATAAAGAACGCAATATGCAGTCTCAGTTAGGGCAACTACTCAGACCTCAAGAATAGAGATGCAAAAGCGCACGAGCATCTTCTCTCCTACGAGATAGTGACATGTCCTCTCGAACTGCACATAGGAAGTGGCAAAATCTATTAGCAACTGAATAGTGCTTCCATTGTCAAAAGTGGAGGGTAGTCAAGAAAGCGATATCTTCAAATCGAACTCATATCTTCCGGAATATCATAACAAGGGTCTACGGTGATATGAATTTTTCACTTTCTTAAAAAAAATAATCATACTTACACATAATTGCAGTCATCTAACAGACCATCTGTCATATCCTACATTAGTAGACAACTAATGTTGTAGTAAATAAGATTTTTAAAAAAGTTATGTGTAAAAAGTAAAAGAGAAAATTAATTGTATAAATAAAATAACCAAAATGAAAAAAAGGAGGAAAAAGTGATTGATTGTATGAAATTATATATTAGAAAAAGATGATATGAGATAAATAAAGAGTATGTGACGCAAATCGCAAATCATTTATTTGTAAGGGTTAGGGATGTATTTGCACATCCAAAATTACCTATTTTCTCAAACAACATTAGAGCACCTGCAACAGTGATATTTTTAGAGTATCATATCAGAAAAATAAATAAAAAAGAAAAAAATAAATAAAAAAGTAATGAGTTTTGTTGTGAGAGTCTCATTGCTTAGAAACTTTTGAGACGTCTCATAATTTTTTTCTTCATCTTTTATCTTTTCTCTCTCCTGTTTCTTATATTCTAATAAAATAATAATATAATTAATAATATAATATTTCTTATGATATTTAAACAAGTTTTACCATTGCTGTTGCTCTTAGTTCTGATCGTCCTACGAGCTAATGATTCAAACCAAACTCCATAATAATGTTATCTTCTTGTATATTTTCATAAACAAATTAAATTGTTGTTCTATTTAACTTTGGATTTTATTATTTTGTGTATTGTAAACACATATTTCAAGGTACACACTGGAGTATTACTAACAACACATCAAATTCTTTATGTTACTATTTACTGAAGTATAAAACTCAAAATAAAAATCGGTTTGTGAAGATGAGACTTGAAACCAATGGTGTGGTGGTTTACTAGTTAAAAAAAGTTGGTTTTTGTGTCATGGGTTCAACTTTTTTTTTTTTGATGTGGAGTGTTATTTTTTAAATTGAATTTTTCAAAGGTTGATTCCAGATATTGAAAGTGATTATGGGCCGATTGTCGAAAACTCCCACGATTTTAGAAAGCAAAAAACTGACTTGACTGACGTGTTGATACCATAGTGGAACCACAATAGTCATGTCAATGGACAATTTGAGTCCACAGCAGCACTTACTGTCCTCTTCATCTTTATAAACCAACTATGAAATAAGATAAAACTAATTACACTAAATAATTAAATGAGAGGATCGAGTAGATAACTTCCATATATTATATTAAAGAAAACATGAAATTTCTACAATGCGGTCAAAAAGATGTGAGGAACAAAACGAATGGCCAATAAGAAAACGACTCAACACTTGCACCCACTTTTGTTTTTAAATTCCTCATCATTGTTCCTTGGTTTCTTTTCTTTTCTTTTCTACTTTTCACAATTTTTTTAGTTAATGTTTTGGATGTGCATGTTTGTCTATATATATAAAATATATAAATATAAATTTTCTGCTGGTCATGATGGGAATGAGAGGATCGAAAACTTTTTATTTTCTCTTTTGCATCATAGGGGAGATGTTGTTCATATGCTTTCTGCAAACTTTTAGAAGATTCAATTTGTTATTCCTTTTTAATTTATCATATATTAGAAACTAAAATTGACCAAATCAGAGACTTTTACTTATGAAAATATTAGTACTGTTGGTGAAATTAATTTTGAATAGCAAGTAAAATACGATAAATGTAACCTTGATTAGGTTGTGTGGTTAGATTGATTAGATTTTGAAAACAAGATTAATTAAGTTTGGTGGTTATATATTTAGGTTTTAGATTTTCAGTAAGATTATAAATTATTAAAAATTTAATAATAATATATTTTATAGGGATTATCATGCATTTTTACGTTCTTACAGAGCCGTCGGCGTTAGTCTAGTGGTTCGAGTCAGTCTCAAATCTTTGACTCTCGGTTTTGAAACACAACAATCGTCTCCTGCTTGTACGACGGCTTCAGCTTCCACACTAATGATCATCGAGGATTTCGTTTTCCAACCTAGATGTGAGCAATTGATATTATTTGATCTAGACTGCCCACCTGAAACTATTTGCTAAGTTTTATTCTAAAAAATATTTGATTTATTAAATTTATAATTAGTTCTTACTAACTTTTGTATTTTACAAAAAATATTTGGTTTCACTTTTTTTTGGCAATGGGATCTCTAAGTCTATAAACAAAATGTTTAATTTTTTGGTAAAAAGTAGGTTTAGCAATTCGCGGTAACTTTCTTTATTTTAAACATCAATTCGACCGTAAAACTGCAATAATGTACTTGAATAAGAGTAATGAGTGAAAGGACAAGTGAAATATATATGAAGTGCCTAAGGAGCTGAATGGAAATCCCGACCTATGATATTATCTGATTGCCTATTGGAAGTCGAAAGAAACTGAGGCAATATCCGCAATTAATTCAACTAACCGCAAGAGCAATCAGAAGAGGAAAGAACAGTCGACCCATAATCTGGGAGCAACGAGCAAGGCTATCCGGACACAACAACTTAAAAGTTTTTAAATAATTAAAAATTAATTTTAATATTTTAATTAGCATATTTGTGTTTTTTAATCTGTTAACAGTTTTAGAAGGAGGGTGGATGTCTTTTACACCAACAAACAGTCTCGTGAGATTTTCGAGACCCTGAGGAGGATCAGTGAGAAGTGTCTCCAATCCCAACCAGTCCTCCAAGGATCTCCTCCGTAGACTGAAGTTATGTTCGAGATGGTGAACGAATAAGTATATGAGGTTAGTAACGTTTTAAATGTTTTAAAACTTTTTCTACAATACATTTTAACTTATATAAGTTTATGTTTTACTTTATACCGCTGGTAATTCCAAAGTGCAATGATCGTCTTTCGGTCTTCCTCAAGACTCTTCCAGTTCTTTTGTTCCATTGTTCAAATTTTACGATGATTAGTGTTAGGGTGGAGCTCAATGCAAAAATATTGTGCTTCTCGAACGGATGCCTACACTAAAACAACAGCGAGCATCGGATAATGAATGAGTAGAATGGAAGAAGAGCGAGCAGCAGATGTCCAAAGATTCAAAGAAAAGCGAGCAGCTGATGTTCAAAAATTTGAAGAAGAGCGAGCAGCAGATACAGAACTCATGCATGCAATGAAAGAGACGATGAACACATTTTTTCGTTCATATAATCAACTGCCACTATATATTTTTTTCTTTATTTTGTAGAATAAATTTTAAGTTTTATGCTTTAAATAAGTTTTGATACTTCTAATTATAATTATAATTATAATTATATACTTAATTTTGATAAATTAATTATAAGATTATTTTTGTTTAAAAATTATTATACATTTCCGTCAAAAATCTGTCATAAAAAATTCCAGTCGGAAACGTGTCTATCGATAAACCTGCATTTTAGTGGTTTTAATCAATCATTTTCACATAACTAACATAATTTAGCCATCAGATTTCATATTTTATGACACATTTAAGTTCATATGCATTATAGTCCTAGGATGTTTTTCACTTTTTGTTTTCAGAATATTTGGAGCAAGATAAAAGTGTTTTCTGGTGTCTATGTGATTACCGGTGGCTAGTGCAACAATTCATAGCTGATTGAAGACATTTTACTTGGAGGGAATCAGCTAAAAACAATGATGAAATTCGTACGAGTCCCCGAGAGAAGAAAGGGATCGATCGATGAACAAGGCGATCGATCGATCATTTCTCCAACACAACCGATTGATCCAGTCATGCTAAGACCGATCGATCGAATGCCCATCCAGTTCTGCGTCAACTTCCAAGACCGACCAAGCGAGTGAGGGAACGACCATCTAACACCAGATTGATATTGATTCCCATTAAGATCGATCGATCTAGAAACCAAAAATCCCACTACAGATCACAGGATCGATCGATCCTTTCGTCCAATCGATCGATCCCAATAAATGTTTTATTTTTTATTTTTTTTCTTAAATAAAACAGTTTTTGTTGCACCTTATAAATATATATGTTTTATCAGACATAGATATCACATTTTTATTCAGCCACCCAGAGAGAACAAGAGAGAAAGAGCCCTAGTTCTGCCTTCAACAATCTATGATGTTTAGTAAGACAATTGTAGATTAATTTCATTAAGAATTATCTGTATTCTCTTCATCTCTGCAATTTAAGAATGTCTTTCTCATTTATTATTGTTTTCTCTGCAATTTCAATAATGTCTTAGTAGATCTTTTAGATTCAGCCATGGATAGGATAGATGATTAGAGAAATTAAGATCATGTGATGATATCTAGATCTAGAATTGTGTAACCCATCAATTTTAGATGTGTTTAATGCTAGTTTGATCTCGGGAGAGTCAATTTAGGGTTTACAGAATTTACCCCTTAGAAAAGGGAAAGTGAATTCATAGGATAGTCTAACTAGTGAGTCTTATGATCCTAGCTTGCGGAAGTAGTTGTCTAGGGCATTTGATGAAAATTAAGATGGAAGTCAAAGCATATTTAGATTTAGGGTTTGCAATAGAAATTGATCAAATCGAATTCTAAGCATAAAAATTTTTACATGAGAATGTATTAGTCTACTTTTGATCTCATTGTCTAGGAATATAACTGCACATTCACGATTTATAGTCATACCTTAGACATAATCCTTATTCATTTTAACACCTTACCCATGGTTGAATTGTTTCATTCATAATTCATTCTTAGTTAAGTTTAATTGCTATTTTATTTGCTTTAAAATTATTTAGCTTAGTTCTTGAACAAGTTCCAACAAAAATCCAACGTTAAATCTCTTTAGCTTAGATATCATTCTAATAATATATTGAGTTATAAGCATTCCCTGAGGATCGATTCCATTTATACTACAATAGACATTAATTGTGCACTTGCAGCTACTATTCGGGTAAACTCTTGAGGATACTCTCTAGTATTCTCAAGTGAAACTCGAGAAGACAAATAAACCTCCATCAAGTTTTTGGCGCCATTGCCGGGGAAGCAATTTAGCCAATAGATTTAAGAATCATCTAAGACTGGAGTTGTTACTTTTACTATTTTCTTCTTGTCGCTGACTTAAACTCGAGAAGTTTTCTGTTTTGCAGGTTCATGAATTTGAGAAGTCAAGGACAACACGGCCTGTAACTGTTGATTCAAGAGATAGGACACTTTGAGAGAGGAAACCACATAAGGAGTCTAAGAAAAAAATTAGAACAATCTCCAATTCTGGACATGGAAGATCAGAGAAGAGAAACTCAACATTTTCCACAAGAGGAACACCAGGGTCGTGGGGTCAGCGCACTGCCTGTCCCACAAGTCGATGCGAGAGCTCCTCACAAGTGCATTGGAGCTTTCGATGAGCCTGGTGAAAGGACAATCAGCATTGGCATTCCAACTCCAATTGTTTCCAACAATAACTATGAACTCAATACGAGCCTAATCAACATGGTTCAGGGTTCAAAGTTCTATGGCCTGCCTAGTGAGAACCCACTTCACCATCTGGATAAGTTCAAGAGACTTTGCAGGACAGTGAAGATAAACGGTTTTCCTCAGTATGCAATTAAGATGATGTTATTCACATTCTCCTTGGGTGCCAGAGCTGCACAATGGGAACACAATGTGCCTTTAGAATTGGTCTCTACATGAGCTTTGTGTAAGAAAAAAATTTACCAACAAATTTTTTCCCAAGAAGAAGACAGCCAAAATTAGGAATGACATCACAACTTTCCGACAAGAACCAAATAAGTCATTCTATAAGGCTTGGTATCGTCTGAAAGGATATACCAGAGCATGTTCTCACCATGGAGTTGGAAAAGATGCATTGTTGGGAATCTTCCATGGAGGAGTTCATGAGAAGTTCATAATAGCTCTAGACACAGCAAGCTATGGGAGTTTCGTTGTGCTTGATGTTGACCAAGGGGAGCCGCTGATAGAGAATATGGCCCAGAGTAACCAGTGCTACAGTGAGGACTATAACAGGTCATCAAGGGGTGTGAAACTGGAGGATCATAAGCTTAAGGAGATAAATGAAAAGCTTGATAGGCTGGATAAGGTACTGCACGTAAACCAGACAAGTCCACTTTGTGGACCAACATGATGCATACCAGCCAGACTATCAAGACCCCATAATGGAGAACTTGGAAGGAAATCCTAAAAAACTCAGCTATGTGGGGGAATCAAGGGAGCTTTTAGTACAAACCTTACAACAACAACATGTCTTATAGGAGCCAGAATGTGGAGAACCCACAAGACCAAGTCTACCCACCAATCCTAAAGCATCAAGGAAAAGGGTATCAAAACCAAGGTCAAAGCTATCATTCCAAGCAATCAAACCAGCAAGGACAAAGCAGTTTCCAACCTAGACCTTTCACCCAACAAGGTCAATGGAACTTCCAAAGGAACAAGTTCAACAACCAAGGAGGCTATCAGTAGCAACTGAACGACCAACCCAAAAGCTAAACAAACTTTGGCAACCAAGCTCCTTCAAATAGCAGTCATGTGCCAAGACCACAACTCAGCAACTTCCAGAAAAGAGGAGGTAATTCAAATCAACCTCCTCAAGATGATGAAGTGAAGAACATGCTGAAACAGCTTCTAGAGGGACAGAGAGGCACAAAGAAAGAAATAGCTGAGATGAAAGCTTGTTATAATGATCTAAACTCTAAATTTGAAGGACTAGTAGCACATGTGAAGGGGCTGGAAAATCAAATTTGCTCAAGTAGCTTCATCCTCCATAAACAATGGATAAGAGATTCTACCTGGACATCCTGAGCCTAACCCAAAAGAGTGCCATTACACTGAGAAGTAAGAATGAATTGTTAATTAGAGGAGCAACTGGAAAGAAGCCTGAATTCCAGGACACATCAACATAGACAGTGTCTGAGGAGTTACCAGTATCAGAGGAAGCTGAAGATGAACCTCCTGCGGAAAAAGGCATCACTGTGAATGTCAAAGCTGGCAAAGGAAAAGCTACAAGGGAGACAGATGAATTTGTACTCCTACCTTACGAGCCAAAACTTCCATTTCATGGAAGGTTTAAGAAGCAGATCCTAGACAAGCATTTTGAAAAGTTCAAAAAGCTGTTGGGAACAGTTCAAGTCACAATGCCACTCATGGATCTTGTTCTAGACTGTCCAATTTACAACAAGTTTCTTAAGGACATAGTGACCAAGAAGAAAGCACTATAAGAGGCTATGGTACAAATTAATCATGAATGCAGTGCGATAATTCAGAACAGTCTGCCTAGGAAACTCAAGGATCCTGGAAGCTTTACATTTCCATGTTCTATTGTACCTATGAGCTTTGGGAAATGTCTAGTTGATCTGGGAGCAAGTGTCAGTCTGATGCCATTGACTGTATAAAATAAACTAGGGCTGACAGACTTTAAGAAGACCAGGATCTCACTGGTGCTCGCAGATAGGTCTATTCGATATCCCATTAGCATTTTGGAAGAGTTATCCCTGAAAGTAGGAGACTGCATAATCCCTACTGATTTTGTAGTGCAAGAAATGGATGATGAACCTACAGATCCAATCATCCTTGGTCGTCCATTCCTAGCTACTGTTGGAGCAATAATTGATGTGAAGAAGGGGAGTTAGATGTCGAGGACTCCCTGCAATTAGCTCCCACAAAGAAATCTGTAGAATCCATCAGGATGAACAAGGAAACAGAGCAGTATGAGCGGATGTTGAACTCCCACAAACCACTGAAGGGAGAGGCTAAATCAAAGTTGGAAGTTCCAGAAGCTAGCAATGGTAAGACTAGCAACAATGGCGATTGGAGTGAGCAGAATGCACCTAAGCTGGAACTCAAACCACTACCACCTGGCTAAGGTACGCTTTTCTTGGAACAAACTCTACCTACTCTGTGATAGTGAATGCTTATTTGTCTGATGATGAAACTTCTATGCTGCTGCATGAGCTTTAAAAGTATAGGAAAACTTCAGGTTACTCATTAGAAGATATCAAAGGGATTTCCTCATCATTATGCATGCATATAATCTATTTAGAAGATGATTCAAAGTCATCAATTGAGCATCAAATGAGATTAAATCCAAACTTACAAGAAGTAGTCATAAAGGAAATTTTGAAATTGCTAGGGTCAGGGATCATCTATCCTATTTCAGACAGCAATTGAGTCTCACATGTTCATGTAGTTCCGAAAAAGGGGCATTACTGTGATTAAAAATGAACATAATGAGCTGATTTCTACAAGAACCATTACTGGTCATAGGATATGCATAGATTATAGGAAACTTAATGCATCAACTAGGAAAGATCATTTCTCATTGTTATTCATTGATCAAAATTTTAGAAAGGTTAGCTAATTATTCATATTACTGCTTTCTAGATGGATACTCTGGATTCAAATACCCATCCACCCTCAAGATCAAGAAAAAATGGCATTTATTTGTCCTTATGGTACCTTCGCCTACAAGAGAATGCCATTTGGACTATGTAACACACCTATGACTTTTCAGAGATGTGTGATGTCTATTTTCTCTAATATGATTGAGGAGATAATGAAAGTATTCATGGATGACTTTTCTGTATATGGTTTTTCTTTTGTTCTGTGTCTTTCGAATTTGTACAGGTTACTAAAAAGATGTGAGTAGACAAACCTGGTTCTGAATTGGGAAAAATGTCACTTTATGGTCAAAAAAGGCATTGTGCTATGACACAAAATCTCGGAAGCTGGGATAGAAGTGAACAAGGTTAAAAATGATGTTATGACTAGACTGACACCACCGAAATCGGTCAAAGAAATAAGGAGCTTCCTTGGGCATGTTGGTTTCTATAGGAGATTTATCAAGTATTTCTCGAGCATTGCCAGGCCACTTACAAGACTTCTGTGCAAAGATACAGAGTTTCTTTTTGATGACAAGTGCACAACAGCTTTTCTGAAGGTGAAAGAAGCCTTGACGAGTGCTCCAATAGTTCAACCACAATATTGGGATCTTCCTTTTGAGGTGATGTGTGATGCTAGTGATTATGCTATAAGAGCATTCTTGGGACAGAGGAAAGAAAAGAATCTCATGTGATTTACTATGCCAGCAGGACATTATACGACGCTCAAACGAAGTATGCCACAATAGAGAAAGAGCTACTAGCGATAGTCTATCCATTTGAAAAATTTCGTTCATACTTGGTTGACTCTAAGGTAATAGTACACACAGATCATGCTGCTTTGAGGCATCTACTAGATAAGAAAGATGCAAAACCAAGACTGTTGAGATGGATTTTGCTCCTGCAAGAATTCGACTTGGAAATCAAGGACAAGAGAGGAAATGAAAATGGTGTTGTTGATCACTTATCCAGGATAAAGATTCCTGAAGTTCTACCTATCAATGACTCGTTGCCTGAAGATCAGATTAACACGATCCAAATGCTTCAGATTGTAGACAGCGAGTTGGATAGTCTTCTGGAAACTAATGCAGTTGAGTTGAGTCTACCATGGTATGCAGACTTTGTGAACTATCTGTCCTGCGGAATTCCACCTCTAGAACTTCAAAGTTATAACAAGAAGAAATTCTTCAGAGATGTTCAACAGTACTATCGGGATGAGCGATACCTCTACAAGCAGTGCAAGGACCACCTCTTTCGAAGGTGTATTCCAGAGGAAGATATGGCAGGAATCTTTACACACTGTCATGGTTCCAAATATGGTGGACATTTTGCTACTTTCAAAACTGTCCAGAAAATACTGCAAGCTGGTTTCTGGTGGCCAACAAAGTTCAAAGATGCTCATGGCTATATAACTAGATGTTATGCATGTCAGCAAAAATGCAGCATGAGCACGAGAAATGAGATGCCACAGAACCCCATCCTTGATGTAGAAATATTTGATGTTTGTGGAATTGACTTCATGAGACCATTTCCATCTTCCTACAACAACAAATATATCCTAGTAATCGTTGACTATGTCTCCAAATGGGTGGAAGTTGTTGTCAGTCCAACCAATGATGCGAAGGTGGTCATTAAACTGTTTAAAAGCACAATCTTCCCTAGATTTGGGATCCCAAGTGTTGTGATTAGTGACGGATAAGCCACTTCATCAACAAAGTCTTTGAAAACCTGCTAAAGAAACATGGAGTAAAACACAAAGTGGCGACGCCTTATCACCCTCAAACATCAGACAAGTTGAGGTTTCGAACAGACAGATTAAAGAGATTCTGGAGAAAACAGTCAGTAAATCTAGGAAAGATTGGGCAGCCAAGCTTGATGATGCTTTGTGGGCATATCAGACAGCCTACAAGACTCACATAGGTACTACTCCATTCAATTGTTGTATGGAAAATGCTGTCATCTTCCGGTGGAGCTAGAGTACAAAGCTTTATGGGTTACAAAGTTGCTTAACTTTGACATCAAGAAAGCTTCAGAAAAATGACTGATTGACCTGGAAGAACTTAAAGAGATGATGCAAACAGCATACCAGAGCTCCAAAATCTACAAGGAGAAGACAAAAGCATTTCATGACAAAAGGATCTTAAGATGAGATTTCAAAGAGGGAGACCAAGTCCTGCTTTTCAACTCTAGACTGAAACTCTTTCCGGGAAAGCTTAAGTCAAGGTGGTCTGGACCATTCACGATCAAAGAAGTCATGTCTTATGGAGCAGTAATCCTCTGGAACAAGTATGGGGGAGAGTTCACTGTCAATGGGCAAACATGCAAACCATACTTGGCAAATAAAGACAAGAGCGAGAACATTCAAATTTCTCTCTCATAACCTTTCACTGCATAAGCTCAAATTTGAGGTCGTCAAGCTTAGTGACGTTAAACAAGCGCTTTTGGGAGGCAATCCACGTATCACAATGTAAATATTTTTCTTTTGGTAACTTAGGACTTAGTTATACTAATCTAGTTTTGTTTTTTTTAAGGTTTCATAGAAATGGAAATGAGATCGATCGATCCTAATGCTCGGATCGATTGATCTATGATACGAAGGATTTAACGGCCATATCCCGGATCGACTGACGAATACCAGATCGATTATTCCGAAGAGAAGAAAAATTGCTACGACAAATGGGATCGATCGGTCTAGCCAGGATCGATCGATCGGGAAAAAGAGAGAAATGCTGTGAGTAAACAAGATCGACCTGTGTGAAACAGACCGATCGATCGTTGAATAGCAACAAAAGTCGTGACAAACAAGGATCGATCGATCCAACTTGGGATCGATCGATCGCCTACCCATGTAAGTAAACCGGGTCGATTTCACTTAACTTAAACCGGACAAACAGATTTTTAAACCCCAATTTCGTGCACACAAGATCAAAACCGCATTTTTCTCTATTTCTCTCATCTCTCTCAAGAAAAACATACTTTTCTCCCCAAAAGTTTCTTCACACAATAACTTCTTCAAATTTTCACGGTTTTAAGTGATTTTTGGGTGTTTCACGGTAAGTTTTTAGAGCTCTACTCGATTATATCATTTTTACACTCGATATGCAAGGTATGGCGCTCTATCCCTTCTTTTTAAATTCGGCCATACTTTAGAAAAATCAACAAAATCTTGAATTTCAGGGTGTTTTAGGAGGAATGGATGTTAAACGGAGGTTTGTTAGGATGATTGGAGCATAAGCTGTGCATAGTTTAGGAGATTTAGCTCATATTAGCGAAATCTGGGATTTGTGTTCTTTGTTCGAATCGCGCTCGATCGATCCGCTTAAGGACCGCTTGATCGGTTTTATCCAGTTTGGTCTGTCTTTGATATACGTAAAGAATTGGATCAGTTTATTGCATATGAGATCGACCGATCGGTTTATTGCAATAGACCGTAAGATTCTGGGATCGATCAATCCTATTGATATTGGTCGATCACGGATAGAACCGATCATCTTTGTTTGCATCGATCAATCGTGTAGTTATGATCATCTCCTTTATTTAATATTCGATTTTTTAAAAAAAATTTTGCAGACATGGCTAGAGGATACCAGACACATAGGAGACTGGGCAAGTCCACTACATCCTCTTCATCTCATCGAGCGGAACCAGATACCCTGGACCACTGATTTAGTAACGCTTCTATCTCTTGTTTCTTTTGTATCTGCTACTATTTTCTTTTGTGTTGTATCTTCCTTTATTTTTATTTTTACACCGGGACAGTGTAAAATAAGTTTGCACTCACTTATTTGTTGTTATGACTTATTTCTAGTAATTCATTTAGGACTGCATTGCATTTGCATAAAGAACCATTATGAAATTGCCTTAATTTAGTCTATTGCTCATCTTATTAGTTTCAATAGATGAGTTACTAGTTATTTGATGCATAAATCGCTTGTTAAAACATAAGATTGATCCATGCCTGGAATCTCTATCTCTAGATTAGCTTTGAAACATGCTTTGATTTGATGTTATCTCTTATTTAGTGGAACATAATATGGATTTAGAATTATCTTTGATAGATGACCGGATTAGAACTCATGGATTTTACTTATATATACTTGGATCTCTTTTACCATTTTACCACTCTTTATGATCCAAGTAGATTACCTCTGCCTTTTGTCTAACTTTTGTTCAAACCACATTTTCTATTTGCGAGAGTTTTAGGTCTTTTCTGGAATGAACTTGGTAGAATGTGTTAGGTAAGAACCGACAGGATTAACTTCCCATGTAGTTTTAGTTCACTCTTTTTGAGCCAACTAGGACTAGTTAGGAGCTTGTTAGGAGGAAAGGAATGAGTAACTAATGGATTTTGAAATAAGATATCTTCTTAAAAAAATAGATAAAAAATGGTAGACACTTCAGGAGAGAAAGGGACATAAAAAATGGAACAAGAGTCTAGTAAAGGGTATTGGAAAAGTGATAAAAAACGAAAAGGGTTCTTGCAAGCAAGTAAAAATAACTAAAAAAAAAGCAAGAACCAGCCATAAAAAAATCCAAACCCGCTAGATTGATTTGAACTAGCCCCTCTGCTAGAAAGAAAAGTGCAAAAATAATGGATTATGGAAGTTATATGATTGATCTTAATGGCACTAAACTACATCAATGCCTGTTTAAGGGTAGTATTAGGGTCATTCAGGGGTATAATATTAGTTTGGGTACAGATTTTCAGCAGGTGATATACTTTGGGTAGATGAGAATCTAGTCTTGTATGCATCTGTTGGAGCTTATCTTTAGTATTCTTCTAAAGTTTATTCCATTTATCGAGAGATCCCTATATTTAGCTTTCAAAACCTATGGAAGAAGAGATCAGTTCTATCTTTTGACCTTACCTTTAGCCAAATGAGTTCATTGAAAGCGTCTAGCATCATTCATGATTTTTATAAAGTTAACGAATGTTAAAAGAGTTGGTTGATTTGAATGCATTGTGTAGATTAAGGTTTAATCTGAGGTGAGT
Source organism: Streptanthus diversifolius (assembly GCA_039880935.1). NCBI lineage: Eukaryota > Viridiplantae > Streptophyta > Magnoliopsida > Brassicales > Brassicaceae > Streptanthus > Streptanthus diversifolius. The sequence goes on from JAXGFM010000008.1 coordinate 3,021,079, forward strand.
TGTAAGTAAAATTGCCTAACTTGCATCCTAGAACTATTAGTTTTGATGTTGAGCAGAATATTTGACCAATGTGGCTTGGCTCTGAGTTCCAGGAGAGTTTATTATTTCTCTTATTTCTAGTCTTTTGCTTGATAAACATGCATTTTAGTGGTTTTAATCAATCATTTTGCACATAACTCACATAATTTAGCCATTAGATTTCATATTTTAGGAGACATTTAGGTTCATATGCATTATGCTTGTTTCAATGACAAGTCTTCCCGATGAACGTAATCGCGAGGCTGATGAGATAAACTTTGGATTCTGATCTCCAAATGAGATGAGACCGGTACAGGGGTGATCATAGACTCTAGCCTGATGATCCTTTTGTTTGAATGTGCAAAAAAGACTTGTGATCTTGCTGGATTTGGCGGAGCACCACCCTGTTCTTCTCGGCAAGTCTGGTTTTGAAGTTATGATGAAGAAATCAAAGAACAACTCGATTTTTTGGAGAATTAAGATGAAAGATTGATTAATTATTGCTCTAATACCATAATAGAATGAGAAATTAAGAGATTTAGAGATTGAAAGAATGAAAAGATTGAGAGATTAAGAGAGAGTAGGCGAATTTGAGAGAGTTTAGAGAGAATTAGATTTTTATTAGAATGAGATTATAATCTCTTGTTTACAAATGAGGAGAGATATAACTATTTATACTAATCTAGTATAGTTTGTTTGAATTCAAAGATATATTAATATATGTTTGGTACAAAGATAACATATCATTAACCACAAACAAGCTTAATACACTCCCTTAAATAACTTTATATCACACGGTCTCAACCTTCTTTCTTCATTTCTTATTTATTCTAACTTAAAACACTCAAGTATTTCAATTTATGTTGAACAGTATTATCTTTATTTGTAGGTCCCAACTTTAATTATCTATTATATTGTAATCAATATTAAATTTTAAGTGTTTTATCGATTTTCAAATTAGTTAATTGGAATTTACATTTAATTTTTATCATCACATAATTAATTGAAAATTTTCAAGAAAAGTGGTTGAAAACTCGTTGAAAACAAAAATTCAGAAATTCGTCCGAATGTTGCCAAATGGTCAAAAAGTCATTAATACAACATATGACAGTGGTCGGTAATTTATTAGGAAATGATCGGAAACTTTCCACCATTTTCAGACAAAATTTTTGACAAAATTTCTGATCAATCAAATAATTTCTGACATATCCCAAGTCCATATCAATTTCTGACAAAGGTTTTTTCGTGTGGTCAGAAAACAGTCGGAAAAAATGTATTTCCAATCACATTCTATCAAAAATGATGATCGGAAACATAACTACATCTTGTAGACATAACTACATCTTGTAGTGTGTTCTTTTACGAAAAAAAATATCACGTAGATTTTGTTTATATGTGATTTACGTCTACAAAAACATATGGTTCCATAGATCCATCCTATTTCTACAATTTGTTCCAGTAATCAGAAAGTTATCAGTTGAAGATAAGACTGCCGTTTCTCTATGTGCCTTGGCTTTTAACCTTCCACAAGTCAAACAAGTTAGAGGGTGAGGGATTTCTTGGCTGTCAAAAGTTCTTAGCACTCCTATACTCATAAATTTAAACCGTTAAAATTTGACTCGTCGGACTAGATTAGGCCCGCGGTTAAAGTAATATTTTATCATGCACCATTACAGATTAATGCTAGAGACCTTTACGTTACGAAACCTTTCTTAGAAGGCCCTTATTCCACTGATCGACAACATAAATCAGCCTTTCACATAAAGTTGTACTCATGTTTTGATAAAATTTCCTGTGCTTGGTTTGCTTTTGTTTTTGTTGATTTGCTTTGAGATTAAATCATTATGTAAATTATAAATGTGGAAAGGGACTTAACAGCTAAGTGAGCATGTTCAAATGTCAAAAGCCTTGAAGATACCAATGATACTCGTTCTTGGAGACCATGCAAAAGCCACTTGGACCCTATTTCCTTTTTTTGTCGATGGACCCTATTTCCTTTCTGGTCAAAAATGTTCTTTCTTGTTTCCTTTTTCTCTATGCCTTGGACTTGATTGAGTGAGACTTGTGAATGAAAGAAGTGAAAAGTGAGTGAGGAAAGAAAAGAGTGTAAGAAAGATGGTTGTTGAATCTAGCAATTTCAGTGCCTCATGTATGCCAAAATTTTGTATAAGACTACGATCATTGGAGTTTGCTTAAGAGCGTATTGGAGTCTTATTCAAACAGGTTACAAGAAAGCTGGAAAACCATGGTTGAGAGAAGAAAATCACTATAAAACCTTACTTTAGTATAAAAAAGTGTACCTTCCATGGTTGAGAGAAGAACATTTGTCAAACAATTCAAAACACTATAGTAGACTGAAGAAAATCAAAATTTTAGCGGATTGCTCACAAACCCGTGACAGTTTGTCTCACAAAACCCAAATTCCTCACGGGTTACGCCTACTAAATCCGCGTTTTTGTACATAATATAGTGTCCAAACTCGTTCTGTATTTAGCCCATATAGGCCCAAACCGCATGTTAAAGTATAATTTAACACTCTACCTGCCGCTCATCTCCAGCCTTCACTCCTCAGCATGACGCATGCAATATTAGGCTTGGGCGTTTAGGTATCGATTTGGGTAATTCGGTTTTCGGTTTTTTCAGGTTTAGAAAATAGGAACCGTTCGGGTATTATTTTATTTTCGGTTCGGGTTTGGTTCGGTTCCACCCAAATTCGGATTGGGTTCGGGTACTCACAATATATTTAAAAAATAAAATTCAATTAAATTTAAATAAAAATTGTTTAAATTTTGACAAATATAAATTAAAAATTTTAGATATTTCAATTTTTTGAAATATTTTGATTATTTTAATCTAAAATTAATTAATAAATTTAAATTTATTATTATAATTTGAGTATTTAATTATTATAAACCTAAATATAATTAATATATTTGAAAATATAATTATATTTCAAATATTTTGGGTACCCATTCGGTTCTCGGTTCGGTTCGGGTTCGGGTTCGGTTTTTCGGTTATAAAAGTTTAGGAACCGTTCGGTTTCAATTTTAAATTCGGTTTGGTACTACTTTTTCGGGTCGGGTTTGGTTCGGTTCTTCGGATCCGGTTATTTTTCCCAGCCCTATGCAATATAACGTCGTTAGTACGTCTATTTTAGAAATAAATTCCTCATGATAATTGAGACATGTTGATTGACAAAAAAAAATTGAGACATGTTGTGTTTGTAGACATCGATGACAATAGGTTATTTTCTTACTGATGAAACTCATGGTCATAACTTGGAATAACATATTATGATAGAGATATGTTGATATTTTTTTAACAAAAATAAAATAAATAACAGAAATATGTGAGAGGTAGAGAAAATACTTTTTAAAAAAATATATATATAAAAATTAGACATTATGATTAAGCCCGGCTGCGGAATAATATTTTTTACTTTATAAATGCTGTTTTTGAATTATTATATAAAGTTCATTGGAAGTTATGTACACCAGATCCGCTGTAGCACACATGTTAATTTCATATGATGAATGAAGTCCGGGTTCAAACTCAGGCAGCGGAATAATTTACAAGTCTATATTTTTAATTCGGTAAAGACAAATCCAGTATCTCAAGTCTGAACAATTTACATCTGACTAAAATGACAAATAACACCAGTTGTTAACATAAAAATCAATTATTCTTGTTTAAAGCTGACTTCGTAAGAAGACAGAAACCATGAAAGAGCATATTGAACTTGTGTGTTTCCTTTTCTAATACTCCTCTAGCGTGTTCTTGTTGAACCCTTTTCTAATATTCCTCTAGCGTGTTCTCGTTGAACGAGTTTTTCTCATACTCACACGAGTAATCCTTAGTATTTCCTACATTATTGTCTCTTTCGAAGATGACGTTCCACTGCAAAAAAAAAAAATTATTACCAATAGATTTACCGACGGAAAAAAATATCGCCGGAATTTTTGTCGGTATTTCGTCTCTAATCTGTGGATAACTGGTCATTTGTATCCGTCGGTAATATTTTTAACGGACTCAGACAGAAAATCATTTTCCCTCTTAATCCGTAGGAATATTTTCGACGGATACTGACGGAAAATAAAAATCGTCGGTATCCGTCATACTAACTCCAACAGATACCGACGGTTCGGGTTTTCCCTCTGTATCCGTCAGAAATATTTTCAACTGATTCAGACAGAAAATCATTTTTCCTCTTAATCTGTAGGAATATTTCCGACGGATACCGACAATAAATAGATGCCGCCGGTATCCGTCATACTAATTCCAACGAATACTGACGGTTCGGGTTTTCCCTCTGTATCCGTCAGAACTATTTCAATGGATATTGACGGCAACGGTTTGTCGTCGCTATCCATCTGAAAAATTTCAACGGATATGAATATTAATTTCTATCGGATTCCATCGATCATACTACCGACGTATATTTTGGACGGATTCCGACGGCTGCCGACATCAGTTTTCAATGGTTTTCGACGGCTTCCGACATTTGTGAAAAATAGTCTGACAGATTCTGTCAATTTCCCTTCAAGTCCTCCGTATGATAATTTAGTGGTAATTCATGCTCCACCTACAATTTCATTCCAATCAACCCAACGATCGGAATACCAAGTGTTGGAATGAAGAAGAAATGATGAAATTAGAAAGCCTTTAATGATTTCTATAAAGGCCTGAGTTACTTAGGTCAAATGAGAGTATCTAGGGCTTGTTTGTGTTCTAGTGTTATGTTATCCTTGTAGCCATTCATATATAAGGCAATCCTTAGATCCAAACAAGCTTAGATTAGATTAGTATAAATATTTATCTCTCTTCTCATTTGTAACTTAGAAACTATTATTCTCATTCTCTTAATAAAATCATTCTTCTCTCTAAATCTCTCTAATTTCTCATTCTCTCATTCTAAAAATCTCTTAATCTCATATTCTTTCATGGTACCAGAGCCAGTTTACATCAAACCTGGGTAAAATTCATCTTTCATTCCTTGAATCAAGAAGAAATCATCTTCTTCACAATCTTCTTTCAGTTCTATTTCGTCCGTCAATTTTGATCGAGAATTCCGGTCAAACCACGGCAGATTTTGACAATCTGCTTTTCCTAGGTTGTTCTTCGGCGAGTTCTGAAGCCAAACCAATTGGATTTGCATCATTTGGCCAAGGGAATCAAAAGTTACGAATTTGCTTGCATCGGACCTCCGCGATTGCCTCCGCCGCAATTCCCCGTGTTTCCCAGGTCATTCCGTCGTCAAATCTTCACCAAAACGCGATTTTCCAAATCTTAAACTCAAGCCCATCGAGTATAGTTTCTGTTTAAAGAAAGCAAAACTCAATTATCTTATGTTTTAAGGAAGTTCTTGAAGTTTTTCTCAAAGACGTTAGAATTCGCCTCTCACAAGAATCTGGTGATAAAATTCTAATCCTTTCTCAGTTTTCTTTAAATGTTTGAATCTGGAAAGATTGATAAGTATCTTGTGAGGGTCTCCACAAAATTTTGTTTCAATCTGACAGGTTTAATACTTCAAGATTGATTTTCTTGATTTCCTTATTAATCTTTGAAAGTTTTTTTAGAGAGGGAGTCTTGAGTTTTTAGGTTTGGTTTATTAAAATTTGAAATTTGTATTAAATTTTTATTGTTGGTATAGATAAGGAATGTTATTAGTTAATCTTGTTGGTTTGAGTTTGTTAAAATTTGTTGCATGAATTGGTTTAAGTTAGTTAAAGGAGGCTAGGTACTTATCTTGGTTGGCAAGAAATCTCACTCGGCTGTGGTAGTAAGGGTTGGACACGTGCCTTGGCCTTCCTTTGTGCTGCTCACGTCCCTGTTCTTCACTTGTGTCCTTGGTGTCCCTGGGTGATGCTCAAAGACCAGCATTCTGTGATTCCCCGAGTGCTGCCCCAGCCGATCACGCGCCCGCGCCTTCCAAGCCTCGGACATTCTTGTCCTGTGACCGTGTCCTGTGCCCTCTGTACGTACTCTCTGTCTGTCCCGTGACCGTGTCCCGTTTGAACATCTGGCATTGACCACCTGTTCACGTATCCTACCAAGCTCACGAATCCAGCCAAATCTTGTCCCGACCAGTCTGTTATCTCAACCCGTGTACACGCCCGACCAATTTATCGTGTGTACTCTAGACGCGTCCCAACCAACTGTCCAGTCTCCCGACCAGCCCATTCCGACAAGCCTGCTCAGCCTTTAAAACATGGATATTCAAACTACATTCAGAGCTCCAATCATTATACATGGAGCAAATTACCTCTTGGGGTCTAGGACCATGAAAACAACATTGGGTGGTAAAGGTCTTTGGAATCACATTTCTACAAATGGTACCAAGAAGACCAGTTGATACTCTCTATACTTCAAAATTCTCTTGCTAGTGATCTCTTAGATGCTTATTCCTTTTGTGAAAATGCTAAGGAAATTTGGGACATTTTCAAAAGATGTATAGAAACACCACTAACCTTTTAAGAGTTTTTGAAATGAAAAAGGCTTTAAATGAATTAAGGCAGGAAGATGCAGAATTCACAAAGCATTATGGCTCATTTATAGCATTGTGGGCTGAGCTAGAGATGCTAAGGCCAGCCACCATTGACCCAATTGTTCTCCTTGAAAGGAAAGAACAAGATAAGATGTTTGGGTTACTACTAACTCTTAATACTACTTACTCATATCTTATTAAGCATATTATCAGGTCTGATAAGCTTCCTAGCTTGGAAGATGTTTGTGCTCAAATCCAAAAGGAGCAAGGATCTCATGGATTATTTGGCAACAAGGCTGAATTGGTGGCTTCACACAAGAGCTTCTTCAAATCAGCAACAACAAATGAATCTAGGAAGAGGAGACAAACTTGTTACCATTGCAAAAGGAGTGGCCATACAAAGAAAGAGTGTTGGGTACTTCATCCTGAGCTGAAGCCAAGCTGGAGAGCTCAGCCACAACAACCCACGGCCAGCCACACACAACTGCAAGCTCACAACCATGCAGTGTACCAGCCGCCGGTTCCTTCAAAGGCCTATACCAGCTCCTCTCTTCACTCAGCCCCAACTAGTTCCATGTCTTCAGCATCTGAATTTGTGACAAAATCAGACTTGAAAGCCCTTATCAAAGCAATTAAGGATGGTAATGTGATAGATAAAACTTTTCATGCTTCTTTTCAAACTTCTTTCACTCCTAATGCCTCTAAATCATTGGTTGTTGATTCTGGTGCTTCTCACCATATGATTAGTGATCTAGGATTGCTAGAGAATATAGAACCTGCCTTAGGTAATGTTGTCATTCCTAATTGAATTAAAGTACCAATTAAATGCATAAAAAAACTTAAGTTGTTTGATAAAAAATCTAAAGCCTTTTACATGCCTTCTTTTACTTCTAATTTGCTTTCAGTTGAAAGAGCTACTACTGATTTAAATTGTCAAGCTATCTTTGGTCCTAATGATTTCTACTTTCAGGATATTAAGACTAGTAGAAGATTTAGACAAAGAACCACTAGAGATGACTTGTATGTGCTTGAAGATATGACTAGACATAGTGGACTAGAAGCGGTCGTTGATGTTATTATTTTTAGTAATGATTCTGATATTTGGCATGCTAGATTAGGACATCCTCATCCTAGAGCACTTGAACTGGTTGTTACTGGTTTAAAAATGCCAAAGGATATGTGTGATTCTTGTATACTTGGAAAGTATTGTAAAACTGTTTTTGAAAAATCTTTGCATACTTATGAAAATTGTTTTGAGTTGGTGCATTATGATGTTTGGAAATCTCCATTCCCATCTAGAGAAAACCATAAGTATTTTGTGACATTCATTGATGAAAAGTCCAAATACACTTGGGTTACTTTGCTTTGTTCTAAAGATAGAGTATTTGATGCATTTTTAAATTTTCAAGCATATGTTACTAATCAATACAATGCAAGTATTAAATGCTTTAGAACAGATAATGGAGGAGAATACACTAGCACCAGACTCTAACAAAACTTGGCTAAGCATGGCATTGAACATCAAACAAGCTGTCCTTACACTCCACAACAAAATGAAGTGGCTGAAAGGAAAAATATGCATTTGATGGAAGTTATGAGAACAATGATGTTCCACATGAAAGTTCCCAAAAGATTTTGGGGGCATACTTTTGTAGCTGCATGCTACTTGATTAATAGGACTCCTACAAAAGTCTTAGATGATTTGTCTCCATTTGAGGTACTAAACAAAACTGACCCAATATTGATCACTTAAGAGTTTTTGGTTGTGATTGTTTTGTATTAGTTCCAAGGGAGCAAATGAACAAGCTGGATCCAAAGAGTACCAAAGCTATGTTCATTGGCTATTATTCTACTCAAAAAGGATACAAATATTATGATCCAGAGACTAGAAGAGTTTTGGTATCCAGAGATGTCAAATTCCAAGAATCCAAAGGTTTATATGAAGAAGGAACTTGGGATCAATTCAAAGACATTTCCACAACAAGATCATACCAAGCTGAGAACTTGAGGAGGCTCTTGGAGAGCATTGGTATAGTTTCTCCTTATGCTCAGCAGCCCACAGCCACGGCTCCTCATGCTCAGCCTGTACCAGCCATGACCAGTCCCAGCCAGCCAGCCGCGGCCCAACCAGCCAATCTGCGTCCTTCCACACCGTCTGGTTCTTCCATCCCTCTGCCACCTGGTATCTTCAGTTCTCTTGGCCTTCCTCCTCTTGAACATGGGGGGGGGGGTGAGACAACTACTCATGTCCAAAAAGACTCAGCAGGAGACGAATCAATTTTAGTCTCAGCTTCCAAAAGATCAAGAGTTGTTCCCACTATTATTGAAGTTTTAGGTAAAGAGGACGATCCTATCTAAGAAGATCCACCTACAGTCCTAAGAAGGAGCACAAGACAAAGAAAACCACCAGTGTTCTACAATGGGAATGTTGTGGTTCATCATGATCAGGGAGTTTGTAATATTGCTCACTTACCTACTAATCATGTTGCTTTCATTTCAAGTCTTGATAAGGAGCAGATTTCAAACACATATGAAGAAGCTATGACCAAGAAGGAATGGAGGAAAGCTATCCTAGCTAAGAAACAAGCCATGGAAAGGAATGGTATCTATGCTTCAGCCACTTTACCTAAAAGAAAAAGGGCTGTAAGTTCTAAGTGGATTTTTACCATTAAATACAAAAGCAATGGTGAAATTGATAGATATAAAGCTAGGTTGGTGACTAGAGGTTTTACTCAGATATATGGTGAAGATTATAGGGATACCTTTGCACCTGTAGCTAAGCTTCATTCTGTTATATGTTATTCTTTCACTTGCTACTAACCTTGAGAGGGAGTTATGGCAAATGGATGTAAGAATGCATTCTTGCAAGGTGAACTAGAAGAAGAGGTATACATATCACCTCCACCAGGTCTAGAGGAGGAGGTATGAAGCGGCAACATACTTAGGCTAAGGAAGGCCATCTATTGCCTTAAACAATCTCCAAGAGCTTGATACCACAAGCTAACTGTAACATTGATGGATAAATGCTTCAAAAGATCTGAAGTTGAATATATTATTTTTACACTAAAGAGTAAGGAAGGTATTGTGGTATATCTCATTTATGTAAATGATATAATCATATCTTGTAGTGATAGGGTTGATATTGCATCTACAAAAGAATATTTAAGGATTTAGGAGAACTTAAATACTTCTTAGGAATTGAAGTGTGTAGGTTCAAGGAAGGTCTATTTTTATCTCAAAGAAAATATATTATAGATTTACTAACTTCTACAGGTATGATGAAAGCTAAACCAGCCAAAACACCCTTAGAAGAATATTATAAAATCGGATCTAAGGGGGAGCTAGAGGAGAAAATTGATTTTCATGATCCTAAGCTCTATAGGAAAGTGGTTGGTAAACTTATTTATTTAACCATCACTAGACCAGATTTATGTTTTGCTGTGAATCAGGTATCTCAACACATGCAAGGTCCAAAGATGAGACATTGGGAGTGGACAAATTGGATTTTGAGATACCTAAAAGGCACTCATGAACAAGGTATATGGATCGGTTGCAATAAAAACACAAATGTGGTTGGTTATTGTGATGCAGATTGGGCAGGGGATAGGGAGGATATGAGAAGTACCACATGCTATTGTACTTTAATAGGAGGGAACCTTGTGACTTGGAAAACCAAGAAGCAAAAGGTGGTTTCATGTTCTAGTGCAGAATCAGAATATAGAGCAATGAGGAAGCTTACAACTGAATGCATTTAGCTGAGGCAAATTTTGGAGGACTTGGCCATGAAGTATGAAGAACCTATCACCATCCATTGTAACAATCAGGCTGCTATACACATTGCCTCCAACTCTGTTTTTCATAAAAGGACCAAGCATATAGAAGTTGACTGCCACAAAGTAAGATAAGCTATTGTAAATGAAATCATCTTGCCTTGTTATACAAGGAGTGAGAATCAACTAGCGGATGTGTTCACCAAGGCAACAACTCTGAAGAATGACGCCTTCATCTATCCAAGGCTTGATCTTATGACCATTCCACACCAATGATCCCAACATGGAGTGTTATACTCTTTTTCCCTAGAAAAGGTTTTGTCCCAATTGAGTTTTTCTTCTTTAGGTTTTTAATGAGGTAATGCTTCATGGTTGCAAGCTTAGGCATTCTCCATGTCTTAAGCTTGAGTAGGAGTGTTGGAATGAAGAAGAAATGATGAAATTAGAAAGCTTTTAATGCTTTCTATAAAGGAGTGAGTTACTTAGGTCAAAGGGGAGTGTCTAAGGCTTGTTTGTGTTCTAGTGTTATGTTATCCTTGTAGACATTCATGTATAAGACAATCCTTGTATCCAAACAAGCCTAGACTAGATTAGTATAAATATCTATCTCCCTTCTCATTTGTAACTTAAAAACTATTATTCTCAGTCTCTTAATAAAATCATTCTTCTCTCTAAATTTCTCTAGTCTCTCATTCTCTCATTCTACAAATCTCTTAATCTCATATTCTTTCACCAAGCACCCTCATTACCTGGACCTACAAGGCCTGTTTCGAAAGAGGGCTCAAGATGTGAGGGTGATGCGAGGGAAAAGTTCTCATATACGTCAAACACAATACTTTATTAATGAGGTTATTAATGAACCAGTTGATGTTATATATATTTAAATATATATATAATTAAATATTATTAGTAGTCCACGTTGGATTTATACAATTGATTACATAATCCGTGAAGGTAAATATATATTTAAATATATAATTAAAAAATTTTCTTTTACAATATTGAATAAACATAACAAATAAAATTATTATTGATTTGTTTATATATTTAGGTTCCTACAACAACAAAATTCTACCCTTTTGGACGCAGTGAAAAAGGTATATGTTTTGTAGCAATTATAATTATTATTATTACCTATTTATAAACAATTTTTATTTATTTGTCTTTATTCTGTCTTATGTGTTAATTGTCATAATTTTAGATTATGGCCATAATATGTACTTTAACATCTAACCGACTAGGAGATCTATTAGTTACCCTGAAGGATCTGTCTGGAAAAATTGAGGGAAGTTTACACCACAACATATTCCAAAATGACGAGTACATAATTGCTACAACCTTAGGTGCTGTCGTTATTCTACAAAATGTGATTATTGTTCGCTTTGCCATGTACTCTAAGTATTTGAATATTACGGCTCGCAACATTATTAAGGTATATTTTCATCTATATTAAATTTACTTTTTTATGAGATTAAATTTTTTTTATATATTTCAAAAATTGAAATCAATTTTGAAATAGGTAATCAGTGTTAATTCGATGATTGCTGAATATGAACCAACCAAATGAGTTGATATGAATGAGGAAGATGAAACAAATACTCAACTTGAATACAGTAGTTGAAGACTCAGACGTAGATGAATAAATTTCTGACATACATGTTCACTAATAAATGTACTTTATATAAAGAATAAACAATATATGCATTAATGTTAAATTATATGTTCTTATAAAATTATAATGATTTTTTGAAAACCTTTCTAACAAAAACAAATTCCAGAAATGTTAAACATTATTTTTGTTTAGCAGTTTCTGATGGATTTTGATGATATTTCTGACCGATCCCGACGGATTGCGACGTCTACCGACATATTTCCAACTGATTCCAACGGCTTTTGACGCCTGCCGTCATATTTTCGATCGATTCCGACGGATTTTAACGTCTGTCGACCTTTTTCTGACCGACTCCGAGGGATTTCGACGATTAAAATTTATATATATATATATATATATATATATATATATATATATATATATATATATATATGAATGTTAGTCGTTAAAATGGTATAAAAATAGTTTAAAAAAAACATTCTGAAATCATGTCAAAAAACAAATAATCATTCTGAAGAAGAGAAAATTATAACATGTTTCCTTAATAGTTTGCCAGAATCATATAATTCACCACCCCTATAGGCAATACTTCTACTTCCTCCCAGGCTCCAAAGAAGATTAAGAAATCACGTTCTAGAACTCCTTCATCACAGGTGACTACTGAGTACAAATGTCCAAATGAATACTACGGTTGTTGAGAGAAACACATGATGAAGTTCGAGATTGAGCATTAATATCTATATATATTCTATACAACGGTTATTGTCGTTGCAATAATAATGTAATGTTTGTTTCTGTAAAAATTTCTATCGACGCCTGCCGACATTTTTCCTAACAAAAACCGACGGTGACTGATGGATACCGACACTTTCATACCGATTCTGACGGATTTCCGACGGATAAGATTTCTATATATATGCATGAATGGGCAGAATAGATTTGTACGGGAAAAATAAAAATTCAGAAAAAAATATTTTCTTACAATAATGAGTAGAAGATTTCGTTTGTGGATGGAAGAACCTATGAAGAATGAGGAGTCCGGACTTTTAACAGACGCGTATGCACGAGGTATATGCGAATTCATGGAAATGGTCGGGAAGAATTATACAATGAAAAAAGGTAAAATCAAATGTCTATGTTCAATGTGCGGGAATAATAGTAATGCTAAGGTTGAGGTAGTTTGGAATCACTTATATAGGTACGGATTTATGTCGGATTATAAGATTTGGTATCTACATGGTGAAACCAATTACGAATATGGTAGTTCTAGTGAACCAAACTTGTCGGGTAGTTTAGGAGAACATACACCAGAGATAGATGTAGGTGTAGGTACGATAAATATGGTGAATGCTGCGTTCCTAGAGCAGATGAGTAACTCGGCATATGATAGTTCAGTAGTTGCTGAACCTAATGCAGAAGCACGTAGATTTTTTGACATGTTAGATGCAACAAATCAACCACTATATAGTGGTTGTAAAGAAGGACATTCACCATTATCATCAGCAAGTAGGATGATGAACATAAAGACGGACTACAATTTGTCTGAAAAGTGTGTAGATGCTTGGGCAGATTTCGTGAAAGATATTTTACCACAAGATAATTATGCACCAGCATCATACTACGAGATTCAGAAACCTGTAGCTGGTCTTGGTTTGTCGTACCAGGTGATTGATGTGTGTATCGATAACTGCATGATTTATTGGAAAGCTGATGAAAACCGCAAATCTTGTCGATTTTGTCGTAAACCACAATTTCAGAAAAAAGTGGCAGATTAGTGATTCCATTCAAACGAATGTGGTATTTACCGTTAAAAGAAAGGCTCAAGAGGTTATATCAATCTCAACGAACGTCAGAGTCAATGAGATGGCATGCAGAGCATCGGCAAAATGGAGATATAACCCATCCTTCAGATGCAGAAGTCTGAAAACATTTTAAATATATATATCCGTATTTTGCATACGAGCGGCGAAATGTTTATTTGGGGTTATGTACCAATGGTTTCAACCCCTTTGGAAAAGCATGGAAGACAATATTCGTTGTGACCGGTAATTGTAATACCTTATAATTTGTCACCCTCTATGTGCATGCGTAAAGAGTTTTTGTTTCTCTCGATTCTAGTTCCTGGCCCAGATCATCCGAGAAGGGCGCTTGATATATTCCTTCAGCCACTAATATATTAGTTACAACTTTTATGGGCTCATGGTGTTAAAGCATATGATGTTTCTATAAAGGAAAATTTTAACATCCTAGCGATATTGATGTGGACCATAAGTGATTTCCCCGCTTACAAAATGTTATCTGGATGGTCAACGCATGGAAGATTATCGTGTCCTTATTGCCAAGATAGTACTGATGCTTTCCAATTAAAGCACGGACGTAAAACAAGTTGGTTTGATTGCCATCGAAGGTTTTTACCGTCTGATCACAATTTACAAAGAACAAGGAGGTTTTTTATGGTCCCCCTCCAAATATTGATGGTACAGTATTTTGGAACAGCTAAGGGATTTTGGAGCTGACAGAACAGCTGACTGTGAAGGTAATGGTCATGAGGCCGTTGACGGTGTTGGTGAACATCATAATTGGCATAAGATAAGTATTTTTTGGGATTTACCATATTGGAAATACCATTTATTGAGCCATTGTCTTGATGTCATGCATGTTGAAAATAATTTTTTGACAACATCATCAACATTGTTTTAAACGTCAAAGGGAAGACTAAAGACAACTTGAATTCTAGATTAGACCTACCGTTGATTTGTAATCATCCTCCTCTTCAAGTTAAGCCGGATGGTAGATGGACGATGCCTGCTTACCGCTTAGACGCACATCGGAGAGAAGTATTTTGAATTGGATTAAAGAAGATGTTAAATTTACAGATGTATATGCGTCTAATCTACATAATTGTGTTGATTCAGATCAAGGAAAGTTTACTGGGATGAAGAGCCATGATTGTTATGTTATTATGCAACGACTTATTCCTTTTGGTTCACATATCTTCGTCACAATAATATCCACCAAGCTATTGGAGGTAATTATTGTGTTTCTTTTTTTAAAAAATTTCTATAAAATATCATATGTATTTTAATGGTTTATGTTTTGTAGGTATTGGTGCGTTTTTCCGAGATTTATGTTCAAGAACACTAACAGTTCAAGGCATTCAA
Source organism: Streptanthus diversifolius (assembly GCA_039880935.1). Taxonomy (NCBI): domain Eukaryota; kingdom Viridiplantae; phylum Streptophyta; class Magnoliopsida; order Brassicales; family Brassicaceae; genus Streptanthus; species Streptanthus diversifolius. The sequence goes on from JAXGFM010000008.1 coordinate 3,036,124, forward strand.
AATTTGGAGGAAAGTATCCAACTGATCGTGTGCCATATGGAGAAGATATTTCCACCGTCATTCTTTGATGTTATGGAACATCTTCCTGTACACCTCCCACGAGAAGCATTATTAGGTGGTCCTGTTCAATACCGATGGATGTATCCGTTCGAGCGTTATATGTTACATTTAAAGAAAAAAGTTAAAAATTTGAGTAGGGTTGAGGGATCTATTGTGGTTCAGAGTCTTAATGAAGAAGTCTCACATTTTACTGAGTATTACTTTCCTTCTGGGGTTCGTACAAAGAGTAGACGCCCGAGTCGCCATGATGATAGAGGTGAGAGAGCCATTTATCCAGCGTATGTACCTGAGTTGTTTTGCCAATTTGGTCGAGCTAGTGGTAAAGGAAAAAAAAGAAAACTAACTTCACAGGAGGCCACACATCTTCCTAACTATATATTCACAAATTGTGAGGATATAGGTGAATATGAAAGGTAATTACTTTGTAACCTACCTATTAATACATCGATTTACATTTATAAGTATGTAATAATATTAAGTATATTACAGGATCTATATGGAGATGATTCAACCCTACTACCCTAACAAGAATGAAGCGGAACTTGAAATCTTAAAAGATCAACAATTTTCAGATTAGTTGCACTACTATGTAAGTTCTTCATCATCTATCTTGTCATTTATCTCAAAATATGATGTTGTACATTATATGTGTTGTTTTATTTACTTACACTTATATAGGTCTTAGAAGGAACCCAAACATTTCCCACATGGATGGTGGAGTTAATTAATGGTCTAAACACTGTTGCAACTTCGTATCCGAGGTTTTGTAGGCGTGGATACGCGTTTAGGGTTCGTCAAGAGGAAATAAATCGGCCAACTTCAGAGAATGGTATTTCTGCAAAGTCCATTGACATTGTGTACTATGGAGTTCTAAAAGAAATATTGGAAGTACGCTATGCAGGGATGTTGGACTTAAGGTGCATTGTGTTCCTATGCGATTGTTATGATCCGTCAATTGGACATGGCGTTCAGATTGACCAACTTGGTGTTATTTCTATAAATTCAGCATGAAAACTGCGCAAATACGATTCATTCATCTTTGCGTCACAAGCAGACCAGGTACACAGTAATTAAATTTTAGTTACTTTATTTGATTTTTATAAAAAATGTTAATTAACATGTATGATTATTGTATTATGTTTGATATATTCCATATCCTCGCGTTACATACCGTTCAGATCCATGGATTACAGCTACAACAATTAACCATAGAGGAAAAACATATGGAGTTGCTGAACATGATCCGTTGCAAACAACAAGAAGTTGTGAAACAGAGTGTTTACAATATTTTGAAGATATACAACTCGTCGTTGATTTGACCGAGGTCGGTGAGGAGAGAGTGCATTCTGAGTCAGAAGATGTAGAAAGAGAATTTTTTGAAGATTCAGACTCACTTTCGTCAGAAAATGTTTCCGACGATTCAGAATAATGCGAAGGTTTTGTCAGATTCACATATAATAAAAGGCAAAGAGCTTCTTTTTATCATTCTGTGGCGATCTTGGATCCTCTAGAATCCCTATTTTATGTTGTTTGAAGAAGATGACAAGAGATTATGAGAATTGTGTGCTTTGTAATTGTTTAAATTTATTATTTATGTTGTTTGCATGGATATTTTATCTTACACTCGAACACTGCAATATTATCATTTAGAACTTAAAAAAATATATTTATATTTGCATTTGCGTTTGCATAATGGTCACTAAATTGAAAAGTTTTTTTAAATACGATTCTCTAGTATTTAAATTTATTATTTTGTGTTTCACGATTGTTGGCTTCCTAATTATATTACAATGTAGAATTAAGTATCATATATTTAAGTATTTAAAAATAAAAATTGTATTAATTTAATACGAAAAATGGAGAGTGGTACCAGCTGGTGCTTAAGATATAACAGTAATGCACCAATAACAAATATTTTAAACTTTCTTGTATATGGAATGATGGTTTACATTAATTATCATGTTTAGTACTGATTTGATCTGCATATATATTGGTATTCATATATCATATGTACATATCTTTCGATAAAAAATGTATATGTATAATAACTGGTTCTGCCTAAATAAACGTGACACAGGACAAGTCATATTCAGTCTTGTCTTATTCACGCCAAGTCTTGCACACTTCAAGCCAAGTCTTATTCATGCATACTTACTTTACTGTATTTATTTTAAATGCTTTTAGTCTTGTATATATCAAATTGAAGACTGTAAAACCAGAGTCAGACTTTAAAGTCTTCTTCACTAGCTTCACCGATTTCAAAGAACACAACTTTCTTTCCTCTCCCCCTTTATATTCTTTCATCTGTCACAAAAATAAACCTAACCCCTTCATCTTCCTCTTTCCCTTCATTCCACCGCCGGTTCGACAATCTGACCACCGCCGCCGGTCCTTCTCACCGAGATAATGACCACAAACCCGTAAGTATATAAAAAAGTTGTTAATATGCAGTACATAATTTAATCATGAGAATTTAATCCTCTTCAACCATATAATAAAGCAGTATATAAAAAACTATTTAATATAATTAATTTGCAAAACCCGGAACCGTTTATAGCACAACCTAAGGGTTGCTTCGACCATGGATTGTGTTGTTGATGTTGATAGTGTTGTTGTTGCGATTGTTGTTGCTGCTTCTATTTGATCAATTGTTGAGCTATAGCCATTAAGTTACCATTGTCAATGCACATGTAAGCCCTAATCCCGCTAGAAACTCGCTGATGAGGAAGGCTATTTATGTCTGTTACTGTGGTTGTGATTGATGTAAATAGTCATATGGGTGAGAGAGAGAAATTATAGAGAAAATGAACAAAATCTTAATAATTCGGTTTCATTTTATTTAGGTTCAGCTGGTTTTGTAAATATTTTAATATATTTTCAATCTATTACCACTTTAATTCTAACTTTAATTTTTTTTTTAGTTTTAGATTATCGTTGTTAATATGCAAACTGCAAAGTACTACTAATGGATTAGTGACTCTAGAATAATTCAGTCATTTACTCTTTTTTGGATATTTTATTTACCAAATTTACAGTTTTTGGTTGTTTAGTTATTTCACAAATTTAATAATGCAAAATAAGTAGCTCATTTCATAAAATAAATTAATAAATAATTTGTATTTCACCATTCAATGAGTAAAACCATTGCTCCAGCCTCAAAAAATGAGTTGATGTAGAACACAAAAGGAAAGGTTAAATGATAATGTGTATAATATTGATACGAACATGATCTTAATTATCACTTACGAGACGAACATGATATCTTGTTCTTGGGACGAAGCAGATACTTCATTAAAAAGGAAAATGAGAAAAGAGAAAGAGCAGAGAGAGAAGAAGAAGATGAATTAGATTCATATTTGGCTATTTTAATTTTTGCTTCATCAGCTACCTTCTATTTTTTTGTTTGGTCTTTGATTACTAATTGTTTTATAGGGAAAGCTGTTCATATAATTTTTCTGATTTGTTTGGTTTACACGTGGGAGTTCAATTTCCGCCAATTATCAATCCTACTAGACATTGACTAACCGAGAATTTAAGGGTAAGTGAACACATTTGCTTAAATATTTTAGAAACATATGAAATCTTAGACCTATAAGTTTTACAGAATAAAAAATCATAAAAATGTAACTTGGTTTTACTTATCTTCCCTAGACCGACCCAAAATTCTTAATTTTGGAAAAATCTTTACATATCTCCCTGATACTTTGGTTTGATACTCTTATTCATTAAAATTATTTTTATATCTTATTTATATCACACGTACATAACCGCAATTACATGAAAATTAATGCAACAACTCCAACCAAATCCTTAGTTTTGATGACTGAAAATCATAATGAACTGATCACTTAAAAAAGGAGAAAATTTTATTGATTAATTTATATATCATTACAGCACTTGATTACACTGATATTCGTTTGTTTGTGCTGACATTAACGTATAGAGCATGAATAGTGTTTCCTATGTCTGGCACTTTCTCCTATTGTGTTTCACTAGTAAGATTGTTGATAAGGACATTCTCAACAAATCTTAAGTAAAAACAAAAACTGATGATTTTTTTTCAAAACAAAAACTAAAATAGATTTGAAGTTATAATTCTTAAAAAAAATCTAATTATATTTATTATAGTTTTTATGACAGATATGTTAATAGCCGTCGGCGCCGTCGTCCCAATAGATCGAGTTCTTCTCAGATCCCGAGCCGGTCTGTGTCTGGGATCTCTATGGGGTCTAAGACACAACCACCTTCTCCCCTGCAGGTAGCCGCCTCAGCTTCTCCTCCAGTTGTTATGAGCGTTGAGTACTTTCTTTCCCAACCAGGCAGAGAATTATTGATATTTGTTGATCCAGAGGGTTCACCGGCCGGAACATGGTTAGTGCTATTCTATTTTGTTATGAGTTTTTTATAGATAACTAATATGTTTATAATTTTTTTTATAGGTTTAACTACTCCAGCAACAAAATTTCAACTGCAATAAACAACATGCTTGTCTCGTTAGTCACACGACCGTATAAGTCGTTTGCCGTTATGCCTCATTCTGATAAGCAAATATGGTTTCATCAATTCACTGTAAGTAAAATTTATTTAAATTTTATTTTCTAAATTGTAAAAATTGTACTATAATTTTTGTTTCTTTTTTGTTTCAGCAAGAATTCAATTGAAATCCTGAAGGAGTTCACAGAAAATTCAATTATACTATAATTTTTGTTTCTTTTTCGTAAGACAGCGATAGCTTACTCGAAGAAGATGAATGAGTGGAAAACCAAGTGGATAGTTGGTGAGGTCCCGAAGGAGTTCACAGAAAATAACGACCTTTGGCGGGATTTCATACAGTATTGGAGGTCACCAGCAGCACAATCGGTCTCCACAATCAATTCTGGAAATCATAACAGCGACCAGGGAGGCAAAAGCAAATCCACTCATAATCTCGTAGCAACCAGCAAAGCAAGCAGGGCCATTGAACTTGTATGTATTTATGTATTATAAATTTTATTTTACTTTACTTAAATTAATGCTATTTTTTTTGGTTTAACAGTTTGAAAAGAAGGGTGTGGAGCTGACTTTGCTTGAGTGCCTGCAAGATGCCCATACCAATCGTAAAACTGGTCTAATTGAAGATCCAATCGCTCGAGAAATTATTGAGACTGTGACATTGAAGAGCCAAGAATTTATTCAATCTCAAGAATCTGTTGACGGACCACCGTGCACTGAAGTTCCAGCCGAGAAGATAAACAAATTCGTTTATCAGGTAATAAGATTTTATTATTTAATTTTATTTATTAATTTTATTCATAAAATATATACTTTATAGACTACATTATATTTGTTGCAGTTAACACCAAAGCAGAAAGGTCATTGCTATGGGATACCAGACCAAAGTTCGACATCATCCGGTTCATATTCTGTTGGTGCATCGTCTCTAAGGGCACAACTCGAATCAAGAAATCAAGAGTTATCAACATTTCTGTCAGACTTTGAAGTATTAAGGGGGTAACAGGAATCAGATCGGAAAGCTCAAGAAGAACAAGCTGAAATTATATGTCAACTACAACAACAAATGTCGGAGTTTTCCAGAAACAACCAAACCCCCTTTTTCTCATCTGATGATTTTTAAGTATTTTATGTTTATGTTGTAATCTTTTAATTTTCAGTTTGTTAAAACGCTATTTAAATTTGCAATGTTTAATTTTTTTAATACAATATTTGAATTTTAGTTTAAATTAGAATTTTATTATATTTCAAATTTATTAAATTAATATTTTCATTTTAAAATTTATATTACAATCGAATTAAATATTTTAATTTAAATATAAATTATTCCGACGGATTACAACGGTTTTGGTAAACTGTCTGAATCCCTCGGTTTACCATCGTTGGAATCCGTCGCCAAGCAAAACCGTCTAATTCTGTCGGTTAGCTAAACCGTTGGAATATGTTGGTTTCTTAACCGTCTGAATCCGTCGGTCCAAGCATCCGTCAGAATCTGTCGCCAAGAAAAACCGTATAATTCCGTCGGTTAGCTAAACCGTTAGAATTTGTTGGTTTACCATACCGTTGGAATCCGTCTTTTAGTTAAACCTTTAGAATCCGTCGGTTAGCTAACCCATTAGAATCCGTCGGTTGGCTAAACCGTCTGAATCCGTTGGTTAACTAAACTGTTGTTTACCGTCGGTCTTTCTCGGTAACATTACCAACGAAATTTGATGGTCTTTGTTGTGATGGATACCGACGGATTATGTCATTGTTTATATCCGTTAGAAATCCATCTGAATTTTGCACGATTATCGACAGATTTAAAATTTCTGACGAGGTAGAACCGACACTATATTTCGTCGGTTTTCTGTCGGTTTTAAGCTAAAACGACGGCATACTGACAGATTTGGCCGTCGGTATATGGGATATTTATTGTAGTGTTAGCTCAATCGCAGACGCTGGTAAAGCTGCAACTATCTCTGACGCTTTTTCCGCCTCTGTTGTTGATGATGGCTTGGTTGAAGGTGATGATGGTGGAGGAAGAGGAGTGGGTTTGGTTTGTAACTCGCTGGCTTTTGCCTCCTTGGTTTCTTTTTGTTGTTGTTACTGCTGCAGCTGCTTACGTTGAGATGAAATAGACTTTACCGATATAGGTTCTTTAGTTAGAAGCTGTGGATTCTTGGGTTGTGGATGGGCTTGCTTGGCTTCACTTTGAGTTTATTATTATTAATTACAACACTTATTTATAGCTAAAAACTATTTAATAGATATTCTCATTTACTTAATTAATAAATAGTCTTAACTATTTATTTAATAGGTAGTTTCAACTACTCTTTTCTTTTAATGAGAAAATTCAAATTCCAGTAGTAATCTTGGACATTCGTTGTCCGAGATGCATTACAAAGCTGCTTCCTGGTTTATTTATCTCGAACTTCAGTCGTCCAAGATATGATCCGAGATTGCTCCCTGGATGTTATAAGTTCAATAATCCCCCTCAAACTTAACCATAGGGACATGTTAAGATTAGACCTACAAAGTTCATCTCATTAAAAACTTAGTGTAGAAAAACCAATGGGATAAAAACTACATTGAAGGAAAAAGAGTATGAGCTCCATAGGAAGGGGTCTTCTATGGCAATTTGATGAGACCGAGTTTGGAGTGAGTATGCTCAATAACTTTTGAGCTTGCGGCCTTTGTAAAGATGTCTGCAAGTTGATCAACGTTTCTTGTGTAGCATGGTAGAATGATCTCTTGCTCTATTGCTTGTCTCACCTTGTGGCAGTCAATCTCTATGTGTTTTGTCCTTTCATGGAACACTGAGTTTGATGCAATATGAATTGCCGCTTAATTGTCACAGTGCATTCTCATTGGTCCTTGTTGCTCAATGCCAAGACCCTTGAGGAGTACCTTCAGCCATATAAGTTATGTGGTTAGGTTTTTTATGGTCTGGTACTCAGCTTCAGCACTTAAGCATGATACCATTTTCTGCTTCTTTGTCTTCCAAGTAGTAAGATTTCCTCCAATGAAAGTGCAATAGCCGATAGTATATCTTCTGTCCTTCCTGTCACTGGCCCAATCAACATCATAATATTCTACAATTTATGTGCTTCTGTTGCAACCCATCCAGATGCCTTGAACTGATGTTCCCTTGAGGTATCTCAAAATGCGATCTACCATGTTCCAGTGGTACACCTTGGAAAATTGCATATGTTGACGATTCACAGCAAAGCATATATTCGGGCGTGTGATGGTTAAGTAAATTAATTTACCCACCATCTTGCGGTAAATTTTGGTGTCTTCAAACAGCTCATCTTTGATCTACCCCTCTCGTTCTACTTTGTAACCATCATCGAGAGATGTCTTGGCTGTCTTTTCATCAAGTTTACATGCATCACTTAGCAAATCATTAATATATTTTCCTTGAGACAAGAATAATCCCTCCTTTGAGCGACATACTTTTATCCCAAGAAAATATTTTAGCTCTCCAAGATCTTTAATGTCAAAAACAGACTTTAGGTAATCATTATTAGCTTAAATACCTCCTTTGTCATTTCCGGAGATGATGATATCATTTACAACCACAAGAATGACAATTATACCTTCATTGCTTCGCAATGTGAAGAGAGTGTGGTCAGATTCATATCTAGTTAAGCCTCTATCCATGAGCGTCACATTTAGCTTGTGGTACCAAATCTTTGGTGACTGCTTTAAATTATAGATGGACTTTGTTAACCATAGCACTTTCCCTGGAGCCACAACTTCTTCTAACCCTGGTGGTGGTGTCATGTATACCTCATCTTCCAGTTCAGATTGTAAGAACGCATTCTTAACATCTATCTGCCATAGATGCCACTATAGATTTGTGGCAAGTGAGAGCACTACCTGGATGGTATGAGTTTTTGCAACTGGTGCAAAAGTGTCCCTATAATCCTCTCCATATGTCTATGAATCCCCTTGCCACCAGTCTTGCCTTGTACCTCTCAATCTTACCATTACTCTTGTATTTAATAGTGAAGATCCACCTAGAGCTTATTGTCTTCTTTTCTTTTGGTAAGTCAGCTTCAACAAATGTGTGATTGATTTCTATAGCATTCTTTTCAGTTTGAACTGCATCTTTCCACACCTTGATTCTTTTAACCTCTTCTTAGGTCTTTGGAATTTATTTTTGATCAAGTTGTGTAATGAATGCTTGATGAGCAGCTGGAACATAAGCGAGTGAACAGACAGCTTGAATCGGATAAGCAACTGTATTGGCATTGTAGTACACACATTTAGAGGGAAACTGTTGTCTTTGACTTCTCCTTAATGGCTGTACTGTTTGAGGGTTTTGAACTGGTTCCCAACTATTTTCATCAGAAAGGTCTGATTGCTCATCTTCTTGATCATGAACTGTTTTGTCTTCATTGCCCCCCGCATGGTCAAGATGTATGTCTTATTCTTCTTATTCAATTGGGTTAGGGGAACTTCCTCCTTCTTCAAGAGGAATATCATCACCACCATCACCGGTAGTTTCTTCTTTTATGACTGGTACTTCTGTGTTCTCAATTGGTGGTTGTTGAGGACTTGGATTACCCCCGTGGTGATAATCTTAAGTTAAGTGACTCAAGGGTTCTTTAGATATTCATGGCTCGGTTTGAGGGTTCTTGGGAGATATCCTTGATGTCTTCCCAATTCTTCTTTTCATAGAACCCCTTTGACTTCATGAACTTTACATCACGGGATACAAAAACTCTCTTTATCTCTGGATCATAACACTTGTATCCCTTTTGCGTTTTTGAATATCCAATAAACATAGCTTTTGTGCTTTTGGCATCAAACTTGTTTCTCAATTCTCCTGGTACAAGGACAAAAAAAATGCACACAAATACGCATAAGTGATCATATGATGGCTTTGTTTTGTTAAGTATTTCAAATGGTGATGCATCTTGGAGGATCTGAGTAGGTATCCTGTTGATCAAGTAGCAGGCTGAGACAAGAGCATCTCCCCAGAATTTCTTTGAGACAGTTGTGTGAAACATCATTGATCTAGCCACCTACATCAAGTGCCGGTTCTTTTTTTCCACCACACCATTTTGTTGTAGAGTATAATGGCAACTTGTTTGATGAAGAATCCCATGCTTGTTGAGATCTTTTGTGAATGCATAACTTGTGTACTCTCCACCATTATCTGATCTCAGAACATTAATCTTGACATTATAATGGTTAGCCACATAATTTTGAAAGTTTATAAATGCATCCAACACCCTATCCTTTGATGACATTAATGTAACCCATGTGTATCCTTTAATTGGTACTTTCTCTCCATTGGCTCTAACCACATTTCCTAAGGCTGGTTTAATGTCATTTATCAACCTAGAATCGCTTATCATATGGTGGGATGCACCAGAATCAACTATAAGCGGTTTCAAAAGTAATTTAAATGCATTAAAAGTTTGAATAGAATTACCAGGCTCCTTAAGTGCTTTGATAAGATCCTCCAAGTCAGACTTCTTCACAAACTCACTTTTAGAGGATACCAAAGCTTTCATTTTCTTTTCCATGGATGAATTATTCTTGGATGGTTCTCCCTTGGTCTCTTGGGCACTGTGTCCCCTTGGTTCATTCCACCTTTGTTCCCTGCGATGTGGGTGGAGTACCCAGCGGTTTTCTTTAGTGTGGTTATCTTTCTTGTAGTGTTCACACCACACCTTTCTATGTTCTTTGTTGGATCCTTGTTGAGGACGATGAAAGCTTTTTTGGCAGTCACAAGTTCCTCCTTCCTTCCAAAGAGACCTTGAGTGCCTTGTTTCTTTTGTATTGGGGAGCAGACTTCTTCAAGTGTTGGGAGTTTTTCGGCCCTAAGAAGATGCTTGATCAGATCACTGTAGACTGGATTGAGAGTCATGAGAAGAAAGACTTTGTCTTGCTCTCTCCTTTAATGCAACACCACAAGATCTATGGTGCTAGGTCTGAGCATTTCTAATTCAGCCTATAGTGACCTAAACTTGCCAAAGTGTGCCTTGAATTCATTATCTCCTTGAGAATATTAGCGGAATTAAAGATATATTGTAAGATACATTGTAAGAATATTAGCGGAATTAAAGAAAAAAACTATACGATTTGCAGAAGATTGAAGATTATGGGTTTTGTATGAAGAACAAGAGAGGGAGATTAAGAGATTATGAAGAGAGAACTCTTTCTCCTTGAGTTTATTATTATAGATTACAATACTTATTTATAGCTAAGAACTATTTAATAGATAGTCCCAACTACTTAATTAATAGATAGTCTCAACTACTTATTTAATAGGTAGTCCCAACTACTCTTTTCTTTTAATGAAGAGATTCAAATTCAAGTAGTAATCTTGGACCTCCGTTGTCCTAGATGCATTACAAAGCTGCTTTATGGTTTATTTATCTCAGATCTCAATCATCTAAAATATGATCCAAGATTGCTCCCTGGATGTAACAAGTCCAATAGTTTCTTTTTTCATCTTCTTTTGGTGGAGTCTGCTTCTTTTCCAGATGTTAGATATGATAAATCAGAATTAAGAGAATCCAAAAACATTATCAGCATTGTACAAACATAAACATATTTGTGGTATTCATAAAGCCTTTGGAAGTAAATGATGCATACTTACTTGTTCTTGGTAATTTGTAGATGCATATATTACCTTAGGCGGAGGTTTTGGTGTTGATTGCAGAGCTACAAACTGCAGGATCTCTGTGAGTCTTCTTTGTAAATAGCACACTGCTTTTTTGCAGTATATCACTGTCATATCTCCAACTTAAGGTTCAGACTTGGTAGGATTTAGCTTCCAGATTTTTCTCTGCGTCTAACGATTCTTTAAAAGTTATCGTCTTATGAAAATAATCAAGTGATAGTATTCAGAAGCTTACAGTGGTGTCAGAGCCTTTGCAAAAGGGCTTGATTGAGTGACATGTGAGAATGAAAGGAGTGCAAAGTGAGTAAGGAAAGAAAAGAGTGTAAGAAAGATGGTTGTTGATCTAGCAATTTCAGTGCCCCATGTGTTCCAAAATTTTGTATGGAGACTACGATCATTGGAGTTTGCTCAAAGATGACTTGCTGCGTTCAGAAGCGTATTGGAGTGTTGTTCAAACAGGTTACAAGGTGACATTGACATTGGGCATTCCGCATCTCTTGACATTGACTTTCTGGTGAGGTTTTCATTTGTGGCAATGTTATTGGATAGAATCCTCCAGAGTAGATGTTTGATCTTAGGGGAGGTTTGAATTCAAACAGGACATTTATAGATGGTTTTGTGTGCTTCATTCCATCCTCTTTATTTAGAATTTCTTGGCACCAGACTTTGTACCCTGATTTAACCGAGTACTGACCATCCTGCTGATAAATTCAAGTGAAAGAAGATTGACATTCCTCCCTGCTCGGCTTAATCTGAGATATAAGTTTGCATTCTCTTTCCGGGAAGGCCTGGAGCAACTTTGCTATATCCCATTCTTCAGATTCTAACTCAAGAAAGTTGTCCACCCTTATATCTTCCACACTTAAATCCGATTGTAACACTGGAGGTCTAGGTTGTTTATCAACAACCCATGGATCCTCTGAAAAACGAATATTGCTACCATTCCCAAAGTTTCGCTGCATTCCCATCCTTAGTAGTGATTGAGAACACATAATGCTTCTCCAAGCATAAGACAGTCTATATCCCAGTTTTGCCTTCAAGAGGATTCAGTCTTGAAGTATCTTCTTTTGAGAACTCTTGCAATAAGACTATGAGGATTGCAGGCAATTTGCCAAATCTGTTTCCCAAGAAGTGCAACATTAAATCCTTCAAAGTCACGAAAACCTAATCCTCCTGTGCTTTTTGGTTTGCATAAGTTCTCCCACTTGGTCCAATGGATTCCTTTGTCAGAGTTCTGGTTTTTCCACCAGAAATGTGCCATAGTTGAGGTCAATTTCCGACAGGTACTTTTTGGAAACATGAAGCAAGTCATCGTGTAGGTGGGTAATGCCATAGCCACCGCTTTGATCAAGGTCTCTTTGCCCGCTAGCGAAAGGAAACTAGCTTTCCACGATAGTATCCTTTGTTCTACTCTCCTCTCCAAGAACCTTAGAGTAGTAATCTTTGAGCCTAAAAATGTTTCCGGAAGACCTAAATAGAAACCCTTAGCTCCATCATTTTCAATGCCCGTAATGGATTTGATTTCTGCTGTCACATCCATATTCACTTGCTTCCCAAAACTTTGATTTGGATACATTAATCCTCTGACCTAAAGCCTCATTGTACTCCGCCAAAAGACTCATCACTACCTCCACTTGCTCCATGATGGCTCGACTAAAGAATAGGGAATCATCCGCAAAAAAAAGTGAGAGATTTGTGGACTAGCCCTCGCAATTCTGATCCCCTCTATCTGATTTTCCTCTTCAGCTAATGTGAAGCGTTTAGCTAACATTTCAGCCCAGAGGATGAAAAGAAAGGGTGAGAGCGGATCCCCTTGACGGAAACCTCTTGATGGGGTAATCTTACCATAGGGATTGCCATTGATGAGTACCTCATAAGTGGGCGATGTTATGCATGACATGATCCTACTCATCCAAACCTCTTTAAACCCAATCCTTTCATCGTATCTTCCACGAATTGCCATTCTACTCTATCAAAGGCTTTCATTATATCAGTTTTGATAGCCATATACCCTGAAGCCACTTCTTTCTTTGTACGGAGAGCATGTAACAATTCATGGGCTATAATAATGTTATCGGAGATCAATCTACCTTTAACAAATGCCGCCTGGTTTTCAGATATTAGACTTGGCAAGATCTTCTTGAGTCTTGTGGATAAAAGCTTTGAGAGAACCTTGTAGACAAAGTTACATAGACTAATCAGCCTGAAGTCCCCCAATTTTTGTGGCCGTTTAATCTTTGGGATCAAGCAGATACTTGTGTAGTTGATCCTATTGTCCATATAACCTGTCTGAAATAATTTTTTAACCATACTACAAATGTCTGCGCCAACCACCTTCCAATTATCTTGGTAAAAGGCCCTGAAAAAGCCATCAGGGCTGGGGCATTTATTTGGATTGAGTCCAAACACTGCTTCCTTAATCTCACCAATGGCAGGTATAACAATAAGCTCTTGGTTCTGTTCCTCAGTTACTATCGAGTTAACATGAGTGAACATAGGAGACTGTCTCACTCTGCTCGAGTTCCTTAGTTCCGACGTATAGAGATGAGTGAAGTAATTAGTCGCTACAACACCAATCTCTTGGTCTGAATAGACTATTCTTCCTGTTCCATCCTCTATTAGCATATTGATCCTATTCCAAGCTCTCCTTTCTTTTGTATGGGCATGAAAGAATTTGGTATTCTTATCACCAGACCTAAGCTATTGAACTCTACTTAGAATTCTCCAATACACTTCTTCATCCTTGTAGGCTATGAGCAATTCATTATTCAAGCAAGTCAGGCTTTCTCTATCAAAACCCTCTTGATGAGTAAGCTGATCAATCTGCGCCTTAAGCTCCAAGATTCTGACTTTTGAATTCGGTTGCAGGGTTCTCTTCCAAGTCGATAAACGCTTTCTGCAAGCATGTATCTTTGATACTATATCAGATTGATGCTCTTCCTCAGATGTAAAATCATTAGGACTATCCCATCCTTCCTTCACTGCTTCCTTGAAATCATTCTTCCCCTTCCATCCCATATCATGCCTAAAACTTCTAGGTTGCTTTTGATCCTCCCCATTCAAAGATATGCAAATGGGGCTATAATCTGAACCTATACGAGGCATGTACTGAGATATGGTTTTCGAGAAAACGTTTAACCATAAAGAGTTACATAGTGTACGATCCAGCTTGCAGCGTACAAGCTCTCCCCCTCTTCGTCTGAACCATGATAGTGGATTTCCCACATAACTCGGTTCCTGAAGACCGCACTGATTAATAAAGGTCAGGAAGTCTATAAAGGAAGATTCAGAACGGGGCCTTCCCCCACGCTTGTCCTCTTCGCAAGTCAATTCATTAAAATCTCCCATTAGTATCCAAGGAGCATTGCGCGAGCTTCCAACCTGTGTTAGTCTCCCCCAGACTACTATTCTTTCCCCCTGAACTGGGTGTCCATACACTCCAGTAATGAAAAGATCTATTCCCTGTCAGGTAATCTTAACATCTATGAATTGATTATTAGCCTCAATCTTTTCCAAACTAATATAATTCTTCCACATCATCGCTAAACCTCCACTTAATCTGTCTGGTTCCACAGTAATCATATCATCAAAGTTCAAATCCTGGCATATCAATTCTAATTTATCCCTATTATTCTTAGTCTCACAGAGGAAAAACAACCCTGGAATTTGCCGACTACACAAATCCTTAAGGTGTCGAACTGTCAGATGATTTCCTATTCCCTGACAGTTCCAAGCTGTTGTCCTCATATGGACTTTGGTGGTTTACGGTTAACCACTAACCTTTGAGTTGTCGGGGTTCTTTGAAAGGATGTGAGAATTTTTCGTATATCCGTGATAGAGTCATGAGCTTTACTAGTTCCTCCAGGAGACAGATTAACTTGCGCCGAGACCAGATCATTTGAGAGTTTAGCTCTCTTCCTTGCTTGGTTGAGTTCTGCACTTGATTTGCGCTTTTTACGAGAAGAAGGGATTTCCACTAAGTCTTCACCTTCCACTCTTAAACCCGAGCTTAATCTTCGTTCTAACGAGAGCGAAGAAGGGTCAGACAACCGCTGGGAAGCTGGTATTCGATCTGGGATTTTTGACGGAGAAGCTTGATCTCCCCTTTCCACCGAATTCTTAGAGGGCGAGAGATTGAAAGTAGGAGAGATTGATTCATCCAAACATTCTTTGCTCCGAACACCACAGGGAGTTGCTTATCCTCAGTCTCTCCTTTGGATTGCATCTCAAGAACAAAAGGGTGAGACCTACTAGCCGCCACTTTATCGGGATCAAAACCCTTTAAGACTGGTGCATCTTTTTTAGTCTCCACGCCGTAGCTACTTTTCCTTTGCCTTTTTGGTCAATAGAAACAGAGACGTTACGCTTAGCTACCTTTGATGTAGCCTGAGTGCCTTCCGTGGATGAGGAGGAGCGCTGCTTAGACTTTTGAGATTCGTCTTTGTCTGAGAGTTTTTAGAGGATATATGGGATTCTTTGATCACCAAGCCAGACTCTTTTATAATCCCTTTAGAGCCCCCCTCAGAGATATTCTGCTTCTCCTTGCAGTGATATTGGTCATGAGTAAAGCACTTGCACCTTAGGCAAAGTTTTTGAAGTTTCTCATAATCAAAGTCAATCATAGTTACTTCCCCCTTGTTGAAACATATAAGAACCTTAAAAACGATTGGCTGATCCACCGGCAACCAGATACGTGCTCTAACATATTCCAAGGATTCTGGAGTATGCACATGAAGAACTATCTCATCAGTGACTTCCCCTATTGCTGAGCCCACCATCCGAACTGTCTCCTCCGTGACAAGATTAATTGGAATGTTCCGTATATGGACCCAGAAGAGGATACGCTTCAGAAAGTTATGAGAAGGTTGAGGGGTCCATCTCTCCCCAGTAACCATCCACCCATTCACAAACCAGGTTGCATTAATCATTACCTTCTTAAGATCACTAAGAAGATCAAAGTAGAACTGGACTTACCTTGGCCAATTGTTCTTGCTCTGAAATTTTTTTCCAGATCCCATATCTTTGGCAAAACCGATGCTAGACCAAGGGGTTTAATGGAAAACGGGTTGAGAATATGCACTATAATACTTGAATCTAGCTCTTCCACAATCTCCTGATTAACAGGGGCTTTGATTACAATAGCTGATTGCAAATCTACAACCTCCTAATCCTTTAACTTCCTTATTGCATCGTCATCCCTTTTTCTACTTCCTTTACTCATCTTAAACTGATAAATAGGAAGGGTAAAACTCTGGACTATAGGGCCTAGGAGAATCTCTAAGCAAGGCTGAGATAGCTATGTACTATAGAGCATAGACGAGTATCAAAAACAGAGGCTACAGTTGGGAGAGTCCTTAAAACAAAATACCTTCACCTCAGTTATTCACCAGTCAAAACTTAGGGAAAAGTCGAGTGTAGACAAGTCCTTATTAGTTTCCTAATAGGTAATCTTTTTTCAATCATGTTAGTCTCTAACAGAGCTTAGAGACAGGCTAGATCGTAGTTATCCACGATACAAAACAACAAAACCCAAATCAAGACTATACCCAATATACTGTGCACGATTGAGTTGCTGAGATGATCGGGTAACGCTTCTCAACGAGTAGAGGAAAATCCAGAACTGAAGCGGGAAGAAGCGCCGACTCGAATCCGCAGTTAGAAAGCGAATCCGGTGACGGACGCGGCGTAGATCTGAGAGCGAATGTTAGAAAACCCTAAATCGCTCATTTTCGCCGAGAGAGAAAACGAAAAGTTTTTTGGTTATTTTTTGGGTTCTCTTTTCAATTGCTTCTCTTACTACAATTAGAATGGTTGCATTTTCAGTTCAACCTTTTAATACAATGGTCAAAAGAGAAGATGTAGATGGTGAAAAAGCAGTAATGATAAAGTTCTGCCATATATGTTGATTTCACAAGATATCGTCTCCATACGACTCAACCTCTTCCACGGAGGACGCCGTTTTGTAGCTTTTTTTGTACGGCATATATAGCTCGGAAACGCAGCTGCTTCTGGATCCGTCTGATCGGAGAGGATTGAAGGGAGAAAGCACAAGCTTTGGGTATAGGGAAAAGTGCTTTGGGTATAGGGAAAAGTTTGATACGAGACAGAGACTGATTGATTACGAGAGAAGTGTCCATGGCCATGGTGAATGTGAAAGTCCTAAGAGAAGAAGAGAGTTATTTGGGAACACTGTATTTTTTTTAGTAGATAAGGAATTTTAGTGTCAAGTTTAGTGTAAAAGGTGAATAATAATTTTTTTCTATACTAAATCATTAAATCTAACATAAAAAATAACTTTATTAATATATTATTAAATTTAAAATTTCCTTTATCTTTTAATAATTATGATAAATATTAATTATTCATATTTAGAAATTGACTTTAAATTCAATATAACATTATATTCGATAAAAAATTATAATTGATAAAATAAAAATATTGAAAAATAAATTACATTGTATTAATATTCAGAATACATATTCTGACTACAAATATTTTCTTAATGCATTTCAAAATTCACAATGAGATTTCCAGTCTTTAATTTTCTTTGCGAGCTAAAATATTCTAAAATCAGGCATCTTTATTATTTACCATTTCAACTTCTGTATATGAGACTTCAATTCGTTCTTCAATTATTGCATCAACATCACATTCATCCTCTATGATCATATTATGGATTATGATACATGTTGTCATTATATCATGTAAAACTCTCTTACTCCAAAAAACGGGATGGTCATAGAGGATGAATGTGATCATAATATGGAATCATTAAAGAGTATTTGCACTCTATCAGAGAATTGAACCATAGTTGGCTTTATGAATGACACTGTGCAACAATTTGAATACCGTAACGATCCCAACAACATGTCAGAGTATAGATTTGACTAGCATTAAATGTATTAGATATTCTGTATATTCTGTCAAAATATTTATGTTCAGTAAATCCTGTAATTAATACCAGATTAAGAAAGAAAAGAGGTAAGAACTAGATATCTTCGTATACATTATAACCGAGGCATATACACTTTAAAATACATATTTATTGACGACAAGCACGACTGCCTGATGATGGCAATGAAGAAGAAGAGAAATCCGGTGAAGGTTAAACCGTACTGCCCGGAACTTTTCGACACACTGGAAACTTGTACTGTTGAAGCCGCAATTCGCATGCTGAGGAAGAGAATAGTGAAAGACCAAAAAGGCAGAATAAAGTATGCTTGTCTCGCGTTGACGGCGTCTGTTTTCAAAATTAAGATTCCCGTAAAACAGATTTTGGTTTGGAAATTACTTAAATGTTTGGTTAAATTCCTTTGGTTCAAAATTCACTTAATATGACTAACGTTTTTTTGTTTTATCAACATCTTAAATCATCAAAAATGATTACAGACTAATTAACCTGTTCAGAGGAGACATGCCAATGTGATTTAAAAAAGAATGACACTTCTTTGCATTGCGAGCTAACTTATCCATTATCATGTTCTTATCCGTGGAATTGTTAGAACAATATATTAATAAATATGTGGATTTATTATATATAGTTAAAATATGAAAGATAATTTGTTTAGAGGGAGGTCAAAGATATTTTGTAACTTACAAATTTTGGTATTAAAAATCAAATAAATTTGTCCATTAAATCTACTTGATCACCAAGCTATTCCTCTCCTATATATACCAAGCTATCTAGAAGGAAAAAATCATTCATTCATTATAAAGCAAGAAAACACCATTATACATATTTTAGATATTCTTTGAGAAGTTTCCAAATGATGAAGCTCTCTTGAAATATCTTCTTGGTTGTTGGTGTTAGATGCTAGTAGCTAAGGAATTCACAAGAATTAACAGGTTCTTTCATTCTTCCCCTTCTACTTCTCTCTTTCAGAATTAGATTTTTGTTCTTGAATATATAGTAGATAATTAGTTCGTAGTTTCAAACATGAATGAAACATGTTTGTCTTAATATTTGGTTGTATCCTGGGATTCAAATTATGCATGAAAACCGTCTCATTGCGGGCATTTTTATTGAGTTAAGGAAAGAGATCATCCTACCTTCAAATATTTTTTTTTTCTCATGATTTTAAAAACAAAATTCAGTTCATGTTCTTATTTAGTTATCAATATTAAAATGATTGTCATGGAAATATCATTGTTAATATTGAATCCAATAATCATGTTTGTGAGATTAATTCTTGGTCAAAGAATAAAATTAAATATTGTTAACTTTTATGTTCTTGCTAATAATTATGTTGGTCCTTCTTGAATTTATTATTCATGAACAAAATATTATACTTAAGTATATAAAAATATTTTTGAATTATGTAAATGTTATAATTATTTGTTGAAATAAGTTATGCCCACATAAATAGCAATATTAATATTTGCACATATATATGTCTATATTAAAATATATATATATATATATATATGAGTTTCATAGTTTATTTTAATTTGAAGAAATAAATTGTATTGCAAATTGATATTTCTAAAATCCAGTTTTATAAGGTTTTACAATCTTAACTCAATAAAAATTCGTTTTTTAAACAGATTTGTTGTGTAGAAAATCAAATTTGCAAAATAAGTGTAACTATTTTGAATGTTAAAAATAAATAAATAAATAAATAACTTGGTTCAAGATTTTGTGACCAGATCGATCGATTCGGGTCTCAGATCGATCGATAATTGTCGATCGTTCGAGAGAAATCAGCTAAATTGTAACCGAAACCGGTACTGCGGTTCATGCGACCGATCGATCGCAAGTCGATTAATCAATCTCGCAAGATCGATGCTGTTAACCGGGTAGGCAACCGATCGATCAAATGTCTTATCGAACCGGGTCAAAATACAACACAATAATTAAGATCGATCGATCCACGTGAGGTCGATCGATCCCAACATACAAACTCCGATCAATTCCCTTTAAGATCGATCAGGAGTGTAAATGCATGAAAAACTTTTTTTCTGATATTGCAATGTGTCTACATGTGTTAAAAATGCATCTAAAACATGTTAAAAATGAGATTCTAAGTCACGATTTAACAGTGTTAACAGATGGCTAACACAAGTAACAATGTTGAGGTTACACCAATGGTGGCAGCTCAAACCACTCTTGTGCCGGTCAACACAAATGGGCTACTTCCTGAGAAATTTGACGGAAATGGCTTCAAGAACTGGCAACAGAAGATGTACTTCTACTTGACATCTCTGAACCTGACCAAGTTCATCAATGAGTACAAGCCTGAAACTCCCAGAGAATGAGAGACAGATATGCGCATGTTAGCCACACTGGAGGCTTGGAAGCATTCAAACTTTCTGTGCAGGGGTTGGATCCTAAGCCGACTGGTGGACAACTTGTACTCTGTCTACAACAATGACAAAGAGTACTCCACTTCCAAGTATCTTTGGATAGTTTTGGAAAGGAAGTACAAGTCTGAAAATGCTGGTTTTCAGAGATATGTTGTAGCAAAGCTTCTCGACTTCAAAATGGTGGACTCAAGGTCTATAATGGATCAAGTTGAGCAATTGCAGTTGATCAATAATGAAATTACAGCTGAAGAAATGATCCTTCCTGAAGCTTTTATCGTTGATTGCACCATTGAGAAGTTACCGCCAAGCTGGGTGGATTTCAATAATTACTTGAAACACAAGCGAAAACAAATGTCGCTTGAATCGCTGATCTTAAGACTTCACAATAGAGAGGGTATCATGCTTACCTTGCTTAACAGCTTAAGGCAAAAGGCAAGGGAAAAATGGAAGAAACGAACTACACTTTCAAGAGCCCCAGAGCCACTAGTTCCACGAGCTTCAAGAAGCATACTTCTGGTGTGCAAAGAAGTTCAGTGGAAAGTGTCACAAGTGTGGCAAAATGGGTCATAAGGCAAACATGTGTCGCACCAAGACCATATAAAAGCGACCACATAATGTCAACCTCACTGAAGCAGATCTATGCTGTGTTGTGACTGATGAAGTCAATTTATTGAAGAGAAACCCATTGGACTGGTGGTATGATACCGGTGCAACGGCCCACATCTGCAACGATAAGACAATGTTCAACACCTATCAACAGTGCCACACAGATGAGAAAATCATGATGGGCGACATACATTCATCCAAGGTCTCTGGACATGGAAAGGTGATACTGAAGCTGACTTCAAGACATGAGATCACCCTCAAAAATGTGAGATATGTGCCCAACATAAAGAAGAACCAGTGTCATCAAGATATTTCAGATATCCATGTAAATACAATTATAGAATCGAGAAATGCATCTTTCTTTGAAGATATTTTTCCGTGTAAAGATAAAATACACCCTAAACGGACTAGGGAAGAAATAGATGTAGGTGAAACAAGCACTTCTGTCATTGGTCTAGACAATGGAAAAAACACATAAATTGAATTCAGACGTAGCAAAAGAGCTCGAAAGGAGAAAAATTTTGGTGATGATTTTCTAATGATTTTACTCACAGAAAATGAACCAAATACCTTTGTGGAAGTGATGTCTACACATGATGCTCCTTATTGGAAGGAAGCAGTCAACAGTGAACTCGATTCAATTATGCAAAACCATACGTTTTACATAACAGATTTACCAGAAGGGTTCTAAGCTCTTGGTTGTAAATAGATCTTTAAGACCAAACTAAAAACCGATGGGACTATTGACAAGTATAAAACCATACTTGTTGTCCAAGGATTTCATCATAAAGAAGGTCTAGACATCTTTGACACGTATTCTCCAGTGACGAGAATAACTTCTATAAGAACTATCATATGCATTGCAACATTACGAAATCTGGAAATTCACCAGATGGATGTAAAAACTGCTTTTCTAAATGAAGATCTTGAAGAAGAAATATACATGAAACAACATGAAGGGTTTGTTATTCCTGTACAAGAAGACAAGATCTGTAGACCTGTAAAATCGTTGTACGGACTTAAACAAGCTCCAAAGCAGTGGCATGAGAAATTTGACAAAGTTATGATGTCAAATAGGTTCCACATAAATGAATGCGATAAATGTTTATACTTCAAAACTATGAAATATGCATACGTTATGTTATGATTATACGTAAATGATATGTTTATCATTGGAAGTGACAATAACATTATAAATCAGACTAAAACCATGTTACATAGACAGTTTGAAATGAAGGATATGATACTAGATGATGTAATTATCGGAATTAAAATCACTAGATATCTTGAAAGATATATATTCTCCCAACAGCATTACGCTGAAAAGGTATTTGATAGATTCAAGAACTATTTAACTGGAACCTCCACAACACCTGTGGATACCACACTTCACCTGACGAAAAATTCAGGTGCAACGGTATCACAAAATGAGTATGCTCGAGTAATCGGAAGTCTAATATATTTAACTAATTGTATTAGACCAGATTTAGCTCACTAGGTTAATGTACTAAACAGATACACGAGCAATCCAGGGCACACCCATTGGAAAGCGATAACAAGATTGTTAAATTACTTACGCTTTACCAAAAATTATGGACTGCATTACGGTTCAGAACCTGCCGTGTTGGAAGGATATATTGATGCTAACTGGATATCAGACTCCAAAAACTCGAAGTCCACAAGTGGTTATGTGTTTACACTTGGGGTGCTGCAGTATCCTAGAAATCTTTGAAACAAACAGTGCTGGCTAGGTCAACAATGAAATCTGAGTTCATTGCGTTGGACAAAGCAGCAGAAGAGACAGAGCATCTTCAAAATTTTATAGAAAATATTCCGATGTGGGAAAAACCAGTGTCATCAATTCGGATACACTGCGATAACCAATCGGCTATAGCTTGTGCTAACAATAGCTTGTACAATGGCAAGTCACGTCACATACCTAGACGACATAAGACCATTAGACCATTAATCTCAAGTGGTATAATTTCGCTAGATTACATCAAATCAGCTGATAACTTAGCAGATCCTTTTACAAAAGGTCTTACCCGAGATCAAGTATTGAAATCATCAATAGGAATGCGTTTAAAGCCTATGATTTAACAATGAAATTTGGTGGTAACCCCACACATACTATCTAGGTTCAAATGGACAACTAATTCAAATTAAGTCAAAGAAAACACTGTAAAACTTATGTATCTACCCAGTTCATAATAATGATAAACAATGTTGTATGCATAATAAAGGGTAAGCGTAAGCTTTTAATGATTTTATCGTATTTATTTCAAGGAAGTACAACAGATTACTTCAAAATAGAATACGAGAATCACATGTTGAGTGTGAAATGTGGCATTTTCTAGGAGAATAAGAGAATGTTGTATTCTCCAAATTCACTCAAGAAATACTAGAAAAGTTCAAGGCCAAAATGAATACAACGAGAGAGCGAAAGTTCTACTATAAAATATAACTGTGTTATATATATTGTTTTAGTTTACATTAGAAATCTGGATGGTTCAAGATATCGTGTTCACCAACTGGGCTTGTAAACTCGAGAGATTATAACAGTGATTGGTTCAACGCCGAAAAATGCGACCTATATACAATTATTTTTTGCATATACTCGAGAAAGTTTTCTTTCAGATTAAATCTATCCTAAAAAGGTTTTTCAAAAAATCCTTATTGTTTTTAGAGTCAATGTTATTCATGTGGGAGATTGTTGGAACAATATATTAATAAGCATGTAGACTTGTAATATATAGTTAAAATGTGAATGAGAATTTGCTTAGAGGAGGTTAAAGATTTTTTGTTACTTACAAATTTTGGTATTAAAAAACAAATAATTTTGTTCATTAAATCTACTTGACCACCAAGCTATTCCTCTCCTATAAATACCAAGTACCTAGAAGGAAAAATCATCCCTTCATTATAAAGCAAGAAAACACCATTAGACATATTTTAGATATTCTTTGAGAAGTTTCCAAATGTTGAAGCTCTTTTGAAATATCTTCTTGGTTGTTGGTGTTAGGTGCTAGTAGCTAAGGAATTCACAAGAATTAACAGGTTCTTTCATTCTCCCTCTTCTACTTATCTCTTTCAGAAGTAGATTTTTGTTCTTAAGTATATAGTAGATAATTAGCTCGTAGATTCAAACATGAATGAAGCATGTTTGTCTTAATATTTGATTGTATCCTGGGATTTAAAGAATGCATGAAAACCGTCTCATTGGGGGCTTTTTATTGAGTTAAGTAATGTGATCATCCCGCCTCCAATTTTTTTTGTTTTTTGTTCTCATGATTTTTTAAAAAAAATTCAGTTCATGTTCTTATTTAGTTGTCAATATTAAAATGATTGTCATTAAAATGTCATTGTTAATATTGAATCCAATAATCATGTTTGTGAGATTAATTCTTGGTCAAAGAATAAAATTAAATATTGTTAGTTTTTTATGTTCTTGCTAATAATTATGTTGGTCATTCTTGAATTTATTAGTCATTGTCAAAATGTTATACTTAAGTATATAATTTAATATTGTTGAATTATTTAAATGCTATAATTATTTGCTGAAATAATTTATTCCCACATAAATGGTAATATTAATGTTTGTAGAATTATATATGTATATATTAAAATATATATATATATATATATATATGAGTTTAATAGTTTATTTCAATTTGAAAAAATAAATTGTATTGCAAATTGATATTTCTAAAATTCGGTTTTGTAAGGTTTTACAAGAATATGAATAATTCTAATAGTTTGGAAGTTGGCTTTATACCTGCTAAACTCCAAATATGTAGAGAAAGATGGCCAATCCTCCGGCATCGTGATCATCTTGACCACATCGGAACAGTCAGTGGCAAAAACAACGTCGAGTCTCTGAACTTTGGTCATGCAGTGCATCGCCCATATTAGGGTCTCAAACTCAGCATGTAGTGGAGAAAGACTGCGTCGAATGTTCGGAGCTCCAATCAACCTTTCTTCCATCATATTATTGGTACAAACCCATCATTGTCCTGTAAATTTATCTGATGCATTCCATGAACCATCCACCTGGCACCACCACTTATCATGATGGGAAAGACCAATTTTCGGAACCGGTGATTCGCAGCATTTATTTTCTTTTACGGTTTGTGCATTGCTCCATGATTTTCCTTCTGTTTCTGCCTGTGTAAGAATCTCTGGTGGTAACCTATCTATATTTTTGAAAACTTTGTCATTTTGACTTTTCAATAAGTACCAAATTATCCATGGGAAGTATCCATGTAGACCGTCTTTAACCGTAAACAGATAATGTATATTTTAAAAAATTGATGTTGTAAGGAAGACATCTGGATGTGAGAGAATTGTAGATAAGGTCCATGTTTGAATAGCCGGTGGACATTCAAAGATGAGATGATTTATGGTTTCTTCCGCAGCCCTACATTTGCCACATTGTACGTCACAATTAAGTCTTTGTGATCTTAAATTTTCGGTTACAGAAACATACCCAAACTTAATTTTCCATACATAAATCTTAATCATATTGATAAACGGTCCATATATAACTTCTTTTGCGCCTTTATTTGGGTAGATCTGTTCAAATTTATATCCAAGTTTAACAATATATTTGCCAGTTTTTGTAAAATGCTATCCATTGTATCCTATTTTTCAAACCGATTCACTAGCAATGATTGAATGATTTTAACATCTTTAGGTATGATAACTGCTTCCAGCAGTGGAATATTCTAAGTTTTTGTCTGATCGTCAATTAAATCTTTCACCTTAAATGCTTGAGGGTAAACTGTAAATTTACAATTTACTGATCTCGGGCGAGGGACTGATATCCAAAAATCATTCCAGACAAAAATAATTAACTTCTTTTATTATCTTTTGTTCCATCTCTGATATTTTCCATGTTTGATTCTCCAATTGTTTTTTCAGCACTGAACATCTCTTTGACTCTTAACAAATAGCTGTGAACCCAAGTTTTTTAGCTTTGCAATTTAGGCTGATTCTGAAGATCACTTGTGGTTTTCATGCTCTTTTTAGGTAATCTATTTACATCAATTGCTGCAAGGTTTCAGTCATCTTTTTTGCTTTTATTGATTTTGTCGAAAAAGTTTACAATGCTTATAGTATCAAAAGAAAGCTTGTACTTGTGATCAGTTCCATAACAAAAAATGTTTTATAGGTTACTTTCTGAAAACCCGTAATTAAGAGCAATTATTTGTATACTTCTTAAAATGTTCCAAAAATTCATAGAATTTTTTTATTAGACGATTTTTGAAAACAAAAAAAAAATTATTTTTAAAGAAATTTTACGCCAAAACCAGCTTCAAACAACCAACGTGTTCACTTCTTTGAACGTCCCTCTTATTTTGGTTTGCATACCTCTGTCCACGCTAGTTTTGTTTTTCTTGGATTTGAATCCGGACCAGACCAGAGAAACGTAAAGCACATCTTCTCGATTTCTTTGATACCTCAACTTGGTAAGCGGAAGGCAGAGCCCCAAAAATTTGTTAAAAGCTTGCAATCACAGATTTTAACAATTCAGTCTTCCAGCATATGAAAGATGCCTTGCTTTCCAAGAACTACCTTCCTCGGATCTTTCCAAGAACTTAAAAAGTTAAACTATACAATCTGCCATTCTCCTTAAACCTTCCTATGCTGTATCTGGCTTCCTCTTCATAAGTTCATATAGTATGCTTTGCTGAGCTTGTTAAGTTCAAACCATTCGATGCATATTGTTATTTAAAAAAAGAAAGAAAAAGAGTTAATTATCTAGTAGAAACGATACTCATTACTCAGATTATGTTGTGTTCTGCTAATAAGTGATTGAGAAAGTTGAACGAATTGCTTGACTCCCGTTTTTGCAGCTTATTCTAGGCTGATCCAAGATTTTTGGAACTCATGTCTACTTCATTCATCACTTCCGAATCTATCTTATTCTGTGTTTCAGTTTATATATTATTCATTCTATATAATATTCAGATTCCACAGTTAAAATAAAATACCTAACAAAAAGACAAAAAAATATTGTTATTGGCATGACCAAACAAATAAAAGAGAACATACAATATTCAGCACAAAACTTGACTAACACAGGTGACAGCTACATCGAATAGGTTATTTTATATATTCTTCAAAAATAATAATAACAAACGATATCAATGAATATAATATATAAGATCGTATAGGAATGTATAAAAAAAAACTGTAAAACAAATAATAATTAAAAAAATGAAATTCACTATACAAATCTCGGATGCTCCCTGCACGTGAAATACACTCTTCATCTTCTTAAACAACCAGTAGACTCCACTAGAGCTTCTTTGGCAGATTATATGTCTTCTTGAGAAACCTCGTCGCAGATTCATCGGTACGGTAACACAAAACGCGTAATAGAGTATTTGGTTCCATACTGTTCCACTGGCATGAAGTAGGAGGCAACGGAAGCCTAGACTTAGCTGAGGAACCGTATGCTTCTAGCGTCATTCCTTTGAACCTTTCTATTAAACTTTCTGTGTCTGTACTGAACAGAGGAAGCACACCTCTGACCGTGGTCGAGAACTTATCGACCAGGTCCATGGCTAAACCGTCGCCGTTCGCCAAGAACAAATCTTTCATAGATTTGAAATCTTGTTCTATAATCTGAGAGTCTTGTATTGTAAAAGCCCTAGAGGGTCCTCCAGCGAGCAGGACAAGTAAGAAGCCATCGAAAGAGGCTTTCATAATATCAGTAATGATGCGTGTGCGGACTCTTTCATGTACTGTCTCTGCTATGACTGTTAAATTCTGTTCGAGCTCCTTGAGGAAAGGCTCGATTCTAGAGGACGAAAGGTCACCGATGTATAACCCGTCCCATAATGCATGGCTTAGGTCATGGAAGACGACTTTGTATGCCAGAGACTCAGATAGCTGTTGAACACCTTCGATACAAGCCGCTGGTGTGAGCTCAAATTTTTTCCCTAAGCCATTGGAGAAGTCGTCGGTGTGAGCTGACTCACAGTTCCTCAAATGTGTGATCACTCTTTTCTCCACAACGTCGAGCTCGCTGCGGATTTTGTGCAAGCTATTTATTCTTACACATATCTGCGTGACCCCAAAGGAACTTTCTCCGTTGGCAATCATAATCTGAGAGTTTCTCTTCAGAGAAGGAGGTGCCTTTTCTTTCTTCTTCCAAACACCTTGGAACTTTGATCCTGTTGTACATCGTGTGAGTGCAGGCATTGTAGGCATGTACGTAGTTCGAGAGCCTGAGCATCATCATTGGATGTTAGAAATTAAAATTTTCAAGTTCTCTTTGTGCTTCAACAGATAGGAATCATATGCCAGCAAACTTACCACAACCAGATTTCGCCTTTGAGACATAATACTGAAGATATTTGTCTAAACCAATGATTAAATCAGGTAATACGGCAGGATGCATGGGTATGGGAAGTTGAAAAAACGCTTCCAAAGTTTCATCAGTAATCCTCAACACTTCTGCAGCAGATTGTGCATATCCTCCTTCTTGGTTCTCCAGCGGATTCCAAACCTGGAAAAAAAAACTTTGAAGATTAAATCACTTCAAATAAACTAAAACTTATTGACTGTGTTTGAGTTACTAACCTCTTGCTGCAAATTCCTGTCAACCCATTCCTTAAGTCTGTCTATTCTTGCCTTTATCCAATCTTTGACCAAATTAGCAATAACTGTCTCAGCTTCGAAAGGAGGCATTTCACGGATAATTGCTTTGCCACCATCGTCACTGTCAACAGAATCCTCTACTGCGATTTGCACCAGATCCTTCTCTAGCTTATCTGCAGCTCTTAATATCTGGACAGCATCTGGTGTCAATTCAGATATTCCGGATATAAACTGTTTAATCTCGTTTCCGTAGCAAACATGGAGTGTAGCCACAGCAACTCCTGCAGCAAATGGATGCCATCTCTTCCATATTGGACTAAACATTCGCTTTTCCTGAACTGCTAGCTCACCAATGTCTTTAGCAAGGATGGCGAGAACAGGAAGAGGGTTTTTCTGGTTCCTCGATGCTCTCCTGCTAGAATCCGCTTTCTCCATTCTCTATAAAGGGACATAAAATAATCAAATAAGTTCATATAATCGTTGGAGAAACGGTAAGTAAAGAGAATGCCGACACTTGCCTGGGCAAAAGCAGTACGTAGTGATGACCTGATGTATGTCTCGATCCTCGTACGAGCTACATCAACTTCTCCTTTCCTCCTTCTACGATACTCGTTAGATATATCTTCAACTAATATCCTGGCTGCTGATACACCCAAAGAAACAATTCCCTCCATGGTACCAACATTACTTCGGTCAAAGGTGTCATGATACGCAAGGAGCCTCTTCTCTGCCCAACCTAATATAGCACTTAATGTAGCACTTAAAACTTGGGAGTATTCAGGATCTTTCGTTGTCTTTGCATCTTTAGCAACTTCGGCCAGTTGAGAATCACAAGCGTAAAGCAGGTCCATCTCAACTTGTCCAGTTACAACATACCGAGAGAACAAAAGCCACGTGAAACAAAGGTTATGAAGCATTTGGTTGATTCCAAGAATCACCCACGTCTTCTTTATGTGTTCTATAAGGTCGTCGACTTCCTCGACCATGGACGTCGCGTCGTTAGAATCAAAGCATGCTTCTAAAAGCAGCTCATAGAGCCTGAGATTAAACGGAGAGCCATCAGCCCAGTGGCAAGAGTCAGAGAAAGACCCATCAGATCTAGTGGCTAGAGACATGACCGCTGATCGAAGACTTTGCATTTGCTCGTTGTTCCTTCCAGTCTCCAAAGGCCGGTCTAGTGCGCCATGAATTATCTGTCGCAACCGTTGAGAAGAATTTGTCTTATCAAGTGGTACACGAGGGTGCAACAGAAGACCTGCCTCAAGAACCTTCAGAGATCTCTTTAGCCACGCATCATATTCTTGCTGATCCGTAAAATCAGAAGACTTTAGCTGCTGTAACAATTCTAAGGGAAGAACCACTGACTCGATCTTCCTTCCAACCTGAAAAAAGAAACATTAGTTAAACTTAAACCAACAACGTTCCAGTAATTAACGCTCTAAAAGAAGAATCATACTAACTTTAAACAATTCAAGATCTATAATCATCCAGAAAATCAAATGGAAGATAAGTTAATGGAATCTATATCACAAGATCATGAATTGAACTCATAGTCGACTAAAAGCAAGCTCGAGATTTACTTCAAATCGAATTAACACATCCAACATTTGACCAGGTCAAGTCGAAATTAAGCTCAATTGGATCACAGAGATCCAGGGAGAAAGAAAATGCAACACTGAAATTGAGCTAACCTGACTAGCAGCGATCCTAAGGAAAGCTCTACGAACGCGAGAATCGACGGTTTCCGATACTCGCATTTGGATCCGCATGAGCTCACCGACAGTAGTGGGACGCTTCGACTTACCACCCGAACCAGAAGCCGAACCAGAACCCGAACCAGGGCTCTTCGTAGATCCAGGTGATAAAGAGGACAACGACTTCATCCCCAAGGCCTTCTTCATCTTACTCGCGGCAGCTGCGGTCAGAGAACGCTGGATTGCTGGAGAAGCAGGAGAGACGCCGTTGATCGGAGAGTCCGGATTAGAAACGGCGACTGATGAAAAGGCAGATGAAAGAGGCTTTCCGGTGGCGCTACGGCATGCGGCGACGAAGATCTCGTAGGCAGTGAGGCGGAGATCGGATTCGGAAAGCTGGACGGCGAGTTGTCCGAGTGGGGACGGTGGTAGATCGGAGGGAATTACCAATGCCATTGAAGAAGAGCGTGAACTCGCCGGAGGCGGTGGCGTCGTCTCTCTCTTAGACTGACCCAGAGATAGCTCTCTGAAGAGGTGAGCCATTTTTGCGTGTGAGAGCAGCGAAAAAAAATACAGCTTTTAAAAACAGTTACCAAAAAAAAAAAAAAATGGCATTACCGTAATTATGTTTAATTATTGATTTTTGTCTCATTATATTAAGGAAATTTCAATGCGTTGGTTACTGAAAGTTTACCATCTATGAATAGAGTATTCGATAAAGTCAGCGATTAAATTATTTATGAATACAAAACGATTAATATCGGAATAATAAAAAATAACTAAAAGAAGTAAAAATGAATTGTAGACATGATTTTTACCGTTTCGTAATTGGTAACAACCGAAAATGACGGTCCATTTGCGGAAATAAAAAAGCTACAAGAAGAAATAAGTAAATAGATTCGATTATAGTAAATATAGTAAACATAATTGAAGGATTAAAATAAAAAGAATAAAAAAGGTGGGGAAGGGAGCTGGAGGATCACGCTCACGATCCTTTTTTGTGGGCAAATTGGACCACTCTGATATACATATTTTAAATTTCTTCTTTTTCTTTACGAAAATTATTATTTTACACTATTACAGTTTAAAGTACGATATGTATGGAGAGATAATTAGGATATTTAGGTGATTAATTTGGTTATGGTATTAGACATATTTGTTACAAATAACCTAGCAAAGACACAATTGTTCAAATACTCTCCAATTTAAAAAGTATTGCTAAAATACTCTTCTGATTTTTGTATTTTTTTCATTTTTTTATATGTTAAAAATATTAAATTACCAAAATATTTGATAAATTATTAAAAATTACAATTCATACCGCAATTCATCGGATATGGATCTAGATCCACCAGGTTTGGATTAATTTTTTAAAAAAAAAAATTAAAGAAACGGGACCCACCACTTCCTCTTTCTTCCTTCATGTCGGACCCCCTCTCCCCCGTCGAACTCGTTCTCCTCCTTCTTCACCGAGTTCTCTTCCTCACCTCATTTCTTCATTCTTCTTCGCCCATAACTCTAATTTTTTGTTGAAAACTTCAATTCTCAACCAAATCTTCTATTTAAATCCTTCAATGTCGTGAATCTATAAATCCTACTAAAATCTATAACCCTAAATGATTCCTCCAAAAAAACGCAAATCTCCTCTAGCCAAAGGAAAACTCGGAAAAGGGGGAAAGAGGAGAAAGGCGACTCCAAAAAACGAAGGCCCGCGAGGTGTGAGTCCCCCACGAGAGTTGCGGATGGTGATTTGGAAGCCTCCACATTTGCTTGAACCTTCACCTTCTCCTCCACCGTCACCTTCGGCTCCACCGTCACCTTCGCCTCCACCTCCACATTCGGATACACCTCCACATTCGCCGGCTCCATGTCCAAGTTCGCCACCTCAAACTCCACATTCGTCGGCTCTATCTCCAAGTTCGCCGCCTCCACCTCCACATTCGTCGGCTTTACCTCCACATTCGCCGGCTCCACCTCCTCATTCGCCGCTTCCACCTCCACATTCGCCGGCTCCACCTCCTCATTCGCCGCTTCCACCTCCACATTCGCCGGCTCCACCTCCACATTCGCCTTCTCCACCTCCACATTGGCCACCTTCACCTCCTCCAAATCCGATTGAAGTAGGTGCCTCGTCTTTTCGGGTTCCTATGTCAGAGGTAAACCCTTAACATATTTGGTATGATTTTGTTCTTGGTTTGAAGGAATTGGTTGATGTTGGTAAGCATATTACTAAGTATTAATGTGTAGTTGTATGTTATATAAAAGAGTATTACTAATTATTAATTTGTAGCTGATTTGAAAAAATTTTGAATTGCAAGTTAGGTAACGTTAATATACAACTGAGTATTAAAAAATATGATTGTATATGATTGTACAACTAGATTTTAATAGATACAACTATACCTTATTGTGCAATTGAATGTCAATAGATACAACTAAAATATTCATGTATAACTGAGTATCATTGGATACGAATACATGTTATAGTACAACTGAGTATTGTTCGATACAACTAGACATACAACTGAGTATCAATGTATACAACTAAACATTAAAAATGTGTATGGATTGCAGATTACTGTGTCGTGTCCTCCGGAAAACTTATACTTCAAAAACACGGACTATGCTACAATTTGCAAGATAGCATCGAAGTGTGAAGATTTCAAAACACTGAACGAGATTGCGGCTCTAAGGATGGACAAGAAGCGGATTGGTTTGTTACTCATCCCCAGTTCCAGCATATATGGCATAGAGAGAGGTCCCCAAACCATAAACTAATGGGAATGTGGATGCTTCTCCTACGCACAGTTCCCATGGAGAAGACGAAAATTGGTTAGTTTGCCGTTAATGGTGTGCCAGTCCGGTATTCTCTGAAAGAGCATGCATTGATTAGTGAATTAGATTGCCACGCATATCCTCTTCATATGGAAACACTCGGAGACTTGAGATTTGTGAAGCGCCATTTTAAAAAAACAAGGATATAATGGTTAGTGAATTGAGGGTGAAGATGAAAAAATGGTCGGAAATGGAGAGCGACTGAAAATGGCGGTGCTTTTGTTCTTAGCAACTGTCGTCAAAGGATCAAAAAGATATGGATTTACTGATCCTTTTATTTTTTGAATTGTGGATGATCTAAAAGTGTGTAGCAAGTTTACGTGGGGGCGATACACGTTCGATGATTGTATCGAAGAGATTTTCCATATGATGGATTACTTCAAGGGTTCTGATAGATCAACATGGTGTTTTCCAGGATTCATCATTCCGTTGGAGGTAATTCTCAATCATGTAGTTATTTTATTAAACATAGTGATACCAAGTTATACACAATTATATTATTAAACAGTGATACCAAGTTATTCTTAATGATGTAGTTATTTAGTGTAGTTTCTTAATTGGTTAGACTAATAAATTACTTGCAACTTTTGGCATGTGAGTGCATTCAAAAATTGGGACAAAAATTTCGTGACGATGTCCCCAATGCTGACCCTGAATATCCGCGAATGTGCAAGCCGAAATGGCGAACACAAAGAAGTGGTGGTTATCTTAAAGTGTTTTCCGTTGGAAGAGATCAACGAA
The DNA here is from genome assembly GCA_039880935.1 of Streptanthus diversifolius. Lineage (NCBI taxonomy): Eukaryota > Viridiplantae > Streptophyta > Magnoliopsida > Brassicales > Brassicaceae > Streptanthus > Streptanthus diversifolius. The sequence goes on from JAXGFM010000008.1 coordinate 3,070,087, forward strand.
ACACTTGGAGCAACAGAGGTACATAGTGATACCCAATTATATTATTAAACATAGTGATACCTAATTATATTATTAAACATTATATTATTAAACATTTTGTAAACGGATTATTGGTTTTGCAGGCAGATGCGCAGAGAATCATTAGCATCTTGGAACCTGATGTCTTTGAAGTTGATCTACTATCAGACAACTTCGAAGATTATTTAGATGATGAAAGTGATAGCTACTTATCTTTGAACTGGAATCGGTGTTTGGTCGATGAGAAACAGAAATTTTTTTTGGAAGGACATCTTTGAGTTAGACAAAGCTGGTCAAGGATTGACAACAAGAAGAGAGGGAAAACTCCCAGTATTGGATGAAGCCATTAACAATATTAATGAAGACGTTCTCGAAAATTTGATGAAGACAATGAATGACGGGTTTGAGAAGATCAACAAGAGGTTAAATGTATTGGAGAGAAGAGTAGAGCTAATGGAGAAGATGAATGAGGGTGCGGCTGAAGGTGATGAGGTTGGAGGTGATAATGGTGATGATTTGGTTATGGGTGAAGGCGGTGAGGTTGGCGATGATGAGGCTGGGGCTGGGGCTGGGGCTGATGAGACTGGGGCTGACGCCGCTGGAGGTGATGAGGCTGCGGGGGATGAAGCTGGAGGTGATGAGGCTGCAGGGGATGAAGATGGAGGTGATGAGGCTGCGGGGGATGAAACTGGAGGTGATGAGGCTGCTGGAGATGAAGCTAGGGATGATGACGCTGACGGTGATGAGGCTGGGAGAGCGATTCCAACTTCTAGGCCGAGAACTAGGACAAGGAAAACATGTCCTTCTAAGTTTGTCAAAAGTCCTTATGTTTAAATGTATGTTGAACTATATTTCTGTACTTTGTTTGTGTGTTGAACTGTCTTTTGTTATCTTTATGTACTTTGTGTGTTTGAAGTTTGATTAAGTATGTACTTAGTTTTTAACTCTTACAACTGTGTATAACTGAATTTGACTAGTTAATAAATGATTTTGAAAAACAGGTTCGGAGTATAACTGAGTATAAATGATAATGTGTATAAATGAGTACAACTAAGTACAATTGAGTACAACCGCGTATCATGCACACGATGTATCTCACGCGCCTCAATTGTGTTCACAATAGGTGTGTTCACATGGACATGTTCACACTTGAAGGTGTGTTCACATTGACGTGTTCACACTATTTTTTATTAAAAAAAATAATAAATAATTTGTGTTCACACTATTCTTAGGTTAAATATTATTAAATAATTTGTGTTCACACTAGAGGAGTTATAGAGTAGTTGTACTCAGTTGCAAGAGTAGTATCAAATTAGACATAGTTGTATATTAGTCACTTTCGATGTTTTTTCAGTTGTATTTGTAATTTTTGATACGTATCAACTACATAGGTTAAATAATACAAGTTTAGTAAACATTAACAGTAAAACATTTTCGAAAATATAAAATTTGTGTAATTTGCATCAAAATGGCCAAACTTGTTAACATTACATATACAAGTTTAAGATATTATAAGATGTAAACATGTAATATTCCATTTTTCCTAATAATTTAATATATTCATTAATCGAACTAATTATGGTTACATTAATCGATTACAGCCCATAAAACGTTAAACACTAACCCTAAACCCTAAACTCTAACCCTAAACCCTAAACCATACAACGTAGTTGTACCAGTGACACTCAGTTATACGCTTTATTACATAGTTGTGCGAGTAATACACAGTTGTTTCACTCCTTTATGCCACTACTACTACTGCTACAGTCAAACCACGGATACAAACCTCTCCTGTGAGCACTTCCTTTCCCTCGCCGATGTTCTCCAACTGATAGAAACCTTCTTACTTAGGGTCGTCCACGTTTGGTGACATAATCTGGAGGTATGACAACCAATTCGCGTATATGGTCGGGAACTGTCCATTTAGATATATGAGGAACAGGATATATCGTTTTGTAATAAGCCAAAGCCCAGTTTGACATCCAATAATACTTTGAACACAAATCATGTATTTCCATTTCAGTGTACCTATTCTTCCTCGCTTCTGATAGGGCAGCTATTGCATGGACACACGGGTACTTATCAAGATCGAAGCGCTTGAATGTGCAAGTTTTCATTTTTAGATCAACCAAGTGACCATTACCATCTTCTCCACGAATGTCTAATTCAAGGAAGAAACTGTTTAGCACTGTAACCTTCAACTTGTCTACCTCAGCGCACAAAGGATGCAACGTTTTCTCAATAAAAGGTACGAACATCCCATCTTTGGTAGAATTTTGTCGGTACTTGTTGAACCACTCAGCTACCTTTGTTACAATGACATCAATCATCGGCAGAAGAGAGTATTTCCTTGCTTCTCTCAATACATTGTTAATAGACTCACATGCATTGCTTGTGTAGATGTTGTATCTATCTCCCGGAAAATAACATCTAGCCCACTTCCAAGTTTACTTACAACTTTTATCAAGATACTCCCCAGCCGCAGGATACCTTTTCACAAAATCATTATACCATTTCTCAAACTCACACACTGTGTACACTTCCGCCATTGCTCTAAAAGATTTCGCAAGTGCTTTTTTGTTAACATAGGAGCAGCTTCGCTTCACATTCTGAGATAAATGATAAGTAGAATACCCATGTAAAACTAGCAGGTACACCTCAGCTATTGATTTGATGAGACTCATATGTCTATCTGTCACGAATGCTAGATCACCACTATTCGGTACTACTGATTTCAACTTACTGAAAAACCAAGTAAGACTTAAATCATTCTCACCATCAACAACACCAAAAGCGATCGGATAGTGGTGATGATCCGGATCTTGTGTGGTCGCAACTATTAGCTTTCCACCAAACATATTCTTAAGGTGAGTACCATCAACAACAATCACTTTCCTCATGGTTGTAAATCCTTCAATACCTGCTCCCAACGCGAAGAATAAGTACTTAAACTTTTGATCTTCATCCAATTCCACATATGTAACAGTACCTGGGTTTAACTTCTCCAACATGTACATATAAGAAAACAACATCTTATAGCTATCCTGTGGAGAACCGCGTACCTCTTCACAAGCTTTGTTTTTCCATCTCCACGCAATAGTGTGTGATACTTTCACGTCTAATCTTCCTTGCACTAAATCAATGATATTCTTCGTATTTGGTGTATCAAGACTTCCTGTAAAATCATCATGCAAAACAGAAGCAACTAACCGTGAAGTTCCACATCTTCTCTTTGAACTTGTACTTGAAGTTGCATGGTAACACATATGAATGTTGTTGTACTTTCTAATTAAAAACCGAGTTGAATCCTTATGCCTCGCAGCCCGTAAATACAACTTACAACCTTTTTTTGCTCCACAACATTTCACCACATACCGCATTCTATCGTTATTCACAATACTATACTGAAAACAGTTCAAATGTCCAGCTTGTTCTACTAAATCTTACACCTCTCCCTTGCTCTCAAATTCTTGCCCTACTTTCACATTCATCCCATCTTCCTATTCTAGATTTGCAACCTCATCTCCTTCCAAGAAGGTGCAACCTCAGTAGCTTCATTAATAAACAAAATATTCATCTCTCCTCTTTCTTCATCATGTACAACAATAGCATTATGTTCTGATGGCTCACTTGCAGATTGATTCTTGTTGCCATAATCAAGTCGATAATTTTCTTTGACACTAGAAACCATGTCTGAATCACTAGCAACAAATTGGCTTCCTACATCATCTGTTGGTTGTTTATCATAAGTCTGATTATTAGCAACTTCCACATGCAACACACTTTTTGCATGATCTTCATACAACTCCAAATAACACAAAACACCATCATCGTCGGAGATATAGATAGGTTTCTTGGGATCCACTAAAAGTGGGATGTAACTAATTTTCATTGCAGTACTAACTTCGTCCACCCCTATCCTTTTGCATATATCTTCAACAAAAAAGCTTATAAGTGACTTTCTCCACTTGCTTTTTTAATCAACAGAGCATGATGGACATCTTTTCTAGAAATCCATACAACATCAACTCCCTTCCTCATATAATTTCCCGCATAATCAAAGTATACCAGAGTCCGTTGTTGATTATTCATTATACCCTCAAAATAACAAAATTCAACATTACATTAATAGTTGTACTCAATCGATTTGCATAAACGTCATATTTATACTAAGTTATATTCAGTTATATTCGTTATACATCTTAGTTATACTCGGTTACAAATTATAAGAGGTTGTACTCAGCTGTATGCGTTTAGACATAGTTGTACTCATTTGTATACTCAGTGATATTTTTTATATACACAATATCGAGCTACATTTCAACATTACATTCAATAACCTAGAAACATAATAATATTCCTATTTACAATTGTATTTTCTTAGTTATTCACAAAATCGAGCTACATCATCCAATAACCCAGAAACATAGTTGTATCCAGTTGTGGATAGTTGCATTTTCTCTATTATACACAAATGAGTTGGATTTCACCATTCCCGTCACTAATCCACAAACGGACATGTACATAACTCACATTACCTTCGACACAGACCATATATAGACCCCTTGCTCAAATCCTCTTCAAAAAATGAAACTAAAAACAATCACCTTCAAGCTTCAAGAGCCACTTATTATGTGCTCCCTTTCTCTCACTTGCAGTTTTATTTTAGAAAAAAATCGTTAAGAATGGAAGAAGATGTTGACTAATGTGGTTGAACTTCATTTCTTGTCGTTAGTATGGTGAAGAAAAATTAAAAACAAGTTGAAGAGGTGGTTGAGATCGCAATGGAGATGTTAATTTTGTGGGCCCCACGACACCGGCTAAAAGAACGTGCAAATTTTTTTTTATATAAATTTATTAACAAGCTCGAGATGAAAGAGAAAGGAGGAGAGGGTATCGAAAGGTAAAAATTTAACTTTCTAGGTAGGACCCACCATATGAGTGTTTTGGCAATGGAAGGAGTGTTTTACCAATTCTCTACATCATTTGGAGTATTTCAGAAATGGACTCCCTAGCAAAACTAGACGTGTATGTTTGAAAGCGAAGTCAGTTTGATTTGTTTTATGATTAAAATTTAATATGGTAAATGTCATTTACCGCGAATAGTAATCCAGGTGTAATCCATGTGCATGAGCATGATCATGTGAATCTAATATTCAAGAAGAAAATGAAAATCAAAAACTTTGACAACAAACCTTCATCCAGATTTAAAGGTGAGTCAACAATAACTATTGAAACCATCAAACTATGAGCTAGTGTATATGGGAAGAGTTGTAAACTTGTCAAATCTATAGATGTCCACAAGTTATCTATCGATAATGTCATATTCGAAACATCATGGTTGCATGTAATAAAGGCAATATCATCAACCTATCACTAATACATCAAGTTTCCAGACAGATAGAATTCATACAATTAAAGGTAACCTACGATTATCCCACACATGCTTTGTACAAACATAGTTTTATGAATTGATCAACCTTTGTAATCGGCATCGAACACAACAAGTCTAGACCAAATCGTGGTTTTACCTCATATGTGATCATAGATGAAGATAATCCAGAGAAATGTATTGGGGTACCAGAACCAAACTAGCAGAAGGCATAAAAAATGAGCTCGCCAAGTTCTACCAAAAAACGTTTCTATATTCACTTGGTCAATCAATAATATAAAAATAATTAATCTATCTATCATTTTTTATACGAATTAAACGTTGATCCACCGATCACATAAAAGAGATGCAAACTTGGTTTGGAACGATCTAAGATTCATTGGAGCTGGATCCAATGTCGTAGTTAAACATGTTGGATAAGCTTCATATGAAAGCTAAAAATCTAAGACATCTATAGATAGGAAAGGCAAAGTGTAATAGGGTTAGGAGACATCTAATTCTAATAGGAATGAGTTGATTTCTGTTCTTATAAATAAGCCTTTTGATGATTTGTATCAAGTAAGCAAATGAAAAGAGAGTTTAGTTTTTGAAAGATTTTATAAACTAATAAGATAAGTTGTTATACATTCTTTCAGGCTTATAAAAACACATTGAATTGATCTTAAAACACTTTATTTGGTATTAGAGCTTCTATGCAAAGATATCCATATATTTTTGATCATCAAGTGTTAAACACAAAGAAAAAATACCGTCAGCGAGATATGGGAGGCATGGTCCCTCGGGTTCGAGCGAACTAAACCGTCTTCATCATCACTGAAGTGTCCCATGCTATTCGCAACATAACACACGGTACTTGAACTGAAATTGAGAGTGATGATGAAGATCCATAAAGTATGGGAGACCATTGAAACCAGTTCAACAGGCTCCGACAAGAATGATGTAGAAAAATGGCTGCTGTTCTAATCAATTTCAGAGACTCTTATATTGCAAGTCGGCAAACAAGAGTATCCAAAAAAAATTTGGGAAGCGATCAAATCGTGCATCTAGGTTTTGTTCGAGTCAAAGAAGCACAACTCCAAACTCTTATGTCAGAATTTGAGAAAACAAGAATGAAAGATTCAGACACAATATATAGTTTTACGTAAAAACTATATAAGCTAGCTTCAAAATCAGCTGCTCTTGGACAAACCACTGAAGAACCTGAACTTGTTAAGAAGTTTCTCAATAGATTGCCAAGAAACAAGTACATCCACATTATAAATTCATTAAAATAATTTCTAAATTTAAATACAACAGCTTATGAATTTATAGTGGGAAGACTGAAGGATTATGAGGATAGGATTCTCGATGAGGAGAATCAAGGAGAAATGCAAAGCAAGTTATTGTTCCCAAATGCAGAACAAAAACTTGCATGAGCAAGAAGTCACGGATGCGGATTCAGAGGCAGATGATATAGGAGACGAGGACAAGGAATAACAAACTCAAAAGACTTTACAACAAATCGAGCTCAATATCAAACAAAACAGAAGAAAGACTTTTCAAAAATAATCTGTTATCACTGTGATAAGCCTTGAAACTTTGCATCGTGTCTCGAAAGAACACAGAAAACACAAGAAGCAAATAAAGTCGAGATAGAAGAAGCTGACCCTGCACTTTATATGCACGAAGTCGTGTTTCTTAACAAAGAAAATATCATACCAAAACATTATGAAACTAAGGAGGGATAAGCAGATGTTTGGTATATAGATAATGGCGTAAGTAATTACATAACTGTATTTCGATCATATTTTTCTGAGCTGAACGAGAACATCAAAGGAAAGGTAGAGTTCAAAGATGGTTCATGTGTAGATATCGGTAGCAAAGGAATGATAATCTTCCAAAGAAAAACTGAAGAACAAAAACAAGTACATGATATCAACTACATACCTGAGATAAAGAGTAATATCTTAAGTTTAGGACAACTACTGAAGTTGACTGCAATGTTTGAGTGAAGCAGAACTACTAAAAATTCATGTTTCAAACGGAAGACTTTTGATAAAAGTCATAAGGTCTGAAAACAGTCTTTAAAAAATCATTATATTAATCAGAAAACCGATATGCTTACTCACAAGACTCGATGACAAATCATGGAAGTGGCACGCAAGGTTATGACATATAAGCTTCAAAACCATAAGCGCAATATCAAAACAAGAGATGGTGCGTGGTCTGCTAGAAACCATAGAAGAAAGGAGACTCTACTAATCTTATTTAGTTGGAAAACAAACAAGACAATTTTTTCCAAGTGCTACCATGTTTCAAGCTTCAAGATCATTAGAGCTACTACACAGCAACTTGTGTGGACCGATAACACCTTCAACTCTCGCTCATAATAAATACATATTTGTCACAATAGATGATTTCTCAAGATATATTTGGATAATCTTGATGAAGGAGAAAAGTAAAGCGTTTGAGAAATTTTAGTCATTCAAAAGTCTAGTGGAGAAAGAACTTGGGAAGACAATCATAACTCTAAGATCTGACAAATGAGGAGAATTCACGTGAAGGGAGTTTGATGATATCTATAACACGAGTATTATTAAGTGGCATCTCACGGTACTATATACACCACAACATAATAGTGTAGCAGAATGAAGAAATTGTACATTGATGGAGATGACGTGGAGTATACTTAAGGCTTTGAATGTACTAAACTCTTTGAGGGGTGAAGCAGTTCGACACTCCACCTACTTGATAAATCAAGTACTTGCAAAATTACTTACAACAGCATAAACCAAGCATATATCATCTCAGGGTCTTCGGTTGTTTAACGCATGTCAAGATTGATTCTCATAATCTCAAGAAGCAAGACGATAGATTGCAAGCCTTAGTACACCTTGAGATTGAACTAGAATCCAAGGCGTACATATTGTACAACCCAAAAATGAGGATAATTATGGTAAGTCTAGATGTCATCTTTGATGAGAAAAGAAGCTGGAACTGTAGTGAAACAAACCATAGACCAAATAGGGATCCGAGAATGTTTCATATGAGATGGAGAAAAGTTGTAGATACCGGTGAAGGACCGTGGTCATTGCGAATGACCAAGCTTAAACTGAAACGAGAGATAATCGCATAGACAACTCTAAGCAACAAGAAAATGACCATGAGAGTGATAACGAGGATTTTGTTTATGTCAACTCAGCTCAGCTTCAAACAACAGTACATGGGGGAAATGTAGAGCAAGAAAGAGAGCAACAGCTCAGGAGATCAAATTGCCATATAAGTACACAGAGCTATCTTGACGACTATGTCCTTCTAGCGTCTCTGTAGTGCGAAAGACTTTTACTCACAATGCATGATGAACCGAGATGCTAGGAGCACAAAAAATGGATACAAGCATGTTGAGAGGAGATAGACTCGATCATAAAGAACAAAATATGGGTCTTACCTGATAAATCACTTGACATAAATGTGATTGGTCTTAATTCAAAATCAAGAAGAATGCAGACATCACTATCAATAAGTACAAGTCATGACATGCCTTGTAGATAAAGGATATGTGCAAAAATATGGTATTTATTTTGATGAAGTTTTTGCTCGGGTAGCTCTCTTTGAAACAATTCGATTGTTGATTTCGTTGCAGCTTCTAACGGATGGGAGATCCATCACTTAGACTTAAAAAAACATTCTTACACAGATAATTAAGAGAAAATGTATATGTATTCCAACCAGAAGGTTTTCAAAAGGAGGGAAAAGAACAAAAGGTCTATAAGCTTTCAAAGACCTTTTATAGACTGAGACAAACTCCGTTAGCTTGGAATACAAAACTAGACCAAATCTTGAAGGGATTACGATTCAAGAGATGCTGAAAAGAAACGTCTATGTACAGAAAAGAAGAGGAAGGAACTTTTCTCATTGTTGTTGTGTAGATGACTTGTTCGTGACAGGAAAACATGCTTAAAGTCATAAACAAATTCAAGAATGGGATGTCAACAAAATTTGAAATGTCTGATCTTTGTAAGCTCACATACTATCTCAACCTAGAAATACGAAAAAATAAAGAAGGAATCGAGATAAAGAAAGAATGCTATGCTCGCAAAATTCTTATAGAAGTTAGTTTAGAAACCTGCAATTCCACTCAATTTTTGATAGAATTCGGACTAAATGGTATAGAACAAATGTTGGTTTCTTACGCTACCCACTGCATACTCCACCGGACTTAGAATTTGTCGTTGGTGTTGCAAGTAGATATATGCAAAGTCCTCATGAATCACAAAGAGTGTTGATGAAGCAAATTTTGCGTTATTTGAAAGGCATAACAGCACTCAGAGTGATTTACAAGCGGGAAGGATCAAAGAAGATTGTTGGTTACAGTGACAGTAGCCATAATATTGATCAAGACGACAAAAGAAACACCAAGGTCACATCCTTTATTTTGGATATTTTCCGATTATTTGGTGCTCGTAAAAAACAGGACACTGTTACTCTTTCAACATGAGTAGCAGAGTTCATGGAAACAACGAAGGCAGCTAAACAAGCTATTTGGATGCAAAATCTGTTAAGCAAGATCACAGGGTGGAAAGCAGAGAAGGTGGTCATCAAGATTGATAACAAGTCCCCAATAGCCCTTACCAAGAATTTTTTGTTTCATGGTAAGAGTAAACAAATTCACAAGCGATATCATTATATACGAGAATGTGTTGAGAGGGAGCTCATTGATGTGGAGCATGTACCAGGAACTGAGAAAAAGACATACATCTTAACCAAAGCATTGGCGCAGATCAAGTTCAACGAAATGAGAAGTTTAATCGGAGTTTAAGACTTGTCTAAGAACTAAATGAAGCTTAAGAGGAAGATTGTTGGATAAAGTTTCATATGAAAGCTAGAAGAACATCTATAGATAGGTAAGGCAAAGTGTAATATGATTAGGAGATATATAATTCTAATAAGAATACAAATGAGTTGATTTATGTTCTTATAAATAAGTTTTTTAATGTGTTGTATCAAGTAAGCAAAAGAGAAGAGAGTTTAATTTTTGAGAGAATTTTTAAACTAATAAGAAAAGTTGTTCTTATACATTCTTTAAAGTTTATACAAACACATTGAATTGATCTTAAAACACTTTTAAACATCCATACCGGTTATATAACTGGTGGTGGTAAAGAAGAAAAACGGTTAATGATGATTCATCTAGAAGATCGCAAGAAGACAATTTTTTATCACCGATCACGACAAATATTGTTACAAAATCATGTTGTTTGGCCTCAAAACGTAGGATCAACATATCAGAGACTAGTCAACCACATGTTCATTTAACAGCTCGTCCCTTTGAGGAAGGTTTACATTTTACTATTGACCACTATCAATCTCTATAGACAACCATATGAGCTTACACCATTATTCAACATGGCTTGAAACTTGTACCATAAGAGTTCCATCCTACATATAAATTTGTGTAGTGACTTGATGGAAAATACGCAATGAAAGATTCAGTTTTACGACCAAGGGTATTCCAGAGCTTGAGAGCTTGAGAATGATGGTTAAGCTTTAAAGAATCATGGGCTGTTTGATATGATGTAGCTTTGGCATTAGAACAGGGTGCATACTCATTTCCGATGGATCTTTTTGGTGACCTTGTGACTGATTTCCCCATATAAATGAAGGCCACCAAAATGAGAGATCGGTGTACAAACTTTGACTCCTTTCATGAATTATGTTGACTAACGCTGGAATCATTGATGTCCACGCTCCGTGACAATATGAATATGGATATGGAATCAACGAGTTCGCAGCAACTTATGGAATCTTGCCGCCTCGGGGGATATTTTCATCTTCCGTTAGGAGGAGAAGATAGGACGGTCAATGTCAGTTGTCTCCAGATGGCGAGTAGGTGAACATAAGCAAGCTTGGCTAACGCCTTCCCTTAGGCTAACATAATGCGTCTCCATTTTGCTCTCCGTCCTCTTCTTCCTCTATGCCTCCTATATATCTTCCTTCTCCTCCATGGATCCACTGTTCAACTCATGCAATCCACATACTCTCCCTCACTCTACCTCTCTCTCAACAGTCATATAGCATGTCACCTACTCGCCATCTGGAGACAACTGACATTGACCATCCGATCTTCTCCTCCTAAAAGAAGATGAAAAGAAACATAAGCAAGCCAAGCATTCGAATATGATCAGTTGTAATTAATGCAAATCATTAATACTACTAATGCCTGCAACTCATTGTAATTAATTAATACTACTAATGCAAATCATTGTAATTAATTACATCAGTTTTGGAATGCCTGCAACTCACATTGCAATATAAATTTGTGTAATTACTTTTGTGAACACATTGAGAATTTTTTTCCAATACACATCTCTGTATTTTTTCATGGTATCAAAGCACTGATTATTTTTTTTAAAAAAATCTTTTCTTTCGTCAATTCTTTGGCATTTTTCTATGTTTCTTCTTTGATTATAAAACATGTCGGCATTGAATGGCATGAACACGATCCTGAACACGACGACTGTGTTGATTTTATGCACCATCTCCCCTTACAATCTTGCCGCTGCTAATAACCCAGAAGCTGTGATTTCACATTCTTTGCTTAAGAGATTGAACTATGAAGAATTAGCTTGCGGGATAAAGAAGGTGATATCCTCTTGCAAGAAGTTTGGTTTTTTGGATGGTTGTATTGCTTGTCCAGAAGAAGGATCCCCTGATTTGGAGGACTGGTGGATGATTCAAGCCTTGCTTGTCTCATGGCTTAAAATGACGATTGATCTGTCTCTTTGTTTGACCATTCTTCATTGTGATGTTGCGAAAGTGTTGTGGCAAAAGTTGAAGAAGCGACTTTTGGTTATAAAGGGGCCTCGTATTCAACAGTTGAAAGCGAAATTTGCTTGCTGCAAACAATGTGGTCTTGCAATCAAACCCTACTTTGAAATTCTGAATCGGATTTGGGCCAATATGGCGTATCACCGACCGTTTCACATATGTAAATGCGGCAAATGCAAGTTTGATTTGGGAACATAACAAAAACAAGATCGCCAAACAGAAAATGTTCACGAGTTCTTGTTGGGACTGGATGAGCATTTTTGAACTGTAAGATAGACGTTGGTCTCACGTACACCACTTCAGCCGTGGAGGAGGTATATAATGTGGTTCGTCAAGAAGAGGATCTGAAAACCACAACACACACTGGTGAAGAAGCACAAGAGATCATCGCTTGTGCTGCTCAAGCTCGATCTCGTGTGCATCAGCCTTGTAATGATGATTCTAATAAGAATACTGTATGTAAGCACTGTTAACGCTCAGGTCATGCTTCGGACATCTGCTTTGTCGTAACTGGTTATACAAAATAGTGGGGAGATCGTCCCAGAGAAAGAAAGATGCAGAGACGAGGATGTGGTGGTGGTTCTGGATCTGTTACGATTGGACATGGTCGTAACATCAACTACGCTTACACTGTGCAAGCTTCCTACACAACACATCATGATGAAGCCAAATATGCTATTAAAGAGAAAGACCGTGATGGCGTTGATAGTCTTAATGATACTCAATGAAAGACGTTGATAAATCTGTTGAATAGTGGGGCAAGCACAAACACACAAAAATTATCGGATAAGCACTCTATCTCTTCTTGGATAATGAATACATGTGTTTCTCATCATTTAACAGAGAATTTTAAACTTCTCACGGATATTAGAATGATGGAACCATTGTTGATTGTTTTGGCTGACGGTAGAAAAAGGGTTTCAGTCATAGAGAGAAGAGTTGTTTTCGGTTCATATATGGTTTTCAAATTGGTATTTTAAATGGAAGAACTACATTCAGATTTGATAGCTTGTAGGATAACTGATAAATGAAAATAATTGTGTGGTTCAGGTTGCTGATCAATAAGGCTCAAGAAGGCTCTATGTCAAATCTATCAAAGATTAGATGAAGACACGTTTGAGAAGGTTGCATGAGCAAAGTCAGCCAAAGAAGCATGGGGGAAGCTTGGAACCTCTTACAAAGGAGCGGAACAAGTTAAGAAGGTAAGTTTTCAAAATCTAAGAGGAAATTTGAAACATTGCAAATGAAGGAAGGTGAACTCACCTATGATTATTTATTAAGTCTTCATGGTTACTAGTAACCTTAAAAATAAACGGTGAGAAGTTAGACGAGGTAAGATTTATGGAGAAAGTTCTTAGATCATTTGAGACTATGACGATGGAGCAAATTTTTGGATCATTACAAGCCTATGAAAAAAAACAAGAAGAATGAAGACATTCAGAACAAGTACTTAAAATGCAGATTGATACTAAAAAAGAAAGCAGTCAAAGTCATCAAAGACATGGTGGTGTTCAATTCTAAGAAAGAGGTTGTGGTTATGTACATGGACGTGGTTGGAGGCCCTATCAAGACCATACCAACTAAAGAAGAGAAAGCTCACCAAGAAATCATGGAAGAGGAAGTCTAAAATCAAGGTACGATAAGTCAAATGTTAAATGCTACAGTTGTGGAAAATTTAGACATTATGCTCTCGAGTATAGATCTCCGAACAACAATAGAGTTGAAGAGAAGTCTAACCACATTGAAAAAATGAACAAATAAGATGATATGTTATTGATGCCTTACAATAATGATGAACGAGAGGAAGTTCACAAGTGATACCTCGATAGCGATGCAAGCAATCACATGTGCGGAAAAAGAAGCATGTTTGTAGAGCTTGATAAATTGGTGAAAGAAAATGTGGCTTTGGAAGATAAATCGAAGATGGAGGTGAAAGGTAAAAGAAATATTCTCATCTGATTGAAGAATGGAGATAATCATCAATTTATTTCCAATATTTACTATATTCTAAGCATGAAAACCAACATCTTGAGCCTATGACAACTCTTAGAGAAAGGTTATGATATTCAATTTAAGGAGTAATAACCTTTCTATAAGAGATCATGAAGACAACCTCATCACTAATGTGCCGATGGTAAAGAATAGAATGTGTGTCCTAAATATTCAAAATGATATCGCACGATGTCTTAATTTATGTTACAAAGAGGTGTCTTGGCTATGACATCTTTGGTTCGGGCATCTTAATTTTGAAAGTTTAAAACTACTTTCCAATAATGAAATAGTGAGAGGACTGTTTTCACTACAAGAAAACACACTAATTTTTGAAGGAAATAAATCTAACAGAAATTTTTAAGGGATTATTGAGGGAATTTTGAGAGAAAAAATTACAAAACCATTACAAAATCACAAATAAAATATACCGGATATCCATGTAAATACAATAATGGAATCGCGAAATGCGTACTTTTTTGAAAATATTTTTCCTTGTAAGGATAAATTAACCCCTAAGCGGAATAGGGAAGAAAGAGACGCAAGCGAAACAAGCACTCCTATTCTAGTAAATGGAGAAGTTGCTGAAAATAAACCCAGGCGTAGTAAAAGGGCTCGGAAGGAAAAAACCTTTGGTGACGATTTTCTAATGATCTTACTCACTGAAAACGAACCAAAGACCTTCGCTGAAGCAATGTCTACGCCAGACGCACCTTATTGGAAGGAAGCCGTCAAAAGTGAGTTTGATTCCATTATGCAAAACCATAAGTTTTACATAACCGATTTACCAGAAGGGTTCAATGCTCTCGGTTGTAAATGGATTTTTAAAACCAAATTAAAAAACGATGACACAATTGATAAATACATGACTAGACTTGTAGTTCAAGGTTTCCGCGAAAAACAAGGTTTAGACTTCTTTGATACATATTCTCCAGTGTCGAGAATAACTTATATTAGAAATCTCGTAAGCAATTCAGCATTACGAAATCTAGAAATCCACTAGATGGATGTAAAAACTGCATTTTTAAACGGAGATTTAGAAGAAGAGATATATATGAAACAATCCGAAGGGTATGTTGTACCAGGACAAGAACATAAGGTCTGTCGACTGGTGAAATCGCTGTATAGACTGAAACAAGCTCCAAAACAATGGCATGAAAAATTTGACAGCGTCATGATCTCCAATGGATTCAGCATAAATGAGACTAAAACCATGTTGCGTAATTACATCAATCCTTGGCTGATGTAATTCTAGGGATTAAAATCACTAGACATCCTGGCGGATACATATTATCCCAAGAACATTATGCTGAAAAGGTGCTTGATAGATTTAAAGACTATTCAAGTGGAACCGCACAAACTCCTGTAGATACTACTCTTCATCTGACGAAAAATTCAGGTGAACCTGTATCACATAATGAATATGCTCGAGTGATCGGAAGTCTGATGTACTTGACAAATTCTACTAGACCAGATCTGACACACTCAGTGAATGTACTAAGTAGGTACACGAGCAATCCAGAACACACCCATTGGAAAGCTATAACCAGAGCATTAAATTACATAAGGTTTACCAAATTTTATGGATTGCACTATGGTTCCGAACCGGCAGTTTTGGAAGGATACAGTGATGCCAACTGGATATCCGACTCCAAAAACTCAAAATCAACAAGTGGTTATATATTTACACTTGGAGGTGCTGCGGTATTCTGGAAATCTTCCAAACAAACGCTTCTGGTTAGATCAACAATAGAATCAGAATTCATTGCATTAGACAAAGCCGCAGAAGAAGCCGAGCATCTTCGTAACTTCTTGGAAGATATACCGATGTGGGAAAAACCAGTGTCATCAATACGCATACACTGTGATAACCAATTGGCTATAGCTTGTGCAAACAATAATCTGTACAATGGCAAGTCATGTCATATACGTAGACGACATAAGACAATTAGACAACTGATCTCAAGTGGTGTAATTTCACTCGATTACATAAAATCAGCTGATAATATTGCAGATCTTTTCAAAAAAGGTCTGACACGAGATCAAGTTTTAAAATCATCATGAGAAATGGGTTTAAAGCCTATGAACTAAAGATGAGATTTGATGGTAACCCCACCTACATCATTTGATAGGTTCAAAGGGACAACTAAATCAAATTAAGTCTAAAATAAACACTGTGAAATATTTGTTTCTACCCAGTTCCTAAAGATGACAACAATGTTTTCTGCATATACATAGGTTAAGCATTGGCTTTTAATGAATTCATATATTCTAACCCAATGAAGTGAAGCAGATCAGTTCAGGAAAAAGAATACAAATATGAAAGATCATCTTGTGAGTGTGAAATAGGGCCGTTTCTAGGAGAATAAATGAAAGGCTGTATTCTCCAAGTTCACTCATGAAAAACCAGGCTGTTCAAGGCCAAAACGAACACAACAAGAAAACAAAAAGTTCTACGAGAAATATAACTGCGTTATAAATGTTGTCTCGGTTTACACTAGAAATCCGGGTGGTTCAAGACATCATGTTCACCCCCTGGCCTTGTAAACCCGAAAGTTATTAACTATGATTGGTTCAATGCTGAAAAATGCAACTAAATCAGATATGGTTATCTTTCGTTTATACTCAAGAAAGTCTTTATTTTAGCTTTCTCGATCCTAAAGAATTTTTTCAAAGTCACACTCAGTTTAGAGTCATTTATATTCATGTGGGGGATTGTTGGACCAAAATATTAATAAGCATATTGGACTTATAATATGTTGTTAAATGTGAATGGGAAATGAACATAAAATTAAGACTCATTAAAATAAGTGGAATTTTTTGATATTTTAAATCAAAAAATTTGGATTAAAAATCTGAACCTAAAATCCAGCTAAAAGTTGTTGTAACAACTTGGCGGATTTCTCGGGAACTGCACCAAAAATCTAGCTAAAAGTTGTTGTAACAACTTGGCGGATTTCTCGAAACTGTACCAAAAATCTAGTTAAAAGTTGTTGTAACAACTTAGCGGATTTCTCGGGATCTGCACCGAAAATCTAGCTAAAGTTATTGTAACTACTTGGCGGATTTCTCGGGAAATCTCCTATCCACTGGTCCTTATAAATAGAGACCTTAGGCGAACATTCTGGAATCATCCTGAGCATTTCTATAATCTAAAAAACCCTAAAATCTATTTCTTCTCTAAATTCACAGAAAAAGTCCAATTCTCTCTCGCATTCGTTTCTCTCTTTCGGAAACGATTCTTTTTCTTGAGTATATCGTAGATACTGTGTTCGCAGATTCCGAATTCGAGTGTTGCGAATCGATTTATAAAAGGTTGTATCCTGGGATTCAAAAGGCGTATTAAAACCGTCACACTACAGGCGCTTTATTGAGTTAAGGAAAGAGATCATCTCGCCTCCTTTCTGGATTTCATAAAAATCGTTTTATAAATCGTGTTTTCTACAAATTGATTTCTCCTTTTATCACAAATATCAAATCGTATTTTCTTATCCGTTTTTATAGCTCCGACAGATATAGCTGAGTTAGAGTAATGAGATTTCTCGAGCGCCATTATGTTCCTTAACATATTTTCGGTTTTGTCATCCACTGCGAAGTAAGGCATTGTCAAGGTTCTACCCTTGAATTCAATGGCCATCGATATTCCGCTTTCCTCATTAAACCCTACAAACTCTACTCCTGCACAGTTTAGCATGTCGCGTTCTGCATTCTCAGTCTCATCGTCTGCAGAGTCTTTAACTCCGTCTCTTCATAAATCTCCTCTTCTGGTGACAAAAGTGTCATCACACGGACATGCCTTAACAAATCCGGAAATGTAAAAATTTACGTGTGATTTTTCGTTCAAATTGGAAAGATTCGATTACGTTACCAAGGAACGTTTCGGAAGGTCTAAAATTTTTTGAAAGAGAGGTTCGAAGAGTTCGGTTAGAATGAAAAAAGGAAGTTGGTTCTCGAGCAAGAGGAGGTAGTCTACGATAACGTTGAAAAGACAAGGCTGGTCAAAGAGAATATCTCTTTCCTTAGATATGTATGAATATCGGGGCTGATTGATGACCCGAAGTATGAACACTGAGTCGTGGAGGATTACTTCCACGAACTCTTCAGACTTGATCCAGTCCGTTGATTCCGCATAGCTTTCCCTTATGAGTTGCTCATGTTCCTTAATGATTATCCTAAACTCTTCGACCGTTTGAATCCCATATATATTTGCAAATATCTTAAGGAACTCATTATTGTAACGTTCTATGTTTATATAGTCCACATATCTGAAAAGTATAGACCCATTGATAAGATCATAAGTTGCTTTTTAAGTTTAAAATGTTTGTTAGAATGGCATAGAAAGAAGGATATAAATTAGTTAGATTTGAGCGGTTTGAGCGGTTAATGAAAGATCAGACAAACCAGATCATTCAGAGACTATCAACGTGAGTTTGAGCGGTTAATGAATAAGTTTCGTAATTGATTAGTAGGATCATTTTTAGAAGGGTTGAATGACTCGATTGCAGATGTTGTACGTATGTTTACTTCTAAAACCTTAAAAGAGGTAATCAATTTGGCACGTCTTCAAGACGATCAGCTACAGAAATAGAAGAGACAATCCACACCACATCAACCAATTCTACAACAGTCATCAATGCCAAAGAAACTGAATTGGGATAAGATGAAGAGGAAAAGAAGTTTGGGGTTATGTTTTAGCTGTGGCAAGAGGTACAGCCTTGAACAAATTTGCATAACGTCTCAATTGTTCTTAATAGAAGGTGCAGACTTAGAGGATGAAGGTGAGGAGGTTAAAGGTGAGATAAAAGGCGAGTTTTCCCACTCTGAACCTCTTGAGGGCAAGGTTCTTTCCGATAGAAGGATAATGATAAAATCATAAATTGCTTCTTGAAAGTTTGTTAGAATGGTGTAGAAAGATAAGGATATGAATTAATTAGAATTGAGTTTATTTTTTTAGTTATATTTGATTTTCTTTTTTATAGCTCTTAAACGTGTATATACAAACCCCGTAAGAGATTAAATCAAAGGCAAGCAATTAGCCAAAAAATCTGTTCTCTCCTTTCTCTATTCTCTTTGTTCTTCTCTGCCTCTCCTCTTTTTCTCTGCTGATTTATATTCTTCTCTTTCTAGAAAAACTTTGATCTATCATCCATGCATTGACTTAATTATAAGTTTAAAAAAATTCAATGTGTCAAACGCATATATATATATATATTTGCAGTTACTAATAGGCATTAGCCTGCTATTGTGATTACACTAAATTAGATGATAACTCCACCATGGTTTGAAGAATATGTTTTGCTAACTTATAAAAGTTGAAATGTTCATGTTTAAAACTGCTCAGATTTCTTTACTTCGTTTATTTGGCCACCTAATTAACTAGAAAATCTCTATTTCGTCGTTATATATGAAAATAATTAAAATTATAATATATTCAATTACCACATATTTATGGTACATTTTTTTTCTTAGAGCAAATGTAACTTTTTTTTTTGACAATAGCATAATTAATACTTAGACCGGTTCAGAAATCCTAATCGGAGGTATTACAAATTTACATATGAGCCTTTTTATTTTATTTTATAAAACCTGATTTGGATAAAGAATGTATACCTTTCTTAGAAATACTTCGTTTTATCATCCATTCATGAAAATAATTTTAACAGATTCTATATCAAAAACCAATTTCTAATAAATTATCTACTTGGAAAATGACGTGACGTTTAGATGTGTTCGCAAAAAAGGCAAAATGAAACTTATGTATAAAACAAGAGTGTATGATGAGAAGTCTAATAGAATCTGTTTTGTGGAATTTCTTAGAATATTGAAGAGGAACGATGAGAAGCATCTGAGGAGTATATGCCTCTAGTTGACTCTACGCAATTGGTTCGGCAAACTATAGATGCAGCAGTACTTGTCGTTAATCAGAAAATGCCATAAACCGGGAATATGTTCAACATCAAACCAAGAATCCGGTTCATTTGAGACACTCATGGCTCAGTCCATGTCGTTGAAAGATATTTTACGTTTCAACAATCTCCATTGTTACTCTTCTTCTATAATGTAGATCCTACAGATTCACTCGACTGCTAAAATATCTCCAAGCAACACTTTCAATGAAGGAAGAATGTAACTCACCCAATACAAACATTTCATTAGACGCCTTCTTGAAAACATCTTAAGATACTTTTCCTAGACTAACATTACCTTTAGCATAGTAGTTACATTTGCATCTGTAAGCATTTTCAACCAGCCTTGTAAAATGTTCCCACATAAAAGATCAAATTCTCATGTTCTTTTTTCCCTACGCAGATGCTGAGCTTGTTTTCACCGTATCTTTGTTTTGCTTCCAGCTTGAGGACTAAGAGTTCTGAAATCATTGCCATCTGCTATATCATTTTTTCCACCTCATCGTCTATTGGATGTGATGAAGAATCCGTCTTTGGAAGCATATATTAAACAGAGTTTAGAGATGCATATTGATAGACAAGTCAACAAGAAAAGTTTACAAGTATCAAATTATAGAAAAAAAAACATAATGTTTAGCATAAAAATTACGAAAGCATAGATAAGCAAGACAAATAAACAAGTAACCAACTACAGAAGCATAGGATGGTTACAGAATGTAAGCAAAAATCAACAAGACAAGTAAACAAGATAAGGGAAAAGAGAAAATGAGAAGATTGAATATAAGATAATAGAAAAGTTTGAAGATTGATATGATATGCGATGACGATAATTTACAGGAGAATGAAGATAGTGTACGGCGATAAACATATTGCATACATGTGATCCATTTCTCGAAGACATTAAAGGAAGCGACGATGGATTGCTGAAAAGTTTTAGGATTTCCATATTTGACAGAGAGTGAAACCCTATTAAATCGTTTGCTGGATGAAGAAGTCGAACTCGTTACAATGGTAAGTGATTCAATAAACTAGATGTCGTTGAGACACACCAGAGAGAGGTAATGTAATTAGGTTTATCATATGTTATGTGTTTCTGTTTGATCCATTCAGTTTTTGGATAATAACCGAACTAAACCGATATCCCAAAAAAAATATAGAATCAATTTGGTTATTTTAACCTACCCAAATCCAACCGCGTAATTTAGATCGGTTCGGTAGGTTTCTTGGATTTGGTTTTTGTGCCGATGCCTAGTGGCAAGACCTTCCTCTACTATATTTGTCCCAATATTTGTGATAATATAGAAAAGGTACAACGAATAAGAAAAGATGAAAATGTTATAATATTTACTATCTGTACTACCGTTTAAGGACACCAATCAGAGCATTGCAATGTGTAACATGTCTTAAACTGTTACTTAATCTCCAAAAACGATATGTTAAAGAAAGTAATACATCTCATATCTCTGACTAAAGAACATTATCAAAGTCAACTTTCGACTCAAATCAATCAATTATCATCCAAATAATTGTATTCCATGTGCTGCCTTAGCATATTCCTGTCATTTTTCACTTTTTTTTGTTTGACCAAAAACACTCATTATAAGTCGCTCCGATGTATTACGCTCAACATCAACTAGAACCATCCAAATAAATTTCTCTGGTTTAGATTTTTTAAATTTATTCTACAGCCATGAGGAAGATCGACTTAGGGAACCATGGCGAGGTGGCTCAACCAGACTGCATCAAAGCCCTCATTGTCGAATTCATCACCACCTTTTTCTTTGTCTTCGCCGGCGTCGGATCTGCCATGGCCACAGGTAAATTATTTTCTTTTATTAACATCACATTCATGTTCTTTGTTATAATTTGGTCCTACCAAGTTGATTACCGGTTAGGTACAAGCAAACCATACCAATAAATCTAAGTCAATTTATATTGGTATTTGAATCCATGCTGCATCTCAAATCTATAACACTTGCGTTGTTTTTATATTTTATTCGTGATATAGACAGCTTAGTCGGAAACACATTGGTGGGACTTTTGGCGGTAGCGGTGGCCCATGCATTTGTGGTGGCGGTTATGATATCTGCGGGCCATATCTCCGGTGGCCACCTCAACCCCGCTGTCACCATCGGCCTACTTTTCGGAGGTCACATCAGCGTCTTCCGCGCATTCCTCTATTGGATTGATCAGCTGTTGGCCTCCTCCGCAGCCTGCTTCCTCCTAAGCTACCTAACAGGAGGAATGGTACATAATCAAATCTAATAAAACTAAAATACAAAAACGTAAACATATAATGTTATATGTATATGTAACCATACTTGTTCAAACTTTTTAAAAATGATTATGCATTTTCTCCATGTCCGATTTATTACCTAGTTTGACATTATACAATTATGCTTTGTGATTAGGGAACTCCGGTTCACACTTTGGCAAGTGGAGTCAGTTACACTCAGGGGATCATATGGGAGATCATCTTAACATTCTCACTTCTCTTCACTGTCTACGCCACGATGGTGGATCCCAAGAAAGGCTCCCTGGATGGGCTAGGCCCACTTCTCACCGGATTCGTCGTCGGAGCCAACATCCTTGCTGGTGGCGCCTTCTCCGGGGCCTCAATGAACCCGGCCAGATCCTTCGGACCTGCTTTGGTCTCCGGAAACTGGACTGACCATTGGGTATATTGGGTTGGACCGTTGATCGGTGGTGGACTCGCCGGATTCATCTACGAGAACGTCCTCATCGACCGTTCACATGTCCCACTCGCCGACGACGAGCAACCATTCCTAAATTGAATGTTTTAATTTGTGCTATGCACGTTACAAATCTATCAAACCCATCGTTAATAATGTATCTTCTTTTTGGTACACTTCAAGATGTATCTCTTTAAT
Source organism: Streptanthus diversifolius (assembly GCA_039880935.1). Taxonomy (NCBI): domain Eukaryota; kingdom Viridiplantae; phylum Streptophyta; class Magnoliopsida; order Brassicales; family Brassicaceae; genus Streptanthus; species Streptanthus diversifolius. The sequence goes on from JAXGFM010000008.1 coordinate 3,093,090, forward strand.
TAATCTATCAAATTCCAATTATCGAGAGTATAAAACATTCTGGTGAATTACTATCCTGAAAACATTGAATATCAAAACAAGATTCACCAAAAGTCATTACAAGAACAGTGACAGTGTTTGAAATGGTGGAACCTATTTCTGTCTCTCACAATGATCGGTCAGAAATCTTGGAGATCATCATAGAAACCTGATGACAATCACCACAAACTCGAAGGTTCTTCACGATCCTAATAGGGACATCTTCTTTCAAACTCATTATACTATACGCAATCCCAGCCTTTTCGCAATGTAGACACAAAGCATCCTCTTTCTCTACTTCATCTATGTCAATCATAACCGGGTTCGTGTCTGCTTTATACCCAGCAAGTCTCAGCCTCCTCGAGATCTCCTTACCAAAATGAATTATCACCCACCAAGAATTCTTGGACTTCTCCATTGACCTCCATTACGCTGCACCCTGGTTCCTTTCTAACTCGACTGTCTAACATGACTAACATTGTCCCAATTGTCTGAATCTGCATAGATGTATGATAACAGGACATAAGCCCCGTGGAGCACAGAACTCCAAACAGCAGCGTGAGGCTTCATGGGCATTTGCTGGATGATACCTTCTGCGTCTTCTAAGTGGCCTGCACGAGCATACAAATCAACTAAGCAGCCGTAGTGATCAAGCTAGAGCTCAATCGTAAACTCATTCCTCATTGAATCAAAATGTCTCTGCCCTTCATCTACCAAACCAATCACACTGCATCCTCTTAGAGCAGAGACGAATGTTACAGCGTTTGGAGTAACACCAGCTTGTTTCATAAGAGAGAAAAGCTCGAGACATTTCTCCCCGAACCGATTCATGGCAAACCCATTTAGGGAGCTACTCCATGTGTACACATTCTTCTGTTCCAAACCCCATAAAACTTCCATAGCTTTGTTCATGTCACCACATTTTGCATACAAGTCTACCAACGTAGTACCAAGCCTCACAGTGATTTTGATTTTGTTTCTATCTATGTAAGAATGAGCCCATCTCCCTTGGTCTAAAGCTCCTAACTGAGTACAAGCCGATAAAAATTAAATTATAGAGACCACGTTGACTTTCACACCTTCCAACTGCATCAAATGAAACAAGTCTAGAGCTTCCCTTGATTCTCTGACCTGAGCGTAGCCAGAGATCATAGCGTTCCAGGCGATCAGGTCTTTTTCCGGCATCTCCTCAAACAACTTCCTTGCGAAACCGACATCCCCGCATCTCGCACAAGCCGTGACCATCGCTGTCCGACACAAGAAATCTGGATAAGAAACCGAGTCAAACACTGTTACAGGGAAGTAAAGCGCCTGCAACGACTCTGGTTGTTCTAGAACAAACAAAGAAATCTCGACGGGATTGATTCGCGTATTGGAGAAGAATCAAGACCGACTCAAGATTTGCGTAAAACGTTTTAAGGGATGTGTTTAAGAAGAGAAAAGATTGAAGATTGTATTGATTGTATTGATTGTATGTTATTGAAAAATATGTTTTTCAACTCTGTTTTATACTCTGTTCTACTTATTCAAGGTAACGACATTATAACGGCTACACTCGTGACCCAATAATAGTTTGTCACGTAGCTTATGCGATCGCTGTATCAAACCTCCCCGCTTGAGAACCTTGTCCCCAATGTTCAAAATTTGGAAACCTTCACAGCAGATCTGGGAGATATTCCCAAGTCGCCTCCTCTACCGATTCTGTATTCCATTTTACTAGTACGATTGTTGCCGGCTTCCCTCGTTTTTCCACCAGCTTCCGTTGTAAGATGGTTTCTGGTTCTTTAACAAGTACATCCGCTACCTCCTCTGGTAATTCCGTCGAGAAAGAGTTTGTACCCACCATCTTCTTTAACTGTGAAACATGAAAAACAGAATGAATTCTAGTTGAAGATAGAAGTTCTAATTTATATGCTACCTCACCGCACTTCTCCAAAACTTTATATGGTCCATAGTACTTCGGTGCAAGTTTCTGATTAACCCGTAGCACCAATGACTTTTGTCTATACGGTTGTAGCTTCACGTAAACCATATCCCCCACTTCAAATTTTCTTTCCGATCTGTGGCGATCTGCAATTTGTTTCATTCTATGCTGGGCTCTCAGCAAATGAAACTTTAAGATCTTTATTATTTGTTCCCGCTCCTGTAAACAATGCGCAGCCACAACCACTTTAGACTCTCCCGGTAAGTATGGTAAATGTAATGGCGGAGGCTGACCATAAACGATTTCATAAGGAGTTGTTTTTGTTGCAGAGTGGTAGTTCGTATTGTACCAATACTCCGCAAGCGAAAGCCAGTTACTCCATAGGTGTGGCCTGTCGCTGCACATACACCTTAAGTATGTTTCTACACACCTATTCACTACCTCAGTTTGGCCGTCGCTTTGTGGATGGTAAGCGGTTCATCTATGCAAAGATACCCCTTGAAGAGCAAACAGTCCAGTCCAAAAATCACTCAGAAAAACTGCATCACGATCACTAACAATTGATTGTGGTAACCCATGAAGTTTAAAAACGTTATCTAGGAAAGCTTGAGCTACATTCAGAGCAGTGTAGGGATGACTAAGTGCTATGAAATGGGCTGCTTTACTCAGGCGGTCTACCACTACATAAATGACCGATTTACTTTGAGAAAGAGGAAGCCCATCTGTAAAATCCATCGATATTTCCGACCAAACTGTTTCAGGAATTGGCAGAGGCTGTAACAATCCTGGCAATGCCGCATTATCATATTTACATCTCTGACAAGTTTCACAATTCATTATAAAACTCTGCACATCCCTCGCTAACCCTTTCCAAAAAAACAAGCTCTTAATCCTATGAAGTGTTACATCACGACCAGAGTGACCCCCCATACTCGAACCATGAAGCCACTCTAAAATGTGATTCTTAATGAGATTGTTTGCAGGTACCACTATCTTATTTCTTCTCCTCAAAACTCCCTGTTCCCATTCATAATGCTTGACTGATCCTTTTGCACACAGAAGCTTGTCAATGATCACCTTTAAAGAACTATCTTCTTCATAAGAATCTTTAATACTTACTAATAAGTCCATTTGTGAAGTGGTGATTGCCATGTGAAGTATTTCAGCACCATCCATACGTGAAAGGGCATCTGCAACTTTGTTTACTACACCTTGTTTATAACGAATCTCGTAATCAAACTCTAGCAATTTGGGAAGCCATTGCTGTTGTATAGGAGTATTTAATCTCTACTCCAACAAGTATTTAAGACTCCTCTGGTCTGTCTTAATAATGAACTTCCCATTCAAAAGGTAGTGTCTCCATTTTTGTACTGCAAAGACCACGACCAATAACTCCTTCTCATAAATCGATAGATACAATTGCCTTCCCTTTAGATGCCTGCTCACATACGCTAATGGGTGGCCCTGATGCATCAAAACAGCTCCAATTCCTTCCCCTGATGCATCCGTCTCTATCTCAAATTGTAGATCAAACCTAGGCAATGCTAGCACTGGGGCTTCACACAAAGCTTTCTTTAACTCGTCAAAAGCCTTATCTGCATTCCGGTTCCATTCAAAGCCATTCTTCTTTGTCAGTTCAGTCAGAGGCCTAGCTATCACTCCAAATCCTTTTATGAATCGTCTATAGTACCCTGCTAGTCCCAAGAACCCACGTAGTTTTTTCAGATTTACAGGAATCTTCCATTCCATCACTGCCTTAATCTTACTAGGATCCGTAGCTATACCATCGCCAGATATAAAATGTCCTAGATATTCTACCCGAGATGTTGCAAATTCACACTTGTTTTGCTTTGCAAACAGTTTATTCCTTACCATTAACTTAAACACCTCCTCCAAATGTTTCCAATGCTCTTTTTCAGAAGAAATGTATACTAATATATCATCGAAAAACACTAGTACGCTCTTCCTTAGTAAGCTTCTGAAAACATCATTCATAAGTCCTTGAAATGTAGCCGGTGCATTTGTAAGACCAAAGGGCATTACTATGTATTCATAATGCCCATTGTGAGTCTTAAATGCTGTTTTATGAATGTCATCGGGTGCCATTCGCACTTGATGGTACCCGGCCCTGAGATCTATTTTAGAGTACACCATGGAACCTCCTAACTCATCCATTAAGTCCTTTATCAAAGGAATGGGAAACCTGTCCTTGATTGTAAGATTGTTCAGGTGCCTATAGTCCACGCACATTCTTCAAGTGCCATCTTTCTTTTTCACTAAGACAATGGGAGACACATAAGGACTGGAACTCCTTTGAATAGTTCCCTTTTCGATCAGTTCCTGCACCAACTTTTCAATCTCATTCTTTTGGTGCAGTGCATACCTATAAGGTCTAAGGTTCACGGGGTTTGCTCCCTCTAGGAGTGGTATTCTATGATCATGAGTGTCTCTAAAGGGTGGCAAAGTCTTAGGTTCTTCAAATATTTCAGCATATCTCTATATTAAGTTCAGAAGTTCTTGTGTACCTGAGGATCCTTTGCCTTGAGTGGATTGGTTGCAGATTAGCTTAGAACTATTACCTTTATCACATTCTACATATATCATAGATATCTGAGCATTATCGTAGACTTGTTTGCCCATTCTGCTTTCCCTTATCTCTCTGACTGATCCCGGCTGCATTCCCTTGAGAACCCCACCTTGGATGAACCCCATTTGAAGTGCATTTCCAAAGTCTTAAAGTTCCATTTGATTGGCCCCAACGTTTCCAACCATTGTATTCCCAATACCATGTCGCAACCCATTAACGGAATGACCATCATATCCGTTTCAAACTTTTGATCATGGAAGGTCCAACAAAACCTCTCTACTCGTCCTTTCACTGTTACCTTGCTACCATCTGCCACAGTCACCCTTGTCAACCCTGGATTTTTAACTCTACATCCCAATCTTGTTGCTGTCTTCTCGTCAATGAAGTTGTGAGTAGAACCTGAGTCAATCAATACATATATAACCGAGCCTCCTTGATGTCCCCTCACCTTCATTGTATGATAGTCCGAGACTCCATTAACCGCATTGACTGAGATTTTTGCTATGTCTATAACTTGTTCTTCTGCCACCACTTCCTCATCCGACAGTGTAGATTCTTCTTCATCTACTTCCAAGAGATAAAGTTGACTCTTCTTGTGTTGAGAAAGAAAGTGTTCACGGGTATATTTTTCGTCACAATAGATGCATAACCCCTTAGCTTTTCTTTCAGCAATCTCTTCATTGCTCAGCCATTTCCTTCCTTTGTCGACATTTCTCAATTCGGGTTCTTTCCTATATGTAAGTAATCCTTGATTGTTTGTGTTTGATCCTCGGTTACTATTAACAGGTACACCAAATGTCTTAGTAGGGTGTGCTTGCTCATAAAGCTTGCCAAACATGAGGCAATCCATGGTGGTTTTTGGCATGAACATTCTAATATGGTGTCCATTCGCAAACCAGCTAAGTATTGACTTACCAAATATTATTCAGGAAGATTCACTCTTGTTCTAAGCAATTCAAATTTTCCATGATCCACGATGCCTTTGGTTTCTTGCAAGTTCTTTAGCTCCGCAATGGGATCTTCCAAGACCTCGCCAAACCTTCCGATCAATTCCGCTTATAGCTGTACCAGCTTTTGCAGATGCTGTTACCGGAAAACGACAGGCACAAGGACCTGTGCCATGTTGCCACGGCTCCTTCAAAATGAATAGAAGCTAGCTTCACCTTATTCTCTTATTCTGTGCCGTCCATTTCGAAGAATTGTTCAACCTTAAAGATCCATTCTTGGCAAGGCGCGTAATACCAGCGTGTGAAGGTTGTGTCGGACCGCTGTGTGATCCTTGCGTACGAGACTGAGATGTGTCTCCCAAGCTCCCAAGATTTGGATTCTGGCTCACGGTTAACGCTCTCATTGCGTCCATGATTTCGTTACAGAAATTATGAAATTCATTCTGCAGTGACGCCAACGTCATTGTTTGATGTTCTTCTTGTTCCACGGAAGGGTTCTGGGAACGTGAAGCTGTCGTTTTCGATCGAGTTTCTGTCATCGCTCTCCGAGGACGACGACTCTGATACCAATGTTACAGGGAAGTAAAGCGCCTGCAACGACTCTGGTTGTTCGAGAACAAACAGAGGAATCTCGACGGGATTGATTCGCGTATTGGAGAAGAATCAAGACCGACTCAAGATTTGCGTAAAGCGTTTTAAGGGATTTGTTTAAGAAGAAAGAAGATTGAAGATTGTATTGATTGTATGTTATTGAAAAATATGTTTTTCAACTCTGTTTTATATTATGTTCTACTTATTCAAGGTAACGGCATTATAACGGCCACACTCGTGACCCAGTAATAGCTTGCCACGTAGCTTATGCGATCGCTGTATCAAACACCTTGTGGCAAGAATCCGAACAGCCTAGCTCAACATACAAAGAAATCAATCGATAAAGTTAGGCTATCTAATCTCTGTAAATGTAACCTATCTCTCATAGTGAGATCAATCCAAAAGTCACTTCTCTAGCTGATTAAGGATTACTGTTTGCCGATTTTGTAATCTCCGAATCGCCGTGGATCCGGCCTCTCTTCGTCGTAATTTAGTTGTCAAATCTCAGGCTCCAGTGTAATAAGCAGTCGTCTTTCACCGGTATTTTATTTTTGTTATTGTAGTTTATATAAAGTGAATTATCTAGGTTATTTAAAACTAGTCATTAGTAAAATTTTAAAATTCATAAATGACATAATCCTCTTCTCGTATGTGAGATAGATTATGTGGTTTGAGTATCCCAATGAAAATTGATTAAGCTTTCTGAATTTTGTTAACCTTTAATACAGAGCTATCATTAATAAAAAGTGGTATAGTTTCAAACATTTCAGTTTGGTTTGAGTTCAATACTAAATTAACGTAATTTTAACAAAAACTAAAAACTAAAGTAAATAATTAATTTAAATTGTAAATATTTAGTATATTTTAATAGATTTTCTATATTAAATTAAAAAATATTAATGCTTTAATGAAATTTGGTTTAGTTATTTGCTTTGGTTTCATAAAATTTAGGTTTGGTTCGGCATTTTCTATTTCGGTCACTTTCAATTTTATAATTCGACTCGAATGCAGATTCAGAAATTTCAATTAGGATTTGAGCATTTTGGTACGGTTCACTAACGATAGATTGGTATAGTTAACAATTAAAATTTCACTGAAAATTTAAATTTTGCTTGGAGTGGTTCCGTTTGTGGTTCGAGTCTGTTGTGCCGCGTGACCATCAGAAAGAGAGAGGGAGAGAAGCTCAGAGAAGACAAGAATGGCGCACGCGACTCTCTCGCACTCCCTCATCCTCTCTTCATCCAGGTTACTTACCCTCACTCTTCTCTCTCACTCGCCTCCTCTCCAAATGTACATCGATTCCATTTTGATTCTGCTGCTTCAGGTTCTCTCGTCTCGGCTATAGCACCAGATTTCTCAGAAATCCAAACCCTCTATCTGTTTCGATCACCGGAGAAAGATTCCGATGTTGTTGCTCCGACGAGACTTCTCCTGCTTCTGTAAGGTAAAATTGTTGTCTTTGGCTGCTTATTAGTTGCATTCTCTCTAGAATTTTGATTCTCTCCCCTCTTTTGATTCCATGTAGTTTATACTTCTGATGGCAGGAAACCTGTGGTCTCTGGCGTCCAGCCTACAGGATGGATTCACCTTGGAAACTATCTCGGCGCAATAAAAAATTGGGTCGCTCTTCAGGTTCTTTTTTGGTTTTCTCGTTCTTTTATGATCTCAAAGAGATCTTAACGTATGTTAATGCATCTTCTTTCATCGATTTATCCTTAGGTAGGTCCACTTTTACTATTCCATTTTCCCTTGTTAGGTATGCTGCTATTGTATAGTCAGTCTATATGCATTAGACTTTTACTAAAATTCATCAATTTTAGATGGTGTTGTTGTAAAGTTCAAGGCTTTAAGAAAAAAGTTTATCTTTTCTGGTTGCTACAGTATTTATCTCTTTTGTTCAGGCTTCCTGTGTTTATATGTCTGCATCAGATTTTGGATGGTTTTGTTGTAAACTTCAAGGCTTTAAGAAAAAGGGTTTTATCATTTCTGGTTGCTACAATATTCATCTCTCTTTTGTTTCAGGCTTTCTGTGTTTATATGTCTGCAGGATACATATGAAACACTCTTTTTTATTGTCGACCTTCATGCGGTATGTATCATCTACCTTTCAAAAGTTAAGTTTAGGTAATATTTCCTTGTGTTTCTCTTGCAGTATTTAGTTTATCTGTCTTGACCAATGTAGATAACACTACCATATGACCCGCAAGAACTAAGAAAGGCAACTAGGGCTACCGCATCGCTCTATCTAGCATGTGGTGTAGACATTTCTAAGGTTTGTTTTCGATTTAACTCTTATTTGAAAGCAGTCGCATGTAATCTGCAATAACCAATCAAAGAGCGACCTTGTAGGCTTCGGTATTTGTGCAATCTCACGTCCGCGCTCATGTGGATTTAATGTGGCTTTTAAGTTCATCCACACCTATTGGTTGGCTACAGAAAATGACTCAGTTCAAAGAGAAATCACGCAAAGAGGTGAGTATATGTTTTGTATTCCTTTGTTGCATCACATTATTTCCTTCATCATTATGTGATTCAGATACATATAAGGGAGATGTGCCTATATTTCAAATCCCACTTTGGTGTTTATAAAGGCATTACATTTTGGTTTGTTGTTGATTTCTTGGTGTTACTTGTGAGATAACAAATGTAATCTTTTAATGTATTGCGCATCAGAACATCATAGTCAACTCAGTCTTTCTGCTGCATAAACCTGAAAATATTATGTGATTGTATACATACAGGATTCTGTTTACTGATTCCATTTTGATCCTTTTTCATGGCAGGGGGGTGAGAATGCTTCTGTCTCTTTGTTAACTTATCCAGTTCTGATGGCTGCTGATATCCTCTTGTATAAGGTGATAAGTTTCATCTGAAATTAGTGTAATGAAGAAGGAACACTAATAAATTAAAGAAGTTATATTAGCTATAGGTGCATGCATGATCTCTTCGGTCAACCATATAAATTAATGAAATGCATGTAGATAACTGCTTATTGCACGTAAGATGACCGTTTCGCTAAATCACGTGATTCTTATACCCTGCAACATGCTTCTTGCAGTCGGATTATGTCCCTGTCGGTGAGGACCAGAAGCAGCACCTAGAACTTGCCCGCGACCTGGCACAGCGTGTGAATAATTTATATGGTGGAAGGAAGTGGAAGAAGCTTGGAGGGTATAGAAATTTTGCTTTCTGCATTTAGTATATTAAGTATACCGTTAAACAATTGCGTATGATCTATTGTTTGCATGTTTCTTAATGGCTTAACGTCCCTTCGTTTGTATCCCCCCGTCCGTATAACATTGGCGATTTTCATTTCCAGACGTGGTGGTTCAATCTTTAAGGTGAGACTTTCCAAATGCTTTGTCTATCCTCATTGTGTGGCGTTATAGGTTTATCAGAGATGGTTAATCGCTTTTCGAATTTGTCCTATTTGTAGATACCAGAACCACTCATACCACAAGTTGGAGCTCGAGTTATGTCTCTTACAGATGGTCTTTCCAAGGTAGAATGTTTTCATTGACTCACTATTGGTCTAAGTGTTAAATAAATTAAATTTTAAAGGAGATGGAATAGCCTTCACAAATCTTATCGGTGTTGAGGTTAACCCTTTGTATTCTTTAACATCGAAGAGACTTTTGCTACTAGGTAGTCTGTTTGTTTACAGCTTGTAGCTAAGTTGTAAGGATTTAACACTTCTGAGATTTTTTTTTTTCCTAAATGTGGTCCGGATAGAGTTTTGTCGACTTCAGAAGATCCAATTTTTGTAGCTTGTTATTGCTATCGTTAGATGATTCCTACTCGTTGCTAAGGTCTTACTGTTATGTAATCTTGTAGATGTCCAAGTCTGCACCTTCTGATCAGTCCCGGATCAATCTACTTGACTCGAAAGATGTAAGTAAAATGAACTCGCCGTTGTTTGTAATGCTTTTAAATTATCATTTTCTCACTGACCACGAATAAGATACATCTGTCACCATTTCTATGAAAGTTGTGACGTCCAATTTTCTTGGTGACAACCGCTGCACAATTTACAATGACATACAACCCACATCATACTCTTCACGTGCGACATGTGCTTAAGCTCTCCTAGAAATATGTGTACCTGGTGATTAATAATGAACACAACATATTCTTGTAGAGTTCTGTGTCATGTTGGTTGTATGTGAAGTTCGTCTGCTACTAAATCCAATTCTCATCCCTCCTCTCCATAATTATGTAGTTGATTGCGGATAAGATAAAACGGTGCAAGACAGACTCAATTGCAGGGTGAGTGCTATATATGTCGCCAAATTTTTCCATGCAGTGCAAAAGTTTGTTTTCTCTTTCTCGTTACTGTTTTAGGTTCAGAATTGAGATATCTATATTGAAAAGTTCCTGCTTCCTGTCGTTCCAACAGCCATGAATTTGACAATGCCGAGAGACCTGAATGCAACAATCTCCTCTCCGTATATCAGATTGTTTCAGGCAAGACAAAAGAGGTATGAAGAAAAAGAAATAATGGGTTTGAATAAAGATTTGGGTCACATCGATGCTTTTTCACATGTTACTTACTCTCTTGGTCATAACAATCACTTAAATGTACAACATTTTTAATTTGTTACAGGAAGTAGTGGAGGAATGCAAAGACATGAGCTGAGGCACATTTAAGCCTCTCCTTACGGATGCTGTGATCGAGCATCTGATTCCAATCCAGGTCTGCGAAGTCAAAACTTTTAACTCAATCCAATACCTTCCTTCAAGTTTGTACCATTTCATCTCATCATATCATAAAATGAAAAATCGAGGTGTTTTTTCTGCATGGTTAGATATGCATTTTATTCGCGTAATGTGTTATTTGGTTTCGTGTATGTTTTCGTGTGCAGGTCCGTTATCAGGAGATAACAGCGGAGTCAGCTATTTGGACAAAGTATTGTCAGAAGGTGCCGACAGAGCCACGGAGATAGTAGAAGTCACAGTTCACAATTTGAAACAAGCGATGGGATTCTATATATGAGGAATAGTACCAATGGTGTCTAAGTTCGAAGTTGAAAAAAAGAGAGTGATGCTGTTTTCTTTGGGTGGAAAAAAAAAAAAGAAAGGATCAAAACGATTCTTTATTCTTGATTCTTGTATTAGTTCAGTCAAATGCTGCTCAATATTGTTTGCGATAACTGTGAGGTCTCAAGTTGTGTACAATTGCAATTTGTTTCAGACTATATCAAAGTAAGAATTCGTTCGTTACTTGAGATATAAATTGATAGTCACAATTACTTGCATAAACCACGGAAATGACATCAATTCAGATGACATATGTTAGGCCTGCCCAAACCAAACTGAATTTTTGGGTTCTTGGTTTCGATTCGGTTTTTACCTACAAACCGACCAGGACCATTTAAAATTAACTTTGGTTTATGGTTCGGAAATTCCAAACCATAAACCGAAGTTAATTTTGCAAATGGTTCTGCTTTTTTGCAACTTTCAGACAAAAAGCATTGAGCCAGCACAAGCTCCACTAAGCTCTACACCTCTCTCTCCCAACTTACATGGTGCGTGGTTTTGAACAGCGGACGGTTTTTGCGTTCCAAACTCGCTCTTCCAAGAGTTTGGATACAAACCATATCCCAACAAGATTCCAACAAAACAAAATCATTTGAAAATTTGCATATTTTTGCATATTTTCAGAACTTTCTTTTTTAGCTCTCATCTTCCCTTTCTAATTAAAGGTCAATGTACTCATGTAATACATAAAATAAAAGAAGCATATTATTGTAAAAACGTTTTTTAAGTTTTACATTCAACTCAATTCAAATTAAAAAAAAATCACAAAACTTCAAACTCGTGGTCTATAAGTATCTATTTTGGTTACAATCACCTAACTAAAAGAACCAATTAGAGCAAAATAATTTACTCCAAAATAAGAATAAGATAAGCCCTATTTTGACTAATTTCCCTCATAATGGAATTAGATTTATTGGCTTAGAAGTGAATGGTATGTGTATCGATTTCCTTTAGCGACTGAAAATAGTGCCCAGAAAAGTCAATCCCTTAACAAAATTTCTGAAAGTTGTTTCGCTAAAAATAGCATTTGTATGTTGAATCAACGACGTATCTAGGGATGTTTATCTGACAATAGATGAAGAAGTAAACACACATGTGTGGGTGTGGTTCTGAATCTACAGGCTTGTACAAATACAGAGAGAAACATAGAACAGTGTAAAGAAGAAACACACCAAGCTAAACAGAAAACAATAACGGAAATTAAGACCATGATAAACCAAACCACATACAAAACCAAAATATTGGGATATATATATATATATATAGCTAGGTTGTTTTCTCCGCAAGCTTCTTCTTTGCAGTCCACTTGGTTTGGTTGCTTCATTGTCCTCTTCGAGATTAGCAGCTTGGATTATAAGACGGATATAAGAAGTGTAACTTGATACGTGAGTTTCATTTAATTGATTCATCCATACAATTTCATTATAATAAATACAGTTTTTATTCTTTCAAATTCAGAACATTACCTCATTAATGCATTGTGGTGCTTCTGCGTTCGTTTCGACCAAAAAGGTTCATGAACCACTTTGGTTTATTGGAGATCAGTATGTATCCAATCGTCAATCCAAAGACAATACTAGGTCCAAGTCCTATTGCAACTGAGACCCAACTCAACACCTCTTCGTTTTCTTCCTCTTCTAGTTTCAGCGTTTCAAGCTGCTGTGGTGCAGGCTTATTCATCAAGAGCCAGGCCAAAAAGTCCAGAGTTGTCCTTGAAAGAAGAGCAATTTTGTCTTCGAAACTGAGTGCCTCCTGGTACTAAACCTCCTTTCTGTCTATGATAAAGAGATCGATCAATCCTGTATACGGGATCGATCGATCCTTCACAAAATAAAATTTGCGTAAGTTTACATGATCGATCGATCCTGTGTAAGATCGATCGATCCCATAAAAAACAGAGTCAAAAGTCATGACTGTTGGTGTAGAAGTGTGTTTCCTCGCATGTGTCTGTTTGTAATCTATTTAAACAATGTTTGTACGAGATTTATGTAGTATGTGTGTTCTTTTCAACACAACTAAGTGTTATTCTCACAAAATTAAGAACAAATAATCAAAACTTAAAAAGAGAGAAACAGAGTAAAATCTGTTCTTTGTTATCCGATCAAAATAAGTCATTGTCTTTCTGCAATGGCTAACACTTTCCTACCTATAAGTATTTTGATGTCCATTTACTCTATTATGAAAAGCTAAAAATCTAAAGTTTTTGCCCCCCTCTCACCCTAATATTTTCGGACTCCCCAGATAAGATTCCATACCTCCCTGAGTAAAACTACCTAACATTGCCTTAATGTCCTTCCTAGTTGAAATTTCAATTTTGTGATCAAATTGTAGAGATCATTTTTCAAAATATATTTATCGTCAAACTGCTTCATATCCCCCATAATATTTGTAAAATTAACTGGCATTCTTTGATACTTGCTTTGCAAAAAAGCATACTAACGTCTGCAAATGTGAAATTGTAGGACTTGCTTTTGCAACCCTTAAACCCATCAATGATTTTGGATTAATGATTCCACATGGCTGTCCATTTAAAATAATTTTGTATTGGACTAATGTAATATACCTCATTATCTAGTTTATATAAAACTCATCTGATTTAATATATTTTCAATAAAAACCTATTCAACACAAGTATATACTCTACTCGTGAACGTTTTTATAGCCATAATTTTTTCATTACATGATGAATTTATTTTTAATTCATGAAACATTTTTTGAGCAATTAATATGTTATCCAAAATTAACATACCGGACACAATTATCGATTATGTCTCTGAAATAATGTCTGGAAGTAAACACAAGTACTTGACACAAAATATTTGAAATGCTTTTATAATCAACATTGCATAGGCTTGTTGGTCATAGTTCCATCATCTTAGTTAGCTTATATGTCTTTGATATCAAGCAAATATTTGTAAGATTTAAAAAATCATCAAAATCACCTGTATTCAGAAAATCATTTACCAAACAAATAATAACTTGTTTAATTGACTAAGATTATTGAAGAACAATATTATCATTCCATCTGGTTCGGTGCTTTTTCAAGATGCTCATAAATAATGCATGATGCTTATAAATAATGCATTATGTACTTTCTCTTTTGTTGCCAATTTAGTAAGTCGTTCATTCATCAATTGTAAATAAATTTTTAAAATAAATAACTATCTTCTCTCCATCTCATTATCCGCCGTGATCCAAATTCCATGTATATTATTATGGAGTCCAATAATTATGTCATGCTCGACATTGTTTTGTCATGGTAAAACTTTTTATTTTGATCTCCGGACTTATACTACATATTTCTATTTTTTGTTGTTAATATAATTTTTTATCTTTTTTTTGGATTCTTTTAATTTATGTGTTATCTTAATAATTTTTTTGGATTAAGATTTTTTACTTATTCTAACTAAAATAAACATTATATCTCTAAGTTTTAGATGAAATTTTAAAGAATTTTAATAAAATTTATAATAATTTTTTAAAAAATCATCTACAAATCATATGAAAATTCAATTCTTTCTAATTATTAAATTGAATACACCTATTATTTTAATCACATTTGATTTTTGTAATAGTTAGCAAATCTATAAATAAAGTATTAGTTATTTTTAATAAATTTCTGGTTATTCAATTCGGTTCAGTTGCAATTAAATTGATTAAATTTTGGTTTATTCGCTACAAAAAACTATTATTACTGTTCGGTTAACTCAATTCGGTTTCAATTCAGAGAACCTCGGTTCGATTTGGTTTGTAATCTCCACACATTAGCAAAATTGGAGACTGCAGGACGCCTCACACCTTCGCCCCCTCGCATCTCTCCATGCTCTCTCGTCTCTGCCCAATCCTCCGCCATAACCGTCTCTTCTCGGCAGAAGCGCGTGAAATGACGCGCGCTGCTCTATACCACCAGGCCCGTCTCCTCCAGCCCCAACTCTTACGGTCTTCTCCGAGAATTGCTCCTGTGACCACAACGAATCGTCTCAATGTTTCTTCGTCGTTGTCCTCCTCGGATTTCTCTTCTGTGTTCCGCCGGAGATTTTACGCCCTACGCAGCAGTGGAGGAGGAAGAGACTGTAAGCTCCCGAAGCCGGCGGGTCGTGTGTTTGCGGAGAGGAGAGAGTATAGGAAGATGAGGAAAAGAGCGCCTAAGAGGAAACAGGAATTGGAGCTTAGTGTCAGTATCTGCATCGAAGAGCAGCTTCCTAATGATATTGAGATTCAGGTTTGTCTATATCTTGTCGTTGATAATCGAATTTGGATTTAGCTTACGGCTTATATTTTCTTTTGAGACTCTGTAGAATATTGCGGAAATGCTTCGTCTCAATGTTCCCATGGCAATGAAGCTGGCTTTTAATGGTTTGAAAGATTCCAAGTATAAGACAAGAGAAACTGATATAGAAGATGTTGGTGGGTTTGAAACTGTTGAATTATCTGTATTGCTTTGCAACGATGAGTTCATCTGTAAACTAAACAAAGAGTGGAGGGATGAAGATCATCCAACAGATGTGCTTTCCATGTCACAACATGTCCCTAAACTGAAGCTTCCAGTAGTAAGAGATGTTATTTTCTAGAATTGTTTTTTTAACAGTATAGCTCCAATGTGGCTAGACTTACCACGGTGCATTGTTCGTGTAGCTTATGATGGGAGATATCGTCATTTCTGTTGAGACAGCTGAAAGGCAGGCTGCAGAGAGAGGTCACTCACTTCTTGATGAGATACGCATTCTTGTGGTAGGTTACGGACTTACTGTTGATCTAAAATATAGAAGTAAAATGTGGATCCTTTACTGGGTTTTGAGATTTCTCCTTGTGTAAATTAGAATTACTAAGAATTTTGTTTGGATACATTAGTTTTCATTTTCTTAGAAGTATAGTTCTTGTTATTTGTTATTCCATTAAACCATGTAAGAAGTCAGTAATGATTTGATATGATTTGTGTTGCAGCCTCTCTTTGCTAATACCTTAATGTTTTTTCAAAGATACATGGGTTGTTACACCTACTGGGGTTTGATCATGAGATCAGCGACGAGGCTGAGAAAGAAATGGAGCAGGAAGAGGACTTGCTGCTAAAGAGCCTTGGGTGGAAAGGGAAAGGACTCATTCAGAGTGCATATGACATTGAAAAAACAGCTAAACCTCAGCAGGAGAAAACAGATGGTAATTTTCCTCGATTTACATCTTAGCAATTGTAACCGTCATTTAATTTTCCTGCTCTTCAAAGAGGTTACTATAATTGCTTGTTTGTGCTAAGACTACTGTTAAAAGACAGGAAGAAAGGGGATGGCCTAAGATTCTACAGACCAAAGTTCTCCTATATATTCTGTGATATGGATGGTAAGGTTACCTGTTCAACAATCTGTAGTTCTTGCTTTTGGTTTTCTTCTCCATCTAATATAATATTATATGAATGCTAGGCACATTGCTTAACAGTAAAATTCAGATTTCAGAAGCTAATGTAAAAGCATTAAAAGAAGCCACGCTGAGGGGACTTAAAGTCGTGATAGCTACAGGGAAGGTGAGAAGAGAACACATCCAATCAAGTCTTCCCTTCTTTGCTGTTAATTGTTCTTCTTCAGAATGTTTATTTGGAGATGGGATATTGCTAACTTCATCTGTTTATCACAGTCCCGCCCAGGTGCAATCAGAATCTTGAAAATGGCTGATTTAGCTGGACGCAATGGCATTGTTTCAGAGTCCTCTCCAGGCGTATTCGTTCAGGTCTTCTATTTTCCTTGACCAGTGACATGCACCTTTCTAATTGTAAATGTCTGCTCTCTTTATCTCACAAAATCTCTGTTTGATTACAGGGATTACTTGTTTATGGCAGACAGGGGAAAGAAGTGTATAGAGGAAACTTGGACCGAGAAGTCTGCAGAGAGGTAATCCTCTTAAGAGTCATACTAGCACATATTTAATTGTCACACCCTCAGTGTAGTTCACAAGATGCATAGGAATCCTGGAACTCAGTCTCCTTGCATCATAGTTATCAACTTGTGTGCATCGCGATTGAATGACTAAGAGCGATAAGTTCCTTTCCCTATATTTAGAAATGTTGATTTGTAATATGCAGACGTGTCTTTATTCTCTGGAGCATGGAATTCCTCTCATTGCATTCAGCCAGGATCGCTGCTTGACATTGTTTGACCACCCTCTTGTGGACTCTCTTCACACAACTTACAATGAGCCAAAGGTAGCTTCATGAAACCGTTCTCTTCTAGTTTTGATTTTTTCATAAGGTTCTTACTCATTCTCGACATGTTTTGTGTTAACAGGCCGAAATCATATCATCAGTTGATCAACTTATAGCTGAAGCTGACATTCAGGTAATTCCCGGAGTCAGAAATTTGATTTTGCTTTCTTGCATCCGTATAACCCTAAGTACTGATGTTCGGTTCTCTTGTGTATCCGAAGAAAGTGATATTTATGGACACGACCGAGGGGGTCTCATCTGTTATCCGTCCGTACTGGTCAGAAGCGACAGGAGACCGTGCTAATGTCGTTCAAGCTCAATCAGACATGTTAGAAATTGTCCCACCAGGAACCTCCAAAGGGAACGGTGTGAAAATGCTACTCAACCATTTGGGCGTTTCACCGAATGAGGTAAAAAATCTAGCGTCTTTTTACGGCACTTAAAGGAACTCAAGTAGGAGTAATCGTAAACTGAACCGAGCTGAATTTTTTATTTTTTTTCGGTATAGATTTCTCAAAAGTCAAAACGGGACAAACCAAACCAGAAAATTCAAATACCCACACCTAAACTCAAGCTTCTTAGACTCGATTTGATTGGTCTGTTCATAAGATAATTGATGAAATTTTTTATCAGATAATGGCAATTGGGGATGGGGAAAACGACATAGAGATGCTGGAACTAGCGTCGTTGGGAGTCGCTATGAGCAACGGTGCAGAAAAGACAAAGGCCGTGGCTGATGTGATCGGTGCGAGCAACGACGAAGACGGTGTTGCTGATGCCATTTACCGATACGCCTTCTGAATCTACACCACCACAATTTCACGCTCGACTCGAGCTTACAACAAGAGATACCAAATTTCATTGTTGAGGTTAAGTAGACATTATTCTTCATATAGATTTTTTTTTTTTAAAAAAAAAACATTGTTCATTCTTATCTCATTCACCTTTTGAATGAAAATGATTTATGGGAGAGACTTGTTATATTAAGCAATTTATTACAGTGATTCGGACTACGACCAAAGGCAACAATACAGATCGAACAAAAGCTGGTGTTAAAATCATTCGAAACTATTTGTAAGAAAATAGTGACTAATTGGTGTCGAGTTTCACGAATCTCGTTGCTATCAACTTTGTTAACATATATAATACAAAAAATTGCAACACAGCTTCATATATGGACTATAAATTGGTCAAATTCCTTTTAGTTCCCAGAATGCAGTCTGTTCTTCTCTGCATGGAAGCATGAAGCTTCTTTAACCTCTGTAGATGCCTGAAGGATCTGCGTTTTGTACTATCCACGGATGCTCCAGAAGCTTGTGCAAAGCCAAACGTTGCGTAGACTCCTTAATCAGCATCTGTTTCGATCAGAAATTGCTGAAATTTCAGAACTCACTCTTTACTGTACATAAGTTTAAGAGAGATTTTACTAGAGAAATGCGAGTCGTAACCTGGCTAATCAGGTCTTTTGCAGATGAAGATACAATGGGGTTGGGAGGGAATTTGAGATCGACTTGCACAATCCTGTAGCATTAGTAGAACAAAGAGTCTTCTTAAATGTTAATAAACAACATTACTAATCCCATCCTAAGCTTAATGATCTGTTTACTTACCTTCTGTATGTATCTGAATGCTCCCTAGCCTCAAAAGGAGGGACACCATAAAGAAACTCATAACAGAGAACTCCAAGACTCCAGATATCGACACTAGCATCGTGTTCTGCACTTTCCACTGTAAATCCAAAAGGCCGAAAAGTCAAACTACTTAAATGCAAAAGAGACTTTTTCTTTTTATTTGTGCACGAGCAGAAGAGACTAATTCAGAAACACAATGAGAAGCTTTTACTTACCCATCTCAGGTGGGAGGTAATCCAGAGTGCCACACATAGTCCGTCTGCGGTTGAATGTGTGTACTGACCATCCAAAGTCTGCAATCTTCAGCTCACCCTGATAGTATAACCATGAATACACATAAATAAAGCTAACTTCAATCACAAGACTGATGGTTAAAGATTAAACAGATTAAATTTGTTACCTGAGCACCAATCAATAAGTTTTCTGGCTTTATATCTCTGTGTATTACATGCTTTCCATGGCAATAGATGAGGGCTCTCGCCAATGACGCAACATACTACCACAACAAACATAAGGATATAAGAGCTCGTACTATAAGAAGTGAGAGTAGAAAAAACTAAACGCATTCAGATTCATAGGCAAGAACTTACAGTTGCTGCTCTACGTTCGCTGAAGTACTTGCTTTTCTGAAGCTCTTTGTAAAGTTCACCTCTAGCTGCATACTCCAAAATCAAATAAACTCTTTTCTGCAACAAACGGTATCCCACATAACTGTGTTATCATCCTCACAGAGACAAATATTGTCTGTTAACAAAAAAGTTCTTACAAAACACACAAAACACCTGATCATAGAAATAGCCATAGAGCCGTAGAATATTGGGATGACGAAGATGAGACTGGATTTCTACTTCCCTTCGAAGTTGGTGTTCAACTTGAGATTGTTGAAGCTGGCTCTTAAAAAGAACCTTTAGAGCCACAATGTGATTGCTCTGTTTCAGATTTGCATATAAAACGTCACACATTGGTTCATGAAGACATCAAAATAGTACTTCTAAAACAGCTCTAGATCGTCAAGAGACTAACCCGCTTCTCTCTTGCTAGATAGACATGCCCAAATTTTCCTCTACCGAGAGGCTTCCCGATGTCGAAATCGCTTAGAGTCCATCTCTTTTGCGTACCCTCCTGAGACGAAATACAATTCACTCTCAGAAAATGCTAAATAAACAAATTGATATCTAATCGCAAGAAATCAATCACAGCCAGCACCAAAACCAAGATCTATCCTTTCCTAACCCTAATCATCGGATTGTCAACAAACTTATGTTCGCACTGGAATTGACTCTAAACCATCATTAAATTGGTCGGAATCTTTCAAAATCAGGCCATAGAAACGATCGAATAAGAACGAAACGAGAATCTTCTTCTATAACCAAATCAAACGTAACCATAACCAAATCTTATTATGGAACTAAGGCGAGAGATTGATGATGTTTAGAACCCTAAATTGAAACAAATCATGGGGTTCGAATTCGTGAATCAGAGCCATTGATTTCTTACCTTCTGCTGCTGGTGCGTTTCCGTAGAAATCCCCATCAAAGAGATCGATGAGCCAAGAAAGAGAGAAAGAAAGTGAGCCGAAGAAAAAAAAAAGAGAGAAAGAGAATAGAAGAGAGAGCAATTTACGAGGCATACAAATCCAATTAAGAAGAAAGGGACGAAAGTTTTTAAAAAGGGGAAAAAAACTCTACCAGCAAAGCAGCAACGGTCGAATTCAATATATCTGCCAACTGGCATTTGTTATTAATTATTTTATTTTGGTGAAAGTAATTATTTTAACGGATAAAAATACATACAAAAGAAAATCCAAATTACATGCTTAGATAGTTCAATTTTTCTAATTTATCTAAAATTATTTTATAAAATCATAAAATTACACAAAACAATCCTAAACTATAAATTTACTAATAGTCTAATAAATAGTTTTTTTTATAATAATATGAAATACCTGAACCTAGATTCATCTTTTTGGATAATGACCATTTTATAGTATTTGTATAGTAAATATATGGTCTAATTTGTAAAGTAGCACAGACAAAAATGAATGACTGTTTAAACATTTTAAAAAGGTCCTCACATTACAGATCTCCCTTCAATTTTCTCTCTGGATTATACCTAAAAATTTCAGTTATTTTTTATTCTTTATTTATTTTTATATGTTGTATTAAATAATAATGGTAAAACGTTACGACCTAGGGCTGGACAAATAAACCAAACCCGAACCCGAACTGAAGTAACTGGTTTGGTTTGGTTGTCGTTTTTCTTCAAAACCCGATTGGTTCTTAAATTTTGGTTCATGTAAAAGAACCGATCAGATCTTAAATGTAAATACTTTGGTTCTCGGGTTCGGTTTAGGTAAACCGAATTAACCCGAAGTGAACTAATTAATTAGGGATTTGAGGCTTTCTTCTTTTTACCTTCGCATCTCATCAGCGAGTAACTCAAAGATTGATTGTCTCTGTGATACCGCTGCTAAGCTCTCACATCCGCTTCTCTCCGCAAGCCGTCGTCTACAGGTTTTTCGGTTTTATCTTTTTATTTCTATCGAATTTGTAATTAGAGAATTCTACTATGTTTTGTTAGACAATTAAGTGAGTGTGCATTGTTCTTCTTAGCCTGCCTGTGTTTTGTGCCACTTTAATTAGCTCGTAATTGCCTATTTTGATCCAATGGAGTTAGTTTCCTTAGCTTTCTTCCTTTTCGTCTTTCTTCTCTCTGAATCGCAAGAGTAAGCAATTTTCTTCTTTTTTTTTTCAGAAAATCAAAATATATGCATGTCTTATAGAAGAACTAAGAATTATGGCTGATCTAGTTCGTGATAAAACCTGGGCTTAGGTTTTTACTCTTAATTTAGTTGCTCAATTGTATCTCATCATAGAAAGGATATATATAATATATTTTTGATTGGATTTTGTTTTGTGATTTTTTTTATTAGCTCCAGTATTGCTAGATTTGCTCTTTTATTCATCTCTTTCTCTAATCTAAGTATCTGTTGAGTTCATGTTTTAAGTAACAGAATTGGTCTGATTTGGTTTGAAGAGATATACATACAGATATAATATACATATTCGTCGACTGAAGTAAAGTTTGGTTGTTCAATATTCTTGGTCTCAATAGGTACAACAACATTTTAAAAACAGATAAACATAATTTATTAGATAGTTATTGATTGATTAGGACTCTACTTCTGTTTGAAGGTTACAAAAGTTTTGAGTATGTAAGCAATGGGATATAGTGAATACAAAATCATTTTATCATTAAAGTTTTGTTTGATAGAAATATTATATCTCACTGCAATATTTGGAGTTTAGTTTCTGGTCTTGGATGCTTTTGGAGGATAATAAAAGGGGAAGATATATATGAAGGATGCCAGTGAGCTCCAAAGATTCATCTACCAACAATCCATCGATTCCTTTGTGTTTGAGGGTTTATCTCTCTCTCTCTCTCCCCTTTTACAATTCTTGTTGATTCAATATTTGATTAATGTTGATTGGGTTTTTATTATTTTGCTTCTCTTTCTTTTCGTATGAAAGTATTTATGAAATGTGTGATATTTTTTATCTTCAGATGGATTCATCAGCATTGGCAAATCAAGGTAGATACAAAGATGACCAAGATAGTAGAGGCAAACGAAAAGAATCAGCGAGATCTAGTGAATCAACTTCTCAACCGAGAAAGAGGATTCTCCCAACAAAGTCTAGTGTGTGGGATCATTACACAAGAAAAAAGGAGAACCGTGACAAATATATTTGTCAGTATTGTAAAAAAGATTTTTCGTGTTCAACAAAGTCTGGTACTTCTAGCCTCACGAAACACTTAGGAGTATGCAAACAATATAAAGCATGGAAAGATGGGCAGTCAGAGTTACAGCAGGTTATTAAGAAGGAAGTTTAAAAACTGCAAAAATATCTGCACATATTTTCAGAGAAGCTAAGAATGAGATGCTTGTGCTAGGAGAGTTGCCATTATCTTTCATTGAAAGTGTGGCTTAGAAACATTTTTGCAGCAAAGTTAGTATGTTCTCTTAAATGATTTTAGATTATTGAATTCATTTTGTTTCTTAACTTTTTTTTATCTCTATCTTTTATGAAGGTTAACATGTACAAACCTCATTCAAGAAGAACATCAACAAGAGATATCGTTGAAATGTATGTTCAGAGGAAAGAAACTATAAAGAAATGGTTTTAACTAACAAACAGAAAGTATATGTCACCACATATATTTGGGACGTTCAAACAACATGTCAGTTTGGCCTGTATAATTTTAGAAGCTGGAGAACTAAGAGTGCTCATTTCATATATCTCTTTTGCCTACTACTAAAAGAAAAAGAAAGTCAAATCTAAAAAGGAAAAAGCAACTTTATTTTTTTCTATTAGTTTATATATCATTTTCACTATAGTATCAAATCTGGACTTTGGGTTTTGAACTATCACCAACTTAGAATTATTCTTCACGTTTACTTTATTATTTACGTACGATTTGGAATCAAAACCAATGACCAATATTGATTACAAAAAACATTAGTAAAGTATCTTGGTGTTTCACTCACAAAGACGTAACCATTGAGATTATATATTTTTGTTTATTATTCTTTGTCACTTACGGTTTCTTATTTGTCTAAAATCTGTGATCCCGTTTTATGCATTTGGTTTGCTATTAGAATAAATTATGATGGGAAGAAAATGTACTTTTCTATTAGTTTTCTTTTCACTTTCCACAGGTTTTTATGACGATTATTTTGATTACTTTGCTTCGACATTTATGTGTCTCTGATTTAGAGTTGGAATTGTAGTTTTATCTAAGCTTGTAAGTTTGATTGATTAGCTTCTAAATTTAAAATATTAGATAATGTAGCTATGCAAGGCACATATTATATGGGGATATAAATACATGTAACAAAAAGCCTGTAACTAAAAGGTCAGTGTTCCAAAAATGATAAGATAAAAGTTAATAAATAACATTTATATCTTTATATCTGTATATTTATTATACAGTATATAGAATGCTTTTGTTTTAATAATTCTTATGAGAACTGTTAAATAATTACTAAAGCTTTGCTTACTCACTTAACACTACATAATTTGACCATAATTTAGCAAAATGTTTTAGTCTACGTATTATTAACTACAGTCTAATCTTTCTTCTCTTTACAGGTGCAAGTTATGTGGTGGTGACAGTGTACTATGTTGGTCCATATTGGCAGTTGAAGAAACTGATCATAGGATTTAAACATATTAAAGATCAGAAAGGTCAGACAATCTCAACTGTTCTCTTAGAATGCCTAGCTGATTGGGGAATAGAAAATGTGTTTTGTATCACGGTGGACAATGCAACAGTTGGGCTTTGCGAAAGTTTCAAAATGAGTTCTCCTTAATGTTTGCAGATTCGTTAGTTCTAGGTGAAGAATTTATGCATGTCAGATGTAGTGGTCATATAATTAACATGATTGTGAGAGATGGATTGGCTGAGGTAGAAAAAATATTTATACAATCCGTAATGCTGAAACCTATGTAAGATTTTCTCCAAATAGGTTAAAGTCATTTGAATCGAAAGTAGAATCTGGAAAGGTAACAAGAGGTAGCTTGCCTTTGGATGTGAAGACTATATGATTCAACATATCTAATATTAATGCAATCACTTAAGGTCAAGGTCTCTTTTGATAAGCTTGAGGCAGAGGACAAATTATACAATGATTAATTTTTGGAGGTTGATAACAGAAAAAAAAGAATTGGACCTCCTCAGTTTACTGATTAGAAAGCGGTTGAAAGGTTAGTACGATTCCTTCTCATTTTCTACCACTCAACATTAGTAGTCTCAGCTTCTTCTGCTTTGAATGCACACAAATGCTATGGTGAGTTAGTCACAATAGCAACGAATTTGATATCATTGCGCCATAGTTCAGATTCTGATTTGAGGTCAAGAGCTGTTGATATATTGAAAAAGTTTGACAAGTATTGGGATGGTGTAAAAAACATCAACAAAATGTTGATTATAGCTTCAGTCTTTGATCCTACAAAGAAGATGGAACTCGCTTAAACGTGCTTTGAAGAGTTGTATGGGGCAGAGACTTTAGAAGCCAAAGAAATGTATGACTCAGTGATTAATGTTTTGCGTAGTATTTTTATTGAGTACAATGGAAGATATGGTAAACTTTTATATGATGATCATACTCAGTCTTGTACTCAGATTACTCATAGTTAATCATCTCATAGTAGCCGAGAGCGATCATTTGAAAGAATGGATTTGGTGGATGATGGTTTTGGTTATAAGAGAATCGATCGCATTTACAAAGGGAAGCTAAATGAGATATGTGCTAAGTATGATGAGTTAGAAACCTATTTGAATAAAAGTGTTGAAAATCCTGATTTGCTGAATGGAGTTGAATACGATGTACTCTAGTGATGGAGGAGAAACAGTGTGAAATTTCTATTTTTATCAGATATTGTTAGTGATGTGCTTGCAATGCAAGTGTCCTATGTTGCATCTGAAAGTGCTTTTAGCACCAGTGGTAGGATCATAGACTCATGTAGGAGTTGTCTAAGTCACTACATGATTGAAGTTCTAATGTATAGAAAGCAGTGGATGAAACAAGAGATTAAGTGAATCAAGACTACTCACAAATGCACAAATACTTGTTGATATTGAAGAGGAAGAAAAGCTTGAGAGAGGTAAATTTTATTATGTTAACTTATATGTTTATTATTTCTTTATTGTTTAACAATTGGATTGTGTTAATAATACAAACTGGTTAAATGACTTTGCTCCTCACAGTGTTGACAATATATGATTTTAGTCTTGGTGATGACAAGAACTTGTAAAAGACTTTGTTTTTATTTGAGTTATTTTCTTCATTTATGACGTTGTGTTATTTGTTTGACTTTGTTTTTTAGACATTTCAGTTTTGTTATTTGCTTTCTTTAATGAATTTGTTTTTAAACATTTGAGTGACATATTATATGGATTTTATTTAATGTTTTACATTATTTTAATACTTGGTGTTAAATTTTTTCAGTTTCGGTAGTTCAGTTAGGAACCGAACCCGAACCAAACACAATAAATATATGGGTATAAAATTGAATTTAAAGTATAGTACTAGAACCGAACCAAACTCGATATATACCGAACCGAATCCAAACCGAAATAAAAAATTACCCAAATAGATCTTAAACCTCTAAACAAAAAATACCTAAAAACTGAAATACCCAAACTGAATTCGAATCGAAACCCGAATGCCCATGTCTATACGGCTATTGTCTTTCTTTTTCAGAAATCGTATATTATTTTTATGACATATTAGTTAGTAGAATTTTCTAGAACGCTTCCTTCTGTATAAATTTACTGATTCAACTGAAATCATAATTAAATTTACTGATTCAACTGAAATCATAATTTATGCAACTAGTCAAAAAAAAAGAGAAAAAAGAAGTAATTTGGATTATCTAGTGAGCAGCCATAAACGAATCGCTTCACATGAATCTCTATATAACTAACGCGAAGACGAGAACTAAAACAACTGCAAACAACTTATTATACGTGTAACACAAGTAATAATAATTTTTAACGTAATCATCAAACAAAGAAGTCCTTTCCACTAATGTCCATAGTGGCAACCGCACGTATACCCTAATGGTCATCCGTGACCCCTTGACAAAATGTGATTTTTTGTTTGTTGGTTTTTTAATCTAATAACTAAATTGCAAATAAAATCGATGTTAACCTCAATTAGAAAAATGCCAGGTTTAAAAAGGTTGGCAGGAAATCAAGAATTACAAAATAAAATTATACATAAAATCAATTAAACACCATTCTAGAACTCAAAAAGTACCAAATTTATAGTTTACCTACTATCATGACACTAATTATTATAAACCATCTTTTCAACATAAAATTCTAAACGTCAAAATTATGTGGCATAATGATGACCACCTCTGAAATTTATAATAAATGTCTAAGGTTCGAATCCAGTATCCCACAATGTTTAAGGGGATATTAAAATCACTAGACTATATTGACAAAAAAACATAAAATTCTAAACATAAATTAATGTCCAGATTTTATGTGTCTTACAAAGTGCCTTAACATTTGGACAATTTGCTCATCTATTTTCTTTTAAGAAAATTAAATCATTTTTTATAAATAGATTAATCCTCAGATAATAAACTAGGTTATCAATGAAGTTTAAGCAATAAACAAAACAATGGATAGAGAATCCAAAGATATTTTTTCTATTGCAAAAGATCTATTTCAATAATTCATAAATGATTTTGAAATTCTAGACCTAACAGAAGAATTACCAGAAAACATAAAAAGATGAAACAAATTACATAATTAGATTTTTTTTTTTTTGTCAACACAGTCTAGTGGTTTTAATATCCCCAATAACATACGGGGTGCTGAGTTCGAACCCCAGACTTGATGTAATGAATGCAGAGGTGGCTACCATTATGCCACATAATTCCTACTACATAATTAGATTAAAAATTTAAAAAAAGGATTTATAGTTTTTTTCAGAAATATAGAGTCACAGATTCTTGTCTTCAAAACTTACAAAAGCGGTTGACAAAAAAGAACTTACAAAAGTGAAATATGCTAGCTGTCTGAATAAAAAAATAGCATAATCTAAAAATTGATTCAAATTAGGTATTATAAGAATCCTTGATCAATTTTTATTAAAACAGGAAAACCCTAATAAAAAAAGTTCCTGGCAATATTCATCAACGAATGGTGTTCTGTGACCGGGTTTCGTGACTGGTCAAATGCTCTTCAAACTTTTTGCTTTAATTTTCATTCATTTTTTTTTTCTGTTTTAGTTTTTTGTGAGTTTCTCTAATAGCATCTCTAATGTATTATTCTATTTCTAAAAATAAATTAATTTTAAAGTTGAGTTGAGTTTTACTCCAACCTTATTCTATCTTGGAATAAAAAAATTAATAAAAATAGAATGATAAATATGATTATTGTATTTTTGAAGTAATCCTACTTTTACTTCATTTAAAAATTAAAAGTGCGGTAGGATTGGAAAAATTTTTTACTCCAAAATGAAGTTTGGAATGGAAATAAAATGGAGTTGGAGATGCTGTAAGAAAAACGTGAAAAACACGATACATTGCCTCCATCTTCGATACATCACTTATAAATCACAATCCAAATATGAATAGATCTTTTCATATCTAATTTTTCAAATAAACCAAACAAATGTTTTATTCACGCATAAATATATTAATCAAAAAACTAATAGTTAATAATAATTATCGAGAAAAATAAAAAGTTAGAATTTCATCTAAATAATTATATAATATAATAATGTACTAATAAAACATATAACTTTTAATTTAAATATATATACATATTTTGTTTCATATAGTTCATTACTATAATATATATATGGAAGATGTCATAATCTAAGTGACACTATGCAAGTGAAATATACAAATCTTAATCTCCAACCTAACGAGTTACAATAGAACTAGGTTTAATTTTTCTTTTGATTTACTGAGTCATTATATCTATCTGTGTTCTTAAGCTGATTAACTCCATTTTATATCCATTACATCTGCATTACTCCTACAACCGGGTTATTAGGTAGGACATGGAATGCAACGATTCGGTATCTAATAATCAAAAAGATCCAATTTTTGTAAATATTATTTTTAAATAAATAATATAATCATAAAAATAAAGATTAAAAGGGACCTACAGTAATTTTTATATGTTTTTTTTGTTTTCCTAACCAAATCAAAAAATAATTCACATAAAAATGCTTAATTTTTTTTACATAGGTAAAAACACCGAAAATATTCAAACTTAAAGTAAATGATCAAAAAAGAAAAATTTATGGCCTAGCTATTCTAATAAGCTATTATATAAGGTCTAAAGTACAAATAATGATATTTGATATTCTAAATAGTTTTATACGCTTTTTATCCACTATAACCTGTATCCGATTTTTTTTTCAAACGTATGCATCCATCTATTACTCATATTGGATCGTTTTTTCTTTGAGAATACGAATAGTCTTTAACCTGCATGATCCCTTCTTCAAATGCCTGTGACTCTGTGAGGGATACAGTCACGACAGGCCCAGCTAGTAGCCCAATTTCCTTCAAGAACGTTGATATAATTCGAAACTGAGTAAGCACGTGTCAGTAGCTCGTCAAGGTAACTCCATGCAGAGCTGACACGCCCGCGTGACACTCTTCTCTATTGCCTAACTGCCCACTTCACACGCACACATATCACGCCTCATCGTTCGCCACGTGTCTCCTTTTACCTCTCCATTATATATTCTTCAGTTGTCATCGTTCACATTTCACATAATAGCGTAAACAAATATACAACACTAAAGTCCATAAATTTCTCAAGAAGCAACAGAGAAAATGGCGGATCTTCATCAGCATCAGCAACCAATGACGCGAAATCTCCATAAATCATCATCATTATCGACACGACAGACGGTGAGATTCCTAACGGCGGCGATGATCGGCATGTCACTGCTAGTGCTCTCGGGATTAACGCTCACCGGAACGGTGATCGGTCTAATCGTAGCGACGCCGTTGATGGTTCTGTTTAGCCCCGTGCTTGTGCCTGCGGTGATAACGATGGGCCTGTTGACGGCGGGATTCTTATTTTCCGGTGGCTGTGGGGTGGCGGCAGCGACGGCATTATCGTGGATCTATAGGTACGTCACCGGAAAACACCCAATGGGAGCGGATAAAGTGGATTATGCAAGAATGAGGATATCAGAGAAGGCTAAAGAGTTGGGACATTATGCTCAGCCGCAAACACACCAAACCACAACAACTAATTATTAGTTAAGAGTTAATAAATGCTATATGGTTCTATGCAACTTGTAATTTCTGTTCAGTTTTGGCTTTCTTGATGGTCTCAGCTCGCAACGTTAGATTATGTCATATGTGTTAAGTTATCCTACGAATGTGTTTTTTTTTTTTTTTCTTGTACTAGGCCTACGCACTGGCCACTGGTCTTAGCCTTGTTCGGGGGAAAATATATAATCGTTTTTTTGGATAAATATATGAAATGTTTTCTCCCTTATGATCCATACAATTGTTAATTTTTGTTTCTTAACCTGTCGTTAATTGGGTGATCGGTATTTGTTCATCTTTACTTTTAATTTTCAACGTTAAAAGTTATCTGTTTCGATGTTCTTGCGAATGTATTCCCAGCGGGTATGATTTGCTGTGTCTATATGTAGATGTTCATCATCGGCAGCAATTAGTATATAATCCAACAAACTAAGAACAAACAAAGAACATGCTTAGTCGATAATTTGATACAAAGGATAATTTGGTATGAAAGATATGGATCTTACGGATGTGATTATTCATCATTTTAACTCTAAATTAGTTTTAGTACTATATGAAGAAGAACTGGTAAAGGATATAATATTATAATAAAATTATATTGAAAATAAAAAATATTATTGTTGTAAAGATCGTCAGATTCTATATTATTATAATAAAATTATATTGAAAATATAAAATATTATTATTGTAGAGATTGCCAAATTTTATATGAATCATTTCCAAAATTATATATATAGATTTATAATATATTTTTATTTTAATAATTAAATTTTTTGTTTTTTTTTCTGTTTTCATATCTTGAATTTAGATAAGAGAAATAAATGATTTATCTCATCAAAAATATTTTATTTTGAAAATAATTTTAAATATAATGGTCTATTTATTAATTAATATTTTATCTCACTTTTTTAAATTATTATTATCATATCTCTTTATTTTAATTTATTTACATAGAGCCTTCTGCGATTCATTGATAAAAAAAAATGCGAGAATGAGTTTCTTTACTAATAATTTGACGATTTCTACGACAACGATGTTGAATTTTAGTTTTGGAAATTATCACACTTTAGTTTTGGAATCACGATTCTAAAATGACTCCGAGATGATTTCAAATATTTCATTTTTGGAATCGTGATTCCAAAATGATTCTGAGACGATTCTGAGATTATTCCAAATGCTTCATTTTTAGAATCACGATTCCGAAACGGTTCCAAGAGATTCCGAGCGATTCCACTTCTGATTCCGATTCCGAAGCAGGAAGCGTATTATCTTCAGAATTCCATGCTTCCTAGGTAAAAGATGAAGATAATAGAAGTAACAAAATAATATTAAAATATTTGTTTCATAATTATTTCCTTCTTTCTACACTGTATATTTTATTATGTTGATCACTAATATGTAATTCCTTTTAATTATTATTCCTAACATTTTACTTATATTTTATAATACGTTATCAACATGATTTATCATATATCAGATATTTTTAATTTAAATTATATTTTGTCTTGTATTAATAGAAAGATAGACTCATCTTTCTGTTTTATTATATTAATGGACTAATAGATTTTCTCTTTTCCAAATTAATCGGTATAGTAGGCTGATAATGATCAGATAGTAGACTATGTCTCAAATCATTATATAGACTGAAAAGATACACTTCTTTCTTGATCATAAATACTGAGTGAAAAATTATATCATCTCTTTGATTATATATTGGTCGAGTAGAAGATTATATTTCCCCTTTGAATTTAAATTTATGCTTTTGATTTATATGTTTAAATTTTTGTTTATAAATTTTTGCACATAAATAAAAATTTCAAAAATAAATATATATTCATAAGACATAAATATAAAATCCATAAAAATTGAATAATAAATTTTATCTATAAACAAAATATACATTTTGAAACTTATTGTTCTTTTAATTATTATTTAAATTATATATCTATTTATATTCCTAATTTTAAATTTAATCATGCATATTTTTACAACTAAAAGATGAGTAGAACACAAAATAAGATCATGCATATCAATAGTAGTCATTTAAACACATGTTTGATTACAAGAAATCTGTGATTTTATCAAAAACTAAAATATGAATGGCTAAATCTTCGATTCTAGGATTATAAAAACGTTAGCAAAAATTTTTTTATATTATTTGAGATTATGATAATGTTATGTGGAGAGAAGATAAGTGAATATGATATAATTGAAAAAAATTCTCTAAACATTTCACCCTAAAAATGTAATCTTAGAGTACCAATACCGGACAAATGGGTACTAGAAATACCCAGATTTAATGCAAATTTTGTTGGTGACAGAACAAAATAATGAGCTCATGAACCATCGGCTCATCCCACTGGCTCTGCTCCACTCCCAGAAATGAATGCTGCATCCAGTTATAATAATTGGGAAGGAAGTTAAAAGGCAAACTGAGAATGTTTACTACATATACGATATGAAAGGAAATTTGATAATGTCAAAATTTGAAATGGAGAAAAGAGATATATGTCTAGTAAACAGTGCTACGACACACACGATATTTAATTATTTCTCATAAGTTAAAATAAGTGAACCGGAAGCGTAAACACTATATCTGGTAATACAAAAATCATTATGAGCTCCGGAAAAGCTATTTTTTTATGCCAATGGGAAAAAATTTTAAAATAAATGATGCGTTATATTCTCCTAAAATCTTATAGAAATTTTTTTTCAGAGATATCCGCCAAAATGGATATCATATAGAAACTATGAATAGACACGGTATCGAATATCTTTGCATTACATCAGTTATTTCCCAAAGAAAAATAATATTAAAGAGTTACCAGCTCTATCATTCGGAATATATTTCACAAACATAAATATGAATGAATCATATGTTACTATAAACCCGAAGTTTATAAATACATTCTAAATTTGGCATAAACGATTATGACATCTTAGTTAGTTATGATGAATAAAATTATGGAAAATTCAAATGGTCATCCATTGGAAAACCAGAAGATTTTTCAATCAAATAAATTTTTATGTAATGATTGTTCTCAAGAAAAACTAAGAACCCAGCCATCATGATGTAAGACCCGGGGGCGCCAAGTTTCACGGCAAGTCACGGGGTGAGGGAAGCTGGTTGTTCAACGCTCTCTTCCTGAACACACGAATATCTTGTCTTTGGAACACAGAACGTG
Source organism: Streptanthus diversifolius (assembly GCA_039880935.1). Lineage (NCBI taxonomy): Eukaryota > Viridiplantae > Streptophyta > Magnoliopsida > Brassicales > Brassicaceae > Streptanthus > Streptanthus diversifolius. The sequence goes on from JAXGFM010000008.1 coordinate 3,126,020, forward strand.
GTCTAGATGGGAGGATGGATCGAATGACGCCACAAGTCCCTATGGAACGGAGGCTTGATAAGTCAGATGCTATGAGGTTTCTTCTCACAAACTTGGAGGCTAGGGTCTTTGGTTTGCTAGGGCAAAACTCTGTGTTCTTTATTTCATTGATTTTCTTGACGACTTTGAATGGGCTGTCTCCTCTTGGTGAGAGTTTGGATTTTCTTTTATTTGGGAATTGCTTAGTCCTCATGTGTAGCCAAACCCAGTCGCCGGGCTCAAAGGTGAGCTCCTTGTGTCCCTGGTCCACATACTTCTTGGTTTGCTCGTTTTCTTCTCTATATCCTCATTAACCTTCTGATGGATTTTCTTAACCTGCTCAGATTTGGTATCGCTATCTTGACTCACCATCTGTTCCTTGTGAGGTATTGTCTGTAAATCTAGGGGTGAGGGGTTTAAACGCATAGACAACTTCAAAAAGAGAGAGCTTAGTAGTAGAGTGTGGCACAAAATTATAAGTAAATTCAATAAATGGAAGGCAGTCAACCCAATTCTTAAGATTGATACCCAGGGTTACCCTTAACAGGGTGGAGAGAGTGCGGTTGACAACTTTGGTCTGTCCATCAGTTTGTGGATGAAAAGTTGTTGAGAAGAGGAGCTTGGTTCCCAGATTCCTCCACAAAGTCCTCCAAAAATGGCTGAGGAATTTGGTGTCCCTGTACGACACAATGGTCCTTAGCAAGCCATGGTGCTTTGCCACCTCTCTAAAGAAGAGGTCCGCGGTTTGGGTAGCGTCATTAGTCTTGTTGCATGAGATGAAATGGACCATCTTATAGAACCGGTCCACAACAACAAGGATGGAATCCTTGTTTCTTATTTGTCAGCCCTAAAACGAAATCCATGGAAATATCTACCCAGGACATGTTAGGATTAGGTAAAAGAATGTATAGTGCATGGGGATACGACCTGGATTTTTCTTTAAGGCAAATGATGCACTTGGCACAGAACCGTTCCACATCTCTTTTGAGGTGAGGCCATAAGAAATGCTCTGCTACAATGCTGAGGGTTTTATCTATTCCAAAGTGTCCCATGAGCCCTCCTCCATATGCTTCCCTAAGAATTAGCTCTCGCGTTGAGCCTTGAGGAATGCAGAGCCTCTTATCCCTGAAAAGAAAGTCTTCATGTCTGAAGAAGGACCCTACTGCGCCTATGTCATATTGGCTGTAAGTGTGCCCAAAGTCGGGGTCCTCTTGGTACTGCTCCTTGAGGTGCTCAAACCCCATGATTTTGGCCTCCATAGTAGTGATTAAAGCGTGTCTTCTTGAAAGGATATCAGCTACTATATTGTCCTTCCTTTTCTTGTATTTGATGACATATGGGAAAGTCTCCACGAATTCTAACCATCTAGCATGGCGCTTCTTTAATAAGGTTTTTCCTTTTAGGTACTTCAGGGTCTCATGATCTGTATAAATGACAAACTCTTTAGATATAAGGTAGTGTTTCCAAGTCTCTAGAGACTTTACCAGGACATACAACTCCTTATCATAGGTAGGATAGTTTAGGGAGGCTCCTTGAAATTTCTCACTAAAGAACGCTGTTGGACGTCTCCCTTGGCTTAGTACAGCTTCGACTCCTGTTCCTGAAGCATCACATTCAATCTAAAATGTTTTATCAAATGTAGGTAAAAAAAGTAATGGGGCGTGTGTGAGGCGGTCTTTGAGTTCCTTAAAGGTCTGTTCTTATGGTTCTCCTCACTTGAAGGCAACATCCTTCTTGATGACTGAGGTGAGAGGGACGTCTACTGTGCTGAAATCCTTGACAAAGCGTCGATAAAAGCTAGCTAGACCATTAAAACTCCTCACTTGCCCAATGGTAGTAGGCGTGGGCCACTCCTGGATGGCTTTGATCTTCTCTTCGTCGACCTTCAATCCCTGAGAACTTACAACAAATCCTAGAAACACCAATTGGTCAGTGCAAAACACACATTTCTTTAGGTTCGCATACAAGCCTTCTAAACACAACAGTTCTATGACCTTTTCTAGATGGATCATGTGGTCATTAAGACATGTGCTATAAACCAGGATATCATCAAAGTAAACTACTAAAAACTTACAGATGAATGCCTTTAAGACATAGTTCATGAGGCGCATGAATATGCTAGGGGCATTGGTGAGTCCAGAAAGCATCACCAACCACTCATAAAGGCCTCTTTTGGTTTTAAAGGCAGTCTTCCACTCATCACCTTCTTTCATCCTGACTTGGTGGTATCCACTCTTTAAATCTATCTTAAATAAAATTGTGGCTCCACTTAACTCATCTAGCATGTCATCTAGCCTTGGGCTGGGGTGTCTATATTTGATGGTGATATTGTTTATGGCTCTAAAGTCCACACACATCCTCTAAGTCTCATCTTTCTTAGGCACCAACAGTACTGGAACCGCACAAGGACTCAAGCTCTCTTGGATGTAGCCTCAAGACATTAGGTCTTGTACTTAAGCTTAAAGTTCCTCGACTTCCCTGGGGTTAACCCTGTAGGCTGGTCAATTTGGCAAGGGTGCTCCGGGGATGAGGTCAATCTGGTATTCAATTCCTCTAATGGGTGGCAGTCCTGCTGGGATCTCCTCAGGAAAGATGTCTTTAAACCTGTATAACAGTTGTTGTACTTTCTTGGGTAGCACGGTTTAGTCAAGTCCTGAAAACAAGCTTTCTCTAAAGACCATTAGTAGCACCTGTATTTTAGAACCAATTGCCTTAATCACGTGGCTTGTGGTGATGTATAAGTTGGTCTTACTTACCTTGTCGCCCTTAGACATGGCGCTTTGCATCTCATTTACCTCTTGTGGTGTGAGAGGGGCTAGGTGGTGCTTACGGTTCACATGTGTGAATGTGTAGACGTTGGTGCAGCCGTGGTGGATGGTCTCCTTGTCGAATTGCCATGACCTTTTTAAGAGGAGATACCCTACTTGCATTGGTACTATGTCACACTTGACTATGTCCGAGTACTTGTCTATGCTCAAGGGCACCATGACTTGCTCCGTAATCTTGAGCTCAGTCTCGTCGCTGAGTCATTTAAGCTTGTAAGGGTGCGGATGCTTGGTCTTTGTGAGGCCTAGCTTATCAACAAGATATTGCTAGCCACGTTAGTGCAAGAACCACCATCAATGATCAAGTTGCATAACTTGGATTCGATGCTGCACCGGATGTGAAAGATGTTTTCTCTCTGCACGGTCTATGGGTCAAACCTCTGGATAACTGGTCACTTCTTCTTTGGAAACAGCCAGTTCCTCCTCAGCTTCCTCCTCGGTCTCGTATTCCCCTTGGTCATTGATTAGCATGACCCTTTGGTTGGGGCATTCCCGTGCGTAGTTCCCTTTCCCCTGACATTTATAGCAAGTAATGTCACGGTTCCTCTGAGCTTGTGGCCTACTGGGTTCGAGCTTACGGTACTTGGCGGTCTCGGCTGTGAACTTGGGGAACCAATAGATCCCTTCAGGTCCTTTGCCTTTATCTAGATCCTTAGGAGAGAGCGAGTTCCATGAAGTCCTTCCTCGGATGGTACTGGATAACTTCCTCTTGATGTGTTGTTCCGCCTGGACGGCGTAATGGAGCAAGTCGTCAAAGTGGACATAGTTCTGCCTCTCCACTTTCCTAGCTATGCGGTCCTGGAGCCCATCTAGGAACTGAGCCATCAAGGTCTCCTCTGAATCTTGGAATTCAAGACGATTCTTGATCTTCTCAAAATCCTCAAAGAATTCCTCAACCGTCTGGGTTCCCTGCGATAACTTCCTAAAACACTTTTGTAAGTCCCTATAGTAGTATGTAGGAACGAACCTCTTTCGGAGTTGGGCTCTCATATCGTCCCAAAGGTGGAGCTGACCGCGTCTCAGCCTCCTCCTTTCGGCTACTTCTCGGTCCCACCATGCAAGTGCATTGTCCATGAGTTGGGCAGCAGCTAGGGATACCTTTCGCTTCTCATTGTATTGATAGTACTCAAAGATGTACTCCATCCACTTCTCCTAGTCGATATAGGCGTCCATGTCTACCTTCCCAGCAAAGGTTGGAGCCTGTAGTTTGATTTTTTGGTCCAGAGGGTGTTGGTATTCTTATTCTCTTCCTCTGTCTCGACCTCCTTGTCTCACACATGTCCTATGTCTCAGGTCGGGAGCAGGAGGGGGCAGCTTAACATCCTCTTCAACGCTAGGCTCGTCTTCATCAGTGGTATCTTCTCCCGGAGTTTAAAGGGGTTGGTCCTGCCGTAACCAAGGCAGCTGCCTCCTTGGTACTCCTCCCGGTTGGTTTGGGGGGCCAGCTCCTGGCAAGCGCTGCTCAATCTGCTCCATGCGGTCCCTGAGCCCGTCAAGGCGTCCAAGAGTGTCTGCATGTTCACTTGGGGTTCAGCGTCGCCCATGGTAAGCGTATCATGCGTCAAACCTTGAAGACAAAGTGTTTAATGGGTCCTTACACTAAAGGCAAAGAAGAATAATAAAAAAGGTAATCACTAAGTAATAAATGGAAATTTCCCTTTTGGTCTCTTAACACACGATCTCTTAAAGGGTGATAATTGGAAAACCTTTAAGGGTGGTGGACTTAGTTAATTAATTCTGGCAATATTCCTTTATGCCTTTAGGCAAACAACTTAAACAAGGAAGGAAATCTTTCTCGTTCTTTTTTTTTTTTCAATTTTGAAAACTTAACCTACTGAATCTAGTCGATTGAAAAATAAATGGAAAGTACTAATAGCAAGAATGGCAATTTAAATCTTTTTTTGTGTTGTTTTTTCTTTTTAATGCAATAAACATGAAATGTGAAGAAGGGGGTGGCTAGGAGAGCTTAGGCTTGTAGGGTTAATGTTTTGGGAACAGGGTATCAGCTAAGAGGGTGTTCTTTTGTGTTTTTCTGTGACGCTAATGGGAAGGAAGACAACAGCTTCGTAGCTAGCAATGCACTAATATTACTCTTTATGTTTTTTGTGTATGCTATTTGAACTAGACCGATTAAGAACTGAGATTAGAAGGATAAAACCTGGTGTAGGAGCTTTTAGCTCTGATACCAAGATGATGTAAGACTCGGGTGCGCCGAGTCTCACGGCAAGTCATGTGGTGAGGGAATCTGGTTGTTCAACGCTCTCTTCCAGAACACACGAGTATCTTGTCTTTGGAACACGAAATGTGGTCTAGATGGGAGGATGGATCGAATGACAGCACAAACCCCTATAGAACAGAGGCTTCATAAGTCAGATGCTCTGAGGTTGCTTCTCACTAACTCGGAGGCTAGAGTCTTTGGTTTGCTAGGGCAAAACTTGGTGTTCTTTATTTCATGTGTGAATAAAATAACAAGGCTGCAGTAGGACTTTATAAGGAGTCTGTCTGCTATGCCCTTTTAGGGATCCTTGAAACATATTACAATATAAGGAAACCTAATTGCCTATTAAATGTGGTGGCGAGACAAATGCCTTATTCTACTTTAATGGAAAGACTAAAAGGAAACAAGACAGACACATAAAAGGAAACAGAAGATTAGTCCAATAATCGAATAAAAAGGGAACTTAATGCTTACCTTGGCGGCTCCCCTTAAAGATCAGAGTGCACCGTTTCATTAATATGGAAGATGCTGAATATGGTAAGCTGCATGTTGCTTGAAAATAGTGGGAACTCCTTTAGATAGACTTCTCGGGCTGGACCTTGCCGAGTCTGGGTCGTGTCAAGTTGTTCTTGGGCTGGGCCTGTTCGTGTCGGGTCGTGCTGGGGGAGGACTTGGGTCGGGGGCCGGTCGTGCTTGGGTCATGACGGATCATGCTCGGGACGGACTTGTGTCGGGATCCGGTCGTGCCTGGCTAGCGCTTGGGTCCTTGGTAAGGAGTAAGGAGTCTTGGCTCGTCTCCAGTGCTATCTGGCAGAGCAGGGCCTCCACAGCTTGGTTGAAACCTTCTCTCAAATCTCTAGAGCTAGACCGTGTCTTGGGGGATATCCTAAGGACGGGAACCGTGATCGTAGATTTTAAGTTAAGTCTCATGTCCTCATCACATCACCAGCTAATATAGGGAATGAATCTCCAATGGTTTTAGAAAGAATATATTGTGATATATGTGGACCTATACACCCACAATGCGGACCATTTAGATATTTTATGGTTTTGATTGACCCATCCAGCAGATGGTCACATGTATGTCTATTGACCACACGAAATATGGCCTTCGCAAGATTCATTGTCCAAATAATCATAATTTCCCGATTATACATTAAAGAAAATAAGACTTGATGACGCTGGTGAATTCACTTCACAAGCTTTTAATGACTATTGTATGTCATTAAGAATTGATGTTGAACATATGGTCTCATATGTTCATACACAAAATGGCATGACTGAGTGATTGATTAAACGGTTGCATTTAATTGCAAGACTAATGATATTGAAAAAAAAGCTGTCAATTTTAGCATGGATTCATGCTATATTGCATGCATGGGAATTGGTCCAGATACGACCAAATGCATTTAAGGATTATTGTCGGGCAATCAACAATATTACGGTAAAGTATCGCTATCCAATCCCGAGATTAGATGATATGTTAGACGAACTGCATAGGTCTAGTGTATTTTCTAAGATAGATCTCAAAAGTGGATATCACCAAATCAGGATGAAGGAAGGTGATTAGTGGAAAACCACTTTCAAAACGAAACATGGTTTATATGAGTGATTAGTAATGTCATTTGGTTTAACCAATAACTTAGAGAATTCATAAGCTATTTTGTTGTAGTATATTTCGATGATATTTTGGTTTATAGTAAGACCTTAGACGATCACATCCATCATTAGAAGCTGGTATTAGAAGTTTTTAGTAAAAAACAGTTGTTTGCCAACTTGAAGAAATTCACATTTTGTACAGATAACCTTGTGTTTTTAGGTTTTGTTGTAAGCGCAGAAGGTGTTAGGCTCAACGAAGAGAAGGTGAAAGCCATCCGTAAATGGTTAAGTCCAAAGACCGTGGGAGAGGTGAGGAGCTTTGACGGGTTGGCCAGATTCTATAGTCACTTCGTTAAAGACTTCAGTACATTGCTCGCTCCTTTGACGGAAGTAGATCAAGAAAGCCGTTGGATTCAAGTGGGAACATGCCCAAGAAGAGGCGTTCCAGACGCTAAAAGACAAACTCACTCATGCTCCACTTCTGGTAATGCTAAATTTTTCTAATACATTTGAAATTGAGTGTAATGCCTCAAGTATTGGCATTGGAGCCGTCCTTATGAAAGATCACAAGACGTTTGCCTACTCCAATGAAAATTTGGAGACTCCACTTGGAACTACCCAATGTACGACAAAGAGCTTTATGCTTTAGTCTGGGCTCTTCAAACGTGGCAACACTACCTTTGGCCCAAGGAGTTCGTTATCCATACCGAACATGAGTCGTTGAAACATCTTAAGGGTCAACAGAAGCTTAACAAGCGGCACACCATGTGGATTGAGTTTATTAAAACTTTCCCATATGTCATCAAATGTAAAAAAAGTAAGGAAATGTGGTCGCCAATAAATTGTCCCGAAGGTATATTCTTCTTTCGACTCTTGAAGTTAAACTTATGGGGTTTAAAAAAATATAAGAATTATACATCAATGATCCATACTATGGAAAAATCTATAAGTCATGTGATAAGAATCCTGCAGTTCATTACTTCAAGCAGGACAGATTCTTTTTCAATGAAAACCGGTTGTGCGTTCCAAGCTGTTCTCTTCGAGAGCTCTTTGTTAGAGAGGCCCACGCTGGTGGCCTTATGGGCCATTTTGGCGTCATTAAGACCATGGCTATTATGAGGGAACACTTGGTTTGGCTGCACATAAAAAGAGACATAGAGCGTATCTGTAGTTGCTGCACTACATGTAAAATGGCTAAGTCTACGACTATGCGACATGGTTTGTATCATCATTTACCTACTCCTCAGCATCCTTGGGTTGACTTGTCAATGAATTTCATTTTAAGAATGCCTAGGACTAGAACATGAAAGGATTCTATTTTTATGGTGGTTGATTTGTTTTCAAAAATTTCTCATTTTATTACATGTAATAAGACCATACACTAATCATCCTAACATCATCTCTCAATGGTTAGAATTGAATAGCCTCTTAAATGACATGTTCAGGATCTCAATCATACACCTCTCGTGAGATGAAACCCTAAATTTAAATTCAATTCTCTCAAACTGATTCTGGCATTAAGCTCAATCAGAAAGGAAGATCTAACAACCCTAACATGAATCATTCATCATTGGAACCCCTAAATCTACCAAACTCTAACCATTCAAGGGAATTACTCACTCATCATCATAAAGAAGTAAAACGAATTCATAGAAAGATTAAACATAAATAAAGATATAAGGGATTAAGAAATTAGCCAAGATGTTTTGTCAATTGTCTTAAAGAAATTCTCCAGAAATCCAAAATTCAAATCCTAGATCTCCTCAATCACCTGGTGACTGCAGTCTCTCTCTCTCTAAAATAAAACTTACTAAAAAATGACCTAGGGTTGGGTATTTATAGTTTTAAACTAAACTAAACTGACTGAATAAACTAAACTGGTTTAATTACAAAATTTTGGTCAGATCATTAAACCGGATCTATCGATCCCAAAGGAGATTAATAGATCTGCACTTGGATCGGTCGATTTTGAGAGTCTTGGTCTATCTTGGAAACGTCCAAAAAATTTTGGTTGCAGGTGGTCAATCGATCTTGATCAGGATCGACCAATCCTAGTTGGATCGATCGATCTTTGTTGCACTGGTCGATCCAGAATTCTCCTGCAGACTCCGAGTAGGTGGGATCGATCGATCCAAGAGTAGACCGATCGATCTTGACAAATCTCGCTTCTCTTAGCTCCTTGACACTTGTTTCATGCCTCATATTCTTTTTTGCTCGAGTCTATTGCATGATCTTCGTTTGGAAGACTCCAAAACACTTGAAAATAGCTCAAAACGCTCCAAGTACATGATCCTAAACACTAATATGCAAAGAATGAGATGAACTACCCTAGAATGATGCTATATGAGTGACAAAAATGATGTTAAAACATGTGAAATGTTAAGTTAAACTAGCCTAATATGCACCTATATCAACTCCCCCAGACTTGCCTTTTGCTTGCCCTCAAGCAAACAATTAGCATACTGAGAAAGATTATTTATTTTGGAACTCAAAGTCAAGTCATATTGGTCAAATATTAAAATCAATGCCAAAGTTAATAGTTCTATAATACAAGGTAAGCAAATTTACTTAAAATTTTTAGCCATATCCATCGCAACTCAATTCAGAGCAAACCTTAATTTACACAAGTATTCATATCAACCATCTCTTTTAACATTCATTAACTTCTTAAACCGTGAATAATACTAGGCATTTTGAACAAACTCATTTGGTTAAAGAAAATGTCAAAAGATAAAAGCGAACTCTTCTTCCATGGGTTTTTATGCTCAGTGTAGGGATCTATCAAAAAATTGGAATGAACTTTAGAAGAATGCTAAATGTAAGTTCCAATAGGTACATACACGATTAGATTCTCATCTACCCAAAATATATTATTCTTTAAAAACTATATTCAAGCTCAAATATTTCCGAGAACGATCCTCGTACTACCCTTTACAAGGTATTGCTGCTTTTTGATACCATCAAGATCAATCTATAGCTTCCACAATCCTTTTCTTTAGTGTTGGAATGAAGAAGAATGATGAAGAAAAAGAGAAGAAATGAAGAAAGTGTGTCTTAGATTTTAAGTAGGCGTCATGTGTCCTAAGGAAGTGACTTAGGCTTGTTTGTGATTAATGATATGTTATCTTTATATCCAAACATGTATTAGGCTATTTTAGTATCCAAACAAGCCTATAATAGTTTAGTATAAATAGATATCTCTCTCTTCCTTTGTAAGCAAGAAATTCATTTTTCTAAAATCTCAATAATATTCATTCTCACTTTTCTCTCTAATCTCTCTTTCTCTGAATCTCCAAATCTCTAAATCTCTTAAACTCTTAATCTTTCATGGAATCAGAGCCAGGTTACATTAATCTGGCATAAAAAATCTGCAGAATATCTAATCTTTACTTGTGATCTCTTCTTACCTTCAAAACGAGCATTGTCACAGCTCTTCACGGGGTTTGATCGTTTTTTTGTGGAAATATCTTGGGATTTCTTGCTATTTTCTTCATCAAGGGTTTTTTTCCGGTGAGTTCTGAGTATTTACCGGTGATTACATCAAATTTTCTGGCCTGAGTCGTAAGTTACAAACGATCTCTTCCAGTGGTGTCGCGATAGCATCCGCCGCGAGTCTTCGAGTTTGCAATGAGCATATCTTCTTCAAATCTTCATAAAATCAAGTAATTTCAAATCCTAAACTCAATTAAAACGAGTCTAGTTGATGATTTCAGGAAGTCCGCTTTTCCTTTTTTCACGTTTAGAAGCTTTCTTGTTCAATCTTCTTCAACAGGTCCAAATTCAACCTATTCGGGGTATTTGTGTTAAAAACCTCAATCTTTCTTAATATTTTATGAATCTTTGATGTTCAAAACTTATTTAATGATCTTTTGAATGATCTCAAGAAGTTTCATCTCAATCCAAAGAGTTTTAGAGTTCAATAAAGATTTTCTTGAAAGTTACTAAAATCCATTTTTTAAAAAAAAAATTGGAGGGAAAGTTGGTTATTAATTGGATTAGGCAGTTTTTGACAAATTTTAATTACTTAATCATCTTAGTTAGACTTTTAAAGTTGTTGCTTACGGTTGCAGGTTGTTAGACGCGCCACCTAATTTTGTTGGTCAAGCACGTGCCTCTTTTTGTTTCCCTCTTGGTCTTATCTTCTTTCAGGTTTTAAAACAGAGTGATGGAGTACCAAATGAATATAAAGGCTCCAGTTATGCTTCAAGGGACGAACTACCTCATCTGACCAAGAACCATGAGGAAAACTTTGTGCAGCAAAGGCTTATGGAGTCATGTCACAAAAGCGCCTGTCCTAGCCATTAAAGGGGCTGACTCAGATGGATCAAGATGATCAAAACAAATGGTTTCAGGAATACCAGATGGTACTTTCTATACTCCAAAACTCCCTAGCTGGATCTCTCTTAGAAGCATATTACATATTGTGAAAATGCTAAAGATCTTTGGAAAACTTTAAAAACTGTCTATGAAAATACTACTAAACTCATGAGAATTTTTGAGGTAAAGAAAGCTTTGAATGATCTTAGAAAGGAGGATGTTGATTTCACAAAGCATTATGGATCCTTTAGAGCATTATGGGCAAAGTAAGAGAAGCTAAGGCCTGCCACAATTAATCTCATTACTCTCCATGAACGGAGAGAACAAGATAAGGTGTTTAGGTTACTCTTGACTTTAAACACTAACTATATTGATTTGATTAAGCACATTCTTAGAGAGGACAAGCTTCCTAGTTTAGAGGATGTATGTGCTAAAATTCAGAAGGAGCAAGGGTCTCTTCAGCTGTTTGGAAACAAGGAAGAACCGGTGGTTGCCCACAAGAGCTTCTTCAAGCCGGCTCCAGCTGAATCCAAGAAGAAGAGAACCGTGTGTGATCACTGCAAGAGAACCGGTCACACCAAGGAGTGTTGGGTGCTTCATCCTGATTTGAAGCCAAGCTGGTTCATTGACAGATCCAAGATTTCATCAACAAGCGCCACTAGCTCCTCCAACCTGGTGCAAACAACCGCCTCTACATTGGTCAACAATCCGGTCTATGCCTCTCCATCTGAGTTTGTGAAGAAATCAGAATTGGAAGCTCTCTTCAAAGCTTTTAGCTATGGTAATGTGTTGGGTAAATCACTTCATGCTTCTTTTCAAATATCTATTATTTCTAAACCTTTGATTGTTGATTCTAGAGCTTATCATCACATGATAAGTGATTTAGGTTTGCTAGAAAACTTAGAACTTGCTGTAGGTAGTGTGGTAATAGCTAATTGAATCAATGTGCCAATTAAAGGAATTGGAAAGCTTAAATTGTTTGATAAAGAATCTAAAGTCTTGTATATGCCATCTTTCACATCTAACTTGTTGTCTATTCAGAGAGTTACTACAGATCTTAATTGTCAAGTTATATATGGTCCTAATGATTTCTACTTTCTAGATATTGAAACAAGTAAGAAACTTGGACAAGGAATAACAAATAATAACTTGTATGTGCTTGTCAATGCATTCCTTACAAGAACTGTGTGCTAATAGTGTAGATGTCAATGTTACAGCTGAGCATTGGCATGCTAGATTAGGTCATCCTCATCCTAGAGCCTTAGAATTGATAATCCTTGGAATTAAATTACAAAATGATTTGTGTGAATCATACATTGTTGGAAAACATTGTAAGACTGCTTTTGAGAAATCAATTCATTCATATAATAATTTTTTTGATTTAGTGCATTCTGAAGTTTGGACATCTCCTTTTCCTTCTAGAGAAAACCAAAAATATTTTGTGACCTTTATTGATGAAAAATATAAATATATTGGGATTACATTGCTTAGTTCTAAGGAGAGGGTATTTGATGCATTTTTTAATTTTCAGATATTTGTTACTAACCAATACTATGCCAAGATTAAATGTATTAGAACATATAATGGAGGGGAATATACTATCACCAAGTTTCAGCAACACTTGGCCAAGCATGGCATTGAACATCAAACAAGCTGTCCCTAAACTCCACAACAAAATGGAGTAGCTGAGAGGAAAAACAGACATTTGATAGAAGTTGTGAGAACAATGATGTTCCACAAGAAGGTCCCCAAACGATTTTGGGGAGATGCTCTAGTAGTTGAATGCTTCTTAATCAATAGAACTCCAACTAAAGTTCTAGATGATTTGTCTCTCTTTGAGGTATTAAACAAAACTAAGCCTATTATTGACCACTTAAGAGTATTTTTTGTGTGTTTGTTTTGTTTTAGTACCAGGAGAACTCAGGAATAAGCTGGAACCAAAGAGCACCAAGGCCATGTTCATTGGGTATTCTCCTACACAAAAGGGATACAAATGGTACAACCCAGAGACTAGAAGAGTCCTAGAGTTCAAAGGATTCTATGAAGAATTCCAAGAGTTCAAAGGATTCTATGAAGAATGAACTTGGGAAGAATTCAAGGACATCTCCACAACAAGACATGACCAAGCTGAGAATCTACGAAGGATCTTGGAAAACATTGGCATAGTCCCTCCTAAGACACCAGCACCTGGCACAGCTCCTCCTCACCAAGCACCAGAACCAGCTCAAGAACAATCATGTCCTACACTGGCACGGTCCGCACCAAGACTGGTCTGGCCCAAGTCGAGTTCACCCAGGCACGACCAATGTACTACTCAGGCACGACCAAGGTACAACCCAGGCACGACCATGCACCAATTTTCTCTCGGCAAGAACCGGGCTCGACCTCGTCCCGGTCCGCTCCAGCTCATAGTCTGACTCAGATGCAGGAAGTACCGCCACTAGCTCCATCCATGGCTCCAGCTCCATCCATGGATCCATCCTCCTCCCGGCCTCGAACAAGTTCACAGGCGCGGGAAGTATCAGCATCAACTTCAAACCCGGCACGGCCTCCTCTCCAACCAGGCCAAACATCTCCTCTTGGTCATAAGGGGGGCCTGGAAAATAGACATGATCAAGAGGAGGATTCATAAGGAGATATTCTAGTCTCAGATTCTAAAAGGCCAAAGGACATCCAACCTAACATTGTGGATGCTCTAGAAGGAGAAGAAAAAGGGGAACCAGCTGTTGTTCGTAGAAGAAGCACAAGGCAGAGATTTCCACCCAACTTCTACTACATCGAGAATGCAGTAATTCACCATGATCAGGGAGTGTGTAATCTAGTTCATATACATGATTCTCATGTTGCATTTACTGATAGCCTTAAATATAAAAGCAATGGTGAGATAGATAGGTAAAAAGCTAGGTTGATGGCTAGAGGATTCACACAAACTTATGGTGAAGATTATAGGGATACTTTTGCTCATGAAGCTAAATTACACTCAGTTAATATTGTTTTGTCTCTTGCTGCTAACCTTGACTAGGAGTTATGGCAAATGGATGTTAAGAATGCATTATTACAAGGTGAGCTAGAAGAGGAAGTGTACATGACACCACCACCAGGTCTAGAATATCAAGTAGGTGGCGGCAATACACTGAGATTAAGAAATGCTATCTATGGCTCAAAACAATCTCCAAGAGCTTTGTACCATACGCTGAATGTGGCGTTAAGGGACAAAAGCTTCAAAAGGTCCGAAGTTGAACACACTCTCTTTACACTTCAGAGTAAGGAAGGTATTGTGGTTATACTCATTTATGTTGATGACATAATCATATCAGGGAGTGATAAAGTAGGCATTGATTCTACTAAATTTTATTTAAAGAGTGTCTTTGATATTAAGTATCTAGGTGAACTTAAATACTTCTTACGAATTGAAATGTGTAGGTTCAAGGAATGTCTCTTCTTATCTCAGAGAAAATATATTGTGCACTTACTAACCTCTACAGGTATGATGGAAGCTAAACCAGCTAAGACACCCCTAGAAGAAGGTTACAAGATAGAACCTGAGGGGGAGCTAGGAAATGATGAGTTCCATGATACAAAGCTGTATAGAAAAGTGGTTGGTAAGCTCATATACTTAACCATCACTAGACCTGACTTGTGTTTTGCTGTGAATCAGGTGTCTCAACATATGCAAGACCCAAAGACAAGGCGTTGGGAAATGATCATGCGTATATTGAGATACTTAAAAGGCACTAAAGAAGAAGGTATATGGATGGGTTGTAATGGAAACACAGAAGTTTTAGGTTATTGTGATGCATATTGGGTAGGAGACATAGAAGATAGGAGAAGCACAACCGGCTATTGCACCTTCATAGGAGGTAATCTTGTGACTTGGAAGACCAAAAAGAAGAAGGTTGTATCTTGTTCTAGTGCAGAAGCTGAATACAGGGCTATGAGGAAACTTACCACATAATGCATTTGGCTGAAGCAACTCCTCCTTGACATACTTGGCGTGAGCTTGAGTCTCCTATCACTTTCCATTTTGACAATCAAGCAGCTATACACATTGCTTCTAACTCTGTGTTTCTTGAAAGAACCAACCATATTGAGGTAGATTGTCATAAGGTGAGAGAAGCTATTGGAAATGGAACCATCTTACCTTGCTACACAAGGAGTGAAGATCAACTAGCTGATGTGTTCGCCAAAGCTACAACACTGAAGACTGACGGATCTATCTATCCTTGGCTTGGCCTCATGTCCATTCCACAACTCTCATCCTGATCATGGAGTGTTATACTCCTTTTCCCTGGAAAAAGTTTTGTCCCTATTGGGTTTTCCTTCTTTAGGTTTTTAATGAGGTAATGCTTCATGGTAGTAAGCTTAGTCATTTTCCATGAGTTAAGCTTGAGGGAGAGTGTTGGAATGAAGAAGAATGATGAAGACAAAGAGAAGAAATAAAGAAAGTGTGCCTTAGACACTAAGTAGGCGCCATGTGTCCAAAGGGAGTGGCTTAGGCTTGTTTGTGATTAATGATATGTTATCCTTGTAGCCAAACATGTATTAGACTATCTTATTATCCAAACAAACCTAGACTAGTTTAGTATAAGTAGCTATCTCTCTCTTCCTTTATAAGCAAGAAATTCATTTTTCTAAAATCTCAATAATATTCATTCTCACTTTTCTCTCTAATCTCTCTCTCTCAGTCTCCAAATCTCTAAATCTCTTAAACTATTAATCTTTTATTAAGCATATTTCTTTCTAGAAAAAGGGTTAAAATCTTAATCAATCTAGCGGGTTTGGATTTTCTTATAACTGGTTCTTGTCTAAATTATTTTTATAGTTCTTTTTTTTATTTACAAGAACATTTCACTCTTTTTATATCACACTTCCAATTCCCTTTACTAGACTTCGACTTTTCCTTTTCTCATATCTCTCTCTCTCTCTTCTAAAGTGTCCCCTTTTTAGTTTTTGGCTAACCTCTAAAATCATTGATACCCATTTTCTATTACCCTCAAGTTCTCACCTAGTCCTAATTGGTTCAGAAGGAGTGAACCAAAACTACATGAAAAGTTAATCATGTCGGCTCCTACCTAACACGTTCTACCAAGTTCATTCCGAAAATAAAACATTAAACTCTCATGAATTAATGATATGGTCTGAAAAAAAGGTAGGCTAAGGGTAGTTGGTAAAATGATAAAAGATATCCAAATATTTATATGTGAAAATCCATGATTTCGCGTCCTACGCATAGTATAATAATTTTAATTCCAAATTAAGTTCAAATAGATAAGAGATGATATCAAATCAAAACATGCTTCAATCAAGGTCAATCTAATATCAAGAATTTCAGGTATGGATTAATCTTATATTTCAACTAGCAGTTTATGTATCATATAGCCAGTAACTCGATTATTGGAACTAATGAGTTGAGCAATAGACTTAATGAATGCATTATCATCATAGGTCCCTGTGCAAATGCATTGCAGTCCTAAATACATAACTAAAATATGATAATTACAGAAAAAATGCATAAGTGCAAATAGATACCCTCCCCTATACTTATTTTACACCGACCCGGTGTGAAAATAAAACTAAAGGAAGGTACAACAAAAGTTGATACAATCAAGTAAAACAAAGGATAGAAGGGGTACTATATCAGTGATCCTCGGGACTGACGCTGCAGCTCTGTTCTGGGCGGCGTCTGCATCGTGGAAGTCGAGAGTCTGGGTCCGAAAAGTCCTCAACATCGTCTGCAGCACCGTGTGTCCTGTGTCCAGCAACATCAGGAATGTCTGTAGCTGCATCAGTCTCGCTAGTCCGTGAAGCGCAGAAGCAAGACGGCAGTGGTGGACATCTGATCCTGGCTATAGCTCCCCACATCCGCTGCATCATCGTGTGAGTCCTCCTATGAGATTCAACTATCCAAGTCCGAAACTCTGCATATGTGGCATCTGCAAAAAGCGGTGGGAGATCATACTCACCAGTATATAGAAAGAGAGCATATTCTGCCTCGTTAGTCCCCTAGGTCTGCTGCGGGAAGTAGGCCGGGACACTGTCGTCCTCCTGATGGAGCTGAGAAATAGTGGCTCTCGACAAGCTACCTCAACGACGAAGTGCGGCAGGGTGGCTCTGTAGGGACTCCAATGGAAGGGACAACTCAATGTTGCCCCTAGAGTTGAGGGCAGTGAAGTCTCGGAGAGGGAGCTTACAGTACTGTACGACTCCTGCCTGATCCTGGAACTGATAGATATAACCCGACTTGAGGATGCCGCTGTTCCGAAAGTATAGAGGGCGATCTTGCTCTTGGTGGGTGTGGAGCCAAGATCGATCTCGTGATGCATGAATAGTGGAGTCAATAAACTCCCAATCTGTTCGACCTTCTTGTTCAGTGTGTTAAGTCCTCGAGCCTTCTTGGACAAGGTTCTCCGCAAATATCGTACCCAAGTTGGTGCCCAGCTCAGAGGGAGGTGGACTGGTGCAGATGTTCATAACAAACGATTGAAGCATGAAATGTAGTAACATCAGCTCATCCTTCCTAATAGCTTCGGACTCCTCCTTGCAAACAAGATGTTGCCGGTAATCTTGGCAACCACTCGAATTACGGGGTTTCGTATATGTGTCAGCTTAGCCGCTCTCGATTCATATGATCCCGGGCCAACCAGGTTCCATAGCTCCACGGTCTGAGGAAAATCTGAAAGACAACTGCATCTCTCTGCGGTCCTGTCAAACCCATATAAATCGCATAACTCCCGGAGAGAAATCTCGTAGAGGACCCCACTAAAGAAATAATAAAGAGTCATCTCGCTCGCTACAGGCATCACTCCATCCTCATATCAGAGTTCCATTGAAGCGAGGAACTGACGCACTAACTCAGGGAAGAGCGTGTATGACTGGTTTGCAATGCGGTCTAGCCCCATCTCCCGCAGCATCTTCTGAACCTCCTCTCTGATACCCATCATTTGAAGTGTCCGCTCATAGACGAACTGAGTGGGTTCCATCTCGACCTGCAAAAGACCACTGTAGAATGTACAATGGTGATGCATCCACGCATATTCGTACTTGTACATTTGGTAGCCTGTCTCTCTCTATATCTCCTTCATTGTTTTGTATGGTACCACTGTCGTTTTCCATGCTCTCGCGTCCGTTGGTAAGAATGGTATATTGTCCGGTCATGGCCATGGAAAAGAAGTGGTGACGGGTTCATCCGGTGTCGTAGGACGTGAGGAAGAAGAGGCTGCGGCTTTCCCTTTAGTTCTCTGAGAAATGTCTTTTAAAATCAAAAATGAAACATAAAATAACCAATAGGACAAAACTGAATTGATCGATCCTGAATGGGATTGATCGTCCTAGTGTCTCACGCAATATGCCCAATATTGGATCGATCGATCCTAGACTCGATCGATCGATCCTCAATACACTCGTAATTTTGATTAAACCGATCGCTCGATCCCGGTTCTTGACGCATTTTCTCCTCTCTTTCGATCGATCGGTCTGAATTGGGCTGGTAAATCCTGATTCTTGACGCAATTTTTTTGTCTTGGTCCGATTGATCGATCAACTAAGGACCGGTCGATCGTGTACTCACACGTATATTCACCTTCTATTTGGATCGATTGATCCAATTTGGAACGGTCGATCCTGGTTCTCCACGTAATTTTTCGACTGATATCCGTCGATCGATCGACTGTGGACCGATCGATCCTGAATTCTGTCGCCAATATATGCCTTGTTTAGATTGATCGATCCTTGTGTTGGGATCCATCGATCGTCTCCCGTAGTACCCCTGAAACAAAATTAACACTAAGTTAGATCAATACTATCTTATATAAAAATACAAGAAAGAAAAATTATTTACTCATGGGATGCTCCCAAAAGCGCTTTTTTAACGTCACTAAACTTGACATGATGTCCTTGATCTCAGGCTGGTGGAAGGCAATGTAGGGATACTACCATCTTTTCTCTAGTAGCATCTTTAGCTATGTATGGCTTGAGTTTGCGGTTGTCGACAGTGAAGTTATCCATGTCCTCCTTCAGCCTCCGGATTATCTTACTCAACCTTTGTGTGTCTCTTCCTTCCTTTTGATAGGTTCTAGCTCTTTTGTGGACTGTTTCAGCTCCTATTCTTGGTGTTTGACCTTCTCTTTTTATCTCAGCCTCTCTTTCATGGATTCTTTCTGTCTTAAAACTCTCTGCTTTCATTTAATGAATTCTCTGCTTCACCCAATGTGATCTCCTTGCTCGTTGTACCCATTAGACAAGTTTAGCAGCTTCTGACCCCCTTTTCCGTCAGCTACCAGCAATCCAGACCCTTCCAGTGCATCAAATTTTTCTATGTTGAAAACTTGTGTCGTTAAGGTTGACTTCATCATCACCTTGTTAATGTCTCAAACTTCAGAATTTCGTTTCCCAATCTCATGTGTATTTTTTCTTCCTTGACATCAATAAGAGTTCCAACAGTAGCCAAAAATGGGCGACCAAAGACGAGAGGGAGTTTTATTGGGAGTTTTAGACCTCCAGTTAAGTATGATGAATTTTTATCTGATTCTTAAAATTGAACAACTAAGTAGAATGACATAATTTTGGCATGTTTGTCTCTTTAATATAAGTTATAAGATTATTTCTAAACTACTTAATGGTCTATTACTGGATCTAATTTTAAAAATTTAATTAATTTTTGTGTCAAGACAATTAATATTGGATAATATATTAATTTTCCAGGAGATATTCCATAGATTACAGACTAATCTATTGTGTAAAGAAAAATTTATGGCAATAAAAATGAATATGAGTAGATGCCAAAAAAAATGAATATGATCAAGTCATATGACTAAAATTATCTTTTATGGAAAATCTCTTTAAAATGAGGTTTACAATACAATACTAGTCAACCGCGAGGACACAGTGTACCTTCGTATATTTATCTTTTTATTCTTTGCACGAAAAACTAATAGCAAATGTACAAAAAGGTGAGCATGAGAATTATTACCCAGTTTGAAGATCAAAAGAGCAAGTCCATCTATTTTGTATTTCTTTTTTTGCAGTTGATAATTTATTTTTCTTTCAGACCAACAAGGAAAATGTGAAGATATTTTACGTATCCTAAAAATTTATGAGCTAATTTTTCATCACCAAATTAATTTCTCTAAATCTTCATTACATTTTGGCTATAAGGTCAATGATTGGATATGAGAAGAGTTGAAACAGCTTTTAAGTATCTTCAATTTTAGTGGTATGGAGATATATTAGGAATTCTAGAGAGTTTAAAATAGTGCATATATTTGATTTTTTACATGACATACTTCATAATAAGATAATTGGTTGGACTTCAAAATTTTTATCCAAAGGTGGGAAAGATGTTTAAATTAAGTCGGTAGAACTAGAAATAGGACATTACCAACTCATGTAATGTCCTATTTCTAGTTCTACCGACTTAATTTAAACATCTTTCCCACCTTTGGATAAAAAATTTGAAGTCCAACCAATTATCTTATTATGAAGTATGTCATGTAAAAAATCAAATATATGCACTATTTTAAACTCTCTAGAATTCCTAATATATCTCCATACCACTAAAATTGAAGATACTTAAAAGCTGTTTCAATAATTTCTATCGGAATCATGTGGCACAGTGGTAGCCACCTCTGAAATTCATGACACATGTCTAGGGTTCGAACCCAACACCCCTCAATTTTAAGAGGGATATTAAAACCAATAGGCTATGTTGACAAAAAAAAATCGGTAATTTCTAAACTTATGAGTGAGATTATCCAATTTTGGTGGAGTAAAAGAAGTAATTACAAAGGAATGCAATGGATGTAATGGAAAATATTATGTCAGGATATAGGTAATGGTGAAATTGGTATTCATTGAATAGAAAATTTCAATATTGTCTTGTTGGAAAAACATTTATGGCGGTTAATTGACACCCAGATTCTCTTTTTCAAAGGGTTAGGTCAGTATTTTTTTGGATACAAATCGTTTTATGCCCAGTGAGATCTTATTCAGTATCTTATGGTTGAAAAAATATTATCTTGGCTCGACCTCTAGTTAACATAGACTAGCTAAAAAAGTGGGAACATGATCATCTATTTCAGGATGAAATGATCTCATAGGTTATATGGTCTCTAAAAAAGTGAAAATGACAACAACAAAAAAAAATTAAATAACTTGGATTGTGACCCTTAGAAAAATACTTAGAATTACAGTCAAAATAGTTGCTATGGGAAGAAGCTCATTGAGTGATTCATTGCAATAAATTAGTCGGCTTTCGTAAAGGACAGCTACCAATAGAGAACATATTACTTACCCCATAACTTGTACAGGACTATCACAAAGATACAATCTCAGCCCGATGTGCCATCAAGATTGATATTATCAAAGGCATTCGACTCTGTCCAATGGCCCTTTCTCCTTAATGTTCTCTCAGCAATGTACTTTCCACAAATGTTCATACACTGGATTTCTTTGTGTATCACCACAACCTCTTTTTTTGTGCAACTTATTGGAGAGCTAGCAGGTTATTTCCAGAGTGACAGGTCAGGAATCTCTCTCTCCATACCTCTTTTTTATTGTTATGCATGTGCTATCAAATTTTTTGGGCAGGGCAGTAAGTTCACAATAGTTTTGTTATTATCCTCATTGTAAAAGCATTGGCCTAACTCATCTCAGTTTTTCGAACGATCTTATGGTGCTTACCGATGGTAAGATTCGGTCAGTTGAAGGCATAGTCAAGGTGTTTGATAAGTTTGCTAAAGCCTCGTGTTTAAGAATCAGTATGGAGAAGTGTAGAATGTATCTGGCGTGAACTTCATATAGAGTTTGGCAGGAGATTGAAACTCGATTTCACTTTGACTCTGGTTAGCTTTGGGTGAGATATATGGGGCTTCCCTTAGTTACCAAATGCTTGATGACAAATGATAATATTATGTTGCTGGAAATCAATTAGGAAAAAGATTGGCTCTTGGACATCTCATTTTTTTTCTTATGCAGAAAGGCTGACTCATTAGCACAGTCCTTTGAAGTATCTCAAATTTTTGGCTGGCCGCATTTAGGCTCCCAAGAACCTGCATACGTGAAATTGGCAAGCTATGCTGTACTTTCTTAGGTCAGATATTAATCTCAATCCAAAAAAGCAAAGATTTCTTGGGAGGATGTGCGTCATGATGGGGTATGAATTGTTTCACCCAAAATTAAGCGGAAATGAATAACTATTGAATGTAGTACTTGAAATATCAAATCTACATGGAAAGTGTGCATAATGGTATTCGATGGAAAGTGTGCATACTGTGAATTGTTTGAATAAGTATGGTGGAAGAACATCTATGCTACTCCATTCTCTTCAGGGACGAGTAGATGTTTTATTGATTTGTCTTAAGTGAAATCGGTTACAAATTCAAGTACACAAAAGGCTGAAGCAGAGAAATATTTATAAGACATGGATATTCAAACACAAAGAAAGAAAAAGGCATGTGCATTTTCTGCGCTTAACAATCTCTTTGCGGTCTTTGGGGCATATTTTGTTTTACATGTCTTCTCTGGAGATTCAAAATCTGCTGGATCCAGATTCTAAAATCAGAGGATCATCATATGTCCACTTTAATTTTCAATCAAAATTCAACAATCAGTTGAGCAATCATCAACGAGAGCTAACCGAATGATCAACTACCAGACGCAAGACCGTCTATAAGGCGCAATAGATAAGCTTCACCGAAAGCTTACCCATAAAGATTCAACGAGAGAGCAAACAGAATGGTTCAACTCTCATTTTCTTCTTCATCAGATTATATGCGACACTAAAATGCTTTATTTCAAGTGGAATATTAAGTTTTCAGATTTATTTGTAAAAATGATGTGAATGATTATTGGGGGCGTC
Source organism: Streptanthus diversifolius (assembly GCA_039880935.1). NCBI lineage: Eukaryota > Viridiplantae > Streptophyta > Magnoliopsida > Brassicales > Brassicaceae > Streptanthus > Streptanthus diversifolius. Next base: position 3,148,851 of record JAXGFM010000008.1, read on the forward strand.
ATTTTTATCGTTAGATAAGTTTGTTAGAATATAATTGAGTTTTATGTTAATATTGGATATATTATTTAGTATTATAGTATTAAAGTAATTATTTATGAACAATCACAATCAAAAGATGTATTGTTATGAAAAGATAAAATTCTTTTGTTGTGTTGTTTCAAAGTTTATATAAGACTTTTTTATTATCATGTAATTACATGATGTTGTTGTTCATAATAATATAGATTCTTCTATTTTTGTTAAATATTTTTTTTGTTCTCTATTTTGTTTTCTATTTCTTAAGTATAAAGAAATACAGAAAGTGGAAGTATAAAATCCAAGATCGTAGATATAGTTTACAATTGCCAATATGATATCAAGCCTTAAAGATTCTAAGATTTTCGCAATAAAAGAGAACTATGATGACAACAACAATATAGCGAAGAAGAAAACTGAAAACAGGGATTTTAATATCATAGTGATTGTGTTGAAGCAAACAAGAGATTTGACTTTATTGAAAGTATTAGAGTCAAGAAAAAATCTAAAGACACGAAAAACGTGTAATAGCCCAAGAAAAAGGCATGAAAAGAAAAGCTCAAGGAAGATGCATGAAATGAAAAGACCAAAGAAGAGACATAAAAAGAAAAGCCACAGGAAGACACATGAAAGGAAAAGCCCATGGAAAAAACATGAAAGAAAAAATCCAAGTAAGATGAATGAAAGAAAAAACTAAAGGAAGATGCATGAAATTGAAAGCCCACAGCAAAAGTATGGTGAAAGAAGCATTAAATATTTGTCAAAAATGAAAAAAAGAATATTTCATCACTATTGATTGTAGCATAAAACTGTAAATCAAAATGGAGAATGGTCAAGTAGTAATGACTGCCGGAAAATGTAACATACAAGTGACAAGCTAAGGAGAGAAGATCATCAAAATTGTATTTTGGTTCTAGAATACCGAAAAATATGTTTAGTGTTCCTCAAATTATTTCAAACGGATATGCAGTTTTATATGAAGGCAAGAAAATCAATGATCTTTAAGAAAGAAATTAGGCAAAAGAGAGAAACTCAATTAAGGAAAATGTTAGAATATAATTGAGTTTTATATTAATGTTGTATATATTAGTTAGCATTATAGTTTACTAAAATAGTTATTTATGAAAGGTTACAATCAAAATGTCTATTGTTATGAAAAGATACAACCTTTTTGTTGTGTTATTTTAAAATCTGTATAATATTTTGTTATTATCATGCAAATAATGTTATTGTTCATAATAAAATAAATTCTCTAATATTTATTAAATATTTTTTTCTATTTTTTTCTATTTATTACGTATAACGAAATATAGATATAAAATTCAAAATCGTTTATTTCGTAGTAAGTGATATCATATCGTCACTATTAATAGCTTCCATCTTTGATATATGCTTTTCGAATCGAAAAGGTCTGAACAATTTGATTCTTTGTATTTTTCATGATCTTCTATCGTACTTGTGATTTTTCATTGTAGGTAATAATCTTAGAGCCGCACTAATAAAAGTATATAATTTTCAGTTTTTCAAAATAAATTTTCAATGTAAACACAAAAATATTTATATTTTAGTTAGATAGTATCTTAAAAACTTAAAAAATTTTGGTATGATTTTTTTTCTCTTCAATTAAGTATTAACAAAAAAAATATTTTATGATTAAATTTATTTTGAAAAAATCAAATTGAGAAATTCTCATTAACAATGTTTTCACATTTCAAATATTAAAAATAAATAAATATTCTGTGGATATTTAAAAAGATTGAGAAATTCTTTCAGTTTGTCTTTACGTTTCTCAAATAGATTTCTCAACCTTTTAAAATATTTATATAAAATTTTAATTAATTTTTTGTTGAAAATAAGAAAAATTCACATGAGATAATTCCGGTATGAATAAGAAAATCACTAACCTTATTGGAAAAGTATTCTACGTGGATAAAATACTAATTTTCATCGAAGACGTAAATTTATATCTATGAAAACTGAATCACGTGAATTTATTTCTTGAAAGCTGAGCAACGTGGATGAATTACTTCATTTTCTGACAATCATTATTTTTGTCTCCTTTCTTTATGGGCTGCAACGATATAGATGACATAAATATCTCTAATCTATATTTCAAAAGACAAAAAAAAAAAAGACGAAGAACCTATCTATGTATCACTCTATAAATTATTACTAATTCTCACTTCAACAATGTACAACAAAGAGATGGAAAAAATGGCTCGTCTTTGTATAATCCATGTCCTCTGCGTAATCATTTTCACCTTCACAAGCACATCACACTCTCTACACGAAAAGCCTCAAGCTTTTCTACAACCTATTCATAAAGACAACACCACAAATCTCTATTACTCTCCCTTATCCATCGGCGTCAACGAGCATAACGGGACATATTATGAATCCTACAACATCAATCTCGCCATCGACCTCGGTGGCTCCGCGCCATTGTTGCTAACCTGCGCCTCTGCCGCCAAATCACGTTCTTACCACCCAATCAAATGCGGCTCCTCTACATGCAAACAAGCCAAACCGGATCCTTTCTCCTGTCCCACCAATACGTCCAAGAAAGCCACATGTCATAAATCGTTCTCCACTTCCTTCACTGAGCACCCCATCAAAGCTCGTCTCCTCCGAGACACCGTATCTCTGCTATACACCGATAACGGCTTCACCTATATGGGCGGTGCAATCGATGTGCCGATGACTATAGCTTGCACCGACGTTAACGTTGACCCCTTGGTTAAACCCTTCCCGTCGATTGTTGTTGGGACCTTGGGTCTCGCTAAGACCCATATGGCACTTCCTTCACAGGTCGTTTCTTTATACAAACGACCCTTAAAGGTGGCTATTTGTTTACCTTCACCAAACTCCGGAGACTCTTCTGGATCTGGTTCTCTTTTCATTGGTGGTGGTCCTTATTTTATGGCACTTTACCCTGAAGATGTCTCTACGCTCTTTGCCTCCACACCTCTGCTTCCTGGTGACCGGTCTCGTGGTGAGTACTTGATCGATGTGAATTACATCCAAATCAGTGGAAAGATTGTTCCGTTAGTCAAGAAAAGCACAAAGATCTGCACTTTGGCTCCTTACACGGTCTTGCATAGTTCTATTTACAAAGCTCTGGTCTTAGCCTTCGCCGAAAAAGCCAAGATGACTAAAGCTCCAGAAGTGAAGCCTTTTGGTTCGTGTTTCAGCTCCAGAGGACTCGGGAAGTGGATGATGGGAAGTCGTGTTCCCGTGATCGACTTAGTGCTGCGTGGTGGGGCTAAGTGGAGGATTTACGGATCCAATTCGCTTGTGAAGGTGAGTAAAGACGTGGTTTGTTTGGGATTTGTGGACGGAGGTGTGAATCTGACGGTGGGGATGGTAATCGGAGGTTTTCAGTTGGAAGACAATTTTGTGGAGTTTGATCTAGAAGCCTCTAAGTTTTCTTTCTCTTCTTCTCTTTTGCTTATTAACTCTTCTTGCTCACAGTCAAGACACTTTATGTAGTTTGTAATGTTTGAAGATCTGCAAGATAATCTTTACTTTTGAAATATTCTATCTTTTTTTAGGGTGACCTCATCGGAGTAAAAGATTATTAGAGTATGTTGAAATGGGAAAATTTGTACACTCTTTTTACTTTTTGAAGACATTCAATAAATTTGACAGAACTGGCTGACTGGGTGACTATTTTAGATTCAGTAGTCAATAATCTCAATAGTTATTTGAGAATCAATAATCAAATTTTCTATTGTAGATTTTAGTATATATGAGGAAATTTATCACCTAAATTTAACATTTGAAAATATTTTAAAAGTTTGGTTTTTTAACATTTTTTTTCCTTGGAAAGCAACAAAGAATAGAAAAGAACTGACAGAAAAAATTGTCACTCATTCAGCCGAGCATCTCCATTGGAGGTTTAAAAAAGTTTTTAAAAAATTTAATATTAAAAAAGTATAAAGTATGAGAGAGGTTTCTAAAAATTAAGAAACTGACTTTTAATTAAGAGTTTTAAGAATTGAATTCAGAAACTCATATCACATTTGTCAATTTTTAGTTGGATCAAAATTTTAAATAAATATTTGATTTAAATAAATAATTTATTTTTATTAAAATATTATTTTTATTTGTTTTAGAAACTTCTTTACACGTGGAACTAGAAGCGCTTATTTGGGCAATGGAGTGCATGTTTCATTTCCAGCAATTAGAAGTAATCTTTGCAACAAATTGCTATGACGTAGTGAAGATGGTGTCTTCACCGAAAGAGTGGTCAGCGTTTGCAGTGCACTTGGACGAAGTCAACAGACGCAAGAACAACTTACAAGATTTCAAGATTACATACCGACCTCGAGAGACGAATACGAGAGCAAACAATTTGGCAAGAAGCGCACAAAACCTTACATCAGAAGTGGTGTATGTTGGTCCATTTCCCCCAGATTGGTTAGCTACAGTTTTTAGTAAGTGAAAGTATCTTTGTTGTCAAAAAAAAAAAAAAAACTTCTTTAAAGAGTTTCAGGAACTTACCAAACCAGGTAAGTTACTAACCTCTTCTTTGACTTCAATCACTTTCCCTTACTAGTTACAACTTCAATTTTATATAACAAAGTTATTGTAATTGAAGACTTAAAAACTATTTTGAACATATGTGGTAATCTAGTGGCGTGCTACATATGTCCATTTACAGATTGTGACTAATTAGGTTTCTAGTGCGAATCCATTTCTCAAAAGCTATGTATAGAATTAAAAATTTTTCTCTCCCAACTACATAAATATATGTTGATTTGTTTCACAATTTGTTAGTTGTGCTTCCTGATTGTTATTGCTCCTCTTAAAACGAACTCTCTGCGGATTAAATAGACTGACTGTTGCTCATTTCAGGTTGTCCTGTTTTTGAAGATCTGACATTGGTTAGGCTTTTATGATTAATATCATCAAAAAGTTCTATTGTTTCTGCGTGAAGACTCTGAAATGCCTTCGTTTCTAGCTTCAGAATAGTATGCATGGTACAGATTTTCCAGTTGAGATTGATGCTCCACGACATGAGTACTTGAAATTTAATGGTAATCAATCTGATATGATTGTGGAAGAATCTGAGTTCTTTGTTAATGATCGACATCGATAGTGCATTTACTACTGAGGATTGAAGTAGTTTGATTTCAGAGAATTTAAAGAAGAGAGATATTATCCGTGATTTTCTAATCGGAGTCTCTAGTGTAAAAACTTATGATCATCTCTCAGCCTACACAAGAGGTATATTAGATTCTCTTTGATGCATATATAAGAATCAAATGTACTTTAATCCTCTATGATGTAATTCTTTCTTTTTTCTTGTAGGTCCTTTATCTATATTCCAATTTGGGACCAATTCCCAATTTCAATAACTTATGTTGTTTGGAGGTTGCATTCTCTAGCTCCATGTCATAGTTCTTACTAGTCTTTCTTGAGAGCTGTCCCAATATGAAAAACCTAATCTTGGTAAAAATCTGTTAGAGCCTATGACTTGGCTTAGTAAGAACATTGTTGAATTATTGTAAACTCAGATTGTTTTTATTTGTAGAAGTTTGCTGCTTCAACGGAGCTAGAGCAAACTGAACTTACATATGTGCTTCCGTATTTGTCAGTGAATCTGGAATGTATTGAGATTAAAGAACTGACTATGGAGGACAAAACATGGAAGAAACCGGCAAGAAAATTTCTTGAGAACTCAGTCGTTCTCAACAAACTCATTCGACGTTTTCTGTTCCGAAGATTCTGTTATAGCCAACCAAGATTCAGATATCCAAGGAGGTTCTTATATTCACAAAGCTTTCTTGTAGTTGTGTCAAATCATCATTTCTTGAAAAATAACAATGAAGATCACTATATGAACTTTTTATCATGAAAACTTGCGATTAGGTGAACCATTTTATAGACATGGGCGTGGATTTTGGGTTTGGTAAACGTTTGGTTTGTTCTGACTTCATGTTTGAGTTACTCATATTCCTTGTGAAAGTTCGAGAAAAAGTCTTTTTTCTTCCTTTTCGTTATTCACAACTAACTAGCTTTATAGGATCACAGTCAAAGGCCAGTATTGCAAAGAAATGATATAAATTATAACTTCGATATGAAAAATTCAAAATCTGAATCGTTTTGATTAAGGAGAAAGAAAATAAACAAGTGTTATACACACTTCCTTAGTTTTATTTTATTGGCCTCCGAGACTATGGAACAAAATGTAATTAATGACTTTTCTCCTCCTAAATTATCACATTTTAAAAAGCAACACGTGAATTCGTCATATGTTTGAGTTTTATATGTATGGATTTGCTGGTTGAGATCGATGCTCCATAGCTCAAGTATATAAATTTCAGAGACAATCGATGTGATATGATTTTGTCGAAAACTAAAAAAAAAAAAACACTAAATACATTTTGTCTCTTCTACAAAAGTGGAACACATTTTCTTTTTATTATCAACAACAACATTGTTTATATAAAGATAAAATTGATTTATATAGATAACAAATAGACATTACAACACCAACAATTTTGTCTTTTCATATTTGTAACTTTTTATAAATAACTACCTTAATAAACTATAATACTAACTAATATATAAAAATTAATATAACATAAACTCAATTATATTCTAAAATATAAATGATTGACAATAATAGTGAATTTAATGTTGAGTATGTATATATTTTGGATCCAGAGACGTTGTGAATAGAGACATTATCCATGGTTTACTAACCAAGATATCTAGTGTAACATACAATCATTTCTCCGCCTACTTTAGAGGTATACTCCGTGATGCATGTCTTAGAGTTGAATGTGTACTTAAGTTCTCTATTCTGTCTCCTTTTCTTTCTTCTTCCAGGTCCTTCATCGATATTTCAAATTGGGACTGCTTTTATAAATTCAATAATTTATATCGTTTGGAAGCTGCGTTCCCTAGCTCCATGTTACAGTTTTTGCCTGCAATCTTTCTTGAGAGATGCTCAAATCTATAAAAAAACTTATCTTGGTAAAACTCTTTTCGAGCTTATGATTCAACTAAGTAATAACATTGTTTTTTTTTTTTTTTGATTTACATGACTTGATATTTCGATAAAACCAGAACAAACTGAACGTAGCTATCTGCCTCAATGGTTGTTATCGAACTTGGAATGCGTTGAAATTGAGAAACTAAGAGCATCAGCATTGGTGATACTGGGTGAGTCTCTAAAAATAGTAATATTTTAATGATTTTTATTTAATTTTATTAATTTTAAAAATATTATATTATTAATTAAATATTGAACCAATAGTAATATGACATGTGGCAGAAAGTCTCTTGAGACAGTCTCTAAAGTCTCTTTCTACTGAGACGTTCTTAACCAAAAGTTTCTTAACTTTTATTTTTTATTTATTTTTAATTAGATGATACTCTCAAAGTATCACCATTGCACATGCTCTAATCATGATTAAGAAACATGAAAGAAACTAATTTGTATTTTCTTAAGAATTCAATAGTTCCCAACCAACTTAGTCTAAGTTTAAAAGATTATGTTATCACCAACGTAGCATTGCCACTTGATCCTATATTTAGGACAATAATACATCTAGATAAAACAGCAGTGTCTTCTATGGATTTATCTCGTCTCTCCAAATCTATATGAAAAACACACCCAAGTTATAATGCAATAATACCACATATCTCTTCATAAAAACATTTATGCTCAACTATTAACATAACGTTTTAATCATTATCCAAATGGATAATTAGCATAATGAAATTCACTATCCCAGTGGATAATTATGGTTATTTCTTATACTAACAGAAATATCTTTTTTCAAAATTTTGGTTGTGAAGTATTGGATAATTTTCAATAAGTTTAAAATATTCAAATAAAGATAACTTATAAAATTATAATTACTTTTTTGGAGAAATATATCATATTTAATTTAGGTAAATATCTTAGTACTATATGTAACTAATTTATGTGAATTTCTTAGCATTATTTGCTTAGTATAGTCCTTTGAACTATACGGATATTTGGATCTGGACTACAACGATCCAAGTAATCTAATAAATACGGCCATTTGACAAAAATCCCTAGAATTTTGACGGTGTGGGCACACCGCCGGACTTGAGATTTATTGGACTTGAGATTTATTAATACTTGTGATCGTCTCTCAGTCTAAGCAAGGAACAAAGCTGCTGTTCTCTACAACTTGTCTTCTTCAAACTGATGAGCAAACAGAGTTGGTAAATTGCACTCTCTCAACCTTCATAAAAGCAATAGTTGGTAAAAACTTAAAGAACTGGCTTGATTATTTACCTTATATTGAATTTGTATATAATTGTGTCTCACTCTACTATTAAGCTTTCATTTTTAAGATTGTCTATAGATTTAAAGCAATTACACCACTTGATCTTTCACATTTCCACAAGAAGAAAAAACTAATTCATATAGCTTAATCGAATGCAAAGTTTTGTATAGGATTCACATGACGGAATTACAGATGATAGTGCTTGCCTTTACTGAGAATGTCTTTAGAGTGACTTATTTATAATGTGGTACAAAGGTCATGGATCAAAAAGCAAAGTTATTGAGATTTCAAAGCTTTTTTCTATTTATTCATTTGTTTTGTTTGAGAAAAACAAATGTATAAGTTCGAAAATTGATATACTCTATATTTTATAGTTTTTAATAAGGTTTTTATATGCTTTTAATTAAGAATGATTGATTTTTGGTTAAATACTTTTTCTTCAATGTTTTTTGGAGTTTTAAGAGTATTTACAAAAAAAATTCTGGTGTTTTAAGCGAAAATGAGTCAGATCTGGATATTTAAGAGATTTGATAGCTTCCTAATTACAGAAGTTTTGCATCATATGGAAGATTTCCTCCTCCTAATATTGCTCAAGTTTAGACACAGGATGGCTGAAGATGTTAACTTTCATCTCTAAATTATCTGAGGCCAATCTAATGGTTAGATATGAAGATATGTCCAAAATACTGAAGACTGGTCTGCAAGGCATCGAAATAGAGCAATCAGAGAAACATGGGCGATCCACCCAGGGTATTCGACCTGATGAAGTCAATCACCCAGTTGATCACCTCCTTTGGGATTTTTCATAGAGATCTGATCAACCAGTCCATCGATCCAAACGCCGAGTGATTGACCAAAATTAGGCAATGATTGATTAACCAATCGATCCAGATGCTAAGTGATTGATCAATCAGTTGGTGTGCTGATCGACCGATTACCACATGTAATCGATCGATTACCAATTCAAGAAAATAATGAAAGTTCCATTTTTCAAATATTTTCCCCAATCCTTAATAATTTGTTCTAGACATCTTCTACACCTATAAAAGCATAACATAAGCCACAAAATTAGAAGACATAAGCTATTACGCAGCCACCAAAAATCTCTTATTACTAGTTTTGGATATATTTCTATTATTACTTTATTATTCTGAGAGAAGATTTCATCCCATTGTTCATATCAAACATTGTAATTATAAACCATAATCTCTCTTTTATTTCAATAAAAATGTTTTTTTGTTTATGTTTTGTTTAATTTCATCATGGGTGAGTAATTTCTTATTGAAAATATGAGTTCTTAAGGAGGATTCATTCATAGTTTGGTATATAGATTTTGATTTCTCGAATGGCACATTCTATAGATTAAATTAATCTTCTGTTCATTTCAGTTTTTAATACATTTTGCTAAAATGAGGATTCCTGCAACTGGACGAGCCATAAATCAAAACGTCCAAAGACAAAAACAGGTTTTTTAACAGATTAAAAACCTGAAAAGTGAATATATCAAAAGACACTTATGTTCCATCACGCCACGACGAAACTGTCCATTCGAAGCCAGATAATCACTAAACACCATCTTCACCAGCATTGAACTATGAGACGGTTTGATCCCCAAATGGCTTACATAAGAAACCTAACTTAAGACGGTTTCAGCTCTCCTCCTTCTTGAAAGGGGATGGGGGGAGTGGTTACGCATATATACTTTAATTTCTTAAAAATACAATTTTTTCAAACTTTGATTTACATGTTATTTATCGCAAATTTTTATTTATATGCAATTTATCGCAAAAATATCAAAGGCCAAACCAAAAAACGGCTCGACCAAGATGATATGTTGCGTTTTTAATGCATTTTAACAATTTTTAGTATTTATCGAGTCTCTTTGTGTTTATTGAGTCATTTCATACCTAAAGATGACATAGGATGAGATTTGGTGGCTTTGGAGGAAGCTTGATAGAGGTTAGCAAAAACTAGAAGTATTTGTGGAGCAACTGAAAGATTATGAGATTAAAAAATTTAAAGATTTGGAGATTGAGAGAGAGAGATTGGAGAGAGAAATGAGAATGATTACTATCGAGAAAATAAGAAAAATGAATTTCTTGCCTACAAAGGAAGAGAGAGATAGCTATTTATACTAATCTAGTGTAGGCTTGTTTGGATACTAGGATAGCCTAATACATGTTTGGCTACAAGGATAACATGTTATTAAACAAAAACAAGCCTAAGACACTCATTAGTCTACAAGCCTTTTACCTTAGAATCTAAGGCCATATTTCTTAATTTTTTCACTTTGTCTTCATTATTCTTCTTCATTCCAACACTCCCACTCAAGATTAAGTCATGGAAAATGTCTAACCTTGCAACCATGAAACATTACCTCATTAAAAACCTAAAGAAGGAAAACTCAATTGGGACAAAACCTTTTCTAGGAAAAAAAGAGTATAACACTCCATGATCAGGATCAGTGTTGTGGAATGGACATGAGGCCAAGCTTAGGATAGATAGATCCGCCAGTCTTCAGTGTTATAGCTTTGGTCAACACATCAGCTAGTTGATATTCACTCCTTGTGTAGCAAGGTAAGATGGTTCCATTTCCAATAGCTTATCTCAGCTTATGACAATCTACCTCAATATGGTTGGTTCTTTCAAGAAACACAGAGTTAGAAGCAATGTGTATAGCTGCTTGATTGTCACAATGGAAAGTGATAGGAGACTTCAAGCTCACGCCAAGTATGTCAAGGAGGAGTTGCTTCAGCCAAATGCATTCTGTGGTAAGTTTCCTCATAGCCCTGTATTCAGCTTCTGCACTATAACAAGATACAAACTTCTTCTTATTGGTCTTCCAAGTCACAAGATTACCTCCTATGAAGGTGCAGTAGCCGATTGTGCTTCTCCTATCTTCTCTGTCTTCTGCCCAATATGCATCACAATAACCTACTACTTCTGTGTTTCCATTACAACTCATCCATATACCTTGTTCTATAGTGCCTGTCAAGTATCTCAAGATGCGCATAATCATGTCCCAATGCCTTGCCTTTGGGTCTTGCATATGTTGAGACACCTGGTTCACATAAAAACATAAGTCAGATCTAGTGATGGTTAAGTATATGAGCTTACCAACCACTTTTCTAAACAACTTTGCATCATGGAATTTTTCATTTCCTAGCTCCCCCTCAGGTTCTATCTTGTAGCCTTCTTCTAGAAGTTTCTTAGCTGGTTTAACTTCCATCATGTCTATAGAGGTTATTAAATCCACAATATATTTTCTCTGAGATAAGAAAAGACCTTCCTTGAACCTACACACTTCAATTCCTAAGAAGTATTTAAGTTCACCTAGATCTTTAATATCAAAGACACTCTTTAAATAAGCTTTAGTAGAATCAATGCCTACTTTATCACTCTCTGATATGATTATGTCATCCACATAAATGAGTATAACCACAATACCTTCCTTACTCTGAAGTGTAAAGAGAGTGTGTTCAACTTATGACATTTTGAAGCCTCTGTCTCTTAAGGTCATATTCAGTTTATGGTACCAAGCTCTTGGGGATTCTTTTAATCAATAGATAGCCTTCCTTAACCTCAGTGTATTGCCGCCACCTACTTGATCTTCTAAACCTGGTGGTGGTTTCATGTACACTTTCTCTTCTAGCTCACCTTGTAAGAATGCATTCTTAACATTCATTTGCCATAATTCCCAATCAAGGTTAGCAGCAGAGATAAAACAACATTAACAGAGTGTAATTTAGCTACAGGAGCAAAAGTATCCCTATAATCTTCACCATAAGTCTGTGTGAATCCTCTAGTACCAACCTAGCTTTATACCTATCTATCTCCCCATTACTTTTATACTTAATGGTGAAAATCCATTTAAAACTTTTTGGTAGATTGGCTGGCTCATAGTTTTGATTCTTCTCCATAGCTTTCACCTTGAATAACTTCTCTTTACTCCTTTATCTCCATTGCTTCCGCATAGCTTCTTGGAATCTGCTCTTTATCAAGACTAAGGGTAAATGCAACATGAGACTCAGGTATATGAACTAAATTACATACTCCCTGATCATGATGAAATACTGTATTGTTGTTGTAGTAAAGTTAGGTGGAAATCTCTGCCTTGTACTTCTTCTAAATGCCACTGGTTGTTCTTCACGGGCATTAGGTTCTTCTTTTTCTAAAGTTTTCACAAGATTTGGTTGTTCCCTTGGTCTTTTGGAGGCTGAAACTAGAATGGTGTCCTCTCCTTCTGAATCATCATGAGCATGTGTAGATGATTCTCCCCCCCCCCATGATAGGATGAAGTTCAGGTGGACTGGAAGGAGCTGAAGCCGGTCCTTACCGATAAGAGGGTGAAGCCGGGTTATGCCAGGATGAAGCTGGTTCGTGCCTGGTTGAGCGCGGTTCATGCTGAGCTGGTTCTGGTTTGTGCCAAGCCAAAGCAGGAGCTGAAGGAGCTGGCACTTGATGAGGAGAAGCTGGGACAGGTGTTAGCGCTTTAGGAGGAACTATGCCAATGTTTTCTAAAATCCTCCTTAGGTTTTCAGCTTAGTCAGATCTTGTTGTTGAGATGTTCTTGAATTCTTTCCAAATTCCTTCTTCATAAAATCCTTTGGAATCTTGGAATTTGACATCTCTGGATACTAAGACTCTTCTAGTCTCTGGATTGTAGCATTTGTATCCTTTTTGTGTAAGAGAATACTCAAAGAACATGGTCTTGATGCTCTTTGGTTCCAGCTTGTTCCTAAGTTCTCCTGGTACTAAAACAAAATAAACACACCCAAAAACTCTTAAATGTTCAATATTAGGCTTAGTTTTGTTTAATACCTCAAAAGAAGACAAATCATCCAGAATTTTAGTTGGAGCATGCAGCTACTAGTGCATCTCCACAAAATCGCTTGGAGACTTTCTTGTGAAACATCATTGTTCTCACAACTTCCATCAAATGTTTGTTCTTCCTCTCAGCTACTCCATTTTTTTTTTGGAGTGTAGGAACAACTTGTTTGATGTTCAATGTCGTGAGTGGCAGTATTGCTGAAACTTAATGCTAGTGTATTCCCCTCCATTATCTGTTCTAAAGCATTTAATTTTGGCATTATATTGGTTAATAACAAATGTCTGAAAGTTAAAAAATGCATCAAACACCCTATCCTTGGAACTAAACAAAGTAACTCAAGTATACTTAGATTTTTCATCAATAAAGGTTACAAAATACTTTTGGTTTTCTCTTGAAGGATAGGGAGATTTCCAAACATCATAATGCACCAAATCAAAAGAATTATCGTAAGAATGAGTTGATTTCTCAAAAACTATTTTACAATGTTTCCCAAGAATGCATGATTCACACAACTCATTTAGCAATTTAATTCTAGGGATTATCAACTCTAAAGCTCTAGGATGAGGATGACCTATTCTAGCATGCCAAAGATCATATGTGACATTGATATCTACACTATTAGCACACGGTTCATGTGAGGAATGCATTGACAAGTCTTCAAGCACATATAAGTCATTCTTTGTTTTTATTGTCTAAATTTCCTACTTGTTTCAATATCCTGAAAGTAAAAATCATTAGGACCAAAGATAGCTTGACAATTAAGATCAGTTGTAGCTCTTTTAACAGATAACAAGTTATATGTGAAGGATGGCATGTACAAAGCTTTAGATTCTTTATCAAACAATTTAAGCTTCTCAATTCCTTTAATTGACGCATTAATTCCATTAGCTGTTACTACACTACCTAAGGCAGGTTCTAAGTTTTCTATTAAACCTAGATCACTTATCATATGATAAGAGGTTCCAAAATCAATAATCAAAGGTTTAGAAGCAATAGAAGTTTGAAAAAAAGCATTAAGAGATTTACCCAACACATTACCATTGCTAAAGGCTTTGAAGAGGGTTTCCAAGTCTGATTTCTTAATAAACTCATAGGAAGGGGTTAGAGGAGAAGCGGTTGTTTGAACCAGGTGGGATGAGCTGGTGGTGTTTGCTGGTGAAGGTTTAGACTTATCTATGAATCAGCTTGGCTTCAACTCTTGATGAAGCACCCAACAATTCTTCTTGGTGTGACCGGTTCTCTTGCAGTGATCACACACAGCTTTCTTCTTCTTGGATTCAGCTGGAGCAAGTTTGAAGAAGCTCTTGTGGTCCACCATGTCTTCCTTGTTTCCAAATAGCTGGTGAGATCCTTGCTCCTTCTGAATCTTAGCGCAGATATCTTCTAAGCTTGGAAGCTTGTCCTCTCTAAAAATGTGCTTAATCAAGCCAGTGTAGTTAGTGTTTAAAGTCAAGAGCAACCCAAACACATTATCTTGTTGTCTCCTTTCATGAAAAGTGATAGGATCAATAGTGACAGGTATAAGAATCTCTAGTTCTGCCCATAATGCTCTGAAGGATCCATAATGCTTTGTGAAATCAACATTCTCCTGTCCAAGATCATTCAAAGCTTTCTTTACCTCAAAAATTCACATGAGGTTAGTAGTGTTTCCATACACTGTCTTTAAAGTCTCCCAAAGATCTTTAGCATTTTCACAATATAAATAAGCATCTAAGAGAGATCCAGCAAGATATTTTTGTAGAATATAAAGTATCATCTGTTCTTCCTGAAACCAATTGATATGTTCATCTGAACCAGTTCCTTCAATGGCATGGATGGCCGGTTCAATGACATGGCTCCAAAAGCCTTTGCTACACAATGTAGTCCTCATGGTCCTTGACCAGAGAAGGTAATTTTCACCCTGAAGCATAACAGAGACCTTAAGATGCGCTTGGAACTCCATCAGTCATGTCCTATAACCTGAAAGAACAAAGACTCCAAGCCAACAACACACGCGCTATACACTTATAAAGGAGGGCGCGTCTAACAGCTTTCAACCTCGTGCAACCGTTTTCCAACCACAAACAACTTGCTTCAACAGTCCTAAAATATTCAATAACATATGATTCAACAATTTAAATTGGTTACAAAACCAAACCAACCTCAGATATCTTCAAATCTAACTTTCCCGCCTTTTTTCAAAAACAAAACAGAATTTTTCTAACTTTCAAGAAAACATTTTTTGAAGTCTAAGACTCTTTTGATTGAGATGAAATTTTTTGATACCCTCTAAAATATCCTAAAATAACTTCTTATCTTCCAAGATTCAAAAAATATAGAGAAAATTTAGCATTTTGAACACCAATACCCCAAAGAGATCGAATCTGGACACGTTGAGGAAGATTGATCAAAAAAGCTTTGTAACTTGAAAAAGGGAAGAGAATAACTCCTTAATCATCAAATAGAATCATTACACTTGAGGTTTGGATATGGAATCACGTGATTGTATTAAAATGAAGAAGAGAAGTAGTTTAAGACAAAGAAGAGAGTATAAAGTGTTAGAAAGAAGAAGTGAGTAAATACTCTAAAACAAAGGGAAAGTATGAAAGAGCTTCTAAACCTATAGCCAAACAAGGACATTAGGCACCTAATAGAGAGTGTTTGGGCACAAGGATTGTAAATTCACTATATAAACACTTGTACTCCTCATTTGTAAGCAAGAGAAAAATTCTCTCATTCTAAATAAAATATTCTTTCTCTCATTCTCTTGTATCTAAAACTCTCTCTCTATTCTCTTGATCAATGGTGAATCTAAATATATCATTCTTTGATGGTATCAGAGCCAGGTTGCATCAAATCTGGGTAAATTTCATCATTCCTTCATTGATTCAAGAAGAAATCATCTTCTTTTTCATCTTCTTCTTGTTCAATTTCAAACGTCATCTTGTAACTCAAATTACGGCCAAACCACGACTCTTTTTTACAATCTGCTTTCTCTTGATTGTACATCGGCGAGTTTGGAAGCCACGCTACTTTGAATTACATCATTTGACCCAGGGAATAAAAAGTTACGAATTTTCTTGCAAATGATCTTCGTGAGTGCCTCCGCCGCGAACCTCCGTGTTTCCCAGGTCATCCCGACGTCGATTCTTCAACAAATTGCGTTTTTTTAAATCCTAAACTCAAGCCTTTTGAGCTTAGTTTCTGTTTAAAGAAAGCAGAACTCAATTCCATTTAGTTTGAAAGAATTTCTTGAAGTTTTCCTCAGAGACATCAAAAATCAACTCTCACAAGGATCTGGTGATAAAATTCTAATTCTTTCTTAGTTTTCTTTAATTCTTTGAATCTATAAAGTTAAATTAGTATCTTGTGAGTGTCTCTATGAATTTTGACTTCAATCTGATAGGTTTAAGAATTCAATATTGATTTTCTTAAAAAAAATTAAATGAAGGAATCTTGAATGTTTAGGATTAGACCATTAATAAATTCGAAATTTAGGCTTGATTAATCTTGTTGAATTGGATAAGGACTGTTAGAAATAGATCTTGTTGATTGGAGTTTGTTAAATTTTGTGCAGGTGTTAGTTGAAGATAGTTGAAGGGAGTTAGGTTGCTGACTTGGTTGGCAAGCAACAATTGAAACTACTTAATACATGTCATCTGCTCAACGTGTTCGTACCTATGCTGATGAGAGCAAGCAAATGGATTTCGCTAAGGTAGAAAAAAAATGTGTTCATACTACTGGTGGTGGCAGTACAGGAACTGTTAGGATCTTGCGTATACGTGAAGATGATAGAAATTAAAAAGATGATTCAGGAGGAGAATAGATGCAAGCTTTAAATCTCTACTTCATTGCTAGAAGAATTTAAAGCGTTGGCTGAATATGTGAACAAGGAAGGAGAACAAAGATGGTTACAGGCGGTGGTTTCGTTTTGTTTTCTTCGAGCTTCACCTTTATAAGTATTGCACACTTTCATTATGTCGAGAGCCCGCACAAAGTAATGGCAACGATTGGTACCCGAGAGAAGGAAAATTTTCACTTCTCCCTCCGGCGCGAAAGAGTTCTCGCGGGAGTAATTTCAGAGGAGAGTCCTGATCAAACTCTTCAAAGTGCTTGGGTGGTTTTCTCATGCTGTAAACCATCGTCCTTAACGACAATATGAATACATTCTCACTATAAACTTTGAAGTGAGCCTCGCCTGATAGAGCCCCCGGCGAGGAGAAAGATTGATCGAAGATGGAAATGGAAGTAGCAACACCGGTTCCGGCACGAGAAAAGCTCCAGGTGAAACACCGAGAACTCCCTGAAGAAGGGCTAAACACTTCTCTTCGGTTGGAGAAGCTTGCATATGAGGTAACGTATCACAGAATGTTAGAAAAGCAACTGTTGCGAAGAAGGAGAAATATTCGAGCTCTGGGTAAGGAAGAGCGTAAAAGGCAGCAATTAGCTATATCAGACATGATTAAGAATGCAGATGTCATTTTCACAACTCTGACTGGTGCACTATCACGAAAGCTCGTTAATACGACTTTTGATTTGGTGATCATTGATGAAGGAGCACAGGATCTTGAAGTAGCATTCTGGATTGCTCTGCTAAAGGGTTCGAGATGTATACTTGCAGGAGACTATCTCCAGCTCCCGCCGACGATCCAAACCACTGAAACTGAAAGGAAAGGACTAGGGGTAACACGCTTTGAATGGCTTGTGGATCTTTATGGAGATGAGTTCAAGTCTATGCTTACTGTTCAATATTGTATGTATGAGCTTATTATGAACTGGTCATCTGAAGAACTTTACGATGGAAAGATAAGAGCTCATTCAAGTGTTGCCTCACATGCGTTTTTTTTTTACTTGGAGAATGTAACAAAATCTTCTGCAACAGAGGCGACTCTGCTATTGGTAAATTCCGTTGGGTGTGATGTGGAAGAGAAGAAGGAAGAGGAAGTTGCTGCTTTACGATTCCTTCTATCACAGAAGTTGCTGCTCCGGAAGTTTTCTGATGTGCAATCACAGATTCAGAAGATATGTGAAGAGATTGCTGGAGGTTTGAACAATGAGCCTCATGTGGTCGACGAGTCTGACTTGTACCTGAAGAGATAAGATGACTACAAGAACAAATTCCAAAAGCTCCAGAAAGAGAGGAGTGATAGGTTGAACAAGCTGCTCGAGTTTGTGAGCACAGTGCATGATCTATGTGCCGTCCTTGGCTTATAATTTTTAAGCACTGTCACTGTAGTTCATCACCACGTTTTCATTAGTCTGGTCTATTGGAGATCAATGGAAAATTGAGATCAAGAAAAGCTTATAAGCTTTCGTTTGTGAGACAGGAGGATATGTTCTTCTCGCAGTTCACTTTGTGCAGATTCATGTGTTGGCGATGCAAAAGTTTGTGGGATCAGCGGTGGAGAGAAGAAGCGCCTGTCGCTTGCATGTGAATTAATCACTAGTCCGTCTGTAATATTTGCTGATGAACCCACAACCGGGCTTGACGCTTTCCAGACTGAGCAAGAAATCATCACATCACTTAGGACTAAGGCCGAGAAAGTTGCAAAGGAGACATTACTGGACCATCAAAGACACTTTGAAAGTAACATAATGAAAGGGAGTGCCTAGATCAGAACCAGTTCCTAAACTCAAATGCAAAGACCTAGTATCAAAGTCTTATGCATTCAGGCTATTTCTAAACTCTTATCCAACTATTTTGTTGAATTCATTGATGGTTATGTGAGTTAGAACTCTAGGAAATCTGGTTTCTAGGTGGTTAGTAAATCATGAATTTTATTGAATTTTGTTCATGTATTTAGAAATTGGTAGAATGGAACATTTTGAACCTAGTTTAGCTAGATGAATCATTTGTTCATGAATTGCATTGATCCTAAGGGAAGAGAACTTTGTCTTTTACTTAGAACAATAAGTTTAAGAAGGCATGTTGAATCCAAAAGTCCTTAGGCACTGTTTAAAATTAAGTTTGGTTACTCTTAATCAATCTCTTTCACTCACTATCTTTTGTTTAGAATCTGCCTATTCTCAACAGGTTCAAAAGCTTAAGATGAGAGTTGATGTTCTGCTCCATTGTCTAACAAAGGCAAAAGAGAGCAAGTGAAAAAGGCACAACACATGGAGAAGAAGTTAGAACCAATTGCCACCAAGAACAGCCACCACAAGGAGTGGAGAGGAAAGACTGGTGGAATGTGATGAATCAGCTCTCCCATGGAGTAAGGTGACCTTTGGTGTGTGCTTGAAGAGAAAATCAACAAAGCACACATGCTGCAAGTTCAGATCATAATCAATCACAAAGGAGGAAACTCACAAAGACTTATCAAAGTCTTTGCAAAGGCTATCTCTAAACTTTCTACTTATTCCTTGATTGATTAAAATTTCTCATCTAGAAATGTTCATAAGATGAAAGAGAACCTAGGAAGACTATGCATTGCATTTAGAACCTATATGGATCCAAAATTCACCTTGACATTCATCATAATTCTCTATAATTCTTCATCACTTATACTTTTAATCTATAAGTCTCTTATTCTTCATATTCTTCAATACTTTAAATCTCTTAATTCTCAAAATATCCCACAGATACTTACAATCTTCTTCTTTATGTTTAAAGGATTAAGAAGACCAATTTAAGACATTCATTCTGTGTATTCTCATTCTTCCAAACTTGACTCTTATCCTTAATGTCAAGCTTGTGGGGGGGGGAAAAAGAAAATGAGCATTCAATGGACAAAGAAAATTCGCATGATGCTGGCACATGTTGGCGGCTTCAAGTGTGGGCTGTGTGCTCCAAATCTTCTGTCATCAACTGAGGATAGAACCAATGGCCATCAAACTACCAAATCTCATGGAGGAGTAAGCTGGTGGAAAGTGATGAATCACCTCAGGACAAAATTCTCTCATGAAATGTTCTATCTAGGATAAGTTCTTTAACTCTATGTTTTTAGGTTGAGAATTTGGCTAGATATTATACTTAATACCAGACATGATATTACTCAAGTTCTGGAATACGAATCTTTATTTTTGAGTTGCTATGATGTTTTAGATCAGGAAGTGATGAAAACAGTCATAAGCATGGCTTACCCTACATCAATTAGTGAAAACATGGTGAAAAGTGTATTATGAGATAAGTGTGCTCACTCTACTAAAGCTTAACTCTACAATCTTATTCTCTTGAGTTAGACTTATTGAAAGAAGAAAGTGAAGCAAAATGAAGCTAGCCAAAGTGGATCCTAATCATATAAGGGAAGAGAACCATGTGATCATGATGAATCCAGAAGAGAACCATATGATCATGATGAATCCAAATACCTTAATATGGAGTCCTTAAAGAACAAGACTGGTCTAGATCATATCATCCAAACCGCCATTCACTCTTATAAAAAGGGAAGTTAAAATCATTCTTATATTATAATGCATTGGTTTATCTTGTGAGAATTGATACATGCATGTATATGTGTATGTGAAACAGGTTTAGATTGAAGACTTTAAGGAAAACTGGATCAAAATCACCTCTTAAAGACAAGGAGTCAAAAGAAAGGGGGAGAAATGGACCAGACTTAGAAGAAGCTTCAAATCAGCCACTCACATGCAATTTCAACAATGGCCAATCCCTAGCTAAGAAGACTTTACTCTTTTTCCCTTAGTATTGGTTTTGTCCCAAAGGGTTTTCCATACTAAGGTTTTTAATGAGGAAGTTCTTTAAGGTTACAAGCTTGTTTTCTACAAACATTAATCAAGCTTGAAAGGGAGTTAAGAGGAAGAAGGAGGAAATCTCTTCATCTTTGCAAGTTCAACCATTCACCCATGCTTAAACTTGAGGGGGAGTGTTGAAATGAAGAAGAGAAGAAGTAGTTTAAGACAAAGAAGAGAGTATAAAGTGTTAGAAAGAAGAAGTGAGTAAATACTCTAAACCAAAGGGAGAGTTTGAAGGAGCTTCTACACCTATAGCCAAACAAGGACATTAGGCACCTAATAGAGAGTGTTTGGGCACAAGGATTTTAAATTCACTATATAAACACTTGTACTCTTCATTTGTAATCAAGAGAAAAATTCTCTCATTCTAAATAAAATATCCTTTCTCTCATTCTCTTGTATCTAAAACTCTCTCTCTATTCTCTTGATCAATGGTGAATCTAAATCTATGATTCTTTCAATTTGATAAAAAATTGGATGAGATATGGCCTTTGGAAATTGTGAGACTCGCAGCGGAGGCGATCGTGATACCACTGGAGGAGAATGCTTGTAACTCTTGACTCAGGCCACCAAATTGGATGAAACTACCGAGGAAATGCTCAGAATTTGCCTGAGAACAACCCTTGATGAAGAATATGGCATAAATCTCGAGTTCTTTCCGGAAAACTCAAAGAACTCACGATGATCCCGCGGCTGCACTCGTTTTGGAGACGCGAAGAAAATGTGAACAAAGAGAAGAGATTTTGCGGAAATTTTATGTCAAATTGATGTAACACGTCTCTGATACCATGAAAGATTATGAGATTAAGAGATTCAGAGATTTGGAGATTGAGAGAGAGAGATTAGAGAGAGAAATGAGAATGATTATTATTTGAGAAAATTAGAAAAATGAATTTCTTGCTTACAATGGAAGAGAATGATAGCTATTTATAATAATTTTTTCTAGGCTTTTTGGATATTAGGATAGCCTAATACATGTTTGGCTACAAAGATAACATATTATTAAACACAAACAAGCCTAAGACACTCTTTAGTCTACACGTCTTTAACCTTAGAATCTAAAGCCATATTTCTTCACTTTTTCTTCATCATTCTTCTTCATTCCAACAGCAACTGCTTAAGAAGGTAGAAACAGAGACAAAACGAGAGCACTTGCTCCTGTTTGACAAGAAGAAAAGAAAAATTCCGAGTTTACCTAATTTTTTATTGGAGTATTCCCAAAAGTTGCCCAGCTGCTGCAAACATGTTATTATTCACTTTTTCTTTTGAGTTTTTCACTTGAAAACATACTTAGGTGATATTTATATACAGTTTTTGAGAGCTTTGCACTTGTAATATTTGAGGGAGACGAAATCTCTACAATACTCTAAGAAGAATTCTGAACCTTTTTGAGTTTATCAATTTGTTCATGAACTTCTTATCATCTCTTGTTGTGTTTTGCTTCTCCATGTTTGAGTAGTTCATCAATTAGGTTTAGGGATTTCAAAGGAATTCAATTATTCAATGAAATGAACATAGATACAGCTTCATCAACTGAATGTCTTCACCTATTGTTGATCTTAATGCCTAGACTGAATTTGTCACTTAGTCTATGATTCTAGGTTTACTCTATTCATCAAAAGTGTAATAGGTTGTTTGAGTTAACCTAGGTGAGCAATTTGTCTTTAGCCAACGATGGTTGCTGCTAAGACAAATCATGAACATATCAAACCCATTCGCTAATAGTTGTCTAGAATTCTAGGTTCAAACGACATTTTATAATTCTATGCTGTTAGAAAAAGTTACCGATGCCACAACAGTGTAACGATATTATCTTTATATTTGAGTTTTAGACTTGTGTTAAACTATATCATGAATAACTGTTCTGTTTTTGATGACTTGATCTCTACAAAATTACCCTAGACCTAGCACTTTTGTTTCATTACTTTACATCGATTTGTTTCATTCTTGTTGTTACTTTCACCAACACAAAAACCATAATTTGGCTTAACTTTGTTTCATACTCATAGAAACTCTGAGTAATAAGTGGTGTTCTAGAATTTGAATTTTCTATACTACTGTGTATTTATTGTGCACTTATAGTAGAAAATAGACATTAATTTTATTGTGGCAATTTTTTGGCGCCGTTGCAATGAGGAATTTTGTTATGTTTAATTCTTTGTTTAAAATAGAGACCAAACACTAACTTGTTTTTCCTTTCTTTTCTTGCGTATGTTTCAAATTTATGAGAACAAGGAGTCAAGGCTATGAAAATCTTGTAACTTTCAGCAACCAAGAGCTTGCAATGAAGGAAAGACCTAGCAGAAAGAAAAACTCGCATCCAGCCACTATGGGCGAAAACGAAAGACATGCTGACTCTGAGTTGACTACGGTGTTTCAGAGGTTTTAACAACAAGTGGAGCAACTGCAGCAAAATCAACAACAACAGCAGCGTTTCATTGGAGATGTGGATAATCCACATGCCTTTTACACAAACAGATCTGTTATTTTACCACCAGCTACTCGGAGGCCCGATTTGGAGATCAAACCTCAGATGATTACACTGACAAAGAAGAATCTATTTCATTTACTTCCTACTAAAATTCCAATGGACAAGATTGAGAATTTTTAGGAGATTTACAGCACCACCAGCTCAAATGGAGTGCCACATGATTTCCTCTAGTGCAAGCTATTCCCATTATCTCTTTCACACAAAACCTCATGATGGCTACAGTCGTTACCTAGTTGATCTTTAACGATATGGGTTGCATGTATATCAGCATTTTTGGATCATTTCTACACAAAGCCTAAGACTGTATCTCTGAGGAATAAGATTCTTTCGTTCAACACTCGAGAGAAGCCTTATGTGAGGTGTGGGAAAAATTCAAAGAATACCCCAGAGAGTGTACACACCATGGATTTATGGATGAATAAATTCTGGGTATCTTCTATGATGGTGTTGATTGGGATTAGCGGAATACAGGTAAACCTTTATAAATGAATATTTTTGGGAACAGAAAAAAATATTCGTTTAGCGAAAATTATTTATTTACCGATAAATGAATTTTTATTCATTTAGATAGTATTTTTGCACATTTAGAAGCTTGAAGAAAAATACAAATTAGAAAAATGAAGTTTTCTATAACTAGAAAATGAATTTTCTAAAACTATAAAAAGGAAATTTTCTAAATTTGATTTAAAATTAGGAGACAAGTCTTTTATTTCTTAAGATTTGGTGTAACATATGAACACAAGTTTTGGTGATGAATTGTATCACCTAAGAAAGTTTTGAGAATGATGTCGTTATAGAATTGCCTATTGATGATGAAATTATTGAGTTTGTACTGAATGAAAATGATTCAAACCAGATAATAATAGAGTCATACTAAATGTGTCAAAAAAAATAAGCATATCAAGCAATAATCACCTTACAGAACTATTTTTTACAACAAGAGCAAAATACTCATAAAATTTTGTTTGCGCTAGAAAAATTAAGAATGAGATAAATATTGATGGAAAAAAAACGAAAAAACTATAGAATCTTTTTTGATAAAAGAATAACTTATTGTACGAACATTATTAATTAAAAAATATCTTTTTAAATATATATATATATATATATATATATATATCTAATAAAAATGTGATGATTATTTATTTATATTTACATAGGGTCTTATGCAACAGATGCTGCTCAATCAACAGAAATTGACCAATGAGATCAATGTCAAAGTGGATAACATGTACAATGATCTACAGAAAGTATGAAGATATTTGCACCCATGTGAAGAAGCTTGATACAGAAGTTGTACAAACAACTGAAGCGATAAAGAGATCACCATGAACTCTTCCTGGACAAGCAGATGCAAATCCTAGAACTGAATTTGCAAATACAGTGGAGCTGAGGAGTGGAAAAGTGCTGCATTTTGCAGCAAAAATTGTGAAAATCCAGAAGTGAATATCGAGCATGCAGGGAAGCACCTGCTCCCAAAAGCTTGCATGCTCCAGGAGAAGAAGAGAATTCAAAGCACCATGTGAAAAATTCCGGAGCAAACCTGCAGAAAATATTCCTTCTCGTGTATATATTCCTAGGGTACCTTACCTAGTTCCTCCAAGGAAGTCTCAAAAAAAATATAGAGGAAGCAAAATGTAAGGAGATGTGGCAAAATTTAACTATCAAACTTCCATTGGTTGATGCAGTGCAAATTATTCTAGCTGTTAGAAAGTATCTGAAAGGACTCATTGTTGAGAAGGTTGCAACTGAAAAGAATGTCATGTTGATTTCGAAGAATTGCAGCGCTTTTCTGAAAAATAAGATGCCCAAGAAGATGGGTTATCATGGAAATTTTGTTATATCTGTTCAAAAAATGGTACAAGGACTTTTGCTTGTCCACTTTGTGATCTGGGATATAGTGTGAATCTAATGCCATATTCAATAGCAAAGCATTCAAGATTGACGAAATTCAAGTAAACCAAAATATATTTGGTGTTTGCGGATCGATCAGTTAAACTACTAGTTGGCATACTGGAAGATTTACATGTGCAGGTTAAAAATCTACATGAAAAGAAAAGAAAGAAAGAAATCTTCAGAAATATATTCTCCGATATACCAAGTCATCACTATATAAAAAGAAACATAATTTGAATTGAAGACACTATTTCTTAAATGGAGAAATCGCAAGATTAAACACATATCATTTTTTCTAAAATTCTTATTTACAATATCTATTTGAACAACTCAGAATCTTGTACAAAAAAAACTCATCTAAACAAGAAAAAAATATGATATTCAGATTTTTGTTGTCTTTGTGTTTTTCTTAATTAGTTTTTGAAATCTTAAATCTACTTTCTAAATTTTGTTATGCGAGTTTGGACTTTTATAAAATTTTCATTATATAAATATATTTAAATTATCATGATTTTATTAATAGTTTCTGAAGAATATAACTGATACTTAAATGAATATGATGGCTTCTGATAATCATTGTTTATCCATATGACCATTGCCTTGTAAATGAAGCAAAAATAGAAAATTCTAGGCTTATATAGCTAAATAGATACAAACCAAAAATTATTTTCAAAATTGAAAAAAGTTAGGTGAGATTTAAGAGGATTTGTCCTCAGCGCCTATCTAAAACACGTCAGTCAAATAGGCTTTTAAAATCTATTTGTCATCTCATCTGTTTAATGGTCGGATTAGTAACAAATTAACAAGTATGTACTATGTGTCTACTTGCGGTTTTTTGGCTGTAAGCGTCCCACGTGGTATTAGTTCCCCTTAGGATTAGAAAACTTTAAAATATTTTTGCAATAAAAAAATGTAGAACTATTTTTCTTAGAAAATGAAAAAAGAGAATCTCTTGATACTCAAAAATAGATCAAACAAAACACTTTTTAGATATCTTCTAGATCGATTTATAATTTACAGGAACCAATTAAAAGAATATATATTTCTTCTACGGCTAAAAATCCAAAAAGTAAAAAAGTTTACATTTTTATAGAAATAAAATATTTTGAAAATATATAGCTAACTAAACGGACGAGACCATATTCACATAGATTATAATTGATAAAAAAAAAATCTGCACTTTTACGTTAAACAAAGTTTTACATTCATTGAATAAAGATTTTCGTTAAATATTATTCATTGAAGTTCGAAATTATTTCCTTCCAATTTTTACGTTGTATCCTTCCAAGATGTAGAAAAACGGTGACAAGCTGCAAATTGCTCATTTTATTTGACTAGTTGCCACCCACCTGACGTTGACAATCAGTTTAGATTAGTAAGTTGTAAAATGACGGAATAAGGTTTTTTTTCATCATCTAGTTTATTATTAATATTGACATGGATAATTATGTAGTTAAAAAAGAAGGAAACCTAAGTTGACAGAAGAAGTTATGACAATTCTGCTACAGTTAACACATGCTACATGATACGTTTACGTATTTCTATGTGCATTATTGTACAAATAACTATTTAACATAAAAATATAGTAATTTACATATTTATTAATTAGATATATTATTTGAATTTGTTATTTATTTATCATGTCTTTTTGAAAGTAGTTAAAAAATAATCAAATAAACTAACTTATTAAAATATAACATATAAGAAATGTAAAAGTTGAAATTTGTTCAAAAAAAATTTGGAAAAAAAATTATGAGCATTAGTTATATGGATTAATACAAATTTTATTTGAAAAAAATATATAGTAATAAAAATATTAGAAAAAATTAACCAATAAAAATTAAAATTTTATTTTGATAAATTTTTGTATTCAAAATTTATAAATTTGTTTAAACATGTAATGTATTACAAGTCTTATTTAAATAAATTTTTAATATTCATTTAAATTTTTTACTTATTTCAATCTTTTTTAAAAAATATATAAATGAATTCTGCATTAAAAAAATATTATGTAACAACCGCATTTATTATGTTTTTCACATGTACCACAATTAACTGTACCATATTTGTAATCCATTTTGTGCACAATTAAATATACAGTTATTAGTCCTGGGCACGGGTACCCGCTACCCGGCCCGTATCCGCGACCCGGCCCGTACCCGGCCCGTTTTAACGGGTACTTGATATTAACGGGGCAAGTAACAAGCCATATAAGTGTATTACCCGCAGCTTCGGGTCAAGTATCAAGTAACCCACAAAAACTCGTTACACGGCCCGTTAGTACCCGTTACCCGCTAATAAGGCATTGTGTTTGTGTGGTTAGGGCCTTTAGAGTTTAGGCCCAATAGAAAAATATACATGTTGCCCAATTTCTTCGAATAGGCCCAATCCCATTCCGCGACGAATACCCTAGAGCCGCCTCGCGAATTCACTTTGTCGTTTCATCTTTTTTTTTTCATCTCTCTCTCTCTCTCTCTTTCTCTCGGACGATTTTTCGCCGATTCGTTCGATCCCCATCTTTCTAAGTTTGCATGTTAAATCTCTCTATTTCCTCTCATCTTTTCGCGTTCTAGACTCTGGACTATCGCATATCGGTATCGCCGAAGAGATTTTTCCAAAATCGTAAGTTATCAAAACCCTAGATCTTATTTTCAAATTTTTTTTGGGGGTTTTCAAGTTTTTAGGCTTAGGAGTGTTTTATATGATTGAATATATAGTATTTCGTGTTCGATTGTTGTTGCATGTTCGATTTTTGGCAATTTTTTTTTAAACCCTAATTTTGATTTTTGAATTTTTGATTTGGGGCTTTTAATTGTATATGAATATTTGATAGATTTGGTGGTCAATTAATAATTTGATTGTTTGAATTCGGCCAATTTTTGTTTTTTTGAAACCCTAATTTTGATTTATGAATTTTTGATTTGGGGGTTTTGATTAAATATGAATATTTGATAGATTTGGTGTTAGATTATTATTTTGATTGGTTTAATTTGTTAAAACCTAGCCATTCGAATTCGATTAGTGTTCGAGTAACTTTGTAAGTTTGTATAGGATCGTTTATCTTACGGTAATGCTAATGCTTTCATATACTAAGTTACTAACAATTGTTTTGTTGTGTTACATTACAATACATATGCAGATGGACGATGAACCACAGACCACCGAGAGACCATCACAGTCAAATTGTGATGGTCAATCTCAATCTCAGGATCCAACCATAGAATCTGTTGAGTCTAAGGTAAATTATCGACAACGATCCTCTGCGTGGGAACATTTTAAGAGAACTGAGGATAATAACAGAGCTAAGTGTAATCATTGTGGTTCGTTAGTTTTGATTAGGACACAAACTGGAGTGAACACTAGTACCATGCTGAAACATATCAGTAGGTGTAAAAAACTGCATCCTGAACATGAAGAAGATGTTGTTGCTGGTAAAAGATTTAAGCAAGCTAGTTTACTGAATCAGCATTCAAAATCTGATAATGTTGCATCATATTTGAAGTTTGATAAAGATGAATGCCGAAAATCTCTAGTTAGGTTCATAATTAAAGATGAGTTGCCGTTTAGGATTGTTGAGAAGGAAGGGTTTAGAGAATTTATGTACACGGTTCAGCCACGATTTGAAATCCCTTCACGCAGGACAATCACTAGAGATTGTTTTAGTTTATTTCTAGAGGAAAAGAAAAAGCTTAAAATGTTCTTTGAGAAACACAAAGGGAGTGTTTCTCTTACAACAGATACTTGGACATCTGTTCAGAACATTAACTATATGTGTCTAACAGCCCATTACATAGATGAAAACTGGAATCTACAAAAAAAAATTATCAATTTTTGTCAGATTCTTAGCCATAAAGGTGAGGTGATTGGGAAAATGATTGAGAGGTGTTTGGTCGCTTGGGGAATTAGCAGAATTTTTACGATAACTGTAGACAATGCAAGTTCAAATGATGTTGGAATTCGGTTCTTAAGAAGAAGACTTCAATCATGGGGAACTAGTGTAGTCAATGGGGAATTTCTTCATATGAGATGTGGTGCACACATCTTGAATTTAGTTGTAAAAGATGGGTTGGCAGAAAACAAAGCTTCTATTAGCCGCATTCGTAGTGCTGTTAGGTATGTTAGGTCATCTCCAGCTAGGTTAAATAAGCTAAAAGAGTGTCTTAGTCATCTAAAGCTAGGAGACACAGTCGGTTTATGTCTAGATGTTGAGACTAGATGGAATTCCACTTACTTGATGTTAGAATCTGCTTTGAAACAGAGAAAAGCTTTTCAAATGCTTGAGTTAGAGGATGAGAATTACTTGGTAGAGCTTGGCAGAATATATGGCTTACCGACTGAATCAGATTGGGAGTATGCGAAAACTTATTTACCCATTTTGAAGTTTTTCTATGATGCTACTCTTAAAGTTTCATCGACTAAACATGTCACTGGGAATTCGTATTTGAAAGAGGTTTTTGGAGTAGGTCTTATGATTAGGAAGATGAGTTTGAATAGGACTGATCCAAATCAGAAGGAGATGGCTGTTAAGATGAAAGCTAAGTTTGATAAGTATTGGGGAGATGTGGATTCTATGAACTTAGTTATCTTTATAGCTTGCGCTATGGATCCTCGTTATAAGCTGAAGTATGTGAGCTGGTTAATCCGTGAGAGTTATGGTTCAGGACCCGATAGCATAGCTGAAAGGTTAATTGTCAAAGTAACTTCGGCTCTAGATAGGATGTTTGACTACTATAACGACAATTTTGGTAGTTCAAACGAACGCTCTCCTACTCCAATGACTACTCAAGGTTGTAGAGCAGATGTTGAAATTTATGACTTGGATTCATTGATTGAACAACATGAAACAAGCGAAGAACACTCGGTGTATCAATCAGAGTTAGAGAGTTACTTGGCTGACAGTTGTGTTTCTAGACTAGACCCTAGCTTTGATGTTTTGTCATGGTGGAAGAGGATGGAATCAAAGTATAGGATTCTTTCTTTAATTGCTAGAGATTTGCTCGGTATACCTGTGTCTTTTGTTGCTTCAGAGTCTGCTTTCTCCACGGGTGGACGGGTTATTGATCCATACCGTAGCTCGCTAACTCCAAGAACAGTTGAGGCATTAATTTGTACTCAAGATTGGATTAGAAGTGACTATGAACAAGTGTCTTTGGAGGATCAATTCCGCCAGTTGGAGATTTTAGAAGACGGTAAGTTTTGGTTTTTGTCTTTGTGATTTTACTTCTTAATAGTTAACTAGTAACAATTCGACTTGGCTTCAATTGTTTTGCTAGAGCTTGCCACTTCAAATGAGTATGGAGCTTTGGGGAAAGGAGTCAGCTTAAGTTTGGAGGAAGAAGAATGAAAGGTATGCATTCTAACTTTAGTTATTAGTTGATTGTTTGAGACAATGATTGATTGTTTGATTTGTACATGTGTAGGTTTCTCTCTTCACGGTTGATGTCTGATCGTTGTTACTTGTTACATGTTAAGTTGTTACATTTACATGAGAATGTGTAAGTTGTAGTCTTGCAGTCTTGTAAGTTGTAAGTTGTAAGGACGACTAAACAGGTATGTGTGACTGTGTGTTACATTTGTAAGATTAGAGTAGAGACTTGATAGTTGCAAGACAAGTTGTAATGTACTAATGTTGTATGTTTCAGTTTCCCGCATGTATGATTTGGTTTTCAATTTGATAAAAAACAGGTTAACATGTACATGTGTATTTACGGGTACTTGAAGCGGGTACTTGCCATTTCAAGTACCCGTATCAACGGGTACCTGAAAATACGGGTACCAGTTACGGACCAAGTAACCCGCGGGTAACGGATTTTTAGACGGGTACTTGAAATTCCGGGTACTCGTATTATCAGGTATCAAGTACAAGTCAAAAAACATATACCCGTTATAAAACGGGTCGGGTATCAAGTAGCAGTTTAAGGCCGGGTACCCGACCCGTGCCCAGGCCTAGTTCTCGTCATACTTGCTCTTCTTGCTAATTTGTCCGATTTTGTATTCGTTACTCGGGGATTGAAAATAACATTCACATCTTCTAAAATAATGATTTTTTAGATAATTAAAAGAAAATAATATTTAAGAGAAAAAATAAGAATAAAATTTAAAAAAACTAAATAATTATTGAACAAAGTAAAAAGAATAGTGTTTAAATTTGCATATTCAAAATTGAAGAGCAACGGATAAAACCAAATTTAGTTTAAACACATGAATTAAAGAATAGGCGAAACATAAAGAGAAAAAAAAATTCTCTAATGAACCAATACAATTAGTCTTGGGCGTTTGGTTTTCACCAAAAAACCCGAACTGGACAAACCAAGATTTTTGGTTCACAGATCCGATTTTGAGAGACTGATTGAACCGATCGGAAGAAAATATATGTTCGTTCAGATCTCAGGTTTAATCGGATCGGTATTCGGATCCGATTGATCTTTTGGTTTGAACTTAAAACCACGATTAATCCCGAAGTATATAAGGGATTTCCGATTAAGGTGACAATAGTTTGTGGTCGAGAGTTGAGAGACGAGATTCGAGTCACCGTCGAGAATCGAAACAATCACCGTCAAGAGAGATAGTCGTCGTTAAGAGAGTTAGTCGTCGTCAAGAGAGACCATCGCCATCGGGTACTCGGTTCTTCTTTTTCTTCGCTTCTTCCGTTCCCGGTTCGTCGTCTTCGCTTCTTCTTCGCAACAAAACAACCGTGAAGCCCAAGTTTTCGGGTAATTTCTTCTTCTTCTTCTTCTTCGGCTTTTTTTGCTTCTTCTTCTTTTTTGGTTCAATCTAAAAGTTTTACGAAGTCGGAAGTCCAATTACTAATTTTCAATTACTTTGTTATTCTTCTTCGCTTCGTCGGTAATGTGATTTTGTTTGATTTTTTATTTTCTTCTCACTGTATTTGTAGATGTCTGAAGAGAACAATGAGACAAAACATCCGGCTCCACCTGAGATTACAGAGGAGGTTAGCCGTGGGGAGAAGAGTCCCACACATGATTCTGCATCTGTTAAGCCACATAAACCGAGAAAGAGGTAAGCTGAAAGAGCTGAAGTTTAGCAATACTTTTGTGCAACGAGAAAATGATGGTTCAGTTAGCAATTGTAAGTATTGTAGTTTAGAGATTGGGTGTGACTCAAATCTGGTTGGAACTAGTTCTATGAAGGGTCACATAACCAGATGCAAGATGTTCAAGGATTTTAATGAAAAAGAAAAACAGAAGGTCATAATTATTGATAACAAATGGAATATGAGGATAGTTAAGTATGATCCACATCTTTTTAGGAAATCAGTAAATGAGATGGTGGTTATGAGTGAGTTTTTGTTCTCATTTGTAGAATCAGAAAGCTGGAAACGGTTATGTTTTTAGTGTCTTGCCTCTGTATAATACATTTTCAAGAAGTACTTGTTGAAGAAACATTTTTGGAATATATGAGCAAGGAAAAACAGCTTTGAAAAATATGTTTAGGGTTCAGAAACAAAGAGTCTCTGAATACATATATTTGGACGGGTCCTACAACATCTTGCAACTACATGGTCATCATAGCTCCCTAGGTTAGTGTTAATTGGGAAATGCACAAGATAATCTTTAGTTTTAAGGTTATTACAGATCATAAGGGAGATACTATTTTTGGACAGCTTATGGATTGCTTAAAATATTGGAGAATTGAGAAGGTCTTTACATTTACAAAGGGCAATGCAAATAACAATGACAAGGCTCTAAGTCTTTTGACAGATGACTTGCAGATGAGAGGAGTGGAAGCATTAGTTATAGATGGTGAACTCATACATATGTTGTTGTTCACGTATTCTCAATCTGATTATGGGAGATGGATTAAAGAAGATAAATTCTAGTGTTGTTGCCATTAGAAACGCAGTTAATTATGTTCGTTCTTTTTTCTCAAGGCTGAAGTCATTTGCAATGAGGTGTGAGACATGGAAGGTATTTAGAGGCAGATCGCCATTAGATGTAGTCTTTCCATTAGAGCAAGACTGGCAAGATCACCCATAGTATACATCAGTGCCCCTTCACCAGCTTGGATTAAACATTTTTTTTTAGTTTTTATGTTTTCTCATTTGTCAGGAAAAAAATAAAATTAATACATGCTACTTTTATGTCTATTTTATTTACTATTTTATGTTTACGTGTTATTATTTTAACAGAAAAATATAGTAATTTATTTACTGAAAAAAAATTTTCACAAAATTTTATGTCTTTTAAAATTTCTAGATGAATTTAAAATAATGTTTTTAGACACTATTTTTACCAATATTAGACTGTTTGTTGATAAAATTACGTTCTTTTATCAATATGCATTCAAAATTTATAATATATATTTTATATGGATCTCGATAGATAAAATTTATTTATATCATATTCATTATATATTTTTAACATGTTATATCACAATGAACGGTTCCATTTTTATCACTTGTGGCATATCCAAAAAATACTTTTATAGGAGTCATAACTTAATTAGTTATTATATAATTATTTTAAGTATAATATCTCTACAAAATATATATTATATAGAATATTATAGCTTAGTATATTTTAAATTTTTATATATAAAATGATACTTACAAGATACATTTAGTTATGATCAAAAAGTGAAAAATGATTTAAAATTAATGGCAAAATAAAACTAAAATAATGATTTTTTAGATAATTAAAAGAAAACAATATTTACAGAGGAAAAATAAGAATAAAATTAAAAAAAACTTAATAATTATTCAACAAAGTAAGAAGAATAGTGTTTAAATTTGCATATTCAAAATTGAAGAGCATCGGATAAAACCAAAATTAGTTTAAACACATGAATTGAAGAAGAGGCGGAACATATTTAGAAAAAAAAAATTCTCTAATGAACCAATACAATTAGTCTTGGGCGTTTGGTTTTAGCCAAAAAAACCGAACTGGACAAACCGAGATTTTTGGTTCACAGATCCGATTTTGAGAGACTGATTGAACCGATCGGAAGAAAATATATGTTCGTTCGGATCTCGGGTTTAATCGGATCGGTATTCGGATCTGATCGATCTTTTTGGTTTGAACTTAAAATCACGATTAATCCCAAAGTATATAAGGGACTTCCGGTTAAAGTGATATTAGTTTGTGGTCGAGAGTTGAGAGGAGAGATTCGAGTCGCCGTCGAGAATCGAAACAATCACCGTCAAGAGAGATAGTTGTCGTCAAGAGAGTTAGTCGCCGTCAAGAGAGACCATCGCCATCGGGTACTCGGTTCTTCTTTTTCTTCGCTTCTTCCGTTCTCGGTTCTTCGTCTTCGCTTCTTCTTCGCAACAAAGCAGCCGTGAAACCCAAGTTTTCAGGTAATTTCTTCTTCTTTTTCACTACACGAAAACAGACATTTAGTGACTGTAAATATAGTCGCGTTTCAGTCGCCAAATTAGAGATTACGACTAATTTACGACTAAAAGAAGTAGTCGTAAATCCTTAGTCGCTTAAAAATATCGTCGCAATATAGTCGTTAATACGCTACTGTAATACGACTACATGTTGCAGTCGTAACCGTAGTCGAACCTAGTCGTACATATTTACGACTGCTTTACGACTATTTGACGTTTAAAATCGTGAATGTTAATACTAGTTTTGCAGTCGTAAGATTTTCGTAAATATGCAACGACCGCTAGGCGACTACGCAGTACACGACTAATTGGTGGCTGTTATTATAAACGACTATTTAGCGACTGTATGTTTAAGCGACTGTCTAGCTACTGTATTATTTTTCCGAAATGTGGATTAGTCATTATGTAGTCGTTAACTTGTAGCGTCTGTTTTGTGACTATGTTTGCAGACTACTATTTAGCGACTATCTTGTATCTGTTTGTCGACTATTAGTTGACTGCTTAGCTACTGTATGTGTTTAAGTCGACATATAGTCGCTAACAGTTAGCGACCTTTTAGCGACTACAACTGTTGGCGACAGAATTGCGACTGTGTAGCTTCTATTTGCAGACTATATGACGACTTCTTAGTGACTAATTGCATATATACATTTGTTTTGATGCTTTTCGGGTTTGGTAGGTTTTAATACGGGAATTGTTGTTTGCATTAATACTTTTTCTACTACTAAAACGTGAAATGATATCAAACAAAACCAAAGATAGTGAAACATAAATATTAGCAGAAACACAACATGTTTGTTGCACACTTGTTACAACTAAAAAAAGAAATACAGAAACATAATAATCCAAACACTAGAAAGTTTAGTTTAGAAGAGTGAATAATGAACCTAAGCTGGTGGAGCTGAAGGGGATGTGGTTGGTTCAGCTTCATGCGCTGCCATGAAATCAAGAAAAGCCGAATCGGTTTGTCGCAAGTACTTTTCCACCAAGGACAAGTGTTGAAGCTTACCTTTTTGCTCAGCAACAACTCGAGCATGCTCTGCTTCACGGGCAGCTTGCTCTTCGATTTTTTGTTAGGCTTCTTTTAGTTGTTCTTGCAATGCTTGGATCGATGCGGGTTCTCCCAATTGGTTGCATGATCCTGTGAGAGTGCATTCAATGTTATCCTTAAGACTTCCCAGTCCATAAATATTGCCTCTTGAATCCTTTTGTGTGGACTGCAAAATGTTAGGTGAATATTTAGTCATATCAAAACAAATGTAGAGTGCGAAAGTAATGAAAATTTTACCTTAAGAAATATGGCTGTGTATTCATTTGTTGTGAGCTCTCGTGCTCGAGAAGCGCCATCTGATACAGATGAAGTCTCTGCTTCAACCTGAGCCAACTTCTCTTGCAAGTTCTTCTCGTACGCTTGTACGATCTTTTCGGCCTTCTGATCGAGATACGTACCATCTTTTCTGGTATGAGTCTTAATGAAAACTTCACCAAGACTCACTGGTCTTCCCAATTCTTCTTCTTGAAAACAAAAAACAATATTACATTACTTTAAGTTAGCAATGTTTATAACTTATATATGAAAATTTATTACCATTTGTTGTTGGATTTGCTGATACGAAGTCGGCCCTGATAGGTGGATGTAGGTCCGAGACCACTCTGATCAGACAAACGCGCATTGGAATAGATGCGACTCTTTCTCTTTGCTTCTTCGGTGTCCCAGTACTCCACCATCGTTTTCCAGATGCTTTCACTGATCCACGGTGGTCGCTCTCGACTTGTCCTAGCATTACTTATCATATCTTTCATACGGCGTTGACATATACTCTCAAAATGCCGCTGAACTGTCCTTGTGATCAACGGATCCCATGTGTGGGTTTTCTACAAAAAAGCAATTACAATTAGGTTAAACATAATAACTAAAGTAAACTTAGCAATGTTTATGATTAGAAACTTTACCGCGAACTCGAGAAAGTATCTTTCCTGCCTATCACGAGGCACAATAGTCCAGCTATAGTAAGGACCGTCAAATTTGTTAGTAAACACTTTAGTAATTTTCCGAACTAAATGGCCTTTTTTATCGCGACTAAACCTGCATCACAGAGAACAATATAGTTAATGATAGTAAGAATGATGACTTAAAAAAAGATGCCATTATCACATAAAGAAAAGAACAAATACTTCATGTTATATATCTTAGTTTCATTCTTTCTTAACAGGACTCGCATGCTTATAATTTCATGTATGGTTCTTTGGCAAGAAATGCAATCACCAATCTCCATTAACAATTCAGTAATTGATATATTCCAGCAGCATATGCTAAAGGGATAATGCCAAAAAAAATTTAACAAATAAATCTAAGTTCTCATATTCTACAGACGAAGCTTATACAAACAAAACTATTCCACAAACTAAAATTTTGTCAATGGTTGAAGATAACATAACAAGCTAACATACGCAGCGAAACTTCCCCTTAGTGACAGCAAGTGATGAATGTGAAAAGCTTTTAAAAGGAAATATGAAATATAAGTATATATGTGTTTCTTATTTTGTTGAATCATTAA
This sequence comes from Streptanthus diversifolius, assembly GCA_039880935.1. Lineage (NCBI taxonomy): Eukaryota > Viridiplantae > Streptophyta > Magnoliopsida > Brassicales > Brassicaceae > Streptanthus > Streptanthus diversifolius. Next base: position 3,185,941 of record JAXGFM010000008.1, read on the forward strand.
AACGATAACATCATGAAAGAAGAGAACAAGTGCTTCAAGTTATATGTTCTTTTTCAGACCATGTTATTCTATAAAACAATAACATCATCATACGCTCTGTCCTTAAACAAGACCAATTCCAAAAACCACACTACACCAAACCATCATGGCAACACAATGTAACAATGTATTTCCTCTAAGTTTGCCAAACCACTTTAAACAAACCAAACCTAACAAACAAGATGCAAGTAATGTAACTAAAAACAATCAATCAAAAATGATGTAAACTAAATTTCAATCCTACCAGAATATCTAACTAAGCAAACCACACTTACCAAGTTGTGTTTGGTTTTGGAATAGGGGAGAGAACCGTTGTGAATTTCTCACGGTCAGGGACGCGCAACATGGCATTCAACGCCCTCGCCGAATCTGGTTGTAGCTCAGGCAACAGAGATTCTGAGTCGTCATAGAAGTTGTTCCCTTGTGACGAAGGATGACTCTGGGTGTGCGAGTTATGGACCGGAGACTCCGGAGCTTCTTGCCGTGTAGTTGAATGATTGTGGGCTTCATGCATTGATGGAGCCGGTAAATCTTATAATTGTCGATCAACCGTGTCCTAGAAAAGCGCCTCCGGTGGTGGATAGTTACGCACTTCATTAGCCCCTGACATTGACGTTTGCGGGAGAACACGCAGATGACCAGGCGGCGACTGAGGCTGAGGAGTTTGCTCCGCCGGCGTGAAGTTGTAGTGAGGCGGAAGAAGGCTTCGTCTTTTCCCGGAAGAGTTGATGACCGGAGCTTGCGCGATGTTGGGAAACGTCGCTCGCTTTCGCCCTTTGTTCGTTTTAGGCATTGTTCGCGATGAAGAATAAGAAGATTTGAAAGAGAGAAGCGATTGGGAGATTGAACAAGCAGGGTGGGTGAGAAACGATTGACGATCGATCGTTTCTCGATTGATTATCGAAATCGAACCTTTGGGGAATCGCCGCAGATTGAGTACTCGATTTAGGTTAAATGACATTTGGGATAAGTTGAAACCATTTATTTGGTTTCAATTAGAACACAGTCGTATAACAGTCGCCAATAAGTGACAACTGAAAATAAACCATAAAATTGTTATTCGGTTATCCCGGTTATGTTATACCGGAAGTGTTAATCGTAAATTGTTGGTTTCAGTCAATTTGTAGTCGCCAATCAGAGGCAATATGGAAATAACCAAAAAAAATTGGTATCTATTTACCCGGTTATAGGAAAACAAAATTATCAAAATTTTGTTTCAATTAGACGGTAGATAGTCGCCAATTAGACGCTTTTCAGTCGCTGATCAGACGCTGTTGGATTTGGTTTACTTGCATATACAACATATATATAAAATATGTAGTATGTTTTACAGAAGTTAGAACATAAAAAAGTTGATTGTTTAAACTTAAAACACACACATTATGTTATGATTTGAAAGTAAAATTACAATAAGGATGAAACACAAATTACATATTTAATTATTTGGTTCTTCTTCTTCTTCATCTGAAGATGATAAATTACATATAAATTCATCTTCTGGTTCCGCATCCCCAACATAGTAATCTAGGTTTATTGGGTTTACTTCCGCTTCCAAAGTGTAGGGTACAATATCTTCAATTGTTTTCATCAATACTGCACTATCAGTATCGGTTTGACAAAGATTATGTTATGTGTTCGCATATGCTACAAAAATGTTTCCCCTCGGATTTACTTTGACAACATTGAGCCACAACTGTTTCAGTTTTCTTGTGTATGGATACGGAATATAACAGACCTGATGCGCCTGAGAAGCTGTTTACAAAACATATTCAGAACTTATAATAATATATATATGATCGAATCATTTAAGTATGTCTATATACGTACCTAGAATAAATGGTTCGTATTTTTTATATTTTCTCGATGAGAGAACGTCTGTGACGCCGCTGTTACTTATTTGTGTCCCTCTTCCAATAACAGGATCATACCATATGCACTTGAAAAGTGTGATTTTCAGATTCACAATTTCTTCATACTCAAGTTCCATGATATCAGTTAAGATCCCGTAAAAATCCGCTGCATCAGATGCATCTGTGTAATTTTCACCTTTAACACATACACCATAGTTACATGTCTTTCGACCTGTGCCGTGATTTTTTGTATGAAACAAGTAGCCACTTGTAAAATACATTGGCCATGTTTTGATCTTGTTCAATGGTCCATGCATTATCTCTTGAACCCATGTAGGAAATGGATTCGTAGCATTCCAATAAGTGACCTGTATATATATTAAAAAATATTAGTTTTTTGCTTAGTTATGTATGTATGTATATGTAGTTATAAAATGTTTTAGTTACATATTCTTTAACCCATGAATGATATTCATCAGCTCTTTTTTCGCAGAGAGTTCTTTCTCGGTAAGTCATGGATATTTTGTAGTTATAAATTCCTCAAACATCCTATATTTGAAACATCAAAACAATTATTAAAAAACATAGTTAGTTTTATCAAGAATATATAATTACTATATAAAAGTCTGATTATATACCTCTCAATTGGTTGAAAATAATCACAATTTCGTAAAACATATGCATGTGCACAATTATAGTCTCTCTCAGAAAGCCATATTTCATGCATTTCTCCACTTGGACGACCGACGTGAGTAAATATAAAAGGTACTCGAGGGACCTGATATACGGGGACTTCACCTTCTGCGAATCTTGTTAACATGACGAAACGAGTGAAAAGTATAAAATTTATCCAACAAAACATAACATTTGCTAATTTTAGCTTTATTATTTTAAAAATTTACCTTGATTTTGTTTGTATATTTGTGGCAAAGTAGTTTTCTGAGAAATAAGCAATCTCGTCATTGATATACGATTCAACAGTTGATCATGCTGCATATCTTTTGTTCTTTGCTTTTCCTTTCAACTTCTTGAAAAACCTTTCAAAAGGATACATCCATCTATATTGGACAGGACCTCTTAATTCAGCTTCATATGGGAGATGTATAGAGAGGTGCTCCATCACATCAAAAAACGATGGTGGAAATATCTTTTCCAAATTGCATAGGATCAAAACTATGTTCTGTTTCAGAATTTGTACACAATCCTTTTGCAAAGTTCTTGAACATAAGTCCCGGAAAAATGCTCCAACACCTGCAAATATTGAAATTGGGTCATATTAATTACAACTCAAAATGAACGAACCATATTTATGTCTTGCAACCTTACATATATATAATATACATAATTAGTACCTGATAAAGCAATGTGGACGTTTCGGGGTACTAGGTCTGAGAAGATAAATGGAAGTAGCCGCTCCATAAAAACATGACAGTCGTGACTCTTCATGCCAGTAAACTTTTTATTCTCCATATCAACACAACTTGATAAATCTGCAGAATAACCATCTGGAAATTTTACCGCGTGTGTCACAGATTCCAACAAACTTATCTTCGCCTCTTCTGTTAATGTGAATGGCGGAAAAGGAGCTCTTCCTTCACTGTCAATATGTAAATGTGGCCGAGAACAGAATTTTTGCAAATCCAATCTTGACATGACATTGTCTTTTGATTTGCCCTTCACATTCATAAGTGTGTACATGATATTGTCAAAAAAAATTCTTCTCTGTATGCATGACATCAATATTATGTCTGAGATTGAGGTCTCTCCAATATGGAAGCTCCCAAAATATGCTTTTCTTGTGCCAGTTATGTTCTTTCCCATACCCAGGCATCTTCTTCTTGTGACCATTTCCACCTACGTCTTTCGTTTGTGGTGGATTTACGCTACACAAACGCTCATAATAAACTTGCTCACCAGTTAAAAAAGGAAGCGAATATTCTCTCGATTCTTTTCCTTTAAAGAAATCTTTCTTATTCCTCCTCATGGGATGATCGTAAGGAAGAAATCTTCAATGACAATCAAACCAACACGACTTTCTGCCATTAGGTAGATAAAAAGACTTTGTATTTTCCATGCAAATCGGACAAGATAATTTACCATGGGTTGTCCATCCTGATAACATACCATATGCTGGAAAGTCGTTTATCGTCCACATCAGAACTGCTTTAAGATTAAAGCAAGGACACGTTGTATGCATCAACTCTGGTATACCACAAATTTTTCAACTCCTCAATCAGTGGTTGGAGAAAAATATCGATGCTTGCTCGTGGATGTTTTGGCCCAGAATTTAGAATCGTAAGAAATAAATACTCCGTATTCATGCACATACCAGGAGGAAGATTATATGGAGTCAAGATCACTGGCCACAACGAATGATTACGAGACATGTCAAATGGATTGAATCCGTCAGTGCATAATCCAAGTAAACATTACGAGGTTCTTCTGAAAAACGGGGATTTTGTTCTTGAAAATATCTCCACTCTGCCGCATCAGAAGGATGACATATTTCTCCCTCCTTTGCTACGTGCTCGGCATGCCATCTCATTGCCTCTGCAGTTTTGTGGTTCTGATACATTCTCTTCAATCTATCAGCAATAGGTAGGTACCACATACGACTATGTGGTACTTTGGTTCTACAATGGTTTTGTTTTGGCTTCCATATTTCTGCACCACAAAAAAGACATTTGTCTTCTTTCTCGTCTTCTTTCCAGAAGAGCATACAATTGTTCACACAAACATCAATTGTATGATAAGGGAGACCTAAGTTATGCATCAATTTTTCTGTCTCATAATATGAACCAGTACTTTGGTTGCCTTCTGGTAAATAGTCCGTCAGAACCTCACACCACGAATCCACTGCCTTTTCACTCAAATTGTGGTCTGCTTTATTTTGCATGACTCGAGCAGCTAAGGATAACTGTGAGTGACCTTCCCGACAACCAGAGTATAGAGGTTTTTTTGAACGTTCTAACAAGTCATTGAATTTTTTTGACACTTTGATTGTCGGTTCTTCTAAATAATCAGGTTGACCCCAATCCTGATTATTGTTATCCGTAAAACTCACGTTATCCCGAAATGCATCATTCACCATTTGCACATATCTATCTTCTACTACATTTCTCACTTCTACCCTCCCACTTACATAAGGCGGCTCAACAATACTTGCTCCTACATCCATATTAAATTCTTCTCCATGCTTATACCACACATAATAATCTGGCATATATCCTTTGCTAAAAAGATGACTCCAAATTTTCGTCCCAGGGAGAAATCTATTGTTCTTGCATACACTACAAGGACAAAAAAACTTACCGCCGTTATCTTGTGCTAAAGGCTGGCTGTTTGCAAATGTCATGAACTGCTCCACACCCGATCTGAATTCTTCCGAGAAATTTCCGGTAACTTCATCGATTCTCTTATACATCCACTCTCTAAAACTATTATAATTGTAATTTTCCAACATTATTAAATGAAGGAAAATTATATGTAATATTTAACTGAAACCAAAAAGTTTTTTTTTGTTTTTGTTTTTCTCTTTGTCATACGAATGGTAAGAAGTTAAGGAAATTCTTCTTATATAGAAAATTTTAGCGACTACGAAGCCACTACTATGCGATTACAAAGCGACTACAAATTATAGTCACCTAATACCAGTATACCAACCCCAAAACCGGTACACCAACCCACAATATTTTAAACGTGATAATTGCACTCGTATTCGACGACTAGTTTATGACTACATACCGACCCGCCGAATTAGTAGTTATTTAGTCGCTAAATTTGCGACTGGTTTACGACTATATTGTGTAGTCGTATTTTGTTATCATTAAATTGGAATTCATATGTCTGCTTTCACCGACTTTCGAACTCAAGCAAACTTGAAGTGTGCAATTTCCCGGTTACCATCTGAGCTATTGCTTATTTCCGGTATTATGTTCAATTTTTAAGAATATAATCATCTGTCGTAGCATAAGTAGGTTTAATACCATTGTCTAAATTTGATTATATCCCATTCTATTAATATGTATACATTAAAAACGAAATATAACATATCATACAATTTCCCAAAAATAAATATTAAATATCAGAATATGTTACATAATTTTTATTATTACACTTATTTTTTGTAAGAAAGTAGATTAAAGTACACATTATAACAAAGGAAAATTAAAAACATATTAATTCTTAACAACAAGTACGCGCCCACTTCATTGACTGCCTTAGTAGGGCATAGTTATTTACTCATCAACATCAGAATTCGGAACTGTAAGATATTCGTCCAAATTATTCCCGCGTTCAGCTATTATTCCCGCGTTCAGCTGGTTTGTACTCAGCAACCGTAGAATTAACCCCTATGATCTGTTGATAAAATCTTCATCAGATTATTATAATGATAGTGAAAATAAGTATTCAAAAATATACCTTAACTATGTTACAAGCCACTATGTTCAGATATTTATACTTCCTCGCAAAACGGCAAACATTGACATTCCTTAAAATGACAACAGCGCCTACAGAAATAGTTATTCTGTACTCATCGTTTCTGAAAATGTTCTGGTGCATTGTTCCTTCAATTTTACCAGGCTGGTCCTTAAGAGTCACCAACATATCCCCAAATCCATTTGGGTTTAATGTTGAGATTATACCCACTACCTAAATTAAAACAAGTTCGATACATTAGCAAATACTAGCGACTATATAGTTAGGTTTTACTACACCATACATACCTTGTTCACTTTTACAAATTCAGATGACGGACATGTAATATCGGAAATCTGGATCCAAAAAGGTGTCGTCCAATTATTATAGGTACCTGCACATTCAACCGAAGTAATTTAAAAATAATTACATCGTACACAAAAATAACATGTAAACATTATATTACCTGCGAGGAAAATGAAATTCATTACAGAAGTCCACCGTAAACTGTTAAAGTCCTTGTCGCCCTGCTGTTGGTCATTATATACCTCACCAATGAAATGTTGTGTTGAGCGTGGTTGTGAAATTTCTCCACGCAACAACATTGCGTCATGTGCCCTTTTTCTAAACAGGCCTTGTTGGACGGGTCGGCCAGGTCCGGGAATGAGGGGAACTACGGCTTCTGTTCGCTGGCTTGGTTGGAGAGATATTGTAGGCAGCACATCAATGACAATCATTTGATCAAATGACGCTTCCCAACACTCATCTGATATAGGATTATTTGTGGTCATGCTTGGAATATATATATATATATATATATATATATATATATATATATATATATATATATATTATTTTACTTATGAATAACTGCAGATTTGTTTTGTTGACCTGTGTTATTTTGTTGAAGTGACTATGAACGATTGTGGTGCGTGAGTTTTGAATATATAGACAAATATGGTGACTACAAAGCGACTATTTAGCGACACAATAGCGACTACAAGGTATAGTCGTTAAAAACCAGTACACATACCCCAGGGCGATTTAAACGTGATTTCACCTAAATTTGATGACTTCAATACGACTTAATTACGACCCGCCGATTTAGTCGCAATTTAGTCATCATTTAACTAACCAAATTAAATAGTCGTAAAATTGTCACAAAATTACGACTATTGGACGACTACATTACCATTACCCCTAGCCGTCGCAAATTAGTCATTAAAACACACAGTCGTAAATTCGTCATTAAATTTAGCGACTATTTTACAACTACTTTATTTTTAACTACTGTTAGTCGTAATTTAGTCGCTAAGTTACGACTACGTGGCCGACTTTTGTTTACAGTCGCTTTTTAGCGACTGAGTTACGACAAATAAGTTGTTGTCGTAACCTAGTGATTATGCAGTAGCTATTTAGTCATTGTTTTTGGCGACTAATAAAATAGTCGCCATCTGTAGTCGTTGTTTTTCTGTTTTCTTGTAGTGTTTCTTCGGTTTTCTTTGCTTTTTCTTTTTTGCTTCAATCTAAAAGCTTTATGAAGTCGGAAGTCTAATTACTAATTCTCAATTACTTTGTTCTTCTTCTTCGCTTCGTCGGTAATGTGATTTTGTTTCTGATTTTTTATTTTCTTCTCACTGTGTTTGTAGATGTCTAAAGAGAACAATGAGACAAAGCAGCTGACTCAACCTGAGATTACAGAGGAGGTTAGCCGTGAGGAGAAGCGTCTCATACCTGATTCTGCATCTGTTAAGCCACATAAACCGAGAAAGAGGTACGCTGAAAGAGCTGAAGTTTAGCAACACTCTGTGCAAACAAGAAAATGATGGTTCAATTAGAAATTGTAAGTATTGTAGTTTAGAGGTTGGGTGTGACTCAAATTTGGTTGGAACTAATTCTATGAAGGGTCACATAACCAGATGCAAGATGTTCAAGGATTTTAATGAAAAAGAAAAACAGAAGGTCATAATCATTTATAACAAAGGGAATATGAAGATAGTTAAGTATGACATCTTTTTAGGAAATCAGTAAATGAGATGGTGGTTATGAGTGAGTTTTCGTTCTCATTTGTAGAATCAGAAAGCTGGAAACGGTTATGCTTTAGTGTCTTGCCTCTGTATAATACATTTTCAAGAAGTACTTGTTGTAGAAACATTGTCGGAATATATGAGCAAGGGAAAACAGTTTTGAAAAATATGTTTAGAGTTCAGAAACAAAGAGTGTCTCTGAATACATATATTTGGACGGCTCCTACAACATCTTGCAACTACATGGTCATCATAGCTCCCTAGGTTAGTGTTAATTGTGAAATGCACAAGATAATCTTTAGTTTTAAGGTTATTACAGATCATAAGGGAGAGACTATTTTTGGACAGCTTATGGATTGCTTAAAATATTGGGGAATTGAGAAGGTCTTTACATTTACAAAGGACAATGCAAAGAACAATGACAAGGCTCTGAGTCTTTTGACAGATGACTTGCATATGAGAGGAGTGGAAGCATTAGTTATAGATGGTGAACTCATACATTGCGCTGTTGTTCACATATTCTCAATATGATTATGGGAGATGGATTAAAGAAGATAAATTCTAGTGTTGTTGCCATTAGGAATGCAGTTAAATATGTTCGTTCTTTTTTCTCAAGGCTGAAGTCATTTGCAATGAGGTGTGAGACATGGAAGGTATCTAGAGGCAGCTTGCCATTAGATGTAGTCACCAGATGGAACTCCACTTATCTAATGTTAAATTATGCTATGAAACTGAGAGTTGATTTTGAGAAGATGATGACTGAGGACAAGTTTTATTGCGAGTAATTCCTGGAAGAAGATGAGAAGAATAAACGAATTGGGCCGCCAACTAGCTCTGATTGGGAGGACATTTCAACGTTAGTCAAGTTTCTGAAAATATTTTACAAGTCCAATTTAGTATTTTCAGCTTCAAACTCTGTCACATCCACTTTTTGTTACAATGAAGTTGTAGAGATTGAAAGAACACTTATCACTAAGTGTGGCAGCCATGAAAAGGAGATAAGAAAACAATCTTATTATGAGAGATAAATTTGAAAAGTGTTGGGATGGTTTGGAGAATATGAATCCTCTGTTTTTTATAGGCAGTATCTTTGATCCTCGCAACAAGATAAAATTTGCTTGTCTATGTTTTGACCAGCTATATGCTAAGGACACTATAGAGAGTAGGCGATTGTATGTTTCAGTTACAAGTGTGATGAGAATGTTGTATGAAGAGTATAGTTTTAGGCTAAGTTTACCAGAGGAGAATGAAGATTATGTGGATTCACAACTACAAACAAATGCATGTGATTTATCAGAAGATGAAGATGATTTTGAGCGGATGGAGTTTCTTTACAACAAGATGGTTGAGTTAAGAAGTGAAGATGAAAACAATGAGTTGGATATGTATTTAAGAGAGAAACCCAAGACTAAAGTAGAAAATAGCTTAGGATTACCGTATGTTGTTCTCAGTTGGTGGAAGTGTAATAGCACTAAGTTTCTTATCTTATCGGAATGGCTAGAGATGTTCTAGCAGTTCAAGTTTCATCAGTGTCTTCAGAATCTGCTTTCAGCACAAGTGGCAAAGTGTTGGATCCGTTCAGGAGTTGTATGAATCCTTATATGGTTGATGTCTTAATTTGCACACAAAAATGATTAAAATGTTTGTATAAATCAGAAGTTCAAGTACTTTGGTGCAAATGCTGGAAAAAGTTGAATTTTGGAATCTCTTGGTTAGTACAACCAAAACTAAGTCTTTTATATGATTTCATATTATAATCTCTTTGTATTTTGATTCTGTTTTCTTTTGTAGATTCTTGGAATTCGCCTCCCTAAATCTCATAGTATGACAGGTAATTCTTCTTTCTTTTGTTTGTTGATTATGTTCTTGTTTTGGTTTAGTTTTTGTTGGCAAGTTTTGCATTAGCTTTCGTTTAGTATTTGTAGTTTGTGTCTTTGCCTCTTTCTTTCATTTAGTATTTGTGAGTTCTCTATTTGAAAAAATGAATGGTTTTGTTTTAGTTTTAGCGTCGGCTTCGAAATGTATATGGGACTTTTAGGATGTGGTTTGGCTTTTTGTTAAGTCTTTCTTATGATTTACATGTGAACAGGTATATATGAACTAGAAAGCTCCTATTTTGTCCTTTTTGGTGCGATCAAGTATTCTATTAATCAGGGTACTACTAACTGTGAAGCTGTTCATTTGACTACTTTTTGATGTGGATTTGTATGCTTTTGTGTATTCATAACAAACATTTGTAACTGATTGAAGTTACTAACTACAACTAAATGTAAATGTAGCTTGCATATGATACAATTGTAGCTTGGCAGCTTTTTTGGTGGTTACGTAATAGCTACCAATTATCATGTTTTTACATTTGTAATTCTTGAAAATATTATGTTTTTCTGTTTATATTTTAAAATTTTCGGTTTTTTCAGCATTTTAGATCCTAAACCGATCTTAAAATCCGATAAATGTACAACCCAAACTAATTAAATAATCGATTTAATTTGGTGAACTTTCATAGTTTCTGAATTATGAAAGATCTGAACGAACCGATCCTTTTAACCCAGATAAAATGGACATCCGAGATGAAATACAACACTTACATTCTATTATAAAAAATAAATGATCTACAAGTTCTCTGAAGTTAAAATCAAATAATTTCCAGGTTTGGTAAGAAATTATTAGGAAACTTTCCTCACAAATGATATAAATTCAGTGACTTAGGAATGATTCAGAAATTCAAATTTGAAATAAAATTATCAAATTTTGATTACTCGTATTAAGAGACAACGATTCATTTTCCTTCAATAATTAAATGTTTAAAATTTTATGATTTTTCTCAAATAAAATTAAAAGACGAAATAAAGCCTTTATATTTTAACATTTGTTAGTCTAATGATTTTAAGATTTCATTTATTAATAAAAAGTATTTTATTTGAAAATAAAAGTTTCACTTACTATTATGATTGTTAACATTTTAGATATGGAGTATAATTTAAAATTTATGTAAGAAGTATAATTTTGTTTTTTAGTCATCATATAAGGAGTATAATTTAAAATTTATCGTAGCAAATCCGTATACTCATCACATATCACATGTTAACTTTCTTAATTCGTTATATGCACTAAGTCAATCCACAAAATCCATTTTTAAATCAACATTTAAAATAAAATTCAAACCTTATCCATAATAGATGTGGTTGGGTTAAGTCATATTCTACTATAAATAGTAATTGAGGATTAAAGTGCTTTTAGTATTTACAGTTGTTGAATTGGTAACAATTCAAAATACTAAGCGTTATACTTGTAAGTTTCACCCTATTTACCTCTCCGTTGAGTTTGACTGATTCAATGCCTATATGGCTGGTTCTCGAATGTCAAGTAGTTCCTTTACCTCATGCCACATGGCGTCTCCTCACAAGCAACAATCTCAACGAGTGGGCCACGTGTACTCCTTATTTCTATATCGCATTTTTCAAATTCACGCAATTATATCGTAATTTAAAATATCTGCGTTAATTCACGAGAACCACCTTGCTTTCTACAGAGATAAGTGCCAATCGCCACGTCAGAATCTGTCCTTTATCCGTGAGATGATAGTCTCACTCATCTGTGACAAAAAATCGTCAAAGGCCTTGATCCGGTTTCGGATACAACGGTGGAGATTAGCCTGTGACGCCACTATCGATGCGTGAAAATATCTCGTACGCGCTTATTATAGTCTAACCGTACGGACATTGTGGATAGAGTAAGATTTTCTTAACCTAACTATGGTTACTATTTGACCTAACCGTGGTTAAATAAAATAGTTTATAATACAGAGACAAGACACTCTTTTCTTCTAGTAAATCCTAAAGTCACTTACGAAAATGATGATAGGGGAAAATAGCCGGCCACATCCGACGATCCATATCCCTCCATGGGACCAAATCAACGATCCAACGGCCACGATTTCTTCACCATTCTCCTCCGTTAACTTTAACGAACACTCTCCGTCGCCGTTTCTCGACTCCTTTGCCTCTCTCTACCGTTTCCTTCCATCCAACGAGTTTGCGAACGATTCCGACTCATCAAGCGGCGACGAGTCACTTTTCGGCTCGTTCACCTGCGATGAGTTTCGCATGTACGAGTTCAAAGTGCGGCGATGCTCTCGTGGTCGATCTCACGACTGGACGGAGTGTCCGTTCGCGCATCCCGGAGAGAAAGCACGAAGACGTGACCTGAGGAAGTTTCATTACTCAGGTACGGCGTGTCCTGAGTTTCGTAAAGGAAGTTGTAAAAGAGGTGATTCGTGTGAGTTCGCTCATGGTGTCTTCGAATGTTGGCTACATCCCGCTCGTTATCGAACTCAGCCGTGTAAAGACGGTACAAGTTGCCGGAGAAGAATCTGTTTCTTCGCGCATAAGCCGGAGCAGTTACGTGTTTTGGCAAATTCAGGAGAGCCAGATCTTGGATTCTCATCGATCCGTAACCGATTTGAGTCTCATTTGTCGAAATCGGTAACAGCTACTTCTCCTACTTCGATCTTAATCTCTCCGTTTTCTCCACCGTCGGAATCACCCCCGCTTTCTCCGAGCACCGGTGAACTAATCGCGTCTATGCGGAAAATGCAATTGAGCGGGAGTTCATGGAGCTCACCTGTGAGATCCGGCCTCGGGTTACATTTTCCGTCTTCTTTGCGGTCGAGCCAGGGACGGACATGGCCGGGACTATGGGAGTTCGAGGTGTGGGATGATGCATGCGACGAGATTCCGGTGATGGAACTGGTGGAATCTGGGAAAGAGCTGAGAGACAGGATGTACGCAAGACTCAGCAAAGAAAACTCACTCGGTTAAATCGACTCGTTTCTGTCAACTGAGTCATTAAGACGATCCGATTTATGTTTGTGAATACGGAGATTTTTCAGTGTAGATATAATGACGCTACAAGGGATGATGAAGAAGAAACCGTTTAGACAAAAAAAAAAAAAAGCGAAGGATGATGAGAGCTTCTTTTTCTGGATTTACTGCAATTTTTTTTAACTCTTTTTAAGTTTTTTTGTTGACATGTTCGGATTTTGCTGATTTGATTTGCCATCGGCTTTATTTTGTTGTTTAGTAATGTTATATCTTTGTAATTACTTTTCAAATGTATTTGGTTTTTATCTTAGTTGATGAAAGAATATTCAAGTTGCTTCTTTCTTATATAGTTTCCGTTTTGTTCAATTAAAAATAAGGGGGCAGAAATATTCAATACTGAACAAGATTAAAATGGAAAACAAGATTTTCAATCAAGTTCACTTAGCTCATCAACTAGATGCAATATTTTCAAAGTTTCTAATTTTCTATGAGCATTTCTAAAGTTTTAAAGGTATTTTACAACAGTTGTTTAGTATTAAAATAAACGAAAAATGAGAAATTTAAGAAATATTTAAACAAATAGTTATTAACTAAGAATTTTAAAAACTAATTTTTAATAATTTTTTAAAAATTTATTAATAAAATATTGATAAAAATCTTTTAATAGGTTTCTTCATTAAAAATGAATAAATTTATAATAAAATTACCATACATTAAAAATAATCTAATATGAATGTACTCTTATTTGCAAACATATATTATATTACTCATGACTAATTACTACTACATGTACATATATCTATTCCATGATGTTTATCATATGAAATACTTAGCATCAACAATGTTGAAACTCTTAAAAGTTTCATAAGTAATTTTTTATTATTAAATTTTTATTATTTTATTATTTGTGGTGAAACACTAATTAGAAACTCTTAGAAATTATTTGCCTATAAACAAGAACAACAATGTGTAAAAGAAAAAACAGATGACAAAACCATAGCTAATAATAAGGTATGACCAAATGAGCATGTCCGTCTCTTGCAAAACTATGTCTTTGTCATCCCTTGATTGTACACCTCCACTTTTATTTTCTCCTCTTCTTTCTTCCCGCATCGCACATATACATTTTGCGGCAATTCTATAGTTCAAAGAATGCAGATAAATAGAACTAGATATGCAGCTCAGATTCAACAGTTAAACAAAGTCTATAGGTCTCAATGATTAACTATTTCCCAAAACACTAAACCAAAATCATTAGTTAAAGACTCCTCTGAGATATACTGGTTCATGTGTTTTATGGTTCTTCCTTCATCATATCTACTCATAACATCTATCATTCAGACTTCAGAGAACACAAACACATCAACTCTTCTATTTTAGACAATTAATCAGTAGCGACAATGAATCATCCTCTTCTCTTTCCCTTAAAAAGTTTGCTAATGGAAGTAACTCTCAACCGATAAAAGATGTAATTTTCCTCTCACCGATATAGTTGAAATGTCTACGCCTTCTTTCTCGAACATCTGCGCCTAGTTTCTGCAACAAAACAACAAAAACCTTATGTGCATTTTGTTACATATTACTATAATTTAGCTTAAAGTATGCATTCACGCCTAATTTCTGCAACAAAAACAACAAACAACAAGTATTCAGCAATGAGAGTTGGACGAGTGAGAGCTTCCGGCGGTGCAGGATGACGAAGTCGCCGAGGAGGTGGAGATCTTGCAATGGAGAAAGAAAGGGGAAAAGAAGAGAAGTTGATTGAAATTACAGATCCAAATTGAAAAACAGGATATAAGAGGATCGATTGAAGAGAGAGTGACCCTCAGACCAAGGAGATGAATCACAGAGGAGGTCGAAAGACTGGATTTGGCTAGCACTGTGGCGATGCCATCGCCATTCACCGGAGAAGAAGGAAGAGAAAAGATGTCATCGCCATTGGTGATGAAGAAGAAGAAGAAGAGAAGAAAGGAGGACTTCAACAGAGAAGAAGAAGAGAGAGAAGAGAGAAGAGAGAAGAGAGAAAAGGAGAGCAGAATGTGTCGCATTAGACGTCTCATGGGTCTCTCCCAGTTGAGAAGTCTCAAACCTTATTCTTATTTTTTTCTTTTTTTTATTCTATACTGAGCCAAGACGGTGCATTTGTCTCACCGATGTACATGGTCTTAGATAGCAACATATCGGTAGTTTAAAAGAGGGAATCTTTTGTAAAAGAATCAGATTCAGACGTTTTTTAAGTTAACAACAAAAACTAAGAGAATACAGAAATTGAGAACAATTCCAACACATTTTTTCTGAGCGATAAGAAATTTGGAGGCTTGGCTAAACAAGTTGGTGAAACGATGGTTGCAATTGAGAAAGACGGTGAGACGATGAGGTTATTTTGATGCTATGACGAAGCAAGAAACAGAAGGATGATACATGCACGTTCGTTTTCTCAGTCGGGTGACTCATCTGAATCAATGTGAGAATTGATGATTGTTTAATGCAGTTTAACGCAATATCCTGATGAATCATTTGACTGTTTATAAAAAATTGAGTCAGAAATTATGAAAAAATTAAAGTGAATCTTGATGAAACATTCAGAATTTTAAATGCAGGTTATTCAGTTACAAGATTATTAAATGAGAAAATAACTCTATTTACGTTATAATTTGAATGCATTAAAGTATGTTTAAAATTATAAAAATATAAAATATATTAATTTATAATTGTAATTTTATAAAAATATTATTTATTTAAAAATATTATAAATAGTGGTTTTTAATTAAAGTTACAAAAATTTTTTTTGCTGAAATCATAAAACATATATTTTTATTAAAACCATTAATTATGTTTTTTATAAACCACATAATCACATTTTCTTCCTGTGCTAAATTACATTTTTCTTGCAAAATCGAAAGTTATATTTTTTTCGTCCAAATCGTAAAACTATGTTTTTCCATAAAAATCAGAAAATTATATTTTTCCGCCAAGACCGCAAAAACTTCTACCAAAATCACAATACATATTCCGGAAAAACTGTAAAACTTGTTTTACTAGAAAAATACCTTTGTCCCACCAAATAAAAATATATGTATTCCCTTAAAATCATAAAATACATTTTCCGCATTAACCAAAAAGTATGTTTTTCGCAAAAACAATAAAACATGTTTTTCTACCAAAATCACAAAACACATTTTTCCATATAAACTTGTTTTTCGAGAATGTATGTTTTCCACACAAAACCACAAAACTATGTATTCCCACTAAAACCAAATAATATATTTTTACCAAAACTGAAAAAACCGCAAAATATTTTTTTTGCAAAAACCGTAAAGCACGTTATCCTAAAAACTACAAAACACGTTTTCTCACCAAAATCACAAAACAAGTTTCCCGGCCAAAACTGAAAATAAGTTTTCCTGCCAAAACTGCAAAATACGTTTTCCAGGTCACGCTAAAATCGCCAAACACATTTTCCAAGTAAAACCATAAAACATGTTTTCCTGCTATAGCCGCAAAAATATGTTTGCATGTCAAAACCAAAAAACTATATTTTATGTCAAAACTGCAAACCATACTTTTTGACCAAAACTGAAAAACTACATTTTTCATCAAAGTCATTTCCTGCGAAAACCATTAAATTGCAAAATTACGTTTTTCTGCAAAAAATGCAAAATCTTATATTTCTACCAGAACCTTAGAAACATATTTTTGGCAAAACTAAAAATCATGTGAAAATCATATTTTTTTTGCTAAAACCTCAAAATCATGTTTTCTCTTAAAACTAAATAATCATGTTTTACTTCAAAAAAATAAATCATGCTTAAAATTAATAAGATAAATATTAAAATCAAAATATGATTAAATAAAAGTATGATTTAATTAAAAACATTTTTATTTTAGTCATTTTTTAGTAAATACATATGGATGAAGATATAAGTTTATAAAAAACATATTAAACAAATAAAGTTGCATCTAAATGTTCTATCTAGATGTAAAACCGAAAATAAAAACAAACATCACCTAAATGGATAATCTAGATGGAACATCAAAATGAAGCAGTTGGATGCACCATTCATATATGCAGCCAAACATGGCCGAATAAGAGCAACATGAGATCCCATAACTCTGAAAAGAACCTTAGATCCTTTAATTGTTGCAGCTCAATTTTCAATTCAATCGATGACCATTTTATTTCCAGCGATTTTAGTTAGATAAGCTTACGATCGTGATGAAATTGTTGTGTCGAAGACTTTTTTTTTCAAACCTACTTATTATTAAGAGTAATATGGTCATAATCTGTTTTAAAAGGTGGTAGCTGTCGAATACTAAATTTAATTGTAGTTTTGAAAATAGTAACACACAATGATACAAAATGATATTGTTCAAAATTATATATGTTCTCTTTTGTGTGCAAATTTCTATATATATATGGTCAAAAGTAGCAATTTAAAGTTCATGTCAAATAATTGTAAGAAAAAATTTGGTTAAAAGAGAAGAATAGAAATCCATTTGTCCCATAGACATCTAGGCACCGACATGAATTATCCTAGGTGTGTTACCAATAGAAATCTATAAACAAGATGTTTTTAATGTCTCCCAACTTTATAAGTTTGGGTTTTATCGAACTTTTCGTCCCATAAAGGTTTTTCTTGAGTACATTTATCTACTAAACTATGGACTACTTGTTTTGGAAAACTAAAAATATGGGTTTCCCAAGAACAAAAAGACATCTATCAATGGATTATTTGATACATTTTTCGAAAACGCAAAAGTGTTTAATAGAAACAAGATTTTCCCGATGAATACTCTTCAATTAGCTTTCCTCGAAGATGAAGGGTGGAGGGAAGAAAAATGAAGAAGAGGAAGAAAATGAAGAAATTGAGGATGCACATGAAGATGATGGACCCTTGAGTATTATCGAGGCCCTTCAAAGCCCAACCTCCAAATGGTCAGGTTAGTGAACTATGGTTGACACTTCAAAATTTTACTGAAAAAGAGATTTTTGGTTTCAAAGCATGTTGTAGAAATCTTTTCACCTCTATATACAGAGATGGAAGCCCTTTTATGGGCTATGTCATGCTTGAAAGTCCGAAACATAATGAAGATTCAGGTGGAAATTGACTGTTTTGACTTTGTGGAAATTACTAAAAATTTGATAACTTAACCGAATTTTACTACAAATTAGATGTTTTAAATTCTTCTAAAGAAGAAATTTCAAAAATTTGAGGTCTTTGTTTTATCCTATATCCTATTTACGTATTCTAAATTTGGTATGTCATAGAAAAATGTTATATGAAGTATTAGAGTAGGTAAATCATATAGCAAATAGTATATTATAAATTCTAATCTACGTCAAACGTGGAATATTCATTCTAGACAAAAAAGTAAAATATTTTATTAAGATCAATTTTTCCAAAAAAAAAAATATATTTCTGAGCATGTTTTTTATTTTCATACTTTTTCATTTTTATGGATTTGTTTTGACAACAATAATGTATCAAAGGAGAATTGAAACCCAGATCTGTGTAACAACAAAGTATTACTCTACCACTAGACCACTAATGTTTTTTTTTTCTTTCATTTTTATGGTTTTTAAAAGAATATTTTATATTTATTAGATTTATACAAGAATATTATAGTCAAATTTTGACCAAAATCACATTGGGACAATTGGATTCTCAATATGTCTCTTTAACACAAATTTTTATAATATTAATCAAGACTCACATTAAAAAAAAAGAGAAATCCATTTTTGCAATTATAAAAGACTGCAATTTTTTTTTGATTAGTCATTATTTTACAAATATAATTGATGATATATTATATAAGATAAATCAATTTTTGCATTTATAAGTACAGATGCAGATTGGGCTTTTTGAACTCACACATTCGCCTATTCCCTTCCACTTTGAAGCACAATCAGCGTTACATGCCATAGATTCACAATCTTCATCACCATAAGATATATTTATATGACACAATTTTTCTCCTTGCGTTTCCTTAGACACCATCCCTAAAATATAATTTTATATGAAAATATATAAAAATAATTTCAGTTTCTTATATAAAAATACAAGATAAAAAAGAAATATGATTTTTAATATATTTTATGGGTATAGCGAACCTAAAATGAAGACGATAATAAAAATAACAAAAATTATAGATTTAGTCATTTTAATGATATAATTAAAATAAAAAGTTTGAAATAAAATGATAATGAGTATAATGAGAATGTAAACATGAATAATCATATATATATATAAGAAATTAAAAATATTAAAAATCTAAATTAGCTAAAAGATCAACTAGTAATTAAGAGCATTTTTATTGGAAGTATTTAGTTTAGATATTCATATTAAAATAACTAAAAAATAAAAAATATAAAAGAAAATAAATTGGATATTTTTCCTAAGATACTCAAGTTTCTAGTTAAAAAACTTATAGTTACTTGCTGACTTATTATTGATTCATATTTTATTTATAAATTAAAATCAAAATATCAAATTTAACTATATTAAAATAATAATATATTAAAATAATAATAGATTAATGATTAGATACTTATCTGGTTATATGGATATGTAAACCAATGAAGATTTTCTAAGTAGATAATATAAAAATGATATAATAAAAACTAAATAATTAATCTACAAATTAACTAAAAGTAAAAATAGATAAAAATCTAATATACCATAACTAATAAAAAATAAATCTTAGTAATATTTTATATGGGTGTGAGGAGGAAACACGTGAAACAAACATGCTCTCTTATACGGCGATCAAAAAGACGACTTTAGGGTTTCTAATTATCGATCCGATTTCCCGTCCTTTTTCTAGCGAAATCCTCTCCTCTTTAGAGATCTGAACTCACCTTCTCCTCCTCTTTTCATTCACACGTTTTCCCAAAATATGTTACTTCTTCCCCCTTAGGGCTTCAGGCTATTCCAGAGTTATGTCTACATCCTTTGGGATCTCGATCCCCCAGGGTAGATCTCACGCACAGTACTTTGTATAATCTTGAGAGGGAGGAATTGCCTTGTCTCAGCTGTGAATTTGCTTACAACAGTACATGGCATTGGAAGTCTGACATCGTCAATTGTTCATACTCAAGCTAGTACCTCTAGTGAGAGATCCTAACCTACGCCACAACCTGACATTGGAAGTCTAACAGAGACGATTGAATATACTCGACCTAGTTCCACTAGGGAGAGATTCTTACGACTTGATTTTACATCAGAAATCTTACAGAGTCATTTATTTTTATACTTGTCATAGATCCATAGCACGAGAACTTTCCTTTACCACTCGACGAGGCCATATGGTCAACCCGAGAGGACAAATATTACTCGGCCTAGTATAGACTAGTGCAAACTTACCATACTGCCCAAATAGGTTCTAGATCCGGAAGGATAGAAAGTTTTGTACTCAATTTAGTGTAGACCTGCGAGGTATACCTGTATAGCGATCCTTCTGTGGGTCTCAAATGCCAGGAATCTACTATCAATAGCCATATGGGCTATGTGGAATAGCAATTCTCATTTTTGAAGTTAGGAAGATGAGTAAGTCACATAGGAAATGTGATGAGGATGTACTCCAGAAGTTAAGGGACCATGATCCAAGAAGTGGTTGATATGAAAGATGCTATAGTCATATATGCACCTGAAATTTCAGCGATCATTGAGGAACTTGACTCCAGCCTCATAGTCTGGATACTCTACCCGTAATCGATCAAGCCGATAGAACTAGCCTCTGCCTTTCCAAAGATTTGAGATTTGGAGAAATAAGTTCGAGCACAGCCTTGGTTTGTCAAGAACAACTACAATATTACTTTGATTTTTAAGATGACTTGAAGAAGGTACTGGACATAGCGCCTTGGTTTATCAATGGGTGGACAGTAGCAGGTGAATGTTAGGTATCACAACCACCTCCAAGCTTCCTAAAGCGCATTCTCTTCTGGATTTACATCAAAAACATTTTAATAAATTTTATTACCGAGGAGATGGTTAAAAAGGTCAGATCAACCATTGGAGAGGTGACTGAGGAATTGCTCCTCCATGGCCGCACACCAGAATCAATGGAGTATCTCTGAGTGTGCATCTGGGTCACTGTCAAGAAGCCCGTAGTATTCAAATACCCAATTAATTTCAATGCGGGCGAGACAGTAGTGGTGGAGTTCGAGTATGAGAAACTTCAAAAACTTTGTTTTTGTTGCAAGAGCCTCACTCAGTACCAATATCATTGCAAGCAACCTCCTCTGCTATCAATCTCTGGTCATGCAGGAGGAGAAAAGAGAAAGGAGTCTCCATTACAGAGCCAGAGCCCCCCTCCAAACTCTCCAAAATAAAGGGTGATCAAACCCGTAGTAAGCAAGCTGTGGCCTCCTTTCATGCAGCATAGTCACCTGTTCCTATTGATAGCATGGGAAAAACTGTTGCAAGCTCTAGGGGAAGAGGAAGAGGGCCGGCAAACACTGCCTGTAGGCTAAAACTGGACATGTCAAACTACATGAACTTTGACCCAAATAAGACAGCGGCGGGACGATCACATCCCTATGTGGAAGAGTTCCAGAAATAGATGGCACAAGGGACAACATAATACCTGTTGGAAACCCAACTACCCAATCAAACAGAATAAAAAGAAGACAAGATTACGGCCCCAACAGCTCTATCAAAGGAGCAGAGACTTCCTGTTTCGTAGAGGATTACAGATCCCAATCTCCAGCCGGATGAAAGAATTGTTTCCTCAGGACTACAGGTTGATGAACCAGCTACCTCCTGGGAACCTTCCTTCTCCCATAAGAAGCGCAAAAGAGTTTAGAGAGGAATCAATCAAGAAAAAGAGTGAAACTTCTGCACGAATCAGATGGCTCACAAGGGATTATCTCAGTGGGAAGCTCAAGCCAAAATCAAGCATTGGTCTCAGATCTTAGACAAATTCTAACGTCGGAAGGACAATGAACTTCTGAATATCAATATTTGGTGATTACCCAAAAAACCACCAAGGTCCATATGATCATAACATGTTAGAACTGTCAGGAGATAGGAAAATCCTGATAGTTCGACACTTCAAGGACTTGTGTGGTCAGAAAGATTCTAGGTTATTTTTTCTATGTGAGACCAAAAAACAGAAGACACAAGATGGATATGTTCTGTCAGGAGTTAGGGTTCTCTGATCTCATTACAATAGAACCGAGGGGCTGAGCGGAGGGTTAGCTATGATGTGGAAGCAAGACACTTCTGTCTCTAAACTAGAGGCCAATGAGAGATACATCGACATGGAAGTGAAGTGGAAAGATAATTTTTTTTTGTCAAATGCATATATGGTCACCCAGTGCAACATGAACAAGACTTATTATGGGACCACCTTACGGAAATCAGAAAAAGGCGATGCGAACCATGGATGTTGATTTGAGATTTTAATGAAATCATAAGTGCTGAGGATAAGCAAGGCAGATTCCAAGATCCACAATATATTTTTACCCATTTAAATCTTTCATAGATAAATGTGGATTGCAAGAACCGACATTCTGTGGTAACTTTTTGTCCTGGTTTGGCAAACAAGGAGGAGAACTAGTATACTGTAAGCTGGACAGAGTCCTCTATAACCACAAATAACAGCAAATCTTCCCCAAGACCACTTCCAAATACATGCCACACATCGGTTCAGACCATAACCCTATCTGCACTTTCTTAGATGGGGAGGATTGTAAGAAACCAGGTCAATTTAGGTATAGTATACGGTGGAAGGGGCATGAGGGTTTCAACAACGCAATACAGTCACGTTGGGCAGTGAACGAGCAGGAGGCTTGATATGTGTGAAGATCTAGATATCATGCTCAAGATCACCGAGTGAAAAAAGCTGATATCTCATTGGAAAAGCATCACCAGTCTAACTCTTGATTGAGAATCCTTGATCTCAAAAGTCAAATAAATCCTGGAATTAGCATATAAGGATGAAGAAATATATTGGAGAATCCTTAGTGGAGTTCAATGACTGCAAGCATGCGACCAAAACACTAAATTCTTCCATGTGACCACAAAAAGAGGCGATCTTATAATTAAATCAATATTCATCTGGATGAAGGCATGTGTCAAACTTGACATTACTAAAAAAATTTATAATGCAGTCTCAAAATTTTGGTGGAGTTCAAGACAGAATAACATAAGTATGCATTAGATTGCCTGGGATAAAATCTGCATCCCCTAATATATGAGGGATTGAATTTTAGATACCTACATGATTTTAATTTAGCTCTGTTAGCTAAGAAATTGTGGAAATTAAAACAATTTCCCTCATTTCTCCTTGCTCGGATTATGAGGGGAGGGTACTATAATCAATTTTGCATATTGGAAGAACAGGATGCTACTCACAATCTTTTGGGTGGCGAATTAACATGGTGGATAAAACCTTATTGACGTTAGGACTAAGAAAAAATATCGGTTCTTGGTTTAATACCAGAGTTTGGAGTGAAAGTTGGATTCCAGATATGCCAGTTCGCCCCACCAGAGCTTTAGAGGGGGTATTTATTCAGCATCCCAACTCATTGTGGAGATGAATCAAAATTTGGTAGAATAGCCGATTTTTAATATAAAATTAGATATTTTTAATTCTTCTAAAATAAAAGTTTGAGGACTTTATTTTATTCCATATCCGACGTACGTATTCTAAACTTGGTTGATGAAATAACATATTATAAATTCTAGTTTACATCGAACATGGAATATGCACTCTAGATAACAGAAAACAAAAATTAATCTTTTTAAGGTCAATTTTTCCAAATAAAAATATTTTATTAGAATATTTTTTCTCTTCATACTTTTCGTTTTTTAAAATTTTAAAAAGATTTATTTATGAATTTTGACAAAACCACATTGGGACTATTGGATTCTCAATGTGTCTTTTTAACACAAATTTTCTAATTTTAATCAGGACTTACATTCAAATAAAAAAAATGAGAAATAATTTTTTGCAATTATAAAAGATTTCAATTTTGTTTACCAATCATATCTTACTAATATAATTGATGATATATCATGAAAAAAAGATAAATCATTTTTTTGCTTATATAAGTCCAGATGCAGAATGAGCTTTTTGTACTCACACAATCGCCTGTTCTCTTCCACTTTGAATCACAATCAGCACTACACCCCAAGATTCACAACCTTCTTCACCATAAGATAAATTTGTACGAACACAACTTTTCTCCTTGTGTTTCCTTCGTCACTATCCCTAAAACACAAATTTTATTTGAAAATATATTAAAACATAATTTCAGTTTCTTATATAAAAATACAAGAAAGAAAAATAAATTTGATTTTTAATATATTTTATTTGTAAAGAAAACCTAAAACGAAGACGACCATAAAAATAACAAAAATTATGGGTTTAGTCATTTTAATCATATTATATAAATAAAAAACATTGAAATAGAATGAAATGAGTATGATGAAAATGTACAGATGAATAATCATCTATATATATATATAAGAAATTAGAAAATATGAAAAATCTAATTTAGCCAAAAATTCAACTAGTAAATAAGAGTATTTTTATTGGGGGTATTTAGTTTAGATACACCTATTAAAAATCTAAGTTAGCTAAAAAATTAACTAGTATATAAGAGCATTTTCAGTGGAGGTATAACAGAGAAGATTTTGGATATTTTCTCTAAAATACTGAAGTCTCTAGTTTAGAACTCTTCTAGGTACTTATTAACTTACTATAGATTTATATTTTATTTTAAAATTAAAATTAAAATATTAAATTAAATTACATTCAAATAATAATATTTTAATTGTTAGATACCCATATAAGTATCTAAACCAATGGAGATGTTTTAAGTAGATGATATAAAAAGAAAAGAGACAACTGCTACTGAAACCTTGAACTTTGTAAACAAAGTAAAAAAACCACCAACTTGTATTTACGCCTTTTGAAGCATAATGACGGAGCTAAGACCAATAAGTTTTTGTAATGTAGGATATAAGATTATTTCAAAGGTGTTATGTAGTCTCAGAAACACAATCAACGTTTGTTTCCGGACGCTTGATCTCATATAATATTCTTATCGCTCAGAAAATGTTTCATGCCTTGCGGACAAACACTTCTTGTCAAAGAAAATATATGGCTACCAAGACAGATATGAACAAGACAAACGACTGAGTTGAATGGAATTTTATACAAACCCTTCTTCAAAAGATGTGTTTTTTTTCCTCTCTAGATTTCGTGAATAATGAGGTTCATAACATCAATAAAATATATAATACTGATAAACGGTGACCTACATGGCTTTAATACCTCTGAACAGGGACTCTTTCAGGGAGATCTTTTATCTCCTTATCTCTTTATTTTATGCACGAAAGTACTGATTGAAAATATTCAAAAAACAGAATGGGAGAAAAAATTAACAGGTTTAAGAACTGCACAGACTAGTCCTTCCATTACTCCCCTTCTTTTTGTGGATCACAATTTATTTTTCTGTCAAGCTAAAAGACAAGAATGTCAAGTCATTCTTAGGATTCTTAAATCGTATGAGGTAGTATCAGGACAGAAAATTAACTTTACTAAATCATCACTAAAATTTGGCCATTTAGTCAATGGGGTGGTACAAGAAGAGATGAAACATATATTAGAAATAACTACAAACGGCGGTATTGGTACATATTTAAGGATTCCTGAAAGTCTAGGCAGGCCAAAAATGAAAGATTATGTAATTGAGTGAATGAATGGACATATTAGTTCCTCTTTATAGGTAGCGAAAATGTTATGATAAATTCAAATTAAACGGCATTACCAACATATGTAATGTATTATTATAGATTATAAAAAAGGTAACTCAACATATAACGAGTGCGATAGCTCGATTTTAGTGGAGCACAAGTGAAAATAATTGTGGAATACACTGGATGGCCAGGAAAAAGCTATGTCGTCATAAGAAAGAGGGTGGTCTCGGGTTTAGAAATATTGAAGATTTCAATACAACTATGGTAGCAAAGCAGATGTGGAGATTATTGGACTCACCAGATACATTGTTTTCAAAGGTGTTTAAAAGGTTGATATTATAGGAACTAGGGTCCACTAGACCCTATACAAGTGTACTCTCCCTCTTATGGATGGAGAAGTATTTTCTCCGCTAGATCTTTGGTTAAAAAAAGACTAATCAAACCGGTTGGATCAAGTTCAACATCTCAATGTGGAATGATCCTTGGATCCCAGCCTCTCGTCCGAGATACAATTGACAATCAGACAAAGACGTGGAATATACGTCTGTTGAACGCAGTTATCACAGCTGAGGATGTAAACATCATTCAGTAACTACCAGTGAGTCGCATTGGAAGAACAGACACAAATGGATGACATTATACCAAGAATGGAAGATACACAGTTAAATCAGGATATTATTTTGAATAACTCTATCCGGACAGCGGAGTAAAGGATATTCTATACAGTCCAACTATCAATACGCTTTAGGCTTATATATGAAAAATTAAATATGCTCCAAAAATACAACACTTTCTTTGGAAAACAATCTCAGGACGTGTCGTTGTAGCGACAATTTTAAGATCACACAAACTTAGTTATGATGCACAATGTGGTAAATGTGGGACAAATGAAGAAACTATAAATCCCGTCCTTTTTAATGTCCACCGGCCATTTAGACATGTGCTTTATCTAATATACCATCACACCCAGATGTCTTTCCAACGGAATCGATTCAAAAATCGAGATCATTTTTTTACAAAATTGTCGAATGATAGTCAAACAGAGTACTTTCCATGGATAATTTGGTATTTTTGGAAATGGAATGTATGACTGCGGTTCAGAGACTAGAAGTTGAATTCCCTACTGACTGCTCCGATGTGGTCAACATGGTGTCTTCACCGGAAAAATGAGCATCATTATTAGTTCACTTGGAGGAATTTAGCAGTTGTATGGTTATTTTCAGAATGATGTTACTCATCCCACGTGGAAGAAACACAAGAGCAGATAATTTAGCGCGAATTGCATGAAGACTTCCAACAGCGACGGTGCATTTGTCCCATAGACATCTAGGCACCGACATGAATTATCCTAGGTGTGTTACCAATAGAAATCTATAAACAAGATGTTTTTAATGTCTCCCAACTTTATAAGTTTGGATTTTATCGAACTTTCCGTCCCATAAAGGTTTTTCTTGAGTACATTTATCTACTAAACTATGGACTACCTATTTCGGAAAACTAAAAACATGGGTTTCCCAAGAACAAAAAGACATCTATCAATGGATTAATTGATACATTTTTCGAAAACGCGAAAGTGTTTAATAGAAACAAGATTTTCCCGATGAATACTCTTCAATTACCCTTCCTCGAAGATGAAGGGTGGAGGGAGAAAAATGAAGAAGAGGAAGAAAATGAAGAAATTGAGGATTTACATAAAGATGATGGACCCTTGAGTATTATCGAGGACCTTCAAAGCCCAACCTCCAAATGGTCAAGTTAGTGAACTAGGGTTGACACTTCAGAATTTTATTGAAAAAGAGATTTTTGGTCTCAAAAGATGTTGTAGAAGTCTTTTCACCTCTATATACAAAGATGAAAGCTTTTTTATGGGCTATGTCATGCTTGAAAGTCCGAAACATAATGAAGATTCAGGTGGAAATTGACTGTTTTGACTTTGTGGAAATGACTAAAAATTTGATAACTTAACCGAATTTTACTATAAAATTAGATGTTTTAAATTCTTCTAAAGCAGAAATTTCAAAAATTTGAGGTCTTTGTTTTATCCTATATCCTATGTACGTATTCTAAATTTGGTATATCATAGAAAAATGTTATAAGAAGTATTAGAGTAGGTAAATCATATAGCAAATAGTATATTATAAATTCTAATCTACGTCCGTGGAATATTCATTCTAGACAAAAAAGTAAAATATTTTGTTAAGATCAATTTTTCCAAAATAAAAAATATATTTCTGAGCATGTTTTTTATTTTCATACTTTTTCATTTTTATGGATTTGTTTTGACAAAAATAATGTATCAAAGGAGAATTGAACCCATATCTATGTAACAACAAGGTATTACTCTACCACTAGACTACTAATGTTTTTTTTTCATTTTTATGGTTTTTAAAAGAATATTTTATATTTATTAGATTTATACAAGAATATTATAGTCAAATTTTGACCAAAATCACATTGGGACAATTGGATTTCAATATGTCTCTTTAACACAAATTTTTATAATATTAATCAAGACTCATATTAAAAAAAGAAAGAGAAGTCCATTTTTGCAATTATAAAAGACTGCAAATTTTTTTTGATTATTCATTATTTTACTAATATAATTGATGATATATTATATAAGATAAATTAATTTTTGCATTTATAAGTACAGATACAGATTGGGCTTTTTGAACTCATACATTCGCCTATTCCCTTCCACTTTGAAGCACAATCAGCGTTACATGCCATAGATTCACAATCTTCATCACCATAAGATATATTTATATGACACAATTTTTGTCCTTGCGTTTCTTTGGTCACCATCCCTAAAATATATAAAAAATAATTTCAGTTTCTTATATAAAAATACAAGATAAAAAAGAAATATGATTTTTAATATATTTTATGGGTATAGCGAACCTAAAATGAAGATGACAATAAAAATAACAAAAATAATAGATTTAGTCATTTTAAAATTATAATTAAAATTAAAAGTTTGAAATAAAATGATAATGAGTGTAATGAGAATGTAAACATGAATAATCATATATATATATATATATATATTTGAATTTAAAAATATTAAAAATCTAAATTAGCTAAAAGATCAACTAGTAATTAAGAGCATTTTTATTGGAAGTATTTAGTTTAGATTATCATGTTAAAATAACTAAAAAAATAAAAAATATAAAAGAAAATAAATTGGATATTTTTCCTAAGATACTCAAACTTCTAGTTAAAAAACTTCTAGTTACTTGTTGACTTATTATTGATTCATATTTTATTTATAAATTAAAATCAAAATATCAAATTAAACTATATTAAAATAATAATATATTAATGATTAGATACTTATCTGGTTATATGGATATGTAAACCAATGAAGATTTTCGAAGTATATAATATAAAAATGATATAACAAAAACTAAATAATTAATCTACAAATTAACTAAAAGTAAAAATAGATAAAAATCTAATATACCATAACTAATAATATATTTTAGTAATATTTTATATGGGTGTGAGGAGGAAACACGTGAAACAAACATGCTCTCTTATACGGCGATCAAAAAGGCGACTTTAGGGTTTCTAATTACGGACCCGATTTCCCGTCCTTTTTCTAGCGAAATCCTTTCCTCTTTAGATATTTGAACTCCCCTTCTCCTCCTATTTTCATTCACACGTTTTCCCAAAATATGTTACTTCTTCCCCATAGGGTTTCAGGCTATTCCAGAGTTATATCTACATCCTTTGGGATCTCGATCCCCCAGGGTAGATCTGTTACCCTGGCGAGATATGATATAATTTTCCTCTCTTCTCTCGTACAGTACTTTGTATAATCTTGAGAGGGAGGAATTGCCTTGTCTCAGCTGTGGATTTGCTTACAACACTACACGGCATTGGAAGCCTGACATCGTCAATTGTTCATACTCAAGCTAGTCCCTCTAGTGAGAGATCCTTACCTACGCCACAACCTGACATTGGAAGTCTAACGGAGACGATTGGATATACTCGACCTAGTTCCACTAGGGAGAGATTCTTACGACTTGATTTTACATCAGAAGTCTTACAGAGTCATTTATTTTTATACTTGTCATAGATCCATAGCACGAGAACTTTCCTTTACCACTCGACGAGGTCATATGGTCAACCCGAGAGGAAAAATATTACTCGGCCTAGTATATACAAGTGCAAACTTACCATACTGCCCAAATAGGTTCTAGATCCCGAAGGATAGAAAGTTTTGTACTCATTTTAGTGTAGACCTGCGAGGTATACCTGTCTAGCGATCCTTCTGTGGGATAAAATCTGCATCCCCTAATATATGAGGGATTGAATTTTAGATACCTACATGATTTTAATTTAGCTCTGTTAGCTAAGAAATTGTGGAAATTACAATAATTTCCCTCATTTCTCCTTACTCAAATTATAAGGGGAGGGTACTATAATCAATTTTGCATATTGGAAGAACATGATGCTACTCACAATCTTTTGGGTGGCAAATTAACATGGTGGATAAAAACTTATTGAAGTTAGGACTTAGAAAAAATATCGGTTCTTGGCTTAATAACAGAGTTTGGAGTGAAAGTTAAGTTCCAGATATGCCAGCTCGCCCCACCAGAGCTTTAGAGGGGGTATTTATTCAGCATCCCAACTACACAATTTTATAAGTAGGGATACTAAAGAATAAGATATTGATCTGTTACACGCATATTTCCAACATGAGGATATCCCACTTATCCTCGGGCTCAGACCTAGTATGAGTTTATGCTTGGATGAATATGTATTTGATCATAATAAATCAGACCGATATTCAGTCAAATCGTGATATGAATTAATCAAACAACCCCACTTAAGACATGAATAATATACTGTTTTGGAACTAAACATTATTGATTGCAAGAAACAAGTGTGAATGATCCATACCCCGTTAAGATGATATACTTGATGTGGCAAGCACTATCGGGATGTGTCGCAACTACTGCACTACTTGCTCATAGGAATCTAGGAACCAACATGAGTTGTCCTAGATGTGGTGACCCAGAGGAATCTATAAACCAATTTTTATTGTCTCCCAAGTTTATAAGTTTAGGCTTTATCAGAGTTCTCGTCCCATATGGGTTTCCTCTCAAGTGCATCTATCTACTAAAAATATGGACTATATATTTTAGAGAACTAAAAACATTGGTCTCGCAGAAACACAAAGACATATGTATCCATGGATCATTTGGTACATTTTTTAAAAACGCAAAAGTGTTTAATGGAAAATAGATTTCCCTAACAAATAATCTTCGATTAGCTTCCCTCGAATCTGTAGGTGGAGGGAAAAAAACCTTAAGGAAGATGAAAAAAGGAAGAAAATGAGGAAATTGAGATTCCACATGAATATAATGGGCCCTTGAG
Source organism: Streptanthus diversifolius (assembly GCA_039880935.1). Classification (NCBI taxonomy): domain Eukaryota; kingdom Viridiplantae; phylum Streptophyta; class Magnoliopsida; order Brassicales; family Brassicaceae; genus Streptanthus; species Streptanthus diversifolius. Next base: position 3,217,194 of record JAXGFM010000008.1, read on the forward strand.
TATTCCCAGGCTCTCTAAAGCCCAACCTGCCAAATTGATGTCTCTTGGATCAATAATGATCTGGTTAGTGTACTAGGGTTGACTCTTTGAGATTCTATTGGAGGAGAGATTTTTGGTCTCAAAGGATGTTGTAAAAGTCATTTCACCTCTTTATGCAGAGATGGAAGCCCTTCTATGGGCTATATCATGCTTGAGAGCCCAAAACATAATGAATATTCAGGAGGAAACAAAATGTTTTAACCTTGTGGAGATGACTCAAAATTTGGTAAAATAGCCGATTTTTAATACAAAATTAGATATTTTTAATTCTTCTAAGATAAAAGTTTGAGGACTTTATTTTATTCCATATCCGACGTACGTATTCTAAACTTGGTTGATGAAATAACATATTATAAATTCTAGTTTACATCGAACATGAAATATGCACTCTAGACAACATAAAACAAAAATTACTTTTTTTTAAGGTCAATTTTTCCAAAATAAAAATATTTTATGAGAATATTTGTTATTTTCATACTTTTCGTTTTTTAAGGTTTTAAAAAGATTTATTTATGAATTTTGACAAAACCACATTGGGACTATTGGATTCTCAATGTGTCTTTTTAACACAAATTTTCTAATTTTAATAAGGACTTACATTCAAATAAAAAAAAAAGAGAAATAATTTTTTGCAATTATAAAAGATTTCAATTTTTTTTACCACATCAGAGCTTTATTATAATTGATGATATATCATGAAAAATAAAGATAAATAATTTTTTTGCTTATGTAAGTGCAGATGCAGAATGAGCTTTTTGTACACTCACAATCGCCTGTTCTCTTCCACTTTGAATCACAATCAGCACTACACCCCAAAATTCACAACCTTCTTCACCATAAGATAAATTTGTACGACACAACTTTTTTCCTTGTGTTTTCTTCGTCACTATCCCTAAAACACAAATTTTATTTGAAAATATATTAAAACATAATTTCAGTTTCTTATATAAAAATACAAGAAAGAAAAATAAATTTGATTTTTAATATATTTTATTTGTAAAGAAAACCTAAAATGAAGACGACCATAAAAATAACAAAAATTATTTGTTTAGTCATTTTAATCATATTATATGAATAAATAACATTGAAATAGAATGAAATGAGTATGATGAAAATGTACAGATGAATAATCATATATATATATATATATATAAGAAATTAGAAAATATGAAAAATCTAATTTAGCTAAAAAATCAACTAGTAAATAAGAGTATCTTTATTGGGGGTATTTAGTTTAGATACCCCTATTAAAAATCTAAGTTAGCTAAAAAATTAACTAGTATATAAGAGCATTTTCAGTGGGGGTATAATAGAGAAGATTTTGGATATTTTCTCTAAAATACTTAAGTCTCTAGTTTAGAACTCCTCTAGATACTTATTAACTTATTATTGATTTATATTTTATTTTAAAATTAAAATTAAAATATCAAATTAAATTACATTCAAATAATAACATTTTAATTGTTAGATACCCATATGAGTATCTAAACCAATGGAGATGTTCAATCAGTACTTTCGTGCATAATGACGGAGCTAAGACCAATAAATTTTTGTAATGTAGGATATAAGATTATTTCAAAGGTGTTATGTAGTCTCAGAAACACAATCAGCGTTTGTTTCCGGACGCTTGATCTCATATAATATTCTTACCGCTCAGGAAATGTTTCATGCCTTACGGACAAACACTTTTTGTCAAATAAAATATATGGCTATCAAGACAGATATGAACAAGAAAAACGACTGAGTTGAATGGAATTGTATACAAACCCTTCTTCAAAAGATGTGTTTTTTTCCTCTATAGATTTCGTGAATAATGAGGTTCATAATATCAGTAAAATATATAATACTTATAAACAGTGACCTACATGGCTTTAATACCCCTGAACAGGGACTCTTTCAGGGAGATATTTTATCTCCTTATCTCTTTATTTTATGCACGAAAGTACTGATTGAAAATATTCAAAAAACAGAATGGGAGAAAAAATTAACAGGTTTAAGAACTGCACGGACTAGTCCTTCCATTACTCCCCTTCTTTTTGTGGATCACAATTTATTTTTCTGTCAAGCTTAAAGACAAGAGTGTCAAGTCATACTTAGGATTCTTAAATCGTATGAGGCAGTATCAGGACAGAAAATTAACTTTACTAAATCATCACTAAAATTTGGCCATTTAGTCAATGGGGTGGTACAAGAAGAGATGAAACAAATATTATAAATAACTACAAACGGCGGTATTGGTACATATTTAGGAATTCCTGAAAGTCTAGGCGGGCCAAAAATGAAAGATTAAGTAATTGAGTGAATGAATGGACATATTAGTTCCTCTTTATAGGTAGCAAAAATGTTATGATAAATTCAAATTCAACGGCATTACCAACATATGTAATGTATTGTTATAGATTATAAAAAAAGTAACTCAACATATAACAAGTGCGATAGTTCAATTTTGGTGGAGCACAAGTGAAAATAATTGTGGAATACACTGGATGGCCTGGAAAAAGGTATGTCGTCATAAGAAAGAGGGTGGTCTCTGGTTTAGAAATATTGAAGATTTCAATACAACTATGGTAGCAAAGCAGATGTGGAGATTATTGGACTCACCAGATACATTGTTTTCAAAGGTGTTTAAATTTTGATATTATAGGAACTCGGGTCCACTAGACCCTATACAAGTGTACTCTCCCTCTTATGAATGGAGAAGTATTTTCTCCGCTAGATCTTTGGTTAAAAAAAGAATAATCAAACGGGTTGGATCAAGTTCAACATCTCAATGTGGATTGATCCTTGGATCCCAACCTCTCGTCCGAGATACAATTGACAATCAGACAAAGACGTGGAATATATGTCTGTTGAACGCAGTTATCACAGCTGAGGATGTAAACATCATTCAGTAACTACCAGTGAGTCGCATCGGAAGAACATACACAAATGGATGACATTATACCAAGAATGGAAGATAAACAATTAAATCAGGATATTATTTTTAATAACTCTATCCGGACAGCAGAGTAAAGGATATTCTATACAGTCCAACTATCAATACACTTTAGGCTTATGTATGAGAAATTAAATATGCTCTAAAAATACAACACTTTCTTTGGAAAACAATCTCAGGACGTGTCGTTGTAGCGAAAATTTTAAGATCACACAAACTTAGTTATGATGCACAATGTGGTAAATGTGGGATAAATGAAGAAACTATAAATCACGTCCTTCTTAATGTCCACCGGCCATTCAGACATGGGCTTTATCTAATATACCATCACACCCAGATGTCTTTCCAACGGAATCGATTCAAAAATCGAGATCATTTTTTTTACAAAATTGCCGAATGATAGTCAAACGGAGTACTTTCCATGGATAATTTGGTATTTTTTGAAATGAAATGTATGACTGCGGTTCAGAGATTAGAAGTTGAATTCCCTACTGACTGCTCCGATGTGGTCAAGATGGTGTCTTCACCGAAAAAATTAGCATCATTCTTAGTTCACTTGGAGGAATTTAGCAGTTGTATGGTTATTTTCAGAATGATGTTACTCATTCCACTTGGAAGAAACACAAGATCAGATAATTTAGCGCGAATTGCATGAAGACTTCCAACAGCGACAGTGCATATTAGCTCGACGCCATCGATGTGGCTGGCCAGACCACCATAGTTTTACGTTTATCAATTATGTTGTAAAAAAGACTAAAGTAAAAACATATAAAAACCTAATACACCACAACTAATAAAAAAGTAATTTTTACTAATACTGAATATGTATTTGAGTCAAGGTTTCCCTTGTGTGGGCTTAGTATTCTCTTTTCCTAATAGAGAGCTTTATCTTGTTAGGAAAGAGCTTTGAGTGGATAATATTGATCCCTGACAATTTCACAAGCGAGTAACAATGGTTCTCTTGTTGTCTTTTTGTTCGAAAATGTTTCAATTCCAGATCTCTTTCCAAGATTCTTTTGGTTAATCCATAACATTCTGTTTCCCCAGTTGGTGATTGATTACGATTCCGTGGTTTAGAAGGCAAGTGAAGGTTTTAATAGAGAATGTCTGCAGCGTTAGATAAGGCTCTTTTAGAAATGTCTGGAGGAATAAGATGAACCTTTCTCTTTGCCTGATCGTCCAAAATTTTACTCGACAGAAAGAAACGCTCTAAGTTTGATTGGAAGAATTATGAAATACAAAATGATCTCTAAAAGAATAAATTAACGCTAATACACTGCTATTATAAAAACTATAAAAACATGTAAAATCTAGTCATAATATAATAACACACTCAATTTTCTGATCATCCCATTGAGAGATTTAGATTAGACAACATTGGTAAATTCACATTTCAATAATTCAATTACTATTATATGGTAATGGAAACCGATGTTGAATAGTTTGTAGCACATGTTCATGCACATATTCATACACAAAATGAATTGGCTGATTCCATTAGTTGTATGGAAAGATATCATTTTACTGGCAAAAGAACTCATTCAGATAAAATCAAGTACAAATTAGAAGTATTCTTTACAATAGTTAGAATTTGGTCGAGAATCAAGTATTTTACATATAAGAATCTTAAGTTGTGCGGTATATGTGCAAGTAACACTATCACAACGTACATGTAGCATTATCACAATGTAAGAACATGGGACTAGAAATAAGAACATGGGACTAGAAATAATTTTAGGCATATATGTTAGTATTGATTCTCTACCAATCATACAATACTGGAATCTTTGACTAGTGACGTTTTATAACACATTTTATCGGTTATTCTTTCAATGAAAAAATATTTTCAGTCATAGGAGGACAAAATAAATAAATAGAAAATGATATAAAATGGAGCGTATTATCTTTATTATATCTTGATTGTCTTATTAAACAGTCAAAATTAGAAATTCGCCAAACTATGCACTTGTAAAGTACAAAAAATTAGCTACCATATGTATTCGTAGATATCAAAACAATAACTAAATCTCATGCACCAGCTGTAAATATTTTTGCTCATATGAGGATACCAGAGGAAGAGAGGAAGAATGGATGATACAAGTATATCTAAAACAAACTTGAAACATAATAGACATATCAATTTTAAGAAAAATTCTAAAAAATGAAAGAGGAACAAGATGAACATTTGGCGCCGTTGCCGGGAAAACAATAATATTGGCCATTATGATTTGGTATTTGCTTAAACATTTAACTTTTGTTATCTTATCTTGTATTCTATTTTGTTCCTTTTTCCTTGGAAGGTGTATGAAGTTGAGAAGCATAGGTCCTACAAATCTAGTGGAAAGAGTTCAAGACATCAGAGCTTTGGAAAGGGAACTTGTTAGAGAAAGAAGGGAGCATGAGAGGTTTGTTCACTTGAAAAGTTTGGGTTAAAACATCGAACATTAACCAAGAGTTGAAAGGGACATTGGGACATTTGATGAGCCCAACATCTATGGAAATAGAACTGGAATCAGAGATCCTCCAGTAGAGAACAACAACTTTGAGATCAAAGCTAGTTTCACCAACATGGTCCAAGGCAGCAAGTTTCATGGTCTATCTATGGAGGACCCATTGGATCATCAAGATCAGTTTGACATATTGTGTGGGACACTCAAAACCCCAATACCCACCTGGTTTTCAAAACACTTAAGAGAACCAACAAGTTCAAGGGGAAGGAAGCGCTTCAAACCAACAACCAAAAGTGAGCAGCACTGATCAGTTATTGAGACAAGTTTTGGAAGGTTAATGAAGAGTAGAAAAGACCATATGAATACAACAACAGGATTTACATGCTATGGTGGATGGTTCCTACAGTAAATTGAATACAAAGATTGCTCATTTGACATCTAACATGAAGTCCATAAAATCACAGTTTGCTCAAGTCAGCTCCACCTCCAAGAGACCAGTTGGTGTACTACCTGGGAAACTTAAACCAAATCCCAAGGAATACATCAGTGCTATCACTCTAAGGATTGGAAATAGCTACCATCAAGAGAACTCAATGTGGACAATGAAAATCAAGAAAAGGAAATGGTAATTAAAATTGAGGATGATGAGATAGTTGCTGAGAAATATATGCATGATGATTACTATTAAGAGAGTTGTAGATGTCAAGGGTAAAGGAAAAGCGTGCAATGAGAAAAGAGAAACTCCTAAGAAAGGTTCACCATCTACATATAAGGAAGTAGTCTTTGACCCCACCTTATAAACCAAAACTACCATTTCCAAGAAGGTTCAAAAGCAGTTTATGGAAAAGCATAGAGCCATCTTTTACAAGAAAATAAGCCAAGTACAACTCACCATGCCTATCATTGATGCATTCCTCAAGGTTCATCATTACAATAAGTTCCTAAAGAATGTAATCAAGGAGAAGCCAAAAGCTCTAGAAGGGATGGTTGTTCTAACACATGAATGTTCATTGTGCATTAAGACCTTTGTCTTTTGAGAAATGCATGTGTAAGCCTAATGCCTATGTCAGTTTCAAAAAGACTTGGCTTCACACAATACAAGCAATGTAAGATCTCCTTTTTATTGGCTGATAGGCTAGTGAGACTCCCAATTGGTATGCTTGTGAACTTACCAGTCATGATTGGAAAATTTGAGGTACCAACAGATTTTGTGGTTTTGTATATGGATAGGAACCTAAGGACCATATAATCTTTGGAAAACCCTTTCTAGCCACTGCTGGATCAATCATTGATGTCAAGAAAGAAAAAATCAATTTACACATGAGGTAAGACCATGTTTTGAAGTTTGACATCAATGAAGCGATGAAGAAACCAACCATTAGGGGACAAACATTTTGGATGGAGATGGATGCTCTGGTTGATGAGTATTTGGAGGAATTAGGTTTAGGGGACTCTCTACAAGTTGCTCTCACAGTCCAAAATGAATAGCATGGGTTGTCAAATAAAGAGAGTGAGGAATATGCAAGACAGTTGGATTCACACAAAGCCTTGAAAGAAGATGTTACCTACATGATGTTGCCTCAAGTTGTTCAGAACATCAGTTTGGTGGAACAAGGGGGAGCTAGAAATAGTGAGACTAGCTTTGATGAGGACATCTGTGAAATTAAGGTCTCAAAGGTGGACATAAAGCCTCTTTCGATTTGGCTAAGGTATGCCTTTCTTGACTTTGACTGTACATATCTAGTGATTGTGAATTATGAACTTAGTGAGGATGAAATCTATGCTCTATGGCTTGTATTGAAGAAAGGCCATAGGTAATTCACTTGATGACATTAATGGCATATCTCAATCTCTCTGCATACATATAATTCACCTAGAAAATGAATCAATAACATCTATTGAACATATAAAAAGGATAAAACCCAATTTGAAAGAAGTTGTAAAGAAAGAGATTCTGAAACTTTTTGGATGCTAGAATCATCTACCCTATATCTGATAATAATTAGATATCCCCTGTGCATGTTGTTTATAAGAAAGATGGGATCACTGTTATTAGGAATAATAAAAATGAGCTCATACCTATTAGAAATATAATTGTCCATAGAATGTGTATAAAGTCTAGAAAAATGAATACATCCATTAGGAAAAATCATTTCTCACTCCTTTTCATATACCAAATGTTAGTACACCATCCATATTACTGTTTCATGTATGTATATTCTAGATTTTTCCAAATTCCTATCCATCATAAGGATCAGGAAAACACTTCTTTCACATGCCCATATGGTAGGTTTTCATATAGAATGACACCATTTAGGCTATGTAATGCTCCAGCTACCTCCTAAAGGTGCATGATGTCTATCTTTTCTGATCTAATATAGCATGTGGTATAAGTGTTTATAGATGATTTCTCTTTTTACGGATCTTCTTTTGCTTATTATTTAGCTAACCTATTGATGAGGACATCGTACCAAAGGCTGTACCACGAGTTCCACCAGGACCTTTGACACGTTCCAAGGCTCGAGCTCTAGAAGACAAGTTCAACCAGCTAATGGAGCAAGCAGGCGTCAAGGAACTCACAGATGAAGAGCCACCAGACGGTTCAGGAGATCAGCAGGACCCGTTCGTCTCAGCTAAGGAGCATTGGAGGTTCCTGCTCGAAGACTCTTCCACCTCCGGTGTCTTTACCATTACCATTCGGTAAAGACACCAAAAGACGTGCTAGGAAATTGTACTCTTTTTCCTACCTTCGGTTTTGTCCCACTGGGTTTTCCGGAGAAGGTTTTAATGAGGCAACACTCTTAGTGCGCATGACGACGAAGACTTGTTCACACAATCCGACTCCTTCACAAGTCTTAGTCAATTCGGCCTTAGTCATCTACAAGGCTTATCTATCCCATTTCTTTCTTATTTAGACTAAGTATAAGTTTAGGGCCTTCAGCCCATATTTTTATGTTTAAGTCATTAGGACTTAAGCCCATTGTTTTTCTACAGCAAAAAGAACTACATGCTGTTTTTATTTAGACTATTTGTTGTTTTGGGTAAACATCATGTTGTTTACCCTAAGTTGTAACCACAAGGCATATATAAGCCTCATTACTTACAAGTCATAGAACAACTCGAATTTTAAAGAACAAAAACCCTAGACTACTTTGTCTTTGACGGCTACTACCTCCCTTGGAGAGTTGCCCACGATTTCTTCTTGTTCCAAGAAGAATCACCTGGTGTATCACAAGTCTTCCGCAGCTTGTGTGGTCCCTTCAATCCACCCCTTTTCACCCAATTCGCTTCTGAAGGTCTCGAGCTTCTCGATCAACAGTTGCATCACCACCTTTGCTCACATCATCTGGTATCAGAGCCTAACAGCTCTTAAACATCAGGTTGATTCTATCCTTGTTCATTTTTTTTTTTGCGATTTGTTATTGTTTGTCCAACAGTTTTTGGCTTTTGATTTTGTTCCTTTCTCTTTCCCCTTGAGGTTCTCGGTAAGAAGGAGAAGATTCAAGTCATCTACCACAAACAATCCACAAAAAATACAAAAAATCAGGTTTTATCATTCCATTGTTTTTGTTTCATCTTATAAAAAAAAACAAAATATATCTTGTTTAGGTTGTTTAAAACCAACTAGAAAATTTTTAGAAACTCACATAGAACACCATTCACATACATGATCCTTAAGGATTTGTGTGTTGATTGTTCTTTGTTAGGTTTCTTAGTTGTCAAGTCATAGGACAATTGGTTGTGTTGGCCGCTTTGTGTTCTAGGTCTAAGGTGTTGGTGCTCGCGACTTGTGCTCCAAGCCGTGAGCCGCCTCTCAGTCTAGTGCCCCCCCCAGGTCGCGTCTAGGTTTCAGTTGTCCTCCCTGTCCCGCATCCTTAGTTCCAAGTCGTGTAGGCTTAAGTCCTTAGCGTGTGTCTAGGGTTAGGTCATCGTGTGCCTCGCTAGGTCTTAGCTAGGTCTTGTTACTTGTGTCGTGTCTAGGGCTGCTTAGTTAGTTGGCCACCAGGTCGCGTCCGCATCTATAGCTCTCTAGGGCTTCCGCATCCTAGGCTAGTCTTGCCGTGTAGCCGAGTCTTGTCCTAGTCGCGTCCAGTCTTCGCGTCCTAGGTAGCTAGCAGTGTCCGGTGTTTGGGTCGCTAGTCTGGTGCTCCTGTCCTGCGTAGTGTCTTAGACCATCCCTAGGTTTAGTCGCATCCGCTTAGCAGCCACCCGTCCCGCGCCCCCCAGGTGTAGCAGCGTCCGCGTCCTAGTTCGACTAGTTAGGCGGCTAGGTTTCTGGTAGGTTTAGGCATTGTAGTTTTAGTTTAGGAAGTTTCCCTTAGTGATCTAGATCCATTAGATAGTTTCCCTAAAAGTTTTAGGCAATAAAATTAGTTTAGGAAATCTGTCTAGCTAGTTTTAGGAAATTTCCTAGAATTAATAGATAGATAGTTAGTTTCCTTTTAGGAATTAGGAAATAATTAGATTTTTTATTCTCTTAGTATTTAGTATTTAATATATTTCCATATCTTAGTTTAGGGAAATATATCCTTAGGATATTTTCCATAATCTAGGTTGCCATTTCTAGACTTAGGAAATTTTCCTTTTATTTTTATTTCCTTTGTGTATCTTAGGAAATTTTCTTTAATTCTGATTTCTTTGTGATATTTTTTTCCTTTTAAAAAATAAAATAAAATAAATAAAATAATATCTTTGGAACCTTTCCACATAAGGAAAGTTTCCAAATTCCTTTTCACGACTCGTCTTGAGCGTTTGGAGGAGCCGGTACGCGCACCAGCCGCGAATACACGCCACCATCACCGGCAAGATCCACATCAGTACCAGTATGATCGACCCGAGGCGTCCCATCGAGGTCTAGGGAGAGAACCCTACTACGACGAGCCACCGCCGGCACCCAGGCAACCAGCCAGCCACCATGATATTAAGCTCAACCCACCCCCTTTCTCGGGAAAGCTAGACCCCGAAGAATACCTAGACTGGGAACGTCGAATGGAGTTAATCTTCGACTATTACCACTACGACGAAGAACGTAAGGTAACCCTAGCGACAGCCCAGTTTACCGACCACGCATTGGCATGGTGGGACCGCGAGTTAGCCACTCGCAGAAGAGCAAGAATGGGTGCTCTCACATCCTGGTACGAGTTGACTCAGATAATGAGGCGATGCTATGTCCCACCTTACTTTCACCGAGAGCTACAGAGACGATTCAGACGCCTTACCCAAGGCAGCAAATCGGTGTCTGAGTATTTCGACGAGTTCGAGCACTTACGGAACAGGCTCAAAATGGAAGCCTCCGTAGAAAGCCTCATGGCTCAGTTTATCGACGGATTACATGAGTCGATAGCTCGAAAAATAGAGCTGCAACCCTACCACGACCTTGGAGAGCTCTTCCATCTGGCCGTTCAGATCGAGAAGAGCAACCGGCACAAGTCCTCAGCGCCCATCCGACCTAAGAGTACTTGGGGTACTGGCCCCAAGGCATTTGACCGCACTGCCTCCACCAGTGACCCACGACAGCGAGGAAGAGCCGTGGATAGCAATGTGCCTACCAAGGCACCCGTGACCACTTCTAGACCTGCCCGACCGGCGTCTAACGTAGGTCAACCCCATAAGAGCAGTGCCATTACATGCTTTAAATGCAAGGGTAGAGGGCACATGTCTCGTGAATGCCCCAACCAAAGAACCATGATTTTGACTGCTTCCGGAGATTACGACTCAGCAGATGAGCAAGAAGAAGACCCATCCACGACAGACCCCATGTCCGAAGGGGAAGTCGAGTACGCTGATTCAGGCAAGATGTTGATGATCAGGAGAGTTCTCAGCTCACGCCTAGATCAAGAGGAAATCGAGCAGCGTGAGAACATTTTCCATTCAAAGTGTACCATCCTCGGAAAAGTCTGTTCTCTGATCATTGATGGCGGCTCCTGCACTAATGCCGCTATCAAGTACATGGTAGAGAAGCTTGGATTACCTGTGAAGAAACATCCAAAGCCCTACAGACTTCGTTAGCTTAACAACAAGACGGAGCTGTACATTTCCGACCAGGTCCGAGTTTCTTTCAGCATCGGACGATATCAGGACCAAGTTTTGTGCGACGTCGTTCCCATGTCAGCTGGACATCTCCTATTGGGACGACCCTGGCAGTTCGATAAGGAGACCACTCATAATGGATGCACAAACTTCTACTCATTCGTCCACGATAAACGTAGGTACAACCTGGCCCCTATGTCCCCTCAAGAAGTGCATGACATGCAATCAAAGATGGCAAAAGATCAGCATGCCAGAAAAGAGAACTTCCTCGTCAACGTAGCATACATGAGGAAGGCGGCAAGTACCACAGGCACTCAGCTCGTCCTCATGCTCTATCAGGAGGTCTTGAGCGCATCCAAGGCCACTGGTGCGGCCTTAGAATGGCTGTCTCTCCTAGGATCACCTGAAGGAAGAGAATGGTGAAAATAGATGATGAAGATGGCGATGAACTTCTCTTCAGAGCTATGGGCTGCTCCAAAGATGTTTAGAAAATCCTATGGCACAGGTTCACCCTGCAATAGAGCCACAGACGATCACAGTAGATCACTCTACCCTTGTGAAAAAGGATCAATGTTCATCTGCTGAACAGAGAAGGCAAAGAAAGGCACAATCTGTGAAAAAATCGATTTCTATTGAATCTTCCAAGTTGTGTGCAAGTACAGAACGTGGCTGCCTCTTTAAATATCCTAAACATGAAAACCCTAATCCTAAACCAGAATGGTTTAGTTAATCCTAATTCTAATTACAATCGGTTTAATTTAAGTTATTTGGTTTAAAAGCCTAATCTATTCCTAATGGATTTATAAAGCCCAAATACTAATCATACTTGGTTTATAATTCACCAAGCCTAATTACAATATAGTTACATAAAAAAAACCCAAATAAACAAATATAGCCCATGGAGGTCTATCCTTCAGCTTTCTGGGCCAGTAAGGATTCTGTTCAGCCCATACCTCATTGGGCTTGTTTATAATTAATCTTAGCTCGTCCCTTATATCTTCTTGTGCCTCTTGGGCTTTGGTTATTGTCTGTGAATGAGCTGAGACGTGCATTGGATGTATACAAACAAGTGTATCTTCTTGAAGTTCCTCGGGTGGTCGAACTAGATGGCTACGGTCCGACAGAAGGGAAATTTGACCATCTCTTGATTCAGCATAAACCAAGTGAGTTTTGGCATGACCAGAATGTCCATAATAGCTAGTTGATTGAGATAAATTGTTGTGGTTACTTGATTCATTGTTGATCTTCAAATCCTTGAAATTGAGGCTTATCGAGATCGCACCATCCCCTCCTCCTTTAAAAGGATTTTTCCTCAAATTCAAACCCTCTAAGGTGATGGATGAACCTCCTGTATGATTATATATATCTCCAAAATGATTATATTCCTCTCCTGGTCGCCAAATTATGGTTTGTAAGTGGTTGAACCCGTAAGATTCCAAATAAGGTAAGCCGAGCATCTCATGGTTTGAAAGTTGAATAACTTTTAAACCATAAGGAATTTGGACATAAATCCAATTCGACATGCTCCTCTGAAGTGTTAGCTTTCCAAAAAATGTTGATTTACGACTTTATTCATCCTGGTTAGATTGTAATCCTTCAATAAGTAACCGCTGGTCTCCTTCGGTTTCAATGGAAGTCTGCTGACTTGAAAGTTGAATATCTCCTTCATGTGGAACGATTTTGACCCAATTATTTTTTTTAGTGTCTCCTTGATGAGTTGAGTTTCGGTAAAAAGTCCATTTGTTGCTTAATTCCTCAGGATCCGGTTTGTATGCTTTATTTATTGGTCGTATATCTTCTTCGGGTTTGTTGGTAGTCTGCCTGATGGGATCATCTATATATTCTCCATGTTGAATCATTTTAGAACAATTCTTCTTCTCAGGCTCCTTCTCATCCTTCTGTAATGTGTCAGGAACCAATTGGATATTTTCTTTTGCTCCTGGTGGAGCCCTAGACCATCGCCCAAGCGGATCTAAAGCAAGCAGCCTTGCTTCCTTGTATGGTTTTCGATCAGGTATCCACCATTGATTAGAACCACGATTTCTCATGATTTGATTGAAGATATTAGCTGTTAGGTCATCCAATTGTTGTTCACTAAAGATCTAAGTTTGGCTGGGTGCAACTCTCTCCACTGTTGCTGGTTGTTTAGCCTTCTCTCCATGGTTTCTTTTGTTTTCAAAAAAATACATGGCAAATCTGCTTGATAAATGATGAACTGATGTGAAAATGGATTGAGACTACAAACCCTAACCTCCAAGTGGCTCTGATAGCAAATGGTGCGGCCTTAGAATGGCTGTCTCTCCTAGGATTACTTGAAGGAAGGAAATGGTGAAAATAGATGATGAAGATGGCGATGAACTTCTCTTCAGAGCTATGGGCTGCTCCAAATATGTTTAGCAAATCCTATGGCACAGGTTCACCCTGCAATAGAGCCACAGACGATCACAGTAGATCACTCTACCCTTGTGAAAAAGGATCAATGTTCATCTGCTGAACAGAGAAGGCAAAGAAAGGCACAATCTGTGCAAAAAATCGATTTCTATTGAATCTTCCAAGTTGTGTGCAAGTACAGAACGTGGCTGCCTCTTTAAATAGCCTAAACATGAAAACCCTAAAGCTAGAAAACCCTAATCCTAAACCAGAATGGTTTAGTTAATCCTAATTCTAATTACAATCGGTTTAATTTAAATTATTTGGTTTAAAAGCCTAATCTATTCCTAATGGGTTTATAAAGCCCAAATACTAATCATACTTGGTTTATAATTCACCAAGCCTAATTACAGTATAGTTACATAAAAACCCAAATAAACAAATATAGCCCATGGATGTCTATCCTTCAGCTTTCTGGGCCAGTAAGGATTCTGTTCAGCCCATACCTCATTGGGCTTGTTTATAATCAATCTTAGCTCGTCCCTTATATCTTCTTGTGTCTCTTGGGCTTTGGTTCTTGTCTGTGAATGAGCTGAGACGTGCATTGGATGTATAGAAACAAGTGTATCTTCTTGAAGTTCCTCGGGTGGTCGAACTAGATGGCTACGGTCCGACAGAAGGGAAATTTGACCATCTCTTGATTCAGCATAAACCAAGTGAGTTTTTGCATGACCAGAATGTCCATAATAGCTAGTTGATTAAGAGAAATTGTCGTAGTTGCTTGATTCATTGTTGATCTTCAAATCCTTGAAATTGAGGCTTATCGAGATCGCACCATCCTCTCCTCCTTTAAAAGGATTTGTCCTCCAATTCAAACCCTCTAAGGTGATGGATGAACCTCCTGTATGATTATATATGTCTCCAGAATGATTATATTCCTCTTCTGGTCGCCAAATTATGGTTTGTAAGTGGTTGAACCCGTAAGATTCCAAATAAGGTAAGCCGAGCATCTCATGGTTTGAAAGTTGAATAACTTTTAAACCATAAGGAATTTGGACATAAATCCAATTCGAAAAGCTCCTCTGAAGTGTTAGCTTTCCAAAAAATGTTGATTTATGACTTGATTTATCCTGGTTAGATTATAATCCTTCAATAAGTAACCGCTGGTCTCCTTCGGTTTCAATGGAAGTCTGCTGACTTGAAAGTTGAATATCTCCTTCATGTGGAACGATTTTGACCCAATTATTTTTTTTAGTGTCTCCTTGATGAGTTGAGTTTCGGTATAAAGTCCATTTGTTGCTTAATTCCTCGGGATCCGGTTTGTATGCTTTATTTAATGGTCGTATATCTTCTTCGGGTTTGTTGGTAGTCTGCCTGATGGGATCATCTATATATTCTCCATGTTGAATCATTTTAGAACAATTCTTTTTCTCAGGCTCCTTCTCATCCTTCTGTAATGTGTCAGGAACCAATTGGATATTTTCTTTTGCTCCTGGTGGAGCCCTAGACCATCGCCCAAGCGGATCTAAAGCAAGCAGCCTTGCTTCCTTGTATGGTTTTCGATCAGGTATCCACCGTTGATTAGAACCACGATTTCTCATAATTTGATTGAAGATATTATCTGTTAGGTCATCCAATTGTTGTTCACTAAAGATCCAAGTTTGGCTGGGTGCAACTCTCTCCACTGTTGCTGGTTTTTTAGCCTTCTCTCCATGGTTTCTTTTGTTTTCAAAAAAATACATGGAAAATCTGCTTGATAAATGATGAATTGATGTGAAACTGGATTGAGACTGCAAACCCTAACCTCCAAGTGGCTCTGATACCAAATGGTGCGGCCTTAGAATGGCTGTCTCTTCTAGGATCACTTGAAGGAAGGAAATGGTGAAAATAAATGATGAAGATGGCGATGAACTTCTCTTCAGAGCTATGGGCTGCTCCAAATATGTTTAGAAAATCCTATGGCACAGGTTCACCCTGAAATAAAGCCACAGACGATCACAGTAGATCACTCTACCCTTGTGAAAAAGGATCAATGTTCATCTGCTGAACAGAGAAGGCAAAAAAAGGCACAATCTGTGAAAAAAATCGATTTCTATTGAATCTTCCAAGTTGTGTGCAAGTACAGAACGTGGCTGCCTCTTTAAATAGCCTAAACATGAAAACTCTAAAGCTAGAAAACCCTAATCCTAAACAAGAATGGTTTAGTTAATCCTAATTCTAATTACAATCGGTTTAATTTAAGTTATTTGGTTTAAAAGCCTAATCTATTCCTAATGGGTTTATAAAGCCCAAATACTAATCATACTTGGTTTATAATTCACCAAGCCTAATTACAATATAGTTACATAAAAAACCCAAATAAACAAAGATAGCCCATGGAGGTCTATCTTTCAGCTTTCTGGGCCAGTAAGGATTCTGTTCAGCCCATACCTCATTGGGCTTGTTTATAATCAATCTTAGCTTGTCCCTTATATCTTCTTGTGCCTCTTGGGCTTTGGTTCTTGTCTGTGAATGAGCTGAGACATGCATTGGATGTATAGAAACAAGTGTATCTTCTTGAAGTTCTTCGGGTGGTCGAACTAGATGGCTACGGTCCGACAGAAGGGAAATTTGACCATCTCTTGATTCAGCATAAACCAAGTGAGTTTTGGCATGACCAGAATGTCCATAATAGCTAGTTGATTGAGAGAAATTGTCGTGGTTGCTTGATTCATTGTTGATCTTCAAATCCTTGAAATTGAGGCTTATCGAGATCGCACCAGCCACGAGCAGCACCTTGCCTGCGGATGTCCAGGCACTCCTGGACAAGTATTCGGACATCTTCCCAGACGAGATTCCACCTGGGATGTCAGAGGTATTGAGCATCACATCGATCTCATTCCCGGAGCACAGCTGCCAAACAAACCAGCCTACAAGGTTACCCCAGAGGAAGGAAAGGAACTCGAGCGTCAAGTTCAGGATCTCATGGCTCAAGGCTACGTCCGAGAAAGCCTTAGCCCCTGTGCCGTCCCCGTCCTCCTCGTGCCGAAGAAGGATGGAAGTTGGCAAATGTGCGTCTACTGTCGTGCTATAAACAACATCACTGTTAAATATCAGCATTCCATTCCGCGACTTGACGACATGTTAGATGAATTGAGCGGAGCATCTATCTTCTCTAAAATTGATCTCAAGAGTGGATATCATCAAGTTCGCATGTGAGAAGGTGATGAATGGAAGACGACTTTCAAGACCAAGCAAGGTCTCTACGAGTGGTTGGTGGTGCCCTTCGGCCTGTCCAACGCACCAAGCACCTTCATGCGTCTCATGAACCAAGTCCTTCGGCCATTCATAGGCAAATTCGTTGTGGTCTATTTTGACGACATACTCGTCTACAGTGCGTCTTATTCCGACCACTTGGAGCATTTGGAGACAGTGATCACGACACTTCAAAAGGAGCAGCTCTACGCCAACCTTAAGAAGTGTACTTTCTGCACGGATCAGGTCGTCTTCCTTGGATTCGTCGTGAGCTCGCAAGGGCTTCGAGTTGACGAAGAAAAGATCCGTGCCATTCAGGAGTGGCCCACGCCAACTAATGCCAGCCAAGTCCGGAGTTTTCATGGCTTGGCAAGCTTCTATCGCCGATTTGTACGAGACTTCAGTACGATCGCCAGCCCGTTGACAGCAACCATCAAGAAGAACCAAGACTTCAGGTGGGTCCCTGAACAAGAAAAGTCGTTTCAGCGTTAAAGGAGCACCTCACACAAGCACCTGTCCTGACATTGCCGAATTTCGACAAGACTTTCGAGGTAGAATGCGACGCTTCAGGTGTAGGCATTGAAGCAGTCCTGACACAGGGTGGAAAACCAATTGCCTACTTTAGTGAGAAATTAAGCGGCGCCGCCCTAAACTACCCCACGTACGAGAAAGAACTCTACGCATTGGTCCGAGCCTTGCAGACCTGGCAGCATTACTTGCTCTCACGAGAATGCGTTATACACACGGACCACCAGACCCTCCAACATCTCAAGGGACAAACGACCCTCAAGAAAAGGCATGCTCGGTGGTTGGAGTTTATCGAGAAATTTTCGTATGTCATCAAGTATAATGTCGTCGCTGATGCACTATCCCGCAGACATAGCTTGATCTCGGTCATGGAGTCGAAAGTTATGGGATTTGAAATGCTCAAAGACCTTTACGCTGAAGACCACGATTTCAAGGAGGCTTTCAAGGAACATGGACAGGGCAAGTACACCCGCTTCTACTTGTTTGATGGATTTCTCTTTAAGGACAAGCGTCTCTGCATTCCTGGCGGATCAGTTCGCGAACTCCTTCTCAGAGAGGCTCATGGTGGCGGATTGATGGGGCATTTTGGTGTCGCCAAGACCTTGAGTATGCTCAAAGAGCACTTATACTGGCCACGTCAACGCCGAGATGTGGAAGCCCATTGCGAGAAATGCCTTATCTGCAAACGGTCTAAGTCTAAGATGCATCCTCAAGGCCCTTACACACCACTTCCAGTTCCGTCATCTCCTTGGACGGATATCTCCATGGATTTCGTCCTTGGCTTACCCCAAGTCCATCACAAAGACTCCATCCTCGTCGTCGTCGACCGTTTCTCGAAGATGGCATACTTCATACCCTGCAACAAGACAAACGATGCAATTCAGACAGCGAATTTGTTCTTCTGAGAGATCGTTCGTCTACACGGCATTCCGCGGACCATTGTGTCCGACAGGGACACTAAGTTCCTCAGTAATTTCTGGCGGGTTCTGTGTAAGAAACTTGGCACCAAACTACTTTTCTCTACGGCATATCACCCACAGACGGATGATCAGACTGAGGTCGTCAACCGAACACTCTCTCAGATGTTGCGTGCTACAATTGGTCGTAAGCTGAAGAAATGGCTCGAGTGTCTTCCATATGTCGAGTTCGCCTACAACAGAGCAGTCCACTCCGGCACCAAGAAGACACCGTTCGAGATCGTCTACGGCTTCAACCCCACTACACCAATTGAATTCGCCCCTATTCCACTTGGAGAGGTTGTCAGCTTGGAGGGAGAAGAAAAAACATAATATGTCAAGCGCCTGCACCAGGAAGTCAAAGAAAATCTGGAGCGGAGAAATACCCAGACAGCAAAACACGCCAACAAGGGTAGGAGGCACGTGGTTTTCAAGGAAGGAGACTGGGTCTGGTTACATCTACGACCCGAACGTTTTCCCCAACGACGCAAGAGCAAGCTGGCACCACGTGGAGATGGTCCATTCCGAGTCCTACGGCGAACCAACGACAATGCCTACCAACTGGAGCTTCCAGGTGAGTATAATGTTTCCACAACGTTTAATGTTGCTGACTTGGAGTTATTTGATGCATGTGAAGACTTTGCTTTGCAGACCAAAGCACCTGAAGAGGGAGGGAATGATGAGGACATCGTACCAAAGGCTGTACCACGAGTTCCACCAGGACCTTTGACACGTTCCAAGGCTCGAGCTCTAGAAGACAAGTTCAACCAGCTAATGGAGCAAGCAGGCGTCCAGGAACTCACAGATGAAGAGCCACTAGACGGTTCAGGAGATCAGCAGGACCCGTTCGTCTCAGCTAAGGAGCATTGGAGGTTCCTGCTCGAAGACTCTTCCATCTCCGGTGTCTTTACCATTACCATTCGGTAAAGACACCAAAAGACGTGCTAGGAAATTGTACTCTTTTTCCTACCTTCGGTTTTGTCCCACTGGGTTTTCTGGAGAAGGTTTTAATGAGGCAACACTCTTAGTGCGCATGACGACGAAGACTTGTTCACACAATCCGACTCCTTCACAAGTCTTAGTCAATTCGGCCTTAGTCATCTACAAGGCTTATCTATCCTATTTCTTTCTTACTTAGACTAAGTATAAGTTTAGGGCCTTCAGCCCATGTTTTTATGTTTAAGTCATTAGGACTTAAGCCCATTGTTTTTCTACAGCAAAAAGAACTACATGCTGTTTTTATTTAGACTACTTGTTGTTTTGGGTAAACATCATGTTGTTTACCCTAAGTTGTAACCACAAGGCCTATATAAGCCTCATTACTTACAAGTCATAGAACAACTCGAATTTTAAAGAACAAAAACCCTAGACTACTTTGTCTTTGACGGCTACTACCTCCCTTGGAGAGCTGCCCACGATTTCTTCTTGTTCCAAGAAGAATCACCTGGTGTATCACAAGTCTTCCGCAGCTTGTGTGGTCCCTTCAATCCACCCCTTTTCACCCAATTCGCTTCTGAAGGTCACGAGCTTCTCGATCAACAGTTGCATCACCACCTTAGCTCACATCACCTATGCAGAGTTATTCAAAGATACGAGGAAACATATCTGATTCTCAATTGAGAAAAATCTGCTTTCATATTAAATGATGAAATTGTGCTTGGACACAAGATTTTAGAGAAGGGAATAGAGGTGGATAGAGCTAAGATAGATGTGATGAATGGTTTGGAGCCTCCTACTTCAGTGAAAGGGATAAAGAGTTTCATCAATGATTTCTCAAAGATTGTAAGACCACTCACAAGACTATGATGCAAAGAAAATGCATTTGACTTTGATAAGGAGTGCTTTGAAGCTTTCAAGAAGATTAAGGGTGAGCTGATCAGTGCACCAATAATTAAACCTCTAGATTGGGATCTTCTTTTTGAAATTATGTGTGATTTAAGTGACTATGCAGTTGGATCAGTATTGGGTCAAAATAAGGATAAGAATCTACATATAATCTACTACGCAAGTAGAACTCTTAATGAAGCTCAGATCAAGTACACAACCATTGAGGAGCTGTTGGCAATAATTTTTGAATTTTAGAAGTTCAGATCTATTTCGTCGGATCCAAGATTATTGTATACATTGACCATGATGCATTAATACATTTATTCACTAACAAGTAAGCAAACCAAGGCTTTTGAGATGGATACTGTTTTTAAGAGTTTGATCTTGAGATTAAAGAAAAGAAGGAGGTTAAGAATGGAGTTTTTGATCACCTTGTCTAGGCTGCGGATAATAGATGAAATCCCCATTGATGAATTACTTCCAGAGGAACAGATGATGACAATCAAGCAACTGGTTGAGGTAGTTGAAACAAGGAGAAGTTTTGAGGAAGCCAATGCCACAGAAGAAAATGTATCTTGGTATGCTGATCTTGTGAACTACTTAACTTGTGGAAAAAGATCGACCAAAGCTAGAAGGTTACCCACAGAAAAAGTTCTTCAAGAATGTGAATATATTATACTGGGATGAGTCATATCTCTACACACTATTCAAGGATAAACTCTATTGGAGATGCATTGCTGAGGAGAAAGTGCAGGGAATCCTTATGCATTGTTATGGTTCTGCCTATGATGGTTACTTTGCCACATTCAAGACAGTCACTAAGGTTCTACAAGCTGGATTTTAGTGGCCAACTGTGTTTAAGAACACACAGGACTTCATATCAAAGTGTGATCCACACCAAAGGAGAGAAAAAATTACCAAAAGGAATGAGATGCCCCAAAACCCAATCTTAGAAATGAAAATATTTGATGTATGATGAATAGATTTCATGGCACATTTTCTCTTCTTCATATGACAGAACTACATCTTGGTAGCTGTGGATTATGTATCTAAATGGGTTGAAGGAATTGCAAGTCCTACCAATGATACCAAAGTAGTCCTTAGGTTGTTCAAGAGCATAATCTTCATGGATGGTGATCAGTGATGGAGGGACTCATTTCATCGACAAGGTGTTTAAGCCTTCCATGAAAAGAAGATTACACCTAGAGATTTAAAGGTTAATGATAAGGTGCTTTTTTTAACTCCTGGTCAAAGTTGTATCCCGAAAAGATTAAGTCAATATGGTCTGGACCATTCAAGATCAAAGAAGTGATGCATTATGGAGCAATTGTGTTGTGGAACAAGGATGGCAGAGATTTCACAGTAAATAGGCAGCATCTCAAATTTTACTTAGCAGACGAGATCATTGAAGAGGGATATTCACTTTCTTTGTTGGGTCCAATCTCAACTTGAGAATGCAAAGGAAAGTTAAGGTAAAGACTTTAAAGAAACTCATTTTGGAGGAAGTCACACGGTATCCTTTATATATATATATATATATATATATATATATTCTGTAATCTTGTTCTTATTGTGTGTTTTTGGTGATTGACATGATGCAGGGCCTTAAAATGCAAGTTTGGAGAGACTTTGTGTTGCAGTGGAGTCAGTAGCGGTTTCCTATGTCGTTTAGTTGTGATCGCTACAAACAGTCCAAAATCAACCAGGGAAAATGGCGGGTTCCAGTGCCGGTTAGTAGCAGTTGCTACAATGAGGAGGATTTAACGGAGGAATGTGGCGGTCGTGTGTAGTGGTTTATATCAACCGCCATGAATCCTCCAAAACGACCAGGGGAATAACTGTTTACGGTGGCGGTTTTTTGCGCCTGTTAGGTGCCTGCAAAAATTGACCATGGCGTCTAGCGGTTTTCGCTAGCAGTTTGTTGCAACCGCTACGTCTCTAAACCAGTAAGTCAATTCTCCTAACATTAACCGATTTTATTTAAGTGAACCAAAAGTCGGTTACAAAATCCCGAGACGCAAGAACAAATACAGCCGGTGAGATCTTCAAGGAAAAAATGCATAGATGAGGGCACATCAGGTGCTAGCAAGGATGCAGACCAGCCACATAGCTTGGTATATGGCAGTGCTCGATTCTATTTCCAGCATAGTATGAGACGCTCACAGCCACATCAAAGCTTTTCAGCGTTGGAATAAGTTCCAAGACCGCATCACTTACAAATTGACAAGAACTGTCTAAAGCCTCAAAAGGCAGGTGAAGAAGCTCAACAAGACATTTCATAAGTCTAGCACACCACAACACTTCCCGCTGGATCAGGTGATGGATGATGCAGATGCCACAGAGATGCAAAGGCACAGACCTTCATATTATGGGGTAGCTAGCTCAGCCCTGATCCCTTTGGGCATTGCCCAGACGTCGGATTATGAGGCTCACGCTTCAGCCTTTAAGGATCGACGCTTTCGGAAGAGAAGGAGCAACCCCTCATCTCCTACTCCGATCTCAACCACAAGTCTCCATCCATTGGCACTCCAGACTCAGCCAGTTCCCTCGGCTCCGCAGATTTCTGAGGTAACTCTCCACTCCATTGTACATACTATTTTATTTTCATGCATTTCTTCTTTATTTCAGTTTCTCTCTCAGATTTATTCTCACACCGAAACAGTGTGAAATAAGTTTGAGGGAGAGACCAGCTAGCTAATCATTTTTTTTATTTTTTTTTCTTTTTACATTAAGTCTTGCATTGTTAATAGAAATTTGCATAGAAAAAACCAAAAAAATTGATTTTTTTTTGAAGAATCCAAAAATATTCATGTAGTTTCACAATTGATTTGTTTTTTAGGATTGAGTCTAGTTGCATATTAGGACTTCATTGCATATGTATAGGGCAAAATGATGAAATTTCATCATTGAATGTCAACTTAAGTGTTTGATTGAATGCCCTTATTGGAGTTGTTTGATGCATTTTAATGATCATGAAGTTAATGATGTACCATGCTTTGATCTCATAACTTGAATTTAGAGGTTAGACCTGATTATTAGATGCAAGTTTCCTTTGTAGCTAAACTCTATGAAGTTAAAACTTAATTTGGACAATCAATTACTCTCTCTTAGAACTAGGATTGCTCACCCTTTGGTAACTCTAAAACATTCAATCTTGTTTACCCTTTTTGGTATTCTTCACCATTTTCAGTACAACACCTTAAACCTTAGCCCATTTGTTTTTCTTCCCATGTTGTTTGATGAGTGAGGCCTCATGCTGATAATGCAAATTTTTTCAAAAAATTGAAAGATAGGAGAATTACAAGGACTAAACTTCGATATTTCAACTGCATTGGTTGACTAGCAAGTAGGGTAGAACTTGTGTTGGGTTTTGTGCTTAAGTGATACAGATTTTGAGAGTATGAGGTTTTGTCTTAAACAGTGATGTGCTTGATGAAAAGAGTAAAGAAAAGAGTGAATTGAGAGCACGAAGAGATAGAATAGCCAAGGGCTTGGGGGATAAAAAAGAAAGATACTTAGGAAGTAGAAGAAAAAGTGAAAGTTTTAAATTTATATTCAAAGAGTCCTCTAAAAGAAAATAAAAGATGAATTAAAAGTAAGAGGGGATCAAATACAAGAAAGAGAGATAGGTTTAAAGAAAAAGAAACTTCCTAAGTATTGAAATGTTGTGAAATAGAGTGTGATTTAAGACCAAAAGGGGCTTGGGATTGATGATCAATAGTTGGGAATAGCATAAAACTTGTGCATTAGATCATATAATCGAAAGGGATGGGTGGAACATTAAAATGAATACGTGTATGCATGAATTGTTCTCTTTGTTTTTATTTTTTGCACAAAATTTTGTGTTCCTAATTCCTGAGGTAAACCATGTTCACTTGTAACTGCACCTTATAATCAATAATTGCTTCTTTAGCACCTAGCCCATTGGTTTCTGATTCAAGTTCCAAATAGATAGTTCACCAAACACTTACTTGAATGTGAAGGAGTAGGGTTGCATTGGTTACCTGTTGATACATTGGTTGTTTGACTCTAGAGCAAGAGATTTGTGTAGTAATGAGCATTGCTAAATCTTTTCAAGTTAGGGTTGTTGATTTTACAGTTACTAATGAGGGTATTGAATTTGATTTTTTTGTTGGTATTTTTGGATTTGAGCTCCCACTTTCAAACCTCTCCATCTTACTTCTTTTTTTTTTGCTTGAGGAAAAAAATGACAAGTTTGAGGAAGTTATATCTTGTGTTTTTGATCATTTTACATGCATGTTTTTAGCCATTTATAGTCATTTTGGTAGACTCCATTTAGGTGGTGTACATATGCATTTGTCTTTATCAGGAGGTGGTGTGTTTGCCTTGGACAATTGAACCAGTTTAGAGCTTGAAAGCATAAAAGGAGAGCTTTAAGGAGCGTAGCGGTTTGTACAAATTCCTGGGATGAAAAAGAGTTTACAGAGGATCATAGCGGTCCAGAGTAGTGGTTTGCACCAACCGCCATGGACCACATGAAATCGACCAGGGTAAATGGCGACCATATGTAGCGGGTTGTAGCAAACACTGTAAGGAAGAGAGAGTGATAGGATGATCGTGGTGGTTTGGCGTGACGGTTTGCACTGACCGACACAGACCACTCCAAATTGACCAGGGGAAATATCAGTTGTGTGTAGCGGTTTGTTACAGCCGCTAGGAGAAAGATTTTTGCGGATCCCAATTGCAGTTTAGCATAACATTTTTCAGCGGTCGCTGCGACACAAAAACATTGTTGACCGGCGCTGACTCTATTACTTTTACTTTATTTTTCTTTTAGTATAAATACTTTTGGATTTCTATTTTTGAGGATCATCTTCTACTTTTGTAAAAAACCTTATCTCTTTGGTGAAAATAGATCACTTTTAGATCTTTCTTATTTAAACAGATTTTTTTTGTATTTATTTATATTTCCTAGATTATCTATCCCTTTAATCATGATTATACAGATTCTCTTCATATAAATTTGTATTTTCATGGGGATTAGTGAGTAATCCACTATAAGCTCTTGTGATTATGTGTTGATCTATGATTTAGGACTTAATCTGAATGATTCTTAAATGATTGATGTCCTTAACGCTATATTTGAACTTGCTAATCATATTCTAGATCCTAAGGCATTTTTTTGCATTGAAAGTGTTTGATGAAATGCTTAAATGAATTAATTATGTGTTTTTCATACCTAGCCAATAGGAATTGATGTCTAGGAATTGATGTATATGGTGTTTAGTGGTTATTTAAATTTGATCTTACTTATCTTGTAATTGCCAATAGAAATTGATGTTAATTTTTTGATTTAATATAGGGTTAGTACCATGGAGATAGATTAACCTAAATTAGTGATCCTAAACCTATGGACTATCATTGTTAATTGAAATAACATATTATATTAGCATTGATCACCTGAATCAATAACATGTACCCAAAAGATAGCCTTTAGCTTAATTTTATTGGTTTGACTTTTAGTTGACTTTTATTGATTTTTTTTCTTGGCTTCTCCAAATGTTTACTAAAATTTCATAAATCACATTTGTTAGCTTAAATTAGGTAAATGCTTGAATTTTCTGTGAGTTACTCTTTGCTTCCTTGTGGGTTCCACTCTTAAGTGTTATAATGACACTTAAATAATTTAATTGATCTAAAATTTCCTTACATCAAACAATCATGTAGGCGTGCATTCATGTTTCGATTCGGGTTCGGTTCGGATATTTCAGGTTTCAGGTATTTCGGGTTTATAAGTTTACGATCCATTTGGGTAATTCTCTATTTCGGTTTGGGTTCGGTTCAGTACATATTCCTAATTGAATTACCCAAACTGAAAAATTCCGATTGAAGAAAACCGCAAGAAAAAAGAAGAAAAATCCTAATAAAATATAATATTTAATTTACTTTGGTTAAGTTTGGGTTACCTGAACCGAATCCAAAACCCGAACTACTTAGATTTAGGAACCGATCGAGTTTTTAGGTGCATCTCAACCGAACCGAACCCGAATCCGAAATCCGAACTACCAAAATTCAAGAACCGATCGGATTTTTGAGAACAACTGGAACCGAATCGAACTAGTTACTTCGGTTTGTGTTCGGGTTTGGTTTACGGGTTCAGTTTATTTGCCCAGCCCTACAATCATGGCCTTAAAAACCCCATAAGATTTCAATCTATTATAGAAAGACATAAAAAAATAACATGGATGATTTTGTTGACTTATGCTCATATATTGTGCCAAAAAAATAAAAAATGAATATCCATAACTAAATTCTATACATGAATATCGAAAATAGATATGACTTGATAAAATAAAAAATGCAAAACAAGTTAAACTTGTATCACTTAATAAACAAGAGGTACCCAGACCTTTTGTACTCACACCTAAAGATGTGAGAACATGAGCACAAAGATATGATCATCTGATGACAAAGTGAAAGATGGATGAAAGGTGATGGAGATAAAGCCAAATGGATGAAAGAAGGCTGGTCAACAATATGGAAAGCTATGGACGTCCGAGTATCATATACTTTTTGATGTGAAGATTTTTAATATCTTGATTTATGCTTAGACATATTATTTAAGTTAATTTTTGTTTTTCGGTCAAACTATATTTTTAGGGAGTGTTATTGATTTATGTATTTTAATGCATTTTTTTACAGCAATTTTAATGCATTTAGAAATCCAAATCAATTCCAGTATTATTAGTTCTATTTTAAAATCAGGTGTTATTCAATAGCAATGATTTGCTTAAAGATTTGATTTAGAATTGGATTTTAATGGATATATAAGTGTTCTTAAACCAAAATACAAAACAGAAAATATTGAATTGAACATTGTTATTTGGTTGGATTTGTATTATTGATTTTTTTTTTTCCAATTCTATAATCACCATGTGGTATTCACCCACATTAACTTAGATATTCTAGACTTTTATAATCATCACTTTTATATCAAATGTTCCTACTTTAAAAGAATTATTTTTATAATCTTCCATTTTCTACAGTCTTCAAACCAATCTTCCTTTTGTATAATATGTATTTTTCAATATATATAGTTAAACCTCTATAAATGAATACTATTAGGATTAAGAAAAAATATTTATTTAGCAAAATTATTTATTTATTCATTTATCAGTAAATGAATAAAAATTCATTTAGATAGTATTTTTGCAAATACAAAAGCTTGAAAATAATGCAAATTAGAAAAATGAAATTTCTAGAACTATAAAAATGAATTTTTCTAGAACTATAAAAATGAAGTTTTCTAAATTGATGTAGAGTTAGAAAAAAGAAGTTTTATAGTTCTTAAGATTCAATGTAACCTATATAAACATAAGTTTTGATGATGAATTCTATCACCTAAGAAAGTGATAGAGAGATAAGAAATAGTTGCTTAGTTTCGAGAGAGTTTCTAAACATCAATAAAAAGTTGTTCTTATAATCTTTTTTGACATTAAATTTGATGGTTTCCAATCACCTTACGAAAATAAGTTTTACAACACAAACAAGATATTTATAAAGTTTTGTTTGAGCTAAGAAAAATCAAGGATAAAATGAATTTTGGTGAAAAAGACAAAATATTTAGACTCCTATTTTGTAAAAGAATGAACTATTGTACAAACATTGTTGATTTGAAATTTTATTTTTTAATATATATATATATATATATCTAATGAAATATGATGATTATTCATTTATATTTACATGAAATCTTTAAAGATTTCAAAAAAAATTATTCATTAATGCATTAAGCGAAAATTATTCATTTACCCCTTAGCCAAACTCAGGACCGAAAAAATGATTCATCTGTTGAGGTTATTCATTTATCGAATAATCATTTATTGAGGTTTAACTATATATATATATATATATATATATAATCTCTATTATTCATGAGGAAAAGTTCACAAGATACAAACACACAAAATCCTAAAACAGAAAACATCAATGGAAAAATTACACCAAAAAATCAAATAAACCACATTGTATTAAAATGATTATAAATTAACTTTTACAACAAACCACTAATCTAATTTTGAAATCCATTAGATTTATTGTAATATCTACTTGTCATTTCTTAAATCAATGGATTCATCAAAGATTTCTAAATCAGATGGTTCATGCCTTTAACAGGATGAATATGCAAGCACATTTGAGGAGACGAAGTGATGCGATCTCGGTAAGGAGATCACCAGCCAAGACCGTCACAACAGGGAAGAACTCAGAAAGAAGCGGATGAAAGGGTTGTGGACGGTTAGCGAGAAAGAAATGAAGTGTGGGAGCTTATGGATCGAATAGAACACACAAGGGCTGCAGATATGACCTTTGATATACCAGCTTGTTCTTTTCCCAGATATGACGCACTCAAAGAAGAAACAATGATTTTGTAGAATGGCTTAAAGGATACTACACACCTAAAATGGTTCTACAAGAGACATATATTACACACTGCCAAATGACCAAATTTTTTTGGTTAGACAAAGAGAGATTTTACTCAAAAATTCGATGAAAAAGAAAGAGTACAAGTGAGGCCTAAGGCCGAGTTTTATAGGCAAGAAAAACACACATAAATAAAATGAGTCAAAGCGGCCGGCATAAATTCCAAAGCTATGCATGATCATGCAAGAAACTTTGACCCAAAATTTAATTAAGTCAAATCAAAAATTTATGCCTAAGAAATAAAGATTGGGCCGGGCCTTGAAAGGAAGATTACCTAAATTTGATCCAAAATTGCTAAAGGCCTCAAATTTTGCACATGGGGATAATCTTTCAAACCTCATTAAAAACCTTTCTGTAAAAACCCAATGAGACAAAAATCAGCCAAGGAAAAGAGCACTAGAAAGAAAATCCTTCACAAACACTTAATTCAATTAGCCAGAATCAAATTTGGGGAACCTTGAAATTTAAGGTCTAGAGTTGAGTCTTGAGCTAGTAGGGCACCAATGACTTGTTGAAAGGCATTGATTGTGGAACGTGTCATTGGAGCTTTCAGAATGGTCCATGGGTCGCGGCCGGTGATCTGGTCGGCTGAAGGCTTGGAACTCCGGTCTTGGTCGGGAACCGTATGTGGGCTGTGGTCGCGGGACGTACGTGGACCATGGTCGAGGGACGTACGCGGCCATGGTCGAGGGACGTACGCGGCCATGGTCGGGGACGTTCGCGGGTCGAGAGCTGGACCATCCGTCCGTTTGCATGTACCATCGTCCGTAACCTCCATCCGGTAGGGCTTGTTCGTCCTGATCGTTCGTCTGGTCGTCCACAGTCGAATCAAGGTCGTCCGACTTAACCTGGATCGCATCATCCCTTCCCATTTTAAAAGGATTTGCCCTCAAATCCTGTTCATCTGCACAATAGGGAAGCAAATCAGCAACATTAAAACTAGAACTAACAGAATACTTACCTCGGAGATCAAGGTCGTAGGCATTGTTGTTGAAGCGTTTGACAACGGTGAATGGTCCATCCATCCTTGGCAGCAGTTTGAATCTTCTTTCGATCGGAAACTGCTCTTTCCTCAAATGGAGCCAGACCTGGTCTCCCAGCTAAAAGACGATCTCTTTGCGATTTCTGTTGGCCTTCTTAGCATAGAGCTTGGTCTTGGCCTCAACGTTGTCACAGGCGTAATTGTGCATCTTTTTAACAAGTTCGGCCTTTTGTTCACCGTCCAAGCTAATTCTTTCACTCACAGGCAGTGGCATTAGATCCAAAGGTGAAAGAGGACTAAACCCATAAACAATTTGAGAAGGAGAAAATTTGGACACAGAATGAACCGAATGATTATAAGCAAACTGTACATGCGGTAAGACTTCTTCCAAAGTCCTAAGATTCTTCTTAACAAATGATCGTAATAAAGTTCCTAAAGTCCTACTAACGACTTCGGTCTGTCCATCACTTTCGGGATGACAAGTGGTCGAGAAACACAACCTAGTCCCTAACTTAGACCACAAGGTTTTCCAAAAATAGCTAAGGAATTTTGTATCTCTATCAGATACGATAGACCTAGGCATGCCATGAAGACGCACTATCTCCCTAAAGAACAAGCTAGCAATGTGGGATGCATCATCAGTTTTATTACAAGCAATGAAGTGAGACATTTTCGAAAACCGATCAACCACCACAAAAATTGAATCCTTTCCTGTCCTAGTCGTAGGAAATCCTAAAATAAAATCCATTGACAAGTCAATCCAAGGATGCTGAGGAATAGGTAAAGGATGATACAATCCGTGCGGCAAAGCCGTAGATTTGGCCATTATACAAGTGGTACAGCGACTACAGATACGCTCCACATCTCTCTTCATGTGTGGCCAAACATAGTGTTCCCTCATAATGCCCATGGTCTTAGTGACACCAAAATGGCCCATGACACCACCAGCGTGAGCTTCTCTAACAAAGAGCTCTCGAAGAGAACAGTTTGGAACACACAAGTGATTCTTGTAGAAAAAGAATCCGTCCTCCTTGAAGTAGTGACCTACAGGATTCTTGTCACAGGACTTATAGATTTCTCCATAGTCCGGGTCAGTGACATATAATTCTTTAATCTGCTCAAAACCCATAAGTTTAACTTCAAGGGTGGAAAGAAGAGTGTACCTTCGGGACAATGAATTGGTGACCACATTGTCCTTACCTTGTTTATATTTGATGACATATGAAAAAGTTTCAATAAACTCAACCCACTTAGCATGTCTCTTGTTAAGCTTCTGCTAGCCCTTAAGATGTTTAAACAATTCATGGTCAGTGTGGATAACTAAATCCTTTATGCGTACCAGAGCATAAAGCTCTTTATCATATGTTGTGTAATTCAAGGTGACGCCTCCAAGTTTTTCACTAAAGTAAGCAATCGGCTTTTGGTCTTGCATGAGGACGGCGCTAATGCCAATACCTGTGGCATCACACTCAATTTCAGAGCTGTTAGAAAAATTTGGAAGGGCCAAAAGTGGGGCATTAGTCAGTTTGTCATTTAGCGTTTGGAGCGCCTATTCTTGAGCACACTTCCACTTGAACCCACGTCCTTTTTAATCACTTCCGTCAAAGGAGCAGCCGGAGTACTGAAGTCCTTGACCAAACACCTGTAAAATCCGGCCAAGCCGTAAAAACTTCTCACTTCTCCCACGGTCTTGGGACTTGGCCATTCTCGGATGGCTTTCACCTTCTCTTTGTCGACCCTAACACCATCTGCACTTACAATAAAATCTAGAAACACAAGATTATTTGTGCAGAAAATGCATTTCTTCAAATTGGCAAATAATTGTTCTTTCCTAAGAACTTCTAAGACCAGTTTCAGAGGATGAATGTGATCGTCTAAGGTCTTACTATAGACCAAAATATCATTGAAATAGAACACAACAAAATAGCCTATGAAATCTGTAAGCACATGGTTCATTAGTCTCATAAATGTACTAGGCACATTGGTTAAGCCAAATGACATCACTAACCACTCATAAAGACCATGTTTTGTCTTAAAAGCGGTTTTCTACTCATCACCCTCCTTCATCCGGATTTGGTGATAACCACTTTTAAGATATATTTTGGAGAAAACACTAGATCCATGCAATTCGACCAACATATCATCTAAGCTTAGTATTGGATGACGATATTTTACCGTAATATTGTTGATTGCTCGGCAATCAACGCACATGCGCCATGAGTCATCCTTCTTTGGAACGAGAAATACTGGCACGGCACATGGGCTCATGCTCTCACGGATGTGCCCTTTACGCATAAGCTCATCCACTTGCTTCTGGAGTTCTTTAGTCTCCAATGGGTTAGTTCGGTATGCGGGCCTGTTTGGTAAAGTAGCTCCAGGGACGAAGTCAATTTGATGCTTAATGCCGCGTATTGGAGGTAGGCCATCAGGACATTCTTCTGGAAAAATGTCTTTAAAATACTGCAAAAGATCATACATCTTGCTCGGAAGGACCAACTCAGGGTTAATGGCCGTTAGATAAGCTTCTTTATAAACTAAAATGAGGATAGGAATGTTAGCCGTCAAGCTACGTTTTACCTCAGCAGATTTAATAAAGAAGTTAGATTTACTCTTAGGTATCTTGGCCTTACCTGATTCTTTCTTTTGTTATTTCAGTTGAAACTGGTCAAGGTATACCTCATGAGGAGTCATGGGAATGAGTGTGGTCTTGCGGCCCTTGTAAATGAAGTGATGGCGATTAGTGAATCCATTATGACTCACTTTTCGGTCAGATTGCCACGGTCTTCCAAGAAAAATATGACCGGCTTCCATAGGCAACACGTCGCAAAGCACTTCATCTTCATACTTGTCGATCTTCAATGGTACTATAACTTGATGAGTGACCCTTAGTTCTCCAGAATCATTGAGCCATTGAAGCGAATACGATTTTGGATGCTCTATCTCCTTAAGGCCGAGTTTCCAAACCATAGAGTCACTGGCAACATTAGTGTAGCTACCGCCGTCTATAATTAGGCTGCAGACTTTGCCTTTGACCATGCATCAGGAATGGAATAAGTTTTCCCTTTGCTCCTGCTCGTCGGTTTTAGATTGGACGATTAGGGAACGTCTAGCAACTAAGAGCTGACCTTGGACTGGCGGCACTTCTCCTTCATCAAACATTTGTTCCAAATCTTCCTCGTCTTCGGTCTGAACTTCTCCATTCTCCATCAAGACCATGACCTTCTTGTTGGAACACTCGTTGGCATAGTGGCCCAGTCCTTGGTATTTGAAGCACCGGATGTCCCTGGTTCTGGTAGTTCATTCCACGGCTTTTCCCTTGTCCTTTCTAGGAGCGGTTGGTCTAGCGTCGGTTCTAGGGATGAACGGCTTTGAATCACTGGCGCGAATGGGTTTGAAATCTCGTTGGAACGATGGCTTGTGACCTACGGTTCCTGCGCCAAAAGAAAGACGAGTGTGAGATTTTCTCTTAAGTTGTTGTTCTATAAGAAGCACTTTATGTAGCATTTCTTCTAGTTCAACATAATGCTGTATCTCAAGTCGGTCTTGAATGTCACAGTTGAGTCTATCCAAGAACCAAGACATGGTCGCCTCACGGTCCTTGGTCACGTTTGCTCGGATTAGAAGCGTTCCCATTCAAGGTAAGCAGTCGGATCATTTTCGCCATGGAAATGAGGGATTTTGAGTTTCAGGTTGTTGATGTTGTCTTGTGGAAAATGGGGCGGTCTAAAATCACGGTAGCGCCTGGGGCGTCCCTGAATGCTTCGGTCAGATCCTTCTCCTCCTTGATAGAACTGAGCCGCAGCATCATCTCCATAGTAACTGCGTCGTCCATGGCTTCCTCTAGAAAAAGCATCACCTCGTCGTTCAAGTGTATGGTCGCGTCCTGGGTTCGCGCCATTCAGGTTATTGGACACGCCTTCCTTGTCTAGGCGACTAAGGAAACAAGACCCGTCGGCAGTCTGGTCTAGGTTCTGGTATAAGATGCCTCAGGTCCTCAATTAGTCCATCATGCAGTCTGGCTTGCATGAAGTTCAACCGAGCGTCCATCATTTCGTTCATCCGGGTCGTTAGCATCTCCATCATGCGAGTGTGATTGGATTCTTCATCTTATGAATCGCCTATTGGATCCTGAAAAATATTAAAATGCCAAGCAGCTAGTTAAGAGTTCTTTGGAAAATTTACAAGTGAAACAAAAGAAAGACTTAAGAGTTGATATCTAAACAATTCGCTTAAACTTCCAAGTTCGAAGGACATAAACCGGATTCAAGTTTAAACAAAAGATCTAGCAAAAATCCACAAAGAATTTGAAAGGTCACACACAGTTTTGTCGCAAAAACTCAATGAACTGATTAAAATGAAAAATTTGAATGAAGAACAAACGTTAAATGGAACGATAAAGAGTCCTTAGCCTGATGTGGTGCTCTGATACCACTTGATGCGATCTCGGTAAGGAGATCACCAGCCAAGACCGTCACAACAGGGAAGAACTCAGAAAGAGGCGGATGAAAGGGTTGTGGATGGTTAGCGAGAAAGAAATGAAGTGTGGGAGCTTGTAGATCGAATGGAACCCACAAGGGCTGCGGATATGACACTTAATATACAAGCTTGTTCTTCTCCAGGATATGACGCACCCAAAGAAGGAACAAGAATTTTGTAGAATTGCTTAAAGGATACTACACACCTAAGATGGTTCTACAAGAGATAGATATTACACACTGCCAAATGACCGAATTTCTTTGGTTAGACAAAGAGAGATTTCACTCAAAAATTCGATGAAAAATAAAGAGTACAAGTGAGGCCTAAGACCGAGTTTTATAAGAAAAACACACAGAAATAAAATGAGTCAAAGCCATTCATGACCAGCACAAATTCAAAAGCCATGCATGATCATGCAAAAAACTTTGACCCAAAATTTAATTAAGTCAAATCAAAAATTTATGCCTAAGAAATAAAGATTGGGTCGGGCCTTGAAAGGAAGAATGCCTAAATTTGATCC
This sequence comes from Streptanthus diversifolius, assembly GCA_039880935.1. NCBI lineage: Eukaryota > Viridiplantae > Streptophyta > Magnoliopsida > Brassicales > Brassicaceae > Streptanthus > Streptanthus diversifolius. The sequence continues at coordinate 3,251,983 of JAXGFM010000008.1, forward strand.
AAAATTGCTAAAGGCCTTAAGTGTTGCACAAGTGGATAATCTCTCTAAGCCTCATTAAAATCCTTGCTGGAAAAATCCAATGGGACAAAAACCAGCCAAGCAAAAGAGCACTAGAAAGAAAATTCTTCACAAACACTTAATTCAATTAGTCTGAATCAAATTTGGCGAACCTTGAAATTTAAGGTCTTGAGTTAAGTCTTGAGCTAGTAGGACACCAATGACTTGTTGAAGGGCCTTGATTCTGAAACGCGTCATTGGACCTTTCGGAATGGTCCATGGGTCGCGGTTGGTGATCTGGTCGGCTGAAGACTTGGAACTCCGGTCTTGGTCGGTAACCATATGCAGGCTGTGGTCGCGGGACGTACGCGGGCCATGTTCACGGGACGTACGCGACCGTACGCGGGCTTTGGTCGCGGGATGTACGCGGGCCATGGTTGGAGAACGTTCGCGGGTCGAGAGCTGGGCCATCTGTCCGTTCGCCTGTACGATCGTCCATAACCTCCATCCGGTCAAGATCTTGTTCGTACTGATTGTTCGTCTAGTCGTCCACAGTCGAATGAAGATCATCTGACTTGACCTGGATCCCATCATCAAGGCTTATAAAAGATGAATTGGCTTCTCAAAAAAATTGGAGGTTCTTATAATAGTTCTTGTTCTAATCATGGAAACATGATGGAACGACTAAGGAGATGATACAACCATCCACAATCGCAGATATACAATGATAAGAAATTTTTTATTGTGGCAACCTTGAGAATGAAAGGTTATGCTGATTTTTAGTGGAGTAGTCTTAAGTCGGAGCCTTTGTGAGAAGACAAGTCTCGTATTAAGTCTTAGGAAAAGCTAAAAATACTTCTAAGAGGATATGTGTACCAGATTATATAAGCAAGAAACACATCCAGATTATAAAATTCTACGTTGAATCTGCTGGTGGCTAGAGATGAAGCTTGCACTAGCAATAAGAAGACAAATTTCAGGTTACATTAATACCATCAGATTCTTATATGAAGAACAAGTGTTCTAAATGCCAAAGATTTAGATAGTTTCAGGCAGAGTGTACTAATCAAAAGTTCATTACAATTCAGAATATTCAAGAGACTAAAGAAGAATAGAAGCATGATTCTTTTGATTTGGCAGCAGTGGATGAAACAGTTCAGGAAGAAAAAGATAAAGATTTCAATGAACAATCTCATCATGGAGATGTGTTAGATATTTAGGGTGTATTGCAACTTTTATCTCTTGTTAAAGAGACAGAGCAGGAGAATTTTGGTATTAATATGAAGTTACATTTGACCAAGGAGAGAGATATATCTCAAGAGAAGACTGAAGATGATATTTATGCATTCACAAAGCGGTATTTTCTGTTTCTAGACATAATTCTTAGATATCTCCAGAAAATGGTTTTTTCGGAACAAATTTAGAAAGACTGAGGATGATATTTATGCACTCACAAAGAGATTTTATGTTTGCTAGACAAGATTCTTTCATTTTAACATTGAAATGCTGGAGGAACTGAAAGATGGTCATAAGAAGTTTTGTGTATTACGGGGTGAATAATAGTTAGAAAGATCACTTTTGATGATAAATAAGTTAAGTGTTTTGCAGTTATGTGTGAAGGATCAACGCTTATGGTTGTACAACTGTTGGAAAATGGAGGTGTAAGATTGGCGGGGTCACATATGTTAAGATTAAATATGCTAGGATAATCCTATTTTATAGTGGTCACTTTGTGATAAGATAAAAGGCTGTGAGCATAAGTATTATGAAATATTTATGTTTGAATATCTTTAAAATGAATGATGTATAAATAGATGGTTATGGTCTCCAAGTGCAACCCCAGCCGAAAATACAGAAACTCTATGCATCCCATCACCAGAGACCTAAAGTCATATAAGGCTTGCATCTATCTTTCTAACTTCAGGTAAAAAGCTATGAACTCATCGCTTCTGCATGCTTCGGCATACAATTATATTATTCAGAGATTGATATGTTATTAGGGTTTTTTTCAACAATATATTATATGTTCAAAACTATTTTATAGATTAAACGTTATATTTTTTTTTTTAAATAATCTTGATTTTATTGGTGGTTTTAGTCAAAGAAGGCGATGAACAGTGTTACGGTGAACAATAAACACGATGAATAGTGTTGCCGTGAACAGTAACTGAGATGAACATTGTCGCGATGAACAGTGTCGTGATAAACAGTAACCGCAATGAACAGTGTCACATTGAACAATATCCGTGATGAACAGTGTCGCCATGAACAGTAACCGCATTGAACTGTGTCACCATGAACAATAACCCAATGAACAGTAAACGCAAAACAAAAAAATTTCATTAAAAGTTTTCGCTGCATATATTTTGAAATATTAATATATATATATATATATTACGGTAAAATAATCAGATTAATGTATTATAAAATGTTAATATTTATATATATATATATATATCTTATTGTAAAATAATTATTCTAATATATTATGAAATATTAATACATATATATTATAAAAAGAATTCATATTACATATAACTTGTTAATCACCACAGTGCTCTTGTTATATTTAATATGATAGTAAATTAAAGATTCATAATTGATCATGATTAAAGGATGTTTAAATGACATAAAATGTTTCGATTGATCAATTGATTACTAAATACATCATAGGAGATCACTCATATGTGGATCATTGGATGTAATAAGTAAAACATAAAGTATTAACCATATATATTACGGTCGATGGTATGTATACCCACATGTAGCATTGCTATCGATTGTATATATAACTTGATTAATTAATAAAGTAAAAATATAAACAATCATCATCAAAAATGTATATATTTAATATATTGCCCACATGTTACTTAACTATATACAAGTAAAGTGTTTAGATTTTATTGGTCGATGAATCTATGAAAGTTTCAAAGCACTAATGGTAAACATGTTGACAATTTTGCAGCTTCATCAAATTTGTTTGCTTCTACAAATTATGTGGTAACGTTTAATGGACTCAACTATGAGAAATATTCTGAACAGATAAAATTTTCTTTGGGTGTAATGTTCCTAGACTAAGCCATACTCACTAATGAGGAGCCAGCAGCCATTATGGATGAGAGCTCAGAATTGGACAAGTCTCGTTATGAGACGTGAGACCGTTCTAACCGGCTGTACCTGAACTTACTGAGGATGTTGATGGCGGAAAGTATAAAGCCATTTATGCCTAAAACAAAGAAAGCAAGAGAATTCATTCTGAAAATAAAAAAACAATCCTAGTCGGATATATCTGACAAATCAATAATAGGCAGTCTCATGACTGAAGAGTTTTGATTGGTCTCAGACAATCCATTATCATGTCACTCACATGTCAAACTTGGCATCAAAGTTGACATCCATGGGGATGGAAGTGCATGAATCGTTCTTGAGTCAGTTTAGCATAAAGCAATTAGAGAATATAACAGATCTGATCTACAATCATTTTGTGTCAAACCTATGCCATAAGTAAAGAAGGAAAGCGCCTGATGCAAAACCATTGAAGGAAGAAAAGCTGCTTGCTTTAGATCCGCTTGGGAGTTGGACTAGGGCTCCACCAAGAACAAATAAAAATGTCCCTGTGTACCCTAAGCCATCACAAAAAGTTGAGAAGGATCCTGAGAAAAAGAATCATTCCCAAATGATTCAACATGAAAAGGATATAAAAGATCCCACCAGGCAGACCACCAGCATATCCAAAGGAGACACACGACCAATCACGGAGCATAAATACCTGACCCAGAGGAGTTAAGCAACAAATCGACTTGTTCCAAAAAAACTCAATTCATCAAGAAGTTACTGAGAGAAAGAATTGGATCAAAATATTTCCACATGAAGGAGATATTCAACTTTAAAGTCAGCGGACTACCACTGAATCTGAAGGAGACCAGCGTTTACCTATTCAAGGATCCCAATCGAACCAGGATGAACCAAGTTGTAAAACAATTTGTTTTGAAAAGCTAAGCATGTCGAATTGGATTGATTTCCAAATTAATTATGGTTTAAAAGTTATTCAACTTTTAAACAAGGAGATGCTCGGTTTACTTTATTTGGAAGCTCACATATTCAACCACTAGATACATATATAATCATCCAGAAGGGTCATCTATCATCCTAGAGGGCTTGAATTTGAGGATAAATCATTTTAAAGGAGGAGTAGATGGAGTGATCTCAATCAGCCTAAATTTTAAGGATTTGAAGATCAACCATGAATCAAGCAATCAAAACCATTTTTATTTACCAACTAGACATGATGGAAATTCTGGTCGTGGCAAAACTCAATTGGTTTATGCTGAGTCAAAAGATGGTCGAATTTTCCTTCTGCCGGACCGTAGTGAGCTAGTTCGACCACCCGAGCAACTTCAAGAGGTTATACTTGTTTTTGATGATTCAAGGCACGTCTCAGATCAGCCACATACAACGGATAAGGCCCAAGAGACCCAGGAAGACAGCAAGGACGAGCTGAGCCTACTCAAGGATGAACCCAACAAGATAAAGGTTGAGCAGGGCCTATACTGGCCCATGAAGATAAAGGATCGACCACCATGGGCTCTTAAAGATGGTTATGGACGTGGCCCAAGTAGAAAAGAAAATTTAAATAGTAAGATTATGAAATAAACCAAGTAACTTAATTTAAACCGATTTTAATTAGAATTAGGATTAACTAAACCATTCTGGTTTAGGATTAGGGTTTTTAGCTTAAGGATTTTCACTTTTGGGCTACAAAAAGAGGCAGCCACGAATTTGTAAGACAACCAACTTTGAAATTTCAATAGAAATCGATTTCTGCACATATTGTGCCTTTCTTTGTCTTCTCTGTTCAGCAGATGAACATTGATCTTTTTTAACACCAAGGGTAGAGTGATCTATTGTGACATTCTTTGGCTCTATAGCAGAGTGAACCTGTGCCATAGGATTTGCTAAACATCTTTGGAACAGCACATAGCTCTGAAGACAATTTACCCTTTTTCCTTCCTTCAAGTGATCCTAGAAGAGTCAGCCATTCCAAGGCCACACCATTTTCCTCCTTGAGTTAGGACTACCCCTTTGTAATGAGGACATCATCCCAAATACTGCATCGGTCATCCCACAAAGACCTCTCACACAATCCAAGAGAAAGGCTTTAGGAGACAAGCTAAGCATGCTATTGGAGAGTGGAGCCCGTCAGGAACTCGGACCAACCGCGTCGGAACCCAGACCGACCGACCCCTGTCCATGCGACCCCGACCCCTTCAAGCCGGACAAGGAACAATAGAGGTTCCTTCTTGAAGACTCTTCTTCCTCCGGTGTCTTTACCATTACCATCTGGTAAAGACACCAAAAGTCGTGCTAGGAAATTATACTCTTTTTCCTATCTTTGGTTTTATCCCATTGGGTTTTTCGAAGAAGGTTTTAACGAGGCAATACTCTTAGTGCGCAAGACGGTGAAGACTTGTTCCCAACTCTACACCATTCACAAGTCACCACCGATTTTCGCCTAAGTGTTTAACTGGGCTTTCTATATTTTATTTACATTTTAGGCTAAGTACATTATTTGGGCTTATGATCTATGTTGGCTACTTAGACCCAAGGTTTCTTTAAAATAGCCAACAGCTAGACTCCTTGTTGTTTTTATTTTCTTAAGGGGCTAAATATCATGTTGTTTAGCCTAAGTGTACCAAGACATTATATAAGCCTTTAAACCATTCATTAATAAAATAACAAGCAATACATAATTAAAAACAAAATCCTAAGACTTTTGTCTAAGTAGTATTGGCGCCGCCTCCAAGCCTTCTTGGTGAGCCATGTTCTTCAACCTCCCTGGTTGAAGTTCTTGGAGTATCACAAGCCCTTTCACAACTTGTATGGTCCCATCGATCCTCCTCTCATTTCCATCTCTTCTGTCTAGCAACCTGAGCTTCTCGGTGAAAATACAGCCTACCCAACGTTCTTACATCATCTAGTATCAGAGCTTAAAGCTCCTAAACATCAGGTTGATTCTATCCTTGTTTAATTTGGCAATTTCTCTTCGTTTTGTTTGCAATTGTTTTGATTTTGATTTTGTTTCTTTCTCTTTTGCCCTGAGGTTCTCGGTTGAAAGGTGAAGGAATCAAGTCTTTCAATACAAAAAAAAATCAGGTTCTATCAATCTTTTATCTTTGTCTTCACTTACAAAAATAAATAGATATATATATATATATATATATATATATTAAGTCACTATGTTGTTTGTTTCTTGTTAATTATTTTTTTAATGACAAAAATGGTGTTTAGGTTGTTTAAAATCAAATTAGGGTTTTAGAAAACTGACCTAGAACACTTATTCATCATTTAAAATTCCTGTGTTCCAAAGAGTATGGTGTTTTGCTTGTTGCGTGAGTAACTTAGGTTCTAGTTCCCTTAGTGTCGAGCCGTGCCTGTCCCGTGTAGCTTAGGTTCCCTCTTAGCACCTATGACGTGAACCTTTGAGGCTGGGAACACAAACCAAGATCGGCCAACAGAATGGGTGTGCGGAATTGTTGAGCAGAAAAGGAATAGTGATGTGAAATATGATAATTTGGCGGATCGAGACAGAATGAAAAGAGAAAGTGAAGAGGAATGGAGCGGTAAAAGATGAAATGGATGAAACAAATGGGAATAAGGCCAAGGCCGTGTAACGCCTTGATCAACCGGACTTCTTTAGACAGGATATGACACACCGGTCTAGTGAAGGATTTTGTAGGCTTAGAAAAGTGGATATTACACACCATAAAGGGAACCCACAAGAAAAGCGTATATGACACACCACTTGCAATGATCAAAAATTCAAAGAGTTCTTATCAAGAAACTTAGCAAAGATTCGATAAAAAAATTACAAATGGCCAATGCCAGGTTTATATAAACACGCCAAAGGAATTCAAAATGATTGGTCAATGGCTTGCATGATTGACACAGAAAACCAAGACATGCAAGACCAAAGACCAGACTAGTTTCTAGGCGGTCAATGGCAATAAATAACACACTCCTAAAGTGAAAGAAATGGGCCGGGCCAAAGTAAATCAACATTCTGATCCAAAAGTTATGAGCCTTAAGCTATTGGCTATGCAAGTGACTATTCAGGCCTCAATAAAAACCTTGGTGAGAAAAACCCATTGGGACAAAAACCCACCAAGGAAAAGAGCACCAAGATAAGCACTTTTCTCAACAACTTAATTCAGATAACTTTGGACCAAAATTACCATTTTAATTTGACTTTGGTCTGGCAAGGATTGATTCATGTAGGCACTGATAAGTTGTTGTAGCGCCCTAGTCCTTGATCGAGTCATTGGACCGGCTAAGATGATCCAAGGATCCCACATCTTGTTCGCTAACTGGTCCGGGCCGGTTCAAATTTTTGAGGGAGCCGGTCTAGCACACTCCATGTCTTGGGCCGGGTTCTGGTCCTTGATGATCTCCTGGTCTTTCTGTTGGTCGGGGTCGGTTTCACGCGGATTGATGGTGCGGTCAAGGCACAGATTGGGGCTGGTCGAGAGCAAGTTGATGGTATGATTGTGGCACGAACGCGGGCCATTCTTCGGGTCGTCCTTCCGTCCGTCTGGAACCTCCATCATACGTCGTCCATTCTCTCATTCGTGCGGTCGTCCTCGTCCGTTCCGAGGTCGAGGATAGCGTGCTGGATCACATCATCCCCTCCCTCTTGAAGAGGATTTGTCCTCAAATCCTGATTATCTGCACAATAAGGAAGCAAGTCAGAAACATTAAAACTATAACTCACGGAGTACTTACCTTGAAGATCCAATTCCTACGCATTGTCATTGATGCCTCTCAAGACCGTTAACGGTCCATCAAATCTTGTCACCAACTTGGAACGTCGTTCCACAAGAAACCTGTCCTTGCGCAGATAGATCCATACTTGATCACCAAGTTGGAACACAACCTTCTTCCGTCGCTTGTTAGACACCTTATCAAACTGCTTTGTTTTGGCCTCAATATTAAGTCTAGCCCTTTCATGAATCTGTTTAACCATCTGTGCCTTGTGATCACCATCAATACTAGCACAATCATTCATAGGTAAATGCATTATATCCATTGGAGAGATAGGATTAAACCATAAAAATTTTGAAACGGTTAAAATTTAGATGCAGAATGAACAACATGGTTGTATGCAAATTCAACATGTGGTAAATGATCCTCCCAAGTCTTAAGGTTCTTTCAAACAAAAGATCGTAAGAGGGATCCTAAGGTCCTATTGACCACTTCAGTCTGGCCGTCACTCTCAGGATGACAGGTTGTAGAAAAACAAAGCTTAGTTCATAATTTAGATTAAATAGTCCTCCAAAAATGACTTAAAAACTTAGTATCTCTATCAGATAATATAGACCTAGGCATGCCATACAAACGGACAATTCCTCTAAAGAAAATATCACCTACATGCAAAGCATCATCAGATTTATTACATGCAATAAAATGCAATATTTTTGAGAATCTGTCTACTACCACAAAAATATTATCCTTACCATTACAAGTCCTAGGCAGCCCTAAAATGAAATCCATTGACAAATCTACCCAAGGATGCAAAGGAATTGGCAGAAAAGTATACAAACTGAGTAGTAGACTTAGCCATTTTACATTGAACACATCGTTGGCAGATTCTTTCCACGTCTCTTTCATGTGTGGCCAATGGAAATGTTCTTTCAGGATGGCCATCGTCTTAACTATTTCCAAAATGTCCCATAAGTCCTCTTGAATGCGCTTGTCTAACAAAAAACTCACGCATGGAATAATTTGGAACACATAGCCTATTCTCATAAAATAGAAAACCATCTTGTTGGAAGTAATGAGCTACAAGAATCTTAAAATATAACATATAGATTTCTCCATAGTCAAGGTTAGTCTTGTACTATTCTTTAATATGATCAAAACCCATAAGCTTAACTTCCAAAGTGGATAATAAGGTGTACCTGCGAGAAAGAGCGTTGGTCACAACGTTCTCTTTCTCTTGTTTATACTTAATCATGTATGGGAATGTTTCAATGAACTCCATCTATTTGTCATGATGCTTGTTTAGCTTGTGTTGGCTCTTGAGGTGTTTAAGTGATTTGTGATCAGTGTGAATCACAAACTCTTTCGGCCATAAGTAGTGTTGCCAAGTTTGGAGAGCTCGCACCAAGGCATATAATTCCTTGTCGTATGTGGAGTAATTCAGCGTGGCTCCTCCTAACTTTTCACTAAAGTAGACAATCGGCTGTCTTTCTTACATGAGCAGAGCACCAATCCCTATACCTGAAGCATCACACTCAATTTCAAAAGTGTTAGCAAAGTTAGGTAACATCAACAAAGGAGCATGGGTAAGCTTATCCTTAAGCATCTGAAAGGCTTGTTCGTAGTCGGCTTCCCACCTGTATCCCACTTGTATTCCACTCCTTTTTTTATGATTTCGGTCAATGGCGCAGCAATGGTACTGAAGTTCTGTACGAACCGTCAATAGAATCCGGCTAGGCCATGAAAACTCTGGACCTCACTCACGGTCTTAGGGGTAGGCCATTCACGGTTTGCCCTGACCTTCTCTTCATCCACTCGTACACCATCTGCACTGACCACAAATCCTAGGAAAACCATATTATCCTAAATTTTTATATGTTAGGAAATTTATATCGTTCTTTCCTAAGGATTTCTAAGACAACCTGAACATGTTTAACATGCTCTTTTAATGACTTGTTGTATATGAGGATATCATCAAAGTAAACTACAACAAATTTCCCAATAAACTCTCTAAGAATGTGATTCATTAGCCTCATGAATGTACTAGGTGTCATAGTAAGCCCAAATGACATTACAAGCCACTCATATAAACCATGCTTAGTTTTAAATAAAGTTTTTCACTCATCCCCCTCTTTCATGCGTATATGATGGTAACCACTCCTAAGGTCTATCTTAAAAAACATGCATGCACCATACAATTCATCCAACATGTCATCTAAACGGGGTATTAGAAAACGATACTTTACTGTAATGTTTTTAATTACCCAGCAATCAATACACATTCGCCACTTACTGTCCTTCTTTGGAACTAATAGGACAGGCACTGCACTAGGACTTAGGCTCTCACGGATGTGGCCTTTACGTAGCAGTTACTCCACCTGTCTTTGTAATTCCTTAGTCTCAACAGGGTTTGTACGGTATGCTGGTCGGTTGGGTAAGGCCGCCACGGGTACAAAGTCTATTTGATGTTCTATGCCACAAACATGGGGTAGGCCATCCAGACACTCCTCAGGAAACACATCCTGGTACTCCTGCAAAAGATTAGCTAAATCGCTCGGAAGCTCCGACTTTTGGTTAGCTAAAATGAAACCAGTTCCCTTATAGACCATCATTAGAACCGACTTCCCACCATTCATACTTTTAGTAAGTTCACTAGCTTTCATGAGAAAGTTAGACTTACCTTTTGGCGGTTTGGACTTACTGGTTTTTGCCTTTCGTTGCTTAAGCTGTAGCTGGTCTAGGTAGACCTCATGTGGGATAATGGGTATCAAAGTGGTCCACGGCCCTTGAAGGTAAAATAGTGGCGGTTGGTGAAGCCGTCATGGGTGACCTTTCGGTCTGACTGCCACGGCCATTGGTAAAATATCACAAAGGATCTCATCCTTGTATTTACCAATCTCTAAAGGAACTAATACTTGGTGGGTCACTCGGAGCTCTCTAGTGTCATTAAGCCACTGGAGTGGGTATGGTTTAGGGTGCTCCTTTTCCACAAGTCATAGCTTCATGACCTCACTAGCTACATTAGTACAGCTGTCACCATCAATTATTAAGTTGCTATACCTATCTTTTAATGAGGCAACGTGTATGGAATATGTTCTCCCTTTCTTCTTGCTCGTTTTTCCTAGTTTGGACGCTTAAGGATCCGCAAGCCACTAGAAGTTGTCCAGTAATTGGTGGCTCCTTTCCTTCATCAAGCTCGGTTTCCATTCCTGGATCTTCCTCATCTTCCTCATCAGATTGAACTTCTCCATTCTCTAAGACCACCATAATCTTTTTGTTAGTGCACTCATTGGCATAGTGGCAAAGTCCTTGGCACTTAAAACACCGTATGTCTCGCGTTCATGCTGGTCTGTCCACGGTTTTTGCTTTGTCAGGCCGAGTCGTATGCGCATCATTCTTGGAAGCCATGGGTTTCTGTTCTATAAGACAGGCCGAATTGTAATCCCGCGGGTAGACAGCCCTTGGATTCACTGGTCCTGCACTAAAAGAAGACTGGTTATAAGATTTCCTTCTAAGCTGTTGTTCAATCAATATAGTCTTATGTAGCATCCCTTCAAGATCCACATAATGCTGCATCTACAGCCGGTCTTGTATGTCTCGGTTTAGTCCTCCCAAGAAACTGGACATAGTAGCCTCTCTATCCTCGGTCACACTAGCTCGGATAAAGAGTGTTTCCATCTCCTGGAAGTACTCCTCAACGATTCTACTACCTTGTTGTAACTGTCTTAACCTCTGGTGTATGTCACGGTGGAAGTGGCTTGGCACAAAGCGCATTCGCATGACCATCTTCAATTCATTACATGTCTCTATAGGGTGTTCACCATTACGCCTCCTGGATGTCACTATCTGGTTCCACAAACTGAGAGCATAATCCTATAATTCAGTCACTGCCACAATAACTTTATTATACTCAGAATAATATTGACAGTTAAAGACTAATTATATTTTCTGTTCCCATTCCAAATAGGCAGTAGGATCGCTTTTGCCATGAAATGACAGGATTTTGAGTTTAAGATGGTTAATGTTGTCATGCTGGTATGGTGGTGGTCGGTGGTCACGGGCACACCTGGGTCTGGCTGGGGTGTTATGCTCTGACCCTCCACTTTGATAGAATCTGGCCGCGTCTTCATCACTATAGAAGCTATGGCATCCAAGACTCCCCACAACCAAGGCTTCATCCTGTCTTTCAGGGGTATGGTCACGCTGATCAGAGGATGAGACACGCCTGTCCTGTCTTGGCTGCTCTGGGGAGAGGACATGCCGACGGTCGGGCCTATGCTCGGGTATTAGGCGCCTTATGTCCTCTATCAGTCCATCTCGCAGACCTGCCTGCATGGAGTTGAACCGGGCGTCAATCATTTGATTCATCCTGGTGGTAAGCATCTCCACCAAGCGGTATGGTTAGACTCTGCTTCTTCTGAATCGCCCATGGTACCTGAAACAAATGCAAGGAAACTAGCCAGTCAAATGTTCAAAAGGAAGGTAATTACAACTACTAAAGTAAACGACATAGAGGGAAAATTCTTTCCAAACCTACTTAAAAATTTGAAAAAACCCGTCTCAAATAACAAATCACACAACCTTTAAAAATAACAACGTCTAAATAAAATCCGCAAACATAAGCAAAAATTTAAATGGAAGTCTAACGGTCACAAAAGGTTTAAAAACCAAATCTTAAAATTTCGAAAAAAAAGATTTCAAAAGTAAGGGAAGAGCACAGCCTATTGGTCACTCTGATACCACTTGACGTGAACCTTGGAGGCTGGGAACACAAACCAAGATTGGCCAACAGGATGGGTGTGCGGAATGGTTGCGTGGAAGTGGAACATTGATGTGAAATATGATAATTTGGCGGTGTTGGAATGAAGAAGAAATGATGAAGGAAGAAGGCCTTTAACACTTGTATTAAAGGCGTGTGTAGTCTAAGTTTAAGGGAAGTGTCTAAGGCTTGTTTGTGCTCTAGTATTATTTTATCCTTGTAGCCATTCATGTATAACACAATCCTTGTATCCAAACAAGCCTAGACTATTATTCTAATTTTCTTAATGCAATCATTCTTCTCTAATCTCTCATTTTCTTATTCTCTAATTCTAAAAATCTCTTAATCTCATATTTTTCATGGTATCAGAACCAGATTACATCAATCTGGGTAAAATTCATCATTAAATCTTTGAATCAAGAAGAAATCATCTTCATCACAATCTGTTTTTATTCCTATTTTGTCTGTCAACGTTGATCACAAATTCCAGCCAAACCACGGCAGATTTTGACGATCTGCTTTTTTTTGGAATGTTCTTTGGCGAGTCTGAAGCCACGTCAATTGGATTTGCATCATTTTACCACGAGAATCAAAAGTTACAAATTTTCTTGCATCGGACCTCCGCTATTGCCTCCGCCGCGAACCTCCGTGTTTCTCTGATCATTATGTCGTCAAAGCTTTACTAAATCGTGATTTTCAATATCCTAAAATCAAGCCCATCGAGTATAGTTTCTGGTTAAAGAAATCAGAACTCAATTAATTTCCTCAAGATGTCAGAAATCGCCTTTCACAAGAATCCGGTGATAAAATTCTTATTCTTTCTTAGTTTTCTTCAAATCTTTGAATTTGGAAAGTGAGATAAGTATTTTGTGAGGGTTTCCACAAAGTTTGGTTTTAATCAGAAGGGTTTAAGTCTTCAATATTAATTTTCTTGATTTTTAATCATCATTGGTTTATTAGCAAAATTCAAAATTGTGTTGGATCATCATTGGTTGTGAAGATAAGGACTGTTAGGAGTTGATCTTGTTGGTTGGAGTTAGTTAAGTTCTGTTGCAGGAAGTTACAGAAGTTAGTTGGCTGGAGTTGATCACGCGAGTGCAAGTTTCTCAAGGCTGGGATCACATGCAGCATTGGAGTTGGCATCACGCGTCCTTGTGTTACAAGACCTTGGATTACACTCCTATCCAGCATTACACGGCCTTGGATCACACGACCTTGGGTCATGACCAGACGTCCGTAAGTAACTTCACGCTCCTGCGAGTTCCACAGTTCCCGACCAGCTACGCTCAGAACAGCTTCGTCCCGACCAGACGTTCCGACCAGACGTCCCGACCAGCTACTCAAGCCAGCTCCTGTCAGCCCCTAAAGCATGGAGATTCAAGTTATATTCAGAGTTCCTGTTATTCTACATGGAGCAAATTATCTCTTATGGTCTAAGACCATGAAAATCACATTAGGTGGTAATGGCCTTTGGAATCATATTTCAACCAATGGTATCAAGAAGACCAGTTGGTACTCTCTATACTTCAAAACTCTCTTGCTAGTGATCTCTTAGAGGCTTCTTCTTTTTGTGAGAATGCTAAGGAACTTTGGGACACTTTACAAAAGGTGTATGGAAACACCACTAACCTCTTAAGAATTTTTGAGGTGAAAAAGTATTTGAATGAATTAAAGCAGGAGGATACATAATTAACAAACCACTATAGCTCATTCAGAGCATTGTGGGCTGAGCTAGAGATGCTAATTCCATCCACAATTGACCTTATTGTTCTCCTAGAAAGGAAAGAACAAGATAAAGTGTTTGAGTTACTATTAACTTTTAACACAACTTACTCAGATCTTATTAAGCATATTCTCAGGTCTGATAAACTTCCTAGCTTGGAAGATGTTTGTGCTTAAATCTAAAAAGGATCAAGCATCCAGTGGACTATTTGGCAACAAGGCTGAATTGGTGGCTGCACACAAGAGTTTCTTCAAACCAACAACAACAAATGAAAATAGGAAGAACAGACCAACTTGTGATCATTGCAAAAGGAGTGGCCATACAAAGAAGGAGTGTTGGGTACTCCACCCTGAGCTGAAACCAAGTTGGGCCCTTGAGAGAGAACAGCCCACAGCTTGCCACACTCAGCTGCAAGCAGGCGGCCATGGCATGTACAAGCTCCCGGCCTCTTTAAAAGCGTTTACCAGCTCCAATTGTCACTCAGCCCCAATCAGTTCCACGTCTTCAGCATCTGAATTTGTGACAAAATCAGATTTAGAAGCTCTTTTCAAAGCATTTAAGGATGGTAATGTGTTGGGTAAAACTTTTCATGCTTGTTTTCAAACTTCTTTTACTCTTAATGCCTCTAAATCATTGGTTGTTGATTCTGGTGCTTATCATCATATGATTAGTGATCTAAGATTGCTAGAGATTATAGAACCTGCCTTAGGTAATGTTGTCATTGCTAATGGAATTAAAGAACCAATTAAAGGCATATGTAAACTTAAGTTGTTTGATAAGGAATCTAAAGCCTTTTACATGCCATGTTTTACTTCTAATTTTCTTTCAGTTAAAAGAGCTACTACTGATTTAAATTATCAAGCTATCTTTGGTCATAATGATTTCTACTTTCAGGACTAGTAGCAGATTTGGACAAGGAACTACAAAAAATGACTTGTATGTGCTTGAATATATGACCAATGCAAGGGGGTTAGAACCGTTTACTAGTACTAGCTCTTTTAGTGATGATCTGATCTTTTGCATACTAGATTAGGACATCATCATCCTAGAGCACTAGAACTAATTGTTCCTGGTTTAAAAATGTCAAAGGATATGTGTGATTCTTGTATACTTGAGAAATATTGCAAAACAGTTTTTGAGAAATCTTTGCATACATTTGATAATTATTTTTAGTTGGTGCGTTCTGATATTTGGACATCTCCATTTCCATATAGAGAAAACCATAAGTATTTTGTAACATTTATTGATGAAAAGTTGATAAACCCACATTTTGGTAGTTTTAATAGATCATTTTGTACATAACTTGCATGAATTAACCATTAGATTTCACATTTTAGGACACATTTAGACTCATGTGCATTAGAATGCTCGGATGTATTCCAATTTTTTTTTCAGAGGATACAAAGCAAGTAAGGAACGTTTTTCGAAGTCTATGAAGACACCGGTAAATAATGCAACGATGCGAGAATGATCAGAACGTATCACTTGGAGGAATGAGCTTAAATGATGATCAAACCTGTAAGACCCTTTAAAGTGAAGAGATCGATCGATCGTGCATTCAGCGATCAATCGATCGTATATCTGTCCGATTCTGCGTCAATCTCCAAAACCGACTAGAGGAGGAAGAGAACGATCGAACCAGTTTAGATCGATCGATATCCGTCAAGATCGATCGATCTAGCAGCCAAAAATGCCTACGATGGATTACAGAATCGATCAATCCCTTTGTTCGATCAATCGATCCGTGTAAATATTCATTTTTATGTCGTTTTTGTAAAATAAATTAGGTTTTGAGAACCTATAAATAAGTTGTTTAAGGAAAACCTAGGGAGGAGGTATTATTGAGCCACCCAGAGAGAAAAAGAGAACAAGAGTCCTAGGTATTCATTGAACAACCTATGTTGTTTAGTAAGACAAATCAATAGTTATTTTCATTAAATATTCTTGTATTCTTTCATCTCTGCAATCTAATTATGTTTTTCTCACATTTTATTGTTTTCTCTGCAATTTCTTTCATGTCTGAGTAGATCTTTAGATTCAACCATGGATAGGATAGAAGTCTTGGGGAATTGAGATCATGAGATGATATTTAGGTCTAGGATTGTGTACTACATCACTATTAGATGTGTTCATTGCTAGGTTGATCTTGGAAGAGTCAATTTAGGGTTTATCGAATTCATCCCTTGGAAAATGGATAGTGAATTCATAGGATAGTCTAACTAGTGAGTCTTATGATCCTAGCCTGCGGAAGTAGTTGTCAAGAGAATTTGATGAAAATTGAGATGTATCTTAATGCTTGTTTAGTTTTAGGGTTTGCAATGATAATTGATCAAATCTAGTTTTAAGCATAGGGGTTTCTACATGGGAATGTATTAATCTATTCATAATCTCATTATCTGGAAATACAAATTATACATTCATGATTTATAATCATATCTTGATCTTACCCTTAGTCATTTTAATGCATTATCCACGGTTGAATTGCTTTATTTATCAGTATAATCCTAGTTTAATTCTATAGATATTTTATTTACTTTAGTTGCAATTAGTTTAACTTTCTATCGGTTCCATCACAATCAATCCTAAATCTCTTAGCTTAGATAAGAATGAAAGATTATGAGATTAAGAGATTTGTAGAATGAGAGAATGAGATATTAGAGAGAATTAGAGAAAAGAATAATTTATTAAGAGAATGAGAATTATATATTTTTTAGTTACAAAATGTGAAGGGAGAGAGATATTTATACTAATATAGTCTAGACTTGTTTGGATACAAGGATTACATTATACATGAATGGCTACAAGGATAACATAATAGTAGAACACAAACAAGCCTTAGATACTCCCCCTTAACCATTATAACACACAACTATTATAAGAGCCATAAAGGTTATTCTAAATTCATCATTTTTTCTTCATTCCAACACTCCCCCTCAAGCTTAAGACATGAAGAATGTCTAAGCTTGCAACCATGAAGTATTACCTCATTAAAAACCTAAAGAAGGAAAACCCAATTTGGACAAAACCTTTTCCAGGGAAAAAGAGTATAACACTCCATGTTGGGATCATTGGTGTGGAATGGTCATAAGGCCAAGCCATGGATAGATGGAGGCGCCATTTTTCAGAGATGTTGCCTTGGTGCTAATTGGTCCTCACTCCTTGTATAGCAAGGCAAGATAATACCTTTCCCAATAGCCTCTCTTACTTTGTGGCAGTCTACTTCTATATGCTTGGTCCTTTCATGAAACACTGAATTGGAGGCTATGTATATGGCAGCCTGATTGTCACAGTGGATGGTGATAGGATCTTCATACTTCATGGCCAGATCTTCCAAAAGTTGTTTTAGCCTAATGCATTCAGTTGTAAGCTTCCTCATTGCTCTATATTCCGATTCTGCACTAGAGCATGATACCACTTTTTGCTTCTTGGTTTTCCAAGTCACAAGGTTGCCTCCTATGAAAGTACAATAGCCAGTGGTACTTCTCATATCCTCCCTATCTCCTGCCCAATCTGCATCACAATAACCAACCACATTTGTATTTTTTATTGCAACCCATCCATATACCTAGTTCATGTATGCCCTTTAGATATCTCAAAATCCGCATAGCCATCTCCCAATGTCTCATCTTTGGACCTTGCATGTGTTGAGATACCTAATTCACAGCAAAACATAAATCTGGTCTTTTGATGGTTAGATAAATAAGCTTACCAACCACTTTCCTATAGAGCTTAGGATCATAAAAATCAATTTCCTCCTCTAGCTCCCCCTTAGTTGCGATTTTATAATCTTCTTCTAAGGGTGTTTTGGCTGGTTTAGCTTTCATCATACCTGTACAAGTTAGTAAATCTACAACATACTTCCTTTGAGATAAAAAAGACCTTCCTTGAACCTACACACTTCAATTCCTAAGAAGTATTTAAGTTCTCCTAGATCATTAATATCAAAGACACTCTTTAAGTAATCTTTAGTAGATGCAATACCAACACTATCACTACCAGATATGATTATATCATCAACATAAATAAGAATTACCACAATACCTTCCTTGCTTTTAAGTGTAAAAAGAGTATGTTCAACTTCAGATCTTTTGAAGCCTCTATCCATTAATGTTTCACTTAGCTTGTGGTACCAAGCTCTTGGAGATTGTTTAAGGCCATAGATAGCCTTCCTCAGCCTGAGAGTATTGCCGCTTCCAACCTCCTCCTCTAGACCTTGTGGCGGTGACATGTATACCTCTTCTTCTAGCTCACCTTGTAAGAAAGCATTCTTGACATCCATTTGCCATAACTCCCACTCAAGGTTAGTAGCAAGTGAATGAACAACATTAATAGTATGAAGCTTAGCTACAGGTGCAAAGGTATCCCTATAATCCTCACCATATGTCTGAGTAAAACTCCTAGCCACCAACCTAGCTTTATATATATCAATTTCACCATTGCTTTTGTATTTAATGGTAAAAATCCATTTAGAACTTACAACCCTTTTTTCCATTTGGTAGAGTAGATGAAACATAAGTACCATTCCTTTCCATGTCTTGTTTCTCAGCTAGAATAGCTTCCCTCCATTCCTTCTTGGCCATAGCTTCTTCATATGTCTTTGGAATCTGCTCCTTATCAAGACTAAAAATGAAAGCAACATGATTAGTAGGTAAGTGAGCAATATTACAAACTCCCTGATCATGATGAATAACAACATTCCCATTGTAGAACACTGGTGGTTTCCTTTGTCTTGTACTCCTTAGGACAGTAGGTGGAGCTTCTTGAATAGGGTCCTCCTCTTCACCTAAAACTTCAGTAGGATTAGGTACTTCTCTTGATCTTTTGGAAGCTGAGACCAAAATTGATTCTTCTCCTGCTGAGTCTTGTTGGACATGAGTAGATTTCTCTCCCTCCCATGTTTAAGAGGAGGAAGGCCAGGAGAACTGAAGGCACCAGTCTGCGGTTGTTAGGACTGGCCGGATGGTGTAGATGGCCGCGGATCAGATGTTGTGGTCACGGCAGGTTGGCTAGGACCGGTCATGACTGGAACGAGTGGTGCTTGAGGAGACGTGGCTGGGGACTGCTGAGCCTGAGGGGATACAATCCCAATGGTTTCAAAGAGCCTCCTCAAGTACTCAGCTTGGTCTGATCTTGTTGATGAGATGTCTTTAAATTTGTCCCAAGTTCCTTCTTCATAGACACCTTTTTCTACTTGGAACTTAACATCTCTGGATACCAAGACTCTTCTAATCTCTGGCTCATAACATTTGTATCCTTTATGAGTAGAAGAATACCCAATGAACATAGCTTTGGTACTCTTTGGGTCCAGCTTGTTCCTTTGCTCCCTTGGAACTAATACAAAACAAACACAACCAAAAACTCTCCAATGATCAATATTGGGTATAGTTTTGTTTAGTACCTCAAATGGAGACAAGTCATCTAGGACTTTTGTAGGAGTCCTATTAATCAAGTAGCATGTAGCTACAAGAGCATCCCCCCCAAAATCTCTTGGGTACTTTCATGTGGAACATCATTGTTCTCACAACTTCCATCAAATGCCTATTGTTCCTTTCAGCCACTCCATTTTGTTGTGGAGTGTAAGGACAGCTGGTTTGATGCTCAATGCCATGTTTGGCTAAATGTTCTTGAATTCTGGTGCTAGTGTATTCTCCTCCATTATCTGTTCTAAAGCATTTAATACTTGCATTGTATTGATTAGTAACATATGCTTAAAAATTTAAAAATGCATCAAATACTCTATCTTTAGAGCTAAGTAAAGTAACCGAAGTATATTTGGACTTTTCATCAATAAATATCGCAAAATACTTATGGTTTTCTCTAGATGGGAATGGAGATGTCCAAACATCAGAATACACCAATTCAAAACAATTATCATAAGTATGCATATATTTTTCAAAAACTGTTTTACAATGCTTTCCAAGTATACAAGAATCACACACATTCTTTGGCATTTTCAAACCAGGAACAATCAATTCAAGTGCTCTAGGATGAGGATGTACTAATCTAGTATGCCAAAGATCAGAATCAGTACTAAATGCACTAGCCTGAAAAACCGCCTCTAACTCACTAATACTATTCATTTTTTCAAGCACATACAAGTTATCTCTTGTGGTTCATTGTCCAAATCTTCTACTAGTCTCAATATCCTGAAAATAGAAATCATTAGGACCAAATATAGCTTGACAATTTAAATCAGTAGTAGCTCTTTTAACTGAAAGCAAATTAGAAGTAAAGGAAGACATGTAAAAGGCTTTAGATTCTTTATCAAACAACTTCAATTTTCCTATGCCTTTGATTGGTACTTTAATTCCATTAGCAATGAGAACATTACATAGGGCAGGTTCTATATTTTCTAGTAATCCTAGATCACTAATCATGTAATGATAAGCACCAGAATCAACCACCAAAGATTTAGGAGCATTAGGAGTAAAAGAAGTTTGAAAAGAAGCATGAAAAGTTTTACCCATCACATTGCTATCCTGTATTGCCTTGATAAGAGCTTCTAAGTCTGATTTTGTCACAAATTCAGATGCTGGAGTTATGGTACTAGTGGAATCTGAATGAAGAAATGAGCTTCTACCACACGCTTTTGAAGGCGCAGTCATAGGGCCGTGAGCTTGAGTGAGGCTGGCCGTGGGTTGCTGTGGCCGTGAGGCCCAGGTTGGCTTCAGCTGAGGATGGAGTACCCAGAACTCCTTCTTTTTATGGTCATTCCTTTTTCAATGGTCACATATTTGTCTCCTCTTCCTAGATTCATTTGCTGGTTTGAATAAGCTTTTGTGTGCAGTGACCAATTCAGCCTTGTTGCCAAATAATCCACGAGATCCTTGCTTCTTTTGGATTTGAGCACAAACATCTTCCAAGCTAGGAAGCCTATCAGACTGAGAATATGCTTAATAAGATCTGAGTAAGTAGTATTAAGTGTCAAAAGTAAACCAAACACCTTATCTTGTTCTTTTCTTTCAAGGAGAATAATTGGGTCAATAGAGGCTGGCCTTAGCATTTCTAGCTAAGCCCACAATGCTCTAAATAAGCCATAATGCTTTGTGAATTCTGCATCCTCCTGCCTTAATTCATTCAAACCCTTCTTCACTTCAAAAATTCTTAAAAGGTTAGTGGTGTTTCCATACACCTTTTGCAAAGTGTCCCAAAGATCCTTTGCATTTTCACAAAATGAATAAGCTTCTAAAATGTCACTAGCTAGAGAATTTTGAAGTATAGAGAGTACCAATTGGTCTTCTTGATACCATTTGGCTTGGGCAGCCATAGCCTCACTAACTTCAGTCACTTCATTTTCTTCAGGGCCATTTGTAGAAATATGATTCCAAAGACTTTTACCACCCAATGTGGTTTTCATGGTCCTAGACCACAATAGGTAATTTTCTCCATGGAGAATGACTGAAGATCTGAAAGTGGATTGAATCTCCATGATTTATAGTCTGGTCGGGTGTGAAAGCTGGTCGGGTGCCTCGTCGGAACAAGTGTGTATCTCGCAAACACAAAGAAAACACGGGCACGCGGTCACGCCTGGTCTGGTCTGATCTCGTCCTTGGTCCTTGTGTTCTGTGATCTTGATAGATGGTCAAGCGCCTGATCCTTCTTATGGTCCAAGAAACTAGCTAATGAACCGGTCACAAGCTGATCAAGAAGGCTTGCCACGAACCGGTCACGAGCTAAGGAACCGGTCACGAACTATCGTCCCACCGGGTGTGCTACGAACTGGTCATGTGATCAACTCGTATACTGGACCACGTAATGGAACAAGAAGGCTTGCCGACGTGAACTGGACTCAAACAGAAATTGGTCAGGACAGGCTTGGACGCCTGGTCGGGACAAGAGAGCCTGGTCGGAACAAGAAAAGAAAAATGCGAGTAACACCCGTGTACACTCGAACTGGACACTCGAATTGCTACCACCTGCATGAACTACCCACCACCAGCGTGTACTGGACAAGAAGGCCTCGTGTACCACGCGTGTACAAGCTGAAGAATGTGGGCACGTGTTGTGCAAGAAACCTCCCAAGAACTTGCAGTTCAAGTAACTCCCAACAGCTTATAACAAACTTTAACCATCTGCAACAGACTTTAAACAACTCTTGCAATAAGAATTTAACTGACTACAACCACCTAATAACAGTTCTTATCTATTATTAACAAACACATTCAATTAAAATTCGAATTATGAATTAAAACAATGCTAAATTTCAACATTCCAATTTTTAAACTTCCAAAAATTAACAAGGAAATCAAGAAAATCAATCTTGAAGTCTTAAACATATTAGATTGAACCAAAATTTCGTGGAGACCCTCACAAGATATTTATTTAACTTTCCAGGTTCAAAGAAATAAAGAAAACTGAAAAAGGATTAGAATTTTATCACCAGGATCTTGTTATGGGCGATTTTGGACGTCTCTGAGGAAAACTTCAAGAAAATCTTTCAAAATAAATGGAATCGAGTTCTGCTTTCTTTAAACAGAAACTAGACTCGAAGGGATTGAGTTTAGGATTTATAAAAACGCAATTTCATGAAGAATCGACATCAGAATGACCTGGGAAACACGAAAAATCGCAGCGGACGCAATCGGGGAGGTCCGTTGCAAGAAAATTCTTAACTTTTGATTCCCTGGGTAAAATGATGCAATTCAAATTGGCGTAGCTTCAGAACTCGCCGATGTACAATCCAGAGAAAGCAGATCGTCAGGAGTCGTGTTTTGGCTGGAATTTGAGTTACATGATGACGTTTGAAATCGAACAAAAAGAAGATGAAGAAGAAGATGATTTCTTCTTGAATCAATGAATGAATGATGAAATTTTCCCAGATTTGATGCAACCTGGCTCTAATACCATGAAAGATTATGAGATTAAGAGATTTGTAGAATGAGAGAATGAGAGATTAGAGAGAATTAAAGAAAGAATGATTTTATGAAGAGAATGAGAACTATATTTTCTTAGTGAAGGGAGATAGATATTTATACTAACTAGTCTAGGCTTGTTTGGATACAAGGATTGTCTTATACATGAATAGCTACAAGGATAACATAATACTAGAACACAAACAAACCTTAGACACTCCCCCTTAACCATTATAACACACGACTATTATAAGAGTCATAAAGGGTATTATAAGTTCATCATTTCTTCTTCATTCCAACAATAAATTCCTGAAATCTATTGTGTTATAAGTCTTCTCTGAGGATCAATTCGTTTATACTACGAAAGGCACAAACTGTGCACTTGCAGTCACTAATTCGGGTAAACTCTTGAGGATACTTCTTGGTAAACTCAGGTGAAACTCGTGGAGATAAATAAATCTCTATCAAGTTTTTGGCGCTGTTGGCGGGGAAGCAATTTAGCCAATAGATTTAAGAAATTTTCTAAGACTAATATTGTTACGTTTACTGTATTTCTCTCGTCGCTGACTTAAACTCAAGATATTTTTTTGTTTTGCAGGTTCATGAATTTGAGAAGTCAAGGAAAACAAAACCTGCAACCACTGATTCACGAGATAGGAAACTTTGAGAGAGGAAACCGTTTGAGATTTTAAGAGAAAGACTGGAAAAATCTCCCAATCCGAACGAGGATCACAGAGGAGAAGCTCAACACTTCCAACCAGAAGAACACCAAGGACGTGGGATAGGTGCACTGCCTATTCCACAAGTGGATGCGAGAGCTCCTCGCAAGCGCATTGGAGCTTTCGATGAGCCTGGTGAAAGGACCATAAGTCTTGGCATTCCAACACCAACTGTTGCCAACAACAACTATGAACTCAAAACGAGTTTGTTCAACATGGTGCAAGGCTCAAAGTTTTATGGTCTGCCTAGTGAAAACCCACTTCATCACCTTGATGATTTTGAGAGGCTATACAGGACAGTTAAGATAAATGGCTTTCCTCAGGATGAAATTAAGATGATGTTATTCCCATTCTCTTTGAGAGATAAAGTTTCTCAATGGGAACACAATGTGCCATAAGAATTGGTCTCTACATGGGCTTTGTGCAAGAAAGAATTCACTAATAAATTCTTTTCCAAGCAGAAGACAGCCAAAATCAGGAATGACATCACTACCTTCCGACAGGGACCAAATGAGTCATTCTATGAAGCCTGGGATCGCCTGAAGGGATACACCAGAGCATGTCCTCATCATGGGGTGGAGAAAGATGCACTGCTAGGAATTTTTCATGGAGGAGTTCATAAGAAGTTCAGAATAACTCTAGACACAGCGAGCTATGGGAGTTTTGCTAACTTGGATGTTGACCAAGGAGAGCAGCTGATTGAGAACCTAGCTTAAAGTAACCAGTGCTACAGTGAAGACTATGATAGGTCATCAAGGAGTGTGAAGCTGGAGGATCAGAAGCTTAAGGAGAACAACGAAAAGCTTGATAAGCTGGATACGGTTTTGGACTTGAACCAGAGACAAGTCAACTTTGTGGATCAACAAGATGCCTACCAACCAGACTATCAAGACCCTACGATGAAGACCTTGGAAGGAAACCCATAAGAAGTTAGCTATGTGGGAAATCAGAGAGGCTATCAGTATAAGCCTTACAACAACAACCTGTCCTACATGAGCCAGAATGTGGAGAACCCACAAGACCATGTCTATCCACCGATCCTGAATCAGCAACGACAAGGGTATCAAAATCAAGATCAGAGCTATCAGTCCAAGCAACCAAACCAGCAAGAACAAAGCAGTTTCCAACCTAGACCTTTCAACCAACAAGGTCAAGGGAACTTCCAGAGGAACAACTACAGCAACCAAGGGAGCTATCAAGGGCAAGCAAATAACCAATCTAAAGGCTACTCAAAATTTGGCAACCAAGCCCCTTCAAACAACAACTATGTACCAAGACCACAACTCAGCAACTTCCAGCAGAGGGGAGGCAATTCGAATCAACCTCCTCAGGATGATGAAGTGAAGAACATGCTGAAACAGCTGCTGGAAGGACAAGGGGGAACAAAGAAGGAGATAGCTGAGATGAAAGCTTGTTACAATGATCTGAACTCTAAGTTCGAAGAACTCGCGACTCATGTAAAAGGGCTGGAAAATCAGATTGCTCAGGTGGCTTCATCCTCAAGAAGTAATGGAAAAGGAATTTTACCTGGACATCATGAGCCTAACCTTAAGGAGTACTCCAAAGCATCACACTGAGAAGTGGAAAGGAATTGCCAAGTGGAGGAGCAACAGGGAAGAAATCTTGATTGAATGACACACCTACTGAGACAGCAGCAGATGAGATAGTTGGTAAAGAGGCTGAAGTAGAATCTCTTGCAGAAAAAGGCATCGCTGTGAATGCCAAAGCTGACAAAAACAAAACTACAGGGGAGACAGATGATTTTGTACTCCCACCCTATGAGCCGAAACTTCCATTTCCTGGAAGGTTTAAGAAGTAAATCCTAGACAAGCAGTTTGAGAAGTTCAAGAACCTGTTGGGAAAAGTTCAAGTCACAATGCCACTCATGGACCTTGTTCTAGACTTTCCAATCTACAACAACCTTCTTAAAGACATAGTGACCAAGAAGAAAACACTGGAGGAAGCTATGGTACAAATCAATCATGAGTGCAGCGCGATAATTCAAAACAATTTGCCTCGGAAGCTCAAGGACCCTGGAAGCTTTACATTTTCTGGCTCTAATGGACCTCTAAGCTTTGAGAAATGTCTGGTTGATTTGGGAGCAAGTGTTAGTCTGATGCCACTGACTGTATCGAAGAAACTAGGGCTGACAGATTTTAAGAAGACCAGGATCTCACTGGTACTCGCAGACAGGTCTACCGGTATCCCATTGGTAATCTAGAAGACTTGCCTCTGAAGGTAGGAGACTGCATAATCCCCACCGATTTTGTGGTATTAGAAATGGATGACAAACCTACAGACCCAATCATCCTTGGGTGTTCATTCCTAGCCACAGCTGGAGCGATTATTGATGTGAAGAAGGGGATTATTGACCTGAACTTGGGATCCTCAGTACTCAAGTTTGACATACTGGAGTTCATGAAAAAGCCTACGATAGAGAAGAAGGTCTTTTACATTGAGATGTTGGAAGATATGGTAGAAGAGTATCTGGAGGAATTAGCTGTTGAAGACTCTCTTCAATTAGCTTTCACCAAGGAGTCTGCGAAATCAATCATGATTAACGAGGAAGTAAAGCAGTATGAGCGGATTCTGGATTCTCACAAGCCACTGAAAGGAGAGGCTAAATCCAAATTGGAAATTCCAGAAACTAGCAATGGTAAAACTAGCAGTAATGATGATTGGAGTGAGGAGAATGCACCAAAGCTGGAACTCAAACCACTACCACTTGGGCTAAGGTATGCTTTCTTATGAACAAACTCTACTTACCCGGTGATAGTTAGTGCTTTTCTGTCAGATAATGAAACTTCTATGCTATTGCACGAACTTAAAAAGTATAGGAAAGCTTTAGGTTAATATTTAGGAGATTTTAAAGGAATCTCCCCATCATTATGCATACATAAAATATATTTAGAAGATGATTCTAAGTCATCAATTGAACATCAGCGGAGATTGAATCCAAACTTATAAGAGGTAGTTAAAAAACAAATCTTGAAATTATTAGGAGCAGAAATCATTTATCCAATTTCAGATAGCAATTGGGTCTCCCCTGTGCATGTAGTTCCGAAAAAGAGGCATTACTGTGATTAAAAATGAGAAAGATGAATTAATTTCCACAAGAACTATCACTGGTCATAGGATGTGCATAAACTATAGAAAACTAAATGCATCAACTAGGAAAGATCATTTTCCATTGTCATTCATTGATCAGATGTTAGAGAGATTAGCTAATCATCCATACTACTGTTTTCTAGATGGATATTCTGGATTCTCTCAAATACCCATTCATCCTCAGGATCAGGAAAAGACGATATTTACTTGTCTTTTTGGTACTTTCGCTTACAGGAGAATGCCATTTGGACTATGTAACGCACCTGGGACTTTTCAAAGATGCGTAATTTCTATTTTCTCTGAAATGATTGAGGAGATAATGGAAGTATTCATGGATAATTTCTTTGTGTATGGTTCTTCTTTTGCTGTGTGTCTTTCGAATTTATGCAGGGTACTAAAAAGATGCAAGAAGACAAATCTAATTCTGAACTAGGAGAAATGTCACTTCATGGTCAAGGAGGGAATTGTACTAGGACACTAGATTTCAGAAGCTGAGATAGAAGTAGATAAAGCCAAAATTGACGTCATGACCAGACTCACACCTCCGAAATCTGTCAAGGAAATTATGAGTTTTCTCGGGCATGCTGGTTTCTACAGAAAGTTTATTAAGGACTTCTCTAGCATTGCCAGACCACTCACAAGACTTCTGTGCAAGGATACAGAGTTCAAGTTTGACGAGGAGTGCATGACAACTTTCTTGAAGCTGAAAGAAGCCTTAAAAAGTGCTCCAATAGTGCAACCACCAGACTGGGATGTCTCTTTTGAGGTGATGTGTAATGCAAGTTATTATGCTGTGGGAACAGTCTTGAGACAGAAGAAAGATAAAAAGCTGAATGTGATCACGCCAGCAGAACACTAGACGATGCACATACGAAGTATGATACAACTGAGAAGGAGCTACTAGCGATTGTGTATGCGTTTGAGAAGTTTCAAACATATCTGGTTGGCTCTAAAGTGATAGTACACACAGATCATGCTGCATTGAAACACTTGCTGGCTAAGAAGAATGCCAAACCGAGACTGTTGAGATGGATACTACTCCTGCAACAATTTAACTTGGAAATCAAAGACAAAAAAGGAATAGAAAATGGAGTGGCTAACCATCTATCTCGAATGAGGATTCCAGAAATTCTTCCTATCAATGAATTGTTGCCTGAAGAGCATATTCATACAATTCAGATTCTTCAGATTGTAAGCAGTGAGTTGGACAGCCTTTTAGAGACTAATGTCGTCGAGCTGAGTCTTCCGTGGTATGCATACTTTGTTAACTACCTGTCCTGCAGAATTCCAACTCCAGAACTTCAAGGTTACAACAAGAAGAAGTTTTTTCGAGATGTCCAACAGTACTATTGGGATGAGCCATACCTCTACAAACAGTGCAAGGACCAACTTTTTCGAATATGTATTCCGGAGGAAGAAGTAGCAGGAATCTTGACACACTGTCATGGTTCTGAATATGGTGGGCATTTTGCTACCTTCAAGACTGTCCAAAAAAATTTGCAGGCTGGTTTCTGGTGGCCTACGATGTTTAGAGATGCTCATGACCATATTATGAGATGTGATGCATGTGAGCGGAAAGGCAGCATGAGCAGAAGAAATGAGATGCCACATAATCCCATTCTTGAGGTTGAGATATTTGATGTGTGGAGAATTGACATCATGGGACCATTTCTATCTTCCTACAACAACAAATATATCTTATTAGCAGTTGATTATGTCTCTAAGTGGGTGGAAGCTGTTGCCAGTCCTTCTAATGATGCGAAAGTGGTGGTCAAGCTGTTCAAGAGCATAATATTTCCTAGATTTAGAACAGGATCGATCGGTCCCTCCAAGGATCGATCGATCGACCGAAACGTGAAAAATGCTGTCATTTAACAAGATCGATCTACCCGCATAAGATCGATCACACGATCGATTGCAAAATGCCGTGAACACGGGTGATCGATCGATCCACTTACCGATCTATCTATCGCTATCCAGGTAACTAAACCAGGTTTGATTTTACTTAAATCGAACCAGAAAACATGTTTTAAATACAACTCTTAGATCACAAAGGATCAGAAACAAGAATTTCCCAAAATTTTATAACCTCTCGCGAAATACAACCTCTCAAACCCTAAAACCATCTTCAACCTAAATTCTTCATTTCTCAACCGTTTTGAATGATTTTGGGTGTAATTCGATTAGTTTTTCAAGCTCTACACATTTATACAACTTTCAAATCCGATCTGCAAAGGTATGACTCTCAAATCTCAAATTTTGATTTTTAGGTTGTTTTAGATGGAATTGATGGTTAATCGGAGTATATTAGGTCGATTGGATAGTAAACCATCATTGATTATAATGATTTAGGGTGATTTTTGGGAAATCCGTATGGTGGTTCGTCGAACGGTCCACGATCAATCGATCCATCCCATGATCAATCAATCGGTTGATCGTCGATAGACAGATCGGTCGGTTCTGTGTTGTCGGTCGGTCGGTATAAATATAATTGATAGATAAATAGGATGAACTTGCGTAAACACCTGAGATCGATCGATCTATGATGGGACTGTACATGTTTGGGATCGATCATCCGAGTTTCGATCGATCGATCACAATTCAGAATGATCGATCCCTGTTTCAATCGATCGACCCTGTGATTGCATTTTACTAAACTTTTGATTTGTTCTTACATTTTGCAGATATGGCTAGAGGAGATCAGACACGAAAGAGACGGGGCAGGTCTACCGCATCCACTTCATCTCATCAACCCTACTCAGATATTTCTGCGACGACATCGTATCCGTGGCCTCGGCCGGATAACACATCCTTCTATACGAGCGATGAGCAGGACTGGAGGACGGAGCTGATCCCGAATGCCACTATGCGGGAGATGCAGCGAGACTTTCGGTATAAGAGCTACCGCTATGGGGAGGCGTGGATAAATCACAATTGCACCTTTTACAACGGGCTGTTGTGCATCGAGATGGCACCCACCTGTATCGTCTGCGAGAGCACCCTGGAGAGGATGGGTATTTGAGAGGAGGTCCGAGCCATGCTGTAGAGGCTCGGACTAGACACTATAGCGTACGAGACGTATCCACTATTCCCGGAGTTGGTACGCTAGTTCCTTGCCTCCGCTGAGCTCCACTATCAAGATGGAGCCATTACAGCTGCCAGCGAGGGGACACTATCGTACTTTTCCAGCGGGATCTTATACGAGATTTCCCTCTGGGAAATCTGTGACGTCTACGGTTTTGATAGGACTCAGGAGTTGTGCAGTTGGCCATCGGATTTCTCACAGGCCATTGAGCTGTGGAATCTGATTGGGCCGAGAGCCTACGAATCCAGATCAGCTAAGCTGACTCACATTCAAAACCCCGTGGTTTGAGTGGTGGCGAAGATCCTTGGCAACATCTTGTTTGCCAAGAAAGAGTCCGGAGCGGTGAGGAAGGATGAACTGATGTTACTTCACTTCGGACTCCCTTCTTCTGCACACGTCATCTACACCAGTCCTCCATCGACTAGGCTGCACACCAACTTTGGTGCGATCTTTGCGGAGAACCTCGTCTCCAAGAAAGCCCGCAGCCTC
This sequence comes from Streptanthus diversifolius, assembly GCA_039880935.1. Lineage (NCBI taxonomy): Eukaryota > Viridiplantae > Streptophyta > Magnoliopsida > Brassicales > Brassicaceae > Streptanthus > Streptanthus diversifolius. The sequence goes on from JAXGFM010000008.1 coordinate 3,282,470, forward strand.
AACATGGTGAACAAGAGTCGAGCGGATTGGGAGCCTCCTGACTCCTTTGTTTATGCACCATGGCATTGATCTTGGCTCCACGCCCAGCGATCACAAGATCGCCCTCTTCGACGAGCAGTACTTCCAGAACAGTGGCATCCTTAAGCCGGGCTACATTTATCAGTTCCAGGATCGCGCAGAAGCCACCCAGTTCTGCAAGCTCTCTCTCCGCGACTTTACTGCCCTGAGCTCTAGGGCGAATGTGGAGTTCACCATTCCACCGGAGCGCCTACATCAGCCTAGCACGGGTCACGACGACGGGGCAGCTCATCCAGGGCATATGCATCTCAGCCCCACCAGGAGGACGACTGAGTCCCCGACTACTATCCGCCACATACCCATGAGACGTATGGAGACGCGTATGCTCTTCCTCCATATACGGGAGAGTATGACCTTCCACCATACTGCTCTGGTGCTACCGATGCTGAGTTCCGGGACTGGGTAGCGGAGTCTCACAGGAGAACCCATTCGATGATGCGACAGATGTGGGAAGCCATAGCTCGGACCAGATGCCCACAACCACCTTCCTGCTTCAGAGGGTCACAGACTAGAGAGACGAGAGAGCCTTCCGGAGCTGCATACGATATTTCTGATATTGCTGGACACAGGACGGGAGCCGATATAGAGGACACAAAATCGGATTCCGCGGCACGATTACCCAGACGCAGACGTGGTCCTGGACAGAGTCGCAGCGTTAGCTCCGAGGACCATTGATTTAGTTCCTTTCTTTGTTTTGTTTGCCTTTGTATTTTCTACCATTTGTACTTTATGTTGTATCTTCCTTTAGTTTTATTGTTACACCGGGACTGTGTAAAATAAGTTTAAGGGAGGATATTTGTGTTTGCATTCACTCTTGTTTTTATGACTTATTTTTCATCATTCATTTTGTTTTTCATTGCAAGACCATAAGGAACTATGATAATATTGCCTTAATATAGTCTATTGCTCATTTTATTAACTTCAATTGATGAGTTATCGGTCATTTGATGCATAAATTGCTTGTTGAAAAATAAGATTGATCCATGTCTATAATGTTTGTCTTTAGATTATCCTTAGTTGAAACATGCTTGAATTGACGCTATCTCTTATTTATTAGAATGTAATATGGATTTAGAATTATCAGGTTTGATAACCGGATTTGTACTCATGAATTTTACCTATACATACTTGGATTTCTTTTACCTTTTTACCACTCTTTGTGATCTGAGTAGACTATCCTACCTTGAGCCTAACATTTGTTCAAACCACAATATCTTTTTGTGAGTTCTTTAGGACTTTTTTGGAATGAACTTGGTAGAACGTGTTAGGTAGAAACCGACAGGATTAGCTTCTCATGTAGTTTTGGTTCACTCTTTCTGAGCCAACTTGGATTAGGTATATGCTTGAAAGGAAGAAAGGAATGGGTAACAAATGGGTTTTGAAATAGAAAAAGAAACTAATAACGGTAAACACTTCAGGAGAGAAAGGGATACAAGAAAAAGATAGAGACAAAAGTCTAGTAAAGGGTATCTGAAATAGTGATAAAAATTTTGGATTAGAAAAAGTTTTTTGCAAAGAAGTAAAAAAAAGGGGAAAAGAAAAGGCAAGAACCAGCCATAAGAGAATCAAAACCCGCTAGATAGATTAAAATTAACCCCTTTCCTAGAAAGAAAAGTTGAATGAAGATTTTATGACTGATCTTAAAGGCAGTATAAAAGTTAGTAATGACTTTCAAAGGGTAGAATTAGGATCATTCTTGGGAATAATATTTGTTTGGGTATAGATTTTCAGTGAGTATTATACTTCGGGTAGATGAGAATCTAGTCTTGTATGTATCTATTGCAGCTTTCAAAACCTATGGAAGAAGAGATCATTTTTATCTCTTGACCTTACCCTTAGCCAAATGAGTTCATTGAAAGTGTCTAGAATGATTCACGAGTTTCAAGTTTAGTGAATGTTAAAAGAGTTGGTTGATCTGAATGCATTGTGTAGATTGAGTTTGATCTGAGGTGATTTGTGATGTGCATGGCTAAAAGTTTTAAGTAAACTTGCACACTTTGCATTCTAGAACTATTAGCTTTGATGTTGAGCAGGATATTTGACCAATGTGGCTTGGCTCTGAGTTCCAGGTGGTTTATTATCTTTCCTATTTCTAGTCATTTTCTTGAGGACAAGCAAAAAGACAAGTCTGGGGGAGTTGATAAACCCACATTTTGGTAGTTTTAATAGATCATTTTGTACATAACTTGCATGAATTAACCATTAGATTTCACATTTTAGGACACATTTAGGCTCATGTGCATAAGAATACTATGATGTTTTCCAATTTTTGTTTTTCAGAGGATACAAAGCAAGTTAGGAACGTTTTCCGGAGTCTATGAATCGACCGGTAGCTAATGCAACGATGCGAGAATGACCAGAACGTATCACTTAGGGGAATGAGCTTAAATGATGATCAAACCTGTAAGACCCTTTGAAGTAAAGAGATCTATCGATCATGCATTCAGTGATCAATCGATCGTATATCTGTCTGATTCTGCTTCAATCTCCAAGACCGACTAGAGGAGGAAGATAACGATCGAACCAGTTTAGATCGATTGATAGCCGTCAAGATCGATCGATCTACCAGCCCAAAATTCTTACAACGGATTACAGGATTGATCGATCCCTTTGTCCGATCGATCGATCCGTGTAACTATTCTATTTTTATGTCATTTTTGTAAAATAAATCAGGTTTTGAGAACCTATAAATAGGTTGATTAAGGAAAACCTAGGGAGGATGTATTATTGAGCCACCCAGAGAAAAAAAAAGAACAAGAGTCCTATGTATTTCTTGAACAACCTATGGTGTTTAGTAAGACAAATCAATAGTTATTTTCATTAACAATTCTTGTATTCTTTCATCTCTGCAATCTAATTATGTTTTTCTCATCATTTATTGTTTTCTCTGTAATTTCTATCATGTCTGAGTAGATTTTTAGATTCAGCCATGGATAGGATAGAAGTCTAGGGGAATTGAGATCATGAGATAATATTTAGGTCTGGGATTGTGTACTCCATCACTATTAGATGTGTTCATTGCTAGGCTGATCTTGGAAGAGTTAATTTAGGGTTTATCGAATTCACCCCTTGGAAAAGGGATATTAAATTCATAGGATGGTTTAACTAGTGAGTCTTATGATCGTAGCCTGTGAAGTAGTTGTCTAGGGAATTTGATGAAAATTGAGATGTATCTTATTGTTTGTTTAGTTTTAGGGTTTGCAATGGGAATTGATCAAATCTAGTTCTAAGCATAGGGGCTTCTACATGGGAATGTCTAATTCATGGTTGAATTGCTTCCTTTATTAGTATAATCCTAGTTTTATTCTATTGCTATTTTATTTACATTGCTTTTAATTAGTTCAACTTTCTATCGGTTCCATCACAATCAATCCTAAATCTCTTAGCTTGGATAAGAATTCCTAAAATCTATTGTGTTATAAGTCTTCCCTGAGGATCGATTCCGTTTATACTATGAGAGGCATAAACTGTGAAACTCGTGAAGATAAAAAATCTCTATTAAAAGTCCAAATATACTTGGGTTACTTTGCTTAGTTCTATACATAGAGTATTTGATGCATTCCTAAATTTTTAAGCATATATTACTAACCAATATAATGCAAGTATTAAATGCTTTAGAACAGATAATGGAGGAGAATACACTAGCACCAGGCTTCAACAACACTTGGCCAAGCATGGTCTTGAACATCAAACCAGCTGTCCTTACACTCCACAACAAAATGGAGTGGCTGAAAGGAAGAATAGGCATTTGATGGAAGTTGTGAGAACAATGATGTTCTACATGAAAGTTCCCAAAAGATATTGGGAGGATGCTCTTGTAGCTGCATGCTACTTGATTAATAGGACTCCTACAAAAGTCTTAGATGTTGGAATGAAGAAGAAGTGATGAATTTATGAAAGCCATTAATTCTAGTTATATGGCGATTTGTATGTTTGTGAAAGGGAGAGTCTAAGGCTTGTTTGTATTATAGAATTATGTTATCCTTGTAAGCCATTTATGTATAAGGCTATCCTTGTATCCAAACAAGCCTAGACTAGAATAATATAAATACCTTACTCCCTTCACATTTTGTAACTAAGAATTCATAATTCTCATTTTCTAATAAATCATTCTTTTCTCTAATTCTCTAATTCTCTCTAAATCTCTCATTCTCTCATTCTACAAAACTCTAAATCTCATATTCTTTCATGGTATCAGAGTCAGGTTGCATCAAATCTGGGTAAATTTCATCATTCTTTCATTGATTTAACAAGAATCCATCTTGTTCTTCATCTGTTTCTGGATCAATTTCGAACGTCATCTTGTAAATCAAATTGCGATCAATCCACGACTCCAATTGACGATCGGCTTTCTCTGGAGTGTGCAACGACGAATTCCGAATCCACAGCCACCTGAATCGCATCATTTGGCCCAGGGAATCAAAAGATACGTATTTTCTTCCAAGAGGTGTTCGCGAATCGCGTTCGTTTCGAACCTCTACATTCCCAGGTCATCTCGACGTCAATATTTCTTCATATTCTGATTTTCAAAAGCCTAAACTCAAGCCCCTGGAGTTTAGTTTCTGTTTAAAGAAAGCAGAACTCAATTACATTGAGTTTGAAGGGTTTTCTTGAAATTTTCCTCAAAGACGTCCAAAATCACCTGTATCAAGATCCTGGTGATATAATTCTAATTCTTTCTCAGTTTTCTTTAATTCTTTGAATCTTGAAAGTTTAATTAGTGTCTTGTAAAAGTCCTGACGAATTTTCAAGTCAATCTAACAGGTTTAAGTCTCCAAGATTGATTTTCTTGATTTCTTTGTTAATCATTTGGATGTGTTAAAATTGATTTTTGAAATTTTTAATATTAGTTACATCTTTAAAATTCGAAATTAATAGATTTCTTGATTGTTATTAACAGTCTAAATCAGTTTTAGGTGGTTACAAGTTGTTAATATCTTGTTACTTGATTAGTTAAAATGGTTACAAGTGGTCATAACTAGATAAGATGTTGCTTTGGTTACAAATTTTTTTTAAAATTCTATTTCTTGCTCACTACGCATCTTGCACACACACACAATCTTGTACCATATCTTGTCTAACTAACCTTGCAGGCGACATCATATTGTGGAAACTAAGGCCAGTACACGATCGGGACACAGGTTCTTGTACCTCTCGTGCTCTCGCATTGCTCTCGTGCTCTCGCATTGGTCGCATTGTTCCGACCAAGCTGTGATCTCGCCAAGTGATCTCGCCTTCTCTCATTGACTGCCTGTGTTTGTCCCTGTACTGTATCCTGACCAAGTGATCAAGCGACCGAGTGGCTAAGCAATCACTCGACCCTAGTGACCAAGCGACCGAGTGGCTAAGCAATCAAGCGATCTTAGTGACCTATACAACCTAGCATGGAGATTCAAACATCCCTTAGAGCTCCAGTGATTCTACATGGAGCAAACTATCTCTTGTGGTCCAGGACCATGAAAACCACATTAGGTGGTAAAGGTCTTTGGAACCACATTGCCACAAATGGCATTGAAGACAATGAAGTGGCTGAAGTAAATGATGCAGCTCAAGCTAAATGGTACCAAGAAGATCAGTTGGTACTTTCTATTTTACAAAATTCTCTTGCTAGTGATCTTTTAGAAGCTTATTCTTTTTGTGAAAATGCAAAAGATCTATGGGACACTTTGCTTAAGGTGTATGGAAATACCACTAACCTTTTGAGAATTTTTGAAGTAAAGAAGGCTTTGAATGAATTAAGGCAGGAGGATGCTGAATTCACAAAGCACTATGGCTCATTCAGAGCTTTGTGGGCTGAGCTAGAAATGCTAAGGCCAGCCACTATTTAACCACTTGTACTCCTTGAAAGAAAGGAACAAGATAAGGTGTTTGGGTTACTTTTAACTCTTAATTCTACTTACTCAGATCTTATTAAGCATATTCTCAGGTCTGATAAGTTGCCTAGCTTGGAGGAAGTGTGTGCTCAAATTCAAAAGGAGCAAGGATCACATGGATTGTTTGGCAACAAAGCTGAACTAGTAGCTACTCACAAAAGTTTCTTCAAGCTAACAAATGCTTCTAGGAAAAGGAGGCAATTTTGTGATCATTGCAAGAAGGATGGCCATGCAAATAAGGATTTCTGGGAACTTCACCCTCATCTGAAGCCATCATGGGCTTCACGCCCTCCACAGCAGCCGGCCATGCCCTCGGCCAGGCAAGCTCACGGCATGGTGTCCTCAAAGGCAGTTATAAGTAGTGGTCCTTCTTCACATTCAGGCACCACCAACATCATGTCACAAGCATCAGATTTTGTGACAAAATCAGACTTGGAAGCTCTCATTAAGGCAATAAAGGAGAGCAATGTGATGGGTAAAACTTTTCATGCTTCTATTCAAACTTCTTATACATCAAATGCTCCTAAATCTTTGGTTGTTGATTCTGGTGCTTCTCATCACAAGATTAGTGATCTAGATTTGCTATAGAATGTAGAACCTGCCCTAGGGAATGTTCTTATTGCAAATAGAATTAAAGTACCAATCAAAGGCATAGAAAAATTGAAATTGTTTGATAAAGAATCTAAGGCATTTTATATGCCTTCATTTACCTCCAACTTGCTCTCAGTTAAAAGAGCTACTACTGATTTGAATTGTCATGCTATATTTGGTCCTAATGACTTTTATTTTCAGAATAATGAAACTAGAAGGTGCTTTGGACAAGGAACTACAAAAGATGACTTGTATGTGCTTGATAATATGGCTAGTTGTAGTGCATTAGAATCAGTTTTTCAGGCGAAAAGTTTTAGTACTGATTTTGATTTGTGGCATGCTAGACTAGGACATCCTCATCCAAGAGCTCTTGAATTAATAGTACCTGGTTTAAAAATGTCTAAAGAGTTGTGTGATTCAAATATTCTTGGAAAACATTGTAAAACAGTTTTTGAAAAATCAATGCATAAATATGACAATTGTTTTGAATTGGTGCATTCTGATGTGTGGACATCCCCATTTCCATCTAGAGAAAACCATAAATATTTTGTGACATTTATTGATGACAAGTCCAAATATACATGAGTTACTCTTCTTAGTTCTAAAGATAGAGTGTATGATGCATTTCTAAATTTTCAAGCATATGTTACTAACCAATACAATGCAAGAATTAAATGCTTTAGAACAGATAATGGAGGGGAATACACTAGTACTAGACTTCAGGGACATCTAGCTAAACATGGCATTGAGCACCAGAGAAGCTGCCCTTATACTCCACAGCAAAATGGAGTTGCTGAAAGAAAGAACAGGCACCTAATGGAGGTTGTGAGAACTATGATGTTCCACATGAAGGTGCCTAAGCGATTTTGGGGGGATGCACTTGTAGCAGCCTGCTACTTAATCAACAGGACACCTACAAAAGTCCTTGATGATCTATCCCCATTTGAGGTATTAAACAACACTAAACCCACCATTGATCATTTGAAAGTTTTTGGGTGTGTTTGTTTTGTGTTAATTCCTAGGGAACAAAGGAACAAGCTTGAACCAAAAAGTGTAAAGGCTATGTTCATTGGATATTCCTCCACTCAAAAAGGATACAAATGTTATGACCCTGAGACTAGAAGGGTCATGGTGTCTAGAGATGTGAAGTTCCAAGAAGATAAAAGTTTTTATGAAGAAGGAACATGGGAACAATTTAAAGACATCTCATCAACAAGAACAGACCAAGCTGAATACTTGAGGAAACTCTTGGAGAGCATTGGAGTAGGAGGTGGTCAGCATACAGCCTCATCACCTTTGCCACCTGAATCATTATCAAGTGACTATGGCATCTCAGACGCGGCCGGTCCACAAGAATGTCCCGCTCCCGGTCCTGGTCCGTTCCACTTCACGGGTCCATCCGGCTTCACAGGTCCAGCTGCCTCTTCTTGTCCATCATCCTCTATTGATTCTCCTGGGCTTCCTCCTCTTGAACATGGGGGGGGGAGAACCATCTACACATGTCCAACAAAACTCAGCAGGAGATGATTCCATTCTAGCTTCAGCTTCCAAAAGATCAAGACCTACTCTCATTGAAGTTTTGAGTGAAGAGGAAGAGGAGGCTCCACCTACTGTTTTAAGGAGGAGCACAAGACAAAGAAATCCACCAGTTTTCACAATGGAAATGTTGTAGTTTATCATGACCAGGGAGTTTGTAATATTGCACACTTACCTTCTACTCATGTTGCTTTTATTTCTAGTCTTGACATTGAGCAGATTCCAAAGACATATGAGGAAGCTATGTCTATAAAAGAATGGAGGGAAGCTATCTCAGCTGAGAAACAAGCTATGGAGATGAATGGTACATATGCCTCAGCCACTTTACCAAAAGGAAAGAAGGCTGTAAGTTCTAAATGGATTTTTACCATTAAATACAAAAGCAATGGTAAAATTGATAGATATAAAGCTAGGTTGGTAGCTAGGGGTTTTACTCAGACATATGGTGAGGATTATAGAGATACATTTGCTCCTGTAGCTAAGCTTCATTCTGTCAATGTTGTGCTTACTGTTGCTACTAATCTTGAGTGGGAATTGTGGCAAATGGATGTCAAGAATGCTTTCTTGCAAGGTGAACTAGAAGAAGAAGTTTACATGTCACCTCCACCTGGCCTAGAAGATGAGGTAGGAAGTGGTAATATCCTAAGGCTAAGAAAGGCTATTTATGGCCTTAAACAATCTCCAAGAGCATGGTACTACAAATTAAATGTTACTTTAATGGATAAAGGCTTCAAAAGGTCTGAAGTGGAACATACTCTTTTCACATTAAAGAGTAAGGAAGGTATTATAGTAATTCTTATCTATGTAGATGATATAATCATATCTGGTAGTCATATTGTTGGTATTGCATCTACTAAAGATTACTTAAAAAGCGTCTTTGATATAAAGGATTTAGGAGAACTTAAATACTTCTTAGGAATTGAAGTATGTAGATTTAAGGAAGGTCTCTTTCTCTCTCAAAGGAAGTATGTTGTAGATTTACTAACATCCACAGGTATGATGGAAGCTAAACCAGCCAAAACACCCCTAGAAGAAGATTATAAAATCGCAACTAAGGGGGAGTTAGAGGAGGAAATTGATTTTCATGATCCTAAGCTCTATAGGAAAGTGGTTGGTAAGCTTATTTATTTAACCATCACAAGACCAGATTTATGTTTTACTGTGAATCAGGTATCTAAACACATGCAAGGGCCAAAGATGAGGCATTGGGACATGGCAATGCGAATTTTAAGATACCTCAAAGGCACACATGAACAAGGTATTTGGATTGGTAATAATAAAAACACAAATGTGGTTGGTTATTGTGATGCAGATTGGGCAGGAGATAGGGAAGATAGGAGAAGTACTACTGGCTATTGTACTTTCATAGGTGGAAACCTTGTGACTTGGAAAACCAAGAAGCAAAAGGTGGTTTCATGCTCTAGTGCAGAATCAGAGTATAGAGCAATGAGGAAGCTCACTACTGAATGCATCTGGGTGAAACAAATTTTGGGAGACTTAGGCGTGAAGTGTGAAGAGCCTATCACCATTCATTGTGACAATCAAGCCGCCATTCACATAGCCTCCAATTCAGTGTTTCATGAAAGGACCAAGCACATAGAAGTAGACTGCCACAAAGTAAGAGAAGCTATTGGGAAAGGTATCATTTTACCTTGCTATACAAGGAGTGAGGATCAACTATCTGATATATTCACCAAGGCAGCATCTCTCAAAGTTGGTACATCTATCTACCCAAGACTTGGTCTCATGTCCATTCCATACCCATGATCCCAACATGGAGTATTGTACTCTTTTTCCCTAGAAAAGGTTTTGTCCCAATTGGGTTTTCCTTCTCTAGGTTTTTAATGAGGTAATATTTCATGGTTAAAAGCTTAAACATCATGTCTTAAGCTTGAGGGGGAGTGTTGGAATGAAGAAGAAGTGATGAATTTATGAAAGCCATTAATTCTAGGGATATGGCGATTTGTATGTTTGTGAAAGGGAGAGTCTAAGGCTTGTTTGTATTATAGAATTATGTTATCCTTGTAAGCCATTTATGTATAAGGCTATCCTTGTATCCAAACAAACCTAGACTAGAATAGTATAAATATCTTACTCCCTTCACATTTTGTAACTAAGAATTCATAATTCTCATTTTCTAATAAATCATTCTTTTCTCTAATTCTCTAATTCTCTCTAAATCTCTCATTCTCTCATTCTACAAAACTCTAAATCTCATATTCTTTCATTAGATGACTTGTCTTCATTTGAGGTACTAAACAAAATTAGACCTAACATTGACCACTTAAGAGTTTTTGGTTGTATTTGTTTTGTATTATTTCCAAAAGAGCAAAGAAACAAGCTGGAACCAAAGAGTACCAAAGCTATGTTCATTGGGTATTCCTCCATCCAGAAAGGATACAAATGTTATGATCCAGAGAATAGAAGAGTCTTAGTATCCAGAGATGTCAAATTCCAAAAATCCAAAGGTTTCTATGAAGAAGGTACTTGGGATCAATTCAAGGACATCTCCACAACAAGATTAGACCAAGCTAAGAAATTGAAGAGGCTCTAGGAGAGCATTGGTATAGTTTCTACTCATCCTCAGCCCACGGTCACTGCTACTCAGCCTGTACCAGCCGCGTCCAGCCCTAGCACAGCCCCTGCTCCAGTACAGCCAGCTGGGCCGCGGCCATCAACCTCGGCTGGTCCTTCCAATCCGCGCCCGGCCTTCCCTTCAGCTCTCCTGGCATTCCTCCTCTTGAACATTGGGGGGAGAAGCATATACTCATGTCCAACAAGACTCAGCAGGAAATGAACCAATTCTAGTCTCAGCTTCCAAAAGATCAAGAGATGTATCCAGTCTTACCTACTATGAGGAAGCTATGACTAAGAAAGAATGGAGGGAAGCTATCCTAGCTGAGAAACAAGCCATGCAAAGGAATGGTACCTATGCTCCAGCCACTTTACCTAAAGGAAAAATGGCTGTAAGTTCTAAGTGGATTTTTACCATTAAATACAAAAGCAATGGTGAAATTGATAGATATAAAGCTAGGTTGTGGATAGATGATTTACTCAGACTTATGGTGAAGATTATAGGGATACCTTTGCATCTGTAGCTAAGCTTCATTTTGTTAATGTTGTTCTTTCACTTGCTACTAACCTGGATTGAGAATTATGGCAAATGGATGTTAAGAATGCATTCTTACAAGGTGAATTAGAAGAAGAGGTATACATGTCACCTCCACCAGGTCTAAAGGAAGAGGTAGGGGCCGGCAACATACTCAGGCTGAGGAAGGCCATTTATGGCCTTAAACAATCTCCAAGAGCTTGGTACCACAAGCTAAGTGTAACCTTGATGGATAGAGGCTTCAAAATATCTGAAGTTGAACATACTCTTTTTTCACTAAAGAGTAAGGAAGGTATTGTGGTAATTCTCATTTATGTATATGATATAATTATATCTGGTAGTGATAGTATTGGTATTGCATCTACAAAAGAATATTTTAAGAGTGTCTTTGATATTAACGATTTAGGAGAAGTTAAATACTTCTTAGGAATTGAAGTGTGTAGGTTCAAGGAAGGTCTCTTTTTATCTCAATGAAAATATGTTGTAGATTTACTAACTTCTACAGGTATGATGGAAGTTAAACTAGCCAAAACACCCTTAGAAGAAGATTATAAAATCAGAACTAAGGGGGAGCTAGAAGAGGAAATTGATTTTCATGATCCTAAGCTATATAGGAAAGTGGTTGGTAAGCTTATTTATCTAACCATCACTAGACCAGATTTATGTTTTGCTGTGCATCAGGTATCTCAATACATGCAAGGTCCAAAGATAAGACATTGGGAGATGACAAATCAAATTTTTAGATATCTAAAAGACACTCATGAACAAGGTATATGGATGGGTTGCAATAGAAACACAAATGTGGTTGGTTATTGTGATGCAGATTGGGCAGAAGATAGGGAGGATACAAGAAGTACCACATGCTATTGTACTTTCATAGGAGGGAACCTTGTGACTTGGAAAACCAAGAAGCAAAAGGTGGTGTCATGCTCTAGTGCAGAATCAGAATATAGAGCCATAAGAAAGCTTACTACTGAATGCATTTGGCTGAAGCAAATCCTTGAGGATTTAGCCGTGAGTTGTGATGATCCTATCACCATCCATTGTGATAATCAGGCTGCAATACACATTGCCTCCAACTCTGTGTTTCATGAAATGACCAAGCATATAGAAGTAGACTGCCACAAAGTAAGATAAGCTATTGAGAAAGGAATCATCTTGCCTTGCTATACAAGGAGTGAGGATCAACTAGCTGATGTGTTTACCAAGGCAACAACTTTGAAGAATGACGCCTCCATCTATCCAAGGCTTGGCCTTATGACCAATCCATAACAATGATCCCAACATGGAGTGTTATACTCTTTTTCCCTAGAAAAAGTTTTGTCCCAATTGGGTTTTCCTTCTTTAGATTTTTTTAATGAGGTAATGCTTCATGGTTGCAAGCTTAGGCATTCTCCATGTCTTAAGCTTGAGGGGGAGTGTTGGAATGAAGAAGAAATGATGAATGAAGAAGGCCTTTAACACTTGTATTAAAGGCGTGTGTAGTATAAGTCTAAGGAGAGTGTCTAAGGCTTGTTTGTGTTCTAGTATTATGTTATCCTTGTAGCCATTCATGTATAAGGCACCCTTGTATCCAAACAAGCCTAGACTATATTAGTATAAATAACTATCTATCTCCTCATTTGTAACTTAGAAACTATTATTCTCATTTTCTTAATACAATCATTCTTCTCTAATCTCTCATTCTCTAATTCTACAAATCTCTTAATCTCATATTCTTTCAGGCGGATTGAGACATAATGAAAAGAGAAAGAGAAGAGGAATGGAGATGTCAAAGATGAAATGGGTGAAACGAATGGGAATAAGGCCAAGGCCGTGTAACGCCTTGATCAACCCGACTTCCTTAGACAGGATATGACACACCGGTCTAGTGAAGGATTTTGTAGGCTTAGCAAATTGGATATTAAACACCAGAAAGGGAACCCACAAGACAAGTAGATATGACACACCACTTGCAATGATCGAAAATTCAAAGAGTTCTTATCAAGACACTTAGCAAATATTCGATAGAAAAATTACAAATGGCCAAGTCCAGATTTATATAAACACGCCAAATGAATTTCAAAATGATTGGTTAATGACTTGTATGATTGACACAGAAAACCAAGATATGCAAGACCAAAGACCGGACTAGTTTTTAGGCGGTCAATAGCAATAAGTAACACATGCTTAAAGTAACAGAAATGGGCCGGGCCAAAGTAAATCAACATTCTGATCCAAAATTTATGGGACTTAAGCTATTGGACATGCAAGTGACTATCCAGGACTCATTAAAAACCTTGGTGAGAAAAACCCATTGGGACAAAAACCCACCAAGGAAAAGAGCACCAAGATAAGCAATTTTCCCAACAACTTAATTCAGATAACTTAGGACCAAAATTACCATTTTAATTTGACTTTTGTCTTGCAAGGATTGATTCATGTAGGCACTGATAAGTTGTTATAGCGCCCTAGTACTTGATCGAGTCATTGGACCGGTTTAGATGATCCAAGGATCCCGCATCTTGTTCGCTAACTGGTCCGGGCCAGTTCGAGCTTTTGAGAGAGTCGGGCTAGCACACTCAATGTATTGGGCCGTGTCCTGGTCTTTGATGAGCTCCTGATCTTCTTGTTGGTCGAGGCCGGTCACACGCGGATTAATGGTGCGGTCGAGTCACGGACCAGGGCTGGTCGGGAGCGGGTCGATGGTTTGATTGTGGCTGGTCTGAAGCAGGTCGATGGTACGATCGTTGCACAAATGTGGGTCGTTCTTCAGGTCGTCCTTTCATCCATCTGTAACCTCCATCGTACGTCCGTCCATTCTCTTGTTCGCGCGGTCGTCCTCGTCTGTTCTAAGGTCATGGATAGCGTCCTGGATCACAATAACCTAGGTCTAGTCGCATCATGTTTAACTTTGGAGCCAGCCATGGGTCGAACTCACCCAGATCATGAGGAGACGCTATTTCCCTCCTTATTTCCACCGTGAATTATAGAGATAATTCAGACGCCTGACCCAAGGCAGTAAGACAGTGTCAGAGTATTACAATGAATTTGAGCACCTACGCAACCGGCTTGACGTAGATGAGTTAAAAAAAGTCTAATGGCCCAATTCATCGACGTATTACACTAATTCATCGCCCGGAAGATTGAGCTACAGCTCTACCATGATCTACACAAAATTTTCCACTTAGCAGTCCAGATAGAGAAGTGCAATAAACGAAAATTAGCCGCACTTTCTAGACCTAAGAGTACCTGGAGCAACGGTTCCAAGCTGTTTGAACAGACGGCCCCGACCAGTGACACACGCCTCAAGGGAAAGGCTATGGTCAGCAGCCCGGCCCCCAAGGCCGCCCCAGCTGCCCCAAAACCGACTACCCCCACGACCACTCCGACTCAGCCCCAGCAGAGCAAGCGAGATCGTATTCTTCAAGTGCAAAGGAAGGAGACACATGTCCCAAGAATGTCCCACTCAGAGGAGAATGGTATTGACCGCCTCAGGAAACTACGAGTCGGAGGATAAGCACGAGGACGCAGTCCCTGCGACCCATCAACAATATGACAAAGAAATATAATATGCCGACTCCGGAGAGATGCTCATGATCAGACGAGTTATATGCTCGAGATTTTAGCCGGAATAGGTACAGCGAGAATTTTTTTTTTTTCATTTCAAATGTACAATCCTTGGGAAAGTGTGTTAGCTAATTATAGACGGAGAGTCCTGCACCAACACCGCGAATAAATACATGGTTGAAAAGCTAGGACTGCCTGTGACCAAGCATCCTAAGCCCTATAAACTGCGATGGCTGAACAACAAGACGAAGCTGTATATTTCTGACCAGGTTAAGGTCTCATTCAGCATTGGCAGATAACATGACCAGGTCACCTGCGATAAAATACCGATGTCAGCTGGACATCTCCTTTTAGGACGATCTTGGCAATTTGACCGAGAGACTACGCATAACGGAGGGACAAACTTCTACTCATTTGTCCACGACAAGCGTAGATACAACTTGTCACCAAAGTCTCCACATGACATTTAAGAAATGCAATCCAAGATGGCAAAAGACCAACATGCCCGCATAGAGAAAAGCTGTCCGTACTGAGGGCACTCAACTCGTCATAATGCTATACAGAGAGATTTTAAACACGTCCGGTACCGAGACCACGCTACCAGCCGAGGTCCAAGCCCTTATAGAGAGTTATGCAGACGTGTTTCCAAAAGAGATCCAAGCCGACCTTCCACCCATTCGAGGCATTGAAAACCACATCGACTTCATTCTAGGAGCACAGCTGTCTAACCGGCTCACATACCAAGTCAACCACGAGGAGGCTAAAGAATTAAAAAGGCAAGTACAGGATATTATGGCTCAAGGTTATGTCAGAGAGAGCCGTAGTCCCTGTGTCGTCGCGGTCCTACTTGTGCCAAAGAAGGACATGAGCTGGAGTATGTGTGTCGACTGTCGCGCCATCAACAACATCATAATCAAGTACCGGCACTCCATTCCGCGCCTCGATGACATGCTAGACGAATTAAGCGGAGCCGCGGTCTTCTCCAAGATTGACCTAAGAAGTGGATATGATCAAGTCAGGACGCGAGAAGGGGATGAATGGAATATTGCTTTCAAGACCAAGCAGGGTCTTTACGAGTGGCTAGTAATGTCGTTCGGCCTGTCAACTCCCCAAGCACTTTCATGCGCCTTATTAACCAAGTCATTCGATCGTTCATTGGTAAATTGGTAGTAGTCTACTTTGACGATATTCTAGTCTACAGTACGACTTACTCGGATCATTTGGAGCACCTAGAGGCCGTCAACATCACCCTCCAAAAGAGCAGTTATACATCAATCTTAAGAAGTGTACGTTCTGCACAGACCAAATGCAACCCAAGTCCGTAGCTTCCATGGACTCGCTAGCTTCTACAGACTGTTCGTCCAAGACTTCAGTACGATAGCCGGTCCGTTGTTCTCTACGATCAAGAAGAACCAATAATTTTGTTGGGGACCCAACCAGGAAAATTCCTTTAAGCTGTTAAAGGAACGTCTTTCCCATGCCCCAGTCCTAGTCCTTCCTGACTTTAACCAGATCTTCAAGGTCGAATGTGACGCTTCAGGGATCGGAATAGGAGCAGTCCTGACCCAAGGCGGAAGACCTGTCGCCTATTTCAGCGAGAAGTTGAGTGGAGCTGCTCTTAACTATCCTACCTACGATAAGGAACTCTATGCATTGGTCCGAGCCCTAGAGACTTGGCAGCACTATCTACATGCCAAGGAGTGCATGATTCACACCGACCATAAGACACTTCAGCATCTTATAGGGCAATCCACACTTAAGAAGAGACACGTTCGTTGGCTAGAGTATATCGAGACCTTCCCCTACGTCATTAAGTATAAAAAGGGAATGAACAACTGATGCCTTATCCAGAAGATACAGTCTCATCTCCGTCATGGAATCAAAAGCTATGGGATTCGAGATTATCAAAGGGTTATATGTTGAGGACACCGATTTCACTGAGGCCTACCAGGAACACGACAAGGGAGCCTACAACAACTTCTATTTGTTTGACGAATTCCTTTTCAAGGACAAGTGTCTCAACATTCCAAGAGGATCGATTCGAGAGGTACTTCTGAGAGAGGCCCACATAGGTGGTTTAACGGGAAATTTCGGAGTCGACAAAACCTTGAGCATGCTTAAGGAGCATTGCTACTGGCCCCACCAGTGACGAGATGCAAACCTTATCTGCAAACGGGCTAAATCCAAGATGCATCCGCAACGTCCTTACATGCCATTACCAGTTCTTTCTGCACCATAGACAGACATCTCTATGGATTTCATGCTCGGACTGCCAAAAATCAATCAGAAGGATTCCATCTTCTCAGTCACTTTTGGCAAACATTGTGGCGCAAGTTAGTAACCAACCACTTCCTTTCTACTGCATATCATTCACAGACAGACGGACAGACCAAGGTGGTCAACATGACCTTATCCCAAATGCTGAGAGCAACGATTGGATGAAATCTGAAAAACTGGTTGGAATGTCTTTCATATGTCGAATTTGCCTACAACAGGGCCACACACTCAGGAACGAAGTGGTATCCATTTAAAGTAGTCTATGGCTTCAACCCTACCACGCCTATTGAGTTTACGCCCATTCATTTGGGAGACGCCTTCAGCCTAGAGGGAGAAGCTAATGCCAAGTATATCAAGCACCTACATGAAGAAATCAAGGCAAATTTGGAGCAATGAAACATCCAGAACACCAAGAACGCCAACAAAGGCCACCGACGGTAGAAGCTAGCAAATCCAACTCCGAACCTGGCTTGCATTAGTCGGTGTAGGCCAATCCTGAATAACCTTGATCTTCTCGTCGTCTACTCGAAGTCCCTGCGAACTCACGACAAATCCAAGGAGGAGAACTTGGTCTTTTTAGAATGTACAGTTCTTCAAATTTGCGTATAGCTGTTCTTTCTGAAGTGTGACGATGATTGTCTCTAGATGCTCCAAATGATCCGAGTAGATCGTATTGTAGATCTGAATGTCGTCAAAGTAGACTACTACAAATTTCCCAATGAAAGATCGAAGAACTTGGTTCATAAGGCGTATAAAGGTGCTTGGGCATTAGACATACTGAATGGCATCACTAGCCACTCATAAAGACTCTGTTTGGTCTTGAATGCAGTATTCCACTCATCTTTTTCTCTCATCCTAACTTGATGATATTCATTTTTAAAGTCAATCCTAGAGAAGGTTGCAGCTCCGCTCAGCCCATCTAGCATGTCTTCCAAACGCGGAATAAGGTGTCGATACTGGATAGTAATGTTGTTAATGGCGTGATGATCGAAGGACTGGAACAGCACAAGTGTTTAAGCTTTCTCTGACATAAAATTGAGCCATAAGATCATGAAATTGCTTTTCTAATTCTTTAGCCTCCTCAGGATTAACTCTGTAAGCAGGACGGTTAGTGATGTGATCCTGCTTAACACGGATGGACTTATGGACATTCCGATTAAAGATAGAACAGGTGGCCCAAAGGAGGTTTAAGACATCCATCCGGTCAACTCAACGGACGTCCATATCATGAAGTCTGACGTCCTGCAACACGTCCTGAACGTCCCAACCCAGTACCTGGACATCCCAACTCAAGACCAGGGCAAGGACTCCAACCCAAACTCTGTCTTATGTTCCAGTCCAGTCTCGACAACGCCTTTGACTCGCGTCGACCAGGATCTGTCCAGACGTCGGCTATCATCAGACCATCCCATGATCTGACCTCGACCATAGCCTGATCCGAGCTACGATCAAACTCCTGGACCATTCCATTTGGTCCATTGACTAGAACCGGAACAAGGCACTTCAACATATTCTTGGTTACATCATCAACCAATCCCTATCACTTCACTTTCATTCAGATTTGCTAGATTCAATTAATTGCTATTTGATTTAAATGTTTGGGACAATGGCTCATCTTAGTTCCCTTTTTTTTAGTGAGTTTTTGTCCCACTGGGTTTTTCTCACTAAGATTTTTAATGTGGATTGGATTAATTCTTGAAGGATCATATGTTTAATACCCATAGTTTTTGTATTGTGTTCTAGCCCATTTTTGGCCCAACCCGTTTTCTTTTTTTTATTTTTTTGTATTTAATAAGTAGTTGGCAATTGGGAGTTGGAAGTTATCTCCTTTTACTTCCCTTCTTGCATGGCCTTGCATATTTTTGGATTTTGTTCCAAACATGCAAGATTTCTAGATTCTTTTTTTCTCCTCCATAAATAGTGGATATGGCCATTTGTACTTCTCATGAAATTTTCTGTGATAGTATTTCTACTTCTAAATTTTCTATTATTGATAGTGCGTCATATCTATCATCTCTTAGGCCCCTAAGGTGCGTCATATCCTAAGCTAGTCTAAGAAATCCTTGTATTTTTTTGGTGTGTCATATTCAGATGGACATAAGCCGATAAATCAAATGTCTTTCCACAATCTTTGTGTGACCCATCGCTCCACATCTCTTGACAACTTGAGCTCACACTCGTTTTTCATGGCTTATCCCCCTTACTCCCTTGTTGTGCTTATTTTGTATTGTGATCTTGACCAAGATCATATCAGTTAGGCAGTTGAGCTCCTATAATGAAGTCGATTATGTGCTCTATGTCTCTGATAGGCAGTACACCTGCTGTAATCTCTTCCTGAAATACGTCAGCATACTTTTCTAGCAACGTCTAAACCTCCTCTGGTAAACTAACATCAGCGCCTGAGGCGCTCAAAACCTCTTTGTAGAGCATTAAGACGAGTTAAGTATCCCCTGTACGAGTTGCCTTTCTCATATCAGTAACAATGATGAAGAAGTTTTCTTTTCGAGCATGCTGATCCTTTGCCATTTTGGATTGCATCTCGCACACAGCTTGTGGTGCCATTAGCGACAAATTGTATCTACGCTTATCATGGACAAAGAAGTAGAATTTTGTTCATCTATTATGTGTAGTTTCGCGATTGAATTGCCAAAGTCATCCTAGAAGGAGATTTCCAGCTGACATCAGGACGACATCGCAAGTTACCTGGTCTTAGTACCTTTCTATACTGAATGCGGCCTTAACTTGATCAGAAATGTAAAGCTCCATCTTGCTGTTCAACCATCACAGTCTATAAGGTTTAGGATGCTTGGTTACAGGCAGTCAAGGCTTTTCAACCATATATTTGCTCGAAACATTGGTGTAGGACCCACCATATATAATTAATGAGTACACCTTCCCAAGGATGGTACATTTCGAATGGAATATTTTTTCTTGCTGCTCAATTTCTTCTGGCTCAAATCTCGAGCTTATAACTCGTCTGATCATTAGCATTTCCCCGGAATCAACATATTATACATCTTCGTCAGATTGCTGGTTAGCTCCAGTTGCAACTTCCTCTTGCTCATCCTCTGACTCTTAGTCTCCTGACACTGTCAATACCATCATACTCTGATTGGGGCATTCACATAACATGTGACCCCAATCTTTACACTTGAAACACACAATTTCACTGCTTCGCTGACGCTGATTCGATGTAGATGTAGAAGGAATCGGTTTTGGTGCAGCTGAAGGGGTCTTAGGTGCCAAATTGATGAGCACTGCTTTACCCTTGAACCGTTGATCACTAGTAGAAGCTGTTTTATCAAATGGTTTGGAGCCAGCACTCCAGGTACCCTTTGGTCTATACGGTGTAGTTCATTTTCTTTGATTGCACTACTCTATATGGACCGCTAAATAAAACAACTCGCCAAGATCATGATATGGCTGAAGTTCGATTTTTCGAGGGAATGATTCATGTAATCCATTGATGAATTGAGTCATTAGACTTTCTTCTGATTCATCCACGTAGAGTATGTTTCAAAGATGCTTGAATTCATCAAAGTTTCTGACACTGTTTTACTGCCTTAAATCAGACGTTTGAAACATCTCTGAAGTTTGCGTAGGAGTGAGGAGGAACATAGCGTCTCCTCATAATTTGTGTGAGTTTGACCCAAGAAGTCAGAATTGAAAGATTATGAGATTAAGAGAATTGTAGAATGAGAGAATGAGAGAATTTGATAATAGAGAGAATTAGAGAAAATAATGATTTTATTAAGAGAATGAGAATTATGAATTCTTAGTTACAAAATGTGAAGGGATTAAGGTATTTATACTTAATCTAGTCTAGGCTTGTTTGGATACAAGAATAGCCTTATACATAAATGGCTACAAGGATAACATAATCCTATAATACAAACAAGCCTTAGACACTCTCTTTGACATAGAAACTACACGCCTTATAACATGGATTAAAGGCTTTCATATTTCATCATTTCTCCTTCATTCCAACACTCCCTCTCAAGCTTAAGACATGGAGAATGCTTAAGCTTGCAACCATGAAGTATTACCTCATTAAAAACCTAGAGAAGGAAAACCCAATTGGGACAAAACCTTTTTTAGGGAAAAAGAGTATAACACTCCAAGTTGGGATCATTGGTGTGGAATGGTCATGAGGCCAAGTCTTGGATAGATTGAGGCGCCAATTTTCAGAGATGTTGCCTTGGTGAATACATCAGCTAGTTGATCCTCACTCCTTGTATAGCAAGGTAAGATGATACCTTTCCCAATAGCGTCTCTTACTTTGTGGCAGTCCACTTCTATATGCTTGGTCCTTTCATGAAACACTGAATTGGAGGCTATGTGTAGGCAGCCTGATTGTCACAGTGGATGGAGATAGGGTCCTCACACTTCACGGCTAAATCTTCCAAGAGTTGTCTCAGCCAGATGCATTCAGTAGTAAGCTTCTTCATTGCTTTATATTCAGATTCTGCACAAGGTTTCCTCCTATGAAAGTACAATAGCCTGTGGTACTTCTCCTATCTTTCCTATCTCCTGCCAAATCTGCATCACAATAACCAACCGCATTTGTGTTTTTATTGTTACCCATCCAAATACCTTGTTCATGTGTGCCCTTTAGGTATCTTAGAATTCACATGGCCATGTCCAAATGCCTCATCTTTGGCCCTTGCATGTGTTGAGATACCTGATTCACAGCAAAACATAAATCTGGTCTTATAATGGTTAAATAAATAAGCTTACCAACCACTTTCCTATAGAGGTTAGGATCATGGAAATCAATTTCCTCCTCTAGCTCCCCCTTAGTTGCGATTTTATAGTCTTCTTATAAGGGTGTTTTGGCTGGCTTAGCTTCCATCATACATGTGGAGGTTAGTAAATCTACAACATACTTCCTTTGGGAAAGAAAAAGACCTTCCTTAAACCTACATACTTCAATTCCCAAGAAGTATTTAAGTTCTCCTAAATCCTTAATATCAAAGACACTCTTTAAGTAATCTTTAGTAGATGCAATACCAACATTATCACTACCAGATATGATTATATCATCTACATATATAAGAATTACCACAATACCTTCCTTACTCTTTAATGTAAAAAGAGTATGTTCCACTTCAGATCTTTTGAAGCCTTTATCCATTAAGGTTACACTTAGTTTCTGGTACCAAGCTCTTGGAGATTGTTTAAGGCCATAAATTGCCTTCCTTAGCCTTAGTATATTACCGCTTCCAACCTCATCTTCTAGGCCAGGTGGTGGTGACATGTAAACCTCTTCTTCTAGTTTACCTTGTAAGAAAGCATTCTTGACATCCATTTGCCACAACTCCCACTCAAGGTTAGTAGCAACAGTAAGAACAATATTGACAGAATGAAGCTTAGCTACAGGTGCAAATGTATCCCTATAATCCTCACCATATGTCTGAGTAAAACCCTTAGCCACCAACCTAGCTTTATATCTATCAATTTCACCATTGCTTTTGTATTTAATGGTAAAAAATCCATTTAGAACTTACAGCCCTTTTTCCTTTTGGTAGAGTGGCTGAAGCATAAGTACCATTCCTCTCCATGGCATGTTTTTCAGCTAAGATAGCTTCCCTCCATTCCTTTTTGGACATAGCTTCTTCATATATCTTTGGAATCTGTTCATTATCAAGATTAGAAATAAAAGCAACATGATTAGAAGGTAAGTGAGCAATATTACAAACTCACTGATCATGATGAACCACAACATTTCCATTGTAGAAAACTGGTGGATTCCTTTGTCTTGTGCTCCTTCTTAACACTGTAGGTGGAGCTTCTTGATTAGATTCCTCTTCACTCAAAACTTCAACAAGAGTAGGTATATCTCTTGATCTTTTAGAAGCTGAGACTAGAATTGAATCATCTCCTGCTGAGTCTTGTTGGACATGAGTAGAAGCTTCTCCCCCCCCCCATGTTCAAGAGGAGGAAGACCAGGAGACCCGGCCGTGAAAGGCCGTGAAGGGCCGGCCGAGCAAGAAGGGCCGGCTGGGCATGAAGGGCCGGTTGGTGTGTCAGGCCGTGGTTCAGCGGTTCTAGGGCCGCCTGCTGCTAGGGCAGGGGACAGAGGTGAGGAGGCTGTGTGCTGAGGAGAAGGACCACCTACTATTCCAATACTTTCCAAGAGCTTTCTCAAGTACAGCTTGGTCTGATCTTGTTGATGAGATGTCCTTAAATTGCTCCCAAGTTCCTTCTTCATAAAAGCCTTTTTCTTCTTGGAACTTTACATCTCTAGACACCAAGACTCTTCAAGTCTCTGGGTCATAACATTTGTATCTTTTCTGAGTAGAAGAATACCCAATGCACATAGCTTTGATACTCTTTGGATCCAGATTGTTCCTTTGCTCTCTTGGTACTAATAAAAAACAAACACAACCAAAAACTTTCAAGTGATCAATAGTGGGTCTAGTTTTGTTTAGTACCTCAAATGGAGACAGGTCATCAAGGACTTTTGTAGGAGTCCTGTTAATCAAGTAGCATGCTGCTACAAGTGCATCCCCACAAAACCGTTTGGGTACTTTCATGTGGAACATCATAGTTCTCACAACTTCCATTAAGTGCATATTCTTCCTTTCAGCTACTCCATTTTGTTGTGGAGTGTAAGGACAGCTTGTTTGATGCTCAATGCCATGCTTGGCTAGGTGTTCCTGTAGTCTGGTACTAGTGTATTCTCCTCCATTATCTGTTCTAAAGCATTTAATTATTGCATTGTATTGATTAGTAACATATTCTTGAAAGTTTAAAAATGCATCATAAACCCTATCTTTATGGTTTTCTGTAGATGGAAATGGAGATGTCCAAACATCAGAATGTACCAATTCAAAACAATTTTCATATTTATGCATAGATTTTTCAAAAACTGTTTTACAATGTTTCCGAAGAATACAAGAATCACACAACTCTTTTGGCATTTTCAAACCAGGAAAATTAATTCAAGTGCTCTTGGAAGAGGATGTCCTAGTCTAGCATGCCACAAATCAGAATCAGTACTAAATGCATTAGCCTGAAAAACCGATTCCAATTCACTAACACTAGCCATGTTTTCAAGTACATACAAGTCATCTCTTGTGGTTCCTTGTCCAAAACATCTTCTAGTTTCAATATCCTGAAAATAGAAATCATTAGGACCAAATATAGCATTACAATTCAAATCAGTAGTAGCTCTTTTAACTGAGAGCAAGTTAGAGGTAAAAGAGGGCATATAAAATGCTTTAGATTCTTTATCAAACAACTTCAATTTTCCTATGCCTTTGATTGGTACTTTAATTCCATTAGCAATGAGAACATTCCCTATGGCAGGTTCTACATTCTCTAGCAATTCTAAATCACTAATCATGTGATGAGAAGCACCAGAATCAACCACCAAAGATTTAGGAGCATTTGAAGTAAAAGAAGTTTGAAAAGAAGCATGAAAAGTTTTACCCATCACATTGCTATCCTTTATTGCCTTGATAAGAGCTTCCAAGTCTGATTTTGTCACAAAATCTGATTCTTGTGACATGATACTAGTGGATGCTGAATGAGAGAATGGACCGCTGCTTACAACCGCCTTGGATGGCATTATGTCGTGAGCTTGGCTGGCCGTTGGCATGGCTGATTGTTGTTGAGGCCGTGAGGCCCAGGAGGGCGTTTGGTGAGGGTGAAATACCCAGCAATCCTTCTTTGTATGGCCATTCCTCTTGCAATGATCACAAAATTGTCTCATCTTCCTAGAATCATTTGCTGGTTTGAAGAAACTTTTGTGAGCAGCTACTAGTTCAGCTTTGTTGCCAAACATTCCATGTGATCCTTGCTCCTTTTGAATTTGAGCACAAACTTCCTCCAAGCTAGGCAACTTATCAGACCTGAGAATATGCTTAATAAGATCTGAGTAAGTAGAATTAAGTGTTAAAAGTAACCCAAACACCTTATCTTGCTCTTTTCTTTCAAGAATAACAAGTGGGTCAATAGTGGCTGGTCTTAGCATTTCTAGCTCAGCCCACAAAGCTTTGAAGGAACCATAGTGATTTGTGAATTCAGCATCCTCCTGCCTTAATTCATTCAAAACCTTCTTCACTTCAAAATTCTCAAAAGATTAGTGGTGTTTCCATACACCTTAAGTAAAGTATCCCAAAGATCTTTTGCATTTTCACTAGAAGAATAAGCTTCTAAAAGATCACTAGCAAGAGAATTTTGTAGTATAGAAAGTACCAACTGATCTTCTTGGTACCATTTTGCTTGAGTAGCTACAGCCTCACTCAGTTCAGCCACTTCATTGTCTTCAATGCCATTTGCCCCATGGAGAATAACTGGAGCCCTAAGAGAAGTTTGAATTTCCATGCTTGATAGGTAGTTGGTAGGTCAGGGCGAGAACACAGGGTAGAACTTTTGGTTGGGTAGCGAATTGGGCCGGCTAGTCGGAACAAGCAGGACCTCTTGTCGGTACAGGCTGGGATTGATTACTTAAGCACGCCAATAATTCAGTGCACGCGAACACAGTACGACCAAGAATGGACACGATCAGAAGCAAACTGGTCGGGAAGAATGGACACGATCAAACCATTCACGCCTTGATGGAAGGATTGGGTCGTGTGGTTCACAATCAAACCGTTCATGCCTTGATGGAAAGATCGGGTCGTGTGGTTCACGATTCCTGGACTAACTTGCTTGCTACCAGCTTGTGTACACCTGTAAAATCGTGTGTTGAAGACAGAGAATACCAATACCTTGTGTGCAAAGAAAGATGCTTGATGTGCAAGAAAAAGAAAAAAAATATCTTGTAACAGACCTTATCCACTTCTAACTTCTTGCAACTACCATTAACCAATTCTTGAACAAGATTTTAACAAATTAAAAACAACTAATAACCGAACTTATCAATTAATAGCCACCAAATTCGAATTTCATCAATTAAAATCAATCCTAAATTTCAAGAAATCAATTTTAAAACTTTTCAAAGATTAACAAAGAATTCAAGAAAATCAATTTTGGAGTCTTAAACCTATTGGATTGAACTGAAAATTCGTGGAGACCCTCACAAGACACTTATTAAACTTTTCAGATTCAAAAAATTAAGAAAACTGAGAAAGAATTTAGAATTATATCACCAATATCTTGATGTAGGTGATTTTGGACGTCTCTGAGAAAACATTCAAGAAAATCCTCCAAACTGAATGGAATTGAGTTCTGCTTTCTTTAAACATATACTAGACTCGAATGGCTTGAGTTTAGAGCTTTGACAAAAAACACGATTTGATGAAGAATTAACGTCGGGGTGACCTGGGAAACGCAGGGGTTCGCGGCGGAGGTGATCGTGAAGTACCTTTGCAAGAAAATTCGTAACTTTTGATTCCTTGGGCCAAATGTTACGATTCAAACGGCCGTGGCTTCGAAACTCGCCGATGCATAATCCAGAGAAGGCAGATTGACAAAAAGAGTCGTGGTTTGGCCGGAATTTGAATTACACGATGACGTTTGAAATTGATCCAGAAGATGATAAAGAACAAGATGGATTCTTGTTGAATCAATGAAAGAATGATGAAATTTACCCAGATTTGATGCAACCTGGCTCTGATACCATGAAATATTATGAGATTAAGAGAATTGTAGAATGAGAGAATGAGAGAATTTGAGATTAGAGAGAATTAGAGAAAATAATGATTTTATTAAGAGAATGAGAATTATGAATTCTTAGTTACAAAATGTGAAGGGATTAAGGTATTTATACTTAATCTAGTCTAGGCTTGTTTGGATACAAGAATAGCCTTATACATAAATGGCTACAAGGATGACATAATCCTATAATACAAACAAACCTTAGATACTCCATTTGACATAGAAACTACACACCTTATAACATGGATTAAAGGCTTTCATATTTCATCATTTCTCCTTCATTCCAACAAGAATCCCCATTCTTGCTCTTCTGCGAGCAGCTACTTCGCGATCCCACCATGCCGGTGCGTAATCAGTAAATTGAGTTGTTGCCAAAGAGACTCTACGAGGGTCATCGTAGTTATAATAATCAAAGAGTAATTTCATCCTCCTTTTCCAATCAAGATATTCCTCGGGATCGACCTTTCCTGAAAAGAAAGGAGGGTTCATCTTCACTTTCGGAGGAGCTACAGGTTGCCTAGTTGGCGGCATCTGCTCATTGTAGTACTGATTTCTACCCATTCCTTGGTGGGCTGCCTCTGGTATATCAGCTTTGTACTAAGGTGCGACTAGATCTGGTGTGGGCGCTGGTGCAGGTGTAAACACCAGCTGCTCTACATTCAAGGCGCATGACAATTGTAGACATCTTTGCAGTCAAGTTCAGCAAAAGTTGCATCATCATTTGATTGTTCTGACCTGAAGACGACTTATCGCTACCTGACATATTTCTTTTTTGCAGAAAAAAAGTTTATAGGAAGGGAAAGTTTCTCGAAAAGGGAAACTTACAAAAAGGAAGAGAAAGTTTCCCAAAAAAGGAAACTTGCAAAACATAAAGTTTCCTTCTATTAAAAAACTCTGCAAATAAATTATTCTTTATTAATTAACTACCTAATTGCATAAAGGAAAGTCTACCAAACATAAATTTTCCTTTTCATGGAAAAATCCGTAAGGAAATACTCCTAAACAATAAATTGCCTAAATGTAGAAAAGGAAAATTTCCTACATGATAACTTAGACTTAAATGATCCTTGACTCTAAAAACGAAGTAGAAAGTCTAGCAAGGAAACCGCCTAAAAGGTTTTAGAAAATTTCCTAAAATGTTTAGAAAAATTCCTAATGAAAGATTATGAGATTAAGAGATTCAGAGATTTGTAGATTGAGAGAAAGAGAGAGATTAGAGAGAAAAAAGAATGATTATTATTGAGATTTTAGAAAAAATGAATTTCTCGCTTACAAAAGAAGAGAAAATTAACTATTTATACTAAACTTCTCTAGGCTTGTTTGGATACTAAGATAGCCTAATAAATATTTGGCTACAAGGATAACATATCATTAATGACAAACAAGCCTAATCCACTTCCTTTGGACACATGGCCCATTCTTAGAATCAAAGGTACACATTCTTCATTTCCTTTTGATTTGTCTTCATCATTCTTTATCATTCCAACACTCCCCCTCAAGCTTAAGTCATGAAGAATGGCTAAGCTTGCAACCATGAAGCATTACCTCATTAAAAACCTAAAGAAGAAAAACCCAATTGGGACAAAATCTTTTTTAGGGAAAAAGAATATAATACTCCATGATCAGGAACAATGTTGAGGAATGGACATGAGACCAAGCCATGGGTAGATAGAGCAGCCAGTCTTCAATGTAGTAGCCTTGGTGAACACATCTACTAATTGGTCTTCACTCCTTGTGTAGCAAGGTAAGATACTCCCATTTACAATAGTTTCCCTCACCTTATGTGATATAAGCCTGGATCAGGATCGTGTTGTGTCTAATCAGAAGAGAATCTTCATTTCCTTTTGATTTGTCTTCATCATTCTTTTTCATTCCAACACTCCCCCTCAAGCTTAAGTCATGAAGAATGGCTAAGCTTGCAACCATGAAGCATTACCTCATTAAAAAACTAGAGAAGAAAAACCCAATTGGGACAAAATCTTTTTTAGGGAAAAATAGTATAATACTCCATGATCAGGAACAATGTTGAGGAATGGACATGAGACCAAGCCGTGGGTAGATAGAGCAGCCAGTCTTCAATGTAGTAGCCTTGGTGAACACATCTACTAATTGGTCTTCGCTCCTTGTGTAGCAAGGTAAGATAATCCCATTTACAATAGTTTCCCTCACCTTATTGATATAAGCCTGGATCAGGATCATGTTGTGTCTAATCAGAAGAGAATCTCGATTCTGGACAATCACAAGATGGGGAGGCGAATTGGACCACTCGAACTATGGATTGTTCGAGATACACCAAGGATGATCCTGCAAACACGTTATTGATTTGAAAGTTCACAAATTCTAAGAGTTATACTCGACGACTAGCTAGGTTTAGACTTAGGGTTTTTTTCATAAAAGTTCTAGTTATTATTAGTTGACCTAAAGAGTTTAAATAGTGCTGTTAATAGGTTTATGGACGAATTTATTCGTGCCTCATAAAGAAATTTGGCCCAAAACTCAAAAACATAAAATACAATGCATAAAAAATGAGCCATAAACATTTGGGCCAATTTTGGACAAAATAAAGAGAAGAAAAATTAAAAAAAAGGAATAAAAGGCCTATCAAAAGGAAGCCCGAAAATTAAAGAGAAAAAGAAGTCTTCTACTCTAAACACACTAAAGGTGTTGTCTAGTTAAAACCTCTTTCGGAAAACCCAGTGAGACAAATCGAAAGTAGGAAAAAGAGTACAATTCCTTAATATGATTTTATGGTGTCTTTACTTAGTGATAGTAAAGACACCAAGTGAAGCTGGTCGTGCATGTAGGAGATCACCGGTGAGGCGTGGAAGTGATCCGAGTCTGGTGGAGCCGGTCGTGTTTGGTCTGTCTTCTTCCCGCTCCAACAAGTATTCCACGAAATGGTTGAACTTAAATCCAATTGCTCTTGCCCGTTGACGCGTAATTGGTCCACTTGGCACTTGCGGCGTGAGCTCCTCCAAGTCCAGCTCGTCAGATGTCCTTGCGTCTCTCATGTCCTCATCATTCCCTTCTTCTTATGAAGGTTTTGACCTCAAAACTGGTTCATCACCTGCATCAAAAAAAAAATAAGTCAGCAACGTTGAATGCAGAAGAAACGTTAAACTCACATGGAAGCTCTAGTTGGTAGGCATTGTCGTTGAGCTTTCGTATAATCTTGAATGTTCCGTCTCCTCTTGGTGCCAACTTTTTCTTTCTCTTTTGAGGGAATCGCTCGGTCCGCATGTGGAGCCAAACCCAGTCTCCTTCCTTGAAGCTTACGACCTTGCGGCTCTTGTTGGCCTGTCTTTGGTAAGCTTCTGTCCTCTTTTCGATGTTGTATCTAGCCCTCTGGTGCAGTTTCTTGACAAACTCGGCCTTGGTCTCGCCTTCTAAACTAACAATCTCGGCTGGAGGCAATGGTGTTAGGTCAAGGGCAACTGCGGGTTAAATACGTAGACAATCTCAAACGGAGATAGCTTTGTGGCCGAGTGGACAGCTCTGTTATAAGCAATTTCAACAAATGTTATGCATTCGAGCCATCTCTTTAAGTTCAGTCCAATGGTGGCTCAAAGCAGGGTGGATAAAATTCGGTTGACGACCTCCGTTTGACCATCGGTCTACGGATGCATGTCGTCGAGAAGACTAATTTAGTTCCAAGCTTTTTCCAGAGAGATCTCCAGAAATGGCTCAGGAACTTTTTATCTCAATCAGACACGATAGTTATCGGGATGCCATGAAGTCGTACTACTTCCTTTAAAAAAAAGTTAGAGGTTTGACTCGCATCGTTTGTCTGGGCACACAGAATGAAGTGTGTCATCTTCAAAAACCAGTCTACTATGACAAAGATGGAATCTTTGTGGTTTTGCTTTGGTAAGCCTAACACAAAGTCCATAGATATGTCGGTCCAAGGTGTAGTAGGAATCGGCAGTGGCATATATAGGCTGTGGGGATGGGCCTTTGACTTGGCCCGTTTACAGATCAAACATCGGGCGCAATGGGCCTCGACATCTAGCCTCTTGCTCGGCCAAAAGAAATGCTCCTTTAGCATGGCGAGCATCTTGTCTACTCCGAAGTAGTCCTTCTCCATGAGCCTCCCTTAAAAGCAAATCCCGAATTTATCCTTTCGGAATGCACAGTTTCTTTTCCTTGAATAGAACTCCGTCAAAGAGATAATAATTGATGTAGGCTCTCTTCCCGTGTTCTCGGAATATCTCCTTGAAATCATCGTCTGTCTCATACAAATCCTTTATCAATTCGAATCTCAGCACTTTGGATTCCATGATTAAGATAAGTCTGTATCTCTGAGACAAGACATCTGCGACGATGTTTTCTTTTCCCTTCTTATACTTGATGATATAAGGGAACATCTCGATGAATTCTAGCCACCGTGCGTGACAGCACTTCAGCTTTCTTTGACCCTTGAGATGCTGAAGGGTTTGGTGGTCGGTGAGAATAACACACTCTCGGGTGAGCAAGTAATGCTGCCATGTCTCCATTGCCCTAACCAAAGCGTACAATTCCTTATCGTAGGTCGTATAGTTCAACGGGGCACCGCTGAGCTTCTCACTGAAGTACGCAACTGGTTTACCTCCTTGAGTCAGCATGGCTCCTATCCCGACTCCAGATGCGTCACATTCGACTTCAAATGTTTTGTTGAAATCCGTGAGGGCTAACACAGGAGCGTGAGTTAAACGGTCCTTGAGGAGCTGAAAGGCTCAGTCTTGTTCCTCTCCCCAAGAGAACTCTCGATTCTTCTTTATCACCAACGTAAGTGGAGCTAAAATTGTACTGAAATCATTGACAAAGCGTCTGTAGAAGCTCGCTAAGCTGTGGAAACTCCGCACTAGACTGATGTTAGTCGGTGTGGGCCAATCCTTTATGGTCTTAATCTTTCCTTCGTCGACCTTTAAGCCTTGAGAGCTTACGACAAAGCTAAGGAACACGACTTTATCAGTGCAGAATGTTGGAAACTCCGCACTAGACTGATGTTAGTCGGTGTGGACCAATCATTTATGGTCTTAATCTTTTCTTCGTCGATCTTTAAGCTTTGAGAGCTTACGACAAAGCCAAGGAACACGACTTGATCAGTGCAGAATGTGCACTTCTTGAGATTTGCATACAATTTCTCCTTTTGAATCGTACGGATTACCATCTCGAGATGTGATACGCGGTCAGAGTACAACGCATTATAGATAAGGATATCGTCAAAATAAACGACAACAAACTTATTAATGTATGGTCTAAGAACATGGTTCATTAGACGCATGAATGTACTCAGGGCATTTGAGAGTCCAAATGGCATTACCAACAATTCGTACAGCCCTTGTTTTGTCTTGAATGCGGTCTTCCATTCATCTCCTTCTCGCATTCTGACTTGGTGATAACCGCTCTTTAGGTCTATCTTAGAAAATATGGTTGCATCACTGAGCTCATCCAACATATCGTCCAATCTCGGCATCGAATGTCAATACTTAGTGGTGATGTTGTTGATGGCTTGACAATCAACACACATCCTCCAACTGTCGTCCTTCTTTGGCACTAGAAGGACCGGGACCGCGCACGGACTGAGACTTTCCCTGACGTACACTTGGGACTTCATTTCCTGTATTTGTTGCTCAAGTTCTTGAGCTTCCTCCAAGTTAACCGATAAACGGCTCGGTTATGCAATTGGGCTCCCGGGATAAAATCGATGTTATGCTCTATCCCTCTAACTGGCGGCAGTCCAGGA
Source organism: Streptanthus diversifolius (assembly GCA_039880935.1). NCBI lineage: Eukaryota > Viridiplantae > Streptophyta > Magnoliopsida > Brassicales > Brassicaceae > Streptanthus > Streptanthus diversifolius. Next base: position 3,314,814 of record JAXGFM010000008.1, read on the forward strand.
GGTAATTCCTCGGGGAAAACATCGTCATAACTTTCCAGCAATTCGTCCACCTCAAAAAATCTTTGTACATTAGCTAGATAGCAGGCGTATATTTTCTGCTAAAGGCCTTCCGGATGTCTCCGGAGTTAATAAGAAAGTTTTCATTACGCTTTCTTTCGTCCTTGGCCATTTGAACCTGCATCTAATGTACTTCTCGAGGTGTCAATGGTGCTAAGTGATACTTACGCCATTCATGCTCGAACGTATACAAGTTTGTCCATCCGTTGTGTGTAGTTTCCTTATCGAATTGCCACAGACGTCCTAGCAATAGATGACCAGCCTGCATGGGCACTACATCACATAACACTTGATCATTGTAACGTCCCACACTGAATGAAACGTTAACATGATCGGATATGGGTAGTATGGCCTTGTCATTGAGCCATCTCAACTTATAGGGGTGCAGATGTTTGGTCTTCTTTAAGCCGAGCTTATCTACCATATAGGCACTGGCTACATTCGCGCACGAACCTCCGTCTATGATCAGCGAGCACACTTTTCCTTGAATTTTGCATCGAGAGTGGAATATGATCTCTCGCTGAACGACCTCGTCGTGATGAACCATCGTATTGAGAACTCGTCTCATCATCAAGAGTTCTCCGGTTTCCGGGTATTCAAGGTCGTCTTCTCTGGACTTGTCTAGTTCATCCTCTGCTTCATCCTCTGATTTGTACTCTCCAGCTGGAGTGAGAATCATTGCTCGTTGGTTAGGACACTCTCGAGCCATATGTCCCTTCCATTTCACTTAAAGCATTGGATGTCTTGACTTCTTGTAGAAGGCATAGAAGCGACCGGCTGCTGAGACGTGCTAGAGCCCGGTCATGGAGTCTTTGTGAAATCACTCACCTTAGCCTTAAACCGATTATCCGTAACCGGTTGGCTGCTCCGTTCAGTTAGTCTGGACACAGGTGTCCAACTAGTCTTAGGCCGAGCAACGCTCGAGGCCTTGCGCTTGTTCTGTTACTCGATTTGAATAGTGAGGTGAAGTAACTCGCTTAAGTCGTGGTACGTCTGCCTCTCGACTTTTCGAGCAATCTTTTCGTGTAATCCGTCCATGAATCGCGTCATAAGACTCTCTAAGGAATCCTCTACTCCTAGACGGTTCCTTAAATGTTCGAATTCCTCATAGTAATCTTCGACACTCTTACTTCCTTGACTTAAACGTCTAAAACGTTTTTGTAAGTCTCAGGGAAAATGCAGTGGAACGTAACGTTAGCTCATGCCATACTTTAGTTCGTCCCACGATACTATGTTTCCATACCAGTTTCTCGGTTTATTCTCGATCCCACCATGTCAGAGCATGGTCAGTAAATTGACCCGTAGGTAGAGCTACTTTCCTCGGATCGGCATATCGATAGTAGTCAAAGATATGCTCCATCTGGCGCTCCCAATCTAAATAAGTGGTGCGAGCAAGGAAGCACTGTTGGAATGAAGAAGAAGTGATGAATTTATGAAAGCCTTTAATTCTAATTAAATGGCGAATTATATGTGAGTAAAAGGGATAGTCTAAGGCTTGTTTGTATTATAAAATTGTGTTATCCTTGTAAGCCATTTATGTATAAGGTTATCCTTGTATCCAAACAAGCCTAAACTAGAATAGTATAAATACCTTACTCCCTTCACATTTTGTAAATAAGAATTCATAATTCTCATTTTTCTAATAAATCATTCTTTTTTTTAATTCTCTAATTCTCTCTAATCTCTCATTCTCTCATTCTACAAATCTCTTAATCTCATATTCTTTCATGGGCAAATTTCATCATTCTTTTATTGATTCAACAAGAATCCATCTTGTTCTTCATCTATTTCTGGATCAGTTTCGAACGTTATCTTGTAATTCAAATTCCGGCCAAAAAACAACTCCTTTTGTTGATTTGCTTTCTCTGAATTGTGCATCGGCGAATTATGATCCATGGCGCATCATTTGGCCCAGGGAATCAGAAGTTACGAATTTTCTTTCAAGAAGTATTCGCGATCGCGTTCATTTCGAATTTCTACATTCCCCAGGTCATCTCGACGTCAATTTTTCTTCAAATCGTGATTTTCAAAAGCCTAAACTCAAGCCCCTTGAGTCTAGTTTCTGTTTAAAGAAAGCAGAAATCGATTCCATGGAGTTTAAAGGTTTTTCTTGAAGTTTTCCTCAGAGACGTCCGAAATCACCTGTATCAAGATCCTTGTGATATAATTCTAATTCTTTCTCAGTTTTATTTAATTCTTTGAATCTGAAAAGTTTAATTAGTGTCTTTGAGGGTTTCTACGAAAATTCAGTTCAATCCAATAGGTTTAAGGTTTCAAGATTGATTTTCTTGAATTCCTTGTTCAGTTTTGAAAAGCTTTTAAATTGATTTCTTGAATTCATAAATTGTTTTAGTTGATTAAATTCAAATTTTGGTTGTTGAATCTTGATAAGATAGAATTTGTTAGTTTTTAAACTGTTACAATTCTTGTTATTTGAGTTGTTAGGAAAGGTTACAGGTTGTTTTAGGTAGTTAGTGGTTGTTCTTTTTTTTTTGGCGCCAATTTTTTTTTGCTGGTGAAGATTTTTACTAAGCAATATAATCTCTTGTTCTTCCAAGTTGTATTGCTTACCTGTGCAGGAATCAAGGCACTCTGTTCCGACCAAGAAGCAATAGGATTGGGACAGGCCGCGTGTGTTTAGTTTGTCCCGACCAGCAGCCTTCCGACCAGCCGTGACCAACCACAAACAGCCTAGTATCTTGTCCGCGATCAAGTGACCGAGCAAACAGGGGATCAAGTAACCAAGCGACCACTTGATCTTTGTAACCAAGGCTGCCTACAATGGAGATTCAAACATCACTTAGAGCTCCAGTGATTCTACATGGAGCAAACTATCTCTTGTGGTCCAGGACCATGAAAACCACATTAGGTGGTAAAGGTCTTTGGAACCACATTGCCACAACTGGCATTGAAGACAATGAAGTGGCTGAAGTGAGTGATGCAGCTCAAGCCAAATGGTACCAAGAAGATCAGTTGGTACTTTCTATATTATAAAATTCTCTTGCTAGTGATCTTTTAGAAGCTTATTCTTTTTGTGAAAATGCAAAAGATCTTTGGGACACTTTGCTTAAGGTGTATGGAAACACCACTAACCTTTTGAGAATTTTTGAAGTGAAGAAAGCTTTGAATGAATTAAGGCAGGAGGATGCTGAATTCACAAAGCACTATGGCTCATTCAGAGCTTTATGGGCTGAGCTAGAAATGCTAAGGCCAGCCACTACTGAACCCCTTGTACTCCTTGAAATAAAGGAACAAGATAAGGTGTTTGGGTTACTTTTAACTCTTAATTCTACTTACTCAGATCTTATTAAGCATATTCTCAGGTCTGATAAGTTGCCTATCTTGGAGGAAGTGTGTGCTCAAATTCAAAAGGAGCAAGGATCACATGGATTGTTTGGCAACAAAGCTGAACTAGTTGCTGCTCACAAAAGTTTCTTCAGGCCAACAAGTGATTCTAAGAAGAGGAGGCAATTTTGTGATCATTGCAAGAGAGATGGTCATGCAAAGAAGGATTGTTGGGTACTTCACCCTCACCTGAAGCCATCTTGGGCATCACACCCTCCACAACAGCCGGTCATGCCCTCGGCCAGACAAGCTCACGGCATGGTGTCATCTAAGGCGGTTGTAAGCAGTGGCCCTTCTTCACATTCAGCCGCCACCAACATCATGTCACAGTCATCAGATTTTGTGACAAAGTCAGACTTGGAAGCTCTCATTAAGGCAATAAAGGAGAGCAATGTGATGGGTAAAACTTTTCATGCTTCTTTTCAAACTTCTTATACATCAAATGCTCCTAAATCTTTGGTGGTTGATTCTGGTGCTTCTCATCACATGATAAGTGATCTAGATTTGCTAGAGAATGTAGAACCTGCCCTAGGGAATGTTCTTATTGCTAATGGAATTAAAGTACCAATCAAAGGCATAGGAAAATTGAAATTGTTTGATAAAGAATCTAAGGCATTTTATATGCCCTCATTTACCTCAAACTTGCTCTCAGTTAAAAAAGCTACTACTGACCTGAATTATCATGCTATATTTGGTCCTAATGATTTCTATTTTCAGGATATTGAAACTAGAAGATGCTTTGGACAAGAAACTACAAAAGATGACTTGTATGTGCTTGATAATATGGCTAGTTGTAGTGAATTAGAATCGGCTTTTCATGCTAATACATTTAGTACTGATTCTGATTTGTGGCATGCTAGACTAGGACATCCTCATCCAAGACATCTTGAATTAATTGTGCCTGGTTTAAAAATGCCTAAAGAGTTGTGTGATTCATGTATTCTTGGAAAACATTGTAAAACAGTTTTTGAAAATTGTTTTGAATTGGTGCATTCTGATATTTGGATATCCCCATTTCCATCTAGAGAAAACCATAAATATTTTGTGACATTTATTGATGAAAAGTCCAAATATACATGGGTTACTCTTCTTAGTTATAAAGATAGGGTTTATGATGCATTTTTAAACTTTCAAGCATATGTTACTAACCAATACACTAGTACCAGACTTCAGGAACATCTAGCTAAACATGGCATTGAGCACCAGACAAGCTGCCCTTACAATCCACAGCAAAATGGAGTTGCTGAAAGAAAGAACAGGCACCTAATGGAGGTTGTGAGAACTATCATGTTCCACATGAAGGTGCCTAAACGATTTTGGGGGGATGCACTTCTAGCAGCATGCTACTTAATCAACAGGACATCTACAAAAGTCCTTGATGATCTATCCCCATTTGAGGTATTAAACAACACTAAGCCCATTATTGATCATTTGAAAGTTTTTGGGTGTGTTTGTTTTGTGTTAATACCTAGGGAGCAAAAGAACAAGCTTGAACCAAAGAGTGTTAAGGCTATGTTCATTTGATATTCATCTACTCAAAAAGGATACAAATGTTATGACCCAGTAACTAGAAGAGTCTTGATGTCTAGAGATGTAAAGTTCCAAGAAGAAAAAGGTTTCTATGAAGAAGGAACTTGGGAGCCATTTCCAGACATCTCATCAACAAGAACTGATCAAGAAGAATACTTAGGAAACTCTTGGAGAGTATTGGAATAGGAAGTGGCCAACACACAGCCTCTTCACCACAGTCACATGTCCCAGTAGCAAACAGCCGCGGCAACTCAGGTCCGGCCGATCCACACCCTTGTACTGGACCCGGCCCTTCCGGCTCAGCTGGTCCATCCGGCCCTGCTACATCCGATTCACATTCTTCCTCATCTCTTGATTCTCCTGGTCTTCCTCCTCTTGAACAAAAGGGGGGGGAGAAGCTTCTACTCATGTTCAACAAGACTCAGCAAGAGATGATTCCATTCTAGCTTCAGAATCAAAAAGATCAAGACCTACTCTCATTGAAGTTTTGAGTGAAGAAGAGGAAGCTCCACCTACAGTTTTAAGAAAGAGCACAAGACAAAGAAATCCACCAGTTTTCTACAATGGAAATGTTGTAGTTCATCATGATCAGGGAGTTTGTAATATTGCACATTTACCTTTTAATCATGTTGCTTTTATTTCTAGTATTGATAATGAGCAGATTCCAAAGACATGTGAAGAAGCTATGTCTAAAAAGGAATGGAGGGAAGCTATCTCAGCTGAGAAACAAGCTATGGAGAGGAATGGTACATATGCTTCAGCCACTTTACCAAAAGGAAAGAAGGCTGTAAGTTCTAAATGGATTTTTACTATTAAATACAAAAGCAATGGTGAAATTGATAGATATAAAGCTAGGTTGGTAGCTAGGGGCTTTACTCAGACATATGGCGAGGATTATAGGGATACATTTGCTCCTGTAGCTAAGCTTCATTCTGTCAATGTTGTGCTTACTGTTGCTACTAATCTTGAGTGGGAATTGTGGCAAATGGATGTCAAGAATGCTTTTTTGCAAGGTGAACTAGAAGAAGAGGTTTACATGTCACCGCCACCTGGCCTAGAAGATGAGGTTGGAAGCGGTAATATCCTAAGACTAAGGAAGGCTATTTATGGCCTTAAACAATCTCCAAGAGCTTGGTACCACAAACTAAGTGTAACCTTAATGGATAAAGGTTTTAAAATATCTGAAGTGGAACATACTCTTTTCACATTAAAGAGTAAGGAAGGTATTGTGGTAATTCTTATCTATGTAGATGATATAATCATATCTGGTAGTGATAGTGTTGAAATTGCTTCTACTAAAGATTACTTAAACAGTGTTTTTGATATAAAGGATTTAGGAGAACTTAAATACTTCTTAGGAATTGAAGTATGTAGGTTTAAGGAAGGTCTTTTTCTTTCTCAAAGGAAGTATGTTGTAGATTTACTAACATCCACAGGTATGATGGAAGCTAAACCAGCCAAAACACCCTTAGAAGAAGACTATAAAATCGCAACTAAGGGGGAGTTAGAGGAAGAAATTGATTTTCATGATCCTAAGCTCTATAGGAAAGTGGTTGGTAAGCTTATTTATTTAACCATCACAAGACCAGATTTATGTTTTGCTGTGAATCAGGTATCTCAACACATGCAAGGGCCAAAGATGAGGCATTGAGACATGGCCATGCGAATTCTAAGATATCTCAAAGGCACACATGAACAAGGTATTTGGATGGGTAATAATAACAACACAAATGTAGTTGCTTATTGTGATGCAGATTGGGCAGGAGATAGGGAAGATAGGAGAAGTAATACTGGCTATTGTACTTTCATTGGTGGAAACCTTGTGACTTGGAAAACCAAGAAGCAAAAGGTGGTTTCATGCTCTAGTGCAGAATCAGAGTATAGAGCAATGAGAAAGCTCACTACTGAATGCATCTGGATGAAAAAAATATTAGAAGACTTAGCCGGGAAGTGTGAGGAGCCTATCACCATTCATTGTGACAATCAAGCCGCCATTCATATAGCCTCCAATTTAGTGTTTCATGAAAGGACGAAGCACATATAAGTGGACTGCCACAAAGTTAGAGAAGCTATTGGGAAAGGTATCATTTTACCTTGCTATACAAGAAGTGAGGATCAACTAGCTGATATATTCACCAAGGCAGCATCTCTGAAAGTTGGTACATCAATCTACCCAAGACTTGGTCTCATGTCCATTCCATACCCATGATCCCAACATGGAGTATTATACTCTTTTTCCCTAGAAAAGGTTTTGTCCCAATTGGGTTTTCCTTCTCTAGGTTTTTAATGAGGTAATACTTCATGGTTGCAAGCTTAAACATTTATGTCTTAAGCTTGAGGGGGAGTGTTGGAATGAAGAAAAAGTGATGAATTTATGAAAGCCTTTAATTCTAATTAAATGGCGAATTATATGTGAGTAAAAGGGAGAGTCTAAGGCTTGTTTGTATTATAAAATTATGTTATCCTTGTAAGCCATTTATGTATAAGGCTATCCTTGTATCCAAACAAGCTTAGACTAGAATAGTATAAATACCTTACTCCCTTCACATTTTGTAAATAAGAATTCATAATTCTCATTTTTCTAATAAATCATTCTTTTCTCTAATTCTCTAATTCTCTTTAATCTCTCATTCTCTCATTCTACAAATCTCTTAATCTCATATTCTTTCAAGCACAAGGAGACTCAACAGACAACGAGACACAAGAGGAGGATGCCCATCAAGAAGAAACCTCTTCAATGATGCCAATAGGAGATGATCAAGGAGATGGTGTCAGCTCGACTAATCAAGAAGGAAACTATGAAAGAGAATAAAAATTATGGATTTGACCAACAACAAGAGCAATGAGTAAAGCACAAAAAAAAATCCTTTAAATTCTAATTGAAGACGTGGGAAAGGAAGAGAAAGAGACAAAAACTAAACCAGCTTGTTGGTTTAATTTGTTTCTATTCAATTACTTAGATTAAACCAATAGCGTTAGAATTAGAAATAAATATGGTTCATTAAAATTAAACCAGTTAGGATAGATTAGATAAGGATATATCATTATGATATATTCCTTTAGGATTAGATTAGATTAGATTATATTATATTAAATGGAATATGCTATTTTGGAATAATTTTTCTAGCTCTTTCTGCCTATAAAAAGGCATTCACCCCCCCCCCCCCCCAATTGGAAGGCACACAATTTTCTTATCAAAAGTATAATAGAGAGACTTTTTATTCCTCTTTGCTTTCTTTGTTCAGTACAAGAACATTGACTAATCACTAAAAGGGTAGAGTAATCTACTGTGATCTTTCATAGCTCTATAGCAGGGTGATCCTATGCTATTGGAATCCATAAACCCCTCCACTTGCGCCTGATTAGAGAGCTAGTAGCCTCCAATTCTTCATCCCTACCAGACGCCAATCTAATCTAAGTGCTAGTAGCCTTAGATTCCATCATTCAATCAATTTTCTAGACAGTTAGTAACCTCTAGAGACTCATGATCCTACCCTCAAGAGATCCTTTCGAATCAGACACATCCAAAGACGCACCAAGTGGTATCAGAGCCATCTTGACGGCTAGGGATTGTCGAAATCTAATCGATTTCAATTCATTCCACCAGGTCACATCTCGTTTATTTTCTTAAATACTTCTTTTATTTTTATCTATTGTAAGTCAATTGAACCTCTCCTGAGTTACAAAAAAAAAAAAATATATATATATATATATATTCGTACAAAAAAAAAGTAAGAAAGAGCAGATGAGTAATCCTGCTAGGAGTTGGTTAATCAGCTGACGAAATTTTTTTTTGCAATTTTTCTATCTTAAGAATCAGTAGATTTGACTCTAGGTCTTAGGTGATTGGGTTTGATATATTATGAACTTTTGGGAATAGCAAGAGGAATTAAGCATTAAGAAAACAAAGTGAGAGAAAGAGAGTTTTTAACTAACAGTTTGCTAAGTTGCTTTCAGGAACAATGGAAAATCCGAATGAAGAATCTCCTATAGGAGAAAGATCCACTCAACCTTATAGGTTTGATCAGTTACAGATGGAGGTTATGATGGATGATATCACTCGGAGACTACAAAATTTATTTGAAAATAGGGCTAACCAAGCTAATGAATTCTTTTATGGATCTGACCCACTTGCAGGTAGATCAGCTCGAGGAGGACAATTAGCCAGGGGAGGCACCATGAGAGGAGCTTGAAGAGGTGCCATGATGGGAGCAATGAGAGGCACCAGACATGGAGTCAATGAGGAGTTCATTGATTATTCAGACGATAATGATGAAGAATCTCAAATTGGAGGAGATCTCAACAGGCAGCACAGTGTTCCTAGGATTGACGACAATCTAGGAAATATCAAACTCAGGAGTCCACCTTTCTCAGGAAATAATGATCCAAATACTTACCTAGAATGGGAAAAGAAGCTTGAACTAGTTTTCAGTTGTCAAAACTACTCAGAGGAGAAGAAGGTGAAACTAGCAGCAACTGAATTCGAAGGATATGCTATCAACTGGTGGGAGCAGATTGCTACTACAAAGAGACGCAATGGTGAACCCCAAATCACTTCTTGGTTTGAAATAAAAACCATGATGAGGAAAATATTTGTTCCAGTTCACTATGGGAGGGATCTACATAAAAAACTAAGAAGATTAACAAAAGGTTCTAAGAGTGTCGAGGACTATCATCAGGAGATGGAAAATCTAATGATCAAGGCTGAGATTGATGAGACAATGGAAGCTACTATGACTAGATTTCAAGGAGGGCTCAATAGAGATATCCAAGATCGATTGGAACTACAAGAGTATGAGGATATGGATGAGATGCTACACAAGGCAATTCTCATTGAACAACAAAACAAAAGGAGAAATAACTAAAGGACACCATTCTCTTCATCTTCCAAGCCGCCATATGCTAGAGAAGATAGAGGAGGAGGATCAATGTCTAAAACAACTACCAAAGCCCTGGAACACACGCCATCAAGCTCCACCACACGTGAGGAAAAGGGCAAAGGACTACCACCCACAACACCTTCAACAACAAGGACTAGGAACATCAAATGTTTCAGGTGTCAAGGTTTTGGTCATTATGCTAACGAATGTTCTAACAAAAAGGTTATGGAGAGCTGACATCAGAAGATGATCAATCAGAAGATGAAAGCATAGCTTATCCTATCCAAGGACAATTGATGGTAACAAGGAGGACTTTAAGTGCACAACCTAAGATCCAAAGAGCAAAGGGATAACTTGTTTCATACCAGGTGTCTCATACAAGACATAGTATGCAGTCTTACAATTGATGTAGGAAGCTGTACTAATGTGGCCAGCCAACTACTTGTGACTCGTCTTAATTTAGCTACTAGCAAGCATCCTAAACCTTATCAACTGCAATGGCTTAATGAAGAGGGAGAAATGAAAGTGACAGAACAAGTGGTAGTATCCCTAAACATTGGAAGATATCAAGATGAGATCACTTGTGATGTATTACCTATGGAAGCCAGTCACATATTGCTAGGTAAACCTTGGCAATATGATAAGAGAGCAATCCATGACACTCCTTCAATCACAAAGGTAAAAACATTACATTGGTATCCCTCACTCCACAAGAAGTACATTTCGATCAGATTCAGATGAAGCAGAGAAGAACCAATACAAAACCTATAAGCGCCAGTACAAGCATGGAGCAGGACGCTAAGGTAAGTCACCATACTCTGTTTGCTACTCCAAGTGAAGTAAAACAAGCACTTTTCGATCAAAAATTTATAATGTTATTGCTTTGTAAAGAACTACTGACTAGTTCTTCTAACTTGGTTCCGGAGATTCCGAGAGATATTGAGTTGCTTTTACAGGGGTATAAAGATGTATTTCCAGAAGATCAACCAATTGGATTACCACCTATAAGAGGAATCGAACACCATATTGACTTGGTTCCTGGTGCTACACTCCCAAATAGGCCTGCCTACCAAACCAATCCGGTGGAGACTAAGGAGATTCAGAAACAAGTCAACGAGCTCTTAGAGAAAGGGCACATTCGCGAAAGTCTAAGCCCTTGTGCAGTACCAGTTCTACTTGAGCCAAAGAAGGATGGAAGTTGGCGCATGTGTGTAGACTGCAGAGCCATAAACAATGTCACAGTTAAGTACATACATCCTATTTCTCGTTTAGATGACATGTTAGACGAATTATATGGATCATGTATCTTTTCTAAGATTGATTTAAAAAGTGGATATCATCAGATTAGGATGAAAGAAGGAGATGAATGAAAAACGACATTTAAAACAAAACTAAGATTGTATGAATGGTTAGTTATGTCTTTTGGATTAACCAATGCACCTAGTACCTTCATGAGGTTAATAAATCATGTCTTAAAAGCATTTATAGGACAATTTAAAGTGGTTTATTTTGATGATATTTTAATCTATAGCAAGACTAAGGAAGAACATCTAGACCACCTTAGACAAGTTTTAGACAAGTTAAGGAAAGAACACATGTATGCAAACGAAAAGAAATACTCTTTTGGAACAGATAACTTGGTATTTTTGGGTTTTGTTATTACTTCTCAGGAAATTCAGGTGGACAAGGAGAAGGTAAAAGCTATTAGAAGCGCCCAAGAGTATTGGAGAGGTGAGGAGTTTTCATGGACTTGCTGGATTCTATAGGAGATTTGTGAAGGATTTCAGCACCATAGCAGTACCACTCACTGAAGTGGTAAAGAAGGCTGTGGGATTCACGTGGGGACCCTCTCAGCAGGAGGCATTCGATCTTCTGAATGGGAAGTTGACTAATGCTCCTTTACTTGCACTTCCAGATTTTTCTAAAACTTTTGAAATTGAATGTGATGTCTCTAGAGTTGGAATTGGTGCTGTCTTAATGCAGGAAAAGAGGCCCATAGCGTTTTTCAGTGAGAAATTAGGAGGAGCAACTCTCAACTATCCCACTTATGATAAAGAACTATATGCTCTGGTGAGAGCTCTACAGATGTGGCAACACTACCTATGGTCAAAGGAGTTTGTCATTCATACAGATCATGAGTCTTTTAAGCATCTCAAGCGGCAACATAAACTAAACAAGAGACATGCACGATGGGTAGAATTCATCGAAACCTTTTTTTATGTCATTCATTATAAACAAGGTAAGGAAAATGTAGTAGCAGATGCACTATCAAGAAGGTATGCACTTCTATCTTCCATAGAAACAAAGCTACTAGGGTTCGAACATCTTAAATCTTATTATGCTACTGACCCAGACTTTAGCGAGATGTATAAGGATACTTACAGGCATGCACAATGACGTTTCTATCAGTTCAATGGGTTCCTCTTTTGTGACAACCGACTCTGTGTTCCTTGTGGAACAATGAGAGGGCCATAGCATTGATTTACTTCTGGGGCTTGATGTGGGGGCGGTTGAGCTTGGAAAGGTGGTGGTGGCGGTGGGAGTGGTTGGAAAGGTGGCGGTGGTGGTGGTTGCTCGAATCCTCGATCTGCTCCTTGACGAGCGCATTCCGGGATTTTGGCTCTTGTTGCTGTTAAGACCTCTCCTAGTCGGTCTATGCACGTGGCCGTAACATTGATTTGACCACTCAGATTCGCCAACATGTGCAACATGACATTGTTGACATCAGCGGGGTCCGATTTGTCGGACATTATATTTCTCCCGAGGAGAACCAGAAATAAACTGGTTATTTCTAAGGACTACTTATGCAATTTTTTTCTAAGGATTAATTATGCAAATAATTTTGACCTAGGGACCTAATATGTAATTAATTTTTACCTAAGGACAAATAAACTTAATCTAAAAACTTAATATGCAAATAAATTTAAGCTAAGGATCTAGTATGCAAATAAACTTAATCTAATGACTTAATATGCAAATAAATTTAACCTAGGGACCTAGTATACAAATAAACTTAATCTAGAGACTTAATATGCAAATAAATTTAACCTAAGGACCTAGTATGTAAATAAACTTAACATAGGGACTTCAAATGCAAATTTTAAAACTTAGAAACCCTAATTAAATTTTTTTTATATGATAGATTTCAATGCAAATAAGCTATTTGACAAAATTTTAGTCTAAGTTTAAAGCAAATAAAAACTATATGATAAATTAATGCTAATAAAAATATATGCTAAAATTATGCAAAGTAAAAACAAATATAGGATAAAATTATCCTAAATTTTCTAATTGCATTAAATTTTAATATCCTAGAAAATAACTAATCTAACCTAAATTTAGCAACCTAATTTTTTTTTTCTCTTTCTACCTGAGCTCACGCTAACATTTAAAATAATAATTTTTTTCTCCCTCACTCATGCTGATATCAAAATAATTTTAATTTTTTTTCCTCCCTCAACTCACCCTAACATTCAGAAAAAAAAAATTGTTTTTTAGAAACTTATTGAAGAACAGATCTCGTGAATAAACAATAAAAAACAAACGAATGCAAATCGTGATTTAAAGATGCAAGTGAATGCAAATAATGAACAGGGAGAACCTCTCCTCTTCTTATCTTGTGCAGATCGCGTGGATGAAGGCTGATCGTGGATGTGAGTGATGGATCGCGAATGATAGAGACCAGATTTTGACTTAAACCTGAAAAAATTGGAAAACAAATCAAAAATAACAAAAAAAAAACAAGGGATAGGGTTTATACACTACCCTGCGTCAGGAGCTTCAGCTCTCATACCAAAGATGATACAAGCCTGGATCAGGATCGTGTTGTGTCTGATCAGAAGAGAATCTCGATTCTGGATAATCAAAAGATGGGGAGGCGAATTGGACCACTCGAACTATGGATTGTCCTGCAAACACGTTAGTGGTTTGAAGGTTCACAAATTCTAAGAGTTCTACTCGACGGCTAGCTAGGTTTAGACTTAGGGTTTTGTTTTCATAAAAGTTATTATTATTATTAATTGACCTAAAGAGATTAAATAGTGCTGTCAATAAGTTTCTGGGCGAATTTCCTCTTGCCTCATAAAGAAATTTGGCCCAAAATTCAAAAACAAGAAATACAATGCATAAAAATGGGCCCTAAACATTTGGGCCAACTTTGAAAAAATAAAGAGAAGAAAAATTTAAAAAAAGGAATGAAAGGCCCATCAAAAGGAAGGCCGAAAATTAGAGAGAAGAAGAAGTCTTCTACTCTAAACACACTAAGATGCCTCGTTAAAACCTCTTTCGGAAAATCCAGTGAGACAAAACCGAAAGTAGGAAAAAGACACCAACTGAAGATGGTTGTGCATGTAGGAGATCACCGTTGAGGCGTGGAAGTGATCCGAGTCTGGTCGAGCCGGTCGTGTTTGGTCTGTCTTCTTCTCGCTCCAACAAGTATTTCACAAAATGGTTGAACTTAAATCCAATTGTTCTTGCCCGTTGACACGTAATTGGTCCACTTGACAATTGCGGCATGAGCTCCTCAAAGTCCAGCTTGTCAGATGTCCTTGCGTCTCCCATGTCCTCATCATTATGGGAATTCACCTCAATATGCTTGGTTCTTTCATGAAACACAGAGATAGATGCAATGTGTTAGGAGACTTGATTGATTGTCACAATGGACAGTCATAGGAGACTTCAATCTCACGCCAAGTATGTCAAGGAGGAGTTGCTTCAGCCAGATGCATTATGTGGTAAGTTTCCTCATGGCCCTTTATTCAGCTTCTGCACTAGAGCAAGGTACCACCTTCTGCTTCGTGGTCTTCCAAGTAACAAGATTACCTCCTATGAAGGTGCAGTAGCCGGTTGTACTCCTCATATCTTCTTTGTCTCCTGTCCAATCTGCATCACAATAACCTACAATTTCTGTGTTTCCGTTACAACCCATCCATATACCTTGTTCTTTAGTACCTTTCAAATATCTCAATATACACATGATCATTTCCCAATGCCTTATCTTTGGGTCTTGCATATATTGAGACACCTGATTCACAGCAAAACACAAGTCAGGTCTAGTAATGGTTAAATATATGATCTTACCAACCACTTTTCTATACATATTTGTATCATGGAACACGTCATCTCCTAGCTCCCCCTCAGGTTATATCTTGTAACCTTCTTCTAGTGGTGTCTTAGCTGGTTTAGCTTCTAACATATCTGTCGAGGTTAGCAAATCCAAAATATATTTTCTTTGAGATAAGAAAAGACTTTCCTTGAACCTACACACTTCAATTCCTAAAAGTATTTAAGTTCACCTAGATCCTTAATATCAAAGACACTCTTTAAATATGCTTTAGTAGAATCAATTTCTACTTTATCACTCTCTGATATGATTATGTCATCAACATAAATGAGTATAGCCACAATACCTTCCTTACTTTGAAGTGTAAAGAGAGTATGTTCAACTTCTGACCTTTTGAAGCCTCTGTCCCTTAAGGTCACATTCAAATTATGATACAAGGCTCTTGGAGATTGTTTTAATCCATAGATAGCCTTTATTAACATCAGTGTATTGCCGCCACCCACTTGATCTTCTAGACCTGGTGGTGGTGTCATGTACATTTCCTCTTCTAGCTCACCTTGTAAGAATGCATTCTTAACATCCATTTGCCACAACTCCCAATCAAGGTTAGCAGCAAGAGACAAAACAACATTAACTGAATGTAATGTAGCCACAGGAGAAAAAATATCCCTATAATCTTCACTATAAGTTTGTGTGAATCCTCTAGCCACCAACCCAACTTTATACCTATCTATCTCACCATTGCTTTTATATTTAATGGTAAAAATCCATTTAGAACTTACAGCCTTTTTTCCTTTTGGAAGAGTAGCTGGTGCATAGGTTTGATTCCTCTCCATGGCTTGTCTTTCAGCTTGAATTGCTTCTCTCCACTCCTTTATCTCCATAGCTTCATCATAGGTCTTTGGAATCTGCTCTTTATCAAGACTAACAGTGAATGCAATATGAGAATCATGTACATGAACTAGATTACACACTCTCTGGTCATGATGAACTATTGCATTGTTGTTGTAGTAGAAGTTGGGTGGAAATCTTTGCCTTGTACTTCTTCTAAGAACAACAGATGATTCCCCTTTCTCTTCTTTTTCTAGACCATCCCCAAGATTATGTTGAATATCCCTTAGGCTGAGACTAAGATATCTGCTTCTGAATCTTCCTCTTAATCATGTCTAGGTTCCTGGCCCCCGTCATGATCAAGGGGAGGCACTTTTCCTGATTGAAGTGAAGTCTGCACCACCACCCGGAGGTGAATCCACACTTTTGACCTGGTACGTGGCCGAGAGACCAGGGATTGGACCATGGAAGTGCCTTGATTGAATGTTCCAAGAGCTGGTTGGGACGTGCTTGGATCGTACCGAGGATAGACGATGGACGTGCCTGAGTCATGCCTGGGTCGTACGGGGTTCGAACCTGGGTCACGCCTTTGCGAACATGGTTCAGGCTCGACCGGTCCTTGTCCGGGCGATTGATGAACTGGTCCGGGCGAATGATGAACTGGTCCGGGCGAATGATGAGCTGGTCCTGGCGCTGGTGAGCTAGCCCTGGCACTGGTGAGCTAGCCCTGGCACTTGAGCTGTCCCTGGTACTTGGTGAGGTGGCACTGAGTCAGATGCTTGTGGAGAGACTATACCTATGCTTTCCAAGATCCTTCTTAGATTCTCAACTTGGTCATGCCTTGTTGTTGAGATGTCTTTAAATTTCTCCCAAATTCCTTCTTCATAGAATCATTTTGATTCTTAAATTTAATATCTTAGGATACTAGAACTCTTCTAGTCTCTTGATTGTAGCATATGTAATCCTTTTGTGTAGGAGAATACCCAATGAACATGGTTTTGGTGCTCTTTGGTTCCAGTTTGTTTCTAAATGTTCAATATTAGGCTTATTTTTGTTTAATACCTCAAAGGAAGACAAATCATCTAGAACTTTTGTTAGAGTTCTATTGATTAAGTAGCATACAACCATAAGAGAATATCCCAAAACCGTCTGGGAACCTTCTTGTGGAACATCATTGTTCTCACAACTTCTATCAAATGTCTGTTTTTCTCTCAGCTACTCCATTTTGTTGTGGAGTGTAAGGACAACTTGTTTGATGTTCAATGCCATGTTCGGCCAAGTGTTGTTGAAACTTGGTGTTAGTATATTCTCCTCCATTATCTGTTCTAATGCATTTAATGTTGGCACTGTATTGATTAGTAACAAATGTTTGAAAATTAATAAATGCATCAAACACCCTATCCTTAGCATTATGCAATGTAACCCAAGTATATTTAAATTATTCATCAATGAAGGTCACAAACTATTTTTGGTCTTCTCTAGAAGGAAAGGGAGATGTCCAAACATCAAAATGCACTAAATTAAAACAATTATCATATAAATAAATTGATTTCTCAAAAACAATCTTACAATGTTTCCCAAGAATGCATGATTCACACAGATCATTTTGTATTATAATTTCAGGTATTATCAATTCTAAAGCTCTAGGATGAGGATAGCCTAATCTAGCATGCCAAAGCTCAGCTGAAACATTAACATTGACACTATTAGCATACGGTTCATGTGAGGGATGCATGGAATCTTCAAGCACATACAAGTCATTCTTTGTTGTTCATTGGCCAAATTTTCTACTTGTTTCAATATGCTGAAAGTAGAAATCATTAGGACCAAATATAGCTTGACAATTAAGATCTGTGGTAGCTTTCTTAATAGTGAAAGAATATATGAGATTAAGAAATTTATAGATTTAGAGAATGAGAGAATTAGAGATTAGAAAGATTAGAGAGAAGAATGATTGTATTGAGAAAATGAGAATAATGCTTATAAGTTGCAAATGAGGAGAGAGATAGCTATTTATACTAATCTAGTATATGCTTGTTTGGATACAAAGATTGCTTTATACATGAATGACTACAAGGATAACATGATACTAGAACACATACAAGCCTTATACATTCTCCTTAGATGACTTAGACCACACGACTTTAAGACATTCCCCTTCTTCTTTCATCATTTCTTCTTCATTCCAACACTCCCCCTCAAGCTTAAGACATGGAGAATGTCTAAGCTTGCAACCATGAAGCATTACCTCATTAAAAACTAAAGAAGGAAAACTCAATTGGGACAAAACCTTTTCTAGGGAAAAAAAGTATAACACTCCATGTTGGGATCATTGTTGTGGAATGGTCATAAGACCAAGCCTTGGATAGATGGAGGTGTCATTCTTCAAAGTTGTTGCCTTGGTGAACACATCAGCTAGTTGGTCATCACTCCTTGTATAGCAAGGCAAGATGATTCCTTTTCCAATATGATCATCACTTCTCTTACTTTGTGGCAGTCTACCTCTATATGCTTGTTCCTTTCATGAAACACAGAGTTGGAGACAATGTGTATAGCAGCCTGATTGTCACAATGAATGGTGATAGGATCATTAAAGCTCACGGCCAAGTCCTCAAGAAGTTGCTTCAGCCAAATGCATTTGGTTGTAAGCTTCCTCATGGCTCTATATTCTGATTTTGCACTAGAACATGACACCACTTTTTGTTTCTTGGTTTTCCAAGTTACAAAGTTACCTCATATGAAAATACAATAGTCATGTGTTACTTTTTCTATCCTCCCTATCTCCTGCCCAATCTCCATCACAATAACCAACCACATTTATTTTTCTATTACAACCCATCCATATACCTTGTTCATGAGTGCCTTTTAGATATCTCAAAATTCGATTTGCCATCTCCCAATATCTCATCTTTGGACCTTGCATGTGTTGAGATACCTGATTTACTGCAAAACATAAATCTGGTCTAGTGATGGTTAGATAAATAAGCTTACCAATCACTTTTCAATAGAGCTTAGGATCATGAAAATCAATTTCCTCATCTCGCTCCCCCTTAGTTCCGATTTTATAGTCTTCTTCTAAGGATGTTTTGCTGATTGAACTTCCATCATACCTGTAGAGGTTAGTAAATCTACAACATATTTCCTTTGAGATAAGAAGAGACCTTCCTTGAACATACACACTTCAATTCCTAAGAGGTATTTAACTTCTCCTAAGTCCTTAATATCAAATACACTCTTCAAATATTTTTTTGTAGATGCAATACCAACACTATCACTACCAGATATGATTATATCATCTACATAAATGAGAATTACCACAATACCTTCCTTACTCATTAGTGTAAAAAGAGTGTGTTCAACTTCAGATCTTTTGAAGCCTTTATCCATTAAGGATACACTCAGCTTGTGGTACCAAGCTCTTGGAGATTGTTTAAGGCCATAGATGGCCTTCTTCAGCCTGAGTATGTTTCCGGCCTTGTGGAAGTGACATGTATACCTCTTCTTCTAATTCACCTTGTAAAAATGCATTCTTAACATCCATTTGCCATAATTTCCAATCAAGGTTAGTAGCAAGTGAAAGAACAAAATTGACAAAGTGAAACTTAGCTACAGGTGCAAAGGTATCCCTATAATCCTCACCAAGTCTGAGTAAATACTCTAGCCACCAACCTAGCTTTATATCTATCAATTTCACCATTTTTTGCATTTAATGGTAAAAATCCACTTAGAATTTACAGCCCTTTTTCCTTTAAGTAAAGTGGCTGGAGCATAGATACCATTCCTTTCCATGGCTTTCTTCTCAGCTAGGATAGGTTCCTTTCATTCCTTCTTAGTCATAGCTTCCTCATATGTCTTTGGAATCTGTTCTTTATCAAGACTTAAAGTGAATGCAACATGGTTAGTAGGTAAGTAAGTAATGTTACAAACTCCCTGATCATGATGAACACAGCATTACCATTGTAGAAGACTGGTGGATTCCTTTTTGTCTTATGCTCCTTCTTAACACTGTAGGTGGAGCTTCTTGGATAGGCTCCTGCTCTTCACTTAAAGCTTCAATGAGAGTGGGCACATCTCTTGATCTCTTGCAAGCTGAGACTAGAATTGATTCATCTCCTTCTGAGTCTTGTTAGACATGAGTAGATGCTTCTCCACCCCCATGTTCAAGAGGAGGAAGACCCGGAGAGCTGGAGGGAACTGGACCGGACCGGACCAGAGTGGATGTCCGCGGGCCGGCTGGCCGTGCCGGTGCTGTGGCCGTGCCGAGACTGGACGTATCTGGAGCAGGGAGGGTGAGGAAAAACTATGCCAATGCTCTCCAAGAATCTCCTCAAGTTCTCAGCTTAGTCAGATCTTGTTGTGGAGATGTCTTTGAATTGATCCCAAGTTCCTTCTTCATAGAAATCTTTTGATTCTTGGAATTTGACATCTCTGGATACTAAGACTCTTCTAGTCTCTGGATCATATCATTTGTAGTCTTTCTGGGTAGGAGAATATCCAATGAACATAACTTTGGCACTCTTTGGTTCCAGCTTGTTCCTTTGCTCCCTTGGAACTAATACAAAACAAAAATAAACAAAAACTCTTAAGTGGTCAATGTTAGGTCTAATGTTTTTTAGTACCTTAAATGGAGACAATTTGTAGGAATCCTATTAATCAAGTAGCATGCAGCTAGAAGAGCATCCCCCCCCAAAATCTTTTGGGAACTTTCATGTGGAACATCATTGTTCTCACAACTTCCATCAAATGCCTATTCTTCCTTTCAGCTACTCCATTTTGTTGTGGAGTGTAAGAACAGCTGGTTTGATGTTCAATGTCATGTTTTGCCAAGTGTTGTTGAAGCCTGGTGCTAGTGTATTCCCCTCTATTATCTGTTCTAAAGCATTTAATACTTGCATTGTATTGGTTACTAACATATGCTTGAAAATTTAGAAAAACATCAAATACTCTATCTTTAGAACTAAGCAAATTGACCCAAGTATATTTGGACTTTTCATCAATAAATGTCATAAAATACTTGTGGTTTTCTCTAGATGGGAATGGAGATGTCCAAACATCAGAATGCACCAAATCAAAACAATTATCATTGGTATGCAAAGATTTCTCAAAAACTGTTTTGCAATGTTTCACAAGTATACAAGAATCACACATATACATTGACATTTTTTAAACCAGGAAAAATTAGTTCTATTGCTCTAGGATGAGGATGTCCTAATCTAGCATGCCAAAGATCAGAATCATCACTAAAAGAGCTAGTGCTAGCAACCGGTTCCACCCCTCTTGCATTGGCCATATCTTCAAGCACATACAAGTTATTCCTTGTAGTCCCTTGGCCAAATTTCATACTAGTCTCAATATCCTGAAAGTAGAAATCATTAGGACCAAAGATAGCTTGACAATTTAAATCAGTAGTAAAAGATGGCATGTAAAAAGCTTTAGATTCTCTATCAAACAACTTAAGCTTTTCTATGCCTTTGATTGGTACTTTGATTCCATTAGCAAGTCTTCCACTAAGAAAAAAAACAGGTTCTATCAATTCTTGTCTTTGATTTCATTTATATTAAAAAAAATCTTAACTAAAACCTGTTGCTTGTTGCTTAAATTTTTTTATCTTTTATTTTTTAAGACAAAAATAAGAGAGAAGGATTAGGTTGATTAAAATAAACTAGGGGTCTAGAAAACTCACCTAGAACACTTGTCTTCATTATTGAAAATCGTGTGACCCAAGCTTACTTGGTCTACACGCGTGTGCTAGGTTAGGTTTTTGTCTGCTTGTTTTGTTTGAGCTGGTCCTTCCTTGTCTTAGCTGAGGTCGAGCCGTGAGTCAAGTGTCTCGTTGTCATGCTAGGTCTAGGTCTCATTGTCCCGCTAGGTCTAGTTCTAGGTCTCGTGGTCCCGCTAGGTCTAGGTTCCCGTCCCGCGCCTTACCTTTCCCCATTAGGTCCAAGTCTGTCGTATACTAGTCCCAACATTCTAGGGTCGAGTCAAGGATCGGTACACCCTTGCTCTAGTCGTGTACAAGTCATGTCTTAGGAGTCTAGGGTCGAGTCTCTCGTATTTCCCAAGCACGCAAGGTGCTCCCGCCCCGCGTACCCTAGGACTAGCCCCCCCGTACCGCGCGCCACGACCCAGCACCGTCCCACGCCACACACCTCCTCATCCCGTGCCTTACCTTCACCCCGAGCCGCCCCTCTTATCCCTTAGATTTTAGGCATCTAGGTTAGCAGGTCACCTTGCGTCTAGATTCATAGCATGTAGTTTTAGGAAGTTTTCCCCTCTGCCATAGATATAGAATTATCTTTTAGAAAGTTTTCTAAAAACCTTATAGGAAGTTTTCCAAAACCTTTTAGGCAGTTTCTTGTTAGATTTTAACTTCTTTTTTAGCATATAGGAAATTTTATTTTCCTGCATCTAGGCAATTAATTGATTAGGTGTATTTCCATTTCAGAGATTTCCCATAATAGAAAATTTCCCGTTTTGTAAATTTTGTTTTTTCTGAATTTAGCTAGTTAACTTTTACCATAAAAAGGAAATTTTCGTTTTCAAGTTTCCCTTTCGGGGAAACTTTTCATTTGTCTAAATTTCCTTTTTTTACAAAAAATGAAATATGTCAGTTAGCGACGAGTCGCCTTCCAGTCAGAACAACCAAGTGATGATGCAGGTTCTGCAGACCTTGATTGCACAGATGACTACAATAGCAATACGCCTCGAGAGAAACCTGCACCTAAACATACGCCTGCGCCAGCCCCAGTCGCACCTCCGTACCGGGCCAATAGAACTTAGGCAACCCACCAAAGAATGAGCAGAAACCAGTACTACGAAGAGCATATGCCGCCAGATAGGCAACATGTAGTTCATCTGGACGTGAAGATGAATCCTCCTTCCTTTTCAAGAAAGGTTGATCCGGAGGAATATCTCGATTGGGAAAAGAGGATAGAATTACTCTTTGAGTACTATAACTATCATGATCCCCGTAGAGTCGCTTTAGCAATAACTCAATTCACTGATCACGCACTAGCGTGGTGGGATCGTGAAATCGCTGCTCGCAGAAGAGCCGGGATGGGTATTCTGACCTCATGGGTCGAACTCACCCATATTATGAGGATACGCTATGTTCCTCCTCACTTCCAATGTGAACTAAAGAGACGTTTCAGACGTCTGATTCAAGGCAGTAAAACGGTGTCATAATATTTCGATGAATTCGAGCACCTTCAAAACAGACTTGAAGTGGACGAATCAAAAGAAAGTCTAATGGCTCAATTCATTGATGGATTAGATGAATCAATCGCCCGGAAGATTGAAATTCAGCCTTATCATGATCTTGGCGAGTTGTTTCATTTAACGGTCCAGACAGAGAAGTGCAATAAAAGTAAATTGACTGCACCTTCTATATCGAAGAGTACTTGGATTGTTGGCTCCAAGCCACTTGATAGAACAGCTCTTACCAGTGATCAACACCTCAAGGGGAAAGTCGTGGTCGGCAACTCGACACATAGGGCCACTCCAGCTGTTCCAAAACCGGTTAGATCCGCGTTTACACCGACCCAGCCTCAGCAGAGTAGTGAGATCGTGTGTTTTAAGTGTAAAGGCAAGGGTTACATGTTACGAGAATGCCCCCTTCAGCGGACAATGGTGTTGACATCCTCAAGAGACTATGAGTTGGAAGATGAGCAAGAGGAAGTCGCACCTACGACTGACCAGCAATCTGACGAAGATATAGAATATGCTGATTCTGAAGAAATGTTAATGATCAGACGAGTCATAAGCTCGAGATTTGAACTGGAAGAAATCGAGCAGCGAGAGAACATCTTCCATTTGAAATGTACCATCCTTGGGAAAGTATGCTCGTTGATTATAGATGGTGTGTCCTGCACCAATGCCGCGAGCAAATACATGGTTAAAAAGCTTGGACTGACTGTGACCAAGCATTTTAAACCTTACAAACTGCGATGGTTGAACAACAAGACGTAGCTTTATATTTCTGATCAAGTTAAGGTTGTATTCTGTATAGGTGGATACTAGGACCAGGTAACTTGCGATGTATTCCCGATGTCAGCTGGACATCTCCTTTTAGGATGACCTTGACAATTAGATCGTGAGACTACACATAATGAACGGACAAACTTGTACTCATTTGTCCATGAGAAGTGTAGGTACAATCTGGCGCCTATGTCACCACACAATGTGCGCGAAATGCAATCCAAAACGGCGAAAGATCAGCATACTCGCAAGGAGAACTTTCTCACCAACATTGCTGATATGAGAAAGGCAGCTCGTACAAATGGTACTAAACTCGTCCTAATGCTCTATAGAAAGATTTTGAGTGCATCAGGCGCTGAGTCCTGTTTGCCAATGGAGGTTCAGAACTTGCTAGAGAAGTACGCTGACGTATTTCCAGAAGAGATTCCAGCAGGTCTACTGCCTATCAGAGGCATTGAGCACCACATCGACTTTATTCCAGGAGCCCAACTACCTAACCGTCCTGCTTACCGAGTTAACTCTAAGGAGGCTAAAGAATTAGAAAAGCAGATTCAATACCTTATGGCTCAAGGCTACGTCAGGGAGAGCCTTAGTCCTTGTGCTGTTCCAGTCTTACTTATGCCGGAGAAGGATTGGAGTTGGAGAATATGCGTCGATTGTCGCGCCATTAACAACATTACTATCAAGTATCGAAACCCTATTCCGCGTCTGGACGACATGCTAGATGAGCTGAGCGGAGTCACAATTTTCTCAAAAATCGACTTAAAAAGTGGATATCATCAAGTCAGGATGCGAGAAGGAGAAGAATGGTGAAAGAATATGAAATTAAGAGATTTGTAGAATAAGAGAATTGAAAGATTAGAGAGATTTAGAGTGAATAATGATTTTATTAATAATGAGAGAATAATAGTTTCTAAGTTACAAATGTGAAGGGAGATAGTTATTTATACTAATCTAGTATAGACTTGTTTGGATACAAGGATTGTCGTATACATAAATGGCTACAAGGATAACATAACCTAGAACACAAACAAGCCTTAGACACTCTCCTTTGACCTAGATAACTCACACCTTTATACAAGATTTAAAGGCTTTCTTATTTCATCATTTTTCTTCATTCCAACACTTCACCTCAAGCTTAAGACATGGAGAATACCGAAGCTTGCAACTATGAAGCATTACCTCATTAAAAACCTAAACGAGGAAATACCTAATTGGGACAAAACCTTTTCTAAGAAAAAAGAGCATAACAATCCATGTTGGGACCATTGTTGTGGAATGGTCATAAGGCTAAGCCTTGGATAGATGGAGGCGCCATTCTTCAGAGTTGTTGCCTTGGTGAACACATCAGCTAGTTGATCCTCAGTCCTTGTATAGCAAGGCAAGATGATTCCCTTCTCAATAGCTTCTCTTACTTTGTGGCAGTCTACTTCTATATGCTTGGTCCTTTTATGAAACACAAAGTTCGAGGAAATGTGTATAGCAGCCTGATTGTCACAATGGATGGTGATAGGTTCTTCATACTTCACGGTCAAGTTTTTCAAAATTTGTCTCAGCCAAATGCATTCAGTTGTAAGCTTCCTCATTGCTCTATATTCTGACTCTTCACTACAGCATGATACCACCCTTTTCTTCTTGGTTTTCCAAGTCACAAGGTTTCCTCCTATGAAAGTACAATAGCATGTGGTACTTCTCATATCCTCCCTATCTCCTGCCCAATCTGCATCACAATAACCAACCACATTTGTATTTTTATTGCAACCCATCCATATACCTTGTTCATGAGTGCCTTTTAAGTATCTCAAAATCCGGTTTGCCATCTCCCAATGTCTCATCTTTGGACCTCGCATGTGTTGAGATACATGATTCACAGCAAAACATAAATATCTAGTGATGGTTAGATAAATAAGTTTACCAACCACTTTTCTATAGAGCTAAGGATCATGAAAATCAATTTCCTCCTCTAGCTCTCCCTTAGATCCGATTTTATAATCTTCTTCTAAGAGTGTTTTGGCTGGTTTAGCTTCCATCATACCTGTAGAAGTTAGTAAATCTACAATATATTTTCTATGAGATAAAAATAGACATTCCTTGAACCTACACTCTTCAATTCCTAAGAAGTATTTAAGTTCTCCTAAATCCTTAATATCAAAGACTTCAAATATTCTTTTGTAGATGCAATACCAACAATATCACTACCAGATTTGATTATATTACCTACATAAATGAGAATTACCACAATACCTTCCTTACTCTTTCGTGTAAGAACAGTATGTTCAACTTCAGATCTTTTGAAGTCTCTATCCATCAATGTTACACTTAGCTTGTGGTACCAAGCTCTTGGATATTGTATAAGGCCATAGATGGCCTTCTTCAGCCTAAGTATGTTGTCATTCCTACCTCTTCCTCTAGACCTGGTGGAGGTGACATGTATACCTCTTCTTATGGTTCACCTTGCAAGAATGCATTCTTAACATCCATTTGTCATAACTCCCATTCAAGGTTAGTAGCAAGTGAAAGAACAACATTAACAGAATAAATCTTAGCTACAGGTGCAAAGGTATCTATATAATCTTCACCATATGTCTGAGTAAAACCTCTAGCCACCAACCTAGCTTTATATCTATCAAGTTCACCATTGCTTTTGTATTTAATGGTAAAAATCCACTGAGAACTTACAGCCTTTTTTCCTTTAGCTAAAGTGGCTGAAGCATAGGTACACCATTCCTTTCTATGGCTTGTTTCTCAGCTAGGATAGCTTCCCTCTATTCCTTCTTGGTCATAGCTTCCTCATATGTCTTTGGAATCTGCTCCTTATCAAGACTTGAAATGAAAGCAACATGATTAGTAGGTAAGTGAGCAATATTACAAACTCTCTGATCATGATGAACCACAACATTCCCATTGTATAACACTGGTGGTTTCCCTTGTCTTGTGTTCCTTCTTAGGACTGTAGGTGGAGCTTCTTGGATAGGATCCTCCTCTTCACCTAAAACTTCAATAAGAGTGGGCACTTCTCTTTTATCTTTTGGAAGCTGAGACTAAAATTGATTCTTCTCCTGTTGAGTCTTGTTGGACATGAGTAGATGTCTCTCCCCCCCCCCCCATGTTCAAGAGGAGGAAGGCCAGGAGAACTGAAGACACCAGGCTGCGGATGGATGGAAGGGCCGAATGTTGTGGATGGTCGCGGCTCGACCGGATACGCCGCGGCTGGCTGGCTGGGATTGGACACGGTCGGTACAGGCTGAGGAGCCGTGGGCTTCTGGACATGAGGTGAAACTATACCAATGCTTTACAAGATCCTTCTCAAGTTCTCAGCTTGATCTGATCTTGTTGTGGAGATGTCCTTGAATTGATCACAAGTTCTTTCTTCATAAAAACCTTTGGATTCTTAGAATTTGACAACTCTAAATACCAAGACTCTTCTAGTGTCTGGATCATAACATTTGTATCCTTTCTGGGTCGAAGACTACCCAAGTATATTTGGACTTTTCATCAATAAATGTCACAAAATACTTATGGTTTTCTCTAGATGATAATGGAGATGTCCAAACATCACAATGCACCAACTCAAAACAATTATCATAAGTATGCAAAGATTTTTCAAAAACTGTTTTGCAATGCTTTCCAAGTATACAAGAATCACATATATCCTTTGGCATTTTGAAACCAGGAACAATCAGTTCAAGTGCTCTAGGATGAGGATGTCCTAATCTAACATGCCAAAGATCAGAATCATTACTAAAAGAGCAGACATTAAAAGCCGCTTCTAACCCACTAGCTTTAGTCATGTCTTCAAGCACATACAAGTCATATTTTTGTGGTTCCTTGTCCAAATCTTCTACTAGTCTCAATATCCTGAAAGTAGAAATCATTAGGACCAAAGATAGTTTGACAATGTAAATCAATATTAGCTCTTTTAACTGAAAGCAAATTAGATTTAAAGGAAGGCATGTAAAAGGCTTTAGATTCTTTATCAAACAACTTAAGTTTTCATATGCATTTAATTAGTACTTTAATTCCATTAGCTGACAACATTACCTAAGGCAGGTTCTACATTCTCTAGTAATCCTAGATCACTAATCATATGATGAGAAACACCAGAATCAACCACCAATGATTTATAGACATTAGAAGTAAAAGAAGTTTGAAAAGAAGCATGAAAAGTTTTACCCAACACATTACCATCCTTTTTGGCTTTGATAAGAGCTTCTAAGTCTGATTTTGTCACAAATTCATATGCTGGAGACATGGCACTAATTGAGGCTGAGTGAAGAACTGAACTGCGACACGCTTTTGAAGGAAACATTGGGTGGCCATGAGCTTGCAATTGTGTGTGGCTGGCCGTGGGTTGTTGTGGCCGAGGAGCCCAGCTTGGCTTCAGCTCAGGATGGAGTACCCAACACTCCTTTGTATGGCCACTCCTCTTGCAATGGTCACATGTTTGTCTCCTCTTCCCAGATTCATTTGTTGTTGCTGATTTGAAGCAGCTCTTGTGTGCTGCCACCAATTCAGCTTTGTTGCCAAATATTCCATGAGATCCTTGCTCCTTTTGGATTTGAGCACAAACATCTTCCAAGCTAGAAAGCTTATCAGACCTAAGAATATGCTTAATAAGATCTGCGTAAGTAGTATTAAGGGTTAATAGTAACCCAAACACCTTATCTTGTTCTTTCCTTTCAAGGAGAACAATTGGGTCAATGGTGGCTGGTCTTAGCATCTCTAGCTCAGCCCACAATGCTCTGAATGAGTCATAGTGCTTTGTGAATTCTGCATCCTCCTGCCTTAACTCAATCAGAGCCTTTTTCACTTCAAAAATTCTTAAAAGGTTAGTGGTGTTTCCACACACCTTTTGCAAAGTGTCCCAAATTTCCTTAGCATTTTCACAAAAGGAATAAGCCTCTAAGAGATCACTAGCAAGAGAATTTTGAAGTATAGAGAGTACCAACTGATCTTCTTGGTACCATTTGGCTTGAGCAGCGACAACCTCACTAACTTCAGCCACTTCATTTTCTTCAAGGCCATTTGTAGAAATGTGATTCTAAAGACCTTTACCACCCAATGTGGTTTTCATGATCCTAGACCACAAGAGGTAATTTGCTCCATGTAGAATGAATGGAGCTCTGATACCAAGCATGCTTGAGTCGCTTGTCGAAATGGGCTGGTAGGGCAACTGGACAGTTGGTCGGGACGGGTCTAGCGTACACGGGATGAACTGCTTGGACTTGTGTCATCGGGTGTGTTTCGCGTACACATGATGAGATAACCGGCTGGGCCAGCTGATACCACGGTCACGACAAGAATAACTTGAACACCTGATCAGACACGCTTGGAACATGATCAAACGCGGTATCACGTGCACTCGTGATCTTGAGACATGGTCCGGGACACGAACACGGAACAGGGACGCGGTAATGAAAGATCGAGGCAAGGAAGCCGGTCACGCGAGCAAGAAGAGGAATCGGGCACGTGGTCACGTGAGACGATGATATGATCTGGTCTGGTCTGGCAGACAGTAACGCCAGAGACACGTAAATCAGGCCAGGGACGAATCAGGGACATGGAACAGGGATGCCAAAGGTGTGTGCTCAAACCTTCCTTGTGGCCGCGTGTATTTCTTGGCCTTCAAGACAACTACCTAACTTTCTTCGACAACTTCAACCAACTCCTGCAACAAATTTTAACAAAATCCAACCAACAAGATCTAGTTTTAACAGTCTTTATCCAATTCAACTAGATCAACAAGCATAAATTTCGAATTTATTAATAAACCAATCCATAAATTCAAGCTTCCCTCCTTTTTTAGAATTTTAAAGTTTGATAAGGAAATCAAGAAAATCAATCTTGAAAACTTAAACCTGTCAGATTGAAACCAAATTTCGTGTAGGCCCTCACAAGATACTTATATAACTTTCCAGATTCAAAGTCAAAGATTTAAATAAAACTAAGAAAGGATTATAATTTTATCACCAGATTCTTGTGAGAGGTGAATTCTGACATCTTTGAGAAACACTTCAAGAACTTCCTTCAAAAATAAGCAAATTGAGTTATGCTTTCTTTAAACAAAAACTAGACTCGAAGGACTTGAGTTTAGGATTTGGAAAATTGCGATTTGGGGAAGCTTTGACAACGGAATGACCTGGAAAACACGGAGTTTAGCGGCGGAGGCACTCGCGGAGGTCCGATGAAAGAAAATTCATAACTTTTGATTCCCTTGGTAAAATGATGCAAATAAAATTGGTGTGGCTTCAGAACTTGCCGAAGAACAATAACAAAAAGATGATTGTCAAAAACTGCCGTGGTTTGGCCGGAATTTGCGATCACATTTGACGGACGAAATAGAACTGAAAGCAGATTGTGAAGAAGATGATTTCTTCTTGATTCAAGGAACGAAAGATGAATTTTTCCAAGATTTGATGTAACCTGGCTCTTATACCATGAAAGAATATTAGATGAAGAGATTTGTAGAATGAGAGAATGAGAGATTAGAGAGATTTAGAGTGAAGAATGATTTTATTAAGAATGAGAGAATAATAGTTTCTAAGTTACAAATGTGAAGGAAGATAGTTATTTATACTAATCTAGTCTAGGCTTGTTTGGATACAAGGATTGTCTTATACATGAATGGCTACAAGGATAACATAACCCTAGAACACATACAAGCCTTAGACACTTCCCTTTGACCTAGATAACTCATACATTTATACAAGATTTAAAGGCTTTCTTATTTCATTATTTCTTCTTCATTCCAACATATGGAAGGCTGCATTCAAGACCAACCAGGGTCTATATGAGTGGTTATTGATTTCATTCGGCCTATCTAATGCCCCAAGCACGTTCATGCGCCTCATGAACCAAGTTTTTCGACCGTTCATTGGCAAATTTGTAGTAGTCTACTTTGACGACATTCTGATCTACAATACGACTTACTCCGATCATTTGGAGTATCTAGAGACAATCATCGTCACACTTCAGAGCAGTTATACGCTAATTTGAAGAAGTGTACATTCTCCACCGTCCAAGTTGTTTTCGTTGGATTTGTCGTAAGTTCACAGGGACTTAGAGTAGACGATGAGAAGACAAGACCATTCAGGATTGGTCTACACCGACCAATGCAAGACAGGTTCAGAGTTTCAATGGACTAGCTAGCTTCTACTGTCGGTTTGTCAGAGACTTCAGTACGATCGCCTGTTCGTTGACATCTACGATTAAAAAGAACCAGAAATTTTTATGGGGGCCAGATCAAGACAAGTCGTTTAAGCTGTTAAAGGAGCGCCTCACCCACGCCCATGTTTTAACTTTGCCAGACTTTAGCAAGACCTTTAAGATTGAGTTTGACGTTTCAGGGGTCGGCATAGGAGCAGTCCTAACTCAAGGAGCAGCACATGTTGCCTATTTCAGAAAAAAAAAAAATTAAGTGGAGCTGCTCTTAACTATCCTACCTACGATAAAGAGATTTACGCATTGGTCTGTGCCTTAGACACTTGGCAGCACTATCTACTTGCGAAAGAATGTGTGATTCATACCGACCATCATACACTTCAACATCTCAGAGGGCAATCTACTTTGAAGAAGAGGCAAGCTCGCTGGCTCGAGTATATTGAGACATTCCCTTACATTATCAAATAAAAAAAGAGCACTGACAATGTGGTAGCTGACGCGTTATCAAGAAGATATAGCTTCATCTCTGTTATGGAGTCTAAGGTTATGGGATTTGAAATGATCAAAGAATTATATGCTGAAGACGTAGACTTCACTGAAGCCTATCGGGAGCACGTCAAGGGGGCCTACAGTAACTTCTATATGTTTGATGGGTTCCTCTTCAAGGACAAATGTCTCTGTATTCTGAGAGGATCAATTTGGAAGTTACTTCTGAGAGAAGCTCACAAAGGAGGTTTAATGGGACACCTCAGAGTCGACAAAACATTGAGTATGCTTAAGGAGCATTTCTATTGGCCTCACCAACGTTGAGACGTGGAATCCCATTGTGTTAAATGTCTTATCTGCAAACGAGTTAAGTCAAAGATGCATCCATAAGGCCCTTACATGCCATTTTTGGTTCCTTCTGCACCATGGACCGATATCTCTATGGATTTCATGCTAGGCCTGCCTAAAATCAATCATAAGGATTCCATCATCATTGTGGTTGATCGATTTTCCAAGATGGCATACTTCATTGCATGTAATAAGAAAAATGATGCCAGTCAGACTGCCGACATGTTTTTCAAGGAGATAGTACGCATGCACGGCATCCCCAGGACGATTGTGTCAGACAGAGACACCAAGTTCCTCAGTCACTTTTGGCAAGCACTGTGGCGCAAGTTAGGCACCAACCTCTTTTTTTCTACTGTGTATCATCCCCAGACAGATGGACAGACAGAGGTGGTCAACAGGATTTTATCACAGATTCTTCGAGCAACGATTGGGCAATATCTGAAGAATTGGCTGGAGTGTCTTCCGTATGTCGACTTTGCCTACAACAAAGCTACACATTCTGACACGAAAAGGTCAACATTTGAAGTCGTATACGACTTCAACCCTTCCAGTCCTACTTAGTTCATGTCTTTCCTTTGGGAGATGCTATCAGCTTAGAAGAAGAAGAAAAGGCCGAAGCGCCTTCATGAAGAGACCAAGGCAAATTTAGAGCAATGAAACATTCAAAACACTAAGAACACCAACAAGGGCCGACGACATGTAGTGTTCAAATAGGGAGACTGGGTTTGATTACATCTGCGACCAGAGAGGTTCCCACAACGCAGAAAGAGCAAGCTTGCACCCCGGGGAAATGGCCAATTCTGAGTCCTGAGGAGGGTTAATGACAACGCCTACTAGCTTGAGCTTCCAGGTGAGTATAATGTGTCTAATACGTTTAATATTTCTGAATTAGAGTTGTTTAATGCAGGTGATGAATTCGCTTTGGAGACCAAAGCACTTGAAGAGGGAGGGAATGATGAGGACCCCGTTCCAGCTACTACACCGGTCATACCCCCAGGACTTCTAACTCGATCAAAGAGGAAGGCTTTAGAAGACAAGTTTGGCATGCTGCTGGAGAGTGGAGCCCATCAGGAACTCAGGCCGACCGCACCAGATCCCCTACTGACCGATCCCGGTCCATACACGGTCGATTCTGACCCCTTCAATGAAAGATTATGAGATTAAAAGATTTAGAGATTTGTAGATTGAGAGAGAGAGAGAGATTAGAGATAAAAATAAGAATGATTATTATTAAGATTTTAAAAAAATTAATTTCTTGTTTACAAAGGAAGAGAGATATAACTATTTATACTAAACTAGTCTAAGCTTGTTTGGGTACTAAGATAGCCTAATACATATTTGGCTACAAGGATAACATATCATTAATCACAAACAAGCTTAAGTCACTCCCTTTGGACACATGACGCCTACTTAGAGTCTAAGACACACTTTCTTCATTTATTCTCTTTGTCTTCATCATTATTCTTCATTCCAACACTCCTCCTCAAGCTTAAGTCATGAAGAATGGCTAAGCTTGCAACCATGAAGCATTACCTCATTAAAAACCTAAAAAAAGAAAACCCAATTGGGACAAAACCATTCTTAGGGAAAAAGAGTAACTCCATGATCAGGATCAGTGTTGTGGAATGGACATGAGGCCAAGCCTTGGGTAGATAGAGCCGTCAGTCTTCAGTGTGGTAGCCTTGGTGAACACATCTGCTAGTTGATCCTCACTCCTTGTGTAGCCTTGGTAAGATGATTCCATTTTCAATAACTTCTCTCTACTTATGGCAATCCACCTCAATATGCTTGGTTCTTTCATTGAAAATGAGTTGGAGGCAATATGTATGGCTGCTTGATTGTCACAATGGACAGTGATAGGAGACTTCAAGCTCACGCCAAGAATGTCAAGGAGAAGTTGCTTCAGTAAGATGCATTCAGTGGTAAGCTTCCTCATAGCCCTGTATTCAGCTTCTGCACTAGAGCAAGATACAGCCTTCTGCTTCTTAGTCTTCCAAGTCACAAGATTACCTCCTATGAAGGTGCAATAGGCGGTTGTGCTTCTCCTATCTTCTCTGTGTCCTGCCCAATCTGCATCACAATAACCTACAACTTCTGTGTTTCCATTACAACCCATCCATAGACCTTGTTCTTTAGTGCCCTTCAAGTATCTCAATAGGCGCATGATCATGTTCCAATGTCTTATCTTTGGGTCTTGCATATGTTGAGATACCTGATTCACAGCAAAACATAAGTCAGGTCTAGTGATGGTTAAGTATATGAGCTTACCAACCACTTTTCTATACAACTTTGTATCATGGAACTCGTCTTTTCCTAGTTCCACCTCAGGTTCTATCTTGTAACCTTCTTCTAAGGGTGTCTTAGCTGATTTAGCTTCCATCATACATGTAGAGGTTAGTAAATCCACAATATATTTTCTCTGAGATAAGAAAAGACCTTCCTTTACACACTTCAATTCCTAAGATGTATTTCAGTTCAACTAGATCCTTAATATCAAAGATACTTCTTAAATAAGCTTTAATAGAATCAATGCCTACTTTATCACTCCCTGATATGATTATGTCATCCACATAAATGAGTATAACCACAATACCTTCCTTACTCTAAAGTGTAAAGAGAGTGTGTTCAATTTCTGACCTTTTGAAATATCTGTCCCTTAATGTCACATTCAGCTTATGATACCAAGCTCTTGGTTTTAAGCTATAGATAGCCTTTCTTAACCTCTGTGTATTGCCGCCACCTACTTGATCTTCTAGACCTGGTGGTGGTGTCATCTACACTTCCTCTTCTAGCTCACCTTGTAAGAATATATTCTTAACATCCATTTGCCATAACTCCCAATCAAGGTTAGCAACAAGAGATAAAACAACATTAACTGAATGTAATTTAGCTACAGGAACAAAGGTATCCCTATAATCTGCACCATAAGTTTGTGTGAATTCTCTAGCCACCAACCTAGCTTTATACCTATTTATCTCACTGTTGCTTTTATATTTAATTGTAAAGATCCATTTAGAACTTACAGCCTTTTTTCCTATTAGAATAGTGGCTGGCGCATAGGTTTGATTCTTCTCCATAGCTTGTCTTTCATCTTGAATTGCTTCTCTCCACTCCTTTATCTTCATAGCTTCCTCATAAGTCTTTCGAATATGCTCTTTATCAAAGCTAACATTAAATGCAACATGAGAATCAGGTATATGAACTAGATTACATACTCCCTGATCATGATGAACTACTGCATTGTTGTTATAGTGAAGTTAGGTGAGAATCTCTGCCTTGTACTTCTTCTAAGAAAAACTGCTGATTCCCCTTTTTCTTTTTCTAGAGCATCCATAAGATTAGGTTGAATGTCCCTTGGCCTTTTAGAAGCTGAGACTAAGATATCTCCTTCTGAATCCTCCTCTTGATCATGTCTAGGTTCCTGGCCCCCCTTATGACAAAGGGGAGGTAATTGGCCTAGTTGAAGAGAAGGCCGCGTCGGGGGTGATGCCAGCACGTCCCGGGGTTGGAGCGCGTCTGTGACCTGGTTTGAGGTCGGGAGGATGATGGGACTATGGTTGTGCCTGGGTCAGATGGTCCAAGAGCTGGAATAGGCTGGGACGTGCCTAGGTTGCTGGGTTAGACCTGGGTAGTGCCTAGGTCAGAGCTGGGTCGTGCCTTGGTGAACACGGCTCGGGTTGGGCTGGTCCTGGTTTGACCGTGCAAAGACAGATTATGATTGTTCTGGAGCTGGTCCTGACGCTTGGTGAGCTGGTCCTGGGCAGGTGCCTCTGGAGAGACTATATCAATGCTTTCCAAGATCCTTTTTAGATTCTCAGCTTGGTCATGTCTTGTTGTTGAGATGTCCTTGAATTCCTCCCAAGTTTCTTCTTCATAGAATTCTTTGGATTCTTGGAATTTAACATCTTTGGATACTAGGATTCTTCTAGTCTTTGGATTGTAGCATTTGTATCCCTTTTGTGTAGGAGAATACCCAATGAACATTGCCTTGGTACTCTTTGGTTCCAGCTTTTTCCTAAGTTCTCCTAGTACTAAAACAAAACAAACACACCAAAATACTCTTAAGTGTTCAATATTAGGCTTAGTTTTGTTTAATACCTCAAAGGGAGACAAATCATCTATAACTTTAGTTGGAGTTCTATTGATTAAGTAGCATGCAGTCACTAAAGCATCTCCCCAAAACCGTTTGGGAACCTTCTTATGGAACATTATTGTTCTCACAACTTCCATCAAATATCTGTTTTTTCTCTCAGCTACTCCATTTTGTTGTGGAGTGTAGGGACAGCTTGTTTGATGTTCAATGTCATGCTTGGCCAAGTGTTGCTGAAACTTGGTTCTAGTATATTCTCCTCCATTATCTGTTCTAAAACATTTAATCTTGGCATTATATTAATTAGTAACAAATATCTAAAATTAAGAAATGCATCAAACACCCTATCCTTATAACTAAGCAATGTAATCCAAATGTATTTATATTTTTTATCAATAAAGGTTACAAAATATTTTTTGTTTTCTCTAGAAGAAAATGAGGATGTCCAAACATCAGAATGCACTAAATCAAAATAATTATTATATGAATGAATTCATTTCTCAAAAACAGTCTTACAATGTTTCTCAAGAATACATGATTCACACATGTCATTTTGTAATTTAATTCCAGGTTGTTGGAATGAAGAAGAATGATGAAGACAAAAAGAAGAAATAAAGAAAGTGTGCCTTAGACTATAAGTAGGCGCCATGTGTCCAAAGGGAGTGACTTAGGCTTGTTTGTGATTAATGATATGTTATCCTTGTAGCCAAACATGTATTAGGCTATCTTGGTATCCAAACAAGTCTAGACTAGTTTAGTATAAATCGTTATCTCTCTCTTCCTTTATAAGCAAGAAATTCATTTTTCTAAAATTTTAATAATAATCATTCTTACTTTTCTCTCTAATTTCTCTCTCTTTCAATCTACAAATCTCTAAATCTCTTAATCTCATAATCTTTCATGGTATCAGAGCCAGGTTTCATCAATCTGGCATAACAATTCCGCAAAATCTCTTCTCTTTTCTCACGATCTCTCCACACCTTCAAACTTAGCTTTATACATATCTATCTCACCATTGCTTTTATATTTAATGGTGAAAATCCATTTAGAATTTGCAGCCTTTTTACCTTTTGTAAGAGTGGCTGGTGAATAGGTTTGATTCTTCTCCTTAGCTTGTCTTTCAGCTTGAATTGGTTCTCTCCATTCCTTTATCTCAATAGCTTCCTCATAGGTCTTTGGAATCTACTCTTTATCAAGGCTAACAGTGAATGCAACATGAGAATCATGTACATGAACTAGATTACACACTCTATGGTCATGATGAACTACTGCATTGTTTTTGTAGTATAAATTGGGTGAGAATCTCTGCCTTGTACTTCTTCTAAGAACAAAAGATGATTCCTCTTTTTTTCTTCTTCTAGAGCATCCACAAGATTAGATTGAATGTCCCTTGATCTTTTTGAAGCTGAGACTAATATATCTCCTTCTGAATCCTCCTCTTGATCATGTCTAGGTTCATGGCTCCCCTAATGACCAAGGGGAGGTAATTTTCCTGGTTGATGAGAAGGCCGCGCCACGTCCCGGGGTTGGAGCCGCGGTTCTGGTCGTGGTTTGATGGAGTTTTGCGGAAAGAACTCGACATTTCTTTATATTTTCTTCATCAAGGGTTGTTCTCCGTTGAGTTCTGAGTATTTTCCCAGTGGTTTTATTGAATTTGGAGGTCTGAGTCAAAAGTTATCAAGTCCAAGTCCAGAGGTGTTGCGATCGTCGTCACCGCGAGACAACGGGTTTGCAACGAGCATATCTCCCTTAATTCTTCATCAAATCAGGTGATTCCAAAGCCTAAACTCAGTTAAAACGAGTGTAGTTGATGAATCAGGAGGTCCACTTTGCCCATTTTCACGTTCAGAAGCTTTCTTGATCAATCTTTGTCAACGGATCCAGATATGACCTTTTTGGGATATTTGTGTTAAAAACCTCAAAGTTTCTTAATATTTTGTGAATCTTGGACTTTCAAAACTTAGTTAAGGACCATTTAGAGGGTCTCAAGAAGTTTTATCTTAATCCAAAAAATTTTAGTCTTCAAGAAAGATTTTCTTGAAAGTTATTAGAAATCTGTTTTTTTATTTTTTGGAGGCAAAGGTGGTTTTTAATTGGATTAGATTTTTTTTAGCATTTTTTACTATATCTTTGCTAGTTATGCTGTTAGAATTGTTAGAATTTGTTTGAAAAAGGGCTGTTAGACTGTTGGAGGTTGTTACTAATGGTTTCAGGCTGTTTGAGGTTGACGCACCTTGGTTGCTCACGGCTTGGACAGGCGCATGTGGTCTGGTCTAGTTTCTCCTTGGTTTTCTTGCAGGTTTAGACAAAGCCTAATGGAGTACCAGAAAAATATAAAGGCTCCAGTGATGCTTCATGGAACAAATTATCTCCTCTGGTCAAGAACCATGAGGACAACCTTGTGCAGCAAAGGGTTATGGACTCGTGTTACAAAGGCGCCTGTTATAGCCATTGAAGGGGATGAATCAGATGATCAAGATGATCAAAACAAATGGTTTCAGGATGACCAGATAGTACTTTATATACTTCAAAACTCCCTAGTTGAATCTCTATTAGAAGCATATTCATATTGTGAAAATTCTAAAGATCTTTGGGAAACTTTAAAAAATGTATATGGCAATACTACTAACCTCATGAAAACTTTTGAGATCAAGGAAGCTTTGAATGATTTCTACTTTCAGGATATTGAAACAAGTAGGAAGTTTGGACAAGGAACAACAAAGAATGACTTGTATATGCTTGGAGATTTGCCCATACATCTCTTACAAGAACCGTGTGCTAATAGTGTTAATGTTAATGTTACAGCTAAGCTTTGGCATGCTAGATTAGGTCATCCTCATCCTAGAACTTTATAATTGATCATCCTAGGAATTAAATTGCAAAATGACTTGTGTGAATGATATGATCCTGACCAAGGCTGGACATACGAACGTCCAGAACCCAACCATGGACGCCCTGGACATGTGCAACTCAGACGCCCCAGATTTATACAGCGCAGACAACCCGACGAATGACCTGAAGCTGTACCAGGATGACCCGGACGACCAGGATGTGGACGTTTGGATGGAACCCTTTGGTTCCATGACCATGTCCCGAACAAGCAAGCTTGAGGACATCCCAGAAGGTTATCTGAAGACCATACGGACCAAGATGCGAGCAGGACCAAGGATGACCAAGACTGCACCTACCTAAGCCGGTATGCTAAGTTTGATCCAAGCTATTTCAATTAAGTAAAGGGGAAAGTTGTATATCTTAGTACTCTTTTTCCTTAGTGAGTTTTTGTACCACTGGGTTTTTCTCACTAAGGTTTTGATGAGACTTGGATATACATCTTAGATGAACATTTGTTTAAGGCCCATAGCATTTTGTTGGATTAAACTGAGTATTTTTGGTCCGGCCCATTTTTTTGTCTTTTTGCATTTAATAAGTAGTTAGCAGTTGGGAGTTATCCTCTTAACTTCCCTTCTTGCATGGCTTTTCATGTTCTTGGAATATGTTCCGAACATGCAAGCCTTCTACCTTTTTCCTTTTCCTCCTCTATATAAAGATGGTTTGGACATTTGTACTTCTTATCGAAAATTTTAATAAAAAGAGTTTTTTCTTTCTTAAGAGTTTCGATCACCGAGTACTGCGTCATATCTACTCTCTCCTAGGCCCTCCCTTGGTGCGTAATGTTGGAATGAAGAAGAAGTGATGAATTTATGAAAGCCTTTAAATCTAGTTAAATGGCGATTTGTATGTATGTAAAAGGGAGAGTTTAAGGCTTGTTTGTATTATAGAATTATGTTATCCTTGTAAGTCATTTATGTATAAGGCTATCCTTGTATCCAAACAAGCGTAGACTAGGTTAGTATAAATACCTTACTCCCTTTACATTTTGTATGCAAGAATTCATAATTCTCATTTTCTAATAAATCATTCTTTTCTCTAATTCTCTAATTATCTCTAATCTCTCATTCTCTTATTCTAGAAATCTCTTAATCTCATATTCTTTCATGGTATCAGAGCCAGGTTGCATCAAATCTGGGAAAATTTCATCAATCTTTCATTGATTCAACAAGAATCCATCTTGTTCTTCATCTGTTTCTGGAACAATTTCAAATGTCATCTTGTAAATCAAATTGCGATCAATCCACGACTCCAATTGACAATCGGCTTTCTCTGGAGTGTGCATCGGCGAATTCCGAATCCACAGCTACCTAAATCGCATCATTTGGCCCAGGGAATCAAAAGATATGAATTTTCTTCTAAGAGGTGTTCGTGATCGTATTTGTTTCGAACCTCTACATTCCCCAGGTCATCTCGACGTCAATATTTCTTCACATCGTGTTGTTCAAAAGCCTAAACTCAAGCCCCTTGAGTCTAGTTTCTGTTTAAAGAAAGAAGAACTCGATTCCATTGAGTTTAAAGGGTTTTCTTGAAGTTTTCCTTCAAAGTCATCCAAAATCACCTGTATCAAGGTCCTGGTGATATAATTCTAATTCTTTCTCAGTTTTCTTTAATTCTTTGAATCTGGAAAGTTTAATTAGTTTCTTGTGAGGGTTACTACGAAATTTCAAGTCAATCCAATAGGTTTAGGGTTTCAAGATTGATTTTTTTGAATTCCTTGTTCAGTTTTTGTTGATTTGGAAAAGTTTTGATTTGATTTCTTGAAAACTAAAATTGATTCAAGATTAATAAATTCGAATTTGTTGATTAAATCTGGTTAAAATTGGTTGTTAGGCTGTTTTAATCTGTTCATATCTTGTTGCAAGTGTTGGTTAAAAGTTAGTTACAAGTAGTTATAGATTGTTATCAGTTACTTGAACTGCAAGTTGTTGGTTTCTTGCTCCACACTTAATTTCTTTTGATATTCACTCACCTTTGGATATACATTATTCTTTCACTTGCCTTCTTTCTTGTATAGTAAGCTGTATCTTGCAGGTATAGGCTCGTGTGATCCGAGTGTTGTATCCGAGTGTTGTCCCGACCAAGTTATTGTCCCGACCACGTCTTTCGCATTCTAGCTGATCTCTCGACCTCAGCGTGACCAAGTGTGACCAAGTGTGACCAAGTGTGACCAAGCGACCTGGTGAACAGAAGCCTTGTGCGTGACCAGCATATCCTGTGACCAGCATAACCCATTTTCACGCCCAACCCGACCAAGCCGTGACCAGCAGTTGTTCTGACCAAGTCGTGACTAGCCGGCTCCTGTCTGGTATCACGATTTTTTTTCTGATTTACTGACCTATTTTGCCTATTAAGTATGGAAATTCAGGCATCCCTTAGAGCTCCAGTCATTCTACATGGAGCAAATTATCTCTTATGGTCTAGGACCATGAAAACCACATTAGGTGGTAAAGGTCTTTGGAACCATATTGCCATAAGTGGCATTGAAGACAATGAAGTGGCTGAAGTGAGTGATGCAGCTCAAGCCAAATGGTACCAAGAAGATCAGTTAGTACTTTCTATTTTACAAAATTCTCTTGCTAGTGATCTTTTAGAAGCTTATTCTTTTTGTGAAAATGCAAAAGATCTATGGGACACTTTGCTTAAGGTGTATGGAAACACCACTAACCTTTTGAGAATTTTTGAAGTAAAGAAGGCTTTGAATGAATTAAGGCAGGAGAATGCTGAATTCAGAAAGCACTATGGCTCATTCAGAGCTTTGTGGGCTGAGCTAGAAATGCTAAGGCCAGCCACTATTGAACCACTTGTACTCCTTGAAAGAAAGGAACAAGATAAGGTGTTTGGGTTACTTTTAACTCTTAATTCTACTTACTCAGATCTTATTAAGCATATTCTCAGGTCTGATAAGTTGCCTAGCTTGTAGGAAGTGTGTGCTCAAATTCAAAAGGAGCAAGGATCACATGGATTGTTTGGCAACAAAGCTGAACTAGTTGCTGGTCACAAAAGTTTCTTCAAGCCAACAAATGCTTCTAGGAAGAGGAGGCAATTTTGTGATCATTGCAAGAAGGATGGCCATGCAAAGAAGGATTGCTGGGAACTCCACCCTCATCTGAAGCCATCATGGGCTTCACGCCCTCCACAGCAGCCGGCCATGCCCTCGGCCAGGCAAGCTCACGGTAGTGGGTCATCAAGGGCAGTTGGAAGCAGCGGTTCACTTCCTGTCTCAGCCTCCACTAATACCATGTCACAAGCATCAGAATTTGTGACAAGATCAGACTTAGAAGCCCTTATCAAGGCACTAAAGGATAGCAATGTGATGGGTAAAACTTTTCATGCTTCTTTTCAAACTCTTTTTACTTCTAATGCTCCTAAATCTTTGGTTGTTGATTCTGGTGCTTCTCATCACATGATTAGTGATTTAGAATTGCTAGAGAATGTAGAACCTGCCTTAGGGAATGTTCTTATTGCTAATGGAATCAAAGTACCAATCAAAGGCATAGGAAAATTGAAGTTGTTTGATAAAGAATCTAAAGCATTTTATATGCCATCTTTTACATCTAACTTGCTATCAGTTAAAAGAGCTACTACTGATATGAATTGTCATGCAATATTTGGTCCTAATGATTTCTATTTTCAGGATATTGAAACTAGGACAAGGAACCACAAAAGATGATTTGTATGTGCTTGAAAACATGACTAGTATTGGTGCATTGGAATCGGCTCTTCATGCTAGTTCATTTAGTTCTGATTCTGATTTGTGGCATGCTAGATTAGGACATCCTCATCCAAGAGCACTTGACTTACTTGTTCCTGGTTTAAAAATGCCACAAGAGTTGTGTGATTCTTGTATTCTTGGGAAACATTGTAAAACAGTTTTTGAAAAATCTATGCATACATATAAAAATTGTTTTGAATTGGTGCATTCTGATGTTTGGACATCTCCATTTCCATCTAGAGAAAACCATAAATATTTTGTGACATTATTGATGAAAAGTCCAAATATACATGGGTTACATTAATTAGTTCTAAAGATAGAGTATATGATGCATTTTTAAACTTTCAAGCATATGTTACTAATCAATACAATGCTAGAATTAAATGCTTTAGAACAGATAATGGAGGAGAATACACTATTACCAGACTTCAAGAACATCTCACAAAACATGGCATTGAGCATCAAACAAGCTGTCCTTACACTCCACAACAAAATGGGGTAGCTGAAAGGAAGAATAGACATTTAATGGAAGTAGTGAGAACAATGATGTTCCACATGAAAGTACCCAAACGTTTTTGGGGGGATGCTCTTGTAGCTGCATGCTACTTGATTAATAGGACTCCTACAAAAGTCCTAGATGACCTGTCTCCATTTGAGGTACTAAACAAAACTAGACCTAATATTGATCACTTAAGAGTTTTTTGTTGTCTTTGTTTTGTCTTAGTTCCAAGGGAGCAAAGGAACAAGCTGGAACCAAAGAGTACCAAATCTATGTTCATTGGATATTCATCTACTCAAAAAGGATACAAATGTTATGACCCAGAGACTAGAAGAGTCTTGGTGTCTAGAGATGTCAAGTTCCAAGAAGAGAAATGTTTTTATGAAGAGGGAACTTGGGAACAATTTAAAGACATCTCATCAACAAGAACAGACCAAGCTGAATACTTGAGAAAACTCTTGGAAAGTATTGGAATAGGAGGTGGTCAGCACACAGTCTCATCACCTGCTCCAGTTGCAAGTAGCCGTGGACCCGCGGTTCAGTCTGATCCACAAGACCGTTCCAGCCCCCCAAGTAGCCGTGGGCTTCTTCCTCTTGAACATGGGGGGGGAGAAACCTCTACTCATGTCCAACAAGACTCAGCAGGAGATGATTCCATTCTAGCTTCAGCTTCTAAAAGATCAAGACCTACTCTCATTGAAGTTTTAAGTGAAGAAGAGGAGGCTCCACCTACAGTTTTAAGGAGGAGCACAAGACAAAGAAATCCACCAGTCTTATACAATGGAAATGTTGTAGTTCATCATGACCAGGGAGTTTGTAATATTGCACACTTACCTTCTACTCATGTTGCTTTTATTTCTAGTCTTGACAATGAGCAGATCCCAAAGACATATGAAGAAGCTATGTCTATAAAGGAATGGAGGGAAGCTATCTCAGCTGAAAAACAAGCTATGGAGAGGAATGGTACATATGCCTCAGCCACTTTACCAAAAGGAAAGAAGGCTGTAAGTTCTAAATGGATTTTTACCATTAAATACAAAAGCAATGGTGAAATTGATAGATATAAAGCTAGGTTGGTAGCTAGGAGTTTTACTCAGACATATGGTGAGGATTATAGGGATACATTTGCTCATGTAGCTAAGCTTCATTCTGTCAATGTTGTGCTTACTGTTGCTACTAATCTTGAGTGGGAATTGTGGCAAATGGATTTCAAGAATGCTTTCTTGCAAGGTGAACTAGAAGAAGAGGTTTACATGTCACCTCCACCTGGCCTAGAGGATGAGGTAGGAAGCGGTAATACACTAAGGCTAAGGAAGGCTATTTATGGCCTTAAGCAATCTCCAAGAGCATGGTGCCACAAATTAAGTGTTACTTTAATGGATAAAGGCTTTAAAAGATCTGAAGTGGAACATACTCTTTTTACATTAAAGAGTAAGGAATGTATCATAGTAATTCTTATCTATGTAGATGATATAATCATATCTGGTAGTGATAGTGTTGGTATTGCATCTACTAAAAATTACTTAAAGAGTGTCTTTGACATAAAGGATTTAGGAGAACTTAAATACTTCTTAGGAATTGAAGTATGTAGGTTTAAGGAAGGTCTCTTTCTTTCTCAAAGAAAGTATGTTGTAGATCTACTAACATCCACAGGTATGATAGAAGCTAAGCCAGCCA
This sequence comes from Streptanthus diversifolius, assembly GCA_039880935.1. NCBI lineage: Eukaryota > Viridiplantae > Streptophyta > Magnoliopsida > Brassicales > Brassicaceae > Streptanthus > Streptanthus diversifolius. The sequence goes on from JAXGFM010000008.1 coordinate 3,359,361, forward strand.
AAACACCCTTAGAAGAAGATTATAAAATCGCAACTAAGGGGGAGTTAGAGGAGGAAATTGATTTTCATGATCCTAAGCTCTATAGGAGAGTGGTTGGTAAGCTTATTTATTTAACCATCACAAGACCAGATTTATGTTTTGCTGTGAATCAGGTATCTCAACACATGCAAGGGCCAAAGATGAGGCATTGGGACATGGCCATGCGGATTCTAAGATATCTCAAAGGCACACATGAACAAGGTATTTGGATGGGTAATAATAAAAACACAAATGTGGTTGGTTATTGTGATGCAGATTGGGCAGGAGATAGGGAAGATAGGAGAAGTACTACTGGCTATTGTACTTTCATTGGTGGAAACCTTGTGACTTGGAAAACCAAGAAGCAAAGGGTGTTTTCATGCTCTAGTGCAGAATCAAAGTATAGAGCAATGAGGAAGCTCACTACTGAATGCATCTGGCTGAAACAAATTTTGGGAGACTTAGCCGTGAAGTGCGAAGAGCCTATCACCATTCATTGTGACAATCAATCCGCCATTCACATAGCCTCCAATTCAGTGTTTCATGAAAGGACCAAGCACATAGAAGTGGACTGCCACAAAGTAAGAGAAGCTATTGGGAAAGGTATCATTTTACCTTGCTATACAAGGAGTGAGGATCAACTAGCTGATATATTCACCAAGGCAGCATCTATGAAAGTTGGTACATCAATCTACCCAAGACTTGGTCTCATGTCCATTCCATACTCATGATCCCAACATGGAGTATTATACTCTTTTTCCCTAGCAAAGGTTTTGTCCCAATTGGATTTTCCTTCTCTAGGTTTTTAATGAGGTAATACTTCATGGTTGCAAGCTTAAACATCTTATGTCTTAAGCTTGAGGGGGAGTGTTGGAATGAAGAAGAAGTGATGAATTTATGAAAGCCTTTAAATCTAGTTAAATGGCGATTTGTATGTATGTAAAAGGGAGAGTTTAAGGCTTGTTTGTATTATAGAATTATGTTATCCTTGTAAGCCATTTATGTATAAGGCTATCCTTGTATCCAAACAAGCCTAGACTAGGTTAGTATAAATACCTTACTCCCTTCACATTTTGTATGCAAGAATTCATAATTCTCATTTTCTAATAAATCATTCTTTTCTCTAATTCTCTAATTCTCTCTAATCTCTCATTCTCTTATTCTAGAAATCACTTAATCTCATATTCTTTCACGTAATATTCTTGGATCCGTCTAGAAAACCCTTGTTGAACCTTGGTGCGTCATATCCTTGGTTCATCAAGTCCGGTAAATCAAAGGTCTTCCGCAGCCTTTTTGTGATCTATCGCTCCACATCCCTTGGCAACTTGAGCTCACACTCGTTGTGCAAGGCTTATCCCTCCTACTCCCTTGTTGTGCCGGTTTTGGGTTTGTGATCTTGACCAAGATCATATCAGTGAATCATGTATTCTTGGGAAACATTGTAAAACTGCTTTTGAGAAATCATTTCATTCATATGATAATTGTTTTGATTTAGTGCATTATAAGTTTGGACATCTCCCTTTCCTTCTAGAGAAAACCAAAAATACTTTGTGACCTTTATTGATGAAAAATCTAAATATACTTGGACTACATTGTTTAGTTCTAAGGATAGGGTGTTTGATACATTTCTTTATTTTCAAACATTTGTTACTAATCAATACAATGCCAAGATTAAATGCTTTAGAAAAGATAATGGAGGGGAATATACTAGCACCAGTTTCAGCAACACTTGAAAAATCATGACATTGAACATCAAACAAGCTGTTCCTACACTCCAGAACAAAATGGAGTAGCTGAGAGGAAAAACATACATTTGATGGAAGTTGTGAGAACAATGATGTTTCACACTAAGGTCCCCAAACGGTTTTGGGGAGATGCTCTAGTAGATGCCTGCTATTTAATCAATAGAACTCCAACAAAAGTTCTAGATGATTTGTCTCCCTTTGAGGTATTAAACAAAACTAAGCCTAATATTGAACACTTAAGGGTATTTGGGTGTGCTTGTTTTGTTTTAGTACCATGAGAACTTAGGAACAAGCTGGAATCAAAGAGCACCAAGGCCATGTTCATTGGGTATTCTCCTACACAAAAGTGATACAAATGCTACAATCCAGAGACTAGAAGAGTCATGATATCCAGAGATGTTAAATTCCAAGAATCCAAAGGATTTTATGAAGAAGGAACTTGGAAGAATTCAAGCACATCTCAACAACAAGACATGACCAAGCTGAGAATCTAAGAAGAATCTTGGAAAGCATTGGTATAGTCTCTCCAAAGGCACCAACACCTGGCCCAGGACCAGCTCACCAGGCGCCAGGACCAGCTCCAGAACAATCGGATTTTGTATTGGCACGGCCCATACCAGGACCAGCCCAGCCCGAGCCGTGTTCACCCAGGCACGGCCCACGTTCGATCCAGGCGCAACCTAGCCACGACCCAGGCACAACCCAGGTCCATCCCAGACGTGACCCAAGCATGTCCCAGCCTGATCCAGCTCTTGGACCATCTGATCACGGCACGCCCATGGCTCCATCTGATCCAGGCAAGTCCATGGTCCCATCCCTGGCCTCCCGGCCTCGTACCAGGTCACAGGCGCGGTTCCAACCCCGGGATGTGGCGCGGACTTCTCATCAACCAGGACAATTACCTCCCCTTGGTCATGAGGGGGGCTTGGAACCTACACATGATCAAGAGGAGGATTCAAAAGGAGATATCATAGTCTCAGCTTCAAAAATGTCAAGGGACATTCAACCAAATCTTGTGGATGCTGTAGAAGAAGAAGAAAAAGGGGAATCATCTGTTGTTCTCAGAAGAAGTACAAGGCAGAGATTCCCACCCAACTTCTACTACAACAACAATGCAATAGTTCATAATGACCAGGGAGTGTGTAATCTAGTTCATATACATGATTCTCATGTTGCATTCACTGTTGGCCTTGATAAAGAGCAGATTCCAAAGACCTATGAGGAAGCTATGGAGATAAAAGAGTGGAGAAAAGCAATTCAAGCTGAAAGACAAGCTATCGAGAAGAATCAAACCTATGCACCAGTCACTCTTCCAAAAGGGAAAAATGTTGTAAGTTCTAAGGCTTGTTTGTGTTTTAGTATTATGTTATCCTTGTAGCCATTCATGTACAAGGCAATCCTTGTATCCAAACAAGCCTAGAATAGATTAGTATAAATAGCTATCTCTCTCCTCATTTGTAACTTAGAAAACATTATTTTCATTTTCTCAATACAATCATTTTTTCTCTCTAATCTCTCTAATCTCTCACTCTCTCATTCTCTAAATCTACAAATCTTTTAATCTCATATTCTTTCATGGTATCAGAGCCATGTTACAAAAATCTGGGATAAAATTCATCATTGAATCATTGAATCAAGTCAAGATCATCTTCATCCCGAATCCGTTTTTCATTCCAATTTCGTCTGTCAACTTTGATTGCAAATTCCAGCCAAACCACGGAGATTTTGAAAATATTCTTTTTATGGATTGTTCTCCGGTGAGTCCTGAAGCCACTCCTATTGGATTTGCATCATTTTACCACGGGAATCAAAAGATACGATTTTTCTTGCATCAGACCTCCGCAATTTCTTCCGCCGCGAACCTATGTGTTTCTCTGAGCGCTCCATCGTCAAATCTTCACAAAATCCTGATTTTCCAAATCCTAAAATCAAGCCCAACGAGTCTAGTTTCTGTTTAAAGAAAGAATAACTCAATTATCCTAAGTTTGAAGAATGTTCTTGAATTTTTCTCTCAATACGTCTAAAATCGTCTTTCACAAGAATCTAGTGATAAAACTCTTATCCTTTCTAAGTTTTCTACAAATCTTTGAATCAGGAAAGTTATATAAGTATCTTTTTATGGTCTCCACGAAGTTTGGTTGCAATCATAAGGGTTTAAGTATTCAAAATAGATTTTATTGATTTTTCATCAAACTTTGAAAATCTGAAAAATGGAGGAAAACTTGATTTTTGGATTCGTACATTGGTAAAATTTGATTTCTGTTGCAGGAGTTGCCAAAGTTGTTGGTCTTCTGCCACGCGCCCACGCCCGAGTAAACTACACTGCCCAACCGAGTTTCCATCTTCTGAAGCATGGAGATTCAAACTACTATCAGAGTCTTTGAATGAATTGAAACAGGAGGATACGGAATTCACAACGCACTATGGCTCATTCAGAGCATTGGTGGCTGAGCTAGAGATGCTAAGGCCAGCCACAATTGATCCAATTGTTCTCCTAGAAAGGAAAGAACAAGACATGGTGTTTGAGTTACTATTAACTCTTAACACAACTTACTCATATCATATCAAATATATTCTCAGGTCTGAGAAGCTAGCTTGGAAAATGTTTGTGCTCAAATCCGAAAGGAGCAAGGATCCCATGGACTCTTTGGCAACAAGGTTGAATTGGTGGCTGCACACAAGAGTTTCTTCAAACCAACAACAACAAATGATACAAGGAAGAAGAGACCAATATGTGACCATTGCAAAAGGAGTGGACATACAAAGAAGAAGTGTTGGGTACTCCATCCTGATCTGAAGCCAAGCTGGTTCCTTGAGAAACAACAGCACACAGCTGGCCACACTCAGCTTCAAGCTGCCGGCCATGGCCAGTCCATGCTCCCAGCTGGTATTAAGCTCATGGCCTCTTCTATGGCTTGTACCAGCTCTCATTGTCACTCAGCCCTAACCAGATCCATGTCCTCAGCATCTGAATTTGTGACAAAATCAGATCTAGAAGCTCTTCTCAAAGCAATTAAGGATGATAATGTGTTGGGTAAAACTCTTCATGCTTCTTTTCAAACTTCTTTTGCTCCTAATGCCTCTAAATCATTGGTTGTTGATTCTGGTGCTTCTCATCATATGATTAGTGATCTAGGATTGCTAGAGAACTTAGAACCTGCCTTAGGTAATGTTGTCATTGCTAATGGAATCAAAATATCAATCAAAGGCATAGGAAAGCTTAAGTTGTTTGATAGAGAATCTAAAGCTTTTTACATGCCATCTTTTACATCAAATTTGCTTTCAGTTAAAAGAGCCACTACTGATTTGAATTGTCAAGCTATCTTTAGTCCTAAGGATTTTTACTTTCAGGATATTGAGACTAGTAGGAGATTTGGCCAATGGACTGCAAGGAATAAATTGTATGTGCTTGAAGATATGGCTAAAGCAAGAGGGGTAGAACCGGTTGCTAGTACTAGCTCTTTTAGTGATGATTCTGATCTTTGGCATGCTAGATTAGAACATTCTCATCCTAGAGCACTAGAACTAATTGTTCCTGGTTTAAAAATACCAAATGATATGTGTGATTCTTGTATACTTAGAAAACATTGCAAAACAGTTTTTTGAGAAATCTTTGCATACCTATGATAATTGTTTTGAGTTGGTTCATTCTTATGTTTGGACATCTCCATTCCCATCTAGAGAAAACCACAAGTATTTTGTGACATTTATTGATGAAAAGTCCAAATATACTTGAGTCACTTTGCTTAGTTCTAAAGATAAAGTATTTGATGCAATTCTAAATTTTCAAGCATATGTTACTAACCAATACAATACAAGTATCAAATGCTTTAGAACAGATAATGGAGGAGAATACACTAGCACCAGGCTTCAACAACACTTGGCCAAGCATGGCATTGAACATCAAACCAGCTGTCCTTACACTCCACAACAAAATGGAGTGGCTGAAAGGAAGAATAGGCATTTGATGGAAGTTGTGAAAACAATGATGTTCCACATGAAAGTTTCTAAAAGATTTTGGGGGGATGCTCTTGTAGCTGCATGTTACTTGATTAATAGGACTCCTACAAAATTCCTAGATGACTTGTCTCCATTTGAGGTACTAAACAAAATTAGACCTAACATTGACCACTTAAGAGTTTTTGGTTGTGTTTGTTTTGTATTAGTTCCAAAGGAGCAAAGGAAGAAGCTGGAACCAAAGAGTCCCAAAACTATGTTCAATGGGTATTTTCCTACCCAGAAATGATACAAATGCTATGATCCAGAGACTAGAAGAGTCTTAGTATCCAGAGGTATCAAATTCCAAGAATCAAAAGGTTTCTATGAAGAAGGAACTTGAGATCCATTCAAAGACATCTCCACAACAAGATCTGACCAAGCTGAGAAATTGAGGAGACTCTTGGAGAGCATTGGCATAGTCTCTCCTCATCCTCTGCCCACAGCCATCTCACCTCAACCTCATCCTCCTGCACCAGCTGCGTCCAGCCTCGGCACGGCCACAGCACCGGCACGGCCAGCCGGGCCGAGGCCTTCCACTCCAGCTGGTCCGGTTTCTTCTGGTCTTCCCTCTAGCTCTCCTGGCCTTCCTGCTCTTGAACATGGGGGGAGAAACATCTACTCATGTCCAACATGACTCAGAAGGAGATGAATCAATTCTAGTCTCAGCTTCCAAGAGATCAAGAGATGTGACCACTATCATTGAATCTATAGGTGAAGATGAGGAGCCTATCCAAGAAGTTCCACCTACAGTGTTAAGAAGGAGCACAACAAAAAAGGAATCCACCAGTCTTATACAATCAGAATGCTGTGGTTCATCATGATCAGGGAGTTTGTAACATTGCTTTCTTATCTACTAACCATGTTGCATTCATTTTGATTCTTAATAAGGAACAGATTCCAAAGACATATGAGGAAGCTATGACTAAGAAGGAATGGAGGGAAATTATCCTAGCTGAGAAGCAAGCCATGGAAAGGAATGGTACCTATGCTCCAGCCACTTTACCTAAAGGAAAAAGGGATGTAAGTTCTAAGTGGATTTTTACTATTACAAAAGCAATGGAAAAATTGATAGATATAAAGCTAGGTTGGTGGCTAAATGATTTACTCAGACTTATGGTGTAGATTATAGGGATACCTTTGCACCTGTAGCTAAGTTACACTCTGTTAATATTGTTCTTTCACTTGCTACTAACCTTGATTGGGAATTATGGCAAATGGATGTTAAGAATGCATTTTTTCAAGGTGAATTAGAAGAAGAAGTATACATGTCACCTTCACCAGGTCTAGAGGAAGAGGTAGGGGCCGGAAACATACTCAGGCTGAGGAAGGCCATCTATGGCCTTAAAAAATCCCCAAGAGCTTGGTACCACAAGCTGAGTGTAACCTTGATGGATAGAGGCTTCATAAGATCTGAAGTTGAACACACCCTTTTTTACACTAAAGAGTAAGGAAGGTATTGTGGGAACTCTCATTTATGTAGATGATATAATCATATCTGGTAGTGATAGTGTTGGTATTGCATCTACAAAAGAATATTTGAAGAGTGTCTTTGATATTAAGGACTTAGGAGAACTTAAATACTTCTTAGGAATTGAATTGTGTAAGTTCAAGGAAGGTTTTTTTATCTCAAAGGAAATATGTTGTAGATTTACTAACCTCTACAGGTATGATGGAAGCTAAACCAGCCAAAACACCCTTAGTAGAAGACTATAAAATCGGAACTAAGGAGGAGCTAGAGGAGGAAATTGATTTTTATGATCCTAAGCTCTATAGGAAAGTGGTTGGTAAGCTTATTTATCTAACCATCACTACACCAGATTTATGTTTTTTTTTGCAGTGAATCAGGTATCTCAACACATGCAAGGCCCAAAGATGAGACATTGGGAGATGGCAAATCGAATTTTGAGATATCTAAAAAGCACTAATGAACAAGGTATATGGATGGGTTGCAATAGAAACACAAATGTGGTTGGTTATTATGATGCAGATTGGACAGGAGATAGGGAGGATAAAAGAAGTACTGTTATTGTACTTTCATAGGAGGGAACTTTGTGACTTGGAAAACCAAGAATCAAAAGGTGGTATCATGCTCTAGTGCAGAATCAGAATATAGAGCCATGAGGAAGCTTACAACTGAATGCATTTGGCTGAAGCAACTTCTGGAGGACTTAGCTGTGAGCTTTGATGATCCTATCACCATTCATTGTGACAATCAGGCTGCTATACACATTGCCTCCAACTCTGTGTTTCATGAAAGGACCAAGCATATAAAGGTAGATTGCCACAAAGTAAGAGAAGCTATTGGAAAAGGAATCATCTTGTCGTGCTATACAAGGAGTGAGGATCAACTAGCTGATGTGTTCACCAAGGCAACAAATTTGAAGAATGACTCATCCATCTATCCAAGGTTTGGCCTTATGACCATTCCACAACAATGATCCCAACATGGAGTGTTATACTCTTTTTCCCTAGAAAAGGTTTTGTCCCAATTGGTTTGTCCTTCTTTAGGTTTTTAATGAGATAATGCTTCATGGTTGCAAGCTTAGGCATTCTTCATGTCTTAAGCTTGAGGGGGAGTATTGGAATGAAAAAGAAATGATGAAGGAAGAAGGCCTCTAACTCTAGCTTAAGGCTGTGTGATCTAAGTCATCTAAGAGGAGTGTCTAAGGCTTGTTTGTGTTTTAGTATTATGTTATCCTTGTAGCCATTCATGTACAAGACAATCCTTGTATCCAAACAAGCCTATACTAGATTAGTATAAATATCTATCTCTCTCCTCATTTGTAACTTAGAAAACATTATTCTCATTTTCTCAATACAATCATTCTTTCTCTTTAATCTCTCTAATCTCTCATTCTCTAAATCTACAAATCTCTTAATCTCATATTATTTCATATGTTATCCTTGTAGCCAAACATGGATTAGGTTATCTTAGTATCCAAACAAGCATAGACTAGTTTAGTATAAATAGTTATCTCTCTTTTCCTTTGTAAGCAAAAAAAAATCATTTTTTAAAAATCTTAATAATAATCATTCTTACGTTTTTCTCTAATCTCTCTCTCTCAATCTACAAATCTCTAAATCTCTTAATCTCATAATCTTTCACATGAATTATCAATTCTAAAGACCTAGGATGAGGATGGCCTAATCTAGCATGCCAAAGCTCAGATGTAACATTAACATTTACACTATTAGCACACGGTTCTTGTAAGGGATGGATGGACAAATCTTCAAGCACATACAAGTCATTCTTTGTTGTTCCTTGTCCAAATTTCCTACTTGTTTCAATATCTTGAAAGTAGATATCATTAGGACCAAATATAGCTTGACAATTAAGATATGTAGTAGCTCTCTTAATAGACAACAAGTTAGATGTGAAAGACGGCAAATAAAAGGCTTTAGATTCTTTATCAAACAATTTAAGCTTCTCAATTCCTTTAATTGGCACATTGATTCCATTAGCTATTACCACACTACCTAAGGCAGGTTCTAAGTTTTCTAGCAAACCTAAGTCACTTATCATGTGATGAGAAGCTCCAGAATCAACAATCAAAGGTTTAGAAGCTATAGATGTTTGAAAAGAAGCATGAAGTGATTTATCCAACACATTATCAGAGCTAAAGGCTTTGAAGAGAGCTTCCAAGTCTGATGTCTTCACAAACTCAGATGAAGAGGCATGGATGGGATTGTTGGCCAAAGTAGATGCGGTTGTGTGTACCAGGTTGGAGGAACTAGGGCCGCTTGTTGATGAAGCTTTGGACCTGTAAATGAACCAGCTTGGCTTCAACTCAGGATGAAGCACCCAGCACTCCTTCTTGGTATGACCGGTTCTCTTTCGGTGATCACACATGATTCTCTTCTTCTTGGATTCATCTGGCGCCTTGAAGAAGATCTTGTGGGAAACCACCGGTTCTTCCTTGTTTCCAAACAGCTGGATGTTGAAATGAAGAAGAAAAAAGTAGATATTCTAAGACAAAGAGAGAGTATGAAGTGTGGTAGATACTCTAAACCAAAGGAAGAGTATGAAGAGCTTCTAAACATGTAGCCAAACAGGCATAAGTGGTGCCTAATAGGGTGTGTTTGGACACAGGGATTGTAAACTCTCTATATAAACACTTGTACTCTTCATTTGTAAGCAAAAACATTAATTCTTTCATTATTACTAAAAAAATCATTTCTCTCACTCTCTTTTCTCCAAAACTCTCTATATTCTCCAATAGTGAATCTAAATCTCTCATTCTAACATGGTATCAGAGCCAGGTTACAACAATCTAGGATAAAATTCATCATTGAATCATTCAATCAAGAAGAGATCATCTTCATCACAATCTGTTTTTCATTCCTATTTCCTCCGTCGAATTTGATCGCAAATTCCGGCTACACCACGGCTATGTTTGACAATATGCTTTTTCTGGATTGTTTGCCGGCGAGTCCTGAAGCTATGCCAATTGGATTTGCATCATTTGGCAACGTGAATCAAAAGATACGAGTTTTCTTGCATCAAACCTTCGCGATTGCCTCCACCAAAAACCTCCGTGTTTTTCTAAGCTTTCTGTCGTTAAATCTTCACCAAATCGTGATTTTAAAAATTCTAAAATTAATCCTATCGAGTATAGTTGCTGTTTAAAGAAATCAGAACTCAATTATCCTAAGTCTTGAAGCCTTTTTGATCATTTTCCCTCGACGTGTCCAGTTTCGACTCCTTTGAGATATTGGTGATAAAAATCTTATCCCTTCTCATTATGTTTCGAATCTTGGATGTTAAGAAGTTAGATAAGATTCTTATGGAGGGTTCCAAGAATTTTGATTACAATCTGAAAAGTTTTAGGCTTCAAGATTCATTTTCTTGTGAACTAGTCATATTCTGAAAATATTAAATTTTGGTATAAGGAGGTTAGACTTGTTGCTCAGCTGTTATAATCAATTATTAACTATCTAAAACGGTTTTTGTTAGTATTTAAGAGGTTTTTAATCAGTTTAGAAGCTGTTAGAAGACAGTTAAAAGGCGGTTATAATCTGGTCAAGAAGTGGTTATAGACATTTATGTTTGTTAGAAGAAGTTGGAGTTAAAAACTGTTAGTGGAAGTTAAAGAAAGTTGTTGGGGATGTTTTTAGGCTGTTGTTTAGGAGGTTAAGAAGTTTTTCTGCAGTTAGAAAGTGGTTAGGAGACCCTAGGCTGCAACAAGAGAAAGTGCAAAGGTTAGGACAAAAGAGGAAGAGCTAGAGACAACTACATTAAAGATGAAAGAGAATGGGGAATGCACCAGAATCAGTTTCTAAAATCAAATGCAAAGACCTAGTATCAAAGTCTTATGCATCCAGGTTGTTTCTAAACTCTTATTCAAATATATTTTATTGATTACATTGATGATTGTGTGAGTTAGAACCATAAGAAATCTGGTATCTAGGTGGTTAATAAATAATGAATTTATTGAATTGTGTTCATGTATTTAGAAATTGTTAAAATGAGACATTTTGAACCTATTTTAGCTAGCTGAATTATTTGTTCATGAATTGCATTGATCGTAGAGGAAGAGAACCTTGTCTTTTACGTAGAACAATAAGTTTAAGAAGGCATGTTGAATCCAAAAGTCCTTAGGCAGTGTTTAAAATTAAGTTTGGTTACTCTTAATCACTCTCTTTCACTCACTATCTTTTGTTTAGAATCTGCATATTCTCAACAGGTTCAAAGTCTTTAGATGGAAGTTGATGTTTTGCTTGATTGTCTAACAAAGGCAAAAGAAAGCAAGTGAAAAAGGCACAGCACATGGAGAAGAAGTTAGAACCAATTGCCACCAAGGACAGCCACCACAAGGAGTGGAGAGGAAAGACTGGTGGAATGTGATGAATCAACTCTCCCATGGAGTAAGGTGTCCTTTGGTGTGTGCTTGAAATGAAAATCAACAGAGCACACATGCTGCAAGTTCAGATCATAATCAGTCACAAAGGAGGAATTCTCACAAAGACTTAGTATCCAAGTCTTTGCAAAGGCTATCTCTAAACCTTTTACTTATTCCTTGATTGATTAAATTTCTCATCGAGAAATGTTCATAGGATGAAAGAGAACCTAGTTGAATCCAAAAATCACCTTGACATTTATCATAATTCTCTCATATTAATTCTTCATCATTCTTCATCAATCTCATCTATTCTACTTAAAATTTTATACTTTTAATCTCCAAATCTCATATTCTTGATATTCTTGATATTCTTCAATACTTCAGATCTCTTAATTCTCAAGACATTTTCTATTCTACCAGATACTTACAATCTTATTCTTTATGTTTAAAGGATAAAGAATACCAAGAGATGATGTCAAAGAGTACGTATGGAAACAATTTATGAATGCTCATTATTCCAAACTTGACTCTTATTCCTAGTGTCAAGCTTGTGGGGGGAAATAAAATGAGCATCCATAGGCATTCATGAAGGCATTCATGGCGCAAACAAGGACAATCATTCAAGGTGTCTGGTGCATTCAAAAATTTTCTAAGGCACAAACAAGGATATCCCAAGAAGGAGATGTCTGGTGCATACAAAAGCTTTCAAGGCACAAACAAGGACATTCAAAGATTTTTCTGGCACATTCAAAGGCTTCCAAGCTGTCTGCCAAAACTAAATGAGCACAAGAAATGTATTGCTCAGCCTAATTCTCTCATCAAAGGTTTTATCTAGGATAAGTTCTTTAACTCTATGATTTTATGTAGAGAATTTGGCTAGATATTATACTTGATACCAGACTTGATCTTATTCAAGTTCTGGAATAGTAATCTTTATTTTTGAGTTTCAATGATGTTTTAGATCAGGAAGTGATGAAAAACAGTCATAAGCATGACTTACCCTACAACAATGAGTGGAAGCATGGTGGGAGAGTGAATTAGGAGACAAGTTTTCTCACTCTACTCAAGCTTAATTCTACAATCTTATTCTCTTGAGTTAGGTTTATTGAAGGTGAAGCAAAATGAAGTTGGTCAAAGAGAAATTCAAAACATATAAGGGAAGAGAAGCATGTGATCATGATGAATCCAGAAGAGAACCATGTGATCATGATGAATCCAAAGACCTTAATGTGAAGTTTTTAGAAAACCAGACTAGTCTAGATCATATCATCCAAATCGCCATCCACTCTTATAAAAGGAAAGTTAAAATCATTCTTACATTATAATGCATTGGTTTATCTTGTGAGAATTGATACATGCATGTTTGTGTCTATGTGAAACAAGTTTAAATTGAAGACTTTAAAGAAAGTTGGATCAAAATCACCTCTTAAAGACAAAGAGTCAAAAAAAAGGAGGAGAAATGGACCAGACTTAGAAGAAGCTTCAAGGAAGCCATTCACAAGGGATAATCAACAAGGTCTTGTTCAAGGATCTATGGAGGCCATTATGGTGGATTAAAAGCTCACAGATTCAATGGTCAATCCCTAAGCTAAGAATAATTCACTCTTTTTCCCTTAGTATTGGTTTTGTCCCAAAGGGTTTTTCATACTAAGGTTTTTAATGAGGAAGTTCTTTAAGGTTACAAGTTTGGTTTCTATGAACATTATAAATCAAGCTTGAAAGGGAGTGAAGAGAAGAAGGAAGAAAGTCTCTTCATCTTTGCAAGTTCAACCATTCACCCATGCTTAAACTTGAGGGGGAGTGTTGAAATGAAGAAGAAAAGAAGTAGATACTCTAAGACAAAGAGAGAGTATGAAGTGTGGTAGATACTCTAAACCAAAGGAAGAGTATGAAGGAGCTTCTAAACTTGTAGCCAAACAGGCATAAGTGGTGCCTAATAGGGTGTGTTTGGACACAAGGATTGTAACTCTCTATATAAACACTTGTACTCTTCATTTGTAAGCAAGAAGATTAATTCTTTCATTAATAATAAAAAATCCTTTCTCTCACTCTCTTTCCTCTATAACTCTCTCTATTCTCCAATGGTGAATCTAAATCTCTCATTCTAACAGAGACCCTTGCTCCTTCTCAATCTTAGCACAGACATCCTCTAAACTAGAAAGTTTGTCCTCCCTAAGAATTTGTTTAATCAAATCAACATAGTTGGTGTTCAAAGTAAAAAGTAACCTAAACACCTTATCTTGTTCTCTCCTTTCATGGAGAGTAATGGGATCAATTTTGGCAGGCCTTAGCATCTCTAGCTCTGCCCATAATGCTCTAAAGGATCCATAATGCTTTGTGAACTCAGCATCCTCCTGTCTAAGGTCATTCAAAGCTTGCTTGACCTCAAAAATTCTCATGAGGTTAGTAGTATTGCTATATACATTTTTTTAAAGTTTCCCAAATATCTTTAGCATTTTCACAATATGAAAATGCTTCTAAGAGAGATCCAGCTAGGGAGTTTTGGAGTATAGAAAGTACCATCTGGTCTTCCTGAAACCATTTGTTTTGATCATCTTGATCATCTGAGTCATCTCCTTCAATGGCTATAACAGGCGCCTTTGTAACATGAGTACATAACCCTTTACTGCACAAGGTTTTCCTCATGGTTCTAGACCAGAGAAGATAATTCGTCCCACGAAGCATAACTGGAGCCTTTATATTTTTCTGGTACTCCATTAGGCTTTGTATAAAACCTGCAAGAAAATAAAACCAAGAAGAAACTAGACCAGAACACACGCATCTGTCCAAACTGTGAGCAACCAAGGGGCGTCAACCTCCAATAGCCTGCAACCGTTAGTAACAACCTCAAACAGCCTAAAAGCCCTTGGTAAAAAAACTTTTAACAATTTTAACAGCCTAACTAGCAAAGATTCAGTAATAAAACTATTAAAAATATCTAATCCAATTAAAAACCACTTTTGCCTCCAAAAAATTAAAAACAAAAGATTTCTAGTAATTTTCAAGAAACTTTTTTTGAAGTCTAAAACTTTTTGGATTGAGATAAAACTTCTTGAGACCTTCTAAAAATCCTTAAATAAGTTTTGAACGTCCAAGATTCACAAAATATTAAGAAAAAATGAGGTTTTTAATACAAATATCTCAAATAGGTCAGATCTGGACCCGTTGAAGAAGATTGATCAAGAACACTTCTAAACGTGAAAAATGGCAAATCAGACTTCCTGATTCATCAACTAGACTCGTTGTATTTGAGTTTAGGCTTTGTAAACACTTAATTTGATGACGAATTGAGGGAGATATGCTCGTTGCAAACACGTAGTCTTGCGGCGAAGACGATCGCGACACCACTGGACTTGGACTTGGATAACTTTTGACTCAGCCCACCAAATTTAATGAAACCACCGGGAAAAAACTCATATCTCACCGGAGAACAAACCTTGATGAACAAAATTGCAAGAAATGTCGAGTTCTTTCTGGGACATTCGATCAAACC
Source organism: Streptanthus diversifolius (assembly GCA_039880935.1). Lineage (NCBI taxonomy): Eukaryota > Viridiplantae > Streptophyta > Magnoliopsida > Brassicales > Brassicaceae > Streptanthus > Streptanthus diversifolius. The sequence goes on from JAXGFM010000008.1 coordinate 3,374,456, forward strand.
ACGACCAGAACCGCGGCTTCGCTAGATTTGAAGGTGCGGGAAGATCGTGAGAAAAGAGAAGAGATTTTGCAGAATTTTTATGCCAGATTGATGTAACCTGGCTCTGATACCATAAAATATTATGAGATTAAGATATTTAGAGATTTGTAGATTGAGAGAGAGAGAGATTAGAGAGAAAAGTAAGAATGATTATTATTAAGATTTTAGAAAAATGAATTTCTTTCTTACAAAGAAAGACAGGGATAACTATTTATACCAAACTAGTCTAGGCTTGTTTGGATACTAAGATAGCCTAATACATGCTTGGCTAAAACGATAACATATCATTAATCACAAACAAGTCTAAGCCACTCCCTTTGGACACATGGCGCCTACTTAGAGTCTAAGACACACTTTTTTCATTTATTCTCTTTGTCTTCATCATTCTTCTTCATTCCAACATTCAAGCCGGACAAGGAACAATGGAGGTTCCTTCTCGAAGACTCTTCTTCCTCCGGTGTATTTATCATTACCATCCGGTAAAGACACCAAAATTCGTACTAGGAAATTGTACTCTTTTTCCTATCTTTGGTTGTATCCCCTTGGGTTTTCCGAAGAAAGTTTTAACGGGGCAATACTCTTAGTGCGCAAGACGGTGAAGACTTGTTCATGATCCTACACCATTCACAGGTCTCTACCAAATTCGCCTAAGTATTTATTCGGGCTTCTATCTTCTTTTATTTCTGTTTTCATAGACTAAGTATGTCATTTGAGCTTATGAATTATGTTAATTACTTAAGTCTATAGTTATTTAAAAATTGTCACCAATAAGTGGACATCATGGTGTTTTTATTTCTTAAATGGCTAAACATCATGTTGTTTAGCCTAAGATTGTAACAAAACATTATATAAGCATTTGAATTATTTATTAAATAGAAGATCCATCAATTTAGAATTAAGACAAAACCCTAAAGATTTTGTCTTGCTGTCCTTGACGCCGTCTTCACCTTTCTTTGGTGAGCTTGTCGTGTTCTTCAGCCTTTGTGGTCAGAATTCTTGGAATATCACAAGCTTTTTGACAGCTTATGTGGTCCCATCGATCCATTTCTCGTTTTCATCTCTCTCATATAGCAATCTAAATTTTCTCGGTAAAAAGACAACCGACCACGTTCTAAGCCCTATGGGCCTCATCGAATATAGCACTAATGTAATTAGGTTATTTGTTAACTAATTGTATAAGAGGCACAGCCTCCACAACGTTAAATTAAGAATCCTATTAACAAGTCCTAAGGTTCTTGACACAAATTTTTTTTATAGTTGGTCCAAGTGGAAGAATGGAACAGATGTACTCACGATATGATTTAGGAGAAATAGTCTCCTTTATTTTCTGTCTTTCCGTCTTCAAATAGGAAACAAAGAAAGTGGAATCATCATACTTCTACGAAGTGGGAAAGAGGGTTCTCCAATCCCTATAAAGGAGGAACACTAGTTCTCTTCTTTAACAAGTAACTGAAATAACGATAACTCGTAGGACTTCTCTAAACGAAAAATTTATTCTCTGGTTTTCTTTTCCAAATAAGCATCATTTTTGCCAAGTAAACAAGTAACCATTTCCATTACAATTGGGTCTTATTGAAACGTTTTGCGTTTTTGACGGTGCTTTTCGTACATCCCTGAGGCAGCTTCCTCGTTCTTTTCTCGACTGATACTCTGTTTTTGTCAGCTTGTGGAGTCAATGAAGCTAGCCGTTGCTCAGCGGGCTCAGCTTTTTGAGTTTCTTTGGGCTTCCAAATCATTTGGCCAATGTTAGAAGTCAACTTTGACTCAGATGATGAAATGATGCCGGTTTGGGCATAACTCGCTTTTCCCTTTGTTGAGAAACCCTCTGTCTGAAGCCGCATGTTCTCAGTTGCTTGTGCATATGCTTTAATACTACTCTCGGTTTGGATTGCTGAACCTATTGCAACTACTCACTAAATAGCCTTAAAGCTCCTGTCTCGGCCCAAACCTTCTTTCTAAGATCTTGGGCCAAACTTAGATTGAACTAATGGGCGTCTTGTGGACTAATTCTATGTTTAAATCAGGTTTTGGTTCGGCCGATGAATTTGGATTTGATTCAGCTCCGATAATTTGCTTTATTCTAGACGGTCTAAAAAGTGTTGGTGAAGAGAAAAAGAGACAAAACTTGGTGCTTTGCATTTTCCCAATAAACTATCGTCTATGTTTCATCAGATAATAACGTCCGACTTGGGAAATGGAAGGATAATTTCCAGTTATAGATGTAACTTTTATTGGAGAAGGGATTCTCTCAGGTCGTACTCAGTACCCGAACCATGGAGTTCCAAGTTTAAAAAGGGTTTTTAGTATTTGTCACAATCGTTTTGGACCGATTACAGATGACCCTCTCATCTCCTTCAATAGTCTATCATTCTTCCTCTCAGTATCGCCTCCGCCTTACGCACTTCCTTCACCGGTCCAATCACAAATATCTGCACCAAACCCGTATTTACAAACTCACAGTAACTTACATCGTTCGGTTCCACCATTTCAATCATTTAATGCAAATATATAGGAACTATGTTACAGATCTTATGTCCAATGGACTAAGTCTAACCTTGTCAGGTGGACCCTTTGCCCCTCCGATTAGAATTTCGGCACTGCAAGACAGGAAAAAACATCACTTATATGACAGTCAGAAACCAGATGTCGTGTTCAAGTTCGAGCTACTAGAAATATGAACGAGAGAGTTTATACTTGCAAGCTTCCTTAATGGCGAGGATTGATGCTCCTTTCCTTCCAATCACACGTCCCATCTTTCCTGGTGGGACATCAAGCACTGACAAGATTTCTTCTTCGGGACATTGATCTCCAGACTTCAGGTTATCTAAAAACAGTTAATCATTCAACTACAATCAGTAAACCAATTGAAGCTAACTTCACCCATTTTCATTCTTTCTATCTATACCTTAATGAGGAACATTGTGTAACCACACAGTTAGTTATGTCCTGAACAGGTCATATAGTTACCATTTTTATTGTATGCACACAAACCTGGAACCGGAGGGACAGTAGGCCAATCAGCAAAATCAGTATCGTTCATGCAGCAGAGACACCTACAGTACAGAGCACCACGAACTGCCAGATGCCATAACGACTGCTGGTTCAGTTTACCCATCATTTTGTGATAGAGATACAGAAGGAAGCGGACATCATCTGCGGCTGCACGGATCATGAGCTCAGTCATCGGCCTGTACGTCCAAAACTTTGGGTCCTAAATTTGAATGTTTAAAGAAAGGAAACACAAGCAACTCATTTATCCATTCTGGAAGCATAATTTCAATTTAAAAGTCAAGCATGGATTTAGTAGAAATGTAATGAACCTGCCGCATGAGCACACGAACTTCTTCTTTCTCTTCATAAGATATGCCTAAACCAAATAAACAAATGTAAAAAAAAAAGTGATGATTCACCACCAAGTGATATACAAAATGTCGATATCACTATTTCAAGGCGCAAGAAATAGACCAGAACAAGAACTTCCAAAAAGCAGGCTCTATAGATAAGGTCGAACTGGCATAAACATTTGCTCGGCTGAAACCAGTATACCCATACTCACAACAAGAGGCCGCGAGAATTAAATATTAAGATAATCATAAATAAAAACTAACATGATAATAATAAAATGTACCGCAGTAACGTGGATCAGCAAGGAGGGAAACAAACGATATGTAATCATCTAGAGGTCTCCTCCTGCCTTCTTGTTCTTCTATCAGAGAATAAGCAATCTGTGCGCTCGAAAATAGTAGAAGAAATCAAGACCAAGGTTTCTAAGGCAAGAAATAGCCTAGGCAAGAGATTTAAACCGTACCTGTGTGTCCACAACATTGTGCAACCTTATCCCAAACTGAAAGTATAAGGCCTGTAGTACGAAAAAAAAATAAAAAAAATTAAGACATGTTGTCATGTATGTCACGAGGCACAATAACAAGTCAACAAAAAAAAGTTCAGACACCTCACTGTCACGTTTGCAATCGTGAATAACTTTTTTGATGTAATTAGACTCGAGTGCAGGCTTACATGCTTTCATAAGCATCTCTCCACCTTCGATGACATCAACCAAGTATATTGCATTAGAGAATGCAATCTGCCAACACAGGATCTCCATTAAGACATATCATGGAACCAATAAACCGTATGTGGATTCTCTGTGACATGGTCCACATTCTAAGACGAAAAGTGGAAAGCCATAATCTAAAAATTAAATTTATAAATGAAATCACACAAACATAGGTCACCTGCATGATACAAAGTTTACCATGTCGGCAAAGGTCAACACCCTCGCAGTCAAAACCAATGACCAATTTCTTTTCAGGACAAGGGTTTAAGAAATCAGCCGGAAGTTGCAAAGGCTCCGTCACTATGTGAATCGGAACAGGTGGCTCATTAGCTTCTTGCGTCAGTGACCTTCCTCCTGGACAGCAAAAACTAAACCATGTCAGACATGAGAGCAAGAGTGTTTTATGACAATATCCACTATACTTGCACATACGAAATACAAACAAATCGCTGGAAAAAATGAATTTACAATATACATGTAAACTAATCCGCTTAATCTTATTCCACAGTCCATAAGACATTTCAGATCAAAACACAAAATTAAAAAAATCGTTGTAATGAAGAAACATGATGCATTACACCTATACGTCAATGAACACTTTAGATCAGTAACAAAGCACCTTAATTTTCACAGCAATACGCCCTAACGTTTCAACATTGAATCGGTTATTTAATCAATCAATTGATCAACGGCGAAAAATACAAAATCATTTGGAGAATCTGAGGTATAAGCAGATGGAGATACGGAATACGGAACAGCGATCAGACACGAGAATTTGCAGAGAATGAGTGAAGATTAAATGAGTAGTGAATCTTTGGTGGGATGATTCGAAAGCGAGTAAGAATCGGAGGATTAAGGGAAAGAGAAAGCGAATTGAAGAGAAAATTAAGGCACCTGGCTCGGGAGGAATCGGGACGTGAGTCTGCTGAGTTGGAGAAGACGACGCCATTTCGATCACAGCATCGAAACGACTCACGACTGTTTTTTTAATTGAGGGGAGGAAGTGTCCGTCCAGATTCACCAACGGATGGGTCAGTGGAATCGGGTTTAGTCAAAGCCGAAGGCATTTGGGCTGGGCTTTACTTGAATTAAACCACAATTAAAAGTCCAGCCCTTTCATAAAACCAAACAAAGAAAAACTAACAGATACAAATTATAAATTTCTTACACCAAGGAATAAGATTTGATCATTTTTTTAACAATAAAACTTAAAAAAAAACAACTAAAAAGGTCAACGCATCAACAACGGTGTAGATGAATTGATGTAAACCATAACTGATGTTGTAGTTCTTATTTCTATTGTTAACTTGTCAGTTACCATGTTTGTTTTTTGTGGAATATGTGATATTTTTATATTTTCGAAGGAAGCTGTTGATCGTTTAAATTCTTCCAAATGGATTGCAAATGCTGGACAACAATCTATACTACGTCTGAAAAAATTATTGTGAATACCATCTTCAATCTCTGAACCGCAATCATACAATTCATTGCCCAAAGAAGAGATTCCAACTCCACGTGTAAAGGAGACTGAACACAAAATATATTCCTAGCTCCCATCAATATCCTCTCCTCCAACCTTATTACAAACACTTGCTTGCCTGAAATTTTTTTCTGATCCCTTCCATGATCCATCCACTTAATATCACCAAGTATCATGTGCTATAGGCTCAGATCTAGGAACTCAAATCTAGGAACTGATACCGAAATATTCTTGATTCCTTCTGTATGTTGGGCTTCATACCAAATCCTTTCTTCAGTTTTCGCCATTGTGAGAATTCCCCTAATATTCATATATATGTTCTTGAAAATTTTGTTGTTCCTACTTTTCCATATGTATCATAGAATCCAGGGAAAATATCTTTCTGGATTTTTCTTTGAAGTCCTTGAGAATAAATAATCAAAAGTACACCAATTTTGTTGGAAACAAATCTGAATTCGATGGAATCTCTGATAACACTCATAAATGTAACGCCGGTGAACATTCAAATAGCACGTGATTTATTGATTCCTCTTAAAGTGTTTTTAAGATTTGTGTATGAACGTTTGTATGTGAATTGTTTAAAAGACAATATAAGAAATCCTTCTCTTATTAGTTTAGAAAACTCTCTCAAAAACTAAACTATTTCTCTCTTAAGGCTTGCATGATACAAACCATCAAGCTTCATTTATATAGGAACTGAATTTATCATTTAAGGAATAAATCTCTTGTAATCCTAGATACAACTAAATTTCATTTTCTAACTGATTAATAATATTCTCTATCCTTTTCTCTTTACCGGTTTGTTGGTGAAGCATATCCTTCAGCTTCATCTTTATCTCTTTGTATATTTGAAGTTTATCCTTTTGAAGATGATGTTTTACCAACATTCTCCCTCTGAAACTTCATCTTCTCTTTAGACAAGTAATTTGGTACTCCCATTGTTTTAGAATACTCTTTGTCATCTCCATCAAGTTTTGTGTGTAGGCATATAGGTTTTCCGATGGTTAGACTTATTTTATAAAGTCTATTTGCAGATCATATGACTTTTGCGATGAGCCTTCCATTTTGATAGTGTAGTGTTAGAAGGTTCTGCTTCATTCTAACATCACTACAAACTTTTTTAGCTTGACCTAAGATAAGAATATTGCTCTTCAAGTCAGGTATGTAGTAGATGTCGTGTACCAAGTGTTGATCACCCGTTTTGCTCTAGAAGATTATTGAGCCTTTGCCACATATATCTACACATGATCCGTCTCCGAATTTCACCATTCCTTTGATGTTTTCATTGAGTTCAGAGAAATAAGATCTAACTTCAGTCATGTGGTTACTTCCCCATTGTCCAAATACCAAATGTCTTATTCTCCTTTAATTTCGTAATGTTTTGGTATTAGTTTTCCTTCATTTAAAAACACCAATTCATGCACGTAGAGAGCAGGGTCTGCTTCTTCTGTCTCGGTTTTATTTTCCTCTTGTGATTTCTCGATCTTAACAGGGTAATTTGATGCATAATGACCAATTTTCTCACATAGAAAACATGTTATTTTTGATAGATCTTTCTTCTGCTTTGACTGATCATGAGATCGACTTCCTGAATTCGTGTACGAATTTGATCTGCCTCGCCCTCGTCCTCTGCCCCTGCTTCCGCGACCACGACCTCTTGTCCCTTACAAATTATGTTCTGTATTTAAGAACAGTAGTTTGCTTTGCGTTTCTCCGTAGCTTTTATCATCAAATATTCTCTCCTCATAAGCTTTTAATCTACCGACTATATCTTTGTAGGCGATTGTATTCAAATCTAAGACTTGCCCCAGTGAAGCTATGAGGTGGATGTACTTGTTTCTTGGCATGCTATTGAGAAACTTCTTAACCAATCTCGGTTCTGCAATATTTTGGCCGAGGGAGGCTGATTTAGATGTGATTTTTGATAGCTTTCTGGCAAAGTTATCTACTGGGTCTGAGCCCTATCATTCTGATTTTTTCAAACTCAGACATCCGGGTTTGAATTCTTGCTTCTTTTACGTGTTCTGCTCCTTGATGTTGCATCTTAATTGCTTCTCATATGCTTTTTGTAGATTCGTGCTCTCCAACCTGCATTATTAGGTTTTCTGGGATTGATTGAAAAATCAGTCCTGTTGCAACGTTGTTCTTATCGGGGTTAGTTGAACCACCTTCATCTCCCAAACTTTGTGGATCCTCATTACCACCTTCATCCTCAGTGTCCATACCGCATAATTTGTTGGAGTTAGCATTGGACACTGAAGAGAAGTTAACGTTGGTTCCTTTGCTCGAATGTGTGGGACCATGTCTCCTATGGTACGATGATGATCTTAAAACCGAGGTTGGATCTCTCGCCTAGAAGCTCTGATACCAAATAAAGTGTTTTTAAAATTTGTGTATGAACGTTTGTATGTGAATTGCTTAAAATAAAATATAAAAAATCCTTCTCTTATTAGTTTAGAAAACTCTCTCAAAAACTAAACTCTTTCTCTCTTAAGGCTTGCATGATACAAACCATCAAGCTTCCTTTATATAGGAATTGAATTTATCCTTTAAGGATTAAATCTCTTGTAATCCTAGATACAGCTAGATTTCATTTTCTAACTGATTCATAATATTCTCTATCATTTTCTCCTTATTGGTTTGTTGGTGAAGCTTATCCTTCAGCTTCATCTTTATCTCTTTGTATATTTGAAGTTTATCCTTTTGAAGATGATGTTTTACCAACACATCTTCCGTCTCGCATCTTTTGCAGTATAATTCACAATTAATTCTCTGTGATTTCAAATTTTTAGAAACGTATGCACATCCTGAGAATTTTTGCCATATGAAGTGTTGTATCTTTTGAGGGAATTTAATCTTACATATCATGGCCTGGAGTGCCATAATATTTGGACCATATAAACCTTGTGTTTGAGATTTATCGGAAAATCTCTGTTCAACCCAGTTTCCCGACTTCACTGTATATTTTTCATTTTTATGAAATGCCAACCACACAAATCCGGTCTACCAAACCAACCTATTGCCAAAGATTGTATTATACTTACATCTTCGGGAATAATAGTTGCGTTCAGAAGATGTGTATTTCAAGACATGGTCTAAGTGTCTATTAAATCGCTAACTTGAAAGAATTAGGATAAATGAGAAATTTACAAGCTGCTGATCTTGGGCGAGGGGCTGAAATCCAACGATCATTCTATAGAGAGATGTTGGAACCTGTATCAACCCTTTTGATTAGTCATTTGCTTACCAAAGATCTAGCTGAGATGATACTTCTCCACCCATAAAATGGGAAGTAAGATTTTGTTGGTACCAATGGGTCCAAATTAGATTTGATTCACAGAAGAAAAAAATATAATTTCTACAAATATAAATATAAAGGTTGTTATAAAGAGAAATTTATTGGGTATAGTTTAATCGGAGCGGCTCTCCCTTCTCTCTCTCCACTAGGTCAAGCCGCCGCCGTCGGTTCTTATCTTCAGATCCAGCTCGCCTCTCCAGCGTCCGTTCTCCTCCGGCGTCGCGTGATGGCTCCTCTTCTGTGTCTCTCTTCTCCGACCCTCTGAACCTCTCCGACGCCGGTCTCTTCCTCTGTAAAAACTGAGCCACTGCTCGACGGTGGGAGACGGAGTCACCTCTGGGCGACTGTGCTTCGGGTTGTTACGAAACGACGGCGTGAAGCGGAGGTGGGTCACAATGAAGTTTTTATTCCAGAAATAGACTAAGGAAAAAAATGGACAAAAACAATATTAATTAAAGTGATAATAAAGTCTTTTCTACCTTCTTTTTCATATTATTTTGGTTATATATATATATATATATATATTCTGTTACACTGAATAATAATACTAAATTTAACTTAAAAATTCAAAACTTAAAAAAATAATTTTTTTTTTCTTATAAGTTTTATGAAATGCATTCCTAAACTATTAAGAATGATTTCTGAAAAAATTACAAAAAAACTTTCTTGAATTAAATTTTATGATAAGCTTTTTAATATTTTAGTAAGTTCTTCTTAATATATCAATAATATTAGCAAGTGTTTTCAACATGTAACTTTTACGCAAAGATAAATGTAACAATTTGATATCTTAAGGCTTATGGAATGCCTTTCAAAACTAGTAAGAATGCTTGTAAAATATTAAGAAAGCCATTTTGATTTGAATTTTTGGATAAAATTAGTTGTTGTATAGTAAGTTATTCTTAATATACCAACAATACTAGTAACTTGCTTGAATATCTAACTTTTATGCAAAAATAAATATAAGAAGTTGTTTTTTAAGGTTTCTAAAAAGCATTCATAAATTAGAAATATTTTCTTGAATTAAGATGTATCAACAGTACTAGCATGTGCCTTAACATCTAACATTTAGATAAAGATAAATGTAATAATTTGATTTTTAAAGATTTTTAGAAAGTCTTCATAAACTAATATGAATGCTTCATGAATATTAGGAAGGCCTTCCTAAATTGATTTTTTGGATAAATTTTTAATATTTTAGTAAGTTATTTTTATTATATCAAACATTACTAGTAAGTAGCATCAACATTTTTTAGGCAAAGATAAATGTAAGAATTTAATATTTTTGATTTGTAGAAAGCCTTTTTAAACGAGTAAGAATGTTTTCTAAAAATTAAAAAAAAAAATTGAATTAAGATACTAACAATTCTAGCAAGTGGCATGAACATTAACTTTTAGACAATGATAAACGCAAGAATTTGATCTTCTAAATTTTTGGAAGACATTTCTAAACTAGTAAGAAGACATTACTGAATTGAATTGTTGGATATTTTTTATATTTTTAGTAAGTTTTTTTCAATATACCAACAATATTAGTAATTGATCTGAACATCGAATTTCTAGATGAAGATAAATGAAAATTTTGATTCTTTAAATTTTATGAAAGATCTTTATAAACTAGTAAGAATGTTTCATAAAAATTAAAAAAGCTTTCCTTAATTGAAATTTTGAAAAAAAAAAATTTGAATTTTTTTTTTGAAAAGATAACTTTAAATAAATTTTAAATAAAATAAATGTTGTATATTAACATTTTAGTTCAATAAAGATTATTTAGTCTTTTTTTGTTTAATGAATGTTATATTTGTGATTTTGTTGGTTTATTTATATTACAAAAGCATTGTTTGGCCTATTTAGGAGAATTGCCCTTACATATATACATATATATATATATATATACTTTTAAAAAAAGTTTATCATTTTCTTAGCAAAAAAAAATATCTCTCATCATACTTAACGAATTTGAAAAAGTAACAAACCAACAGGTAAACTATTTACATTTTTATCATATATATTATTATATTGTGTTTTTATTGAAAATGTTGGTAATGTGGTAGGATCTTTTTAAATTTGTTTTTCTTTTTAGTTTTAGGGTTCTGAATCTATTTCTCATCCCTAATCATATTCCAACAGTATAAAACTCAACTTTTTCTATTTTTCAAAGTTTTATACAAGATCTAAATTTTCGATGGATTTGACTAATTCTTGTTGGCAGGAGTTCAAGAATGCCTCCATGGTTTTTAACTCTTCTTGGCGTGATTCTGATTTCAAAGCCTGTGATTGAATATATCCCACTGAGAACAAGAGATCTTCTAGAAAGAAGGCGGAAACCAAAGGCAGATACGAGCAAATGAACTATTCATTCCAAATTAAGTTCTCAGCTGTTTGTCGCAGAGTTGTTGATGCAGCTGCTAAGAGAGAGGAACGAGTGACTGAAGAAGGTTTGGAGTTTGCATTAATTTCTATTGACCAAAATATTAATAAACACATTAGACTTATAGTATTATAATAAATGTAATTGAGAAATAAACATAAAATTAAGATTCATTAAAATAAATAGTATTTTAGATTTTTTTAAATCAAAGATCGGGTTCAAAATCTGGTTTTTATCCACGAAAATTTAGTCAAAGTTTTTGTAATCGCTTGGTGGATTTCTCGGGAACTATATCAAAAATTGGAATTTTATATCGAAAACCCCATAACCACTACATCATATAAATAAAGATTTCAAACAATCATTATGGGTATCTTGCATATATCTCTGATATCTCAGAAACCCTAATATTATCGCTTCACTCTAAGTTTACTAAAAATGTCCAGCTTTCTCTCATTCTCATTTCTCTTTTTCAGAAACAAATTTTTTATTCTTGAATATATCGTAGCAAAGAGTTCGCAGATTCTGAATTTGTGTGTTGTGAATCGGTCTATCAACGATTGTATCCTGGGACTTAAAAAGCGTACAGAAACCGTCTCACTACTGGCTTTCGTCTTCTTAAAATCGTTTTATTAAATCGTATTTCACAAATTGAATTCACTTATATCCGATTTTCACAATCCTATCGGGTTTTATCAAATCATATTTTCTTATCTAGTTTTACAGGTCTTACGTCTTAACTCAATAAATCCGCTTCTAGCAAACAGCTACAATCGGATTTAAGAAAAATGATTTTTTTTTTCAATTTGAAATTGTTTATGCGAACGCTAAAAAGGGAGATTGTAAAACAAATTTAAATGATCAATAACTGTTTCTGAAAACGCTAAAAAAAGCGAGTCTGCAAAACGATATCTAACGATTTATTACTGATCGATCGATCTAGATTTTGAATTGATAGATCTCAAAACCTCTCCGCGAACGCTATAAAGCGAGATTGAGATTATTTTAACTGTTTTAAACAAACGTTTAAATCAAGTATCTGACTATCGTTTCTTTTATGAAACAGATGACAACCAATACTACGTATATACATAAAACAGTTTTTTGCAAACGCTATCTTTTGGCGAGTTTGCAAAAACGTTTAGATATCTCAAGAAAAATATTATTAATACCAATTAATTTTTGGTAAAACGTTTTTTGTAAACCAATTAATTTTTGGCTAACATTTTAAAACAAATTAATTATGTTTTTAATACCAATTAATTTTTGGTACAACGTTAATAATATCCACTATTTTGGTAATAACGTTTTAAAAATAATATTAAAAGAGGTTTAAAACAATTAATTTGTGTAATTAATTTAGATAAACGTTTTTTACATCATTAAATTATGGAAATTAATTGGATGATTTATATAAATTATCTGAATAATTTAAATTGTTTCATCTTATCTTAATATCAAACTAAATTGATATTTTCTGAATTTAATATTTTCAAAAGTTTAAAAATTATATGTTGTAATAAATAAGGACTTCGGCACTAGTTATGGTGGAGTTGTTATTGGTTTCGAGTCTAGTGAGTCAACACATCAAATTTAGTTTGATTGTGGTCTGCCACATATGACTGTGCCAGATTTTGATGTTTATCATATTGTCATGTGAGTGCCTAGTGCTAAAAGCATATGACTAATGATTGAAAGAATTGATGAAGCTCAATTTAGTATATGGTATGAGAAGATCTATATCTCATTAACCTTGCTGAAATTAGGGAAGAAACTAAAAGATGATATCATATGCTTTCTGTTGAGAATACTAACAATAAAATCTCAAGACTAATAGACATAAATTTGTGCGGTTTAAAGTACTTACCTACAAGAGGAGGTAAAAAATATTTTATGACATTCATTGATGACTGCACAAAATACTGTTATATATACTTGTTACAAAGCAAAAATGAGGCTTTAGATAAATTCAAGGAATATAAGCTATAAGTTGAAAAATCAACTCAGAAGAACTATTAAAATAGTTCAGAGTGCTAGAGGTGGAGAATATGAAGAACAATTGCATTATGCAGAGAAAATGGAATCATTCATTAGACAACTGCTCCTTATTCACCTGAATCCAATGGAGTTGCGGAACGTAAAAACCAAACTCTAAAGGAAATTATGAATGCAATGCTGCAAGAATCAGACATAACCCATAACATATGGGGAAGCTCTAATGACTTCTAATTATATTCTAAATAAAATTCCTCACAAAGTGACAGAAATAACACCATATGAACTGTGGAAAAGTAAGGTTTTCTCATACAAATACTTGAAAGTGTGGGGGTGCTTAGCAAAAGTTGCAGTACATCTTCCTAAAAAGGTTACAGTCGGACTTAAAACAGTATATTGTATATTTATTGGATATGCACATAACAGTAGTGCTTATCGGTTCTTGGTTCATAAATCAGACATACCAGATATCCATTTAAATAAAATAATGGAATCGCAAAATGTGTTTTTCTTTGAAAACATATTTCCTTGTAAGAATAAATTAAACATAAGCGGAATATGGAAAAAAGAGACACAAGCAAAACAAGCGCTTCTACCTTATCTATAGGAAATGGAGAAGACGCACAAAATGAACCCAAATGTAGTAAAAGAGTTCAAAAGAAAAAAAACTTTTGGTTACGATTTTTTAATGATTTTACTCACTGAAAATGAACCAAAAACCTTCGCTGAAGCAATGTCTACACCAGACACACCTTATTAGAAGGAAGCCGTCAAAACTGAATTCTATTCAATTATGTAAAATATACATTTTACATAATAGATTTACCTAAAGGGTTCAAATCTCTTGGTTGTAAATGAATTTTTAAAACCAAATTAAAAATCGATGGAAAAATAGATAAAAACAAGGCTATACTGGTAGTTCAAGTTTCCGCCAAAAAGAAGGTTTGAACTTCTTTGATACATATTCTCCATTATCGAGAATAACTTCTATCAGAAATATCGTAAGCATTGCAGCATTACGAAAATTTGAAATCCACCAGATTATGTAAAAGCTGTATTTTTAAACGTAGATTAGAAGAATAAATAGATATATATAAAACAATATGAAGGGTATGTTGTACCATGACAAGAACACAAAATATGTTGATTGGTTAAATCGATGTATGAACTGAAACAAACTCCAAAACAATGGCATAAAAAAATTGACATCGTCATAATGATAAATGGATTCAGCATAAATGAAAATGATAAGTGCATTTATTCGAAGACTACGAAAAATTTATGTCATGTTATGTTTATATGTAGATGATATGCTTATCCTTGGAAGCAACAACGATATCATCAATCAGAATAAAATCATGTTGCATGAACAGTTTGACATGACAGATATGAGATTGACTGATGTAATTCTAGGGATTAAAATCACTAGACATCTTGGAGGATACATATTATCCCAATAACATTATGCTGAAAAGATGCTTGATAAATTTTAAAAATATTAAAGTGGAACCTCAAAAACTCATGTAGATACTACTTTTCATCTGACAAAAAATTCAGGTGAACATGTATTACAGAAAGAATATGCTAGTATGATCGGAAGTCTGATGTACTTGACAAATTGTACTAGATCAGATTTAGCATACTCAGTAAATGTACTAAGTATGTACACGAGCAATCCATGATACGCCCATTTAAAAGCTATAACCAGAGTATTAAATTACATAAGGTTTATTAAAAACTATGGGTTGCACTATGGTTTAGAACCGTTAGTTTTGGAAAGATATAGTGATGCTAACTGGATTTACGACTCCAAAAAGCTTAAAATCAACAAGTGGATATGAATTTACACTTGGTGGTGCCGCAGTATCCTGAAAATCTTTCAAACAAACGCTTATGGCTAAATCAACAATGAAATCAGAATTCATTGCATTAGACAAAGCCGCAGAAGAAGCTGAACATCTTCGTAATTTCTTGGAAGATATCCCAATGTGGGAAAAACCAGTGTCATCAATACGAATACACTGTGATAACCAATCGGCTATAGCTCGTGCAAACAATAATTTGCATAATGGCAAGTCACGTCATATACATAGTTGACATAAGACCATTAGGCAATTGATCTCAAGTGGTATAATCTCGCTTGATTACATAAAATCAGATGATAATATAACAAATCCCTTTACGAAAAGTCTGACACGAGATCAAGTTTTGAAATAATAAAAATGAATGAGTTTAAAGCCTATGAACTAAAGTTGAGATTTGATGGAAACCCCACCTACATGATTTGATAGGTTCAAAGGGACAACAAAATCAAATTAAGTTTACATAAACACTATGAAACACTAGTTTCTACCCAGTTTCTAAGATTACAAATAGTGTTATCTGCATATACAAAGGTTAAGCATTGACTTTTAATGAATTCATATATTATTACCAATGAAGTGAAGCTGATTACTTCGAAAAAAGAATACAAATATGAAATATCACCTAGTGAATGTGATATGGGGCCGTTTATAGGAGAATAAATGAAATGTTATATTCTCCAAGTTCACTCATGAAAAACCAAGTGTTCAAGGCCAAAACGAACACAACACGAAAACAAAGTTATACGAGAAAATATAATCGCGTTATAACTATTTTCTCGGTTTACACTAGAAATTTGGGTGGTTCAAGACATCATGTTCATCTTCTGGCCTTGTAAACTCGACATATATTAACAATGATTGGTTCATTGCTGAAAAATGCAACCAAATCAGATACGATTATTTTTTTGTTTATACTTAAGAAAGTCTTTCTTTTTAGTTGTATCTATCCAAAAAGAGTATTTCAAAGTCATTCTCAGTTTAGAGTAATTTCTATTAATGTGAGGGATTGTTGGACCAAAATATTAATAAGCATATTGGACTTATAATATGTTGGTAAATGTGGATGATAAATGAGCATAAAATTAAGACTCATTAAAATAAGTAAATTTTTTTATTTTTAAAATCAAAGATCGGTTCACAATCTGGTTGTTATCCACAAAAATCTAGTCAAAGTTGTTGTAACTTTTTGGCGGATTTCTCGGGAACTACAACGAAAATCATAATTTTATCTCGAAAAACCCCTTTTCCACTACTCCTTATAAATAAAAACTTCAAGCGATCATTCTGGGTATCCTGCATATATCTCTGATATTCTTTAAATCCTAAAACTTATCGCTTTTCTTTAAATTCATTAAAAAGTCCAGTTTTTTTTCATTCTCGTTTCTCTTTTTCATAAGCGAATTTTTTATTCTTGAGTATATCGTAGAAACGAGTTCGCAAATTTCGAATTCAAGTGTTGTGAATCGGTCTATCAACATTTGCATACTGGAACTTAAAAAGCGTACAAAAACTGTCGCACTACGGACACTTTATTGAGTTAAGGAATAATATCAAATTTCGCATTCGTCTTCTTCTTAAAATCGTTTTATTAAATTGAATTTCACAAATTGATTTCACTTATATTTGATTTTCACAATCGTATCGGGTTTTATCAAATCGTATTTTCTTATCCAGTTTTACTGGTCATACGTCTTATCTCAATAAATTCGCTTCTAGCAAATAACTACAATCGGATTTAAGAAAAATGATTTTTATCAATTTGTAATCGTTTCTGCAACCGCTGAAAAGCGAGATTGCAAAACGAATTTAAACGATCAATAATCGTTTCTGCAAACGCTCAAAAAGGGAGTCTGTAAAACGATATCTAACATTTATTACTGTATCTATCGATCTAGATTTTGAATTGATCGATCTCAAAACCTCTCCGCGAACGCTATATAGCGAGATTGTGATTCGTTTAACTGTTTTAACCAAATGTTTAAATCAAGTATCTGACTATCATTTTTTTGTGAAACATATGACAACCAATACTACATATATACATAAAACAGTTTCTTGCAAACGCTATCTTTGGCGAGTTTGCAAAAACGTTTAGATATCTCAAGAAAAACATTATTAATACCAATTAATTTTTGACAAACGTTTTAAAACAAATTAATAGTGATTTTAATACCAATTATTTTTTGGTACAACTTTATTAATATCCATTAATTTTGGTAATAACTTTTTTAAAATCATATTAAAAGCGGTTTAAAATAATTAATTTGTGTAATTAATTTAATAAATTCTTTTTACATCTTTGAATTCTGGAAATAAATTAGATGATTTATACTAATTATCTGAATAATTTAAATTGATTCATTTTATCTTAATATCAAATTAAATTGTTATTTCTGAATTTAATATTTACAGAAGTAAAAATTTTAATTATTATAATAAATAAGGACTTTGATACTAGTGAAATGACACATCAAATTCAGTTTAATAGTGGTTTGCCACATATGACTGCCAGATTCTAATGTTTATCATATTGTCATGTGAGTGTCTAGTGCTATAAGCATATGACTAATGATTAAAGAATTAATGAAGCTCAATTTAGTATATGGTATGAGAAGATCTAAATCTCATTAACTTTTTGAAATTAAATAGGTAACTCAAGGATGATAGCATATGCTTTATCTTGAGAATACTAACAATAAAACCTCAAGAATAATCAACATAAATTTGTGCGATTTAAAGTACTTACCTACAAGAAGAGGTAAAAAGTATTTTGTGACATTCACTAATGACAGCACAAAATACTGGTATATTTACTTGTTACAAAGCAAAAATGAGGCTTTAGATAAATTTAAGAAATATAAGCTAGATGTTGAAAATCAACTCGGAAGAACTATCAAAATAGTTCGGGGTGAAAGAGGTAGAGAATATGAAAGACAATTTTATGCATTCTGCAGAGAAAATAGAATCATTCATCAGACAACTGCTCCTTATTCACTTGAATCCAATGGAGTTTCGGAACGTAAAAACCAAACTCTAAAGGAAATGATGAATGCAATGCTGCAAGAATCAGACGTAACCCATAACATTTGGAGGGAAGCTCTAATGACTTCTAATTATAATCTAAACAAAATTTCTCACAAAGTGATAGGAATAACGCCATATGAACTGTGGAAAGATACAGTTCCCTCATACAAACACTTGAAACTTTGGGGGTGCTTAGCAAAAGTTGCAGTACCAATTCCTAAAAAGGTCAAAGTTGGATCTAAAACAGTAGATTGTATATTTATTGGATATGCACATAAAAGTAGTGCTTATCGTTTCTTGGTTCATAAATCAGACATACCGGATATCCATGTAAATACAATAATAGAATCGTAAAATGCGTCTTTCTTTGAAAACATATTTCCTTCTAAGAATAAATTAAACCCTAATAGGAATAGGGAAGAGAGAGACTCAAGCGAAACAAGTGCTTCTACCTTATCTATAGGAAATGGAGAAGATGTTCAAAATGAACCCAGACGTAGTAAAAGTGTTCAGAAGGAAAAAAACTTTTGATGACGATTTTTTAATGATTTGGAAGGATACAGTGATGTCAACTGAATTTCCGACTCCAAAAAAACTTAAAATCAACAAGTGGATATGTATTTACACTTGGTGGTGCTGCAGTATCCTAAAAATCTTCCAAACAAACAGTTCTGGCTAGATCAACAATAGAATCAGAATTCATTGCATTAGAAAAAACCGTAGAAGAAGCTGATCATCTTCGTAATTTCTTGGAAGATATCCTGATGTGGGAAAAACCAGTGTCATCAATACAAATACATCCTCATAACCAATCGGCTATATCTCGTGCAAACAATAATTTGTACAATGATAAGTTACGTCATATTCGTAGATGACATAAGACCATTAGACAATTGATCTCAAGTGGTGTAATCTCGCTTGATTACATAAAATCAGCTGATAATATAGCAGATCTCTTTACGAAAGGTCTGACACGAGATCAAGTTTTGAAATCATCAAAAGGAATGGGTTTAAAGCCTATGAACTAAAGATGAGATTTGTTGGAAACCCCACCATGATTTGATAAATTCAAATGTACAACTAAATTAAATTAAGTCAATAAAAACACTGTGAAACCCTAGTTTATACCCAGTTCCTAAGATGGCAAACAGTGTTATCTACATATACAAAAGGTTAACCATTGAATTTTAATGAATTCATAGATTCTTACCAAAGAAATGAAGCAGATTACTTCGGAAAAATAATACAAATATGAAAGATCACCTTGTGAATGTGAAATGAGACCGGTTTTGGGAGAATAAATGAAAGATTATATTCTCCAAGTTCACTCATGAAAAATCAAGTTGTTCAATGCCAAAACAAACACAACACGAGAACAAAGTTCTACGAGAAAATACAATAGCGTTATAACTGTTATCTCGGTTTACACTAGAAATTTGGGTGGTTCAAAACATCATGTTCACCCCCTGACCTTGTAAACTCGACAAATATTAACAATGATTGGTTCAATGCTGAAAAATGCAACCAAATCAGATACGGTTATTTTTGTTTATACTCAAGAAAGTATTTCTTTTTAGCTTTCTCGATCTAAAAAGAGTCTTTCAAAGTTATCCTCAGTTTGGAGTCATTTCTATTCATGTGGGGGATCGCTGGACCAAAATATTAATAAGTATATTGGGCTTATAATATGTTGGTAAATGTGAATGAGAAATGAACATAAAATTAAGACTCATCAAAATAAGTGGAATTTTTGATTCTTTTAAATCAAAGATCGGGTTCAAAATCTGGTTGTTATCCACAAAAATCCAGTCAAAATTGTTGTAACTGTTTGGCGGATTTCTCGTGAACTGCACCAAAAATCTGGATTTTATCTCAAAAACCCCCTATCTACTATTCCCTATGAATAAAGACATTAAGCGATTATTCTGGATATCCTGCATATATCTCTGATATCCCTAAAACCCTAAGAATTATCGCTTCTCTCTAAATTCACTAAAAAAGTCCAGTTTTCTCTCATTCTCGTTTCTCTTTTTTAGAAGTGAATTTTTTATTCTTGAGTATACTGTAGAAACGAGTTTTCAGATTCCGAATTCAATTGTTGTGAATCGGTTTATCAACAATTGTATCATGGGACTTAAAAAGCGTATAGAAACCGTCACACTACGGGCGTTTTATTGAGTTAAGGAAAGATATCAAATCTCGCCTTTGTCTTCTTCTTTAAATCGTTTTATTAAATTGTATTTCAAAAATTGATTTTACTTATATCCGGTTTTCACAATCGTATCGGTTTTATCAAATCGTTTTTTCTTATCCAGTTTTACAAGTCCTATAACTTCTTGGTGTGAATCATTTTTTCTGAGTATGGTTGGGAATTTACTCACCAGGATTGGAGAATAGCTTTGATGGTACAAGCAGATATGGCGATGCACATGATCTTTGTGTGATCTGCCTTGAGCGGAAGAGAACTGCTTCTCTTTTCTATTTAAAGCTCATAAATCCTCCTCTCACTGATCAGTGCATCGTGGATTTTGATTCCTTCTTTTGTTTGGTTCGAATTTGTAGGTGCAGTCATATGTGCTGCTGCATAACATGCTCCGTGAAGTTGCAGGGGAAGACTTCTCCTCTTTGATGGAAACAAGGAAGTCACCATTGAAGACAGAAGACTCAGCTCTCACATTTGGAAGAAATTCGACTAAACATTTCTATCTGCCAAAAGCCAATAAACCAGCAAGAAATCCTTGATTCTTATCCGTATTTGACTTGTATTTGACTTTGAGCAGAACCATCTTTGAAGAATGTAAAGAAATAAAGCCAATAGTAATCCCATATGAATTTGAAGCCTGTTTTTACGAGATTATGAGAAATCGGAGTCTGTGTAGAAGTTAATCATGAGTCTTTAATATGTTATATTAATTATGTTTGAACATGAACTATGTATTACCACAATAGGTTAAGTTGTTAGGATCATAAAGAGATTGAAATTAAATTAGTTATACCGAAAGGGTACGAAGGAGGAATCACAACCATAACACATATCTTTCTTGTATGTTTGTGTCTCTTTAGAAAGGTCATATCTTTTTCGTCATGTTCCAAAGTGTTGTATATATACTTCAATACTCACAAAGTAATGTATGTGTGTTGTTACAGAGATCAAAAGAGTACTTTAAGATTTGTAACTTTTGATTGAGTGTTTTACAAGAAAATGTTTTGGTGTTCGATATACGAAACAAACTCTTGTTTCCTATAAGTCGATCCACGTTTAAGTAAACATGGTATCATAGCTAAAAAGAGAAATGCAAGTGATCACCATCTTCAATGGAGAAGCTTATGGGTTTTGGAATATTAAAATGAAGATAATCTTCCTTACAAGGAAGCTATGGGATGTGATTGAACCTGATACCAGTTCAAGTGATTCGATCGGAACAAGCAAACTCATAGACACAAATCGAATTGAAGAGAGAACCTTGAGAGACATGATTGTTCTTCATATACTTCAAACAGCAGTACCTGATCATATATTTCCAAGAATCGTCCCTGCTTCTAGTGCACGAGAAGCATGAACAATGTTAGAATCTGAGTATCAAGGGAGTTCTCAAGTTTGGATGATTAAGCTTCAATCATTAAGAAGAGAATATGAAAATCTGAAGATGGAAGAGGGCGATAGCATCAATACATTCGCTACAAGATTGATAGAAGTCGGCAATCAATTGAAACTTCATGGAGAGGAAAAATCCTATTACCATTTAGTGCAAAAGATTTTAATCTCTTTGCCTGAAAGGTTTGGTTCTCTTGTAACTCTGTTAGAACAAGTCAAGGAATTGAGTACGTTGTCTATGACCGAGTTAGTGGGGACATTGAAGGCGCATGAGAAGAGAGTAGAAGTAAGACATGAAACCATTACGGAGGGAGCGTTTTATACGCAAAATAAATGAAACAAGTTTGGTTTGAAAGGTATGAATAAATTCAGGACCAAACAACAAAAGAGGGTCGGAAGGTGGTGTAACTATTGTAAGAAGGATAGTCATGATGGAGAACGATGCTGGAAGAAGAAAAATAATGGTGTCTTTCCAAAGAATAAGTATAGAGAAAGTGTTGTTACTCATGTGTAAAAGCTGCTCATTTTGGTAAGGAGTGTAATAATAAAACCGAAGCTGCAAATTTGAGTTTAGAAGAAGCAAGTAATGACCAATAGCAAGAAGAGAATCACATCTTGTTTAGTGCCTTGGATGAAGATTTATCATCAAATATTGATGATGACTCTTGGCTGATTGATAGTGGTTGTTTGAATCACATGTCAAAGAATTTGAAGCTTTTCACAACACTTGACAAGAGTAAGAAGATTCTCATCAAAGTGGGAAATGGTCAGAGCGTTAAAGCATTAGGAAAAGAAGATGTTGAAGTTGAAACAAACAAAGGAACAAACACTATCAAAGACATGTTACTAGTTCTGGATTTAGCAAAACATTTGCTAAGTGTTTCTCATATGATATCCAATGGATATCAGCTGGTGTTTGAAAATAGAAAGTGTATGATTGGAGATCCTCAAAGAAAAAAGATCTTGTAAGTTAAAATGGTGAATAAAAGCTTTCCAATCGAATGAATAAAAAGCAAAGAAATCGCAATGCTAGCAATTAAGGAAGTGGATGTATCTAAGTTGTGGCACAAGCGATCGGGACACGTGAACTTTGTGAAGTGAAAAGAGATGCAATGGCTTAATTTTGTCAAGAATCTACCTAGATTTGTAGTGGTAAAAGAATTATGCGATGCTTGTGAAAGAGGAAAGCAAACGAGAAGGAGTTTTTCGAAGAAATCTCAAAGTGTTACAAGCAATGTCTTTGAGTTAGTTCACTCGGATGTTTGTGGACCAATGCAAACACCATCATTGAATAAGTAATTTGTCTTGTTTATAGATGATTTTTCAAGGATGACTTGGATTCACTTCATTATTAAAAGAAAAGATGAAGTCATAACTAAGTTCAAAACATTCAAGTCTTTTGTTGAAAATCAAAATGGTAAGAAAATAAAATATTTGAGAGCCGATGGAGGGGGAGAATACATATCTAAAGACTTCATCAAACTATGTCAAGATGCTGGAAATCTCAAGCAAGTGACAACTTCATACTCTCCTCAACATAATGAAGTTATCGAGAGGAAGATCGAACGTTTGTAGAAATGGCGCATACGATGCTTGTGAATCAAGAAAGGCCAAATTCATTTTGGACTGAAGCCATTTCTACATCAGTCTACATTCAGAATTTACTGCCCTCAAATGCATTAAGTGAAGGCATTTCTCCTCATAGGTTATGGTACAAGAAAAAACCAGATATAAGTCATTTAAGAGTATTTGGATCTTTATGTTATGTTTCAAATACCGAGTGAGACAAGGAGAAAGCTTGATGTGAAGTCGAAGTGTGGTGTATTGGTTGGCTATAGCTTGGATTCTAAAAGTTATAGAATCTTTGTGATTGAAGATGAAAGTGTGCAATCAAGAGATGTGACTTTTCATGAAGGAAACTATTGGTGTTGGAATAAAAAAGAAATTAGAGACAACCATGCATCTTGTATGGAAAGCAAGTCATTTGAATCATCTTTTAATCCAAGGATGGATTCTAACGATCAGGTTGAGAATATTACAATCGCAATGTCTCAACTCAATATTTATATACATGATGATGATCAACAAAATGATTTGAATGAGGTTGGTCCAAGAGGTATGCGATCAATAAATAACTTGATTTGACAGACACCAAGACTGAATGAAGAAGCACATGCGCTTGAAATGTGCATGATGTTGGCTGAGGAACCAAATACATTTGAAGAAGCATCAAGTATCGAGGATTGGAAGGAATCAATGAGAGAGGAGATCTCAATGATTGAAAAAAAAAATAAGACTTGGGAATTGGTAGATAAGACAAATGAGAAGAATGTGATTAGTGTCAAGTGGATCTTCAAAACAAAAACTAATGCTCATGGAGACATTGTGAAGCACAAAGAAGACTAGTGGCAAGGATTTTTACACAAGAATATGGTATAGACTACTTAAAAAATTTTGCTCCAGTCTCAAGGTATGACACTATACGACTTATTTTGGCGGTTTCTGCACAAAAGAAGTGATGTCTCTATCAAATGGATGTGAAATCGGCCTTTCTCAATGGCGATTTGAAAGAAGTGTACATCCAACAACCGCCTGGATTCATTCGTAAGGGAGAAGAAGAAAAGGTTTTAAGATTGTACAAGGCACTCTACGGGTTGAAGCAAGCGCCAAGGACTTGGTATGGACACATTGATTCATATTTTGTGAAATATCATTTTATGAGGAGTATGAATGATGTAGCATTGTACGTTAAAAAGGAGAAAGAAGATGTGTTGCTTATTAGTTTGTATGTGGATGATGTGATTATCACCGGAAGCAACACAACAGTGATTGAAGCATTTAAGGAAGATATGAAACAAGATTTGGAGATGACTGATCTCGATGAACTCAATTACTTCTTGGGAATGGAGATTAAGCAAAGTGAAAATGATATATTCCTCAAACAAGAAAAGTACTCTAAAACTCCTTAAGAAGTTTGGAATGGAGAATTTCAAAGCTGTAAGAATGCCTTTGACTCCTCACGAAAAAAGACTGAAGAAGAAGATGAAGCGTATAAGATCTCACTAAATATAGAAGTATGGTGGGTGGTCTTATGTATCTTTGTGCATCAAGACCAGACTTGACATATTCAAGTTCATATCTATCTAGATATATGTCTGAGTCCAAAGAAGAAGCATTTCCAAGAAACTAAGAAAGTGATGAGATATGTTCAAGGAACCAAGAAATTTGGAGTGCGCTTTAACCATGTTAAAGACCCTAAACTTATTGGTATTTCTGACAGTAATTGGGGTGGATCAATTAAAGATAAGAAGAGTACTTCAGAGTATGTTTTCTCTCATGGTTCGGCTGTGTTTTCTTGGCAATCTAACAAGCAAAAGACAGTAGCACAATCAACCGCCGAAGCCGAATATATATCAATTAGTCTTCCAGAAAATCAAGCGATTTGGCTTCAGAGATTTCTTAATGATGTTGGATTCAATTGTGAAGGAAGTGTGAAGATCATGTGTGACAACATGTCAGCAATTGCCATAGCCAAAAATCCGGTTCAACACAAGCAAACAAAACATATTGCGATCAAGTATCACTTCATTAGAGAAGCAATTCAAGAAGGTGAGATTTCTTTAGAACATTGTTCTAGAGAGGATCAACTTGCTGACATATTGAAAAAACTATTGGGAGCATCAAGGTTCGAAGATTTAAGGCTAAAAACTGGAGTGAATAAGATTCATGATTAAGGAGTGTTGAATTTAATCATGAATCTTTAATATGTTATATTAATTATGTTTGAACATAAACTATGTATTACCACAATAGGTTAAGTTGTTAGGATCATAAAGAGATTGAAATTAAGTTAGTTATACCGAAAGGGTACAAAGGAGGAATCACAACCATACGAAAAGACACATATCTTTCTTGTATGTTTGTGTCTCTTTAGAAAGGTCATATCTTTTCCGTCGTGTCCCAATGTGTTGTATATATACTTCAATACTCACTAAATAATGTATGTGTGTTGTTACAGAGATCAAAAGAGTACTTTAAGATTTGTAACTTTTGATTGAGTGTTTTACAAGAAAACTGCTTTGGTGTTCGAAAAAGAGTACTTTAAGAAAACTTAAGCCATTCTGTTTAGTTTAGAAAAAGAGAAAGAAAAACCAAAGAACTTAAGAAAAAAAACCGTGAGAAAGAAAGAAAGAGAGAAAGAGAGATCAACCTGGTGGTTGTGAGCTAAGTATAAGAAGAAGGAGGAACACCGCTAAGAAGAATCTGTGTCCAAGGGTCGATCTTAAATCTATGGGAGCAAGCCTGCGGGAGGAAGGCGTGACCATCCAGTGTAGGTTGTCTGTCCCCTTTGTATTAAGTATGCTTTTGGTTTATCTAATCACGCTTCTATAACTTTGTATGGTTTTCTTTTTGGATTAAGTACCTTGTATAGCAGCTTATGGATTTTGTGAACGGTTTTTGGTTGGTAATGATATAAATGATGTTTTAGTGTAAAGTATAAGTAAGATGCATGTTAAGAATTTTGATCGGTTTTTAAGATTAAGCATGTTTAAGTCCCTGCCGGGCAATTTAACAATGATTTCAATTCTTAGTTTGAGAATCTCGAACTGAAGGAGTTAAATTTTGGGATACAAATCTTGGTCATTCGGGCTTTTGAAGTATATTAGGAAAAACGGATGGTCGGAATTTGGATCTATCGTAACACCTTTGGTCTAGGACGAACGGGGGTGTTACAATTCTTGTTTCGTATAAGTCGATCTAGTTTAAGTAAACAGTCTGTTCTGGGAGACATCTTTCATTGAAGAACTTTTTACAAATTTTGATCGATTCTTCTTTAAATTGTTGTTTCCAGGAGAAGAAATTTTCAAAGTTAGCCTCTTTGATAGTATAATCTCCAGTTAACAAAGTTAGTCATATCACCAGCTCAAAGTTTCATGGCAAACAACGAACAAACACAAAAAGTATGAAGCTAGGAAGCATGAAATCTCCGATGATGATACGCTTCCCGCTTCGGAAGCGGAATCGGAAACGAAATCGCTCGGAATTGCTTGGAATCGTTTTGGAATCGCGATTCCAAAAATGAAGGATTTGGAATCATCTCGGAATCGTTTCGAAATCGCTTGAAATCATCTCGGAATCGCTTGGAATCATCTCAGAATCGTTTCAAAAATCATTTTGGAATCGTGATCCCAAAATTACAGTTTGATCATTTACAAAATTAAAATTTGATGATATCGTTGTCGTAAAGATCGCCAAATTACTAAGTGAACTTATTCTCGGATTTTCTTTTATCAATGCATTGCAGAACGTTCTATGTAAATAAATTGAAATAAAAAATGTAATAATAATAATAAATTTTAAAAAGTGAGACAAAGTATTAATTAATAAATATAGCATTGAATATTTGAATTTAAAATCATTTACAAAATGAAACAATTTTGGTAAAAGGAATCAGTTATTCTCCTATGCAAATATGAAGACAAAAACAACACAAAACTTAATTATTAAAATAAAAATATACTGTAAATTTATTTGTATAATTTTGGAAATGATTCACATAGAATCCGACAATCTCTATAACAATAATATTTTATGATTATAATATAATTTTATTATGGTATTATATATATGTATATATATACGCTTCTATTACGTATCCGCTTCCTATATATTTTTAAAAATTCCCTTCTACGTTTTTTAACGTTTCCACTTCTACGTACCCGCTTCTGATTCCATGCAACGTAGGTGTAGGTATGAAACCAGGAAGCAAAGACGGAGTTGAAATCGTGGTGATCGACTCTCTTTGTCTTTGAAAATACATGTACATAGGTTTTCGTTAATAACTTTAAAGTTGCCCAAGATATGTTTTCTTTTTAACCACATCGCTTATTAGAGAAACATTGCTCACTTTGTGCTACTATAAATAAAGCGGCCGAGTTTCGTATCCAACTCATACCTTTCTCGGCCTTTTGGCTAAGATCAAGTGTAGTATCTGTTTTTATCAGTTTAATATCTGATATTTGAGTCATTGGTTCACAATGGGAGAAAATCCACCAAAATAGTTTGCTATCTGGGCTTTCTCAAGTCGTCCATGCGTTACACTATTGCACGGGCCTAGCTCAACCCATCAACCAATTAGTTGAACTATTTAATAAATCAATTATTAAAAAAAAGAAAATATTGAGTTCTGGTCTATATAAAATATACTAAAAGGTTTGGTGGATATGCCACTGGGGTTTGAGTCAATCACACATGTCTATATATATGTCTGAGAATCAGATGTCACAAATGTCATTGGATACAAAGTGAATGGGTCAAATGGGCTTGTCTAATCCGCAGAGATGCGGCCTCGTTAACGAGAGAGTCTTGCGTTTGGAGAGACACACGCGTGTGCGGAGCTTATGTGGTCTCTCCTCCGAATGATATCATGGCCGTTTTGTAACACGACAGTTATTCCACTTGGCCCTTAACAGGATTTAGCAGAATGGGTATTACGGTTCTATCGGCAACAACCTTTTGTATTCTAGGCTCTTTCTTACACACGTGATTCACGCGAAACGAAACGTGACAATAACAAAAGTGGAAACATCGTGAGAAGTAATATTAGAAGTCCAAGTGAATAAGAAGAATCTTTTATAATATTCGTCCAATTAACCAAGTTATTCAAAATGATAAGGGGAGTTTCATATCTTCCAATAAAGAAGTGAATCTCCAGCACCAATGGAAGAAAAACTTGCACAAAGCAATTTTCTTTTTTAGTTAACGCAAACCAAAAAAAAACAAGAAAAAAGTATTGAAGAAGAAACAAGATAAATTCTGTTTTCTTTTGACAAATAGAAAGACAATCACATTCCCCCCCAAAGCGTAGAATCAAAGCAAGCCTATGTAAAAAATTTTGACCAATTTAATAGATCAAACATCAAATAAAACTATGAAGGAATGTGATAGCCATTGAGATTCCCACCATAATATCAGGAAATCATAATGTTGATTTAATGAAACTTATTTGTGCAAATTCTGGTGGCCAGTTAATTGAAGATCAAACATCAAACGGAGACTTAAACCCAACTATACAACACCTATCAGGAAATCATCACAAGAAAAGACATAAGAGCAGTATGAAGAGTCACTTATACCATTTCCCTTTCATCTTTCTCTGTTTGTTTGACGGATAATATGAGTGTGAAGCTTGCAAACATTATTATCCAGAAAATCCACTTGTTCTTTTGTTCCCTGATAATGTAATATAATGCTTCTATTGTTACTGTTAATAGATTTATAAACATGCGATGATTTATCGTCTTTCAGCACAGAGGATCACTGAAACAGAGAATGTTAGATAATTGTGATGAGACCAGACAAGACAGATCAAATAAATCTCACGATTGCCCAAAATCGCATCACAAATCAAAACATTTTTCATCACATTGGCGACTGAGACAAGAGGTTATGATAAACTCAGTGTTAAATCTCTGCTTGAGAAACACGAAAGAACTGGAGATTGTGATCCAAATAAGAACAAGAAGCTGATTGTCCAGTTAAGAAATGCAGAGAGATTCTTGTAGGAGCTATAAAACCGGATAAGAAAATACGATTTGATATTAGAGATAAAGAAGGAGAAATCAATTTGTAGAAGCACGATTTATAAAACGATTTTTTTAAGAAATCCAGAAAGGAGGCGAGATGATCTCTTTCCTTAACTCAATAAAGCGCCCGTAGTGCGACGGTTTTAATACGCCTTTTGAATCCCAGGATACAACCTTTTGTAGACCGATTCGCAACACTCGAATT
Source organism: Streptanthus diversifolius (assembly GCA_039880935.1). Lineage (NCBI taxonomy): Eukaryota > Viridiplantae > Streptophyta > Magnoliopsida > Brassicales > Brassicaceae > Streptanthus > Streptanthus diversifolius. The sequence goes on from JAXGFM010000008.1 coordinate 3,403,971, forward strand.
CGGAATCTGCGAACACAGTATCTACGATATACTCAAGAACTAGAATCGTTTCTGAAAGATAGAAACGAATATGAGAGAAAGTTGAACCTTTTTCTGTGAATTTAGAGAGTAGGCGATTTTTAGAGTTTTCGAGAATTTTGAATTTCTCAGGATATTCAGAATACTCAGGATTTCTCGAATGCCTGCTTTAGCTCTCTATTTATAGGGAGGAAGTGATTAGGGATTTTTGGGATAAATCCCTATTTTCTTGGAAAATCCCAAAAAATCCGCAAGCGGTTGTAACCGTTTTGACTGGAATATTCGAGGATAAAAATCCCGAAAATTCTGCAAGCGGTTGTAACCGTTTTGACTGGAATATTCAAGGATAAAAATCCCGAAAATTCTGCAAGCGGTTGTAACCGTTTTAACTGGAATATTCAAGGATAAAAATCCCGAAAATTCTGCAAGCGGTTTCAACAACTTTATCCTGATTTTTGGTTCAGATTTTTAATCCCAATTTTTTTTTTATATTTAAAAAAAAATCAAAAAATTCCACTTTACTTAATGAGTCTTAATTTATGCTCATTTCCCATTCACATTTATCAACATATTATAAGTCCAATATGCTTATTAATATTTTGATCCAACAATCCCCCACATGAATAGAAATGACTCTAAACTGAGGGTGACTTTGAAAGACTCTTTAGGATCGAGAAAGCTAAAAGAAAGACTTTCTTGAGTATAAACGAAAGATAACCGTATCTGATTTAGTTGCATTTTTCAGCATTGAACCAATCATAGTTAATAACTGTCGGGTTTACAAGGCCAGGGGGTGAACATGATGTCTTGAACCACCCGGATTTCTAGTGTAAACCGAGACAACAATTATAACGCGGTTATATTTCTCGTAGAACTTTTGGTTCTCTTGTTGTGTTCGTTTTGGCCATGAACAGCCTGGTTTTTCATGAGTGAACTTGGAGAATACAACCTTTCATTTATTCTCCTAGAAACGGCCGCATTTCACACTCACAAGGTGATCTTTCATATTTGTATTCTTTTTCCCGAAGTGATCTGCTTCACTTCATTGGGTTAGAATATATGAATTCATTAAAAGCCAATGCTTAACCTATATAAATGCAGAAAAACACTGTTGTCATCTATAGGAACTGGGTAGAAACAAAAGTTTCACAGTGTTTATTTAGATTTAATTTGACTTAGTTGTCCCTTTGAACCTATCAAAACATGTAGGTGGGGTTACCATCAAATCTCATCTTTAGTTCATAGGCTTTAAACCCATTCCTCTTGATGATTTCAAAACTTGATCTCGTGTCAGACCTTTTGTGAAAGGATCTGCAATATTATCAGCTGATTTTATGTAATCAAGTGAGATTACACCACTTGAGATCAGTTTTCTAATGGTCTATGTCGTCTACGTATATGACGTGACTTGCCATTGTATAACTTATTGTTTTAGGTCCGACTGTGACCTTTTAAAAAATGGTACTGCAATTTTGCCAAGCACCCCCACACTTTCAAGTATTTGTACGAGGAATAATGCAATTCCACCGTTTATATGGCGTTTTCCCAGCCATTTTGTGAGGAATTTTATTTAGAATAAATTTTGAAGTCATTAGAGCTTCCCCCACATGTTCTGGGTTACGCTTGATTCTTGCATCATTGCATTTATCATTTCCTTTAGAGTTCGATTTTTATGTTCTGTAACTCTATTGGATTCAGGTGAATAAGGAGCAGTTGTTTGATGAATGATTTCATTCTCTCTGCAGAATGCATCAAACTGTCCTTCATATTCTCCACCTCTATCACTCTGAACTATTTTAATAGTTCTTTCGAGTTGATTTTCAACCTCTAGCTTATATTCCTTGAATTTATCCAAAGCCTCATCTTTGTAACAAGTAAATATAACAGTATTTTGTGCAGTCATCAATGACAGTCACGAAATACTTTTTTTTTTTTTTACCTGATCCTTTAGGTAAATACTTTAAATCGCACAAATATTTGTGGATTAGTCTTAGAGATTTTATTGTTAGTATTCTCAAGAGAAAGCATATGTTATTATCCTTGAGTTACTTCTCTAATTTTAGCAAGGTCAATGAGATATAGATCATCTCATACCATATACTAAATTGAGCTTCATCAATTTTGTCAATCATTAGTCCTATGCTTATAGCACTAGGCATTCACATGACAATCTGATAAACATCAGAATTTGGTATAGTCATATGTGGCAGACCACTATCAAACTGAATTTGATTTGTCGACTCACTAGACTCGTAACCAATAACACTTCCACCATAACCGGTGTCAAAGTCTTTATTTATTACAACAATTAAATTCTTAACTTCTGGAAATATCAATTCAGAAAGAAGCAATTTAATTTAATATAAAGATAAGATGAAGCAATTTGATATATTTAAATAATCTTTATAATTTCTCCAATTAATTTTCAGAATTTAATGATATCAAAACGTTTTTCTGAATTAATTGCACAAATTAATTATTTTTTTTTAAACTGCAATTAATATATTTTTAAAACGTTTACCAAAATTAATTGATATTAATAACGTTGTACCAAAAAAAAAAATAATTGGTATAAAATCATTTTTTTTTTTTTTTTAAACGTTTTGCTAAAAAATTAATTGGTTTACAAAAAATTATTTTACCAACATTAATTGGTATTAATAATGTTTTTTCTTGAGTTATCAAAACGTTTTTTCAAACTCGCTAAAGATAGCGTTTGCAGAAAACAAATTTGTGTTATACGTAGTATTGGTTTTTAAAAAAAAACGGTTTACAACAAATCGTTTAAACAAACGTTTGTAATCGTTTTTTTCCAATTTAGCTAGAACATTTCGCAAACTCGCTATAGAGCGTTCGCGGAAAGCGTTTGTTTTATACGAATCGCAAGCTCGCTTAATCGCGTTCGCGTAGACGTTTCGAGATCGATTTATATCGTTTTGCAAACTTGCTATTAAGCCTTCGCATAAACGTTTAGAAATCGTTTATAACGTTTTGCAAACTGGCTTTTAAGCCTTTGCAGAAACGATTACAGATCGTTTAAATTCGTTTTGCAATCTCGCTTTTCAGCGTTCGCAGAAACGATTACAAATTGATTTAAAAAAATGAAAATCGTTTTTCTTAAATCCGATTGTAGCTATTTGCTAGAAGCGGATTTATTGAGTTAAGACTGTAGGAGCTATAAAACCGGATAAGAAAATACGATTTGATATTAGAGATAAAGAAGGAGAAATCAATTTGTAGAAGCACGATTTATAAAACGATTTTTTTAAGAAATCCAGAAAGGAGGCGAGATGATCTCTTTCCTTAACTCAATAAAGCGCCCGTAGTGCGACGGTTTTAATACGCCTTTTGAATCCCAGGATACAACCTTTTGTAGACCGATTCGCAACACTCGATTTCGGAATCTGCGAACACAGTATCTACGATATACTCAAGAACTAGAATCGTTTCTGAAAGATAGAAACGAATATGAGAGAAAGTTGAACCTTTTTCTGTGAATTTAGAGAGTAGGCGATTTTTAGAGTTTTCGAGAATTTTGAATTTCTCAGGATATTCAGAATACTCAGGATTTCTCGAATGCCTGCTTTAGCTCTCTATTTATAGGGAGGAAGTGATTAGGGATTTTTGGGATAAATCCCTATTTTCTGGGAAAATCCCAAAAAATCCGCAAGCGGTTGTAACCGTTTTGACTGGAATATTCGAGGATAAAAATCCCGAAAATTCTGCAAGCGGTTGTAACCGTTTTGACTGGAATATTCAAGGATAAAAATCCCGAAAATTCTGCAAGCGGTTGTAACCGTTTTAACTGGAATATTCAAGGATAAAAATCCCGAAAATTCTGCAAGCGGTTTCAACAACTTTATCCTGATTTTCGGTTCAGATTTTTAATCCCAATTTTTTTTTTTATATTTAAAAAAAAATCAAAAAATTCCACTTTACTTAATGAGTCTTAATTTATGCTCATTTCCCATTCACATTTATCAACATATTAAAAGTCCAATATGCTTATTAATATTTTGATCCAACAATCCCCCACATGAATAGAAATGACTCTAAACTGAGGGTGACTTTGAAAGACTCTTTAGGATCGAGAAAGCTAAAAAAAAGACTTTCTTGAGTATAAACGAAAGATAACCGTATCTGATTTAGTTGCATTTTTCAGCATTGAACCAATCATAGTTAATAACTGTCGGGTGTACAAGGCCAGGGGGTGAACATGATGTCTTGAACCACCCGGATTTCTAGTGTAAACCGAGACAACAATTATAATGCGGTTATATTTCTCGTAGAACTTTTGGTTCTCTTGTTGTGTTCGTTTTGGCCATGAACAGCCTGGTTTTTCATGAGTGAACTTGGAGAATACAGCCTTTCATTTATTCTCCTAGAAACGGCCGCATTTCACACTCACAAGGTGATCTTTCATATTTGTATTCTTTTTCCCGAAGTGATCTGCTTCACTTCATTGGGTTAGAATATATGAATTCATTAAAAGCCAATGCTTAATCTATATAAATGCAGAAAAACACTGTTGTCATCTATAGGAACTGGGTAGAAACAAAAGTTTCACAGTGTTTATTTAGATTTAATTTGACTTAGTTGTCCCTTTGAACCTATCAAAACATGTAGGTGGGGTTACCATCAAATCTCATCTTTTGTTCATAGGCTTTAAACCCATTCCTCTTGATGATTTCAAAACTTGATCTCGTGTCAGACCTTTTGTGAAAGGATCTGCAATATTATCAGCTGATTTTATGTAATCAAGTGAGATTATACCACTTGAGATCAGTTTTCTAATGGTCTATGTCGTCTACGTATATGACGTGACTTGCCATTGTATAACTTATTGTTTTAGGTCCGACTGTGACCATTTAAAAAATGGTACTGAAATTTTGCCAAGCACCCCCACACTTTCAAGTATTTGTACGAGGAATAATGCAATTCCACCGTTTATATGGCGTTTTCCCAGCCATTTTGTGAGGAATTTTATTTAGAATAAAATTTGAAGTCATTAGAGCTTCCCCCACATGTTATGGGTTACGCTTGATTCTTGCATCATTGCATTTATCATTTCCTTTAGAGTTCGATTTTTATGTTCTGTAACTCTATTGGATTCAGGTGAATAAGGAGCAGTTGTTTGATGAATGATTTCATTCTCTCTGCAGAATGCATCAAACTGTCCTTCATATTCTCCACCTCTATCACTCTGAACTATCTTAATAGTTCTTTCGAGTTGATTTTCAACCTCTAGCTTATATTCCTTGAATTTATCAAAAACCTCATCTTTGTAACAAGTAAATATAACAGTATTTTGTGCAGTCATCAATGACAGTCACGAAATACTTTTTTTTTTTTTACCTGATCCTTTAGGTAAATACTTTAAATCGCACAAATATTTGTGGATTAGTCTTAGAGATTTTATTGTTAGTATTCTCAAGAGAAAGCATATGCTATTATCCTTGAGTTACTTCTCTAATTTTAGCAAGGTCAATGAGATATAGATCATCTCATACCATATACTAAATTGAGCTTCATCAATTTTGTCAATCATTAGTCCTATGCTTATAGCACTAGGCATTCACATGACAATCTGATAAACATCAGAATTTGGTATAGTCATATGTGGCAGACCACTATCAAACTGAATTTGATGTGTCGACTCACTAGACTCGTAACCAATAACACTTCCACCATAACCGGTGTCAAAGTCTTTATTTATTACAACAATTAAATTCTTAACTTCTGGAAATATCAATTCAGAAAGAAGCAATTTAATTTAATATAAAGATAAGATGAAGCAATTTGATATATTTAAATAATCTTTATAATTTCTCCAATTAATTTTCAGAATTTAATGATATCAAAACGTTTTTCTGAATTAATTGCACAAATTAATTATTTTTTTTAAACTGCAATTAATATATTTTTAAAACGTTTACCAAAATTAATTGATATTAATAACGTTGTACCAAAAAAAAAAAATAATTGGTATAAAATCATTTTTTTTTTTTTTTAAAACGTTTTGCTAAAAAATTAATTGGTTTACAAAAAATTATTTTACCAACATTAATTGGTATTAATAATGTTTTTTCTTGAGTTATCAAAACGTTTTTGCAAACTCGCTAAAGATAGCGTTTGCAGAAAACAAATTTGTGTTATACGTAGTATTGGTTTTTAAAAAAAACGGTTTACAACAAATCGTTTAAACAAACGTTTGTAATCGTTTTTTTCCAATTTAGCTAGAACATTTCGCAAACTCGCTATAGAGCGTTCGCGGAAAGCGTTTGTTTTATACGAATCGCAAGCTCGCTTAATCGCGTTCGCGTAGACGTTTCGAGATCGATTTATATCGTTTTGCAAACTTGCTATTAAGCCTTCGCATAAACGTTTAGAAATCGTTTATAACGTTTTGCAAACTGGCTTTTAAGCCTTTGCAGAAACGATTACAGATCGTTTAAATTCGTTTTGCAATCTCGCTTTTCAGCGTTCGCAGAAACGATTACAAATTGATTTAAAAAAATGAAAATCGTTTTTCTTAAATCCGATTGTAGCTATTTGCTAGAAGCGGATTTATTGAGTTAAGACTGTAGGAGCTATAAAACCGGATAAGAAAATACGATTTGATATTAGAGATAAAGAAGGAGAAATCAATTTGTAGAAGCACGATTTATAAAACGATTTTTTTAAGAAATCCAGAAAGGAGGCGAGATGATCTCTTTCCTTAACTCAATAAAGCGCCCGTAGTGCGACGGTTTTAATACGCCTTTTGAATCCCAGGATACAACCTTTTGTAGACCGATTCGCAACACTCGAATTCGGAATCTGCGAACACAGTATCTACGATATACTCAAGAACTAGAATCGTTTCTGAAAGATAGAAACGAATATGAGAGAAAGTTGAACCTTTTTCTGTGAATTTAGAGAGTAGGCGATTTTTAGAGTTTTCGAGAATTTTGAATTTCTCAGGATATTCAGAATACTCAGGATTTCTCGAATGCCTGCTTTAGCTCTCTATTTATAGGGAGGAAGTGATTAGGGATTTTTGGGATAAATCCCTATTTTCTTGGAAAATCCCGAAAAATCCGCAAGCGCTTGTAACCGTTTTGACTGGAATATTCGAGGATAAAAATCCCGAAAATTCTGCAAGCGGTTGTAACCGTTTTGACTGGAATATTCAAGGATAAAAATCCCGAAAATTCTGCAAGCGGTTGTAACCGTTTTAACTGGAATATTCAAGGATAAAAATCCCGAAAATTCTGCAAGCGGTTTCAACAACTTTATCCTGATTTTCGGTTCAGATTTTTAATCCCAATTTTTTTTTTATATTTAAAAAAAAATCAAAAAATTCCACTTTACTTAATGAGTCTTAATTTATGCTCATTTCCCATTCACATTTATCAACATATTATAAGTCCAATATGCTTATTAATATTTTGATCCAACAATCCCCCACATGAATAGAAATGACTCTAAACTGAGGGTGACTTTGAAAGACTCTTTAGGATCGAGAAAGCTAAAAGAAAGACTTTCTTGAGTATAAACGAAAGATAACCGTATCTGATTTAGTTGCATTTTTCAGCATTGAACCAATCATAGTTAATAACTGTCGGGTTTACAAGGCCAGGGGGTGAACATGATGTCTTGAACCACCCGGATTTCTAGTGTAAACCGAGACAACAATTATAACGCTGTTATATTTCTCGTAGAACTTTTGGTTCTCTTGTTGTGTTCGTTTTGGCCATGAACAGCCTGGTTTTTCATGAGTGAACTTGGAGAATACAACCTTTCATTTATTCTCCTAGAAACGGCCGCATTTCACACTCACAAGGTGATCTTTCATATTTGTATTCTTTTTTCCGAAGTGATCTGCTTCACTTCATTGGGTTAGAATATATGAATTCATTAAAAGCCAATGCTTAACCTATATAAATGCAGAAAAACACTGTTGTCATCTATAGGAACTGGGTAGAAACAAAAGTTTCACAGTGTTTATTTAGATTTAATTTGACTTAGTTGTCCCTTTGAACCTATCAAAACATGTAGGTGGGGTTACCATCAAATCTCATCTTTAGTTCATAGGCTTTAAACCCATTCCTCTTGATGATTTCAAAACTTGATCTCGTGTCAGACCTTTTGTGAAAGGATCTGCAATATTATCAGCTGATTTTATGTAATCAAGTGAGATTACACCACTTGAGATCAGTTTTCTAATGGTCTATGTCGTCTACGTATATGACGTGACTTGCCATTGTATAACTTATTGTTTTAGGTCCGACTGTGACCTTTTAAAAAATGGTACTGCAATTTTGCCAAGCACCCCCACACTTTCAAGTATTTGTACGAGGAATAATGCAATTCCACCGTTTATATGGCGTTTTCCCAGCCATTTTGTGAGGAATTTTATTTAGAATAAAATTTGAAGTCATTAGAGCTTCCCCCACATGTTCTGGGTTACGCTTGATTCTTGCATCATTGCATTTATCATTTCCTTTAGAGTTCGATTTTTATGTTTTGTAACTCTATTGGATTCAGGTGAATAAGGAGCAGTTGTTTGATGAATGATTTCATTCTCTCTGCAGAATGCATCAAACTGTCCTTCATATTCTCCACCTCTATCACTCTGAACTATTTTAATAGTTCTTTCGAGTTGATTTTCAACCTCTAGCTTATATTTCTTGAATTTATCCAAAGCCTCATCTTTGTAACAAGTAAATATAACAGTATTTTGTGCAGTCATCAATGACAGTCACGAAATACTTTTTTTTTTTTTTTACCTGATCCTTTAGGTAAATACTTTAAATCGCACAAATATTTGTGGATTAGTCTTAGAGATTTTATTGTTAGTATTCTCAAGAGAAAGCATATGCTATTATCCTTGAGTTACTTCTCTAATTTTAGCAAGGTCAATGAGATATAGATCATCTCATACCATATACTAAATTGAGCTTCATCAATTTTGTCAATCATTAGTCCTATGCTTATAGCACTAGGCATTCACATGACAATCTGAAAAACATCAGAATTTGGTATAGTCATATGTGGCAGACCACTATCAAACTGAATTTGATTTGTCGACTCACTAGACTCGTAACCAATAACACTTCCACCATAACCGGTGTCAAAGTCTTTATTTATTACAACAATTAAATTCTTAACTTCTGGAAATATCAATTCAGAAAGAAGCAATTTAATTTAATATAAAGATAAGATGAAGCAATTTGATATATTTAAATAATCTTTATAATTTCTCCAATTAATTTTCAGAATTTAATGATATCAAAACGTTTTTCTGAATTAATTGCACAAATTAATTATTTTTTTTAAACTGCAATTAATATATTTTTGAAACGTTTACAAAAATTAATTGATATTAATAACGTTGTACCAAAAAAAAAAAATAATTGGTATAAAATCATTTTTATTTTTTTTTTTTAAAACGTTTTGCTAAAAAATTAATTGGTTTACAAAAAATTATTTTACCAACATTAATTGGTATTAATAATGTTTTTTCTTGAGTTATCAAAACGTTTTTGCAAACTCGCTAAAGATAGCGTTTGCAGAAAACAAATTTGTGTTATACGTAGTATTGGTTTTTAAAAAAAAACGGTTTACAACAAATCGTTTAAACAAACGTTTGTAATCGTTTTTTTCCAATTTAGCTAGAACATTTCGCAAACTCGCTATAGAGCGTTCGCGGAAAGCGTTTGTTTTATACGAATCGCAAGCTCGCTTAATCGCGTTCGCGTAGACGTTTCGAGATCGATTTATATCGTTTTGCAAACTTGCTATTAAGCCTTCGCATAAACGTTTAGAAATCGTTTATAACGTTTTGCAAACTGGCTTTTAAGCCTTTGCAGAAACGATTACAGATCGTTTAAATTCGTTTTGCAATCTCGCTTTTCAGCGTTCGCAGAAACGATTACAAATTGATTTAAAAAAATGAAAATCGTTTTTCTTAAATCCGATTGTAGCTATTTGCTAGAAGCGGATTTATTGAGTTAAGACTGTAGGAGCTATAAAACCGGATAAGAAAATACGATTTGATATTAGAGATAAAGAAGGAGAAATCAATTTGTAGAAGCACGATTTATAAAACGATTTTTTTAAGAAATCCAGAAAGCAGGCGAGATGATCTCTTTCCTTAACTCAATAAAGCGCCCGTAGTGCGACGGTTTTAATACGCCTTTTGAATCCCAGGATACAACCTTTTGTAGATTGATTCGCAACACTCGAATTCGGAATCTGCGAACACAGTATCTACGATATACTCAAGAACTAGAATCGTTTCTGAAAGATAGAAACGAATATGAGAGAAAGTTGAACCTTTTTCTGTGAATTTAGAGAGTAGGCGATTTTTAGAGTTTTCGAGAATTTTGAATTTCTCAGGATATTCAGAATACTCAGGATTTCTCGAATGCCTGCTTTAGCTCTCTATTTTATAGGGAGGAAGTGATTAGGGATTTTTGGGATAAATCCTTATTTTCTGGGAAAATCCCGAAAAATCCGCAAGCGGTTGTAACCGTTTTGACTGGAATATTCGAGGATAAAAATCCCGAAAATTCTGCAAGTGGTTGTAACCGTTTTGACTGGAATATTCAAGGATAAAAATCCCGAAAATTCTGCAAGCGGTTGTAACCGTTTTAACTGGAATATTCAAGGATAAAAATCCCGAAAATTCTGCAAGCGGTTTCAACAACTTTATCCTGATTTTCGGTTCAGATTTTTAATCCCAATTTTTTTTTTTTTATTTAAAAAAAAAATCAAAAAATTCCACTTTACTTAATGAGTCTTAATTTATGCTCATTTCCCATTCACATTTATCAACATATTATAAGTCCAATATGCTTATTAATATTTTGATCCAACAATTGTGAATTGTGAATTTAAAGTCTAAAAACACAGATTTTAGGATGATCATGACTAAATTTGCAAATGCTGAGCAAAGATGGAATGAGAAGGCTTTGGCTTTGAGAGATGGTAAAGGATGTGGACGAAAAACTTCTGTTAAATCCTTTTAGCAGCAGTTTGCAAAAAACATGTCTCATGAAAATTTATTGAAGATTTCGGCCTAAAGTCAGATTCTTTTATATCCCTGTAATCATTTATAGAAACAAGATCACACTGAAGTATCTATCTGCGAGGGTAGAGTACATAAGATCAAAGAAGATGCTTGAGTATCAATGTACAAGGCTGTATTGGTTTACGAGAGACCTTAACGTTTTTGTTTGGAAGTTGTTGCTAATTGTAGAGTGAAGCAATTTGGTATATACTGCATCAATCTTGATATAGTAGGAGCCTCGGTAACTTCTATGGAAAGGTAGAAGTGCTTGTGCTGCTTACAGCTAAAAACATATAAGATATAGCCAGTGTTCCCCAAAGGACCTTATATGCCTAGTTCTACTTGTATAATATACACAAAAATGCTTATGCAGCCACATAGAGCTACTTCTTACCTCTCTCTCATTGGAACACATGGACAATTCCAAAAGCCCTGTCCAACCTCAGCAGCTTTATCATCATGATGTCTACACACAAAAAAAAACAAATCTGACTTTGAGTTGATACGAGAATTTCAAATCTTCTTAAAAATAACAATTGCCAAAGAAGCAAAAATTAGCTGCAAGGACAAAGCGGTGCACCATATGAATCTTTATGCTCAGCCAAACCCTGTTCCAAAAAAGGTCACACAGTTAAGCACTAGATCTCAAGATCACTCGCTGTAACTCCATTTCTAATGCACATTTATTATCAGCATATAGAAGACTGAGCTACTTCATTAGTTAAGCACTAAATATCAAGATCTTCACTTGCTTCAACTAAATTTTACTTATGATAGTTTTTTTCAACGGAGTATTTGCTCTCTTTTTGAGATTCGGATATTTTGCTCTGTTCGATATTTATTTTGATTATTTGGAATAAAGAGATGACCAAAAGAAAAGAGGTATACTTTCTTGAAAGTCAAGATAATCCATTTATATTAGAAACGAAAAAAGAAACAAAGGGAAAAAAAATACTTAGTTAGAACAATATGAAATCCAAAAACATAACTGAAGCAACTTAAAATAGTAAATACTGAAAGGAAGATGTAAGTGAACATGTGCACTACATCAAACAAATCACTGATCCATTGTTCTAAAGAATAATGAATTGCTGATTTCTGTAATCCCAATAGAGACTCAGAACGTCGCCTTCTTCGAGATCTAACGAGTGCTTCATGGTACTCCAACCATCCCCGAAATAGTATTTAAAGTTTTCAGTACACTTCAGTGTAACTTTGTATTCATCGCCTTCAACAAAGTCAAGGACTTTCACTTCCATACCGTTTTGCAAACTCTCAGCTGTACCACCAGTCATCACCGTCATGACGGATTCAATTTGTTGTTTTGGTAACTTCATATTACCTAAAAAATCACTCTTTGATAGTTGTTTTGATATGATCATAGCAGGGTTTGGTGGATCTTCGAGAAGCATCTTGCTGAATCTTTAAGAAACAAAAAAAACTGATGATAGCTTTAGAAAGTAGAAGAAGAATCCTTGTATTCTTCCATTTGTTCTTAGATGCAAACATATATATATATATACAAAGCTTGACCGAAGAAAAAAAAAAGTAAATTCAAGAGAAAAGAAACTCTGAGGATATCGGAAATATTCCGTTTAAAATTGAAAACTTTCTACATCTCTAGTAATTTTTCTGTTACTCCCAAAACGAAAATGGGAAGAGGAAGGTCATTGTAGCGTGGGAAGCAAGACATCATGAGTGGAGGTATGTTTACATAAAGCAGAGCAAGAAGAATGGAAAAACGAGAGATGAAGAAATTGGAAATCTTCCGTTAACAAAAAACAAAACAGGGTTAAAGTTGAACGGAAGAATGAAAAACTGAAAAGAACTCTAAAGAACTTTAATCTTGTTCAACATATGGTAAACAGATCGATTTCTTGCAATCATTTGTGACGTCCGCAAATTGGTAAACTTGATTGAATTCTAGAGTCTTATAAGTATGTTTTTTTTTTGTCAACATAGCTTAGTATGTTTTTAAGATTAAATTTATTAATAGTTTATCGAAAATTAATTAAAAACTTTCTAATTTTCTTTATACAATGGTGACACTCAAATGAGTTTCTAAAAAAATAAAAAGATAATTTAATAAAAAAATTTATATCAAAAGTTCATAAAAATCAACATTGATCTCAGATCATAATATCAACTAATTCAATGTTCTAAGTATTATTCATGAACCATATTCACATACTTATCATGCATGAACCATACACATTCACTTAATGATTTCAATAATAGTGTCACACACCTCTTTCTTCTCTACTGCAGGTGGAAGTGCAACAGTTAGATCTTCCAATTTGGGTAGCTCTGGTGGTGCAACTTTAACATCCTGAAGTTCCTTATCTTGGAGAACAGAATTTAAAAACTTCATTTCTAAACTTCATGAGAAAATGGCATGAAATAAGACAAAACGTTGTTGGAAGCAAATGATTTACCAATCATGTGATGCTGAAAGAAAACTTAAATCAGGCATCACGGCTAAACCTCTAACAGTATCTGCATTGCAAAGCAAAAGGTCAGTGTCTTGGCACTTGAAAAGATAAGATATTGACAAAGAAATTTGAGAGAAAGGAAAAACCTGAGAGATGCTCAAAGAAATTCACCTACATGCCCTGCAAAAGTTCGTAGACTTGTTTTTTCCTTCCAGAGTTTGAGTTTGAGTTTGAGTTTGAATCATCCTTCAAACGCTTAAACATGTCTTTGTGTTTGAATTTGAGTTTTCAAAACACTAACTTTTTTTCAAGAACTTGGTTTTTGGAGGATTTCAATGGATAGACCAGAGAGATTTTCCACAGTTACAAGAGTTGTGGATATGATGATAAGGGAACATGGAGAATCAAATCCTACAGCCTAAATACCATAGAGAAATTGACAAAAGGCCATGAAGAGGCATGTAAAAGACATAGTTGAAGAGGAAAGTGAAGAAACTTTGAGTTTGTAACTTAGAGATGAAGATGATGAGATTGAAGACGCACAAACAAATGCTTATTCAAGTGGAGCAAACGATTTTGAAGTCTTCTGCACCAAGAGCTGCACCCAAACCCAAGTCTAAATTCAAACTATTGTTATTCAAGAAATATGCCACTTGTGATGATGATGGGGTGAGAGAAATGGCCCAAAACATGCAAATTTGATAAGTATTAGGAAGATTACAGTCTAATCTTGGCTATGGGAGCAGTTTTAAATCAAAGACTGAAAATTAAGTTGTTTATGAAAAAGTGGATCTTGCTACTTTAAGTTCAAAACTTGAAAAAATCAAGAAAAATTTGATGCACTCACAATAATAAATGGTCTCAATTAAGTTTTCCAGGTGTTTCATTTATACCAATTCCAAATGAACTAGTCACAAAATCTCTATGTGAAGATGATTATGATAATGTAAGTAGTTGATGCAGAGGTTTTGCGTCAAATAAATCAACAATAACCTATAATGTCTATTGCAAGTAATTGAGATTCAAATCCTCAGGGAACCTAGAATAACACATTATGACTGTAATGATTCGACTTAATCTAAAGAAACAAATAATTGGTTTGTTTAGTGACTATCAACTTAACTTTAATCTAAAGTAAATGAAATACTACTTAAAACTTGATTAATATGATGACTAAGCGAATGGTTCAGGTGAGGTATCATTATGGGGATAAAATTTATGATTCATGCAGTAGAATTATCATACTTAGTGTCTCTAAACTATGAACATAACCTGATTAATACACTCTCATGTAATTAATCTTCATGCAATATCAATCAACTTTCAAACTCTCATCTAAAGATGAATTGTGTACAATTATTAAGTTCTAGTTCAGACTACACACCTATCAATCTAACATCATCTCTCAATGGTGAGAACTGAAAACCCCCTTTAATGACATGATCGGGATCTCAATCAAACACCTCTCAGGAGATGAAACCCTACCAGATTAAATTCTCTCAAACTTCTTCTGGCATTAAACTTAATCAAAAAGGATAATCTAACAATCCTAACATGAATGATTCATCATTGAAACCCCTAATCTACCAAACCCTAACCATTCAAGGGGAATTACTCACTCATCATCATAAAGAAACAAAACGAATTCATAGATAAATTGAACATGAATAAAAAGACAAAGGATTAAGAAATTAGTCAAGATGAATCGTCGATTGTCTTAAAGAGGTTCTTCGCATACATGATAGATCGTTTTTGTACGAGATTGGTCGATTTTGATGCAGATTGATCCTTCGGTTGTGAAACGACCGATCTGAAAAATTGCAACATTATCTTGTTCGAGTGGATTGATCGATCCAATGTAGAACAATTGATCTGAACTGTATCATCACGTTACGAAGCCAATTCAATTATCAAATTATTGTGATTTTTCTTACAAAAATATAAAAATTTAAATTTAAATTTAAATTCCAGTTTACATAATCTATCAATCATAATTCATAAGTTATAATATAAAAACTAATTATATATTAGAAAAGATGGGCTTTAAATGGGTTTTAAACAAATACATGTTAAACATGCTTTAAATAAATAGACTTTAAACAAATTTGGACTAAAAAAGATTTTGAATAGGCCAGATATAAACAGGTCGGATCCATCCATTTTAACATCCCTAGTCATAAGATGAAGACAAAAGAAAAAAAAACTTTTACAACATACTGACAAATATAAAAACAAAAAGTATTGTGATATAGATGAACTTTTAAGATTTGTTTAACTTTCTAGGTTTTTCTTATTACAAAACAGGTCTCTTGCTTTTGCAAAAACAAAACTCCTTTCCACTCTTCTCTCTCTGCAACAAAGCCGCTGCTCATAATCGTCTCTGCGTCTTCTTCTTTCTTCTCCAAAAATCTTTTTGATGATGATTCAGCATGACTCTGACGACTTGCTTCACAGGAGGTGGCGGCGATCACGTGGTGAAGCAACCGTGTCTAGATCTCACCGGTGGCTGGTCTTGGCATTTTGGCGGAGTTGTGGTGGCTTGGTGGTGGTCCCTCGGAGGTGGCTTTTCTGGATCCAGATCTGAGGAGAACAAGAATATGCTCTATCTCCCTCTTCTCAGTGCTCTGCAGCTTCTCTAATGGCTTCTCTAGCTGTGGCGGTCCAGGAGCTCTCAAATTTCCTTCGGTGGAGGTGGTTTCAGGTGTTGCGTTTTTGTCCCGGCTTCG
This sequence comes from Streptanthus diversifolius, assembly GCA_039880935.1. NCBI lineage: Eukaryota > Viridiplantae > Streptophyta > Magnoliopsida > Brassicales > Brassicaceae > Streptanthus > Streptanthus diversifolius. Next base: position 3,420,203 of record JAXGFM010000008.1, read on the forward strand.
CAGGTGGGCGATTTCCCGATGACGGCAGTGGTGACGGCTCTTTGGAGTCGGGTTCCGCCTTAGGGACTCCTTGTCTCCTGGTTCATTCCAGATTTCTTGCATTTCTGGCTTGGGATTCCAGTGATGTTTTAATGACTTATCAGTGGACTTCTGGTGGTTTCGTCTTTGCGGATCCAAATCTGAAGAGGACATGGTCTGGTGATGCTTTCTCAAACGTAATCGCGACAGTCTCGTGGTTGTTGTTGATTTTGTCTGGTATTTTCTTTTTTTTGACAATGCCCTTGGTTACGGTGGATCGATGGCGAATTTGGCCAACGTCTCTAGCTGATTAAAGCTTTGTGTCTGCCTGTTTTGTAATCTTGGAATTGTCGTGGATCCGGCCTTTTTCGCTGTGGTTGAGCCATCAAATCTCAGGCTCCAGCGTAAAGAGTGTTTGTCTTCCATCGATTTATGTTCAGGCTGGATATCTCTCCTCGACGGATATGCGGAAATACCATAAATTCTCCTTTTGGAAGGTCATTAATTTTCATTTTCGTCTTTGTAGTGTCTATGAAATGAGTAATCTAGTTTCTTTTTAACACTGCAACATACTTTCATTGATTGATAAAAAGGTTTTAAGTGATCAATGCTTGATCACTTGAGACAACAACTTGTAACCAATGTTGTAATTGAACATCAATAGTAGCATAGTATACATGAAAATTTCATTCTGAGCTATAGCATCTGCCGCCATATTTGCATTTCGTCTTATGCTTTGAATACTGAAGCTAGGATTGCAATCTAATATTGCTTTGAGATCCTGAACATAAGAGTCTACTTGTGGCCATTTTTTAGGATCCTTCATAGCTTCATATAGTTGCAAGCAATCCGTTTAAAACACACATTTTGGTAATCCATATTCCACAAGCATGTAGCTGCCCATGTTAAAGCTGAAGCTTTGGCATCTACATGTGATGCTAATTGGAGATATACTTTCTCTCCGTATAGTCTAACTGTTCCAGTCGGGTTCCTCATGATCCATCCTATCTCTGCCATATTCTAATTCTTCTCCCAAAATGCATCAATATTACATAGGTACATACTAGATGGGGGAGCACCAATTGATATATGAATTATAGTAATAGTTTTAAATAACTTAGAAATAAAATGTTTAATCCATTAGATTAAGTTAACTAAAACTATTGCGGAGAGATGAGTTCAAACCCCATATATATGTCATAAATTTAAAAGGTAACTACCATTATACCACATGAGTAAGATAAATGAACTTTTAATACTATATATACATAAATAATAGAATCTGGTTAAATGAAAACTGTTTGAATGTTGGTGGTTTGAATCAATACACCAGATCTCTCGTGAAAATAAAACCAGATCAAACAGTAAGACAGCATATCTAGATAAGCTCTTGTCCAGTCTACCATAAGATAACATATCAATACCAAAGAGTGTTGATGTTGTAAGTAGTAGTAATATTCAAGTCCATCATACTCCTCTGATATAATTTTAAACATCATTATCATTAATGATAAAATGTACTAAGCTTAAAGATTTTTTTTTTAATGATATACGAATGTTATCCCCAAAGATCTTCTATCTTCCCACTTTCCTATCTCTTTTTCTTTTTCCCTTTTATTCTTCTATCCTCTCTCTCTCCCAAAGTCATCTTCTTCCTCTCTCACCTCCGGATCTTGTTCCTTTGCTCCTCTGTGTATTAACATATCTACTCCGTACTCATTTCGAGCTTCACCGTCTCTGTTTTTCTACTTACTTTCTCGCCTTCAGTTCCCACCTGAAACTAGCTTTTCTCCGACCCGACCCGACCCGACCCAACCCGTCTTCCTTCTCAAGAAAGCGCTTCGGGTTTATGTATCTGGGTCTCTGCTAGTTTTTGGTTCTGGCCCGTGGAAATTCCTTGGCCTTGGTGTGAATACTTCCGGCTCGGTGTTTGATATCGTTTTTCTTTGATCGGTGAGATCTAATCGTAGTCGGTGGATAATAGTTGCAGCCTGGTCATATGAATTTCATGTAATTGGTGGGATTTTTCAATTCATAGAATTTTAGGTTTGTATGATTGGGAGATTGGGATGGTTTTTGTGTGAATTTGAGATTATTAGGGTTTGGCAAATTTTTGAAGCAAAGGTTTGTGATGAAGAGAGGGAAAGATGATGAGAAGATACTGGAACCGATGTTTCCTCGACTTCATGTGAACGATGCAGACAAAGGAGGACCTAGAGCTCCTCCAAGAAACAAGATGGCTCTCTATGAGCAGCTTAGCATCCCTTCTCAGAGGTTTAGTGATCATGGTTCGTTGCCACGTAACACGAACACTTTGGTTCCTCCTGGACCATCTAACCAGGTATTTTTGATTTTAGTAATAGTTTTTTTTATTATGCGTTGTGGAAGCTGATATTTAAATTGCTTGCAACAAAGTGTAGGATTCTTGCTATATATTTCAATGTTTCAGTGTTGCTTGTGGATTGAAATTTTGGGATTTGAATTCTCTTGCACTAACCGGAGTTAGTGGACATAAATGTTTCCTAGTGTGATTGATTAGACTGGTGTATCTTTTAAAGCTAACATTCTTGTTGTGCTTAATAGTTTTAATAGAAGATTATGGAGTTCGAAGACATTTATGTAGGTTTTGACCGTTTAAAATCTGGTGGTTTAACAATAATATTTAAAATTTCTCGTGGAAGATTCTTTGTGTTCTGAAGTTTCACGAATGCTTCTCGTGATTAGGTATTACCAGGCTGGTTACTGTATTCAACTCGATAAGGACATTGGAAATAATACTTTTTTTCTCTTTTTCTGCAGCCTTGTAGCGTGGAAAGAAACTTATCTTCCCAGCATTGTGATTCTTCAGCTGCGGACCATGCAACTGAAGAGTTTGTCTCTCAAATGTCCATCACGGAAAATGGGAGAACTTTGGCACAGCATGATCAGAGGAAAACAGTAAGAGAGGAAGATGATTTCGCAGTTCCAGTATATATTAACTCTAGAAGATATCAGTGTCATGGCAGAACCAAGAGTGGCACTGCGAAGGAAAAACGCACCACATTGGTTAGAGACCAGGCCAAGGGTAGCACAAAGCCTGGTGGCTTCTTTGCTAGCTCTTTAGATTTTTCAGCTACAGAGGAAATGGATCCTGAAAAATCAGCATCGAGTTGTGACAGAGTAAATGATTGTAATGTTTCCTTGAGACAAGAGTGTAGCAGTAGGTTAGACCGAGATGGTGATGAAACTCGAGTGATGGAAACTGATAATGGAGTTGAATCTCACTTGGCATCGGAAAGTCATTCAGAAAAAGGTCATGGCAATCCTAATGGCGTCGATAATGTTCGTGAATATTGCAGAAGTGGAGCATACGCCTCTCTGCAGCAGATAAATGAAGAGGCAAGTGATGATGTTTCTGATAATTCGATGGTGGATTCTATATCCAGCATAGACGTCTCTCCTGATGACGTTGTGGGAATATTAGGTCAAAAACGTTTCTGGAGAGCAAGGAAAGCTATTGCCAAGTAAGTTCACTAGTCTCCGATTAACTTGGTTATATATTTTGCTCTCTTTCTATCCATCTCTTCCTCTGCTGTTTTTTTTGCTATTTCATGGAGAACTTTGATAGGGAATAATTCACTGTCACCAAATTTCTAGGAAACTTTCCTTTAGTTTTCACTTTATTCTTTATGCTTAAATGATGCAATGGATTGCTGACATACATATATGATTATAACTCGTTTTATATATTGTGTTTCATTTTGAGAGAGAGGAGATTTTGGTTTATTTTTGCTTGAGAAGTGATGGTTCTATAGTGGGAGGCCCCTGATTCCTATCAAAATGGTCCTAAAATATGGTAGTTGAAGAGCCCTCGGTAACATTTAATACATTGGATCATGTTAGCAGGGGGGAACATTCTCTGTTGACGTACATTGTGCAAGGTGCCCGCCGAGACAGTTCATGGATTTAGACTGTGTCTTCTTTGCATCTGCTTGTTGGAACATGTCCCTGTCTCGGTTTGGTATTGCTTTTATTCTGCACTGTCGTCTTGGGCATTTTTCCCTTCTTGTCATTCAAGGGGTTGAACCAGGTAAGGAAATGTGCTTCTGAGGACCTCGGGATCTAAATATTAGTTAACCATACATAAAGCTAGTTATGAGCCTTATGAAAATTCAAATTATAGTAGCGAGGTTGTGAACTACGGAGCTTCTATGGATTTTAGACTCCATGAATCAGGTTTTAAGGTTCTAGGTATTCTTATCGCTATGGTAAGGTATCGCGATAAGCTGCGGTAAGCTAGATATCAGTGAAACACATCCCTTGCATAATATTTCTTCAGTCTTTTTTTTTGTTTTTCTTTTTCTGATATTTATGCTTTAATGTGTGTTTTTGGACGCATTGATTTGCTTTTTCGTCATTGTTGATTAGAGCTTCTTGCTTTATTTTCCATCTCATTTTTCGATTCTATTGTTCCATTACCTGTTCAACAGAAACTATATCTCTCTTTGCGGAACTTTTTATGGGTCATCTTTTTGATGTGACTATGTTTCTCCTTACAGTCAACAAAGAGTATTTGCGGTTCAACTATTTGAGTTGCACAGACTGATTAAGGTAAACTCATTCAGAAAACATCTCCTATGTTACCATGAATATTTGTTTTGTTTCAGGCTGAAACAAACGTATTCAACTGTACTTTGTTTTCATAATAATAATCAGGTTCAAAGACTAATTGCCGCATCACCGGATGTTTTGCTCGATGACATCAGTTATCTTGGAAAAGTTGCTGCTAAAAGCTTTCCAGTAAAGAAGCTCCTTACATCAGAATTTATAGTAAAGCCTCCTCTACCACAGGCTATCAAACACAGAAGCGGTGACTCGGAGAAGACTGACCAACATAAAATGGAATACTCAGCTGAGAACGTAGTCGGGAGGTTGTCAAACCAAGGTCTTCATCAACCGTCCAACTACATGCCTTTTGGGAGCAACCCACCAACCGCTTCACCAGCTGTAAATGGATGTTACTATCCTCCTCAGCCTCCTCCCTCTGGAGGAAATCAGCAATGGTTGATCCCTGTAATGTCTCCTTCCGAGGGGTTAATATACAAGCCTCACCCAGGTCCGGGACACACTGGGCCGGTCTGTGGAGCCTATTATGGTCATTTTATGCCTGCACCGATGGTAATGGGTAGTTTCATGGGCGGTGGTCCACCTCCGTTTCACCCGGGCGTTGGATTCCCGTCTCCTGGCAATGGCTACTTCCCTCCTTATGGTATAATGCCCACCATGATGAACCCTTACTGTTCAGGCCAACAACAACAACAGCCCAATGAGCAAATGAATCAGTTTGGGCATCCTGGAAACCTTCATAACGCATCGGCTTTGAACTCCCAACAACAGAGTTCCGTGAATGAAGCGGCTTCACAGCAACAGCCAACGAAATCTTATCCTCCGGCCAGAAAGAGCAGGCATGGGAGCACAGAAAGCAGTCCAAGTGGTCCAGAGGGAATCGCCGGTAAGAACTCATTTCGGCCATTCTCAGTGGTTGATGATGATGACAACGAGCCTGAGCCAATGATGACGACAACCACAACCACAACAAGAACAACTGTTACTCAGACAACAAGAGATGGTAATGGAGTGACGAGAGTGATAAAGGTGGTTCCGCATAACGCGAAGCTGGCGAGTGAGAATGCTGCAAGGATTTTCCAGTCAATACAAGAAGAACGTAAACACTACGACTCTTTCTCTAACCACCCTTAAGCTTCTCTTTTTTCTTTTTCCATTTAGTAAATTGTGTTTGCGACTCAATATGTATTTGAAAAAGTGATAGATGTTATTCACCATATATGTACAATGTAAACGTATGTAATATTGGCTGTCACCAATCATTTATATATACCAAATGTCTTAGAGCCTTAAAACATACGTCTATCATGAGGTTTTCCCCTAGCTTCTGTTCACTTTTTTTTGTTGATATTTTTGTTTTTTTACAGATATTTCCAAGTGTTTGAGAATTTGCTATAAAGATTCTATAAGAAAACTAACTACAATCTCTGTTTCTTTAATCTCGGAAACTTATACCACGAACATAAACACATCATATTCACATTAACTTGTGTACATAGTAAGGATGATATATGCAAGTAGACTGACAATAAAATTTGTATTAAGATATATTTCATCATAAATGGAGATTCAGGGCGTTGATATAAACAAACACTGGGGTGGAGAAGAGGATCAAGCACTGAATCCGCGGTTAATAGAGCTCCAAGGGCCAGCCGGGATAGTAGGACAAGCCTGCATCGCTGCCTCCTCCATCTGCTCCATCTGAATCCCTGCGTTACATATGTTTGCAATGGACCTCATGTGCTTTATCCCGTACTGAGACAATGATCCACAGTGCCTTTCGAAAGCTCTCACCTATCAAGCACATGAAGGTGAAGAAGATGTGATCATCACAAGAAAGGGTACCAGTGTTTAAAGGCAGTTTTATCATCATTCGATGAGGGCTCAAAGTGAGATTTTTCAGAAGGGTACCAGTGTTTTAAGGCAGTCCCAATCATCGACAAGCGGAACTCCAGAAGGCCGGACTTTATTTAGTACCGTGGGACCTTCTGAAATGCCAAACAAGAGTTTCCCAATTAACAGAACGCTATTGTCGACGTGAAGTCTGTGAGACATTGCTTCAAGGACTTGCTTCTGAGCTTCGGATTTTCTTGCAGAACCTTCTGGTGCCTTTCGATACTACATGGAAACAATAACTTGATACATTAAGTAATCAGATGTAATATCAAAAAAAATTACAGAGAGTACGATAAAACCTTATCCCAGAAATGGACAAGATCGGCGTCACGCTGGTTTGTAACTCTTGAAGGAGACCTTCGTGAATTCTCATCCACAAAGGTGGCGTTTTCATTATCTGGGTTTGTTCCCATGTAAAGGACGAGCTTCTCCTTGCTCAGTCCTACATCCCCAAACTCCATCACATGAGAACCATAACTGGAAGCAGAGCCTGCAGTCCTCTTTTTCACCTGACACAATGATATCATTTTGATGCATGTTCACTCACGATATCAGTGAATCACATACACACAAAACGTGAAGCTTACCAGTTCATATTGCTGGTGCAAACTCTCTGTCTTTAAATTGTGTTTATCACTGCGCAAGGAAAACGAAGAATAACAAAAGAATTCGAATCCTATACAAAGATACTAATCCATAATACTCGTACTCTGTTATAATATAATAGGTTTGAAGCATACCTGTCTTCCATCCAAGCAACACTGTATAAGTCACCCAAACAGGTCTCATACTCGGAAGGTGGACTAGGTTCATCTCCAGGACAATAAGTACCCCAACTACTTTCTTCTGCATTCGATGCAGTTGTAGCGTAAATGTTTAAACCTTCTGGTAAGAGGCCTTCAAAAATGCTTCCTGATTCACAAGCCTCTAGATAAAATACCTGCAAACAAGAAAGCAGTCAAGCCAAATCACAGGCAGCTGAGAAAGAAAGCAATTTCAGAAGAATCTTGCTATTGTACCAAGCTCTTATATGTTCCAGACGCATGTTTTCTTTTCAAGACGTCATTGAGATCGTTTGCGTATAGGTACGGAGAAGTTGGCATCCCTGAAAACAACCATGGAGACTGAATCATCAAACTTTTTCTCATCATAACATGAGAAACAAAATAGTGCAGAACTCACCGAGCACTCCTGGGCCACCGTGATCACTATAGTATATGAAGATATGATCGTTTGGACCACTATCTACAACCTTCCCACTTCCTCCTTTAAGAGCCGTTTTATTTCCAAGAATCACAGCAAACAAATTATTAACATTAACATCATCTCCAGTGTAGTCCTACCACAAGAAAATCCAAAAAAATTAACTCAATGGATCATGACCACAGTTAAAAATTTAAAACAAAGCCACAAACAAAAGAAACCTTGGGAACTCCATTATAGACATCATTTCCATTAGGATTGTTTATAATGATTCCAGGTCTTGGGTTCTCTTTGTTCTTTGCAATATCATCATACATGAACACCACAATATTCTCCTCTTTCACTCCACCTTTCCTCAGAAGCTGATAAGCATGACAAACATCCGCCTGAAAATTTCAACAACTCATTAGTCTCTACTAAACTAACTTACACTCTCACAAAAGCTTCATAGTCTCAAAATAGACTCACAACATCAAACAAAACTATATTTAAAAAAAAAAAAAACAGAAACAAAAATCTGACCCACACGCAGAATTTGCACGGTGGAATCGAACCTGGGACTATAGCGAGTTTACGCCTTTGGTCCTAGACCATTAACACTACATGCAAGTTTAAATGTAGCTCAAACTGACGAAATCTAGCTTAGAAATCAAAGGGATGTTGTAAAAATATTCCGTTCGAACTGTGCAGTTATCAAGGTTAACTAAACAATACCAAAGATCACAGCAAGAAACACTATTGCTGAAAAAAGAAAAGAAAACTCTTCAAGACAATTGCGGCGCAACTTTGTATCGAATATCAAGAAATGATTGATGTTAGAAGGAAACGTACATATAAAGGCAACCTGAAAGTAGAAACTTTTGATATCATCAAGAGAGAATCGCGATGGATACCTGATGTCTGTAATTCCAGTATCCGCTAGATCCGGCGACGAGAACAGCCCACTTAGTACCGGCGGAAGAATCATCACCGTCGTCGTTTTCAGTCGGGCGGAAGAACTTAGAAGCTTGAGAAGGTAGTCTGATAACGTCACCGGAAACGGCAACTAGCGAGAGGAAGAGGGCGAGAACGGAAACGGCGGCGGAGACACGTGTCATGTTTTGGGACTATTCTATAGCGAACGTGGTGACGTGGATAATAATTTTTGGATAGACGGGGCCTGCTATTTATAAATAAATATTCAATGAATCTTTCTTGATTGCAAAATAACGTTTGCTCATTAGTTTGTTTATTGAAACACGCAAGTAAATATTTCTGATTACAGATGTTCTGTTTTTAAATATTTTTTTATTAGAGAAATTACATACGTTAAAGCAAAAGTCACGAGAAACACAAAATTAACAAATTATTCAAAAATAATACTTGTTAGAGTGATTTTTAAACATTTTTAAGGAAAACCAAAGGAAAACATGCACCACATCAAATTTTGTTCCTCCAACAACGCCAAAGGCTCCTTGATCTCACCTAAGAGAGGAGATGGATGAATAGTTTGAATTACCCTCGTGAAAATGAATCCTACAGATTCACAGGTTCACAACAATCATCTTATAACCCAATCACGCAAAGCTAAGCCTAGACAAGCAGCAATTACCACGTCCAAAGATACACGCATTATAAAAAATGAGAAAACGATTCATATCCCCACGAAATATGAGATATCATATCAAATGCGGCTAATTTAAACTTCTCATTTTTGTATCCACCAGTCGAAAGTTAAAGATCTAAATGTACATCGCTTGACAGTTATAGAATTTTTTTTTTATGAAATCAAAGTTTTAGACTTAATTTTCTAAAATTTTTGGTTAATGGCGGTTTAAAATTTTGTAATTCAAATTATAAAACAGTAAACCGTAATTACACTAATTAAACCAAAAATTTTAAACACAAAATAATAAACCATAATTAAACTAACTAAACCAAAAATCCCAATTAAAAAACTAAAAATCCCAATTAAAAAACCAAAAATTGATTTAACCCCAATCCTCTCATCTTCTCATCATCTCTCTTCTCCATCTCAAGCTTCTCCCGAGTCCCAACAATGGCTTCAGGTAGACGAAGCTCCACCTCTGTCAACGTACCCAACAACCAATCTTTCACATCTATCCTTACTTTTGTCTTTCAAACACAAACTCTAAAAACCTTAGTGAATCTACCCAATCGTCCATACTCGAATACAAACCCAGATTTTATATATGTTTTGTTTCACGAAAGAAAGAGAAAGTGTGAAGAAGGGGATCAAATGAATTCATGAAGAATAAGCAAGAAAAATAAAGTTTAGTGATTTAATCTGTGAATTGTAAATGATTGATTGATTGTAAGATAATTCAAACCCTAATTTCATAAAAAAAAATGCAGAGCTTCAATTTGAGGTAAAGGATTTCATTTTTTTCAACTTAACCTAAGATTATTAATTCAAATAAAAATAGCAGATTCTTCAGCAAACAAATTCAAGATCAACAAACTCCAACCTACCGACGACGTCCGTGACGCGGCAGAGGTGAGCGACAGAGATTCCAGCGACGCCGATGGATCATCCGACGTTCTGGTCGCAGAGCAGCGGGAGTAAAAGGTGAAAGGAAAGATACAGCTTTTGGTTTGTTAGATTAGGTTTTTGGTTTGCTAGATTTTGGTTTGTTGGTTTGAAAAATTAATTTTGATTTTGATTTAAAATCAGTTTTATTTGGTTTGTTACTGGGTTTGACGATAAAACCAAACAAATCCGAAATTAAAGAGAATTAGAACGAAATAAATTAATTTGTGTGCAATTAGATATTTAACTTTCGACTGATGGATACAGAGATGAAAAATTTAAATGGACAACATCTGATACGATGTCCCATATTTAGTGGGGATCTGAATCGTTTTCTCCAAGAAAACACATAAATAGCAACTACATACAATTAATTTTGTGATCGCCATAATATACGACTACAAATCTATAATATAGCAACTACTTTATGACTACACACTTAGTCGTAAAATAGTCGATAAACTAAATGTAATAGTCATAATATAGTCGTATATTTCTGACTGAGTAACGACTAATGCTTGAAACGAAACCCAAAAATTGGCAACCTTAAACCAGGTAAACCAAACTGAAAATTTTGGTTTAATCAAACCTAATTACAACCACTAATTGGTGACTAACTGGCGACTGTTAAAAAAAAACTAAAATTTAAAATGATAACTCGACAATTCTCCCAACACTAACTTCATTTTTCCCTTGCTTTCCATTTGCCTCCCTTCGATAACTTTCCCTTCATCTCTCATATTTTCCAAATCGCATTTTGGTTCGATTCATCTTCTTCGAACCACCTCCCTTTCGATCCATCTCCCTTTTGATCCATGTCCCTTTGATCCATCTCCCTTCGATTCGTCTTCGTCTTTGAGTCCCTTTTCGAGTCGAACCCTCTTCGAATCTGGCAAAGGGAGACTAACCTTGAGGCTTGAAAAGCTCGTACTCAGCCGCAACAACAAAAGCGCACAGTCTGACGACGTTTAATAGGTGAAATGTTGTATATCGCTACAAACCGAAAAATTATGAGAATCTTAAATCGGAAATTGAAATTTTATATTTTTCTGTAGCATCGAGAACTTTATTATTTTTAAAGAGATTGATTCTATGTTACAATTGATATTATGTCTCAAATCGAACGGTTTTAGGTTTATAGATAACAACTATTCATCTTAGATTTACGTTGATGGTAAACTGTAATCTTAGATCACCGTAGTTGTATGTCTGATGAAACAATTTGATAATGTGCATAGGTTCGCATAATTTTGGAAGGTGTTTGGCTCCTTTGTACACTATGGTTGCTCTTGAACTGGAATTTTGGTATTGTATTGATAGTTTTTTTTTGTTTTGGTTCTTGAAACTTTTCCGATTCAAAGTGGCTTGTTCAATATGTTTGTTAGTTTTTTTTTCCGAAGCTTTGATGACTTTCATTAACATGGTTGTTCATGTTAGTTTGTTTCTTCTTGCGTAGCTTTTATTCTTGTTAACTTTTTTTTTGTGAAATATATTGTCTTGGCATTTGCAGTTTGAGCTATAATTCTTGCATAACTTTGATTTGCAAGTACTGTAGTGTATGCATGTTTTCACTATTAGAATCTATTGCAGTTACTTTTGACGATAAGTTTATGTTCTTTGTTTATCATTAAAGCTTTTACTAATGATTTTTTGTATGTTGTTGCATCTTTAAAGGCACCACATAAAGATCACACCATGCCGAAGGCTAAGAAAGAACGAAAGAGAACAGAACACAATCTTTCTCAGACACCCGTTTCTCAGACTTCTGGAGGGTTAAACCGGAACTCTACGAGGAAAAGACCAAACAGTCTACCGAGGGAGTATGACTTTACGCCGGCAGACCACATTTTAACGCCTCAATCACAGCAATCTTAAGGTCGCGTTATATCCAAGAGTATCCACTACGAATGACACTTTATTAAGACGCTCAGAGTCCAGAAGTTCCAATGTCTCCACTTCTACACTCACAAGGTCAGAATCAGCAGGCTACAATGTCTCCACTTCAACACTCTCAAGGTCAGAGTAAAAACGCTCCAAGTTCTACGTATCAAAACTCTTGTGCTCCAACTCATCCATCGTCTCAAGATATCAACTTCGAAGAACATGTGATGTCGGATCTCCAAGTATGGAAATCTCCAAGTAATACCTACTTGAATATTTTTCTGAGAAATCAACAAAACAATCCCATCTTGATGTCATGTGATGTGTGCAACCTGATTTTATAATCCAATTATCTCTTGAATCACAAGCATTTAGTTCATCAACTGTTTCAAGTTAATCAATTACCACTGCAACTTATCAATCTCTGCCATTCTTCATCATTATCTTCCTTACATAGCAGTTTTTTTTCACATGTCATTTTTTCTTTCTTACAGTACAAACATATTTTTATGCAGTTGATGTACTGCGGTGCCTGCTACTTCCACGAAAATCCAGTAAATTATAGAAGTCTCTCCTACTCGACTTTTCTCGCTCGGTCGCGTAAAGCACTTTGGCTGATCTCTATCAACTTTTTTTATTTCAACAAGTTCTCTTTACTTTGACTTTGCTGCAGAAAAAAAATTGATGTATGGACAATGAGTCCTAACAGAGTTCATCGGTGACACTTACACTCAGAGTTCCTAGCTCTGAAAAATCTTGAGAAACCCATTCACGTTCACTTCAGTGGTCTTTGAACCATCACACTTGAACATATAAAACTGAGACTGAACAAATATCATGTTTGGTAGAGACTTGCACATATAAAGCCTATCAAGCAGTGAACACATTGATGCAGCAGTCGTACAATGCTTAATCTTCCTCAGTACCTGATCATTGATATGTAAGATTATGATATCCCTTTCTTGCTCATCCTTATCCAGCTTGAACGGATCAACGATCATCTTTGCTTAAGGAATTTCATCCTCTTCACCACCTTCTGTGAGATTTTTAGGAAGATTAAGAAGATTGAAGTGAAGAAGAGATTAGAAATAATATTTTATCATTAGAAGAGTATTTATAGCTGTCAATTACAATTAGGGCGTACACCCTTATTTATACAACCCTGGAAATATTTATGGAATATTCTAGAGAAATTCATGTCTATACAATCAGGATCGATCGATCTTAATATGGATCGATCGATCCAATATTTCGGATGTTTTTGCGAGCGATTGCACGAGCTTGAACGATCGTTCCGTAGTCGATCGATCGATCCGTATTTGGATCAATCGATTGTGATCCTCGTTCCAACACTCCCCCTCAAGTTTAATCATGATTGAGTGATTAAACTTGGTTACCATGAGAATCCACCTCATTAAAAACCTTAGAATGCAAAACCCAGTGGGACAAAAACATTATAAGGAAAAAAGAGTATGGACCTCATGAAAAGGAGATCAAGAACATGATATGTTTGTGAGTCCAAGCTTTGCATGTATGAACTCACAAACCTTGGGACTTGCTGCCTTTGTGAAGATGTCAGCCATTTGATCTGAACTTCTTGTGTAGCAAGGGAGGATGATTCATTTCTCAACTGCTTCTCTCACCTTATGGCAGTCTACCTCAATGTGTTTTGTTCTTTCATGGAAGACTGAATTTGAGGCAATGTGAATTGCAGCTTGATTGTCCCAGTGTATAGTGATGGGAGTCTTGGTCTCAATTCCCAAGAGAAGAAGAGCCTTCAGCCATATAGATTCAGTTGTTAGCTTCCTCATTGCTCGATATTCTGCTTCAGCACTTGAGCAGGAAACCACCTTTTGCTTTTTCGTTTTCCAAGTTACTAGGTTTCCACCAATGAATGTGCAATAACCAGTAGTTGATCTTCTGTCCTTTCTATCTCCAGCCCAATCAGCATCACAATATCCAACAATTTCAGTGCTACTGTTGTTTCCCATCCAAATCCCTTGATTATGAGTCCCTTTCAAGTATCTTAGTATCTTCTCCACCATTTTCCAGTGAAACATCATAGGATTTTGCATATGTTGGCTTACCTGGTTTACAGCAAAACACAAGTCAGGTCTAGTGATAGTCAAGTAAATTAGCTTACCAACCATCTTCCTATACAACTTTTGATCCTTGAACTCTTCTTGGGCAAGCTCCCCCTCAGGCTCTACTTTGTATCTATCCTCTAATGGATTCTTAGCCTCCTTTGAGTCAAAACATCCCTGCATTGGTTAGTAGATCCAGAACATACTTCCTTTGAGATATGAATAAACCATCTTTAAACATGCATACTTCAATGCCTAAAAAATATCTTAGTTCTCCAAGGTCTTTGATATCAAACACAGATTTTAGATATTCTTTTGTGGATGAAATCTCTACCTTGTCATTTCCAGAGATGATTATATCATTCACATATATAAGAATGACTACTATACCTTCATGGCTTTGCAGGATGAAGAGAGTGTGATCAGCTTCTGATCGCCTGAAGCCTCTGTCTCTCAAGGTGACACTCAGTTTATGGTACCAAGCTCTTGGAGATTGCTTGAGACCATATATCGCTTTCCTCGGTCTTAACACTTTTCATGGACTCACTGAATCTTCTAAACTAGGTGGTGGCGTCAGGTAGACTTCATCTTCCAATTCCCCTTGAAGAAATGGATTCTTGACATCCATTTGCCATAACTCCCATTCCAAGTTGGTTGCTAAAGAGAGAACGACCCTGATCGTATGAAGTTTAGCCACAGGAGCAAACGTATCTCTGTAGTCTTCTCCATATGTTTGTGTGAATCCTCTTGCCACAAGCCTAGCTTTGTATCTTTCTATTTCACCATTATTTTTATACTTTATAGTGAAGATCCATTTCGAGCTCACTGTTTTCTTTCCCTTTGGTAGATAAGATTCATCCCAAGTGTGATTCTTTTCCATAGCTTGGCGCTCATCTTGCACTGCATCTCTCCAAACTTTCAGTTCCTTAGCCTCTTCATAACTTTTCGGAACTATTTCCTGATCTAAGATTCCCACAAAGACTTGATGTTCTTGAGGAATATGGACCATATTGTATACAACTTGAGTTGGATGGGCAATAACATTATTGTTGAAGTAGACATCTGTGTTTCTCCATCTTGATGGGAACCTCTGTCTAGTACTTCTGCGTAGAGCTAATGGAGCTGCCTCTTGGTTCTGATTGTAAATATCCTGTGAGGAGCTCGAACTTGAGTCACCAGGCGAGGTATTTGGGGTAACTCCTGAATCCTCTTGGTCACCAGGACTTATATTTCCTAAATCTTCTTGATCGCTCCTAAATCATCAGGAGGGGTATTCAGAGTATTCAGGTTTGATGAATCCTCTTGATCATGACCACCAGATGAGTCATCTTCTGACTCTGGTTCTCCCTCTTCATGATTAGGAGGATTATGATGGTTTGATGTAGAACTTGGACTGGAATCATGCTCTACAGGTGATGATATTCCAAAACTTTCCAAGAGTTTCCTTAGATTATCAGCACGATCAGAAGGTTTTGAGGCTATATCCTTGATCGCATCCCAATTTCCTCCTTCATAGTAGTTTTTAGACTCCAAGAATTTCACATCCCGAGAAACTAACACTCTCCTTGTTTCAGAATCATAACACTTGTAACCTTTCTGAATGGGGGAGTAACCGATAAACATAGCCTTGGTGCTCTTAGCATCTAGCTTGTTTCTCTGTTCTCTTGGTACTAGTACAAAACAAACACATTCAAACACTCTCAAATGATTAATATTAGGCTTAGTTTTATTTAGTACCTCAAATGGAGAGATATCGTGCAGAACTTTGGTAGGGATTCTATTTATAAAGTAGCATGCAGCTACTAAAGCGTCTCCCTAAAATTGCTTAGGGACATGCATGTGAAACATCATGGACCTAGCAACCTCCATCAAATGTCTGTTCTTCCTCTCAGCTACACCATTTTTTTGTGGAGTATAAGGACAACTAGTTTGATGTACAATCCCATGTTTGGTGAGATGTTGCTTGAATGCTTGACTGGTATACTCTCCTCCATTATCTGATTTAAGACACTTTATCTTAAAATTGTAATGATTAATAACATAGGTTTGAAAATTTATGAATGCTTCAAGAACTCTATCCTTAGAAGTTAGTAAAGTGACCCAAGTGTATTTAGATTTTTCATCAATGAAAGTGACAAAGTACTTATGATTCTCTCTAGAAACACATGGTGAAGTCCATACATCAGAATGAACCAATTCAAAGCAATGATCATAAACTGTCATAGACTTAGGGAATACAGTTTTGCAGTGTTTTCCAAGGATATATGCTTCACAAATACCATTATTAAAACTTATCCTAGGAAACATTAATTCCAATGCTCTAAAATGAGGATGTCCGAGCCTAGCATGTCATAGATCACCCTTAATTTCAGAATTATTTGAGCTAGAAAAACAAGAATCCAAAGAATTTGGAGCAAAGTCTTCAAGCACATATAGGTCATCCTTTATCACACCCTTTCCAAGAATCTTATGTGTCTATATATCCTGAAAGACAAAATCATTAGGCCCAAAGATAGCATGACAATTCAAATCGGTGGTGGCTTTCTTAACAAACAACAAGTTAGATGTAAATGAAGGCATATAGAAGGCTTTAGATTCCTTATCAAACAACTTAAGGTTCCCTATACCTTTGATTGGAACTTTAGTTCCATTTGCAATCAAAACATTTCCTCCAGTCGGTTCTACATTTCTTATCAAGTTTAAATCCCTAATCATGTGATGAGAGGCTCCTGAGTCTACAATCAATGGCTTAGAGATAGTTGTAGCATTAAATGAATCATGAAAGGATTTACCAATCACATTACCAGAGTTCTCCTTTAGGGCTTTGATGAGTGCATCAAGATCGGTTTTCTTAACATATTCATGTTGTGAAGACACCATAGCTCTGGCCTCCTCTCCATGAGCTTGGAACCCACTACTTGAACCATCTCCATTGTTGTGGTTGATCATAGCTTCTTGTGATAAATGAGCTCTTGGTTGATCCATCCACTTGCTTGGCTTGAGATGTGGCTGAAGTATCCAGCATTTATCTTTGGTGTGTCCTTTTTTCTTGCAGTGATCACAGAACCATGCCTTTTTATCATCTTGTTTTTACACCCCTTTGTTTGCCATGATGAGTTCTCTCTTGCTACCAAACAACCCATGTGAGCCCTGTTCTTTTTGGATCTTGGCACACACATCTTCTAGGCTAAGGAGCTTGTCATCTCTGAGAAGGTGCTTAATGAGGTCAGTGTAACTTGGATTCAGTGTCATAAGAAGTCCAAACACCTTATCTTGGTCTCATCTTTCATTGAGAACTTTGGGATCAATTGAGCTTGGTCTCAACATCTCAAGTTCAGCCCATAGCGCTCTGAACTTGCCAAAATGCTTGGTGAACTCCATGTCTTCTTGATTAAGATCATTGAGGGAATTTTTCACCTCAAATATCCTTAATAGGTTTGATGAGTTCCCATAAACATTCTTCAGGGTTTCCCATAGCTCTTTAGTTGTCTCACAATATCAGTAAGCCTCCAGGAGAGAAATTTCAAGAGAGTTTTGAATAATGGACATTACCATCTGATCTTCTTGAAACCATTTGTTTTCCACTCCAGGCATGACCATTCCTTGATCACCTTGGGCTTTTTCCTCAGCCGTCTCCTGTGGAGCTTCATTTAAAACAATATGAGCCTAGAGCCCACGACTAGAAAGGGTTGTCCTCATAGTCCTTGACCATAGGAGATAGTTCAATCCTTTCAATGTAACTAGAACAACAATCTGTCTTGAGTTTTCCATGTTCTCAGAGATTATTTGCTGGCTAGATTCGAAGGTTTATGTGATTTGAACCTTTGAGAACAGGATTTTGTGGATTTGTAAGGTTTTAGAGAGATTAGAAAGATTTAGGAATGAAAATCAGAGATTATGCGGAATTCTGTGAGAATAAACGAAGATTAGGAGCTTATCGCTCTGATACCATGTGAAATTTTGAGAAGATTAAGAAGATTGAAGTGAAGAAGAGATTAGAAACATTATTTTATCATTAGAAGAGTATTTGTGGCTGTCAATTACAATTAGGGCATACACCCTTATTTATACAACCCTGGAAATATTTATGGAATATTCTAGAGAAATTCACGTCTATACAGTCAGGATCGATCGATCTTAATATGGATCGATCGATCCAATATTGCGGATGTTTCTGCGATCGATTGCACGAGCTTGAACAATCGTTCCGTAGTCGATCGATCGATCCGTATTTGGATCGATCGATCGTGATCTTCGTTCCAACACCTTCCACATTTTTTTCCTTTTTCCTTTGATAGCAAAACCTCGATCTCAAAGTTATCACTGAGAATCACGTCTTTCAATCCTGATACACTGAAGTGTGCCATCATACAAACTATCCACAGCAAGAAATCCTCCTCGCCATTAAATCGCTCCACCTCATCTTGAACTGTTGGATCAACATAGAGTTAATCAAGCAACCAACGCTTTGATACCACTTTTTACACAAAAACCCCAAGAATCACCCAAATCTAACCTTTTTTCCTCCCTCTATCTCTCTCGATTCAAAATCCTGAAATGCAAATAAGAATCAAGAGATAGAAACACGACACCGAAGATTTTTTTATCCAATATTCACCCAAGATATATAGAGCTACTCACTGGAACTAGACTCGGTTCAGCAAGTCCAATAGTATGAAACACGAGCTCTCTAAAACCAGAGACGACTCGTAAAGAAGACGATAAAATAACTACATAGGAATAAGAAAACCCTTAACCTAACTTGGTCGATTAACCTAATAACCTCTGTCACAATTTTTTATAAGTAAATATTTACATAATTGGATTTAACCAGATAAACTAAACCATTCCATTGTTTTAAACCCAATAACACAATTAAATAGTCTAACCTTCTGAATTCTAGAGAGTATTTAGTTAGCTTGTTCTCTGTTCAAGTAATAAGTTTGAAATCAACGCTCAACAGCAAACATTAAGACCCTCAAGAAAAAAGTAAAAAGCAAGGAAACTTGTATTGTATAACAGGTGAATTTTATCCAAAAACATTATCAACTCTTTGAGAATGTCTTAGGCCTCACTTATCTCATGTTTTAAGATATACGGTGCATACCGGTTGACATTATTGTGGAAATCAAAAGATCGATGGAGTGACAATTTATTCTTTATTCTGGATCACCGGATCAAGCATTCACGAAAACAGATTCTTATTTAGTGTGGAAACATTTATATACTTAAACCCACATCGGATCTTTTTGATCTTTCATAATGAACTTGGGTTTATGCCTAATCACCTCAAAAATGATTCGACTAAAGTGCATTGTTTTTACTAAAAGTCTATGCTATTTTCTAAATTCTAAGATGAGTAAGATAATATCATAAGAATAACATGTCATTTCCTAAAATGTGTGTCACTTAACCCAATTTAATGTCTTTTCAAGAACAAGGTTATTGTTATTTGTTGGGTTGACTTTAATATACCCCTTTAACTATTTAATCACATACTCAATCCCCCTAAACTTTCAAGTTCATTACTAAACTTTCCAATTTTAAAATATTCATCGCTAAACCACATATACTATTTGATTTCTAACTAATTCTACAAAATCATTAAATCCTACTTAATAGCAATTAACTCATTATCATTTAACAAATCACTTTGATCCATATCCGATCCGATTCAAATCTAATCTGCTATAAACCCAGAAAACTGAAATAAAACCTAAAAAAACTAAATTAAAACGAAATTAAAACTTAAATTTTGTGGGTTTTACTTAAAAAAATTATGTTTTAATTTCGTTTTTTATTTTTTTTGTTTGTAGTGGGTTGGATTTAAATCAGATTATTGGTAAAAGTGATTTGTTTAATGCTAATGATTTAATTGATACTAAGTAGATTTTGATGATTTTTTTAAATTATTTAGGTTTTAATTTTTTTTTTTGGGTTTTAATTTTGGTTTTAAGAGATTTTAATGATTTTGTGAAATTAACAATTTAATTGCTATTAAGTTGATTTAAATAATTTTTTAAAAAAATTAAGTAGTTAGTATTTACCTATAATCTAATCCAAATTTGATCTGCTAAAAATCGAAAAAACCAAAATTGAAATTTTAAAAAATTAAAGTTAAAATCCAAAAACTCTAAAATAACTCCATAAAATTGAAGTTTGAGTTTTTGATTTAAATTTTGTTTTTTAGAGTTTTAAATTTAGTTTTTTAGGTTTTTTATGTTTTAATCAAATAGTATAGGTTCATGAATAATTTAATATTATAGAGTTTATTAATAAACATGAAAATTTAGGGGGATTGAGTGTGAAATTAAATAGTTAACATGGTTTATTAAAGTCAATCTTTATTTGTTTTACTATTTTATTTTAAATCTGAAGTAGTATAAATGAGAGTGAATGCTAGCTTTATTCAAGTTAGGCTGATGGATGTTAATTATGGAATTTCACAAGATAAAATGCATGCCACGAACGCGTAGACATTGGTGCCTGTGGAGAAATTGTTTAAAAGTTGTAGCCTTCTTTTTTATATTTTTATTAATAAAGAGTAGTTTTTTTTTTTTTTTGCATAATGAAGTGATGTTTTCTCCATAATAACAAACAAACCTTACAAACATATATAGAAGATTTTACATAAACATGAAATTAACGGTAATAAAACATCATCATATAACTTTTTGTTCATTTATTCTACAAAGTTTATTACTCCGTAGATTAGCCTTAATCTGGCTCTAATTAATATATTACGCATCCATTAATTGTGTGTATCGAAAAGGGTAATGTCTATTCATTATTTCCAATATCTCTTGATCCTTTATCTAAATTCTCAAACTCCTCTTTTTACTTATCGTTTTCGATAATTCGGTTTTCGCTTCCAAACCATTTAACTGCAAATGAAAACAACTGATCATGATATCACTCTATCACTTATAGAAATACTTATGTATATACAAGACATGAGGAACAAAATATGTAAAATATGAAGCTGAAAACCTACTCTATATTGGCAACTAAGTTTTAGTTAAACTCTGTATACCTTTCGTCCCATCGAGAAATCCTTGTGTTCCGATGGCCGTATGAACCTGTTGATGATCTTCACCTCTTGATCCAACTAATTAAATGCATGTATATCATATGGATAAATTGTTGGATCAAAATATTAATAAGCATATTGGACTTATAATATGTTGATAAATGTGAATGGGAAATGAGCATAAATTAAGACTCTAAAGTGGAATTTTTTGATTTTTTTTAAATAAAAAACAAAAATTGGGATTAAAAATCTGAACCGAAAATCAGGATAAAGTTGTTGAAACCGCTTGCAGAATTTTTGGGATTTTTATCCTTGAATATTCCAGTCAAAACGGTTACAACCGCTTGCAGAATTTTTGGGATTTTTATCCTCGAATATTCCAGTCAAAACGGTTACAACCGCTTGCGGATTTTTTGGGATTTTCCCAGAAAATAGGGATTTATCCCAAAAATCCCTAATCACTTCCTCCCTATAAATAGAGAGCTAAAGCAGGCATTCGAGAAATCCTGAGTATTTTGAATATCCTGAGAAATTCAAAATTCTCGAAAACTCTAAAAATCGCCTACTCTCTAAATTCACAGAAAAAGGTTCAACTTTCTCTCATATTCGTTTCTATCTTTCAGAAACGATTCTAGTTCTTGAGTATATCGTAGATACTGTGTTCGCAGATTCCGAATTCGAGTGTTGTGAATCGGTCACAAAAGGTTGTATCCTGCGATTCAAAAGGCGTATTAAAACCGTCGCACTACGGGCGCTTTATTGAGTTAAGGAAAGAGATCATCTCGCCTCCTTTCTGGATTTCTTAAAAAATCGTTTTATAAATCGTGCTTCTACAAATTGATTTCTCCTTCTTTATCTCTAATATCAAATCGTATTTTCTTATCCGGTTTTATAGCTCCTACAGTCTTAACTCAATAAATCCGCTTCTAGCAAATAGCTACAATCGGATTTAAGAAAAACGATTTTCATTTTTATTAAATCAATTTGTAATCGTTTCTGCGAACGCTGAAAAGCGAGATTGCAAAACGAATATTATACGATTTTGAATCGTTTCTGCAGACGCTCAAAAGGCGAGTTTGCAAAACGATATCGAACGATTTTAGATTAGATCGATCGATCGTGATTTAAAGGATCAATCGATCTTGTGACGTCTCCGCGAACGCTACACAGCGAGATTGCGATTCGTTTGACTAATTTAAACAAACGTTTAAATCAAGTTTCTGACTATCGTTTCTTTTGTGAAACAGATGGCAACTAACGCGAACACTCTCAACAAAAGTGAGATTGCAATGATGGAGACGACTCAAGTCACTCCGAAAATGGCACTGGATACCAGTGGACTCCTTCCTGAAAAGTTTGATGGGAATGGATTTAAGAATTGGCAACAGAAGATGGTCTTTTATTTGACATCTCTGAATTTGAACAAATTCCTCACGGAGGATAAGCCAATCACTCCTGATGGAGACCTGGATGTGCGTACGCTATCCAGTATTGATGCATGGAAGCATTCAGACTTTCTGTGCAGAGGATGGATCCTTAGTCGTCTAGTAGACAACTTATACTCTGTCTACAACAATGACAAGGAATATCCCACAGCCAAGCATCTATGGATTGCTTTGGAAAGAAAGTACAAGTCTGAAAATGCTGGTTTTCAGAGATATGCTGTGGCAAAGCTTCTTGACTTTCAAATGGTGGATTCAAAACCCATCATGGATCAAGTTGAACAGTTGCAGTTGATCAACATCGAGATTGCATCAGAAGGTATGATCCTTCCTGAAGCATTCGTAGTTGACTGCACCATTGAAAAGCTTCCACCAAGCTGGGTAGATTTCAAAAACTACCTTAAACACAAGCGAAAGCAGATGTCTCTGGAATCGCTGATCTCTAGGCTTCACAATGAAGCTGTGATTCGCCTCTCTAAGAATGAGGAAAAAGGGTATCAAGCATACCTAGCCGAACAATTAAAGGCAAAAGGCAAAGGCAAATCAGAGGAAAAGACTAGCAAGTTCAAGAACTTCAAGTCCTCTGGCTCCACAAGCTTCAAGAAGCAAACTTCTTATGAAAAGAAGTATCGTGGAAAGTGTCATCATTGTGGCAAGATGGGTCACAAGGCAGATGTTTGTCGCAGTAAGCCTAAACAAAAGCGACATCATCATGCAAACCTGACAGAGGAAGATCTCTGCTGTGTTATCATTGACCAAGTCAACACCATTGAGGGAAATCCTCTAGATTGGTGGTATGACACAGGTGCTACGACCCACATATGCTTTGATAAGGACATGTTTAACACTTATCAAATATGCAACAATGATGAACAAGTGCTGATGGGCAACACCCAAACATCCAAGGTTGCAGGACGTGGTAAAGTAATCCTGAAGCTGACTTCAGGACATCAAATTACTCTCACCAACGTGAAGCATGTTCCAGACATGAGGAAGAATTTGATCTCTGGCACTCTCCTCATCAAGGCTGGATTCTGCGCCAACTTTCATTCTGATAAGTTGGTACTTAAGAAAAATGGGGTGTATTTGGGAAAGGGCTTTGTTAAGAATGGACTGATCAAAATGAATGTATTGACAGTCGTTCCAAAAGTTGTAACAAACAATTCTATTAATAACAATGCTCCAGTTGCTTATTTGGTCGAGTCTTTTGATATTTGGCATGAACGGTTAGGACATGTGAATTACAAATCGTTAAACCGATTAATGAATTCAAACCTAATACCAAAATGCAAACAAAGTAAATACAAATGTGAAGTTTGCGTACAAGCAAAACTTACAAAACGACCATCACCACAAGTCCAGAGAAATACTGAACCTCTAGGATTAATCCACACAGATTTGTGCGATTTAAAATACTTACCTACAAGAGGTGGTAAGAAGTATTTTGTGACCTTCATCGATGACTGCACAAAATACTGCTATATTTACTTGTTACAGAGCAAAAATGAAGCTCTAGATAAATTCAAGGAATATAAGCTAGAGGTTGAAAATCAACTCGAAAGAACTATTAAAATAGTTCGGAGTGATAGAGGTGGAGAATATGAAGGACAGTTTGATGCATTCTGCAGAGAAAATGGAATCATTCATCAAACAACTGCTCCTTACTCACCTGAATCCAATGGAGTTGCGGAACGAAAAAACCGAACTCTAAAGGAAATGATGAATGCCATGATGCAAGAATCAGGCGTAACCCAGAACATGTGGGGGGAAGCTCTTATGACTTCTAATTATATTCTTAATAAGATTCCTAACAAAGTGACGGGAAAAACACCATATGAATTATGGAAAGGAACGGTTCCCTCATACAAATACCTGAAAGTGTGGGGGTGCTTAGCAAAAGTTGCAGTACCGCTTCCTAAAAAGGTCACAGTTGGACCAAAAACGGTTGATTGTATATTTATTGGATATGCACACAACAGTAGTGCTTATCGATTTCTAATTCACAAATCAGATATACCGGATATCCATGTAAATACAATAATGGAATCGCGAAATGCGTACTTCTTTGAAAATATTTTTCCTTGTAAGGATAAATTAACCCCTAAGCGGAATAGGGAAGAAAGAGACGCAAGCGAAGCAAGCACTCCTGATGGAGAAGTTGCTGAAATTGAACCCAGGCGTAGTAAACGGGCTCGGAAGGAAAAAACCTTTGGTGACGATTTTCTAATGATCCTACTCACTGTAAACGAACCAAAGACCTTCGCTGAAGCAATGTCTACGCCAGACGCACCTTATTGGAAGGAAGCCGTCAAAAGTGAGTTCGATTCCATTATGCAAAACCATACGTTTTACATAACCGATTTACCGGAAGGGTTCAAAGCTCTCGGTTGTAAATGGATTTTTAAAACCAAATTAAAAACCGATGGCGCAATTGATAAATACAAGGCTAGACTTGTAGTTCAAGGTTTCCGCCAAAAAGAAGGGTTAGACTTCTTTGATACATATTCTCCAGTGTCGAGAATAACTTCTATTAGAAATCTCGTAAGCATTGCAGCATTACGAAATCTGGAAATTCACCAGATGGATGTAAAAACTGCATTTCTAAACGGAGATTTAGAAGAAGAGATATATATGAAACAACCCGAAGGGTATGTTGTACCAGGACAAGAACATAAAGTATGTCGACTGGTGAAATCGCTGTATGGACTGAAACAAGCTCCAAAACAATGGCATGAAAAATTTGACAGCGTAATGATGTCCAATGGATTCAGCATAAATGAAAACGATAAGTGCATTTATTCGAAGACTATGAAAAATGCTTATGTCATGCTATGTTTATATGTAGATGATATGCTTATCCTAGGCAGCAACAACGATATCATCAATCAGACTAAAACCATGTTGCATGGACAGTTTGATATGAAAGATTTGGGGTTGGCTGATGTAATTCTAGGGATTAAAATCACTAGACATCCTGGAGGATACATATTATCCCAAGAACATTATGCTGAAAAGGTGCTTGATAGATTTAAAGACTATTCAAGTGGAACCTCACAAACTCCTGTAGATACTACTCTTCATCTGACGAAAAATTCAGGTGAACCTGTATCACAGAATGAATATGCTCGAGTGATCGGAAGTCTAATGTACTTGACAAATTGTACAAGACCAGATCTAGCACACTCAGTGAATGTACTAAGTAGGTACATGAGCAATCCAGGACACACCCATTGGAAAGCTATAACCAGAGTATTAAATTACATAAGGTTTACCAAAAATTATGGGTTGCACTATGGTTCCGAACCTGCAGTTTTGGAAGGATACAGTGATGCCAACTGGATATCCGACTCCAAAAACTCAAAATCAACAAGTGGTTATATATTTACACTTGGAGGTGCTGCGGTATCCTGGAAATCTTGCAAACAAACGCTTCTGGCTATATCAACAATGGAATCAGAATTCGTTGCATTAGACAAAGCCGCAGAAGAAGCCGAGCATCTTCGCAATTTCTTGGAAGATATACCGATGTGGGAAAAACCAGTGTCATCAATACGCATACACTGTGATAACCAATCGGCTATAGCTCGTGCAAACAATAAATTGTACAATGGCAAGTCACGTCATATACGTAGACGACATAAGACCATTAGACAACTGATCTCAAGTGGTGTAATCTCACTCGATTACATAAAATCAGCTGATAATATTGCAGATCCTTTCACAAAAGGTCTGACACGAGATCAAGTTTTAAAATCATCAAGAGGAATGGGTTTAAAGCCTATGAACTAAAGATGAGATTTGATGGTAACCCCACCTACATGTTTTGATAGGTTCAAAGGGACAACTAAGTCAAATTAAGTCTAAATAAACACTGTGAAACATTTGTTTCTACCCAGTTCTTATAGATGACAACAGTGTTTTTCTGCATATATATAGGTTAAGCATTGGCTTTTAATGAATTCATATATTCTAACCCAATGAAGGGAAGCAGATCATTTCGGGAAAAAGAATACAAATATGAAAGATCACCTTGTGAGTGTGAAATGGGGCCGTTTCTAGGAGAATAAATGAAAGGCTGTATTCTCCAAGTTCACTCATGAAAAACCAGGCTGTTCATGGCCAAAATGAACACAACAAGAGAACAAAAAGTTCTACGAGAAATATAACCGCGTTATATCTGTTGTCTCGGTTTACACTAGAAATCCGGGTGGTTCAAGACATCATGTTCACCCCCTGGCCTTGTAAACCCGACAGTTATTAACTATGATTGGTTCAATGCTGAAAAATGCAACTAAATCAGATACGGTTATCTTTCGTTTATACTCAAGAAAGTCTTTCTTTTAGCTTTCTCGATCCTAAAGAGTCTTTCAAAGTCACCCTCAGTTTAGAGTCATTTCTATTCATGTTGGGGATTGTTGGATCAAAATATTAATAAGCATATTGGACTTATAATATGTTGATAAATGTGAATGGGAAATGAGCATAAATTAAGACTCATTAAGTAAAGTGGAATTTTTTGATTTTTTTAAATAAAAAACAAAAATTGGGATTAAAAATCTGAACCGAAAATCAGGATAAAGTTGTTGAAACCGCTTGCAGAATTTTTGGGATTTTTATCCTTGAATATTCCAGTCAAAACGGTTACAACCGCTTGCAGAATTTTTGGGATTTTTATCCTCGAATATTCCAGTCAAAACGGTTACAACCGCTTGCAGATTTTTTGGGATTTTCCCAGAAAATAGGGATTTATCCCAAAAATCCCTAATCACTTCCTCCCTATAAATAGAGAGCTAAAGCAGGCATTCGAGAAATCCTGAGTATTTTGAATATCCTGAGAAATTCAAAATTCTCGAAAACTCTAAAAATCGCCTACTCTCTAAATTCACAGAAAAAGGTTCAACTTTCTCTCATATTCGTTTCTATCTTTCAGAAACGATTCTAGTTCTTGAGTATATCGTAGATACTGTGTTCGCAGATTCCGAATACGAGTGTTGCGAATCGGTCACAAAAGGTTGTATCCTGGGATTCGAAAGGCGTATTAAAACCGTCGCACTACGGGCGCTTTATTGAGTTAAGGAAAGAGATCATCTCGCCTCCTTTCTGGATTTCTTAAAAAATCGTTTTATAAATCGTGCTTCTACAAATTGATTTCTCCTTCTTTATCTCTAATATCAAATCGTATTTTCTTATCCGGTTTTATAGCTCCTACATAAATTACTATCAAACAAAACCTTTTATGAAAAAGAAAGAGGTCGAACCTTGAAATTTCAAAAGAAGAATTATTAAAGTTATTAACTTTGCATAAGTCCATTTCATTTCTAATAATCTTCAATTTTGAGAAAAAGACCTGAAAAGAAGATATTTGGTATGTAATGAAGTTCTTATGTGACTGAATCTCGTATGTTTGGTGGATGTTGTATATATAGAAAAAAAAATTATAGACACCCGAAGTCAATAACTCTGGTTCGGTTATAATTATTTAGACGAATAAAGAACGGTATAAAAAGTGAGACTTGTAAAATTTAAAAGTCAGGGGTGGAAGTACATGAGGGAAGGCTAACTTGTAAAGAAATAACTATAAAAATTTAGTCACAAGCTACTTTAAATTAATTATGAATTGTAATTGTAATTGTAATATTTTAGTCACAAGCTACTTTAAAAATTTGGCTCACTAAGACGAAAAAAAAATTATTCAAAATCTTTTAAATGTACGAAATACTAAACATGTTCAAAAACTATATACGATATGCTTTTGCATTTTTAGTGTTTTATACATTATTGACCTCGTTAGAAATTTTTCTAAATTCGCATATGCAATGACAAACAGGATACTTGATAGTTGAAACCTGATAAGGAAATTAAACTAAGAAGCTAGCTTGTTTCAGTGATTTAATTTTACAAAAAGAGCATTTACAGATGAATTATTTTCTCGAACAATAAACAGATCGCTATGGTGGTACCCTTATATCTAGTAGTAATAAACAACAAAAGAAACTATAGTCAAAAGGTTTTTCGTGAGCTGCATTTATCTGTCAATCCTAAGCTGAGTAGTACCTAATTATTAACTACTTGCTAATGATTCGTATAAAAGTGGACAAAATAATAATAATGAGACGTATGACCAGTACTTATTTATTTCTATTAATGATTGCATCAATTAAACAAAAATATATTTGTCCAAAAGATATGAAGTATTCACACTTGTTATTTTTGCGCTAATTCATTATACGGTTAAATTTGAACGTTTCATGAAGCAAATATTTCACGAAAAATCTAATTTTGGTCTTGTTGCCATAATTTTTGTAACCAACTATAAGCGACACACCCAACATAACATTAACCATTATCTTAAATATAAATAGAAAACTTTTAAACAACTAAAACGTCAAACACAAACATTAAGAAATCCTCGGAAAGAAAATAAAGAGCAAGAAGGAAGCCTGTATTGTATAACAGCTGAAACTTATCCATAAACATTATCAACTCTTTGGGGATGCCTTAGGCGGTCCAGCTGGTGGAGCACTCTGCGAAGCCGGTGTACCACCACCACCAGGAGCGACAGTTCCAGCAGATCCATCAGAAGAGTAACCGCCAGCAACAGGAGCTTGTGGGTATCCTCCATAAGGCCCATATCCCTGAGGTGCTTGACCATACCCATATGCTGGAGGCTGTCCATAACCCGATGCAGCTGGTTGTGCATACCCAGACTGACCACCATAGCTCCCAGGAGCACCAGGAGACTGCTGGTTCTGAGCATAAGCCGGTGGTTTTCCAGCCGGTGGTGGTGCTCCATATCCAGAACTGTAAGCCGTTGGAGGCTGGCTGCTGTAACCAGCTTGAGAAGTTAGAGCAGCTCCATACCCTGCTTGCCCAGTGCTACCTTGAGGAGTAGGCTGTTGACCAGTTGTTCCATACCCAGCTTGTCCAGACTGAGCCGACGATGGCGGAGCAGCCTCAGATGTATCTTCCTCTTGACCCGGGTTAGTGGTGCTGCCGTAACCACCCTGTTGCTGGTCATACCCAGCTTGGCCATATCCTGATTGCTGCGAGGCGTTATAACCTCCGTACCCATCTTGCTGGTATCCCTGACCAGCTTGGCCATAACCAGAAGCATGCTGGTAGTAATTGTACCCTGTGGTGTCTGCCGGTGGGGCTGAGCTTCCACCAGTGTTTGGGGCCTGTGACTGTTGCTGACCGTAATAATCATACTCACCTTGTGCGCCCTGCTGGGATGGTGGCACAGTGGATTGGTCCCAGGTGGAGGAGTAGCCAGCTGAAGTTTGTTGAGGGTAACTTCCGTAAGGTGACTGACCATACTGAGGTGGACCCGGATATGCTCCTGGTTGCATATAACCGTAACCAGGTTGTTGTGCTGGCGGACCACTAGGTGGTGCCCAGCTTGATGGCGGGCGGGCTTGGTAACCTTGTTGTTGTTGATAGCCTCCACCCATTGATGAGTTTCTCATACGGTTCTGCTTAAAACAAACCAATGATATTAGCAAAGATAACTTCAAGGAAGATAAAAAAAAAGACAACACAGCATAAATTCACATGAACACAGATGCAGAGACATATAAAACCGATAAAAAAGACTAGATCAGGAGAGGCATACACGGTTATCTCATTTACCAATATCTGTCCATATAGGATCAACCAAGATCATATAATATTCTAGAAGGATATGGTAATGCCTACATACCGTACTGATTGGTGAAATTATTGGGTTACTCCTGCAGAAGCCCATCCCTTTCCCTATCCGAGGTAAAATAGGTGCAAGAGAAACCACGAATACTATAGAAGATTTTGCAGATAAAAGCAACATATATACATGAAACCTATATTCTTGACGGCAAAGTTTGCATAGCAAAATAACCTAACACAGACTAAAGAATGTCGTTTTCACAATATCAATACTCGAGGAAACATATTAGTTGAGTCAATGGTGGGGGCACGATCTCTTTGTAGTACATTATGGCTCAGGGCATTATGGCTCGAAGGTTCAACTAAAAACAAATCCAGGAAGAATTGAAGCCAGCAAAAAAAACAGAATACAAACAATTACTAGGAGAGTAAAATATTTGACATGACAAATTGGCTAACAGGTCTTCATACGTTAGTCGCCCACCTTTAGTGATACCCTGATGACTGTAACTAGAAGTTACAGCTGAACGGAAGCGATTTTTGACAAAAGTAAAACGGCGTACAAGGTAACAAAAAGTAATATCACATATATTATACAAACCTAAAACCCAAAAATCATTAGATATAGACCTGTTTTATAAATACTATCACAGCAGGTTGGACTGAAACTATCCAGCAACCTCACAAAGGCTACCGAAACCAGTGTCGGATAAGCCAGCTTCGGTGTGACCAGAAGCGATGAAGCATAAATGTCTGCATATACTCCATAAACATAGACAACAGAATTCTCTACTACGAAAATATCATTTGAAGAGTGAATATGCCAAGAATATCTCTTGGTAAAAATAGAAGTTAGAAAGAACCATGCTAAGCACATTGTACATTTGGATTCTCAAAACAGATTGAAAAGTGGATGCAAGGAAAGGCCGATAAAAACTGCCAAAAAAAGATTATAAGAGAGGCAAGAAATTGGTGAAGGAAGGTACTGGCAAACAATGAACAGGGGATGAAGCAACACATAATCACTTACAACTTCAATAACAGAATGGAAGTAAGGATTATCAAGATGAATTGTCTTTTAGCAAGTCAATAAAATAAAAAAATAGAGAACCTTCCCCTGCAAATAAGCAGAATCGTAGAACTATACACTTTATAGTACTTATCATGAAATGAAGGCATAAGAAGATTATAGCTCATCATGAGCACGATGAGTACTTTAGCAGCTGATACATTGACTACGTGATACTAGTCTACACTATATCACCCATCACCTAAATTTCTATTCCCATGATAATCTCAAATGAAAAATCAGATTTTTTGAATAACAGAGTCCTAACATCTACATATTAAGGGATATGCTAGATAATCCTAAAGCTGACGAGAAATAAATGATGTAATTACAACACAATATCAATTTCAGGTAGAAAAATAGACACTGCAGAAGCCTGCCACAATCCATAGCAAACACAACAATCAAACATACCTCGCCACTGATGATCTCGTTAACTAAATGTTTAGCATGTTCAATCTGATCGGTGGTCCCATCAATCTGCAAAGTTCTTTCTGGCGTTGGATCTCCAGGAGGCAAATGCAAAGGAATAACCTGCAAACAATTAAAAACAGGTTTAAATAACATTTCACTTGCAGGAAACAAACAGATGCTTGCTTATATTTTGTAATTTCACATACCTGAATTCGAGCTCCAGTCTTAGCTTGCATAGATTTGATTGTTTCACCTCCTTTACCAATCACCAGACCAACCTAGAGCAGTTTGTAGGTTATATATAAGACACAGCTTACATAAATAGCTCAATCTCCGAGCACTAAGTACCTTGTTATTAGGAATTTTCATAACAAATTGATCAGCTCCTGGCTGTCCACCCATCCTACGAGAGCCTCCACCTGAACCAGCTGCACCACCTGTCTCAGCCTGAAACCAAAATCATTAGATTTAAGCATTAGTAATCACTTTTATACACAACTTTTCTGTCACAATGATCAAAAAAGTGTAGTAGGCCTACATCTTGAAGGACTTCATTTATCAACTCCTCTGCCTTTGAGATCTGATCCGGTGTGCCAGTTAGGTCAACAGTCCTTGTAGCAGCATTAGGGTCTGAATCCATATCTCTCGTAACCTGAATCTTCGCTCCAGACTGAAGTTGAAGAGACTTAATCGTTTCTCCACCTTTACCAATAATTACTCCAACTCTCATATTCGGAATATCAATCTTCTTCGTAGTTCCCGTAAAGCTACCGTACGAAACCGGTATGGAAGACGGAGCTGTGTTTGACATCTGCTTACCCTCTAAAATCAAGATCAAATCACAAATTCAATAAGCTTCAACCCAAACACGAAAAACCAATAGAGAGAGAGAGAAGAAGCTTTTTCACATACCAGAAGGGTAAGAGCTAAACCCTTTGTCGCCGTAATCATAAGAAGAGCCATTCTCGACGCGAGGACGTTTTGCGTCAGCGCTGTTGAGTAGACGAGCAGCGATTTCTTGTGCCTTTTGTTTAGCTATCTGGATTTCATCCATCGGAGGAGGGACGCTGTTGTAGGAAGACGGCGGAGGAACGGCGGAGGGATCTGGAGAAGCAGATGGGATCGGACCGGAAGAGAAGCCAGTGGGTCTTCGAGTTGACGGCGGAGGAGCGGTTTGCTCTTCGTATTTGCGTTTGTTGGAGTAAGCGTCGGAGTATTGAGATTCGTCCGCCATGTTTGTCAGATTTTCGATAGAAACCCTAAGAGGCGTAAGGAGAAGAAAAGAGTGAGGTATAAAGAATACGCACGCGATTATATATATACAGTGTACATTAGGACAAATCTTGGCATATTATATATTCAGATATTTTTACATTTTTACAAAATATAAAGGAAATTTATCATTCTTTTCAATTAACAAAACATTTTTATAAAACATCCTTTAAAAATATTTATTTATCATTCTTAGTCATACATATTCTCCTACCTGTTTCATGAAGTTCAATAATCTCATCTTGGTTAAAAAAAGTAACCACAAGTGTGTTTCTAAGAATGCCAAAATATAGCAGTGTTTTAGATCGTGAAAATGTATCCAATTTGTGATTGAGCTTTATAGATGTGATAAATATTCTGCATCTGCAAAACTAACCATTTGAATTTTTGAATTTTTAGGATAAAACAAATCTAAATCATTAATCCCTTCAAGATAATGAAAAACTTGTTTAATCTTGTTCCAATGTCTTTGTGCAGAAGACGAATATTGCCAAAAAATTTACAACAAATGATATATCAGGTCATATACAATTTGAAAAGTACATAAGTGCTATGATTGCACTTAGATATATCAGGTCTTCATTTTCATCATGTGGCATGAATGGATTATTTTCAATATTTAGTGATCTAAGATTATAGTAGTACTGAGAAGAGTTGTTTTATCCATGTTAAAACATTTTAACACTCTTTTGGTATATGTACATTGGTGCACAAATTCACTTTTGAGAATGTTCAATTTGTAGGCCAAGACAATATTTTGTATGTCCGAGATATTTCATCTTAAATTCTTGTTTGAAATAATTTGATGTCTTTTGTGTCTTCTCTTGAGTTTCTGTAACTATAAGATCATCAACATATACACTAATTATCATAAATCAAGAAGTTGTTCTTTTTATAAAAACATATGAGCATATATGATCATTTACATATTCCTCTTTTGTTAAATGCTCACCATATACATTCAAATTGTTTTAGCCTATATAAAGATCTTTGTAATTTAATTGCACATAACTCTTTTAATTTAAATCTTAATGCTACTGGCATTTTAAATCCTAATGATCCATATAGGTATGTCTTAATGACATCCATAAGATGCATCTGTTTATCATCCGCTGAACATGATTGCATCCATAATAGAAGTATATGTTTTTCATAATCATTCCCATGTTTTTTAAAAAAAACTTGAGTTAGAAGACGAGTGTTGTATCTGATAATTCGTATTTTATCTCTTTCGAGTGAAAACTCATTTGTATCCAACCGGTCTCACATCTTTAGGTCTGAATATAAAAGTCTGAATATGTTGCACTTATTAAGCGAATCAGTTTCAGCATGTATCCATTTTGTCAAGTCATGTTTTTTTGACATTCATATATAGATTTTAACTATAGATCTTTGTTTTCCTCATCTACTTCCTTTGGTAAAAGGTATAAGAAAATATCGTCAATAGTATTCATCTCATTTTGTTTCCATATCTTTTTATGTTATACATTGAGTTGATAGAAAGAGCATGATTCCCTTTAGGTTCATGATGCTCTGTATTGTCATTAAACTCGTGATTTGTTATTTACAAAGTATTTTGTGATATTTTAGAAGTATCATGCATTTCAACTTCCGATCGTTTTCTAGGATTTTATCTTTAGAACCAATAGGTCCACCATGCTTTAAATGTGTTTTAGACTCATATGTATCTTCTACTTTCACGTTTTTATGGTATTTTAATACGAGCATGTGTATTTGCAGCTGGTATATATGATTTAGTTACCGTCTTGGTATCTACAAATGCATCATGTAGCTGATTTGCTAAGAAAGCAACACTTTAGCTCTAAAGTGGTTGTCCTTCATGAAATCAACAAATATTCTCTCGTACTTTACCATGGTCATCTTGTCTTCAACTGTTTATGGAACCAACATAATCAAATCAAAAGCAGCTTCCTACATTCATTAAGAGTTATTAAGGTGAAATCTCGCTTATAGGAAATCAATTAATTATTCGCTCGCCTATAGGGTGAGAAAAGGGTTTAGTAGAAATGTACTTTCCTGGAGCTAGTTCTTTGGGTGGCTATCTCTCAAAATCATATGTTTGACATTATGTAAAATAACTCAAGCAAAAAACAAATTATGCGTACAAAGGGTACATATCCATTGTTATCCCACTAAGTTATAAACCCTATGACTATTCATTTCCATTTTGCTCTCAATATCCAAGACCTTTTAGCCAAGTAGCCGATGAAATTTTGGGAATTTTTTTCCTTTTTGATTTTTTTTCTAAAGCTTTTATTTCTGCTTCTTTTTCCTTTTTCCTTTTTCCTTTCTTTATATTGTATTTATAATGAGAGATTTTCAAGTATTTTCTTTGTTTGTTTTTCTTAGAGCTTTATTATGTTAGGATTCTTTTTTTTATTTTTTTTTCTTCTTTTTTTAGCCTCGGATTTGGATTTCTTCTTTTTTCTTATATTTTCCTTTTTCCTTTTTTCGCTCACCTTCCCAATCCTAATGGTATTGTAACCATAATTTCCTTCCTAATTATGCTGACCTGTGATGAATCTAACCAATGAGGATAAAACCCTTTGTCGTTCCTTGTCTTCGACCATTTAACACATGCACCATATTTCAACAAAAAAAAAGCCTCACTCAAAGAAAAGTATTTTGGTTTTGAAAATAATGGTTAGGGTTTAGGGTAGGGGTAGTCATTCAGTTGTAAGAAGGTGGTAAAAAGGTAAGAAAATAAAATGAAAAAGTTTAAACCATGAGAGATGCATTTCAGACTCCTAGACGAAAAACAAATGGTTCAAATTAAGTTCAAGTTCATGGAATTGTTTCTAAAGTGACAAGTGACAATGTAAGTTCCAAAAATACATGGCTTTTTGAGAGTGAAGATTTTCAACCATGGTGTTTCTATTTTTTCAATATTCTCAAAAGTGATGAACAACCAAAAAGAGCAAGTGTTTGATCCTATGCTGACATTAGCTAACCTATTCTAATGTTTATGCAAAACAAATCTAATAACATAGATGATCATTTTTAGTGTTAGCAAATGCATGACTCGATCAACACATTACTCAATCAAACACTGAACACAAAATTAGTGATGAGATCCATCCCCCAGACTTAAATCACAATGTCTCGGTGTGATTAAGAAATTGGAAATGATTACAATAACAAAAAAGTGTATGCAATTATGTACAAGGGTGTGTGTGTGTGGTACCTAGAAAGAACCCAAGTGATTGGATTCATCGGACGATAGAGATATCGTTGGGTTGCTTGATGGTAGAGTTTTGTGTTTCGCGGCTCTTGTCCTTGGAGAGGGTTCACTAGTACCAACACAGGCTGGAAACCCATTCTCTGTTGCAACTCCTTCACATCCTTTTTCAGCTCCCGAATAGATCGTTCGATCTTGTCAATACTCTTTTGTTGGTAGTAGCAAAATGATTGCAGGAGTCCAATGTGCTGGTGAGCTGCTCACATAGGGCAGCTTGCTACTCGTCTGTTATAGGGCATAAAACCAGTATCGTTCAACTCCATAGGTGGGCTCGGTTGCTGCTGTGGTTGGTTCTCCTTATGTTTGCACTGCTCTGTCCGCAATTTCTTCAACTGTGTCCATGTTCTCCTTCTAGAATGACATTTGCAGTGGTGCATCGGTGTGGCATGTTGAGCAAGGAGGGAGGAATATGACGTTATGCCTTCTAAGTATATCTGTTAGAGATTGTTTGGGAAGGATTCGCTCCATTCGAGACTTTTCTACGTGAAAGCGGTACACATACTTATCTTCTATCGTTCCTCCCAAGAACCAAGAATTGTTATGGCTGTTACGTCAAGGAGTTGATGGAAATTGGGCTTGTCAGTGATTGGAACTCGGACTTTCAAAAAGATGGAGGTGATGATTCCTCCAATGCTGAATTGTATATGAATACTCTATCTGTTTAGTATCACTTCATCAAGTAGTTGCATCAGCCTCCTTATGCATATAGCTGCCATATTTACAGAGGAGCCGTCTCCCTCCACCGGTGAGTTGTCTAAGCACATTTTAAGGTAAGGCTGGATAGCTTTGGTAAGCCACACTATCTTCTTTTCTTTGACTGTTTGGGCTTCCTTGTGAGAGAACTATATAATGGCGAAGAACTTATGGCCATATTTGTTGCAGGATGCCGTGTTATTGAGGATCTGCACACACCTGCTTGGTAGCCTTGGTTTGAGATGCAACGCCAGACAGCTCCCAAGTGTTTGAATCCTAGATGATCCAATGAAGTCTTGGTTCCTTGTTGGAGCTCGAAAAGAGAGCTGAGCCGTTCAGTGATATGTGATACGGTTTTTCGTTCGCTCGGAATTGTACATTGCTGTTGGAAGCAGTGTCATTGGCATTCAATGATGGAAAAACAGTTGAAGGGAGGTGATGAGCTTGCATGTCAGCTAATGAAATCTCGGTTGTGCCATGAAAGGGAGGAAACCGAGCCCATTCTTGTGAAGATTTGATGGACGTCTTCATGAATCTCCATGTTGCGAAGCACGACTTGATCAACAAACTTGGTTGCACAAATAAAAGCTTCATCAAGGCGTCATAGTAATCGCGAAAAGAGAAGTTGTATGTATGCTCTGTTCCGCCTTGTTCTGTTCTTCCACTGCTACTACTGGAGTTTCCTCGTTGTTCATGTTCATAGATTCATCTTCGTGGTGCTGTGAGGGTTCCTCTGATTATTATTTTTGTCCTCTTTGTGTTGCTACTTGTCCTACAGTTTTGTTCTCTATTCTTGTTTCTTTCCTCAACCGTGGGTTTTCTGTGTCTGGCGGTGAATATGTTGCTTATTTTGCAGATCTCACCATTCTTGACCTAAAATTCAGAACACCTCGAGATTTTCATTAGTAATCTGGTTCTGAAAAAAGGTTTTCTTTCTTGATTGAGCAAGGCAAGAGCAAAAAATAAACATGCAAGAGAGCTAGAAGTTCATTACGCCCAAAAATATTTTTTTTTCTATCTTTTAGTCTGCTAACTTTGGATTACTAGCCCCTTGAAAATAGTGAGGTATAAATTTTGATTTCGACCGTGTAAAATATATAATGCAAGATTTTACCTTGGTGGCTATTCGGGAGTTAAAAACTCAGCAAGTAGGCAAAAGAATGGTAGAAATTTGCAATCGTTTGACAAAGAATTATAAAAATTTGGTTGGAGAAAAGAAAGAAAGAAGAATCGCCTAGGAAACTTACTAATGATCAAAGTAAAAGAGGCTGAAAATGGATGTATGATAAAAAGGAAGAGGAGGCCGCGTTTGACCTTGGTTCGCCTGAATTGGGTAAGAAGTCACTTTAATTAAACTGGTCAAACGCGGTTGACTTACCCGAGCTTGGAACATATACGCCATTGATAAACCCACATTTTAGTGGTTTTAGTAGATCATTCTATACATAATTTACATGAATCAACCATTAGATCTCACATTTTAGGATGCATTTAGGTTCATATGCGTTAGAACTCTAGGATGTTTTCCACATTTTTATTTTTTAGAGGATACCAAGCAAGAAATGAACATTTTTGGAGTTTATGAAGTCATGGGCAGCCGATGCAACTATTCGAGGATAATCAAGATGCGCAAATAAAAGAAGAGAACTCAAGTGACGATTGAATCCTCACATGTCCTTATGTGAAAGGATCGATTGATCTCACCCTGACAAGATCGATCGATCGGCTATGAAATCGATTGCGTGAATTTTCAAGACCGATCAAAAAGTGTGAAGAACGATCGAGCAAGTTTAGATCGATCGATCTACCAGTCCAAAATGTCTACGACGGATTCAAGGATCGATCGATCCCTTCGTCCGATCGATCGATCCCGTAAATATCTCATTATTTTTATTTTTGTTTTAGTTAAATAAATTAGGTTTTTAGGAACCTATAAATAGGTTGTTTGAAGAACAACTTTAGACACGTTTTTATTCAGCCTACAGGGAGAAAAAGTGACAGAAAACCCTAATTATTTCTTCAACAATCTATGGTGTTTAGTAAGACAATTTCAGTTTTATTTTCTGAAGAATTCTAATATTATTCAATTTCTGCAATTCTATTATGTCTTTTTCACCTTTGATTGTTTTCTCTGCAATTTCTGTCATTTCTGAGTAGATTCTTAGATTCAGCCATGGAAAGGATAGATGATTAGGGGAATTAAGACCATGAGAAGAAATTTAGGTCTAGGATTGTGTAATCCATCACTATTAGATATGTTCAATGCTAGGTTGATCTGGTAAGAATTAATCTAGGGTTTGTCGAATTCACACCTTGGGAAAGGGATAGTGAATTCATAGGATAGTCTGATTAGTGAATCTTATGATTCTAGCCTGCGGAAGTAGTTGTCTAGAGAATTTGATGAAAATTGAGATGAATCTTAATGCTTGTTTAGTTTTAGGATTTGCAATGGGAATTGATCAAATCTAGTTCTAAGCATAGGGGTTTTTACATGGGAATGTACTAACCTATTCACAATCTCATTGTCTAGAAATGCAAATTACACATTCTCGATTAGAATTGATATCTCGATCTCATCCCCATTCATTCTAATGCATAATCCATGGTTGGATTGTTTTCTTATTAATACAATCTTAGTTTAATTCATTCGTCATATTGATCATTTAGTTCTGATTTAGTTAAAAATTCATATTACTTCAATCACAATCAAATCTTAAATCACTTAGCATTGATAAAGATTCCTATAATCTATTGCGTTATAAACCTTCCCTGAAGATCGATCCCGTTTATACTACAAGAGGCACAACTGTGCACTTGCAGTCACTAACTCGGGTAAACTCTTGAGATTACTTTTTAGTAACCTCAGGTGAAACTCGTGGAGATAAATAAATCTCTATCAAGTTTTTGGCGCCGTTGCCGGGGAAGCAATTTAGCCAATAGATTTAAGAAGTCATCTAAGACTAAGTCTGTTATCTTTGTTACATA
The DNA here is from genome assembly GCA_039880935.1 of Streptanthus diversifolius. NCBI lineage: Eukaryota > Viridiplantae > Streptophyta > Magnoliopsida > Brassicales > Brassicaceae > Streptanthus > Streptanthus diversifolius. The sequence goes on from JAXGFM010000008.1 coordinate 3,460,225, forward strand.
CTCTTTCTTGTCGCTGACTTAGACTCGAGAATCTTTTTGTTTTGCAGGTTCATGAATTTGAGGAGCAAAGGTCAACAAAACTTGCAACCACAGATTCACGAGATAGGACACTTCGAGAGAGGAAATCGTCTTAGAAGTTTAAGGAAAATAATCGAACAATCTCCTAATCCGAACATGGAGGATCACAGAGGAGAAGCTCAACACTTCCAACAAGAAGAACACCAAGGGCATGGTATTGGTGCACTGTCTATTCCACAAGTGGATGCGAGAGCTCCTCGCAAGCGCATTGGAGCTTTCGATGAGCCCGGTGAAAGGACCATCAGTATTGGCATTCCAACACCAACTGTTGCCAACAACAACTATGAACTCAAAACGAGTTTGATCAACATGGTGCAAAGCTCTAAGTTCTATGGTCTACCCAGTGAGAACCCACTTCACCATCTAGATGATTTTGAGAGGCTCTGCAGGACAGTCAAGATCAATGGTGTCCCTCAAGATGCAATCAAGATGATGATATTCCCATTCTCTTTGGGAGACAGAGCTGCTCAGTGGGAACATAATGTGTCATCAGAACTGGTCTCCACATGGGCTCTGTGCAAGAAAGAATTCACTAACAAGTTCTTTCCTAAGCAGAAGACAGCTAAGATCAGGAATGACATCACTACCTTCCGACAGGGACCAAATGAGTCATTATATGAAGCCTGGGACAGACTGAAAAGATACACCAGAGCATGCCCTCATCATGGGGTAGAGAAAGATGCACTGCTGGGAATCTTTCATGGAGGGATTCATGAGAAGTTCAGAATAGCTCTTGACACAGCGAGCTATGGAAGTTTCGCTAACTTGGATGTTGATCAAGGAGAGCAACTGATTGAGAACCTAGCTCAAAGCAACCAATGCTACAGTGAGGACTATGATAGGTCCTCAAGAGGTGTGAAGCTAGAAGATCAGAAGCTTAAGGAGATTAACGAAAAGCTTGATAGGCTGGAAAAGGTTCTGCACTTGAACCAGAGACAAGTCCACTTTGTGGATCAAAAAGATGCCTACCAACCAGACTATCAAGACCCTACAATAGAGACCTTGGAAGGAAACCCTGAAGAAGTTAGCTATGTGGGAAATCAGGGAGGCTATCAGTTTAAGGCCTACAACAACAACCTGTCTTACAGGAGCCAAAATGTGGAGAACCCACAAGACCAGGTCTACCCACCGATCCTGAAGCAGCAAGGACAGGGGTATCAGAATCAAGGGCAGAACTATTAGTCCAAGCAATCGAACCAGCAAGGACAAAGCAACTTCCAACCTAGACCTTTCAACCAACGGGGTCAAGGGAACTTCCAGAGGAGCAACTTCATCAACCAAGGAAGCTATCAGGGGCAGGCAAGCAACCAACCCAGAGGATACTCAAACTTTGGCAATCAAGTCTCTTCAAACAGCAGCTATGTGGAAAGACCACAACTTGGCAATTTCCAGCAGAGGGGAAACAACTCAAATCAACCTCCTCAGGACGATGAAGTGAAGAATATGCTTAAGCAACTGCTAGAAAGACAAAGAGGAACAAAGAAGGAGATAGCTGAGATGAAAGCTTGTTACAATGATCTGAACTCTAAGTTTGAAGGACTCGCGACTCATGTGAAAGGGCTGGAGAATCAGATATCTTAGGTGGCATCATCCTCAAGAAGCAATGGAAAGGGGGTTCTACCTGGACATCCTGAACCTAATCCTAAGGAATACTGCAAGGCCATAACATTGAGAAGTGGAAAGGAATTGCCAAGTGGAGAAGCAACAGGGAAGAAATCTGGATTGGATGACACACCTCATGAGATAGCAGCAGAAGAATTAGCTGATGAAGAAGCTGAAAAGGAATCTCCTGCGGGAAAAGACATCGCTGTGAATGCCAAAGCTAATAAGGGCAAAGCGACAGAGAAGACAGTTGACTTTGCACTTCCACCCTATGAGCCAAAACTTCCATTCCCTGGAAGGTTTAAGAAACAGATCCTTGACAAGCAGTTCGAGAAGTTCAAAAAGCTGCTGGGAACAGTTCAAGTCACAATGCCACTCATGGACCTTGTTTTAGATTGCCCAATCTACAAAAAGCTGCTTAAAGACATAGTGACTAAGAAGAAGGCACTGGAAGAAGCCATGGTACAAATCAATCATGAGTGCAGTGCAATAATCCAGAACAATCTGCCTAAGAAGCTCAAGGATCCCGAAAGGTTTACACTTCCCTGCTCTATTGGACCTTTAAGCTTTGAGAAATGTTTAGTCGATTTAGGAGCAAGTGTCAGTCTGATGCCACTGACTGTGTCATAGAAACTCGGTTTGACAGAGTTCAAGAAGACCAGAATCTCATTGGTACTTGCAGACAGGTCTATCCGGTATCCAATTGGTATTTTGGAAGACTTGCCTCTAAAAGTAGGAGACTGCATAATTCCCACCGATTTTGTGGTATTAGAAATGGATGACGAACCTACAGACCCAATCATCCTTGGGCGTCCTTTCCTAGCCACAGCTGGAGCTATCATTGATGTGAAGAAAGGGATTATCGACCTGAACTTGGGATCCTCAATATTAAAGTTTGATATACTAGATGTTATGAAGAAGCCTACAATTGAGAAGAAGATCTTTTACATTGAGATGCTGGAGGATATGGTTGAAGAGTATTTGGAGGAGTTAACTGTTGAAGACTCTCTTCAATTAGCTCTTACCAAGGAGTTTGTGCAATCGATTACAATCAACGAGGAAGCCGAGCAGTATGAGCGAATCCTAAACTCTCATAAGCCGCTGAAAGGAGAGATTACATCAAAATTGGAAGTTTCAGAAGCTACCAATGGTAAGACTAGCAGTATAGACGATTGGAGTGAGGAGAACGCACCAAAGCTAGAACTCAAACCACTACCACCAGGGATAAGGTATGTTTTTCTTGGAACAAACTCTACTTACCCGGTTATTGTTAGTGCTTCTTTATCTGATGATGAAACATCTATGCTACTGAATGAGCTGAAAAAGTATAGGAAAGCATTAGGTTACTCTTTAGGAGACATCAAAGGAATTTCCCCATCATTATGCATGCATAGGATATATTTGGAGGATGATTCTAAGTCATCAATAGAACATCAGAGGAGATTGAACCCAAACCTACAGGAAGTAGTGAAAAATGAAATTTTGAAATTACTAGGTGCAGGGATCATTTATCCCATTTCAGATAGTAACTGAGTCTCACCTGTGCATGTAGTTCCGAAAAAGGAGGAATCACAGTAATTAAGAATGAGAAGGACAAACTGATATCTACGAGAACTGTCACTGGTCATAGAATGTGCATAGATTATAGAAAACTGAATGCATCGACTAGGAAATATCATTTTCCATTGCCATTCATTGATCAGATGTTAGAAAGATTAGCTAATCATTCATACTATTGTTTTCCAGATGGATATTCTAGATTCTTTTAGATACCCATTCATCCTCAGGATCAGGAAAAACGACATTTACTTGTCCTTATGGTACCTTCGCCTACAGAAGAATGCCATTTGGACTATGTAACGCTCCTGCGACTTTTCAAAGATGCATAATGTCTATCTTCTCTGCAATGATTGAGGAAATTATGGAAGTATTCATGGATGATTTCTCTGTATATGGTTCCATGTTTTCTGTTTGTCTTTCAAATTTATGCAGGGTGCTAAAGAGATGTGAGGAGACAAATTTAGTTCTGAAATGGGAGAAATGTCACTTCATGGTAAAAGAAGGAATTGTGCTTGGACACAAGATATCATAAGCTGGAATAGAGGTAGACAAAGCTAAGATTGATGTCATGACTAGACTCACACCTCCGAAATATATCAAAGAAATTAGGAGTTTTCTCGGACATGCTGGTTTCTACAGAAGGTTCATTAAAGATTTCTCCAGCATTGCCAGACCACTCACAAGACTTCTGTGCAATTATACATAATTTATGTTCGATGAGGAATGCATGACAACTTTCTTAAAACTCAAGGAAGCTTTGACAAGTGCCCCAATAGTGCAGCCACCAAACTGGGAACTCCATTTTGAAGTGATGTGTCATGCAAGTGACTACGCTGTGGGAGCAGTTTTGGGGCAGAAGATAGATAAAAAGTTGAATGTGATCTATTACGCCAGCAGAACACTTGACGACGCACAGACAAAGTATGCTATAACTGAGAAGGAACTACTAGCGATTGTGTATGTGTTTGAAAAGTTTAGAACATATCTGGTTGGCTCTAAAGTAATAGTACACACAGACCATGCAGCATTGAGGCATCTATTAGCTAAAAAGGACGCGAAACCGAGATTATTGAGATGGATACTTCTTCTACAGGAATTCGACTTGGAAATCAAGGACAAGAAAGGGATAGAAAATGGAGTTGTTGATCATCTTTCTCGAATGAAGATTTCGGAGATTCTACCTATCAATGATTCGTTGCCTGAAGAGCAGATTCATACAATTCAGATGCTTCAAATTGTAGACAGCGAGTTAGACAACCTCTTAGAGACCAATGCCGTTGAGCTGAGTTTTCCTTGGTATGCAGACTTTGTGAACTACCTGTCATGCGGAATCCCACCTCCAGAACTCCAAGGCTACAACAAGAAGAAATTCTTCCGAGAAGTCCAGCAATATTACTGGGATGAGCCATACCTCTACAAGCAGTGCAGAGATCACCTTTTTCGAAGATGCATCCCCGAGGAAGAAGTAGCAGGAATACTGACGCAATGTCATGGTTCTGAGTATGGTGGACATTTTGCTACTTTCAAGACTGTCCAAAAGATACTGCAGGCTGGGTTCTGGTGGCCTACGATGTTCAAAGACACTCATGAAGATATTACTAAGTGTGATGCATGCCAGCGAAAGGGCAACATGAGCAGAAGAAATGAGATGCCACAGAATCTCATTCTTGAGGTTGAGATATTTGATGTGTGGGGGATTGACTTCATGAGACCATTCCCATCCTCCAACAACAACAAATACATCCTGGTGGCAGTTGATTATGTCTGTAAGTGGGTGAAAGCTGTTGCCAGTCCCACTAATGATGTGAAGGTGGTTATCAAGCTGTTCAAGAGCATAATTTTTCCTAGATTTGGAGTCCCAAGAGTTGTGATCAGTGATGGAGGCAGTCATTTCATTAACAAGATTTTTGAGAATCTGCTGAAGAAACATGAAGTCAAGCATAAAGTGGCTACACCCTATCATCCTCAGACATCTGGGCAAGTGGAGGTTTTGAACAGACAAATAAAAGAAATCCTTGAGAAGACTGTAGGAAAATCGAGGAAAGATTGGTCAAGCAAGCTTGATGATGCTCTATGGGCATGTAGAACTGCTTACAAAACCCCCATCGGCACCACTCCATTCAATTTGCTATATGAAAAAAGTTGTCACCTCCCGGTAGAATTAAAGTACAAAGCATTATGGGCTATCAAGCTGCTTAACTTCGACATCAAGACAGCTTCAGAAAAACGCTTAATTGACTTAGAAGAACTTGAGGAAACAAGGCAAGCAGCCTATCAGAGCTCCAAAATTTACAAAGAGAAGAGTAAAGCTTTCCATGATAAAAGAATCCTGCGACGAGAATTCAAAGAAGGAGACCAAGTCCTACTTTTCAACTCCAGACTGAGACTTTCTCTGGGAAAGCTAAAGTCAAGATGGTCTGGACCATTTACTATCAAAGACGTCAGATCCTACGAAGCAGTGGTCCTTCGGAATAAGTCTGGGGGAGAGTTCACGGTCAATGGGCAGAGATGCAAACCTTACCTAGCAATCGAAGACAAAAGCGAGAACCTACAAGTTTCTCTCTCAGAACCTCCCACTGCATAATCTCAGACATCAGGTCGTCAAGCTTAGTGACGTTAAACAAGCGCTTTTGGGAGGCAACCCAAGTTTCTTATTGTACATACTTCTATTTTAGTCAATTAGAATCTACCTCTACTAACTTAGTTTTATTTAATTCACAGGTATCACCATACATTAAGATCGATCGATCTACTCATACCGATCAATCGATCTTACATAAAGCGGCTTAATCATAGATCGACCATTCTGATTGGATCGATCGATCGGTGAGATGGAAATTTTGTCGGAGACAACAGATCGATCGATCACACAACCAATCGACCTATCAAAACGAGGATCGATCGGTCAACCGATCGATCAGACAAATGCTGAGAATTAGAACGATCGATAGATCGTCACGCAGATCAATCGGTCGCCTATCCAGGTAAGTATATCGGGTTTCGACTTAACTTAAACTAAACCAAAAAACACTATTATAAACCCAAAAATGATCAGAAAAGATCAAAACACAAAATTTTCACCCTCTCCACTCGCGAATGACTCTCCACAAACCCAATTTTTTTAAAATCATTCATAACTTTCTCAAATCTTCACCGATTTAAGCGGTTCTTGAGCCCAACCCGATCGAATTTTCATCTTCTATAAGATTCTGTAAACGTTTCATTCGATCTGCTAAGGTATAACTCTACATCTCTAACTTTTCATTTCGGCAAATACAATGAATTTTCGAGGAAATCAGTAGATTTAGAGTGTTTTAGGGAGAATATGAGTTGAATAGAGGTTTGTTAGGTTGTTTGGAGCATTATCCATATATTATTTAGGAGATTTGGCAAGAAAAATAACGAAATTAGGGATAGGATTTCGGTACCGGGTTCGCGAACGATCGACCGATCAACTGCGGATCGATCAATCGGGTGACTTTAAAATTTTGCCAAAACTTTTTAGGATCGATCGATCTTGCTTATAGACCGATCGATCGCCATTCATATCGACCTATTTTCTCTGAGATCGATCGATCGCATTGTTCTTAATCACTTTCTAACATTGATTTGATTTTTCTTTGTGCAAATATGGCTCGTGGTGAGCAGACACGGAAGAGACAAGGCAGAGCCACATCATTTAGCTCATCTCAGAGTGCAGATACAGATGCCTTGGTGACTACATCATATCCGTGGCCACGCCCGGATAACACCCCATTTTATCCGGGTGACGAGTAGGATTGGAGGACAGATATTATCCCGCACATTACTATGCGGGAAATGGAGAGAGATTTGCGGTTCCAGAACTACCGCTATGGAGAAGCCTGGACGCACCACCATTGCACGTTCTACAACGGGCTGCTGCGTATCAAGATGGCGCCTACCCGTTTTGTCTGTGAGAGGACCTTAGAGCGGATGGGCATCAAAGAGGAGGTCCGAGCCATGCTGCATAGGCTCGGACTTGACACCATTGCGTACCAGACCTATCCACTCTTCCCGGAGCTGGTGCGTCAGTTCCTCGCTTCTGCTGAGCTCCGCTACCAGGACGGAGCCATTCCCACCGCCAGCGAGGGAACCCTCTCATATTTCTCCAGCGGGGTCCTCTACGAGATTTCCCTCCGAGACCTCTGCGACATATATGGGTTCGACAGGACCCAGGAGCTGTGCAGCTGCCCATCCGACTTCCCACAGGCCGTGGAGCTGTGGAATTTGATAGGCCCAGGAGGCTACGAGTCTAGGTCAGCTAAGCTGACTCACATCCAGAACCCTGTGGTACGGGTAGTGGCAAAGATCCTCGGCAACATCCTGTTTGCCAAGGAGGAGTCTGGAACAGTGAGGAAAGACGAGCTCATGCTACTCCATTTCGGGCTACCTGCTTCTGCCCACACCATCTACACCAGCCCTCCACCGACCACACTGCGCACCAACCTGGGTGCTATCTTCGCGGAGAACCTGGTCTCCAAGAAAGCTCGTGGCCTCAACACAGTGTTCAAGAAAGTCGAGCGGATTGGGAGCCTCCTGACTCCTCTGTTCATGCATCATGGAATTGATCTCGGCTCCACACCCAGCGAGCAGAAGATTGCCCTATTCGACGAGCAGTACTGCCGGAACAGTGGGATACTCAAACCGGGGTACATCTATCAGTTTCAGGATCGCACAAGAGCTACCCAGTTCTGCAAGCTGCCATTACGTGATTTCACAGCCTTGAGCTCTAAGGCGAATCTAAATTTCACCATCCCGCCTGAGCGACTACATCAGCCTAGCACTGGGTCGCGACGACTAGGTAGCTCATACAGGGCATATGCCTCACAGCCTCACCAGGAGGACGACAGAGTCCCCGATTATTACCCGCCCCAGACGCAGGAGGCTCAGGAGGGAACATATGCACTCCCACCCTACACTGGAGAGTACGACCTCCCACCATACTCCTCCGGTGCTACAGAGGCAAAATTCCAAGATTGGGTGGTGGAGTCCCATAGGAGGTCCCATTCGATGATGCAGCGGATGTGGGTGGCTATAGCCAGGATCAGATGCCCACAACCACCTTCCTGCTTCATAGGACCACAGACCAGGGAGAGAGGCGAGTCTTCCGGAGCTGCAGACATTCCTGATGTTGCTGGACACAGGACGCGAGCTGACACAGAGGACACGGATCATTGACTTAGTACATTTTCTTTCTTTTGATTTTCCCTTGTACTTTTCTTTATTTTCATTTTTCTTTCATTTTGTATCTTCCTTTAGTTTTATTTTTACACCGGGACACTGTAAAATAAGTCTGGGGGAGGATATTTATGTTTGCACTAACTTTCATTCTCATTACATATTTTTCATCATTGATTTAGTTTTGCATTTACATTTGCATAAGAAACCATGATGAAACTGCCTTAATATTAATTTAAATTGACAAGTTATTGATAATCTTATGCATAAATTGCTTGTTGAAACATAAGACTGATCCATGCCTGGAATTTTTGTTTAAACTTTAGATTACTCTTAGTTGAAGCATGTTTTATTTGATACCATCTCTTATCTATTGGAATATAATATGGACTTAGAATTATCAGATTATATATTTTGATTTGGACTCATGGATTCTACCTACACATACTTGGATTTCTTTTACCCTTTTTACCACTCTTTGTTATCCAAGTAGATTATCCTACATTAAGCCTAACGTCTGTTCAAACCACATAGTATATTAGTGAGTGTTTTAGGCCTTTTTCGGAATGAAATTGGTAGAACGTGTTAGGTAGGAATCGACATGATTAGTTTCTCATTGTAGTTTTGGTTCATACTTTTGAAACCAATTAGGACTAGATGGATACTCAAAAGAAAAGAAGAAATGGGTTATCAATAGGTTTTTAGACAGAAAAGCCAATGGAATGAAAAGTTTAAGAGAGAAAGGGACGAAAAGAAAGTAGAAGACAAAAGTCTAGTAAAGGGTAGCAGAAATAGCAATAAACTTGTGGATTAGAAAAAGGTTTTTGAAAAAAAAAAAAAAAACCCCTACCCGCTAGACAGATTAGAATTAGCCCCTCTCCTAGAAATCGAGTTTAATGAAAGCTTTTGTGTTTGACATTAAAGATAAATATCCAGGTTGGTGACCTTTTAAAGTTAGAATTAAGAGTATCTTGGGAAATAATATTTACTTAAGCTTGTGTTTTCAGTGAATAGTATGCTTCGGGTAGATGAGAATCTAGTCTTGTATGCATCTATTGGAGCTTACCTTTAGCATTCTTCAAAAGTTCATTCCATTTTTGAGAGAAATCCCCACATTTAGCTTTCACAACCTATGGAAGAAGAGATCATTCTTATCTCTTAACCTTACCCTTGGCTAAATGAGTTCATTGAAAGTGTCTAACATGATTCACGAGTTTCTATTTAATAAATGTTGAAAGAGTTGGTTGATCTGAATGCATTGTGTAGATTAAGTTTGATCTAAGACAATTGTGATAGGCATGGCTAAAATCTTTAAGTAAACTTGCACACTTTGCATTCGATAATTATTAGCTTTGATATTGAACATAATATTTGACCGATATGGCTTGGCTCTGAGTTCCAGTAGGTTTGTTACCTTTTCTATTCTAGTCATTTGCTTGAGGACAAACAAAAAGACAAGTCTGGGGGAGTTGATAAACCCACATTTTAGTGGTTTTAATAGATCATTCTGTACATAATTTACATGAATCAACCATTAGATCTCACATTTTAGGATGAATTTAGGTTCATATGCATTAGAACTCAAGGATGTTTTCCACATTTTTATTTTTTAGAGGATACCAAGCAAGAAAGGAACATTTTCGGAGTTTATGAAGTCATGGGCAGCCAATACAACTATTCGAGGATAATCAAGATGCGCAAATAAAAGGAGAGAACTCAAGTGGCGATTGAATCCTCACATGTCCTTATGTGAAAGGATCGATCGATCTCACCCTGACAAGATCAATCGATCGGCTATGAAGTCGATTGCGTGAATTTCCAAGACCGATCAAAAAGTGTGAAGAACGATCGAGCAAGTTTAGATCAATCGATACCCGTCAAGATCGATCGATCTACCAGTCCAAAATGTCTACGATGGATTCAAGGATCGATCGATCCCTTCGTCCGATTGATCGATCCCGTAAATATCTCATTTTTTTATTTTTGTTTTAGTTAAATAAATTAGGTTTTTAGGAACCTATAAATAGGTTGTTTGAAGAACAACTTTAGACATGTTTTTATTCAGCCTCCAGGGAGAAAAATTGAAAGAGAACCCTAATTATTTCTTCAACAATATATGGTGTTTAGTAAGACAATTTCAGTTTTATTTTCTGAAGAATTCTAATATTATTCAATTTTTGCAATTCTATTATGTCTTTTTCACCTTTGATTGTTTTCTATGCAATTTCTGCCATGTCTGAGTAGATACTTAGATTCAGCCATGGAAAGGATAGATGATTAGGGGAATTAAGATTATGAGAAGAAATTTAGGTCTAGGATTGTGTAATTCATCTATATTAGTTATGTTCAATGCTAGGTTGATCTGGTAAGAATTAATCTAGGTTTGTCGAATTCACACCTTGGAAAAGGGATAATGAATTCATAGGATAGTCTGATTAGTGAATCTTATGATTCTAGCCTGCGGAAGTAGTTGTCTAGAGAATTTGATGAAAATTGAGATAAATCTTAATGCTTGTTTAGTTTTAGGATTTGCAATGGGAATTGATCAAATCTAGTTCTAAGCATAGGGGGTTTTACATGGGAATGTACTAACCTATTCACAATCTCATTGTCTGGAAATGCAAATTACACATTCTCGATTAGAATTGATATCTCGATCTCATCCCCATTCATTCTAATGCCTAATCCATGGTTGAATTGTTTTCTTTATTAATACAATTTTAGTTTAATTCATTCGTCATCTTGATCATTTAGTTCTGATTTAGTTAAAAATTCATATTACTTCAATCACAATCAAATCTTAAATCACTTAGCTTAGATAAAGATTCCTATAATCTATTGCGTTATAAACCTTCCCTGAGGATCGATCCCGTTTATACTACAAGAGGCACAACTGTGCACTTGCAGTCACTAACTCGGGTAAACTCTTGAGATTACTTTTTAGTAACCTCAGGTGAAACTCGTGGATAAATAAATCTCTATCAGCAATGGTTTGGTAAACCGTTGTCCCAAGTTTGTACTTTTGTCGTATTGGGTCAAATAATGCTCTTATTCTTCTCTTTTGTTTAATCGTTTGTCCGTATAATGTTAACCAAGAAAGGGTAAAACTGAGATTTAGATAAAATTGAAATAAATTAAAAACAAAATTGCTTAATAGCAAATAAGAAAACCGATAGACATGTGAATGCCTCGCAAGAGAGATTGTTTATCGTCCCAAGCTCGATGTTGCCTTGTTCTTTAAATGGTGGATCAAATTTTGGAGAAGGGCATCTGCTTGTTCTCATGTATCCTTGTTTCTACAGTGCGAGATTAAATTATGACCATTATTAGTGTTCCCTCCACCAATCTCTTCCATATCTAGATTTTTGTGTAAGGCTTTACTTTCTTACTTCCAAGCGTGATGAACCATCGATTCTTCCGTTAATCAGGGAAGATCCTCAGACGTATCTCGGAAAGCATGTGTTGTTCTCCTGGTTTGAGTTCTTGTTTTAATTTCCCTGATACCCTTAGTTTACTCTGATCTTCACTCGGACCATCATGTCCTTTGTGGATACTGTTGGTCTATTTATTGTGTGTATTTGTTGCACGTGAATCTTGGTCCAATTCCAGAAGGCTCATTTTTCTGTTAAAACTCTTCTGTGCATTTAATAGCTCTTCGAAGAGTTCGTCTGCAAGTACATCGAGTGAATTGGTGTGGAAGATGTGACCAATGATTGTTGGTTTTCTCATGAGCTTGTTGATTGCAAACTTAAGGGTCTTATCATCGAGTTTTAAGTTTATCTTCCTCTTCTTAACATCGATGAGGGCTCCTGTAGTGGCTAAGAATGAATAACCCATGATGAGGAGATCTTGTGGTTTTTCATCCATATCCAGCACTATGAAACATGTGGCAATTTCGAAGTTACATACGATAATAGGCAGATCTTCTATCGTTCCTACGGGATGCCTCACCTAGCGGTCAGCGAGGAAAAGAAAGATTTGGCTTTCTTTTAAGGTTTGGAATCCTAGCTTTTGACGATGGATAATGGCATCAGGTTGACACTCGCTCCTAGGTCACAAAAGCATTTGAAGAACATTAGTGTTCCTATAGTACACGGTAACGTGAAACTTCCCATATTGTATATCTTTTCCTTGATGATCTGCATTTTGATAAGCATGCTGCAATCTTGGATTGGCAGAACCCTTCAAATATTTAGTCTATTTAGGTACCATCCAGAATGCTTCAATTAGTGGTAACGTGATTTTTGGTTCGGATAATTTCTTGTCAAATAAATCTTTATATTTAGCCAGCAATTCCTTCTTGAATTTCCCTGGTATGGGGATTTTTGTTCGTAAAGGGATGGAGTGTATGGCGACTGGATGGTAGTTCTGATTGGGAGCTTTGGCTTGATTTCAGACTTTGCAACTTCTGATCGTCTTTCTTTATTTTTATCTTTTCCTGAAACATCCCAATTTAGGATTGGAGTTGAGAACTGCTTTATACATCGTAAAGAGATAGTGTGTACGTATTTTTTAGGATTGGTTTATGGTTTTCCTGGAAGTATGCTCATTGACCGTTTTAGAGGTGGATGCTTCTAATGACCATATTTTTGCAGAAAGGTGTTCAATCTTAGAATTTAGATCTCTATACTTGTTCTTAACTTTTGTGTGGATTTCCTTCATCTTGTTGTTGGTATCTATTGAAAGATTATGAGATTAAGAGATTTGTAGAATGAGAGAATGACAGATTAGAGAGAATTAGAGAATTAGAGAAAAGAATGATTTTATTAGAGAATGAGAATTATGAATTCATACTTACAAAATGTGAAGGGAGTAAGGTATTTATAATAATCTAGTCTAGGCTTGTTTGCATACAAGGATAGCCTTATACATAAATGGCTTACAAGGATAAAATAATTCTATAATACAAACAAGCCTTAGACTTTCCCTTTTACATACATATAAATCGCCATTTAACTAGAATTAAAGGCTTTCATAAATTCATCACTTCTTCTTCATTCCAACACTCCCCCTCAAGCTTAAGACATAAGATGTTTAAGCTTGCAACCATGAAGTATTACCTCAATAAAAACCTAGAGAAGGAAAACCCAATTGGGACAAAACCTCTTCTAGGGAAAAAGAGTATAACACTCCATGTTGGGATCATTGGTGTGGAATGGTCATGAGGCCAAGTCTTCGATAGATAGAGGCATCAATTTTAAGAGATGTTGCCTTGGTAAATACATCAGCTAGTTGGTCCTCACTCCTTCTATAGCAAGGTAAAATGATACCTTTCCCAATAGCTTCTATTACTTTGTGGCAGTCCACTTCTATATGCTTGGTCGTCTCATGAAACACTGAATTGGAGGCTATGTGAATGGCGGCTTGATTGTCACAATGAATGGTGATAGGCTCCTCACACTCCACGGCTAAGTCACCCAAAATTTGTTTCAGCCAGATGCATTCAGTAGTGAGCTTCCTCATTGCTCTATACTCTGATTCTGCACTAGAACATGAAACCATCTTTTGCTTCTTGGTTTTCCAAGTCACAAGGTTTCCACCTATGAAAGTATAATATCCAGCAGAACTTCTCCTATCTTCCCTATCTCCTGCCCAATCTGCATAACAATAACCAACCACATTTGTGTTTTTATTATTATTCATCCAAATACCTTGTTCATGTGTGCCTTTGAGATATCTTAGAACTCGCATTGCCATGTCCCAATGCCTCATCTTTGGCCCTTGCATGTGTTGAGATACCTGATTCACAGCAAAACATAAATCTGGTCTTGTGATGGTTAAATAAATAAGCTTACCAACCACTTTCCTATAGAGCTTAGGATCATGAAAATCAATTTCCTCCTCTAACTCCCCCTTAGTTGCGATTTTATAATCTTTTTCTAAGGGTGTTTTGGCTGGCTTAGCTTCCATCATACCTGTGGATGTTAGTAGATCTACAACATACTTCCTTTGAGAGAGAAATAGACCTTCTTTAAACATACATACTTCAATTCCTAAGAAGTATTTAAGTTCTCCTAAATCCTTTATATCAAAGACACTTTTTAAGTAATCTTTAGTAGATGCAATACCAACACTATGACTACCAGATATGATTATATCATCTACATAGATAAGAATTACTATAATACCTTCCTTACTCTTTAATGTGAAAAGAGTATGTTCCACTTCAGACCTTTTGAAGCCTTTATCCATTAAAGTAACACTTAATTTGTGGTACCATGCTCTTGGAGATTGTTTAAGGCCATAAATAGCCTTCCTTAGCCTTAGGGTATTACCGCTTACTACCTCATCTTCTAGGCCAGGTGGAGGTGACATGTAAACCTCTTCTTCTAGTTCACCTTGCAAGAAAGCATTCTTGACATCCATTTGCCACAATTCCCACTCAAGATTAGTAGCAACAGTAAGCACAACATTGACAGAATGTAGCTTAGCAACAGGAGCAAATGTATCCCTATAATCCTCACCATATGTCTGAGTAAAACCCCTAGCTACCAACCTAGCTTTTATATCTATCAATTTCACCATTGCTTTTGTATTTAATGGTAAAAATCTATTTAGAACTTACAGCCTTCTTCCCTTTTGGTAAAGTGGCTGAAGCATATGTACCATTCCTCTCCATGGCTTGTTTCTCAGCTGAGGTAGCTTCCCTCCATTCCTTTATAGACATAGCTTCTTCATATGTCTTTGGGATCTGCTCATTGTCAAGACTAGAAATAAAAGCAACATGAGTAGAAGGTAAGTGTGCAATATTACAAACTCCCTGGTCATGATGAACTACAGCATTTCCATTGTAGAAGACTGGTGGATTTCTTTTTCTTGTGCTCCTCCTTAAAACAGTAGGTTGAGCCTCCTCTTCCTCTTCACTCAAAACTTCAATGAGAGTAGGTCTTGATCTTTTGGAAGCTGAAGCTAGAATGGAATCATCTCCTGCTGAGTCTTGTTGGACATGAGTAGATGCTTCTCCTCCCCCCATGTTCAAGAGGAGGAAGCCCAGGAGAATCAATAGAGGATGATGGACGAGAAGAGGCAGCTGGACCTGTGAAGCCGGATGCCGTGAAGCGGGACAGACCAGGACCGGGGGCGGGACAGACTTGTGGACCGGACGTGTCGGAGATGCCATGGTCACTTACTACTGAAGCAGGTGGCAAAGGGGATGAGGCTGTATGCTGACCACCTCCTATTCCAATGCTCTCCAAGAGTTTCCTCAAGTATTCAGCTTGGTCTGTTCTTGTTGATGAGATGTCTTTAAATTGTTCCCATGTTCCTTCTTCATAAAAACTTTTGTCTTCTTGGAACTTCACATCTCTAGACACCATGACCCTTCTAGTCTCAGGGTCATAACATTTTGTATCCTTTTTGAGTAGAGGAATATCCAATGAACATAGCCTTTACACTTTTTGGTTCAAGCTTGTTCCTTTGTTCCCTAGGAATTAACACAAAACAAACACACCCAAAAACTTTCAAATGATCAATAGTGGGTTTAGTGTTGTTTAATATCTCAAATGGGGATAGATCATCAAGGACTTTTGTAGGTGTCCTGTTGATTAAGTAGCAGGCTGCTACAAGTGCATCCCCCAAAAACGCTTAGGCACCTTTATGTGGAACATCATAGTTCTCACAACCTCCATTAGGTGCATGTTCTTTCTTTCAGCAACTCCATTTTGCTGTGGAGTATAAGGACAGCTTGTCTGGTGCTCAATGCCATGTTTAGCTAGATGTCCTTGAAGTCTAGTACTAGTGTATTCCCCTCCATTATCTGTTCAAAAGCATTTAATTCTTGCATTGTATTGGTTAGTAACATATGCTTGAAAATTTAAAAATGCATCATACACTCTATCTTTAGAACTAAGAAGAGTAACCCATGTATATTTGGACTTTTCATCAATAAATGTCACAAAATATTTATGGTTTTCTCTAGATGGAAATGGGGATGTCCACACATCAGAATACACCAATTCAAAACAATTGTCATATTTATGCATTGATTTTTCAAAAACTGTTTTACAATGTTTTCCAAGAATACATGAATCACACAACTCTTTAGACATTTTTAAACCAGCTACTATTAACTCAAGAGCTCTTGGATGAGGATGTCCTAGTCTAGCATGCCATAAATCAGAATCAGTACTAAAATATTCGCCTGAAAAACTGATTCTAATGCACTACAACTAGCCATATTATCAAGCACATACAAGTCATCTTTTGTAGTTCCTTGTCCAAATCACCTTCTAGTTTCAATATCCTGAAAATAAAAATCATTAGGACCAAATATAGCATGACAATTCAAGTCAGTAGTAGCTCTTTTAACTGAGAGCAAGTTGGAGGTAAATGAAGGCATATAAAATGCCTTGGATTCTTTATCAAACAATTTCAATTTTCCTATGCCTTTGATTGGTACTTTAATTTCATTTGCAATAAGAACATTCCCTAGGGCAGGTTCTACATTCTCTAGTAGATCTAGATCACTAATCATGTGATGAGAAGCACCAGAATCAACAACCAAAGATTTAGGAGCATTTGATGTATAAGAAGTTTTAAAAGAAGCATGAAAAGTTTTACCCATCACATTGTTCTCCTTTATTGCCTTAATGAGAGCTTCCAAGTCTGATTTTGTCATAAAATCTGATGCTTGTGACATGATGTTGGTGGTGCCTGAATGTGAAGAAAGACCACTACTTATAACTGCCTTTGAAGACACCATGCCGTGAGCTTGCCTGGCCGAGGGCATGGCCGGTTGCTGTGGAGGGCGTGAAGCCCATGATGGCTTCAGATGAGGGTGAAGTTCCCAGCAATCCTTCTTTGCATGACCATCCTTCTTGCAATGATCACAAAATTGCCTCCTTTTCCTAGAAGCATTTGTTGGCTTGAAGAAACTTTTGTGAGCAGCTACTAGTTCAGCTTTGTTGCCAAACAATCCATGTGATCCTTGCTCCTTTTGAATTTGAGCACACACTTCCTCCAAGCTATGCAACTTATCAGACCTGAGAATATGCTTAATAAGATCTGAGTAAGTAGAATTAAGAGTTAAAAGTAACCCAAACACCTTATCTTGTTCCTTTCTTTCAAGGAGTACAAGTGGTTCAATAGTGGCTGGCCTTAGCATTTCTAGCTCAGCCCACAAAGCTCTGAATGAGCCATAGTGCTTTGTGAATTCAGCATCCTCCTGCCTTAATTCATTCAAAGTCTTCTTTACTTCAAAAATTCCCAAAAGGTTAGTGGTATTTCCATACACCTTAAGCAAAGTGTCCCATAGATCTTTTGCATTTTCACAAAAAGAATAAGCTTCTAAAAGATCACTAGCAAGAGAATTTTGTAAAATAGAAAGTACCAACTGATCTTCTTGGTACCATTTCGCTTGAGCTGCATCACTCACTTCAGCCACTTCATTGTCTTCAATGCCATTTGTGGCAATGTGGTTCCAAAGACCTTTACCACCTAATGTGGTTTTCATGGTCCTAGACCATAAGAGATAATTTGCTCCATGTAGAATGACTGGAGCTCTAAGAGATGCCTGAATTTTCATACTTAATAGGCAAAATAGGTCAGTAAATCAGAGAAAAAAAATCGTGATACCAGACAGGAGCCGGCTTGGTCAGAACAAACTGCTGGTCACGGCTTGGTCGGGTTGGGCGTGAAGATCACGGGATATGCTGGTCACACACAAGTCTTCTGTTCACCAGGTCGCTTGGTCACGCTTGGTCACGCTTGGTCAATTGGTGAGGACACAGAACGGGAGAATGCAAGGCTGAAATGTTTACGTCTTGGTCGGAACGAGTCTTGTCCGAATTTCCCTGGATCGCCACGTTCGACGCGTGATGTCCAAGTTACGGCTGTTCCTTGTGTAGCTGTGAAGCAATTGAACAACTTCAGCCCTGTACCTGCACACGGACACACCAAGGAATACAAAAGAGAGAGGAAGCCGTGACAGTGACCAATCCAGCAAGGCGAGTGATTCTACCAAGTTACTTGTACTTCAAGCAAGTTCAACAAATTTGTAACTAACCTCAACAACCTACAACTACTTTTAACTAATCCTAACAATTCAAGTAACAAGTATTGTAACAGATTATCAACTAAAATTCGACCTTATCAAGAATTAACAACCCAATTTAGAATTCAATCAATTAAAACAATTCAAGAATTCAAGAAATCAATTTTAGAATTTTCAAAAAATTGAACAAGGAATTCAAGAAAATCAATCTTAAAGCCTTAAACCTATTGGATTGACCTGAAATTTCGATGAAGCTTTCACAATACACTTATTAAACTTTCCAGATTCAAAAGATTAACAGAAACTAAGAAAGAATTAGAATTATATCACCAGGATCTTGGTACAGGTGATTTTGGACGTATCTGAGTAAATCTCCAAGATAATCCCTCAAACTCAACGGAATTGAGTTCTGCTTTCTTTAAACAGAAACTAGACTCGAAGAGCTTGAGATTAGGCTTTAGAAAATCACGATTTGATGAAAAATTGACGTCGAGATGACCTGGAGAATGTAGAGGTTCGAAACGAACGCGATCGCGAATACCTCTTGAAAGAAAATTTGTATCTTTTGATTCCCTAGGCCAAATGATGCGATTCAGGTGGCTGTGGATTCGGAATTTGCCGATGCACACTCCAGTGAAAGCCAATCGTCAATTGGAGTCGTGGATTGATCGCAATTTTATTTACAAGATGATGTTCGAAATTGATCCAGAAACAGATGAAGAACAAGGTGGATTCTTTTTGAATCAATGAAAGATTGATGAAATTTTCCCAGATTTGATACAACCTGGCTCTGATACAATGAAAGATTATGAGATTAAGAGATTTGTAGAATGAGAGAATGAGAGATTAGAGAGAATTAGAGATTAGAGAGAATTAGAGAATGAGAATTATGAATTCATACTTACAAAATGTGAAGGGAGTAAGGTATTTATACTAATCTAGTCTAGGTTTGTTTGCATACAAGGATAGCCTTATACATAAATGGCTTACAAGGATAACATAATTCTATAATACAAACAAGCCTTAGACTCTCTCTTTTACATACATATAAATCGCCATTTAACTAGAATTAAAGGCTTTCATAAATTCATCACTTCTTCTTCATTCCAACATCTATGGCATTCTTGCTTTATCCATCCAATACTTGTTTGAGCATTTTTGTGATGCCATCTTCGCAGGTAGAAATAGGAGGTTGTTGGTGAGGGGTAGGTTGATAGTAGGAGAAATTGTTATTTGGAAAGTAGGGTTTGATATAGTAACTGTTGGGTGATTGGTAGTCGTGCGGGTAAGTGTTTGGGTGGTCGCACTGAGTTGGTAATCCGTTGTGCTGGTGTTTGGGTTTTTGTGATGGAGAGAGTTGGTGTTGGTTTGTTGTGTGGGTAGTTTTAGGGTGGGAAATGTTGGTCTTGTGGATTCTCGATGTTAGTGCTTCAGTAAGACAGGTGCGGGTGCTTGAAGGTGTAGTTGTATCCTTTTTTGAACTCTTTTCCACTGATGTAGTTGAGTTATGCTGTTCCATCAGATAATAGGTTGATTATATCGTCAGGAATGTACTCTGGTTCGATGACAAAGCTGACTTGACATCTTGTCACCTGGAGTACTCTATCTAGTTTTTCATTAAATGCCTGGATTGCTTTCTTTGTAGTTGTGTCGCGTTTGGATTTATCACGTGTGCTGCGATCTTAAGTTTCCCCATAGTTTTCGGCACTTGTGGCTAGGATTTCAACCAGCTGCAATCCTCTGTCAGCACCTTGGCCCAAATTTTTTTTGTTTGAAGCGGTATCGAGGAGCATTCTTAATTTATATAAAATGCCTCTATTGAGTGTACTTAAAAGTGATTCACGAGAGAAGCCATTATGTGGGCAATGAGAAGTATAGCCTTTGAATCGTTTACATGCTTTGTTAAAACTTTCAGTTGAGCGTTGTGTGAATCTGAAGATATCATTGTGTAGTAGTGTGGTGCGAGTATATGGAGAAGAATTTGCTTATGAACATTTGCTTGCGATCGCCACATGTGGTATGGTGTTGAGAGGGAGATTCTTCTATCAAATATATGAGCCTTGTCACCTAAGGAAAAAGGGAACAAACGGAGTTTGAATATGTCTTCGGAGATGCCATTTATCATCACTTTGGAGCATAGCATGTCAAACTGGTCCAAGTGGTCAATAGGATCACCCATGGGTAAGCCGTGGAAATTTTTGCTTTAAACCATATTGGTAAGGCTCGCTTTGATTTTGAAGTTTTTTTCTCGGTCGGAGGTGATCTTATCCCAGTTCAGTTGCTATGTGTTGTTGGTTCTTTGTAGGCTCTGATTACGCGTGCCTGGCGAGGGTTGTAAACTGGTGGTATGCTGTTGTTACCATTGTTTGGTGGTTGTTCAACTTGCTCCATGTTAGCGGTTGGAGGATATTGGTTCACGTGCTTGGCATGCTCTTGTGTTGGATCGTCCTAGAGGGTGGGGGTCTGCAACTTGTGGAAAAAGGTTTGTAAAGTCCACACTTTGTGTGTTGCATGCATCTAGAGATCACATATCGATGAATGGTTAGAATAGAGAGATGTGAAAATCAGTGCTTAGGCTCAAATAAGAACTAAATCTAAATATTAAAAATGATTCCAAAGTGGCAACGACGCTAATTGATAGACTTTGTTTGTTCTGGTGAAGATTAGATTTGAGGTTATCAATCCCTTAGGTTGTAGTACTTAGGGTGTCAATCCATTTCAGAGGTTCTTTTAAGCACTTAGAATGCAAGTTCTTACTTAATTTAGGTAAATCAAAGTTGGTAACGGGTTGGTAAGCTATTATCGATTGAATCTAAAGGCGGAATTTTAACCTAATGCAAGAAAAAAAGTAAATAAAAAGTAGAAGTAAACTAGGTTTAAACTAATTAAGTGTGATTAAAGTAATGATTGCAGTATTGATTCTTTTTGTTTTTAAGTTAAGGGAAACCTTTGGATTTAGGTAATTGGTTGGATGTTTCTCAAAGAAATTTGCTTAATGTTGGGCCCACGAGAGAGAGAACTCTAATGTATGATTAATGCACTTTCGTGGTAGAAATCATTTCATTACTCATCGAATCAAACACCAAATTCTTGTTCTGGGATTCTACGAGTAGTGAGCATTAAGATTATGTTATTTCTGTTTTTAGCTAAGCAACTTGAAATTAACTCTCGTTGAGCATATTTAGCTTAACCTGTGCAAAGAGTGTTCAATCTCGACAAACATCCGGGTCAGGACTCTTTGGGCTTATGAATCAAACTCAAGCGGCCAACATGAACTTGACATTAAGTGTCTCTAGGCACAATGGGAACAAGAGATTGAAGCTTTAAACGATCATAGTTTTTCTTCTAAAACATCCTTTCTACCTAATCCAAAAGATTATGGAAATCTACTTGCTAATCATTATGAGTAACAAAATCATATAGGTTGATGATCCGTTAAACAAAAGAGTGAAGTAGGGGATATAACTTAAATTAATTTGTGTGAAAGAAAAATATGAAAAAATTCTAAAAGAAAACAAATACTTGAAATTAAAACTAGAAAAGAGTTTTGCAAGAAAATAAAGCTACTAAAGCTAAAAAAAAAAACTTATCATCCTCATAGGTAAAAAAATAAGGTTTATATAGATGGACAAAGGTGAGGAGCTAGCCCTAGAACAGTTGGCATTGCCTTGTTAGCTTTGCCAAGTTGACTCTCATTCTACAATTGGTTGGTAAACTATCGCCTATATTGTGGTAACCTTCTTTTTTTTTTCTTTTTCAGGTTTCTCTCTGATCATTTGTTTCATTATTCGATTTCTTTCTTTTCTCCCTGATTTCTTTAATTTCTTCTCTGATTTCTTTCCAGCTGCAAAATCCCGCTTTTCTTTCCTCATTTCGCTAAATTTTCTGGTTCCAACACACGATCACATGTTTATGCAAATATGCATGCAAATGCGGACCTAAAACAACCTAATATGCAACCTAAGTGATGAAAACCTAAACTGAATCTTAACAAAATTCTAAGATATCAACTAGGATTTAAATGAGATGATGATGTCAACTGTTTATACAATTGATTTTTACATGTTTTTTTATAGTTCTTAATATTAAATCTAAGTTTTTTGGTGTGATTTTATATTTTTAAAGATATATTTTTTTATATTTTTGATATTTTTGGTTAAAGAAGATAAAACCACCAAAAGAACTCAAAGAAGAGCCAAATGAGAGCATAATATGGTATAAATGAGACTTAAAGTCAAAAAGACCAAACAAGACTTAAAAACTTCAAGAAATGCAAATTCCATGAACATAACAAATCTAATGTACCATATGTCCAACCTCAGACAGAGTCCTTACCTAAATATTCTTTGGATGATTTTTGGTGAGGATGAAGCCATTTGAGTTAGCTTTCAAATTCCAGTGAAACCAAGTCATTATTGAAGGCATGTCCTTTTAACACAGAAGAGAAGAGTGTGCAGAAGTGAGCTCAGCCTCAGCCAGGAGATGAACCAAAGTGCAATCAATCCTCTCTGAATTGAGGGTACAACCAAAAGCAACTTAGAAGCCTCCAGCCTCGGCCAGGAGTCTATCACGGCATCTCTTGTCTGAGGTTTACACATGTTTTCGGAAAATTATTTTGCCCATTATTAACCCTAATTGACCCAAAAAAAGCTATTTATACTTGATTTAGCCTCTAGTTTTGAAAACACCTTCTACCACCCCTGGAATTCCATAAAACACACCAGAGAAACATTATATTCATGGTTTTCATTTATCCTTAGAGGAATTTCCATTGTTTTCAGTTCAATATTAATATGTGGTTAACAACAATTATGAAATCTTCATCAATTCATTGTTAATTGTTTTTAACCACAAAATCAAAACGATTTTTTCCATTGTTATAAGCATGGGTTTTTAGTTTTTATGTTTTTCCTTCCTTCATGAAAGGTAGTTTAGTCTATTGTCAATTAAAATATTGATATACTTAAAAAATGGCAAGGAAATTTTTAGAAAGGGTACTCAGATAGTTGTAATTTTAAAAACTTCCCAATTTTTTGTAACATATATTTGAATTTATTTTATATTAGATTATCAACAAAATATTTTTTCATCTTTAAATTAGGTATTATTTATATTTTTTACATCTTCTTTACAATATATTTTGTCTCTTCCACATGGACGGTCTACATATCTCACATGTCATCCATGACTTTTTTGCAGGTATTAGAACGGGATCTTGGGCACTATAGGACTATGAATAGAATTAGCACTTGGACCTGGCTCTAAGTTTTTGTTCCCCGGTAGTGTGACCGTATTACTAGATACAAGATGATCTAAAGACAGAGTGTTCAGGAGGAGATGGGCCACAACTAACCAGTCTTGAGCTCGTATCAATGATCTAAAGAAGAAAAGACTTGGAGGAAAGTGGTCTGTACAGATAAAAAGGCAAGAAGGTAAAAACTAACCTCACGACCATGCAACCTGGCAACCAAACTACCCGATAACCCAATTCCCAGTATGAAGAGAATCTGCCAGGTAAGTAACTCTTTAAATGGAATAATTTCCTTTAAACATTCACATGTTTTTTACCATTTAGCAATATGAAGTTATTCAAACTTGAACCTATACTACGTGTGATGAACTGATCATGAATTAAATACCTTTTGACCGCATGTGAAAGATGAAAGTGATAACTCGCTTAACCATAGAATGACAGAGGTATGAGAGATGTCATGCCGCGTTTGGTCAGCTGCTTTTGGTACATACGTTGGAGATTATCAGAAGAACAGGAAGGCCTTGTCTAGCAGTTAACAAATGCAATTAAGAAAATAGGTGGGAAAATAGTCGACTACGCAGACCAAGATCCATTCAACGGATCCGATACTTGACCCAATATCCATGAACCTGACCCAGTTCGAACCCAGACTAAGAAGCTTCATATACACAACAATCCTTTCAACAAAAGAGGGGTTCACATAGTTTTACTCACTTAGCTCGATAATTTTTTTTACTCTCTTCTCGGGCATCACTCTCTCAACACTTAGTCATTTCTTTGTTTATGAGATTCTCTCTTGTCTCACTTTTGACCACTCCAAGGTCAGGCCACTGGTTGTTCTTTAACCGGCATTCACTCTTAAACTCATTTATTCTCTCTTTTTTTGTTTCTCCAATTTTTTTAACTCCTTTCTAGTGGAGATATTTACGGGATTTTTTGTCCTCTAGGGAGCAGGTCTCCTGTAAAATGAGCTGTGACATCAAGGCCTAAAAAACATGCTATTGGGATGTTTTATGATGGTTTTACAACATCAAAGTTAGAAATTGTTTTTGTTCATACCACCGATAATGATTGATAACTCACAAATATAAGGGAGAATTATCGCAGCAAACCAAACATGGTGGTGACAGAGTTTGAAGAAAATGAAAGCACAAGATCTCCTACCCCTTAGTTGCAAAAGACAAAAAGGAAAAGGAACCGCACAGAGAAGAAAACAAAGGAAGGTGAAACAACCATCGTATCCCAAAGCGGATAGTATGCTCAGGCCAAAAAAATATATAATTTGAACTGGAAAGTGTCATGACAAATGATAACGGAGGGCATGCATCTGGGGGAAGAGCGATAAAGGCTATCAGCCCTATAAGAAGTAAGAGGCTAGGCATTATCGCAATAGATGGAAATAGCGCCGGGCAAAATATCCAAACCCAAAGATCTGAACCAAAACCCAAACCAAAAAAGTATTATTGAACCAAACTCAAAACCAACAAAATATCTGAATGAATCCTAAACTTTTATAATCAAAGATCTGAATCCAAACCGAACACGAACTGAAAATCAATCTCGAACAAAGAACCGAATATAATAATTCAAATACCCAAATTTATAATTATAAATCTGAAGTTATCAGTTATTTTAAAACTAAAATAATCAAAACACGTAAAAACTGATATATTTAAAAAAATTGAATTATAAATTAGGGATGGATAAAAAATCCAAAAAAAAATCAAATAACCAAAGTTTGAACCGAATCCGGACCGAACCCAAATTGTATTTGGATACAAAAGAGAATTAAAGTATGTTACCATAACCAAACCGAACCCGATGTGAACCAAACCCGATGTGAAATACCTGAATAGGATCTAGACCTCTCACTCCGAAAACCCGAATATCCGAAGAACCTGAACCAAACCCGAACGGGACCCCGAATGCCCACCCATAGCTGGAAACAAAATTTTCAGCTATGATGATAATGATGTACATGACTAACTTCCCTGGAAGAAAGGGAAGAATAGACTCCCATATTGCTACCAGTCACTAGAGAAGGAAAAATGCAGTGGGTAAATTTCACACTAAATACTAACGTTCGGATAGGAAACCCCAAATTAAAGATAACATGAAGGGAAGAATAAGATAATATAAAAGTGCATCACCGAGCAACATTCTCAAAAAGGCAACATTATAACGCGATTACAAGGGGCTACTTGAATCCCTTAGAAAAAAGCTGGAAGAGATTCATAATAAATATATATTACAAAATAATTCATATCACGTAAAACTTGTTAATCACCACAATGGTCTGTATATATTTAATATGACGGTAAAGCAAAAATTCATATTTGATCATGATTAAAGGATGCTTAAATGACATAAAAAGTTTCAATCGATCAATTGATTACTTAATATATCATAGGAGATCACTGCAGGTAGATTATTGGGTTTAATAAGTAATGTCTAAAGTATTAATCATTTATGTTCCGGTTGATGGTGTGTATACCCACTTATATCATTGATATAAGTTGTATATATAATTTGATTAATTATTAAAGAAAAATCTAAATAAGTATCATCAAAAATATATGTATTTAATGTATTTCCCACATTTAATTAAATACATACAATTAAAGTGTTTAGATTTTATTGTTTGATGAATCTAAAGTCTCAAATCACTATTAGTAAGCTTATTGAAAATTTTGCAGTTTCATCAAACTGGTTTGCTTCTACAAATTATATGGTAAAGTTTAATTAGCTCAACTATGAAGAATGATCTGAACATATAAAAAACTTTTTGGGTGTAATAACCGTAGACTATGTCATACTCACTGATTAGACCAGTCGAACTTAACTTTGATGCCAATTTGACATATGGTCATGGATTGTATGAGACCAGTCGAACTTTTTCATAGTCAGCTCACTCATATGATTGCCTACTATCTATTTATTGGCCATATCCGATTGGGATTGTTGCTTTATTTTTAGAATGAATTCTATTGCTTTCTCTGTTTTAAGCATAGATGACTTTATACTTTCCTCTGTATACATCTTCAGTTAGTTCATGCACAGTCGATTAGAGCGCTCATACGTCTCCAACTCTGAGCTTTCATCCATTGCGTTCCAAAGGCTAGAAGAGAAGTAGTTGTGGCCGTCCTTGGTTCATGCTGAAACGAAGTCTGGATGGTCTTGAGAGAACCTCCTAGGGTGTCCTTCAGTCTTCTGGGTTGGGCCTGGGTCATGCAACCGACTGATTTCACCTAAGTGTCCATGTCCTTGTCGTCCGAGTCATCCAAATACTTTTTAGGCCTGGTGAGGATCACATCACATAAACTATACAAAAATCTTCTCTCCAGTTTCAAATAAAGATTTCTTTATGATATTGTTATGAGATTGATAGCTCATTATTATTTAGAGCTTCACCAAATGGATTTTAAAACCGCATTTATGAATGGAGAGCTTTAGGAATAATTTTATATGGACCAACCTGAAGGTTTTGTGTCCACAGGAAAAGAAAATCTCGTGTGTAGGTTGAGGAAGTCAATATATGGGTTTAAACAAGTTTCCTGACAATGGTATTATATATATTTAAGTGATTATTTTCATACGGGTTTTGTAGAGATCATTGTTGATCGATGTATCTACATGAAGGTAAGTGGGAGCAAGTTTCCCATTATGGTATTATATGTTAACGACATATTGATAGCTGTGAATGACATGAGAATGTTAAGTGATGTAAAATATCTCTCTAGTAACTTTGAAATGAATGATATGGTTGAGGCATCTTATGTGATTAGAATAGAAATAATTTGTGATAGATTACAAAGTTAAGTTTGTCTCAGAAATGATACATAAATAAACTTCTAAAGAGATATGGGATGGATAAGAGTTCAATTGGAAAGGCTCCAATTCAAAAAAGGGATAAGTTCAGCAAAATGTCCGAAAAATGAATTGAAACATAAATAAATGGAAAGAATTTTGTATGTTTCAGTGGTTGGGAGTTTGAATTATGTTCAAACATGTACTCGACCAGATATCAATTTTGTTGTTGGTATGTTTGGTTGGTATCAAAGTAATCCCAGAAAATGGATCACTGGAAACGTCAATTGAAGTTCTCAAATACTTACAAGGCACCAATATAAAATGCTTACATTCAGGAGATTCGACAATATAAAGATCATTGGATACTTAGATTCAGACTATGTCGTTTGCGTTGATAGTAGAAAATCGATATTTGGCTATCTATTCCTATTAACTGGGAGAGCAGTCTCATGGAAGTGTGAAAATAAGTTTGTCATTGCTACTTCCACCATGGATGCCGAATTCGTGACATGCTTTGAAGTCACGGTTCAAGCATTGTAGTTGTGGAACTTTATCTTAAGGTTTGGAATTGTTGTAGTATAGTCAAGTCACTGAGAATTTACTGTGATAATTCTACATCAGTCTTCTTCTCAAAGAATGACAAGTATTCAAAAGGTGATAAACACATGAAAATTAAATACTTGTGTATAAAGAAAGAAGTGCCAAAACGCAAAGTGACTTTTGAGCATGTAAAGACGAATATGATGTTACCAAATCCTTTGAAAAAAAAGTACCGCCCAATATATTTATTGGTCATGTATAGAAAATGGACATAATAGATAATACATTATTATGATAGTTTGAGCTCATATAAAGTTGTTACTCAATGATGATGTCATTTTCTACAATAAAAAAATGTTATCATAATAATTATGCATGTAAAGTTTTTTAAGATGAAAGATAAAATTGTGAATTATGGTTTATCTCAACATAAATGATTTTGAGAATTAAAATGAAATCTCAATAGAAAAAAAGTAATAACGCTGGAGTTGGTGTGTGGTACATGGAAATGATGGGCAACCGCCATGACTCAACTAACTCTCGATTTATGGTACTTACGGTTTATTGAACTTGATGTAAAGATGTGTATGAAAGGGTATTGGACTATTAAGTTAACACAACCGCCAAGTGGGAGAATGTAAGAATACTTCCCGTAGAGTGGCCGATGTATTAACATTATGATTATTAAATTTTGAGTTCTTTGTAAAGTCTACGATGCTAATATGTTAAAAGCATCGTGATGAATCCAAAAAAATTAAAAAGAAAAAGAAAACCAAAAAATAAATTCATTTTCATCAAAAGAATTAAAAAGAAAAAGATATAAAATATAATATCAACAAATGATCTTGAATGGATCTTAGTGCTTATCCAACGGTGATTCTTAATGAGTTTCTTAAAATAAAATAATCATAAAAACAAAAGCTACAGTGTAGGATCGATTCCTAACTTAGATCTTTAAAAAAATTTTAATAAACGGATTTCATACTGATAACTAATGGTCAATTAAAAATAATAATAATTATTTAATTAAATTAAATTAAAATATTAATTTAAAAAAAAAAACCTTTACAATTTCTCCTAGTTGGAGATGCTTTATACAACAATAAAGAGGTTTGGGTCAATCCCGATAGATATACCAGGGATGTAAAGACAGAAGACTGAATCATAGAAGCGCACTTGGGAATATCTCTGATGCTGCATCTGGATGAAGAGACAAACGAGAAAGCAGATCTCTGCTTACTCCAGGCGATGGGAAACGAGGCAAGCGCCCAGTGATCCGTTACGTTGAAGCATGGACGATGGAAGGCGTGTGACAATGAGCCCTGTTTTCCCAGCTGGGGAGTGTGATTTGAGGATTAGTATGTACCAGAGAGTTGTTAACGCCCAAGAATACATATCAATGTGTCTTGAGAGTAAACACACTCAGAAAAGTGTGGTTTTAGATAGGACTTGTTGGTATTTTTCTTAGGATGTCAGCTTTAATCAGAAGCCAGGGTGCACTCACATGGTTAGAGATTCGTATGGAAGGTTTGCTGCTGATAATAAGAGCGAGGATAACATGAGCTTGTGCTGGAATGAGTACTTGCACATGTCTGACTTTGTGAACCGAGAAGAAGGTTTTTTAGTGGATGACACGGCTGTCTTTAGCGCCTCCGTTCATGTTATTGAAGAGTTGAGTAGTTATACTATGAATGGGGGGTTGATGGAGGCACGGACGCAAGCTGAACCAGTGGAGGCTCACGGATGCGGACGCAGGGACCAGTTCCGGGGAGAGACTTGACCACGGGGCTGGGAAGTGAGGCGGGGTCGCTTGGGCTGAGAGAGACTCGATCGTTGCAAGCGGAGGATGGAAGCGAGCTGGACCACACGGGTTGTGACAGACCCGTGATACACCAAAGAGACTAGAAGCCGGCGGCTTGAAGTCTTAGAACCGACTAGGACTAGGCGGTACAGAGAACAACATGAACTAGGGTTTTTAATTTCTTGTCAAGTCTGTTTTTATTAATGTGAATGACTTGGCTTATATGGGCCTAAGTTTTAAGGCTTTTGCCTTACAAAGAAAACAACATGTAGTTTAAAGAAAATAACAAGAATTTCAAAAGTAAACAACAAGGCATTTAAATGACTTGGGCCGCGGGCCATAAGGGCTTGGCGCAGGCCCAAGTCCTATACTTAGACAAAATAAAGACATAAAAAGAATGACTTGGCCGTGCACTTCTTGCTTGAGTGAAGCCCAAATCCGAGTGCACACTAAGGATGTTGCCTCGTTAAAACCTCCCTCGGAAAACTCAATGGGACAAAACCGAAGGTAGGAAAAAGAGTACAATTCCTTAGTGCGTCTTTGACGTCCTTATCTCGGGGTGATGGTAAGGACGCAAGAGTCGGCAATCCGGCGACTAAGCAACTCCCAAGAATGGGTCAAGGGGCAATGAGCCGGGTTTTGGTATGGTCCTGGTCCGGGCTCGGCAATCCGTTGAAGAACCTCAAGTCTTTGCTCGACAAACCGGTTGATCTTGGTTCCCAAAGCTTTGGCGCGCGCTCTGGTCACGGGTCCGGTTGGTACGCTCGGTACCGCGTCATCCGGGTCCGGTCCTCGTGGGTCGCTGGTACGGTCGGCTACGTCCGGGGCCTCATCATTCCTCCCCTCTTCAAGTGGTTTGGTCTCCAAAACAACATCCTCACTTGCATCAAATAATTCTAAGTCAGAAACGTTGAACGTTAGAGAGATGTTAAACTCACCTGGTAGCTCGAGTTGGTAGGTGTTGTCGTTGATCTTCTTCAGGACTCGGAATGGTCTGTCTCCTCTTGGTGCGAGCTTATCCTTGCGCTTCTAAGGGAACCTCTCAGGTCGTATGTGCAACCAAACCCAGTCACCTTTCTTCAGGGTGGTCTGCTTACGCCCTTTGTTGGCTTGTCAGGCGTATGTCTCCGTCTTCTTTTCCAGATTCTCCTTGATCTTCTGATGCAGCTTCCTAATGTATTCGGCTTTGCTATCTCCCTCCAAGCTCACGATCTCAGCTGGTGGTAAGGGCGTGAACTATATTGGCGACAAGGGGTTGAAAACGTAGACGATCTCGAACGGGGACTTCTTGGTCGTGGAGTGGACGGCTTGGTTGTCGGCGAACTCGACCAACGGTAGAAACTCGAGCCAGGACTTCAAATTCCGTCCGATGGTAGCCCTTAAGAGGGTCGACAACGTTCGGTTCACTACTTTCGTTTGTCCGTCCATCTGTGGGTGGCATGTCGTCAAAAATACCAGCTTTGTGCCGAACTTCTTCCAGAAGGTTCGCCATAAATGGCTGAGGAACTTAGTGTCTCGGTCGAACAATATAGTCCTGGGAATCCCGTGCAATCGTACAATCTCCCAAAAGAAGATACTTGCAGTCTGTGTGGCGTCGTTGGTCTTGGCACATGGGATGAAATGAGCCATCTACCTGTCTACTACAACGAAAATGGAATCTTTGTGGTTGATCTTAGGCAAGCCTAGAACAAAGTCCATGGAAATATCAGTCCAAGGTGTAGTAGGGATGGGTAGGGGAAGATATAACCCATGGGGATGAACTCTGGACTTGGCCCGTTCGCAGACCAAGCAACGGCTGCAATGGGCCTCGACATCTCGCCTCAGATGGAGCCAATAGAAATGCTCCTTGAGTAGGCTCAGGGTTTTGGCCACGCAAAAGTGTCCCATCAAGCCTCTTTCGTGGGCTTCTCTTAGCAGTAACTCTCGGGTCGAACCTTTCGGAATGCAAAGCCTCCGGTCTCTGAAAATGAATCCATCAAACAAATAAAATCGTGAGTGGGTACCAGTGCCAGCGTGGTGAAAGGTTTCTTTGAGGTCGTCATCATGGGCGTATCACTCCTTAAGCAGCTCGAATCCGAGGACCTTGGCTTCCATGACTGAAATCAAGGAATGTCTCCGGGATAGTGCATTTGCGACGACATTTTCTTTCCCCTTTTTATACTTGATTACGTAAGGGAAGGTCTCGATGAACTCCATCCAGCGGGCATGCCGTCTTTTCAGCTTAGTTTGGCCTCTTAGGTGTTGTAGCGTCTGATGATCGGTATAGATTAGACATTCCCGGGCTAATAGATAGTGCTGCCAGACGTCCATTGCTCGAACCAAGTCGTACAGCTCCTTGTCGTAAGCTGGGTAGTTGAACACTTAACTTCTCGCTGAAGTAGGCTACGTGTTTCCCTCCTTGGGTCAGGACGGCTCCGATTCCAACACCAGATGCGTCGCACTCTACTTGGAAGGTTTTCTGGAAGTCGGGTAAAGATAAGACCGGGGCGTGAGTGAGCCGGTGTTTGAGAAAGTTGAAGGCTTTCTCCTGCTCGGGTCCCCAGCTGAATGCCCGATCCTTCTTGATCACGGAGGTCAAGGGACTGGCGATTGTGCTGAAGTCCCGGACGAACCTTCGGTAGAAGCTGGCCAAGCCGTGGAAACTCCGGACTTGGCTGATGCTTGTGGGCGTGGGCCATTCTCGTATAGCCTTAATCTTCTCATCGTCTACCTGGAAGCCCTGAGAACTCACGACAAAACATAGGAAGACTACCCGATCAGTGCAGAACGTACACTTCTTTAAATTGGCATACAACTTCTCCACTTGAAGCGTGCGTATAACCATTTCTAAGTGAGTAACGTGGTCGGCGTAGGAAGCACTATAAACGAGAATATCGTTAAAGTATACTACGATAAACTTAATGATGTATAGCCCAAGAACATGGTTCATTAGCCGCATGAAGGTACTCGGGGTGTTGGATAGCCCGAATGGCATGACGAGCCACTCGTAGAGACCTTGTTTGGTCTTAAACGCCGTTTTCCACTCGTCTCCTTCTCGCATACGGACTTGGTGATATCCGCTCTTCAGGTCGATTTTTGAAAAGATCGAAGCTCCGCTTAGCTCGTCTAGCATGTCGTCGAACCGAGGTATAGGGTGCCAGTATTTGATGGTGATATTGTTGATGGCTCGACAGTCTACACACATCCGGCAAGAACCATTCTTCTTTGGCACGAGCATGACAGGCACAGCGCAGGGACTGAGGCTTTCTCGGACATAGCCTTGGTCCATGAGTTATCGAACTTGACGTTCGAGCTCCTTAGCTTTCTCCGGGTTGACACGGTAGGCGGGTCGGTTGGGTAATTGAGCTCCTGGGAAGAAATCGATGTTGTGTTCGATTCCTCTTAGTAGGGGCAGTCCCGGTGGAATCTCGGCAGGAAAGACACCTGCATAAGTCTCCAAGAACTCCTTAAAGATCATAAGGACGACGTTAGTATCGTCCCTACTTACTGCCTTGCGGATGACCCTGGAGTTTACGAGGAAATTCTCCTTCTGGGGTCCCTTGGTAGAATCCGTCCTCAGTTGGATGTCTCAGACTTGCTGTGGGGCGAGTGGTGCTAGATTAAACCTGCGCTTGTTGTGAACAAAAGAGTACAGGTTAGTCCGACTATTGTGTGTGGTTTCCCTATCAAAATGCCATGGACGTCCAAGAAGGAGGTGACCAGCTTGCATCAGGATCACGTCGCATAAGACCTGATCGGTGTAACGGCCTACACTAAAGGGTATCGACACCTGATCGGTTATGTGTATCTTGGTTTTATCATTGAGCATACCTTGCCCTTGACAGTGCACTTTGTATAGAAAATGTTCTCACGCTGGGCGATCTCGTCAGGGCCAGCTATAATGTTGAGGACGGGCAGAACATCAGAAGCTCTCCGGAATCAGGGTACTGTCAGCTATAATGTTCATACCTTGCCCCTGCTTGCTCCGGTTCTTCCAAAGGCTCTTCTTCGCCTTCGTCTGCAGACTCATACTCTCCAGACGGTGTCAAGATCATTACCTGTTGGTCCGGGCAATCTCGAGCCATGTGTCCTCGCCCGTTGCACTTGAAACAGGTGATGTCTCGGCTCCGGGGTGTGGCTCCGGTGGGTTTTGCCGGCTGGCTTGATCCGGATGCGGTTCGGGCCGCGTCTCGTGGTCGGGTCGTGGCGCGCAGGTCAGGGCTAGGGCCAAGGGGCCGGTTGTGCGGCTTGGGCCAGTTGGGCTTGTGCCGTTGGTAGCCTGTTGCTTTCCTCTTGTTGGCTTGTTCCACCTGATTGGCTAGGTGGTATAGTTCTCCGAGATCGTGGTACGGCTGTCTCTCGACCTTACGGGCGATCTTTTCTTGAAGCCCGTCAAGAAACTGGGCCATGAGACTCTCCGGGGAGTCGGTGATCTCGAGACGGTTCCTCAGGTGCTCGAATTCGTCGAAGTACTCACTGACCGTCTTGGTGCCTTGGGTGAGTAGTCTAAACCGTCTCTGCAGCTCTCGGTGGAAATGGGGCGGAACGTAGCATTTCCGCATTAGGTGCGTGAGCTCGTCCCATGTAGTGGGGGGTCCAAATCGGCTCCTTCGTCGTTCAACGACTTCACGGTCCCACCAGGTCACGACGTGGTCCGTGAACTGTGCAGTGGCAAGGGCGACTCGCCTGGGATCTTCGTACCGGTAGTAGTCAAAGATCAGCTCCATACGACGTTTCCAATCTAGATAAGCTTCGGGTCAACCTTTTCGGCGAACGATGACGGGTTGAGCTTGACGTCTGGGGTGTTGGAATGAAGAAGAAGTGATGAATTTATGAAAGCCTTTATTTCTAGATAAATGGCGATTTATATGTATGTAAAAGGGAGAGTCTAAGGCTTGTTTGTATTATAGAATTATGTTATCCTTGTATCCAAACAGGCCTAATATAAATACTTTACTCCCTTCACATTTTGTAAGTAAGAATTTATAATTCTCATTTTCTAATAAATCATTTTTTTCTCTAATTCTCTAATTCTCTCTAATCTCTCTAATCTCTCATTCTTTCATTCTACAAATCTCTCAATCTCATAATCTTTCATGGTATCAGAGCCAGGTTACATCAAATCTGGGTAAATTTCTTCATTCTTTCATAAATTCAACAAGTATCCATCTTGTTCTTCATCAGTTTATGGATCAATTTCAAACGTCATCTTGTAATTCAAATTGCGGCCAAACCACGACGTCTTTTATCAATCTGCCTTCTCTGGATTGTGCATCGGCGAATTCCGTATCCACGGCCGTTTGAATCGCATCATTTGGCCCTGCGAATCAAAAGTTACGAATTTTCTTGCAAAGGCGCTTCGCAACCACCTCCGCCGCGAACCTCTGCGATTTCCAGGTCACCTCGACGTCAATTCTTCTTCAAATCGTGATCTTCAAAAGCCAGAACTCAAGCTCTTCGAGTCTAGTTTCTGTTTTGAGAAAGCAGAACTTGATTCCATTAAGTTTGAAGGATTTTCTTGAAGATTTTCTTAGATACGTCCAAAATCACATGTACCAAGATCCTGGTGATATATTTCTAATTCTTTCTCAGTTTCTTTTAATCTTTTGAATCTGGAAAGTTTAATAAGTGTCTTGTGAGGGTATCTACGAATTTTTAGTTCAATTCAATAGGTTTAAGACTCCTAGATTGATTTTCTTGAAGTCTTGTTAATCTTTGAAAAATTTCTAAAATTGAATTCTTGAAGTTTAGGATTGTTTTAATTGATAATATTCAAAATTTGATTGTTAATAGTTGTTGAGATCGATTGTTAGCTATTTTAATCTGTTGAAATCTGGTTATAAGAATTGGTTAGGGGTAGTTGCAAGTGGTTTCAAGTGGATAAGGTCTGTTACAAGATATTTTGTTCACTTTTCTTTCTTGCTAATCACGCATATTGCTTTGCTCCCAAGGTATTGCTATATTGGTTACTGTCACTGCTCTCTTTTGTATGTCCTTTGTGGTTGTGTCCGTGTGCAGGAACCACTCGTTCAAACTTGACCAAGGCGTGAACATTTCGACAAAGGTGTGAACATACTACTCGGACAATTCGTGTTCCGACCAAGGCGTGATCATACCATTCAGACAAGCTGTGATCATTCGGAAAATCCACCAAGCCGTGACCATCGACCAAGACTTGTCCAGTGTCTCATCAACCTCGATCAAGAAACCAATCCAATCTAACCTCGACCAAGCCGTGACCATCCTATTCCGTGGTCTTCACGCTCAAATCCGACCAAAGCCTTAAACTCGGTATCACATTTTTTTTACTGACTTACTGACCCGTTTTACCTATTAAGTATGGAAATTCAGGCATCCCTTAGAGCTCCTGTTATTCTACATGGAGCAAACTATCTCTTATGGTCTAGGACCATGAAAACCACATTAGGTGGTAAAGGTCTTTGGAGTCACATTGCCACAAATGGCATTGAAGACAATGAAGTGGCTGAAGGGAGTGATGCAGCTCAAGCCAAATGGTACCAAGAAGATCAGTTGGTACTTTCTATTTTACAAAATTCTCTTGCTAGTGATCTTTTAGAAGCTTATTCTTTTTGTGACAATGCAAAAGATCTATGGGACACTTTGCTTAAGGTGTATGGAAACACCACTAACCTTTTGAGAATTTTTGAAGTGAAGAAAGCTTTGAATGATTTAAGGCAGGAGGATGCTGAATTCACAAAGCACTATGGCTCATTCAGAGCTTTGTGGGCTGAGCTGGAAATGCTAAGGCCAGCCACTATTGAACCACTTGTACTCCTTGAAAGAAAGGAACAAGATAAGGTGTTTGGGTTACTTTTAACTCTTAATTCTACTTACTCAGATCTTATTAAGCATATTCTCAGGTCTGATAAGTTGCCTAGCTTGGAGGAAGTGTGTGCTCAAATTCAAAAGGAGCAAGGATCACATGGATTGTTTGGCAACAAAGCTGAACTAGTAGCTGCTCACAAAAGTTTCTTCAGGTCAGCAAGTGATTCTAGGAAGAGGAGGCAATTTTGCGATCATTGCAAGAAGGAGGACCATGCAAAGAAGGGTTGCTGGGTTCTTCACCCTCACCTAAAGCCATCCTGGGCATCACGCCCTCAACAGCAACCGGCTATATCCCCGGCCAGCCACCCTCACGGCCTGATATCATCCAAGGCGGTTGTATGTAGCGGCCCTTCCTCTCATTCAGCCTCCACCAGTATCATGTCACAGGCATCAGATTTTGTGACAAAATCAGACTTGGAAGCTCTCACTAAGGCAATCAAAGAGAGCAATGTGATGGGTAAAACTTTTCATGCTTCTTTTCAAACTTGTTTTACTTCTAATGCTCCTAAATCTTTGGTGGTTGATTCTGGTGCTTCTCATCACATGATTAGTGATTTAGAATTGCTAGAGAATGTAGAACCTGCCTTAGGTAATGTGCTTATTGCTAATAGAATTAGAGTACCAATTAAAGGCATAGGAAAATTGAAGTTGTTTGATAAAGAATCTAAAGCATTTTATATGCCCACTTTTACCTCTAATTTGCTTTCAGTCAAAAGAGCTACTACTGATTTGAATTGTCATGCTATATTTGGTCCTAATGATTTCTATTTTCAGGATATTGAAACTAGAAGATGTTTTGGACAAGGAACAACAAAAGATGACTTATATGTTCTTGATAATATGGCTAGTATTGATGAATTGGAATCGG
Source organism: Streptanthus diversifolius (assembly GCA_039880935.1). Taxonomy (NCBI): domain Eukaryota; kingdom Viridiplantae; phylum Streptophyta; class Magnoliopsida; order Brassicales; family Brassicaceae; genus Streptanthus; species Streptanthus diversifolius. Next base: position 3,497,753 of record JAXGFM010000008.1, read on the forward strand.
CTTTTCAGGCCAATACATTTAGTTCTGATTCTGATTTGTGGCATGCTAGACTAGGACATCCTCATCCAAGAGCACTTGAGTTAATTGTACCTGATTTGAAAATGCTTAAAGAGTTGTGTGATGCTTGTATTCTTGGGAAACATTGTAAAACAGTTTTTGAAAAATCTATGCATAAATATGAAAATTGTTTTGAATTGGTGCATTCTGATGTTTGGACATCTCCATTTCCATCTAGAGAAAACCATAAATATTTTGTGACATTTATTAATGAAAAGTCCAAATATACATGGGTTACATTACTTAGTTCTAAAGATAGGGTTTATGATGCCTTTCTAAACTTTCAAGCATATGTTACTAACCAATACAATGCAAGAATTAAATGCTTTAGAACAGATAATGGAGGTGAATACACTAGTACCAGACTTCAAGAACATCTAGATAAACATGGCATTGAGCATCAGACAAGCTGTCCTTACACTCCACAACAAAATGGAGTAGCTGAAAGGAAGAATAGACATTTAATGGAAGTTGTGAGAACAATGATGTTCCACATGAAAGTACCCAAACGATTTTGGGGAGATGCCCTTGTAGCTGCATGCTACTTGATTAATAGGACTCCAACAAAAGTCCTAGATGACTTGTCTCCATTTGAGGTACTAAACAAAACTAGACCTACTATTGATCACTTAAGAGTTTTTGGTTGTGTTTATTTTGTATTAGTTCCAAGAGAGCAAAGGAACAAGCTGGAACCAAAGAGTACCAAAGCTATGTTCATTGGCTAGTCATCTACTCAAAAAGGGTACAAATGTTATGACCCAGAGACTAGAAGAGTCTTGGTGTCTAGAGATGTAAAGTTCCAAGAAGAACAAGGCTTTTATGAAGAGGGAACTTGTGAACAATTTAAAGACATCTCATCCACAAGAACTGATCAAGCAAAATACTTGAGGAAACTCTTGGAGAGTATTGGAATAGGAGGTGGCCAGCACACAACCTCATCACCCAAGTCACCTGTCCCAGTAGCAAACAGCCGCGACAACACAGTTCCGGCCGACCACCAACCTTGTACCGGTCCCGGCCCTTCTGGCTCGGCGGATGCATCCGGACCAGCCGCGCCCTCTCGGTCTCTGTCTCGGCCAACATCTCTTGATTCTCCTGGGCTTCCTCCTCTTGAACATGGGGGGGAGAAGCATCTACTCATGTCCAACAAGACTCAGCAGGCGATGATTCTATTCTAGCTTCAGCTTCCAAAAGATCAAGACCTACTCTCATTGAAGTTTTGAGTGAAGAGGAAGAGGAGGCTCAACCTACTGTTTTAAGGAGGAGCACAAGACAAATAAATTCACCAGTCTTCTACAATGGAAATGTTGTAGTTCATCATGACCAGGGAGTTTGTAATATTGCACACTTACCTTCTACTCATGTTGCTTTTATTTCTAGTCTTGACAATGAGCAGATCCCAAAGACATATGAAGAAGCTATGTCCATAGAGGAATGGAGGGAAGCTATCTCAGCTGAGAAACAAGCTATGGAGAAGAATGGTACATATGCCTCAGCCACTTTACCAAAAGGAAAGAAGGCTGTAAGTTCTAAATGGATTTTTACCATTAAATACAAAAGCAATGGTGAAATTGATAGATATAAAGCTAGGTTGGTAGCTAGGGGTTTTACTCAGACATATGGTGAGGATTATAGGGATACATTTGCTCCTGTAGCTAAGCTTCATTCTGTCAATGTTGTGCTTAATGTTGCTACTAACCTTGAGTGGGAATTGTGGCAAATGGATGTCAAGAATGCTTTCTTGCAAGGTGAACTAGAAGAAGAGGTTTACATGTCACCTCCACCTGGCCTAGAGGATGAGGTAGGAAGCGGTAATACACTAAGGCTAAGGAAGGCTATTTATGGCCTTAAGCAATCTCCAAGAGCATGGTACCACAAATTAAGTGTTACTTTAATGGATAAAGGCTTCAAAAGGTCTGAAGTTGAACATACCCTTTTTACATTAAAGAGTAAGGAAGGTATCATAGTAATTCTTATCTATGTAGATGATATAATCATATCTGGTAGTGATAGTGTTGGTATTGCATCTACTAAAAATTACTTAAAAAGTGTCTTTGACATAAAAAATTTAGGAGAACTTAAATACTTCTTAGGAATTGAAGTATGTAGGTTTAAGGAAGGTCTCTTTCTTTCTCAAAGAAAATATGTTGTAGATCTACTAACATCTACAGGTATGATGGAAGCTAAGCCAGCCAAAACACCCTTAGAAGAAGATTATAAAATCGCAACTAAGGGGGAGTTAGAGAAGGAAATTGATTTTCATGATCCTAAACTCTATAGGAAAGTGGTTGGTAAGCTTATTTATTTAACCATCACAAGACCAGATTTATGTTTTGCTGTGAATCAGGTATCTCAACACATGCAAGGGCCAAAGATGAGACATTGGGACATGGCCATGCGGATTCTAAGATATCTCAAAGGCACACATTAACAAGGTATTTGGATGGGTAATAATAAAAACACAAATGTGGTTGGTTATTGTGATGCAGATTGGGCAGGAGATAGGGAAGATAGGAGAAGTACCACAGGCTATTGTACTTTCATAGGAGGAAACCTTGTGACTTGGAAAACCAAGAAGCAAAAGGTGGTTTCATGCTCTAGTGCAGAATCAGAGTATAGAGCAATGAGGAAGCTCACTACTGAATGCATCTGGCTGAAACAAATTTTAGGTGACTTAGCCGTGGAGTGTGAGGAACCTATCACCATTCATTGTGACAATCAAGCCGCCATTCACATAGCCTCCAATTCAGTGTTTCATGAGAGGACCAAGCATATAGAAGTGGACTGCCACAAAGTTAGAGAAGCTATTGGGAAAGGTATCATTTTACCTTGCTATACAAGGAGTGAGGACCAACTAGCTGATGTATTTACCAAGGCAACATCTCTTAAAACTGACGCCTCAATCTATCCAAGACTTGGCCTCATGACCATTCCACACCAATGATCCCAACATGGAGTGTTATACTCTTTTTCCCTAGAAAAGGTTTTGTCCCAATTGGGTTTTCCTTCTCTATGTTTTTAATGAGGTAATGCTTCATGGTTGCAAGCTTAAACATCTTATGTCTTAAGCTTGAGGGGGAGTGTTGGAATGAAGAAGAAGTGATGAATTTATGAAAGCCTTTATTTCTAGATAAATGGCGATTTATATGTATGTAAAAGGGAGAGTCTAAGGCTTGTTTGTATTATAGAATTATGTTATCCTTGTATCCAAACAGGCCTAGACTAGATTAGTATAAATACTTTACTCCCTTCACATTTTGTAAGTAAGAATTTATAATTCTCATTTTCTAATAAATCATTCTTTTCTCTAATTCTCTAATTCTCTCTAATCTCTCATTCTTTCATTCTACAAATTTCTCAATCTCATAATTTCTCAAAGCTTTGGCGCGCGCTCGGGTCCGGTTGGTACGCTCGGTACCGCGTCGTCCGGGTCCGGTCCTCGTGGGTTGCTGGTACGGTCTGCTACGTCCGGAGCCTCATCAGGGGTTAACTTGGGAAAAGAATGCAGATGAACATATGGGAAAATTCATTTGAAGAATTGAAAATTTCAGGAGGATGAATAATCTTCTGGAGAAAAGGAAAATAATAGGTCTTTGCATCAAAAGTAAAAGGTTTCAAACTGTTTTCACGAAATTTTTTGCTATGATATACAGTAGACATGGAACCAATAATCTGTTTTTTCTTCCTTTTTGAGCTGTGTTTGTAGAGTTCGATGTCCGAACTGATATTACTCTTAACGGCTTCAGGGCAGTCCCAGGCACCAACAATCTTTCAATATTTCTTGAAGTGACAGATTCACAAAGCTCTAGTGATTGGAGCTGTTTTGTTAGCGACCGACTATCAGTTGTGAACCAGAGATTAGAGGACAAGTCGGTGTCAGAGGAATCTCATAATCGCTACTCGAAAACTGCAAAAAGACTGGGGTTGGCGTGATTTCGTAACACTTGCTAGTTTGTTTGATCAAAGCTCTGGATTTCTTGTTCAAGACACTGTTGTATTCTCCGCTGAAGTTCTTATATTCTGAAAGAGACATCTACAAATGTAGAGGCAAAGTCGGTTAATTCAGTTTCGCAGATTAATAACAGCGTGAAAAGATGTTCATTTACATGGAAAGTGGAGAAATTATTGGCCTTCAATAAAATAATGGAAACACGACAGATTTTAGCAAATTCTTTCAGGCAGGTGAATATGAACTTTGGATTGGTGAGTGGTTTGATTTTTGGCCTTATCTTCTATCTTTATGAACAGATTGCTTCATTTATGCCTTGTATAATGCAGGTGTGTACGAGTATTTGAAACCTTATGCATGTATTTAGAGAGTGATCAATCCGCTGGTGGACAATAATTTCTGGGTTAAGTACAAGATGGATATCCTGAACCAAAATAATCCGGCGAAAAGTGTGTGGAAGGAATCATCTATATTTACCAAGAAATGGAATAAATTTGACCTACATTTTATGAAAATGTTTGACATGTTGGAGGTTGATGCTCGGTTTCTTGTGTGTGACACTGTTGTTTTTATGTTTGAAATTTTAGACTGTTGTCCTTGGTTTGAGTTTTCAAATCTAGAGGTTAGTTTGTACGAGTCCTTTCTTGTATATTTGGAGACCTTATTGATCTTACATTGTAGATTCTATGTTTTTTCCATGTTTTGCTAGGTGTTGGCTTGAGGTAATGACCAAGTTGCCTTAAACACTAATCCTGAGAAAAGTGACGAGGAAGACTCATTCCGAGATTTTCTTTCCCGAGCTGGATTCAATCTCACGTTTGTGGAGAATTCTTCACAACCACAAGTTACTCATCGAAAGAAGCATCTAATGGATGCAGGTGAAATTGCTGGATTTGTTAAAGAATTGCGTGCTTATATTGACGATCCCACTAAAGCTAAGCGTTTACTTCTTGCGAATAGTGATGTATCGTCGTCACCAAGCCTGATGAATTTGCTGATGGGTGTTAAAGTTCTACAACAACCAGTTCTTGATTTACATCTTGATATAATGGTTGAGGGTTAACAACCTTCTGCGGAAGGCTCTCATTCTGATGATTCAGTCCAATCAAAGGTAGGGCTCTCATACTGCTAAAACCTAGTCTAGCATTTTTCTTTTTTCTTTTTTGTTTTTAGTTTGCTTGTTTGTTTTCTGACCATGCTCTTTTAGACAAAGTGGCCAGAACAGTCTCAAGAGCTACTAGGACTGATTGTTAACTCACTTTAAACATTTGATGCGGCTGTTCCACAAGATCTTTCGTGTTAGAATTTGCGAAAATTAAATAGAATTAACAGAGTTTGCAAAAGAGTTTGGTTGGAGATTATAGGTTGAATGAAAAACAAGACTATGAACAATGAGAGAATATGTGAAGGATAATCTTATTTTCTTGAGTTCATATGAACATGTTACAATACTTATTTATAGGCTAAGAAAACACAAGGCAAGTGGGTAGAGCTATTAGTAACGTCTAGAACAGAAGAGAGGCTCTCTGATAGTGACATCATTCTTATTTTTTTTACCAACGTCTCTTTTACAAAATTTAAATTAGTCGTCTCGGATCTCTGTCTTTTTAGATGCGTTATGAGGTTACTCTCTGGTTTGTTTACTCTTTGTCATCTAGAACCTCATTTGTCCTATCGTCCTATATGCGTTCCAAAGTTGCTCTCTGGTTTAGCTTTCAGTCCTATACTTGGTCATCTAGGACTTCAGTCATCCTAGATGCATTCCAAAAGTTGGGGTTAATGCATCTACTCTGGGCTTGGTCTTCACTTAATCACCTCAGCCTCGGTCCAATGCATATATGTGATGTAATGTCCGAGGCTTTATTTAATCATAGGCTTCTTCAGCCTTGATTGCCACCTTCATCTTCTCTTTGGAAGGTCTTGAGGTGGTCTTTGTTCTTTTTTTGATGACTGCGGCCCTTGACTTTCCTTTTCTTATTTTTCTTTGATGTGAAGATGGTGGCCTTCTCTTGCTTTGATCAGCCTCCTTGATGTGATCCTCACCAGTCCTAAAAAGTATCAGGACAGCCTAACAGACGTTTGGATGAAGAATCAGGACAACCAGATCAACGACCGACGGACAGCTCCACTGATGATCCAAAGCTGAACACAGACGACCCAGACGACCAGGACATGGAAGTTTGGACGGAACCAGTCGATCCCATGACCCAGGCCCGAGCCAGAAGACTTACGACGTCGTTGGAGGTTATCTCAAGACCAATCAGGCTGCGACTCAGACAGAACCATGGACGACCACAGACGTCCTTATCATGGCCCTTATCTCTGTCTTTGGGTTTGTCCCACTGGGTTTACCAAAGATATGTTTTTAATGAGGTCATTGGCCCACTTCTCATTCAGCCTATTTATTGAATTCTAGGTCCAGCTCTTCCTCCTCCTTTGTCATAAAAAGTAGTTGGGAGTTAGTTGTTGCTTTTAATTCTAGTTTGTTTGCATGCTCTTGCATGTTCTTGGATGTTGTTCCAAACATGCAAGTCTTGTCTCTTTTCCTTTCTATAAGTAGTAGTTCATTTCTCATTTGTAAGGCATCAAAATTTTAATGAAATCATTTTCTTGTAAATCTTGGATCACATGTTAGTGCGTAATATCTAACAGTCTTTTAAGCCCCTTAGGTTTGTAATATCCTAAACTAGCTTAAGAAACCTTTGTGTCTCTTTGGTGCCTCATATCCAAAGAACACAAGTCAAGTGAATCAAAGGCCTTCCGCAACCTTTGTGTGATCCATAGCTCCACATTCCTTGGCAACTTGAGCTCACGCTCGTTGTGCAAGGCTCATCCTTTCCAAAACTTCATTGTGTGCCGATTTTGGGTTTAATCCTTCCCATGATCTCATCAAGTGGTATCAGAGCAACACACAAGCTAAGTTTTTTTTTCCCTTCTTTTCTTTTAATTTTTGTTTTACATAAAAAAATTGTTTTAATTATTTTTAAGATCTGTCTCATGTCTACGTTTTAGTTATTTCCAAAGAAATTTTGACTGGCTGTTTTGTGTTTGTTTTCAGGAAGAATGTCTAAGCAAGAATATGAATCCGACCACAAGATTAAAAGCAAACCAAGAAGAAGGAAGTCCAACAACCATCAAAACAACATAAACTCCCTCAGACTTAGACTTTTGTTTGTCCTAAAACATAAATCTCAGCACAAGAAACATGTTTGAAATCATACAAACTTACATATTCTTTTAAAAAAACGCATTGACCATCACTCTTGTAAGACACATCAAACCTTAGATTATACTTCTATGTAATTTCCCGTACGCTTAGCAACCATACCAATTTTAAACCTCAACCCATAAGATTAATCAAAAATCACCATTGCTGACTTCTTAAAAACATTACAGCGTGCAGTCTCATTGAGGGAATATCGTGAACCCATGATCTCTTACCCATTCATGTTTTTGATCACACAGACAGTCTTACTTTCGGGTTTTTTCCTCTCCTTTTTTGCACTTTCTTTGTTGATTTCTCCCTACTTTGTAGCGTATCATTTATTTTTTTATATCGACTGCTTTGTTTAGACATGCTTCCATGAAAAGCGAGAATTAATTGGGTAACCACCAACTTTGCCCAGTTCACTTCTTTACCACCTATATCCTTTTTATCACTTTTTCTTATTGAAAGGAAGAGGGAGCAAAATCTTACTCACACAAACTAGTATTTTCATACTTGAATGATGAATCTGATTCAATGTAATCTAAACCCCAAAATGAAAGAATTTGTTTTAATAGATGTGGGACCAGCTTTGGAAACTTCAAATGCCCAAATAGATATGGGCAACACTGGTAGGTTAATCTATTTACAGAGTTTTTCATTCAGTAAAATCTACAGTCAAATGTTGAAAGTATGGTCACTAAAGTGTCAATTAAAATAGGTAGTTCCAAAAATAAATGTTTTAATCGAAAGTATGGTCACATCGTGTTTATCATCCACAACACTGTTTTAATCTTCTTTTCGTAAAATCAAACTTCGTTTTAGATATTTTAAGATCGACTTATATAAATCTATAAATCCTTATAAATATTTTTTAAAACTTTTATAAATGATTTATAAACTCTTACACATAATTTATAAAACCTTATAGATGATTTATAAACTTTATACATGATTTATCATTTATAAACTCTTATAAATTAGATATAAAGTATTATGGGTCATCCCCATTCTTAATTTCAGCTTCAAAAATAGCTTCTCAATTTTTTTGTACAATTTTAAAATGTACCGTAAAAAAGCGTAGAAAGTATACAATCAATTTGGTTCTTATATGTGTTCTTTCATAAGAAAATTTTAGAAAAAATATATTTATAAATTCTTATAGATATTCATCGTCATCGTGTTCATTATCCACAATTTGAATCAACGTATGTACAAATATTATGTCACTGAATTGTAGATGAGGTAGATCTTAGCTACTGATAAGAATGGATTCCATGAGATTCCCCAATCCAGTGATTTTTCATTTGAATTTCTAGATTCAAAGATTTTTTATTTGAGAAAAAATTGATTTTGTGTCATACAAAAATGATGTTATTTTATGAATTTTCATCTTAGAAATCTTCATCACTTTAGTTGGACGAAGGGGAAGATTAGGTTTTCGCTTGAAAAAGCTTATTCCTCCAGAAAAATTATGTCCTTAATTGCACAAAGAAGAAGAAAAAAGATTTGGTTTAACGTGTTTTTAATTCATGGATATAAATAGTTTTTATTTAAAATAATTCAAAATTTCAAAAATGATTATCATTTAATTTCATTTTTGACAAATAATTGTACTAAAGTTGTATTTTTGCATGGAAAGTTTGCTAAAACAATTTTAAAAAGTTTAGTTCATAGTAGAAGAATGTCAATCTTTCATGTTTGGTAATTTTTTGATATATTTTTCAAATATATTATGTAAATTCACGTATTTAATTTACAAAAATTTAAAAATTACGAAATTTTTTTAAAAGATAAATTTTCACGTAATTAATTTATTTATTTTTTTTGTTGATAAAAATGTATTTACAAAAATATCATTATTAACATGTAGGCAAAATTTTTAAAAATTACCACGATAGATTTAATTAAAGTCGATATATTTATTAACAGAATAATAGATCTATTTTTCATTCGGTATATTTATTAACATAATGATATGACTATGTCCTCGCTTACTCTGACGAATTTCTTATATGCGGGGGACAAAAGAAATTAGACCAATTGAAAATGATTTTTTTTTTAAAAAAAATTAATCTAACAACTTCAATATTTCATTTAATATTTTGGATGCTGAAACCCATGTTTGAACATGGTCGGAAAAATAACTTCTCGTAGCTGCCACTTGGTCGGAAAAAAAATTACCACTTAGACAAACCGGCCCATAACTAGCGGTTAATCAATTTGGTTCTGTATGGTACTAAATCATGGATGCAAACCGATCTTAAACCAACAGAAACCAAACTGAATCATATCGATAAATCTCAGGCCGCATGTGTTTTTTTTTTTTTCCCGGTTGTAGGTTTTTCGGTCAGCCCTGGCTTACTCCTTCCAACATTCCTCTCCATCAACTTTCTGGGTCTGCTCATAGGTTATATTGTTTGTGAGAAATTGTTCCGATATAGAGGGGCGAGAGACAAAGCTTGTAGATGGATTTGATGGAGAAGAACTTGGAGTTAGTGGAGGTTCAAAAGCTTGAAGGCCACACCGATAGGGTTTGGAACGTAGCGTGGAACCCCGTATCATCTCACGCTGACGGTGGTACTTTACCGATTCTTGCTTCTTGTAGTGGCGATAACACCGTACGAATCTGGGAACAGAGCTCGCTCTCTCACTCCTGGACCTGCAAGGTCTCTCTAAATCTCTAATTGCTAGAATATTCACCTATCTACCTTATTAAAATCGTGAATTTATTGCTTCTTATATTTGGGTTTGGTTCGATTCTCTTAAGTTTAGAGGCCTCAACTTATTCTTGAACTTCTAGTTTAGTTCTTGTGCTATTATATTAGTCCCCAAAGGCCAAAACTTTATTGGTTTGAAACATGTTCCTCTCTCTCTGTAATATACACCTTCCTACCAAAAAAAAGCGTGAATTTATTGTTTCTTGACCTGAAAATTTGTAGGTTTTGTTCTGATTTTCTAAAGGGCTTAACTTGACCTGGAAGTTTGAGTTCGAAAATTGTATTTTAGTTTTTGTGCTATTAGCCCACAAAGGCCAAAGGTTTATTGGTTATATGAAACTTGTCCTTTGTATATTGTGATTGCTCAGACAATTTTGGAAGAAACGCATACAAGAACTGTGAGGTCGTGTGCTTGGTCACCCTCTGGAAAGTTATTGGCCACTGCAAGTTTTGATGGTACCACTGGCATTTGGGAGAATTTTGGGGATGAGTTTGAGTGTATATCGACATTGGAGGTACTTCCTTAGCCCAATCCTTTTAATTGCTTTGCCAGCAGAAACAAGACTTTACCTTTTATTATTCGTATATCCAGCAACATATTCACTGCCTAATAAGCTCAGCTAGTAAATTATTTCTTGATTGATCCATAGGTTCTCATCCAAGATTCCTTTTTTAAACCTGAAAGCAACACTAGTATATCACAACTCCTTATTTGCTCTTTCGACTCTCTTCTTACTTGATTTGTAATGCTGAGCTCCTCTCGTGGCTTCCCAACTCCTTTCGAAATCCTTGTGTCCGTTTTGTAGTTCCTCCATGACTCAACTGAGCTCATGGATTTTACGTTGTTCAATTCATAATTCAGTATTCATTATGCTCAAAGCTTTAGTCTGGTGTTATTGTACCGTCTCATGGTTTTTAGCACACCCTTTTGGCTAGTAGAATCTTATAAAAGGAATTGTATGCAGGGACATGAAAACGAAGTCAAGAGTGTGTCATGGAATGCATCTGGTTCATACCTTGCAACATGTAGTAGAGACAAGTCTGTGTGGATTTGGGAAGTGCTAGGAGGGAATGAATATGACTGTGCTTCGGTGTTAAATGGACATACACAAGATGTAAAGATGGTTCAGTGGCATCCCACCATGGATGTTTTATTTTCTTGCAGTTACGATAACACCATCAAGGTAATGAGAAATACTCTGATTGGGTTTAGTGATGCTGAACTTGAAACCTGTTACAACTAATAAAAGAAATCACAATTGCTACTCACAGGTTTGGTGGTCTGAAGTTGATGATGGTGATTATCAATGTGTCCAAACCCTAGAAGAATCTAACAAGTATATCCTCTACTTGCATTTTTTCTTTATATGCCTTCCAACTTTTTTCTTAAAAGGCTCTTAATTTTTGTAGTAGTAGATTAATATGTGTGCCTTTATTCTTCACACAGCGGTCACTCCTCTACTGTTTGGGCCATCTCGTTTAACGCAGCAGGGGACAAAATGGTCACTTGTAGGTTGGTGAATTTTCTCCCTTTGTCTCTCATAGCGTTCTAAATGCAAAGTAATCTGTCTCTGGTTTACTGTTCTGACAATATCAGGCTTGCCTGAATGTGTACTTGCAGTGATGATCTAACATTGAAGATATGGGAGACAGATATTTCCATGATGCACTCTGGTGAAGGATATGCACCCTGGTGAGAATATAATGGCTTACATGCAATCAAATTTATTCTTTTTCTTACAGTTCAAAGCTTGATATAATATGCAACCCTATAAAATCTGTAAATTCTCCAATCATATCTCCGTCCAACTTCTAGTAATGGAATGCCTACCTGCTTGGCCTTTGCAGGACTCATCTTTGTACTCTCTCTGGTTATCATGACCGTACTATATACTCAGCACACTGGTCAAGGTATTACCACCTCAAATGGTTTCTTTTAAACATGGTTTAACCCTCCTAAGTTCCTAGTAATCGACTCTGCCAGCCTTAAAGAAAAATTCTTTGTTATCCTTAATTGCACTCTAGGTCTTTTGATCAAATATATCCAGATTAGTGATTTACAGACCATTTTATAAGCTGTACTGTCTTCTTCTCCAAGGGTCTTTCGTGAAACAACAAGAGTTTGAATCTCAGAAGCTATCTTTTGGATTTTCTATCAAGTTTTGTTTTCATTTTTTTTTTCTTTTTAACACCTTGACAGGGATGACATAATTGCCAGTGGAGCAGGTGATGATGCTATACGGTTGTTTGTGGACTGCAAACATGACTCTGTAAGAAAATTTCATCTTAAGTTTTACTTCAATACAGAAATCTTTTTTACCTCATTGTGGTCTTGAGTTGGCTACATCTTTCCATTTATATACGTTCAACTTTTGTAGCACAATACAAGAAACCAAATGCTGGTTGTAGGCTCTTTTTTGTCTTGTCTGGCTAGTAATCCTCCACTACACAATTAAACATTTTTCTCCTTCTTTGAACTCAAAGTTGTTTCCCAACCAGGTTGATGGACCTTCATATAATCTTTTGCTGAAGAAGGAAAATGCACATGAAATGGATGTAAACTCTGTCCAATGGTCACCTTGTGTAAGTAACATGTTTCTTATAAAGTAATAAACGCAAATACACACAACCTCATATTTGATATATGGTTGCCACGATGAAGTAAGGTCTAAATGGCATCGTATAAATCTGGCTTAGATGTTAGAACATAATACCGAAGATTTGTTATGTGATCAGAGTGATGATGACATTTTTTGCTCGACGTACGTTTGTTTGAGTACATTATAGAGACTGTTTGTGACTGCTAAGTTTTACCAGAAAATGCTGTTGCATGAAATCTATGATTTTGAGCTTGCTGTTGATCTAAAAAACAGGAGAATCGGTTGCTTGCCTCGGCCAGTGATGATGGGATGGTCAAGATTTGGCAGCTTGCAACTAAACCGTGATTGGTATATTTTTTGGTTAGATTTTGAAACTCATTTGTTGTTTTTTTTCCCGAGATATCTTTGTAACAACATAATATCATAGCAAGAAGAGAACTCTACGTTTTGTCATATGATAGTTTCTTCATGATATTTTATGAGAACATCGTTCGTCCCATCATACAGTCTATGTCCTCACAGATTATAAATGTTGATGTAATCTTAAAAGACTAATAAAGCATCAGTTATTATGAACGAGATTCTCTGAAGCTTTTGCAATAACAGAAAATTAAACGTCTTTCTTTTTTTAAAATAAAATTTGGAAGCTTTGGGGTTTTGTGACATAATCTCCTAAGGTGTTCGGGACCAACTGTTGATTATTTATTGATAACACCACATTGGGACTAGGTTAAAATATTTGTTTGACAAAATTATTTATTTATCGATAAATGAATATATTATTAATTTATTGATAAATAAATTTTTATTCACTTAGATAGTATTTTGTAGATCTAGAAGTTAGAAGAAAAATGCAAAATAGAAAAAAATAATTCTATAATTAAAAAAATAAAGTTTTCAAGAACTATAAAAATAAAGTTTTGTAGACTGATTCAAAATTAGAAAAAAAGGTTTTCTATTTCTTAAGATTCAAATGTAACCTATATAAACAAAAATATTGATGATGAATTGTATCACATAAAAAAGAGGTATAGAGACAAAAAAAGAGTTGTTTTGTTTTTAGAGAAGTTCTAAACTATAATAACGAGAATGATGTTGTTGTGGAATTACATACTGACGAATATATACTGAATGATAAAAATGATCAAGAACCAGATGATAGTAGCGTCACACCAAATGTGTCATCAAAAGAAGCAAATCAAGTAGTAATCACCTTATATAACTATTTTTTACAACACGATCAAGATAGTCATAAAGTTTTGTTTGCGTTTGGAAAAATCAAAGATGAGATGAATTTTGATGGAAAAAAGCAAAAAAAAAAATAGACTCATATTTTTGTAAAAAATGACTTATTATACGAAAATTGTTGGTTGAAAAAAATATTTTTAATATATATATATATATATATATATATAATGAAATGTGATGATTATTCATTTATATTTACACAAGATCTTTAAGGATTTTAAAAACATATTCATTAATTCATTTAGTGAAATTATTCATTTAGTCATTAGCCCAAATCGGAATCGGAAAAATTTATTTATTTGTTGAAGTTATTCACTTATCGAACAATATTTATCGAGGTTTAACTGTAATACCAAACTAACAAATAAGAGAGTTTATCAACTGCCCCCACATCACTGAACATAATATTTCATATATACTCTGAAATCCAATTAACACTACTGTCAGGACATCCTTGCCCATGAGCTATCTATTCTATAGGTGAAAAGATGGTCGTTCGCTCTGTTGGAACAATATATTAATAAGCATGTGGACTTATAATATATATAGTTAAAATGTGAATGAGAATTTGCTTAGGGAAGGTCAAAGATTTTTTGTAACTTACAAATTTTGGTATTAAAAACCAAATAAATTTGGCCATTAAATCTACTTGACCACCAAGCTATTCTTCTCCTATAAATAGCAAGCTACCTAGAAGGGAAAAATCATCCTTTCATTCTAAAGCAAAGAAAAACACCATTAGACACATTGTAGATATTCTTTGAGAAGTTTCTAAGTATTGAAGCTCTCTTGAAATATCTTCTTGGTTGTTGGTGTTAGGTGCTAGTAGCTAAGGAATTCACAAGGTTTAACAGGTTCTAACTTCCTTCATATTCTACTTTTCTCTTTCAAAAGTAGTTTTTATGTTGTTGAGTTTATGGTAGAATATTAGCTTGTAGATTCTAACATGAATGAAGCATGTTAGTCTTATATGTTTGGTTGTATCCTGGGATTCAAAGAATGCATATAAACCGTCTCATTGCGGGCATTTTATTGAGTTAAGGAAAGGGATCATCCCGCTTCCAAATGGTTTTTTGTTCTTATGATTCTAAATCAAAATTCATGTTTATGTTCTTATTAAGTTGTTAATATCAAAATGATTATCTTGAATTCATGCTTTGATAATATTATACTAATAATCATGTTCATTAGATTAATTCTTGGTCAAAGAATAATATTAAATAGTATTTAATATAATCTTGCTATTTAATTATATAATTAATATTGTTGAATCATGTAAATACAATAATTATTTTGCTGAAATAAATTATGATTACATAAATGTCAATATTAATATTTATACATATATGTATATATGTATAAATATTTACATGTGAGTTTAATAATTTATTTCAATTCAAAATTAATTGTATTGCAAATTGATATTTCTCAAATCCGGTTTTATAAGGTTCTACACGCTCCTGGCTCGCCATGCCTTGTTTTAGCTCCCGATCTGATTTGTCCAGTACTTCATTTGCCTCAAACCAAGCTGCGCTCTCCTTTGAGGCAATTTATATTCTAGAATTTGGTGATTGATCATTTAAGAGGAAAAACATTAATGTCAAAAAGCAAACACTATATTTTTTTCTTCTTATTGTTCGAAGACAAAGAGAGGTGTATGAAGTTAACAATGATGAAGATTTATTTTTTCTAATTTAAACATTTTCTTTTCAGAACTCAATAATCCAGCAGTGATAAGCGCCGCAAACGAACTTGCAACGGGTGAAGCCGGAGGCTGCTGCTTGAGCTTCAAACTCAGCTCGTGACCTTTCTTTTCCGCCGGAACATTGGGTGAACATTAACATGTCCATGTCGAATGCAATGTTTACGTTGATGTCACCATTCTCTGCTTCATCAGGAGTGACTAATTCTATAACAACCATTTTATCGTTCTTTGGTAGAGATTTCTAACAATTTTTAAGAATCTTAAGGCAGTCTTCGTCAGTCCAATCATGAAGTATTCGCTGTAAAACAATTTCAATTTCAGATGTAAGTACAACATTCACTTTCAAAATATGAATATAAATTGTTAAACTTACTTTTAAGATCAGGGCATCTTCGGTTGGAACATCTATGAACATATCTCTGGCACACATGTTCCATGCCAGGGTAAGAAGTTGCTTGTGCCAAGGCACAAGTCAGATCAAAATTAATACCTTTAATATTGGATACTTGGAAGTAACAACCTCAAGAGTGTTACCAACTCCACCCACATTAACCAATTCATTTACACCTTGGAAACCATCATAAACTTCAAGAGCCTTCTTCACCACAGCAATGGTGAATCCGGTCTGGTTAAAGAGTTTGCTGAATCTCTCATCTGTTCCCATATAGTCGAAAAGTTTCATGCCACCATGTGTGCGACCAAAAGCATCGCCTCCTTCTAGCACGACATGTTTTGATTGTGTCCTGCCAAAATGTCATTTCAAAATCGTAAGATATAGCGAATTTACCAGGTATTGAGAAACACTGTCGAAATTGACGATGAACTGAGAAGCTAAAGATCCAATATCTTGAATATTGTTCTTCAAGAAAATGTAGAACTTTATAAAACCGGATTTGAGAAATATCAATTTGCAATACAATTAATTTTTGAATTGAAATAAATTATTAAACTCACATATAAATATATATATATATATTAATATATATGTATACATATATATATATATAAACATTAATATTGACATTTATGTAATCATAATTTATTTCAGCAAAATAATTATTGCATTTACATAATTCAATAATATTAATTATATAATTAAATAGCAATATCATATTGAATACTATTTAATATTATTCTTTGACCAATAATTAATCTAATGAACATGATTATTAGTATAATATTATCAAAGTATGAATTCAAGATAATCATTTTGATATTAACAACTTAATAAGAACATAAACATGAATTTTGATTTAGAATCATAAGAACAAAAAAAACCATTTGGAGGCGGGATGATCCCTTTCCTTAACTCAATAAAATGCCCGCAATGAGACGGTTTATATGCATTCTTTGAATCCCAGGATACAACCAAACATATAAGACTAACATGCTTCATTCATGTTAGAATCTACGAGCTAATATTCTACCATAAACTCAAGAACATAAAATCTACTTTTGAAAGAGAAAAGTAGAATATGGAGGAAGTTAGAACCTGTTAAACCTTGTGAATTCCTTAGCTACTAGCACCTAACACTAACAACCAAGAAGATATTTCAAGAGAGTTTCAACACTTAGAAACTTCTCAAAGAATATGTACAATGTGTCTAATGGTGTTTTTCTTTGCTTTAGAATGAAAGAATGATTTTTCCCTTCTAGGTAGCTTGCTATTTATAGGAGAAGAATAGCTTGGTGGTCAAGTAGATTTAATGGCCAAATTTATTTGGTTTTTAATACCAAAATTTGTAAGTTACAAAAAATCTTTAACCTCCCCTAAGCAAATTCTCATTCACATTTTAACTATATATTATAAGTCCACATGCTTATTAATATATTGTTCCAACAATCCCCCACATGAATAGAATTGATTCTAAAACACTGAGGATGTTTTTGAAAACCTTTTTAGGATAGATTTAAGCTGAAAAAAGACTTTCTTGAGTATATACGAAAAATAACTGTATATGAAAATGTTGTATTTTTCAGCGTTGAACCAATCACTGTTATAATCTATCGAGTTTACAAGCCCAGTTGGTGAACACGATGTCTTGAACCATCCGGATTTCTAGTGTAAACTGAAACAATAGATATAACACAGTTATATTTTCTAGTAGAATTTTTGCTCTCTCGTTGTGTTCATTTTGGCCTTGAACATGCCTGGTATTTCTTGAGTGAATTTGGAGAATACAGTCTTCCCTTATTCTCCTAGAAACGGCCCCATTTCACACTCAACAGGTGATTCTCGTATTCTATTTTGAAGTATTCTGCTTTACTTCCTTGAAATAAATATGATGAAATCATTAAAAGCTTACGCTTATCCTCAATTTTGTAGACAACACTGTTTATCATTATTAGGAACTGGGTAGAAACATAAGTTTCACAGTGTTTTCTTAGACTTAATTTGACTTAGTTGTCCTTTTGAACCTAGAAAGTATAGGTAGGGTTACCGCCAAATTTCATCGTTAAATCATAGGCTTTAAACCCATTCCTATTGATGATTTCAATACTTGATCTCGGGTCAGACCTTTCGTAAAAGGATCTGCTAAATTATCAGCTGATTTGATGTAATCTAGCGAAACTACACCACTTGAGATCAGTTGTCTAATGGTCTTATGTCGTCTACGTATGTGACGTGAATTGCCATTGTACAAGATATTGTTAGCACGAGCTATAGCCGATTGGTTATCGCAGTGTATCCGAATCGACGACACTGGTTTTTCCCACATCGGAATATCTTCCAAAAAATTTCGAAGATGCTCTGCTTCTTCTGCTGCTTTGTCCAACGCAATGAACTCAGATTCCATTGTTGACCTAGCCAGCACTGTTTGTTTTAAATATTTCCAGGATACTGCAGCACCCCCAAGTGTAAACACATAACCACTTGTGGACTTTGAGTTTTTGGAATCTGATATCCAATTAGCATCGGTATATCCTTCCAACACGGCAGGTTCTGAACCGTAATGCAGTCCATAATTTTTGGTAAAGCGTAAGTAATTTAATACTCTCGCTATCGCTTTCCAATGGATGTGCCCTGGATTGCTCGTATACCTACTTAGTACATTTACCGAGTGAGCTAAATATGGTCTTGTACAATTAGTCAAGTACATTAGACTTCCGATTACTCGAGCATACTCATTCTGTGATACCGTTGCACCTGAATTTTTTGTCAGGTGAAGTGTGGTATCCACAGGTGTTGTGGAGGTTCCAGTTGAATAGTTTTTGAATCTATCAAGTACCTTCTCAGCGTAATGCTGCTGGGATAATATATATCCTCCAGGATGTCTAGTGATTTTAATTCCGAGAATTACATCAGCTAGTCCCATATCCTTCATTTCAAACTGTCCATGTAACATGGTTTTAGTCTGATTTATAATATCGTTGTCACTTCCAATGATAAGCATATCATCTACATATAAGCATAACATAACGTATGCATATTTTGTAGTTTTGAAGTACAAACATTTATCGCATTCATTTATGTGGAATCCATTTGACATCATTACTTTGTCAAATTTCTCATGCCACTGCTTTGGAGCTTGTTTAAGTACGTACAACGATTTTACAAGTCTACAGACCTTGTCTTCTTGTCCAGGAATAACAAACCCTTCAGGTTGTTTCATGTATATTTCTTCTTCAAGATCTCCGTTAAGAAAAGCAGTTTTTACATCCATCTGGTGAATTTCCAGATTTCGTAATGCTGCGATGCATATGATAGTTCTTATAGAAGTTATTCTCGTCACGGGAGAATACGTGTCAAAGAAGTCTAGACCTTCTTTCTGACGAAATCCTTGGACCACAAGTCTGGCTTTATACTTGTCAATAGTCCCATCGGTTTTTAGTTTGGTCTTAAAGATCCATTTACAACCGAGAGCTTTGAACCCTTCTGGTAAATCCGTTATGTAAAACGTATGGTTTTGCATAATTGAATCGAATTCACTGTTGATTGCTTCCTTCCAATAAGGAGCATCAGGTGTAGACATTGCTTCCACAAAGGTATTTGGTTCATTTTCTGTGAGTAAAATCATTAGAAAATCATCACCAAAATTTTTCTCCTTTCGAGCTCTTTTGTTACGTCTGAGTTCAATATCAGCGTTTTCTCCATTGTCTAGACCAATGGCAGAATTGCTTGTTTCACCTACATCTCTTTCTTCCCTAGTCCGTTTATGGTGTATTTTATCCTTACACGGAAAAATATCTTCAAAGAATGATGCATTTCGCGATTCTATAATTGTATTTACATGGATATCTGGAATATCTGATTTGTGAACCAGAAATCGGTAAGCACTACTATGGTGCGCATATCCGATAAAAATACAATCAACTGTTTTCGGTCCAATTGTGACCTTTTTCGGAACAGGTACTGCCACTTTTGCAAGGCACCCCCACACTTTCATGTATTTGTATGAAGGAACTATACCTTTCCAAAGTTCATATGGTGTTTTTCCCGTCACTTTGTGTGAGATTTTATTTAGAATATAATTTGAAGTCATTAAAGCTTCTCCCCACAAGTTCTGGGTGACGCCAGATTCTTGCATCATTGCATTCATCATTTCTTTCAGAGTTCGGTTTTTGCGTTCTGCAATTCCATTTGATTCTGGTGAGTAAGGAGCAGTTGTTTGATGAATTATGCCATTTTCTCTACAAAATACATCGAACTGTCCTTCATATTCTCCACCTCTATCACTTCGAACTATTTTTATAGTTTTATCTAATTGATTTTCAACTTCCAGCTTATATTCCTTGAATTTATTCAAAGCCTCATTTTTGTTTTGTAACAAGTAAATATAACAATATTTTGTACTATCATCAATGAAAGTCACAAAATACTTTTTACCTCCTCTAGTGGGTAAGTATTTTAAATCGCACAAATCCGTGTGGATTAAACCTAGAGGTTCAGTTGTTCTCTCAACTTTTGGAGATGGTCGTTTTGTGAGTTTCGCTTGTACGCATACTTCACATTTATCTTTACTTAATTTGCATTTTGGAATTAGGTTTAAATCCATTAACCGAGTTAATGATTTATAGTTCATATGTCATAGTAGAAGACTCGACCAAATAAACAACTGGATTATTCTTATTAATTTCAGAGTTTGTTACAGCTTTGGGAGTGACTGTCAATATATTCATTTTGATCAGTCCATTCTTAACAAACCCCTTGCCCAAATACACCCCATTTTTCTTAAGTACCAACTTATCAGCGTGAAAGTTGATGCTAAATCCAGCCTTACTCAGGAGATTACCAGAAATGAGGTTCTTCCTTATGTTGGGCACATGTCTCACATTTGTGAGGGTGATCTCATGTCCTGAAGTCAACTTCAGTATCACCTTTCCATATCCAGCGACCTTGGATGAATGTATGTCGCCCATCATGATTTCCTCATCTGTGTGGCACTGTTGATAGGTGTTGAACATTGCCTTATCTTTGCAGATGTGGGCCGTTGCACCGGTATCATACCACCAGTCCAATGGGTTTCCCTCCACTAAATTGACTTCATCAGTCACAACACAGCAGATATCTGCTTCAGTGAGGTTGGCATTATGTGGTCGCTTCTGTATGGTCTTGGTGCGACACATGTCTGCCTTATGACCCATCTTGCCACACTTGTGACACTTTCCACTGAACTTCTTTGCACCAGAAGTATGCTTCTTGAATCTCGTGGAGCTAGTGGCTCTGGGGTTCTTGAATGTGTAGTTCTTTTCTCCCATTTTTCCCTTTCCTTTTGCCTTAAGCTGTTCAGCAAGGTAAGCCTGATACCCTCTCTCTTCATTCTTGGAGAGGCGAATCGTTGCTTCATTGTGAAGTCTTGAGATCAGTGATTCAAGCGACATTTGCTTTCGCTTGTGTTTCAAGTCAACGATGAAAGCTTCAGGAAGGATCATTCCTTCAGCTGCAATTTAATTGTTGATCAGCTGCAATTGTTCAACTTGATCCATTATAGACCTTGAGTCCACCATTTTAAAGTCGAGAAGTTTTGCCACAGCATATCTCTGAAAACCAGCATTTTCAGACTTGTACTTCCTTTCCAAAGCTATCCAAAGATGCTTGGAAGTGGAGTACTCTTTGTCATTGTTGTAGACAGAGTACAAGTTGTCCACCAGTCGGCTTAGGATCCATCCTCTGCATAGGAAGTCTGAGTGCTTCCAAGCCTCCAATGTGGCTAACGTGCGCACATCTGTCTCTCCTTCTTCGGGAGTTTCAGGCTTGTCCTCCTTGAGGAACTTTGTCAGGTTCAGAGATGTCAAGTAGAAGTACATCTTCTGTTGCCAGTTCTTGAAGCCAGCCCCGTCAAAATTCTCGGGAAGTAGCCCATTTGTGTTGACAGGCACAAGGGTGGTTTGAGTTGTCACCATTGGTGCAATCTCAACATTGTTACTTGTGTTTGCCATCTGTTAAACACTGTTAAAATTTGAGTTAAAATCTCATTTTTAACATGTTTTTAGATGCATTTTTAGCACATGTAGGCACAATGCGATATCAGAAAAACAAGTTTTTCATGCATTTACTCTCCCGATCGATCTTAAAGGGAATTGATCGGAGTTTGTATGATGCGATCGATCGACCTCACGTGGATCGATCGATCTTAAATATTGTGTTGTCTTGCGACCCGGTTAACAGCATCGATCTTGCGAGATCAATCAATCGGCTTGCGATCAATCGGTCGCTTGACCCGCGGTACCGGTTTCGGTTACAATTTAGATGATTTCTCTCGAACGACCAACAAGGTTCGATCGATCTGATCAAGAAGTCTTGTAATCGATTTTTTTTTTTTATATTATATATATATATATATATATTTCTTCCAATATTCAAAAACAAAACTTTGATTTTTTGCAAATTCGATTTTTCACACAACAAATCCGTTTAAAAAACGAATTTTTATTGAGTTAAGATTGTAGAACCTTATAAAACCAGATTTGAGAAATATCAATTTGCAATACAATTAATTTTTGAATTGAAATAAATTATTAAACTCACATATAAATATATATATTTTAATATATATGTATACATATATGTATAAACATTAATATTGACATTTATGTAATCATAATTTATTTCAGCAAAATAATTATTGCGTTTACATAATTCAACAATATTAATTATATAATTAAATAGCAAGATCATATTAAATAATATTTAATATTATTCTTTGACCAAGAATTAATCTAATGAACATGATTATTAGTACAATATTATCAAATTATGAATTCAAGATAATCATTTTGATATTAACAACTTAATAAGAACATAAACATGAATTTTGATTTAGAATCATAATAACAAAAAAAACTATTTGGAGGCGGGATGATCCCTTTCCTTAACTCAATAAAATGCCCCCAATGAGACGGTTTATATGCATTCTTTGAATCCCAGGATACAACCAAACATATAAGACTAACATGCTTCATTCATGTTAGAATCTACGAGCTAATATTGTACCATAAACTCAAGAACATAAAATCTACTTTTGAAAGAGAAAAGTAGAATATGGAGGAAGTTAGAACCTGTTAAACCTTGTGAATTCCTTAGCTACTAGCACCTAACACCAACAACCAAGAAGATATTTCAAGAGAGTTTCAACACTTAGAAACTTCTCAAAGAATATCTACAATGTGTCTAATGGTGTTTTTCTTTGCTTTAGAATGAAAGAATGATTTTTCCCTTCTAGGTAGCTTGCTATTTATAGGAGAAGAATAGCTTGGTGGTCAAGTAGATTTAATGGCCAAATTTATTTGGTTTTTAATACCAAAATTTGTAAGTTACAAAAAATCTTTGACCTCCCCTAAGCAAATTCTCATTCACATTTTAACTATATATTATAAGTCCACATGCTTATTAATATATTGTTCCAACAGAAAAACCTACAAACCGGCTCGGTTCTATAGAGCCTATCGCCTTTTCCACGTGGGACAGAGCCCACATGACCATCGAGTAGCTAGCGAGTAGACGAAGCATATGATCCAACAGAACCGGTGCCTCAGGGTTACGAGGCGTGGTTGGTAGCTGACTCGTTATTTCGGAAGGTGAGAGGAACGTGGAGGCGGCGTAGAGAGTGGCAAAGACCCCGAGCTCGAGGGAAGCTTTGAGAACCATTGGAAAGGCAGCAGCATTGGCTAGTCTCATGGCTGTCAAACCCAACTCATTATCATCATCAATAACAGTTTGCGCTTTAGGGTTTGAGCTTAAGGTTTCTTCAAGGAGGTATCCCACTCTATTATTTGTATCTTTCTTTATTGCTTCTCCTTCAAAGTACCGTACGTTATAACACTGATCAGAAACAAGGAAAGCGAGACGGGGAGAGAGAGACTCTTTGTGTGTGTGTTTTTCTTCTTTGTAATGTTTAAGGACGATGATTTAATGGATCTTAGTTTCTCCCTTTTATAGCTAAAGTTTAGTGAAACACTCTAATCCAAAGAAGTTATCCCGGTTGGAATATTTTCGGAGCCAATTAATCCATTTTCTTTTAATATTTTTCTAACATCATATTCAACTAGACAAATGCATAAACAAGCCAAAATAAAATACTTGAATTAATATAAGGTTTTAGTAAAACAACAAATTCGTTAATAAGCTATTACATCACTGAATCTACTAGACCAAATGAAACTATCCCAAACTATCATTCCTTCATTCCAACCTTTGTCTAATACATTATCCAACCACTTTGGTTACCTTCCTGAACTAGTTCTTTTCTTACATCCATAAAAAAGGCGTAAGCAACAAACTGGTTAGTGAGAATGGTCGTCCCGTCTCACCTGACCATGGTCAAGTAATCTAAGTAAGCAATTAATCCAACCAGTTTATCATGCAAATCAAGCAAAATATACTTTTCAAATGTGATTTCACCAAGCGAAGTTGGATCTTTCACCAAGTGAATCAAACGAATTCAAGCAAATACAAGAAAATACGAATTGATGTCAAGGGAACAAGTATATCAGGTCAAGCAATCAATTACTCAATGAATCTATGCTAGCAATTGATCCTAGAACATAGCCACAGTCAAGCACTCAGCTTAGAGTTTTTGTTAACCGGTGAAAATCCCACTTCTAATACCTCTTGTCGCAAGTCGTCCGAGCCAAACTCGATCGCCGCTACCAAACTTAATGGATTCCTGCAAAACATAAGACAAACACTAACTCTGTCGACATCTTACAGATTCATATCGATAAACCTGAAGTTCATCGACGCTTACCAGAAATTCCTCGACCGATTGCCCTGTTTCTTCTGTTTCTTTCAGAGTTGTTCTTGTTTTTGCTAGATTAAAGTCTTGCCAAAAGGTTGGGAGACGGTTAGAGTTCATATTTATATTGATAATGCTCGACTATGATTTATTTTCCTCGATCCAAATCCAGTCGGTTCGTCCGTCCAGTCGTTTAATATGCGTGGATCCTCCAGAATTCAGATTCCCTTAGTCGTTTATGGAACATTTCTATATCCCTCGGAAAACTTCCCATTTTCCCAAGTCTTACCATTTTTGGAAAATTGCCATAGAATATTTCTCGGGAAACTTCATATTTTTCTGAGCCTTGCCATTTCTCAGAATATTTTCATATTCCTCGGGTAATTTTCTTTCTTTTTCTCGATCCTTGCCATAATCGCCCAAGAAAGATTCAAGGAATGCGGTCATTATAATTCTCTCCCACTTAGAATGGATTCATCCTCGAATCTACGCCTTAGCCTTCTTGGTTTTAACTGATTCCACTACTTTCTTATCAAACCATTTAGGAAACATTTACATCATTACTGTTTCTGGTTCCCACATGGTCTCTTCTTCGACATCACAATCCCAAATGACTTGGATCATCTAGACCTTCTTCCTGCAGTCTGCTTTAATCTTTCTACCCACAATTTGAACTAGCCTCCCTTCAACGATCAGATTTTCATATATATATGCCGGTGATTCCACTATCATTTTATGCATGTCATTTACTCATTTCATTAGCATAGAAGTTTGAAACACCTTGGGAAACACAATCAAAGCCGGTAGTAGTTCTAACTTGTAAGCAAGTGGTTCAATCCTTTCCATAATCGTACGGTCTCATGTACCTAAGACTTAACTTTGCTGTCTCATTCGATCGTTATTTTTCCTTGTAGGTGATTGTCTTAAGATAAACCATATCCCTAACTCCGAATTCTAACTTTCTTTGTCGTTTATCCACATAAATATTTTGCCGATCCTGATATTCTTTTATCTTGATTCGTATAATTCTGATCTTTTCGGTCGTTCTATCAACCAGATTAAGCCCAAAGATAATCACTCCCCCACTTCAGTTCAAAGCAGTGGAGTTCGGTAAGACCTACCAAATAACACTTCGTATGGTGACATCACAATGCTCTTCTGATAGCTATTATTGTAAGCAAACTCAGCCAAAGTTATGTGATCTTCCCACTTACCGTTCAGTCTAAAATTGCATCTGTCAACAAGTCCTCAAGTGTCTGAATTGTCCTCTATGATTTCCCATCAATCTGTGGGTTACAGGCTGTACTCGTGTTGACATTAGTAATGAATCTCTCCTGCAGTGATTTTCACATGACCAAAGCAATCTTGGAGTCACATTTTGATATTATACTTGCGGGTACCCCATGTAACATGACAATTTCCTTCACATACAACTCCGCAAGTTTATCTGAACCGTGTTTCAGATTTATTGCGAGGAAGTGTGCCAATTTAGTTAAGCAATCCATGGTAACTCATATTTTGTCTTCCTTGCCACACATTGGCAATCTCATGACAAAATCCATTGTGATCAAATTCCACTTTCATTCGTAGATGGATAATTTTTTCATTAATCCTGCCAGAACTTGATGTTCAACCTTTACCATCTGACACGTCTGGCAACCAGCCATCCACCTAGCAACATCCCATTTTATGTCTATCCAATGGTAGTATTTCTTTAGGTCTCAAAACATCTTTTTGCCCCCAGGGTGAATAGAAAAATTAGACTGGTGTGCTTTTTTAAAAATTTTCTCACGCAACTATTGATCGTTGGGAACACACACTCGACCATTCACCAGTATTGTCCCATTATTTGATGTATGATATTTGGTGTTATTGTTTGGTGCCACCTTGTTAAGTTTCTCGTATTCGTCCTGAGCTAACTAGACACGAGTCAATAAATATGCATGATTAACCGCTCTTAAGCCCAACGGTTCCACGTCATCTATCAAAGCAGCAAAAGGCAAACTTCCCACCATACTGACCCGACCTTCCATGTCCTTCTCAACATCAGCAACTCTCTTCCGACTTAATGCATCTGTAACCAAGTTTGCCTTACCCAGATTATATTCAATGGCCAAATCATAATCGGCAACGAGTTCCATCCATCTCCTTTGCTTAAGGTTTAGTTTCGGCATTGTGAAGATATATTTCAAGCTAATATGATCTGTAAATACTTGAATTTTCCCAACGTAAATGTAAGATCTCCAAATCTTCAAAGCAAACACAACAACCGCCATATCTAGATCATCGGTAGAGTAATTTGCTTTATGTTTTCTTAACTGTCTGGATTCATAAACGATGACCTTAAACTTTTGCATCAGAACACACCCCAATCCCATCTGTGATGCAGCCGTGTAGACTACACACGGTTCTTTGGTTTCCGGGAAAGCTAAAACCGGAGTACTTGTAAGCATTTCCTTTCTCTTAGCGAAACTCTTCTCACAATCCGGCTACCAAAAAAACGAAATATCTTACCCCGTTAAGCAAGTCATAGGCTGAGCCATACTCGCAAATCCCTTAATAAATCTTTAGTAGTAGCTAGCCAGTCCAAGAATACTTCTTATATCCGTTGAATTCCTAGGTCTTAGCTATTCTACAATGACCTTGATCTTTTATAGATCAACAGACACTCTTTTATCCAAGACCACATGGTCCAAAAATCCAATTTTCTTCTGCCAAAACCTGAATTTACTGAGTTTGGCGAACATCTTCTGTTCACTTTGCTTACTCAAAACTGTTATTAAGTTATCTTGATGCACCTCTTGGTACCTTTAGTAAACCAATATATCATCTATGAAGATGATCACGAATTCGTCCAATTATTCTTGGAATATCGTGTTCATCAGCTTCATGAATGCTGTAGGCGCATTGGTCAGCCCAAAAGGCATGACAACAAACTCATAGTGACTGTATCTTGTTAAGGTCATCTTCCGAATATCAGCTTTGGCCATCAAAATCTGATGATATACCGAAGCCAAATCAATCTTAAAGTAACAAGTAGCACCCTTGATTTGGTCCAACAACTCGTCAATCCTTGGGAGAGTGTACTTATTCTTCACCGTAACCCTATTTAACCCACGATAATTGATGCAAAGTCTGAAACTCCCAACAACAGTACCGGTGCAACCTACGGTGAACTGCTCGGACGGATAAATCCTTTGTACATCAGTTCGCTTAATTATTTCTTCAACTCAGCCATTTCTGGTGGTGCCATTCGGTTAGGAGCTTTAGATATCAGAGATGTACCATGTTCCAGTTTAGTAGTGAACGGGTCCGATCTTTCCGATAGTGGTTCAGTCAACGCTTATAACACATCTTCAAAGTTTCTTACCACATGTGCCTCAACAAGCTCTGTATCTGGCCCAACATCCAATGTTGTAATTGTGTCCAAATACGCCTCACACCCTTTACCGATGACTTACTCTACTTGAATTGCTGAAATAATCAAGCTACCCAAAGTGGGTTAAATTCCCTGATTTTCCAGCATCATGTTTCCCTTCTCAAACCTAAATCTCCTTCGGTGACAGTCTAGATGGGTCTTATGCTCTTCGAGCCAGTCCATGCCCAGTATAACCTCAGAAGACTTCACTCCGTAAATAACCAAGTCAGCTGGCATATCCACACCAAAGATTATCACTGGGACATTCAAGACTATTCCATAAGTCATCATGGCTTGGCCACCAGCTGCTCAGACCATTCTTAGAAGCTACTTATCCAAGAAGATGAGACACATAAAGAAAGTGTGTCCCAAGTATGTCATATGGCAGAAAAGGAAGGGTATGCTTATGACTTTGGTTTGTTCTGAAGTTAATTTAGCTATTGTTCCTATAGATACATGGTGGGTAGATTCTGGTTCTACTACTCATATAAGTATGTCTATGTAGGGATGCATGTGGAGCCGACCACCAAATACAGTTGAAGAGTTCATCTATGTGGACAACAAAATAAAGTTGTGGTGGAGGCTATTGAAAATTTTAGGCTTCAATTAAAGAACATAATTTTTTTTAATTGGTTCAGACTTTGTTGTACAATCTTTTCGACGAAATTTAATTTTCATTTATGCTTTGGACAAATCAGAATTTTCTTGTTCTTTTGGAAATTATAAATTTAATCTCTACCACAATTCCAATTTCTTTGGTTCTGGTTCTATCAATAACTTATATATGTTCGATAAAGTTAGTTCGGATAATGAAATATTGCAAACTAACTCCCAAGAAAAAAAAAAGCAAAAATTAAGTGAGAATTCTGCCACTCTGTGGCACAAGCGATTATGACATACTTTTAAACAGATAATTCAGAGGCTTGTGTCGGATGAAATTCTTGAACCCTTGGATTTGATTAACTTTGAATTTGTATTGAGTGTTTAGAGGGTAAAATAACAAACATTACGAAAGTGGGTGTCAACCGAGTTACAAATGTCTTAGAACACTGATATTTGGGTCCATTCGCTAAAGCATCTTGGAATGAATGGACAACAAAATTTTATTACGTTCATAGAAGATTACTTTCGATATGACTACCTATACTTGATACATAAGAAGTCTCAATCCTTAGACATGTTCAAATCTTGTAAACTAAAGTTAAACTGGAAAGAAAATAAAGGCTGTCAAATCTGACTGTGGTGGTGAATACTATGGTCGGTATGATGGATCATGAGAACAACTTCCTGGACCCTACGCAATGTTCCTCGAAGAATGTGGGACCATTCCGCAGTATACTATGCCATGAAAAACCTAGTATGAATGGAGTTGTTGAGCGACATAATCAGAATCTTAAAGATATGGTAAGAAGTATGATAAGTTCTTCTTTACCTGTGTCACTTTGGAGAGAAGCTTTAAAAATGGCTATTTACATCCTTAATAGAGTGCCAAGAAAATCAGTTACCAAAACCCATTATGAGCTATGGACGGGCAAAAAGCCTAGCATAAAGCATTTGCACAACTGGGGTTGCCCAGCTGAGGCTAAACCTTATAAACGTCATGAATTAAAGCTGAAATCAATAACGGTAAGCTTTTTTGTTGGATAGTCTGAACGCTTTCGAGGTTACAAGTTTTACAATCCCACATGAAGAACCTTTTTCGAGACGGGAAATGCGAGATTCCTTGAGGATATTGAATTTTGGGAGGAAAAAACATAAAGAATGTTGTTTTCGAACAAGAACCTAATAATGATAATGATCAGGTTTCTGACCCTACTGGAAGGCCACTAAACGTGTAATGAATTATTTAAATTACACAAAATACTACATGCTCACTTATCGTAGATCAGATAAATTAGAGGTAATCAGGTACTCTGACTCTGATTTTGCTGGATGCCAAGATAGCAAGCGAACTACTTCTGATTACATTTTTGTGTTGGCTGGAGGAGAAATCTCATGGAATTCCATAAAACAGACTATCATAGCTCTTTCAGCCATGAATGCAGAGTTTGTCGCTTGTTATGAGGCTACCAATCATGGTATATGGCTTTGAAATTTTGTCATATGGGTCTTCAGGTGATAGATTAGTGTGGACAGGTCATTAAAGATTTACTGTGACAACAATTCAGCCGTACTTTACTCCAACAATAATAAAGATTCGACTAAATCAAAATTTATCGACATCAAGTATTTGGTTGCTCAAGAGAAAAAAATCTCTATAGAACATATTGGGACAAAGTATATTCTAGCGAACCCATTAACCAAAAGATTGATATTCCACTGTCTTTAAGGAGCATGTTTTTCATATGTGTATTATTTCTTATAGTACTTTAGTCTATTGGAAGTCATGTATATGTTCTATATATATAACTAAAGTGTTTAATTATGCAGAATAAATTTTATTCATGAACTCATATATATCAATATTCATGTTGCAACCTCATCAAGATTTAAGTGGGAACAATAAGAAGACATGTATAAGGATATTTGATATATCATTTCATCCATGATGATATATATCATTATATATACTTATACGGTGATCATGGTGGTTTGATCATGATATTTAAATGATCAAAATCGCGTTAGTTCCGTTATTTGTAAATGTGATTGACAAGATTGTTTAAAGTACAAGTTCATTATATTGTATATGAATATGTGCATAAAGTATTATAATATAATTATTTAAGGATGAATATGATACACATATTGGAGACTGTTAAAAAAACTTTCCAACTTCTATTTAGTGATCAACATATTCAATGTAATTATATTAGCGATTTAGTGGACTAATTTATTCTATAAAACTTAAACTAATTAATTTATGTTTTTGAATGATTAATTGGAATATAAAGAAATTTAAGACTTATGGAATTCTCATTTTTAACTATATATAGTTAAGGTCCCCAAAATACTTAATGAAAGAGTTTTCACCTACCCATAAAGAAAGAAAACATAAACGTCTTAAAGTCATAAAGAATATTTAGTTGAGAAAGATCTCAAACCTCTCGATTTTAATCATTCGATTAGTGATTACCATCATTATTCTGAAATAATGATGGATTCAGATATGATCTATGTACTAATGTTTTAATTTTGGATAATCAAATAAGATGTGATTTTAAAAAATACATTAAATTATTATTATTATTAAGATTGTTTTGATGGTATTGTTTATTTATTTACAACACATTTATCAATGAATTATTGTTTAAAGACAAATTACTATTTTATAATATTTTCAACTGTTTGATTGGTATTCCTTACAAGCTATTATATATAGGGCAACTTATGTTGTTTGACAAATCTGATGATTTGAATTTAAACTTGATGATCTGTTTTATTTGATTTCACTCATGTTTTATTGTTTGGTTTACTTTAAGCTGGTTTTGATTTGAGTTTTGATGTTTAAATTTTCATAATTAAAATCTGAACCACCATCATATAGATTTGTTTTTAAAGTAATGGCATCGTAACTTGTTTGATTTGTAACTAAGAATTTCTATTAGTCACCACAACTGTTACCAATAAAACTGTATTGAAATTTTTGAATATCTAAAAATCTATTCCTCCACCATTTTATGATGATACATTTATCTCGTAACAGCCAGTACATTCCTTTAATATTTTACTAGTATTCCACCAAAACTAAACAACCGCATTTGTTATATTTTTGGTTACCGAGTGTAGTAACTGAAAACAAATCATGACATATGTTGATAATGTTGTCGCCATTGATTTTGTCAAAAAAAATTTCTCATTTATTAAAATTTTTTTTAAAATCCACTCATTTGCTCTACTATGAAGTCTTTCATGTAAGAAACTGAAAATTGAGTCTTGGATCCACCTAAACTCTTTGGAGATTCGTAAATATGATCACATACCCCCAATATTATAAACACCTAAGATTTGTTTCAATTCCTAACGAACCACCTCCTCCACCTTATGTCCATACTGCAATGAAGATTTTTCGAAACTGATTTGTTGACATGATACCACTTCATAATTTTTAAGATTTGTTGGATCACCTGGCTTTTTATTAGCCTGATAAAATAAAAGACTGTCATCTGCAAATAAGATACAAAATAAAAGGACCCGATCTTGTAATCTTCAAATCCGTTAATTGTTCATTTCGTTCTGCTTTCCATATATTTACTATTAACGATTCCGTTCATAAGATAAAAAGACATGCAGATAAAGTATCTCTTTGCTAAAGGCCTTTTTGGAATAATCCAGTTTTTAGGTTGACCATTAATGAGAACTCTATATTGAACAGAGGTTACATACCTCATCAACCATGTAATCCGCCTAGGAGATTTTCAATAAAAGCCACTCCACCATTTTATACGCCTTACTCATATATGTTTTGATGGCCATGTATTTATCTTTACATGAAGGGTTGGTTAATAAACAATGGAAATCTCATGAGCAAATTAAACTTTAGAGATGAAAATAGTGTCTCTCATATCAAGCCTACAAAAAAACCATTTTAATCTTTGACATAGAACCTTCAATATATCCTATAGTACATAGATTAATTGATTTCAATTCCTTCATTTGGTTTGGCCGCGCCGTTTTAGATACCAAAATAATAATTGTTAAATTAAGCCGAAGATCAAAAATTAATGTTTGTAAAGAATTATTAACCAACTCCACTACATCCACCTTAACAATATGCCATGATTGCTGAAAAAAATAAAGCAGTCATCTCATATGGTCATAGTGCCTTTTTTGAGTGGATCATAAAAAGTGCATTTCTAACCTCATCTTTAGTAGCCATAGCAGTAAGCCAGTCTGTAAATAATATTGGAACCTCAAGTAAAAAATATTCAAACTCTGAAGAGGCCGTCGAACTGATAGTTTCTCAAAATAGTTTACCGCATCTGCTTCAACTTCTGAATCCATTGAAACCCAGTCACCCCTGCATTGTGCATTCCAATGATCCTATTTTGTGATCGTCTCTGTTTCTTAGAAAATGTGGTAAAATTTTGTATTACAATATCCTATTGTATACCACATAATCCTTTTTTTTTTGTTGCCAATACATTTCCTCATCTCTTTGTTACAATAAAGAAGTGACAAAATTTTTGTTGATTCTTTTAATTTTTGTGTAACATCCATGACCTCATGATGTGATCGACTATCATCATTTTGGATATCCTCCAGCGCTTGTTGTATATGGTTAATCCGTTCTTATCCATAACGTAAGTTATTTTTCTTTTAGATCGATATTTCATGTTTACAATTCTGAATCTTATCGACAAGATCTTGACCATGCCCCTCCTACCTGAAGTCCCAAACTTGTGAGATAGACTCCATTAAGCTCTCTTGCCAAATCCATTGTTTATCAAAACAGAATTGACTCCTTGGCTTTAGAATTTTATCATCGATGGAAGTCACAATCAGTCTGTGATACAAACCCATCATACCAGGGTACTTCACGAAAGAAAAAGGAAATATCGTGTGCCTTTCTTTGTTGGCTAAAGCCCGATCAAATTGTCACCTAATTATCTGACCACTCCTTGATCCTTGCCAAAACCATGAATTTCCTAGAAATGGAAATTCCAGCAATCCAAAATTCTCGATCTTATTATTAAAAGACATAATGCTGATACATACTGCAGAGGTCTTTCTTGTTTGTCATGATTTCCAATAATTTCATTTAAATCCTCAATAATAAACCATGGATCAGTTAGAATTAAGCCAATTCTATTCTTTCTTTCTTATACTTGTTCCCGCATTTGTTAAATCGGGTCACCATATACAAACGACATAAACATTCTTCTCCCTTGAAATTTTGCTTCAAAATCTATACTTTATTGCTTGAATAAATGATTTTGACATTGTATAAGTTATCATAAAATACGGCAAAGTCTTGTTTTGTCTCAGAAAGAAACATAAAATCTGGTTTATACTTAAACCATATCTTTCAAATGTAACTTATTGTCTACTTACTATTGAGTCCCTGACAGTTTCAGCTCAAATCTGCATGTGTTATCAGTTAGCTTTAAGTCTTCACCACACTACGGGTTTAAAGAATAACATAAAACATAAGTCGGATCAATTGTATGCCTTAGAAGAGCAACCTTGTACCAAGTACCAACATTGTACCAAATAGCAATCTCATAAAATCGAACTAGAGTAGATTGAAAAAACACATAACCGAGAGACCATTGTTTCATTGATTAAAATTCCCATACACATCCCATGGTTAACCATAATAAATATAACCTGTCCGTAAATCACCAGTTTAAAATTTCCATGACCATACAACCCAAAAGGACAAACTAATAAACGAGATCACCTCTTACAATACATAAGCCAAACGTAAACTGATAAATTGACCAAGGATAAAACTTGGACGAATAAAACCAAGCAAAAGAACCTCTTGTTGTGCTCTTACTTTTAAAGGGAATCACCAACTTCATGGTCTGCTCATGCCCAGACTGTCCACAGTCATTCTTCTGGAAACGACCTCGTGTTCCACCCGCTTGTTTAATCAGATTGTTCTGAGACATTAATTGACTAAATTACCATGGCCAAAGAGAAAAGAGCAATATAGATGAAAGTCAAAAAGATGATTATTTGATGACAAAAGCAAGGACAGAAAGCTTCCATAATATGCTTCTCACTAACACCAATAAGCCAATCTCGTCGCAAATGAATAAATACAAACAAAACACTGACTCTATATCTGATAAACACTGACTCTATATCCGATAATCAATATCATATTCTCAACAAAAGTGAGAAAAAAATACCTAGTCATCGACGAAATATATAAGTAAGACTCGATTTGCATACTAAAAATTTAATGAGTTAGTCTTTGCAACATTTAGAGGAAAATAAACAACTCGAGGTGTAAATGAGTTGGAATGAATTATCATTGATCATTATACTAAATAATATAAATTTGAAATCCAACAGATAATTCATTTATAGAGTTTACTAAATCAGCTGCCAGGCATACTTAGTGACTCAGATAAAATGACAAAGTCACACATATTAGCTGTAAATACTCCAATGAAAATTGATTTCTGAGAAAGACAATATCAAACTGCAAATGAATCTAAGGCACACATGAAGCAGAAGAGACATTAATATGATATAAAGAAATTCGGTACCTGAAACAATGAATAGATATAAATAAGTTATTTCATGTATGGAATAAAAAGGAACCAAAAAACATATGGACATTGATGATATTTTTGCATGCAATATAACAGTGGATAATATGATGGATGAGAAAGAGGGTCACGAAAAAAAAACTTGAATAATGTAGACAAAGAAATAAGTGGCTAGTTCGAAAAAAAATAATAGATAAAGAATTAGACTCTCTAAAAAGAGAGAAGTATTTGGACAAATAGTACATATGCCTAAAGATGTAAAACCAGTGGGACATAAATGACTTTTGTACCCAAAAAAACATGAATATAGAATTAATTATGAAGAGACATACTATTTTTTGGTAGATGCAATTACTTTTAAGTTTTTTTATTAATCTGACAATAAAACGACTTGACTTATTCAACCCACTGAAATAATACTTATATGAAAATCCATGAATGATATAACCCATGAAAGATATAATCTATGAAAGACAATCCCTGAAGGATTGATCACATCAAAATATGTTCACGAAAACTTTAGTTATTTGATCTAAGTAAAGCAAATACGTTTTCATGGGATATAAGTAAATATTATAAGGTTAACCAATATACCCATGTGTATTTATCAAAAATGTATGGATCAGTGAGTTCTTTAGTCAAAATCTTGAATAGTTTACACAAATCATAATTTGAGGGAGAAACATGATGATGTGTGTGGCTGTTTTCTTTTCATATTTTTTATTTCACTGAATTTTTCATGACAAAATTTTAATATGACAATAAATAATATATAAAGAGAATAATCAAAATGAATCATGAGCAAGACTCATACAATTCAATAATGAACATCCAAAATGATATAATACAAATAAATATATGAATTTCCATTAAAAAATCCATCTTCTAAAATATTCTAAATCTATTTCTTTATCAAAATATATGTATTCCCCAAATATTGTATTGCTATATATATTTTATTATTTATGGAATAATACAACATCAATTTCTTTATCTCTTATCTCTTTTTTTTTAACATAGTTTTTCTTCATAATAATACACAAGCTCTTTTTTTTTAACATAGTTTTTCTTCATAATAATACACAAGCTCTTTTTTTTAACATAATTTTTCTTCATAATAATACACAAGCTTTTATGTGCCCAAGAAAATACACAAACCAAATTTTCTGCCCATTTTAATAGTCAAAGTCCCAACAATGCTTCCAGTATACACCTTCGAGTTAATGTCCGTTAATCATTGTCATAAACAGCAAAGATTTTATTTTGTATAAAAGTTGACACTGTTACGACGAAAAATGTATAGTTGACCTTTGTTAGTGATAATCGTTATTATAAATTAATTTGAAAGTATTATTAATATTCCGTTGTCGTCCAGCGGTTAGGATATCTGGCTTTCACCCAGGAGACCCGGGTTCGATTCCCGGCATCGGAGCTTTTTATTTTAATAAATAATAAATCCTTTTAACAATTTGTAGTCAAACAGGTTTTCTCGTTTTAAAAATCCATTATACGTCAAACCTAACCATTCGATTTATTTTCTCTAGCTTCAGAGTTTAGATAGTCTAGGGAGAATAAAGATATTGTTTGGTTTATAATGTTGTTGAAAGCTAGTCGGTATCCAAAAGAGCAGAGAACAATTCTTAGATTAGCATGTTGATGTATTTCTTTCTACTGCTTCAACAAATTATGTTCTTAAAACAGTAAGTAGCAATTATGAACCACGCGACGAGAAGTAGCGAGAACGAGAGTAAACCGATCAGGAACGGCCACCCGACGAGTGACACACCGAGACACGTGACCAAAACACACGGCAGAAATGACCGGACTACTGATGAAACGCTGACCCATTTCCCTTTCATCAAAATTAGTGCAGCAACATTCACCATTTTCCACTCCATTGAGCCGCCATAGCATAGACGGTTCAGACAGTTTGCAACAAATGAATGACAGTTACAGGTGAAGAGGTTGTAGGTTCTATTCTCACAGCTGCGGGCGCTCGTGCTCAGTGCATCATCCCATGTAACCGCGGTTCCAAACTCTGTGTGTTTGAAGCCATACTTGCAAGTGTGCCCACCCAAGTTTGGTGGCAAACAACACTGTAACAAAACACACATTTATTCCAATGAACATTGATGAAGAAGACAAAGGTCTTATCTTTGATACACAACTGACACAAGACATAAAGACAAAGAAGCTAGTTGTTATGTTCTCTAATCAAAGGTGCCTACCCAAGTTTGGTGGTAAGCAACAATGCAACAAATCACACGATTTGAGCCAATGACCATCGCTAAAGATAAAAAAGGTCCTATATTTGATCGAAAAGATCTTATCTTTGATACAGAACTGACACAAAACATAAAGACAAAGAAGCTAGTTGTTCTGTTCTCTAATCAAGTGTGCCTACCCAAGTTTGGTGGGAAGCAACAATGCAACAAATCACAAGATTTGATCCAATGAACATCGCAAAAGATAAAAAAAGGTCCAATATTTGATCAAAAAGATCTTATGTTTAATACAGAACTGACACAAGTCAGAAAGACAAAGAAGCTAGTTGTTCTGTTCTCCAATAAAAGTTTCATGAAGCATCAATGTTTAGCCAGATTATATTGAATAGAGAAGCAGATATGGATAGATACCTGGGTTCTATCAAGTTGGAGATACCGAGCAGGAGGACCAAACGCAAAATCGTCGACATTGATGAAGTTAGAACCAGAGAAGTCCATAATGACTCCATCTTCTCTGCAAACTCCAACATGGCCAATGAAAGGAGCCAACCAAGAGACAACAGGGAGAGGAGTCCAGACTATGCAGCACGGGAATTTCAACTTTTTGGGATCAATCTCACATAGCGGCCATAATTCATCATATTGGATTGTGTTTGGTGTAGAGCCTGCTTCTTCAACATCATAAGCTCGTGTCAGATCCACTAAAGGAACTCTTCCACGGGACATTTAGATTGTTTGCAGATTCCAGAAACGAACCAACCACACGACCTGTATAACAAGAGCAGTCTCATTAAACAGCCAAAAAAAAGAAGCAAAAGCTCAACTCTTTTGATTAAGATGAACGCTATTTGAAAACCCAGAACATCAGATGATCCTCAGAATCATTCCGATGTGCCTTTAAAAGAACTGCTGAGAGAATTGCATGGATTAATTTGATTCTTAAATCTCCCAATTTGGTTACCAAGTTTGAGATTTTTAATTCAGATATTTCAGGATGAACAGCATGGTGTGTTTCTCTCCTAACTTCACAAAATCTTCGAAAACTAAACAGAACCCATCTAGTCATTTCCCTAGAAACTCAAGATCTAAACCGCAAAATTACGAAAAGAAAATCAATCGGACAAGCTATAAATCAGAAGAACAAGGAAAAAGAAAGTCGAGTGTCTTTCAATTTCACCTGTTAAAGATGCCGACGCTTCGAAGCCTAATGGATCCGACAAAGAGAAACAAAATCGTTCGCCGAAAGCTCCAAGGAGAAGAAAGAGATGCGTTATGGGTTTAAATAGTAAAAGAGGAGATTTTTTTTTGTAAAAGAGACGTTTCTTCTACTTTTAGAAACTGATTGAAGAAGATCGAGCAAGGTGCAATGAATCCTGAGGGTTACTCAATTACTGAGCCATCTAATTTTTATTTTTATAACAAAATATTTGTAACATATACAACTGTTGTTCTAGTGCATTTTTTGTGAGATTATCTGTGTATTTGTTTTTTTGGTTTGCATGCAATCTGAATATTTCTAAAGTTTTATTTTATTCGCTCGAATTCATTTAAATGAACTGCAAAGGCTAACCACTCTTCTGATAAATATTGTGATAAATATTTAAAAAACAAAGAAATAAACAAAGATTCATTATCTCATTTTCAAAGTGGTTAAATTGTTGTATATCACAACCCATCTCTCTCTTTTTGTTTGTTCTTAATCGGGTTCTCTGGTTTGAGACAATCTTTCAATGCTCAGAGACCAGACAAAAAGAAACTGACTCCACAGATCATCTGAAACTAATCCATCAACACCATCCTTCCTTTAATAGAGAAACTTTACTCCCATCACCTTCTAATGGTTTCGTTTATTTGCGGATTTCTAACAAAATATTCAAGGCAAAAGGTGCTTGTAAATCGAGCAGTGAATACAAGAACTTGGCATATCGATGCTTTGCGGTGGTGAGAGATATTAGCCTCGTGATATGGATCTTGTTAAATAGGTAAAATCCAAACTAGAAGCTTGCTATTGTTGGAATGAAAAAGAAATGATGAAGGAAGAAGGCATTTAACACTTATATTAAAGGTGTGTGTGTCTAAGTCTAAGGGGAGTGTTTAAGGCTTGTTTGTGTTCTAGTATTATGTTATCTTTGTAGTCATTCATGTATAAGACAATCGTTGTATCCAAACAAGCTTAGACTAGATTGGTAAAAATAAATATCTCTCTCCTCATTTGTAACTTAAAAAACTATTATTCTCATTTTCTTAATAGAATCTCTCATTCTCTAATTCTACAAATTTCTTAATCTCATATTCTTTCATGGTATCAGATCCAGGTTACAACAATCTGGGTAAAATTCATCATTAAATCTTTGAATCAAGAAGAAATCATCTTCATCACAATCTGTTTTCATTCTTATTCCGTCCGTCAACTTTCATCGCAAATTCCGGTCAAAACACGGTAGCGTTTGACAATCTGCTTTTTCTGGATTGTTCTTCGGTGAGTTCTGAAGCCACGCCAATTGGATTTGCATCATTTTACCACGGGAATCAAAAGATACGAATTTTCTTGCATCAGACCTTCGCGATTGCCTCTGCCGCGAACCTCCGTGTTTCTCTGAGCAATCCATCGTCAAATCTTCACCACATCGTGTTTTTCCAAATCCTAAAATCAAGCCCTTTTAGTTGCAGGAAGTTGTAGAAGTTGGTTGGTTGGTTGAAGTCGGTTACAAGGTTCATCACGCGCCTGTATGGTCATCAAGTGGCCCTGGTATCACGCGCTCTTATCCTTGGCGTGACTGTGTCCCAGCTGGCCCAGCCAGTTATCATGTGTCCTGTGTTCCTGTTTAATACCACGAGTACATCAATCTTGTCCTTGTCCGATCGCATCCCACATAAGCGCCCAAGACCACAAGTGCACATGATCATCTTTCCACGGTTCGCAAACGCGCCCGCGCGACCAGCTGTCCCGCGTCCCGACCAACTGTCCAGCGTCCCGACCAGCTGCGTCCGTGATTGACTTCACGCTCCTGCAAGTTCTGCAGTTCCCGACCAGCTACGCTCATAACAGTGTTGTCCCGACCAGACGTCCCGACCAGCTACACAAGCCAGCTCCTGTCATCCTCTAAAGCATGGAGATTCAAGCTACATTCAGAGCTACTGTTATTCTACATGGAGCAAACTATCTCTAATGGTCTAGGACCATGAAACCACATTAGGTGGTAAAGGCCTTTAGAATCATATTTCAACCAATGGTATTGAAGAAAATGAAGTTGCTGAAGTTAGTGAGGCTGTGGCTGCTCAAGCCAAATGGTATCAAGAAGACCAATTGGTACTCTATATACTTCAAAACTCTCTTGCTAGTGATCTCTTAGAGGTTTATTCTTTTTGTGAGAATGATAAGGAACTTTGGGACACTTTGCAAAAGGTGTATGGAAACACCACTAACCTCTTAAAAATTTTGAGGTGAAAAAGTCTTTGAATGAATTGAAGCAGGAGGATGCAGAATTCACAAATCACTATGGCTTATTCAGAGCATTGTGGGTTGAGCTAGAGATGTTAAGGCTAGCCACAATTGACCCTATTGTTCTCCTAGAAAGAAAAGAACAAGATAAGGTGTTTGGATTACTATTAACTCTTAACACAACTTACTCAGATATTATTAAGCATATTATCAGATCTGATAAACTTCCTAGCTTGGAAGATGTTTGTGCTCAAATCCAAAAGGAGCAAGGATCCCATGGATTATTTGACAACAAGGCTGAATTGGTGGCTGCACACAAGAGTTTTTTCAAAACAACAACAACAAATGAAAATAAGAAGAAGATACCAACTTGTGAACATTGCAAAAGGAGCGGCCATAAAAAGAAGGAGTGTTGGGTACTCCACCCTGAGATGAAACCAAGCTGGGCCCTGGAGAGACAACAGCCCACAGCCGTCCACACTCAGCTGCAAGCAGGCGGCCTTGGAATGTACAAGCTCCCGGCTTCTTCAAAAGCATGTACAAGCTCCCATTTTCACTCAGGTCCAATCAATTCCATGTCTTCAGCATCTGAATTTGTGACAAAATCAGATCTAGAAGCTCTTCTCAAAACAATTAAGGATGGTAATGTGTTGGGTAAAACTTTTCATGCTTCTTTTCAAACTTCTTTTACTCATAATGCCTCTAAATCATTGGTTGTTGATTCTGGTGCTTCTCATCATATGATTAGTGATCTAGGATTCCTAGAGAATATATAACCTGCCTTAGGTAATGTTGTCATTGCTAATGGAATTAAAGTACCAATTAAAGGCATAGGAAAACTTAAGTTGTTTGATAAAGAATCTAAAGCCTTTTACATGCCATCTTTTATTTCTAATTTGCTTTCAGTTAAAAGAGCTACTACTGATTTAAATTGTCAAGCTATCTTTGGTCCTAATGATTTCTACTTTCAGGATATTGAGACTAATAGGAGATTTGGACAAGGAACTACAAGAAATGACTTGTATGTGCTTGAAGATATGACTAATGCAAGGGGGTTAGAACTGGTTGCTAGTACTAGTTCTTTTAGTGATGATTCTGATCTTTGGCATGCTAGATTAGAACATCCTCATCCTAGAGCACTAGAACTAATTATTCGTGGTTTAAATATACCAATTATGTGATTCTTGTATACTTGGAAAGCATTGCAAAACAATTTTTGAGAAATCTTTGCATACTTATGATAATTGTTTTGAGTTAGTGCATTCTGATGTTTGGATATCTCTATTCCATCTAGAGAAAACCACAAGTATTTTGTGACATTTATTGATGAAAAGTCCAAATTTACTTGGGTCACCTTACTTAGTTCTAAAGATAGAGAGAGTATTTGATGCATTTTTAAATTCTAAAGCATATGTTACTA
Organism: Streptanthus diversifolius; assembly: GCA_039880935.1. Classification (NCBI taxonomy): domain Eukaryota; kingdom Viridiplantae; phylum Streptophyta; class Magnoliopsida; order Brassicales; family Brassicaceae; genus Streptanthus; species Streptanthus diversifolius. The sequence continues at coordinate 3,540,084 of JAXGFM010000008.1, forward strand.
ACAAATACAATGCAAGTATTAAATGCTTTAGAACAGATAATAGAGGAGAATATACTAGCACCAGACTTCAACAACACTTGGCCAAGCATGGCATTGAACATCAAACCAGCTGTCCTTACACTCTATAACAAAATGGAGTGGCTGAAAGGAAGAATAGGCACTTGATGGAAGTTGTGAGAACAATGATGTTCCACATGAAAGTTCCCAATAGACTTTGGGGGGATGCTCTTGTAGCTGCATGCTACTTGATTTAGGACTCCTACAAAAGTCTTAGATGACTTTTCTCCATTTGAGAAACTAAACAAAACTAGACCTAATATTGACCACTTAAGAGCTTTTGGTTGTTTTTGTTTTGTATTAGTTCTAAGAGAGCAAAGAAACAAGCTGGAACCAAAGAGTATCAAAGCTATGTTCATTGGGTATTACTCTACCCAAAAAGGATACAAATGCTATGATCCAGAGACTAGAAGAGTCTTACTATCTAGAGATATCAAATTCCAAGAATCAAAAGGGTTCTATGAAGAAGGAATTTGGGATCAATTCAAAGACATCTCCACAACAAGATCATACCAAGCTGAAAACTTGAGGAGACTCTTGGAGAGCATTGGCATAGTCTCTCCTCATCCTCAGCCCACGGACACCTCGTCTCAGCCACCTGCACAAGCGGCGTCCGGCCCCAGCACAGCCAGATGGGCCTTGGCCATCCCAGCCGGACCATCCTATATGCGGCCTGATTTTCCCTTCAGCTCTCCTGGCCTTCCTCCTATTGAACATGAGGGGAGAAGCATCTACTCATGTCCAACAAGACTCAGCAGGAGATGAATAAATTATAATCTCAGCTTCCAAAAGATCAAGAGATGTGCCTACTCTTTTTGAAGCTTTAGGTGGGAGCCTATTCAAGAAGCTCCACCTACATTGTTACGAAGGAGCATAAGACAAAGGAATCCACCAGTCTTCTACAATGGGAATGCTGTGGTTCATCATGATCAGAGATTTTGTAATATTGCTCACTTACCTACTAACTATGTTGTTTTCATTTCAAGTCTTGATCAGGAACATATTCCAAACATATATGAGGAAGCTATGACTAAGAAAGAATGAAGGGAAGCTATCCTAGCTGAGAAACAAGCCATGGAAAGGAATGGTACCTATGCTCCAACCACTTTACCTAAAGGAAAAAAGGTTGTAAGCTCTAAGTGGATTTTACCATTAAATACAAAAGCAATGGTAAAATTGATAGATATAAAGCTAGGTTGGTGGCTAGAGGATTTACTCAGACTTATGGTGAAGATTATAGGGATACCTTTGCACCTGTAGCTAAGCTTCACTCTGTTAATGTTGTTCTTTCACTTGCTACTAATCTTGATTGAAAATTATGGCAAATGGATGTTAAGAATGCATTCTTACAAGGTGAATTAGAAAAAGAGGTATACATGTCACCTCCACCAGGTCTAGAGGAGGAGGTAGGAGCCGGCAACATACTTAGACTGAGGAAGGCCATCTATGGCCTTAAAAAATCTCCAGGAGCTTGGTACCACAAGCTAAGTGTAAACTTGATGGATAGAGGCTTCAAAAGATCTGAAGTTGAACATACTCTTTTTACACTAAAGAGTAAGGAAGGTATTGTGGTAATTCTCATTTATGTAGATGATATAATCATATCTGGTAGTGATAGTGTTGGTATTGCATCTACAAAAGAATATTTGAAGAGTGTCTTTGATATTAAGAATTTAGGAGAACTTAAATACTTCTTATGAAGCATATAGAAGTAGACTGCCACAAAGTAAGAGAAGCTATTGGGAAAGGAATCATCTTGCCTTGTTATACAAGGAGTGAGGATCAATTAGCTGATGTGTTCACCAAAGCAACAATTTTGAAGAATGGCGTCTTCATCTATCCAAGGCTTGGTGATATGATCCTAGGAGGGCAGGATCATAACCCAGTCACGTCAACAAGCTGGACAAAAGGAATGAACCAAGGGATGCAGTGGGTGTAAGGGATATGAAACGGTTTGGAAAGGCAGACAAGTGATGATGAGAGGAAGATGTAGAGATGAGTAAGTGAAAGAAGCGGATGTCAAGATAGGAAGATGGCATATCCTATCAATCCGGCCTGAATTCCAGATTGGATATGACACACCAATTGGAAGAACAGGGTTTTCCTAAGCGGCTCAAGGATATTACACACCAGGAGGAGGATTAGGAGAGAAATCAGATATGACACACTGATTTGATGATCGAAAACTCTTAAGTTTCAAAGAGAAATTTCATTAAAAGATTTGATGTCTACAATGGTGTTCTTCGCCGAATAGAAATAGAAACAAATCCAAGGGCATTGCATAGGTCAAAGGCTTGCATGGAAAGCACAAGTTTCCAAACCATGCAAGACTTGACTTACACATATTACAAAACACATTTAATGGAATTTTGAACAAACAATTCGAAAATTAAGACTAAACCAAAAATGGGCCACACAATTGGGCTTTAAAAATTTAACTGCAAAAGGCCTTATGCAATTGGACATGTGAGAATACATTTGGGCCTCATCAAAAACCTCTTTTGGAAAAATCCATTGGGAAAAAACCCAAAAGAGGGAAAAAGAGCACAAAAATGTATTCTTTTCCCAATCACATAATTCAATTTGCATAAAGTCTTAGTACCATACCCAATTGGTACTCATCTGGCTTAGATGCGCCAAGGAATGCCCCAATGCGGTCTTGAAGAGCCTTAGTTCTGGCGCGGGTCAAAGGTCCCTTCGGAATCGTCCATGGGTCGATGACCCCGGTCGAGTCAGTCCATGGTCGAATGAAAGTCCGGTTGGGGTTAAACCTTGGTCGGGGCCGGGTCGGGGTTGGACGGGTCAAGTGGTCGAGGACATGACCGGTCGAATGGTCGAAGCCGGGGCTGATCAAAGGGTCGAGGCTGGGGCCAGTCGGGTGGTCGAGAGACGGGTCGCGGCCATGGTCGAGGGCCGGGTCGTGGACGTGGTCATTGGTACAGCCGTGCACGTTCACATATTCGTCTGGAACCTCGATCTGGTTCGTTCGTAGGTCATGAGCACGGTCGTTCTTGTGTTCGTCTGTTCGTCCGTTTGTCCCTTCTTAGGAAGCATATAGAAGTAGACTGCCACAAAGTAAGAGAAGCTATTGGGAAAGGAATCATCTTGCCTTGTTATACAAGGAGTGAGGATCAATTAGCTGATGTGTTCACCAAGGCAACAACTTTGAAGAATGGCGCCTCCATCTATCCAAGGCTTAGCCTTATGACCATTCCACAACAATGATCCCAACATGGAGTGTTATACTTTTTTTCCGTAGAAAAGGTATTGTCCCGATTGGGTTTTCCTTCTTAGGTTTTTAATGAGGTAATGTTTCATGGTTGCAAGCTTAGGCATTCTCCATGTCTTAAGCTTGAGGGGGAGTGTTGGAATGAAGAAGAAATGATTAAAGAAGAAGGCCTTTAACATTTGTATTAAAGGCGTGTGTGTCTAAGTATAAAGGGATTGTCTAAGGCTCGTTTGTGTTCTAGTATTATGTTATCCTTGTAGTCATTCATGTACAAGGCAATCCTTGTATCCAAACAAGCCTAGATAAGATTAGTATAAATAACTATCTCTCTCCTCATTTATAACTTAGAAAACTATTATTCTCATTTTCTTAATACAATTTATCATTCTCTAATTCTACAAATCTTTTAATCTCATATTCTTTCAGCTATAAGCTTGAAGAATGGCGATGAACAGATTAATAGATATTAAAAAAAGAAAGAATGATACATGTAAGGACTGAAACCATTGTTCGTACAATTGATTACAAAAAAGGGAATATAGAAAAGAGAATAGAGAAAAGTTGCAAAAAATAGAATCTGATTTATATCTCAACAAATGGAAAAATATTAGTATATAAAGAGCAACAGAAAACTTAACCCAAAAAAGATAAATCAGTCTTAACATATGACCAGAACAAATTGGTAAGTAAACCAGCAACGAATAAACTGACAATTGAAATAGATAGATGACTGTTGGAGTATGTATCAATACCCCTTGGTTGGAAAAATTTTTGACCTCAAGAATTAAAATGAGGATAGCTTGCAGTGAAGTCTTAGTAGTACTCCCAAGTAGCTGCATCGAGTAGCTGCATTGATGTTGTGTTGCGACGTTTAACCACCTTTTTATCGAGGATAGCTTCAGGTTCCTTAGCTGTTCTTGGATTAGTTAATTATTTGGGTAAGGTACCCGGAGCCAAAGAAGGAGTAGGACAGAGCTTCAGTTGGCTCACATGGAATACGTTATAGATGGCAAATGCGGGGAGCTCCAACTTATAAGCTATATCACCAAGCTTATCAGAAACCCAGAATGGTCCATAGTATTTGAAGATAGTTTGTGAGGGAGCTTTCTGTTCTTGAGTGAATGTTGACAATAAGGTTGGAGTTTGAGGTAGACAAAATTAGCAACTTTGAATTCCCTATTGGAGCGGCGACCATTAGCAACTTGTTTTATCCTATTATGTGCTCTCTCCAAGTGACACTTCATCATTTTGATGATGGTCTCTCAATTTTTTAATGTCTTATCAACAACAGCAAAATAACTTTCACCAGGTAAATAAGGTAGGTGAATTGTAGGAGGTTGACCGTAGAAAGTTTCGAATGGTGTGGTTTTGATGGCGGAGTTTAAAGTGGTATTATACCACTATTCAGAAAGAGGAAGCCCAGTACTCCATGTATGAAGGTATCCGGAGTAATACAACGCAGGTACATTTCCAGTGTTCTGTTGGTGACCTCAGTCTGTCCGTCTGTTTGAGGGTGATAAGCGGAAGAATGTTTTAAATCAACACCAAAGACCCAGAATAGTTATCCTCACACTTTACTGAGAAAGGTTGGATCTGTCACTGATGATATCATTTGGCATGCCGTGCAACTTAAACACATTATCCAGGAAAGCTTTACCTACATCTAAAACAGTATAAGGGTGCGAGAAAATGATGAAGTGGGCACCTTTGCTGAGTCTATCAAGAACCACCAAGATGTGATGTTACTGCGATAGAGGCAGTCCCTCAATGAAATCAAAGCTTATAAATTCCCAAATATCGTATGGTATTGGGAGAGGTTGAATCCGGTCTTGCTTTTGTATCATACTTGTTCTTTTGGAAAATAGTGCATCTTTGAATGTAATTATGAATCTCTGCTTCTATTTTGGGTCAATAGAACAACGTTTTTGCACGATGGACCGTAGCATCCCTACCAGAATGTCCTTCAATTGTAGAGTTGTGCAACCAACGCAGGATCATGAGTTAAGTATCCTTGTCATTACCAACAACCAATTTCCCATTCCTTCCCAACTCGTTGTTTGTGAAATAAACCTTACGATGCATCGTAGGGTCTACTTCCAGCTCTGAGGTGCAAATCCGTTTTCCAAAGTAGTCTGATGGAGTCGTAGCACTCATGGTTGATCTGGGACAAAATAAGATGGAGGAGCTGTTAACCATAGACCCTGTAGAGTGCATCAGAAACAATATTTTTTTCCTTGTTTGTATTCAATGACACAGTTGTATCCCTTTAGCTTAGACAACCACATGTGTTAAAACGGTGTAGTTATCTTTTGTTCCATTAGAAACTTGATGCTCTTCTGATCAGTCTTTATTGTGAACTATGAATGATTAAAATAAGCATTCCACGTTTGTACTACGTGTACCACTGCTAGCATTTCCTTCTCCTACACTAAGAGAGCTTGATGTCGTGGACCCAACGATATGTTGATAAAGCAAATGAGATTATTGTTTTGCATTATAACAGCCCTTATACCTGTGTTAGAGGCATCTTTGTTTTATATCACAAATGGCTTATTGAAGTCAGGCAGAGCGAGTACGGGGGAAGAAGATAGCGCCATTTTCAGATTGACAAATATAAATTCTGCTTCGGTGCACCAACTGAAGCTGTTTTTCTTTAAAAGTGTTGTAAGTGGCATCGCGTTCATGTTGTAACCCCTTATAAACCTCCTGTAATAATTAGCAAGGTCCAAAAAACTTATGACTTGGTTTTGGGAAGATGGAGTTGGCCACTATTCGATACTCCGTATTTTAGCAGGATCAAATTACGCCAGCGGCAGAAATAAAATAGCCCAAGTACTCAAATTTTATGGCTCCCAACGTGCATTTAGACCTCTTTAAGGATAGTTTTTGTTGCCTCAACGTGGCAAACACTTCGCTGAGGTGTGCCAAATGTTCCTCCCAACTCATTATGTAGACAAGAATATCGTCGAAGAGTACCAGAATAAACTTATGTGTCATCCCCTGGAATACGTGATTCATCAGCCTTTGAAATGTATAAGAAGCGTTTGCTAAGCCAAAAGGCATTACAAGATACTCATAATGCCCATAATGCGATTTGAACGCGGTCTTGTACACATCCTCTGGTGACAATCGTAGCTGATGAAAACCAGATCTCGTGTCCATTAATTTAACTGTCTGAAGATTATTAATAGATCAGTTTTTTTTTATTGGAGACTGGGAATAGATGGACTTTCTATTAAGTCTAACTTTTAAAAGTACACAGCGACACCCAGTTTTTCCAGGAGGTCCTCCAAAAGTGGAATGAGGTATTTATCTTTCACGGTCTGATATTAAGCCCTCGGTAATCCACGCATAGCCTCCACGAACCGTCTTTCTTCTTCACCAGCACGATATATAATGTGTAAGGGCTCGAGCTGTGTTGTATGATACCTTGATCAAGCATATCTTGTATCATACGATCAGTTGCATCTTTATGAAGTGAGGAGCATTGGTAAAGACAAAGATTAGTGGGATTAGAGCCGGCCACCAGCGGAATTTTGTGATCGAATCCCTCTCTAAAAGGTGGTAAAGTAGAAGGTTCCTCAAATATATATATGTATATGCTTCCAATAGTTGAAGCAGCGATGGGTCAGTGTTCATCACATCACCGGATGCCGCAATGTGCAAGAATAACATCTTGGGTTCCCATTGAACGTTTGTACCCCCAGTGATCTGTCTGTCATTAAGAAGCACGATCTGAGGTTCCGGCCACATTAACTTGTTCAAACTGCCCCTTGAGATGACTTTGCAACCCGATTTTATGACTCTTCTTAAGACGTGTTTGGTGCCATTCGAAGTGAACTCCATGGGTCTTAAAGTAGAAAACCACTGCACAACCAAGACATAATTGCAACAGTACAAAGGTAAGAGCCTTACTTCTGTTGCTAAAATATACCCCTGCATTCGCAATGTGAAATCTCTACATTTCTACTTTGTTAGCAACGCCCCCTGTAGCAGCTGAAACTGACATCGGCTTGATAGACTCCAGTTTACAGCTCAACTCCTTGGCAACATTCAATTCGAGAAAATTATGGGTGCTGCCTGGATCGATAAGTATGTGTAACTTCCGCTTCCCACATTGGCTTGTAACTTGCATACAATCGTAGCTTGTGTAGCCGTTGAGAGCGTTGAGGGATATGATTGGAGCTCTCTCCTCTGTGTCGTGAGCATCAATGTCTTGAATGGTGATTTCCTCGACATCAATATTGTCACTTTCATCAACCTTATTATCACTTTCCATTATCAGGAAATGCTCTTTACGATGTTTCTGTTGATGACCAAGGTAAATGGTTCATCACGATACATACATAAATCTTTAGATTTTCTAAAAGTGTACTTCCTAGTGTTTCTCTCGGAGTTTTTTTCAGGAATGAAGGTGGGCTTTGGGGTGGGTAGTAATGATGGATTGGATTTTACATTTTGAGAATGGTATGTGTTTGGATTTTTAGAGTAATGGTGGGTGTTTGGTTTAGTAGATGACGGACTGAAGGGAACTCTCGGTACGGGTACATGTTGAAGGTAAGATTCATGCCTCATAGCTACTTTGGCTGCTTCACGTAAAGTGGTCACCAGGAATTGACGGACATGTAAGGATAGGTGTTTATTCAGGTTTGTTAAGAAGATACTGAGTTGGTGAGCTGGGGGTAGGTTCAATCGGGTCAAGGCACTCTCAAAATTTTTTAGGAAGTCTCCACAGAATCATTGTCCTGTCTCAGGCTCACAAGTTTTGATAACGGGTCACTGAATATACCTCCAAACCGTTGTGAAATAGCGACAACATACTCCGTCCATAGCGGATACACACCATATCTTTCGGCAATGAAGTTGTGATGCCACTTCAAAACCTTCCTGTTCATATGTACCGTAGCTAACCATACTTTTTTTATCATCCCATGTACCATCCAAGGTGAAAACTTGATTGCATATAAACACCTAGTCGCAAAAATCGTTGCCATTAAAAAGGGGGAACCCCGCTTTTTTGAGTCGTGTAAACAACACGTTTTAAGCGTTTTGGGTTTGCTGGCTGTTAGTTCAGGAGGTTCTGACATCGAATCAGAGATGATCGGGTGGCTTGGAAGTAATCAGAGCGCACGGGGTTGTCATCTGAACCACTCTGCTTTTGGAGTCTTGGATTGACAACTGATTTTTGGGTTGAAGGAGCGAAATCGAAGATCGGCGATCATAGTTTTGAGACTGATGAACATTTCGCTCATCTCATTTCGCAGAGCATCAGTATGATTCATGCATTTCCTGCAGCTGCTTGTTAATTTTACTCAACGATTGGGCTCGTGTTTCAACCATCGTTTCTAGGAAAAATTTGGATCTGAGGAAAGTCCGCTCTGACACCAATGATACAGATCTTGTTAGATAAGTAAAATCCAAACTAGAAACTTGATATAAACTTGAAGAATGGCGATCAACAGACTAGGAGATATTCAAAGAAGAAATAATGATACATCTAAGGACTGTAAACCGTTGTTCATACGATTGATTACACAGAAAAGAGAATAGAAAAAAATTGAAAAAAACAGATTCTGATTGATATTGCAGCAAATGGGAAAATGTTCATATATAAAGAGCAACAGAAAACTAAACTAGAAAAAAGGTAAACCGGTCTTAACATATGACCAGAATAAACCGGTAAGTAAACCAGCAACGAATAAACCGACAAGTGTTACCTTGTGTGCAACCGAGAGAAAGAGTATCGGCGGTGGAGGCAATTACGGTGACGTTTCACATACCCCAATCGTGCCACGTTGCTGAAGTATTTATGGATGGTTTACACGTGTTCTTCGACTTGTAATGTGAAGTTGATTGAAATATAACTATTGGGGGATAAGTTGAATGAAAAATAACAATATATAAATATATGGGTTTGACTTTAATAAATCTTTTTAACTATTTAATCACATACTTAATTATCTTAAAATTTTAAGTTCATTACTATATTCTTTAATTTTAAATTATTAATCACTAAAATATTTATACTATTTTATTAAAACTTAAAAAAACTTAGAAAACCAAAATTAAAATTAAAACATAAATAAAAATTAAATTTTTGAGTTTTATTTTAGAGGTTTTGGGTTTTAACTTTGATTTGTTAGATCAAAAGCAGCAGAAAAAAGAGGTAACAATGACTATCTCTCTGATCACCGGTTTGATTTGATTGATAATTCGAGTCCTTCTATTTCGGTGATGAATCATAATCCTGGTTTAGTCTAACCTACTGACTTCAATGGCGATGCGAAAACAATAGTGATTGAGAACATTCAGCAGAATCAAGAGGAAGACTTGCCCATGCCTTGGATTGAGTGAAGAAAACTTCATGTGTTTTCTTGTTTTATTTTCTAGCTTGTAGCTTTGTTTCTTGCTTATTCTCTCACTGGAAACAGTTTTGATCTCTCCCATTTTATTGGCCTTGTTGTAGCAATGGAGGAGAAGATTAGGTTTTATAATTCAAAGTACCTCATTATTTTTAATTTGAAGAGCTCCCTTTGATTTTTAACCAAAGTGAAGTGTAAGATGCTTTTTATTTATTTAGAGATGTTGTATTTTGTGTTTGGTTTGGGTTTCGTGAGAAGCATGCGTTCTAGACATGTTCATGTCCTAAACTTTTCAGGTCTTCAAGCAAAATTTAAAAATGTGGCTCTTTTATAAGAGATATGAACTATATGATATTTCATATTAGTATTAATACTTTTAAGAGATATTTCCAAATAGTAAATCATACAACAAAATTTTAAATTAAGAACCAAAAATTAAACTTATGACTTTATTTTATTACAATTCTATTTTTTCCAGCTAAAATTTTATTGATATAAAAACAAGTTTACAAAGTCGTTACAGAGTTTTGGAAAACAGACTATTACATAACCTGAAATATGTGTCATCTTCTAAAGACGATATAAACTAAGTAGTGAATTTAACGATGTTTTTAGTTTTATTTTCCGTTATTTTCATCTTCAGTACTCGAACTTTTATGCAAAATTGTACTACTTCGCTATCTTCCTTTTATAGCAACTTGAAATTGAACATCGCATTTAAAATACAAATTGTTTATTTAAAAAGAAAACATTGAGATTTGTAAATTTCATTTGAACATCTCAAATTTTAATCCAACGACTCTTAATATTCCAAAACTGACAATGACTATTAACCTAAGTGTAAAGATAATGTATTTATTCGTTTATCTATGAAATATACAACAGTGATGTCATTTGGTTTCTCTTTTATCTAATACACAACTTATCTTTTTATGACTCTCGGTTGTTCGAGTTGTCGTGGAGATAATTAGCTCCATGATATTTTGAAAGCTGAATTTGGTTATTGTGAGACATAGAAGATGTCTTTAGATGGTGTCAAATGCTTGCTGAATCTTTCCTCTTTCCTAGGTCTAGCAACCATATTCTTTCCTGTTTAACAGTTCATTTTATAGGATGCAAAGTATGACAATAACTACGACTCTAACTTGTCAGCTAAATATGTAAAGTTAAAATTTTGGTAAAAAAAAAATTTTACCAATTGATATTGGTGGTAGATTATTATCACTACTTTTCATCGTGGGTGAAATTTCCTTCACTTTCCTTTGGTTATTGATCAAGAGTATACATCGATCGTTTTAGGGCATGTTGATAAAACCAAAAATTCATGAAATCTTTGTATCAATTATTCCATCCGGCTGGATCACTCGTTCTCAAACTTTGGAAGTTGTTTTTCATTTTTTCGTTTAGTAAGCAAACACAATTTATTCCCCTAAATTGATTTAGTGTAAGTGATATCAACTTTGATTTTTGGTTTAAGCAGGTGCTAACCGACTCAAATCATTAAAATTAGACCGACTTAACAAATGGCCTAAGAATTTGGAATTTTTCTCAAAGAGATCATAAGAGCATCATCATCAGCGATACACTCATGAGTCTCTAAGAAAATAACATTTTAATGAATTTTATTATTTTTAAAATTATTATATTATTAAATAAATATTGAACCAGTAATATCAAGACATATGACAAATAGTCTCCTGAGACAATCTCTAAAATTTCTTCCTACTGAGATAGTTTTAACCAAAAGTCTCGTAATTTTTATTTTTTTTATTTTCTTAGTTAAATGATACTTTTAAAATATCACCAATACTAATGATCTAAGTCATATAAATGAAGTCGTGCAACTTAAACTGCAAAATCATCCAAGTCAAAGTTTAAAGTATAATAAAATGTTGAGTGAAAATGGCTTATGTTTTAAAATCTATGAAGAGGAAGAGAGTTCTTAATACTTCTTCAAATATTAGTATAGAGATTTGGACAATGCCAGTTAAATTTTTGCTATATCACAAGCTAAAAAAATGTACATGGATAATCGAAATTTGCTTATACCTCTTATTTATCATTCTTAATCTAAATCCAGATATTAAGATATAGAATACTAGAATTATGGCAGTGATATAATAGTTTATCGTGACTGCAATTTGGTTATATAATTCTGTATCAATTATTCTATCCAGCTGAATCATTCAGTTCTCAAGCTTTTAAATTTTATTTTTTTGTATGGTCGTCAACCAACAAGCAACCACGACATATTCCTCTTAATTGACTTAGATTTTTGGTTTAAGCAGATGCTAACCTACTTAATTCAAATCAAACTGGGTTCTTAAAAAAAAAAAAAAAATTTTATAAAAATAACAACAAATGGCCTAAAAATCTAGAATTTTGTTCAAATAGATCATAAGTTATACTGCCATATAAATGAAACAGTGCAAAGTAAACGGCAACATCATCCGAATTGAAGGCTAAAGTATAAGAAAAGTGTTGAATATGAAAATGTATTATTAGATAAATGAAAGAGAACGTAGGACTACACTATGTACATTGTACTGAAAGTGGAAAGTGGAAAGTGGAAAGTGGAAAGTGGAAAGTGGAAAGTGGAAAGTGGAAAGTGATGATGAGGTTTGGAAGAGAAGTAAAGATTGTGTTTATGGATTTGTTGCGAGTGCGAACAGCTTCATAATTGCTTTCAAATTAAGCAGAAACTGCAGCTGCCGCTGCCTGTTCTTCGTTCGCCGGTTGGAGAGTGCACACCAGATTACGGTCTCCATACACGTTGTCCACGCGCCCTGTTTCACACATTTTTTTGTAAGGACTCATAAATAAACCAAATGTTTTCAATAGGAACCTCAACCGAACCATATTTTATTTTAACCAAAATGGTAACAATCTTTTTTTAATTTCTTAATTTAAATTAACTGCAAACCTTAAATTAAACCTTTTTAGCCTAATTGTTCCAATTCTTAATTGAATAAATAATATATATATATATATATTTAAATACAAAATATATATATTTTTGACTGAAAAAGCTATTTTGTTTGTATTTTATTAATAGTTTTAATTAAAACCAAACTGAAACTATTCAAACCAAATCCGGAAAGAAACGAAAATATAATTTTGGTTCTCTTTCAGTGGTAAAAACATTAGCAAAACAGAGAAAAACCAAGAACCGAATTAAACCGAATGGTACGACTAGTTTTCAAGCTTTAAAATACCTGTAGTGGGCCAGAACTTGGAGGAGCGGAGCCATGGAGCAGGGAATGCTGCGTATTCACGGGAATACGGCTTTTTCCATGCGTCTGCCATCAGCAACGACGGAGGATGTGGAGCTCCCTGTGTGTGTTTATTTGTAAAGTCAATAGATTCAGACAATAGAAGCATGTCGAAAGAGAGATTGCAGTCTCAAATGTTTCTTTACCTTGAGAACGTTGTTGAGCGGATCGGCATTTCCTTTCTCAATCTGTGAAATTTCTTCCCTGATTGAGATGAGAGCATCGCAGAACCTGTCTAACTCAGCCTGCAATATTACGTATATATAAATTATGAAGCCATTTTATAAAGACTTAAGACTGAGTGATTGAGAGATTTGCACTATTAGTACTTTGCTTTCACTTTCTGTTGGCTCGATCATAAGCGTTCCAGGGACAGGCCAAGACATTGTCGGTCCATGGAATCCATAATCCATCAGTCGTTTCGCCACATCCTCTGGTTCTATTCCAGCAGTGTTCTGAAGGCATTGAACCAGAGCATTCATCATTTACAACCCAAATAGAGAGCATTTACTCCAAAGAATAAAAAAAAAGGAAAAATACCTTGAATCCTCTTAAGTCAATGATAAATTCGTGGGCGACTGTTCCATTGACACCACGGAAAAGAACTGGGTAGTGGTTCTGAAAAACAAGAAAGCGTTGGTGAGGTTGCAAAAGAGAAGATAAAGTCTACTTTCTTCAAAGAGTTGCATGGACAGGAGAAGGTACCTCCAAACGCTTTGCCATATAGTTAGCGTTCAAAATTGCAATCTTTGAAGCGTCTGTAAGTCCCCCAGATCCCATCATTGCAATGTAAGTATATGAGATTGGCAAGATAAGCGCAGACCCCCAGGGTGCTGCAGAAATGGTACCCAGCGGTGATGTCTTCTCAGGTTCAGGGATACCACCGGTAGGTATCTGTAAAAGAGAAAATAGAGTGAAAAAGAGGAAAGGCGATAAACACAATCAATAACGGAAGGGAATGAACACTAACCACAGGGTGAGAAGGTAGGAATGGAGCCAAATGTTGCTTCACACCAATAGGGCCCATACCAGGACCACCACCTCCGTGAGGGATACAGAAGGTCTTATGAAGATTGAGATGGCAAACATCCGCTCCAATAAAACCAGGACTTGTCAAACCCACCTGGAAGTCCGAACAAGATTCTCAAATGTGATAAATTTTGGATTTTTCAGTCAACATTTAATCTGCATTAGCAGAGGAACCATACCTGTGCATTCATATTAGCACCATCCATATAAACTTGGCCTCCATTGTCATGAATTATATTGCAAATCTCGTCGATACCCTCTTCATAGACTCCATGGGTTGAAGGATATGTAACCTGATATTCAAACAGAAGTTGGGGAATCAGAAAGTGGATTGACAAGAAATAATAATGGTTAATATCTATAGTGAAGAAAGATGCAAATACATACCATGAGGGCAGCCAACTTGTCCTTGTTGGCTTCGGCAGCTTTCCTCAACTCTTCGATGTTAATGTTTCCCTTGGCATCAGTTCCAACGGCAACAATTCTCATTCCGCACATAGCAGCACTAGCAGGGTTTGTCCCGTGTGCAGAAACAGGTATGATGCACACATTTCGGTGATGATCTCCTCTTGACTGCGTCATTCATACACCCATTCACCAAATTTGTTGGAGTGGAAGTTCATAATGGAAATAAGGAAAGTAGAGTTAGGTATACCATATGATATGCACGGATAACCATAAGTCCGGCATACTCGCCAGCAGCACCGGCATTAGGTTGCAGTGAGAAAGAGTCGAACCCAGTGATAGTACACAAGAGCTCACCCAAATTCGCAAACATTTCCTATTAAGTTTTTAAACAAAAAGAAACCAATTCAAGGTCCAAATGTACAGAGACAAAAAAAAAATCAAGTATGTGGCCTCACCTGATAACCTTGTGCCTGTTCAACGGGGGCAAAAGGGTGAATGTTGGTGAAACTTGGCCATGTGACTGGCATCATTTCAGTCGTGGCGTTCAATTTCATTGTACATGATCCAAGAGGAATCATGCTGTGGCATAATGATAAATCTTTAGATTGTAACTTGTGGATGTACCTAAGCAGCTCATGCTCCGTGTGGTACCTAAACAAGTGTAAGAAAAGGAGGAAAGCAAATGTGAAGTACTTAATAAGTATCAAGGCAATAAAAAAATCTAAGATTCGGAGAATAAAATATACATGTTGAAGATTGGGTGAGTGAGATAAGGGCTCTCTCTTGTTAGGCTAGAAGGAATAGAATTGTGTAACTCCGGTGCCAGAGACTCAGCCGTGAATTGAACCTTTTACATTGGAATGGGAGAAAACAATATATCAGGAAAACAGCGAAAAGAGTGAAAAATAAACAGCCGCGAAAGGAATTGATATTAGTTAAAACTCACGGGCTTGCCGGAAGCAAAGACTTCGAAAAGTTTATCGACATCATCCAAGGTGGTTGTTTCATCAAAAGCAACAGTAATCTTAAACAAGAAAAAAAAAACTCAAATGTTAATAATCATATATAGAGATATTCAAGAGAAACATATACGAAGAAACTCACAGTGTTGGAGTCAACAAGACGCAGATTGATCTCTCTTTTTGATGCTGCATCAACAATCGCAAGTGCATCTGAACACTTAATTTTGACAGTGTCAAAGAAGGGAAGATCTTGTACTTCTGCAGTTCCCAGTTTCTTCAATCCCAAGGCAAATACGCCAGCAAGACCATGAACCCGTTGGGCCATAGATTTCAAACCTTCTGGTCCATGGTAAACAGCATACATGGCAGTCATGTTTGCAAGCAACGCCTACAAGAGGGTAACGAAAAAGGTGAATATGAATCTGTCATCAACAGTGAAAAAGTAAAAGACTTCGAAACCATGATCTCCATTTTTACCTGAGCGGTACAGATGTTGCTAGTAGCTTTGTCTCTGCGGATATGCTGTTCCCTAGTCTGCATAGCCATACGTAAAGCTTGCTTCCCTGAAGAATCAACACTAACACCAATGATTCTCCCAGGCATCATCCTCTTATACTCTTGTGAAGTAGCCAAAAACGCAGCATGAGGACCACCGTAACCCATCGGTACACCGAACCTTTGAGCCGAGCCAACGACAATATCAGCACCAAATTCCCCAGGAGGTTTCAACATTGTTAAAGCCAACAAATCCGTAGCCATCACAACCTTAACACCATTAGCATGAGCATTCTTCACAAAATCACCGTAGTCCAACACTTCACCTTCAGTTCCAGGATACTGAACAAGCACACCACAAACATCTCCTGAGCTATAATCAACATCTTTAAGATCAGCAGTGACGATTTTTAAATCAAACCCATCGGCTCTAGTCTTGCAAACATCAATCGTCTGAGGGTGACAATTACTTGCAATCACAAACGTCTTCTTCTTCCCCTTTTGAATGTTGTTACACATCGCCATCGCCTCTGCAGCTGCAGTCCCTTCATCGAGCAAGGAAGCGTTCGACATAGGGAGACCCGTGAGATCAGTGATTACCGTTTGAAAATTGAGCAGAGATTCAAGCCTTCCTTGAGAGATCTCAGCTTGATAAGGAGTGTATTGCGTGTACCAAGCAGGATTCTCCATTATATTACGCAGAATCACAGGAGGAACATGAGTGTTGTAGTATCCCATACCGATAAACGATTTGAATACCTTGTTCTTCGTTGCTAAATCGCTCATGTGCTCAATCATCTGACTCTCCGTTAACCCTCCATCGAACTTCGAGAACTTCATCGAATCTAACCGAATCGATTTCGGGACGGTGGAATCTATGAGTTCGTTGAGGTTATCGAACCCGCAGTAATTCGCCATCTGAGTTTGGTCCTCCGGTGTGGCGGAGTTGTGGCGGCGTGGGAATGTGTCGCTTGGCTTCAACGCATCGACGGAGATAGATCTCGTCTGCTGCAACTGCTGCCTCCCGAAACCGCCGCTGCTAAAAGCCGCTGATTCACGACGGTGGAGAAAGGTTGATACGGAGGAGACATACCTTGACGGAACAATATGTGAGGAGGAGGAGGATTCAGCGTTACGGTGTCGTTTCGTTTCATTGACGAGACGTTTCACGATCCCTCTGTAAGCTAGTCTCCTTGCACGCTCCATGACTAGAAGATGCAAAACTTAGAGAAGGAATCTGAAGGAGAAGACGCACTTCTGCTATGCCATTGCGTCTTGATAATATATATTATAGTTTCGAGGTGGCTAGAATAAATATATTTTAATTTTTTATTACACAAATAAAATGTTGAAATTTATATAATTTCTTGAAAAAGCAAAAATTATGATAATTTTGTGGCTCTGAGATCCGAAGGGGTTGGTGGTAACCAGTTGATGGGCAACTATACGAAAGAAAACAAAATCATTCGCATAGATTCCACGTATCTTGCATTGAAGCAATATCATGTAAAAAAAGGTTATCACTTTTTCTTTCTTTTTTCTTTTTCTTTTTGCGGCTGGAGACATTTTATATTTTTATATCACAATCTGAAAACTAATAAATGTTGATATATTAAGGTTTTGAATTGTTACACCGATACATTTATTGCAATTATCCTAGTCACACTATCGTATAGTTCATGCATTCATTTATGGTTACTGAAATTACTATAGCCAATCCATTATAATCTTCTTTTTTTTTTCTTTCAAGTACCAAATTCATTATAATCAAAAATTTTGAGATTTTTAAAACGAATTTAAATATCTAAATTTCATGAACCCGTCTTTTTATACAAATTTTTCATTTCGTTTTCTATCAAAAACATTTCATGTAAGGTATTTTAATATATGAATTACATGTATATTGATAAAAAACGATCATGATTAATCAAGTTACTTTTTTCTATATTGAGTGATGCTTTTACCAAAAAGATGTGTTTGTTTTATCGTTTGGATATAAAAATATGTACCATTTCCTTTTATTCCGATCATAAACTAACTGAAAATTCACTATGTTTTGATTATTAATTATATTATTTGTAAAAATTAGCACCCTTCGAAAAAGTATTAAAATAGTATTTTCAGATTTTCTTACCAATTTGAAGCAATGTTTGTATTTTTTGTCAATAAAAATACCTATAATGATTTACGGTTTATTTATAAAATGAACTCTAAATCTTAGTACTCTAATCATAAGGAATCATATCATTAGACATGTGAAATGATTAATTGTTTATTTTTGTGCTGCACTAAATTAAATGTTCATGCTCCGCTAAATTTAATTTTAATATATATATTAAAATTAATTTTAGCGAAGCTGCAAGAAGTTATTTTTTAAAACAGATTTGTAGTGTTGGGATGTTGTTTGATTGTACATTTTAATATATATATGAAAATGTCATCACTAAAAAAAAAAAATGAATAGTAACTATAAAGGATAAACAGATTTAAATTTCAATAAATAACTAAAAGGTTTCCAAAAGTAATATTATATATTGGAAAATTGCTAAGCATATAATAAACATATAGACTTAATGCTAAATCCTAATTGAAAATTGGTAATCCCATATTTCAAACTATAAATTTCAAACTCTAAACTCTATAGACTAAAGATAAAAAAATTATACTCTAATCCTAAATTCTAAACACCAAATCTTAGTCATTTATTGGTGAATCTAAAATGATTAGTATACAATAGCTATTTATTAGAGACATAAAACATAAAAACTGTAAACTTTTAGTTATAATGGTAAATCTGAAAATAATATTGTAATAAAGATAAATAGCTTACGAAATTTTTTAAGAAAATTTTATAAGTTTCTTTTATAAATTTACCGTGTTGAACAAAAATAATTTAAAAATTTTGATGTGTCCAGAAAAAAGAATTTGAAAAGATTTAGTGTCACGTAAAATTCTATATAATAATGTATGGGAATGCTATTTATTGTTAAAAAAAAATTTGTAAATAAAAAATACAAAATATCCTAAATCAAGATCTTAATCAAGCTGGTATGGAGATTTAACCATAAAATATTTGATATAAAAAACTAGTTTAAATTGGGAGACAGAAAACAAATTCGGAACGGAGACTTTAATTTTTTTCCAAATTGATGTTGATGTTTGTCTAGTTTATTTAACCAACCACCGTACCCAAACTGTCGATGACAAATAGGAATCAACCGATCGTCGAGAGTTTATAATGGGAAGAAGAGGTTGGAATAATATATTAATAAATATACAGATTTATAATATATAGTTAAAATATGAATGATAATTTATTTAGAGGGAGGTTAAACTTTTTTTGTAATTTATCAATTTTGGAATTAAAAATCAAATAAATTTGTTTATTAAATTTACTTGACCATCAAGCTATTCATCTCCTATAAATATCAAGTTAACTAGAAGAAAAAAATTATTCTTTCATTTTAAAGTAAGAAAACACCATTAGACATATTTTAGATATTATTTAAGAAATTTTTAAATATTGAAACTCTCTTGAAATATCTACTTGGTTATTGGTGTTAGATGCTAATATCTAAAGAATTCACAAGATTTAACAGATTACTTCATTCTCTCTCTTCTACTTGTTTGATTAGAAGTAGATTTTTGTTCTTGAGTATATAGTAGATAATTAGCTCGTAGATCAAACATGAATAAAACATGTTTTATCTTAATATTTGGTTGTATCCTGAGATTCAAAGAATGCATGAAAATCGTCTCATTGCGGATATTTTATTAAGTTAAGGAAATGGATCATTCCGCCTCTATTTATTTTTTGTTCTTATAATTCTAAAAACAAATTATGTTTAAGGTTTTATAGTTTATATTTGTTATTAAGTCATGTTAATCTTATTTATTATTAAGTTGTCAATATTAAAATGATTGTCAATAAATTATGATGATCAATCCTAGAATTGATAATCTGAGTAATTGCATTGTCAATATTGAATTTATTATTTATGGTAAAAAATATTATATTTAATTATATAATTTAATATTATTGAATTATGTATATGCTATAATTATTTTGCTGAAATAACTTATGACACATAAATGTCAATATTAATGTTTGTATATATTAAAATATATATATGTGTGTTTGATAGTTTATTTCAATTTCAATAAATAAAATGTGATGTAAATTGATATTTCTACAATCCAGTTTTATAAGGCTCTACAATCTTAACTCAATAAAATTTGCTTTTTAAACGGATTTGTTGTGTTAAAAATTGAATTTGAAAAATAAGTGTAACTATTTTGAATGTTGAAATATAAATAAATAAATAAATTGGTTCAAGATTTCGTAACCAGATCGATCGATCCGGGTTTCAGATCGGTCGATCTCTGTCGATCGTTCGAGAGAAATCAGCTAAATTATAACTGAAACCGGTACCGCAGGTCATGCGACCGATCGATCGCAAGCCGATCAATCGATCTCGCAACATCGATGTTGTTAACCGGGTAGGCGATTGATCGATCGAATGTCATATCAAACCGATCACAAGACACCATAAATATCAGGATCGATCGATCCACGTGAGATTGATCAATCGCAGCATACAACTCCGATCGATCCTCGCTTCACAGCGACTGATCGATCCAAAAGCGATCGATCGATCCCCTTCGGATCCATCGGGAGTGTAAATGCATGAGGAAAAGAAAAATTCTTCCTCATATTACAAAGTGTCCACATGTGTTACAAATGCATCTGAAAACATGTTAAAAGTGAGATTTTAACTCAAGGTTTAACAGTGTTAACAGATGGTAAACACAAGTAACAATGTTGAGGTTGCACCAATTGTGGAAGTTCAAATCACCCTTGTGCCGGTCAACACAATGGGCTACTTCCCGAGAAGTTTGATGGGAATGGCTTCAAGAACTAGCAACAGAAGATGTACTTCTACTTGACATCTCTGAACCTGACCAAGTTCCTCAAAGAGAACAAGCTTGAAACTCCCGAAGAAGGAGAGACATATGTGCGCACGTTAGCCACACTGGAGGCTTGGAAGCACTCAGACTTTCTGTGCAAGGGTTGGATCCTAAGCCGACTGGTGGACAACTTGTACTCTGTCTACAACAAAGGCAAAAATTACTCCACTTCCAAGCATCTTTGGATAGATTTAGAAATGAAGTACAAGTCTGAAAATGCCCATTGGAGTGGTGGTATGATACCGGTGCAACGGCCCGCATCTGCAAAGATAAGGCAATGATCAACACCTATCAACAGTGCCACATAGATGAGAAAATCATGATGGACAACATTCATTCAATAAAGGTCGCTGGACATGGAAATGTGATACTGAAACTAACTTCAGGACATGAGATTACACTCACAAATTTGAGACATGTGTGCAATATAAGGAAGATCCTCATTTCTGGTACTCTCATGAGTAAGGCTGGATTTAGCATCAACTTTCACGCTGATAAATTGGTACTTAAGAAAAATAGGGTGTATTTGGGCAAGGGTTTTGTTAAGAATGGACTGATAAAAAAGAAAGTAATGACAATCACTCCCAAAGCTGTAACAAACTCTGAAATTAATAAGAATAATTCAGTTGTTTATTTGGTCGAGTCTTCTACTATTTGACATGAAAGATTAGGACATGTGAACTATAAATCATTAACTCGGTTAATGGATTTAAACATAATTCCGGAATGCAAATTAATTAAAGATAAATGTGAAGTATGCGTACAAGCAAAACTCACAAAACGACGATCTCCAAAAGTTGAGAGAACAACTGAATCTCTGAGTTTAATCCACTGGAATATAAGATGAAAGTTGAAAATCAACTGGACAAAACTATAAAAATAGTTCGAAGTGGTAGAGGTGGAGAATATGAAGGACAATTCAATGCATTTTGTAGAAAAAATGGCATCATTCATCAAACAATTGCTCATTACTCACCAAGAATCAAATGGAATTGCAGAACGCGAAAACCGAACTCTGAAAGAAATGATGAATATAATGATGCAAGAATCTAGCGTAACCCACAACATGTGGGCGGAAGCATTAATGACTTCGAGAAAAACACCATATGAACTGTGGAAAGGTATAATCTCTTCATACAAATACATGAAAGTGTGAGGGTGTCTAGAAAAAGTGGCAGTACATGTTCCGAAAAATATCACAGTTGGACCGAAACAGTTGATTGATTTTCATCGGATATGCGCACCACAGTAGTGATTATCGATTTCTGGTTCACAAATCATATATTCCAGATATCCATGTAAATAAAATTATAGAATCAAGAAATGCATCTTTCTTTGAAGATATTTTTTCGTGGAAGGATAAAATACACCCTAAACGGACTAGGGAAGAAAGAGATGTAGGTGAAGCAAGCACTTCTGCAATTGGTCTAGACAATGGAGAAAACGCTGAAATTGAACTTAGACGTAACAAAAGAGCTCGAAAACAGAAAAATTTTGGTGATGGTTTTCTGATGATTTTACTCACAGAAAATAAACCAAATACCTTTGTAGAAGCTATAACTACACCTGATGCTCCTTATTGGAAGAAAGCAGTCAATAGTGAATTCGATTCAATGATGCAAAACCATACGTTTTACATAACAGAATTACCAGAAGGGTTCAAATCTCTTGGTTGTAAATGATTCTTTAAGACCAAACTAAAAACCGATGAGACTATTGACAAATATAAAGCCAGACTTGTGGTCCCAGGATTTCTTCAGCAAGAAAGTCTAGACTTCTTTGACACTTATTCTCCAGTGACAAGAATAACTTCTATAAGAACTATCATATGCATCACAGCATTACGAAATCTGGAAATTCACCAGATGGATGTAAAAACTGATTTCTAAATAAAGATCTTGAAGAAGAAATATGAAACAACCTGAAGGGTTTGTTATTTCTGGACAAGAAGACAAGGTATGTGATGTAGCCACGGACACGGGGACGACCAAAGAAGGTTCACGTGGCGCGGAGCAGGACCCAGACCGTGAGAGAGACTCGATCACGGATAGGTTTGAGGTGCGCGTTCGGGAGAGCCTCGACCGGACGGGCGCTGGAGGGAGGGAGCGATTTGGACCATGCGATTATGGAATGGGCCGCGATACACCAGTGGGGACTTGGAACCTGGGCAAGGTCCAAGTCGACGACTACCAAGCTAAAAGGCTAGGCAGTGTTCAGAGCAACTATCAATAGGGTTTTTTTATTTTTGTGTAAAATCTGTATTTTATTAATGAGAAAGACTTGGCTTATATAGGTCTAAGTCTTAGGGTTTTTGCCTTACAAAGAAAATAACATGTAGTTTAAGTATAAAACAACAAGAATTTTAAAATAAAAGAACAAGGCATCTAAATGGCTGTCTTGGGCCGCGGGCCCTAAGGGCTTGGTGCAGACCCAAGTCCCATACTTAGAAAAATAAAAAACATAAAAAGGTTGGCCTAAGCCGTGGGCTTCTGGAAGTGTGTAAGCCCAAGTTCGAATGCACACTAAGGGTGTTGTCTCGTTAAAACATCCCTCGGAAAACCCAATGGGACAAAACCGAAGGTAGGAAAAAGAGTACAATTCTTTAGTGCGTCTTTGACGTCCTTATCCCGGTGTAATGGTAAGGACGCATGAGTCGGCAATCCAACGACTAAGCAGCTCCCAAGAATGGGTCAAGGGGTAATGGTCTGGGTGTTGGTCTGGTCCTGGTCTGGGCTCGGCAATCCGTTGAAGAACCTCAAGTCTCTGCTCGACAAAACCATTGATCTTGGTTCCCAAAGCTTTGGTGTGCGCTCGGGTCACTGATACGGTTGGTACGATCGGTACTGCTTCGTCCGGGTCCGATCCACTTGGGTCGCTGGCACGGTCGGCTACGTACAGGGCCTCATCATCCCTCCCCTCTTCAAGTGGTTTGGTCTCCAAAACAGAATCCTCGCCTACATCAAATAATTCTAAGTCAGAAACATTGAACGTTGGAGAAATGTTAAACTCACCTAGCAGTTCGAGTTGGTAGGCATTGTCATAGATATTTTTCAATAATCGAAATGGACCGTCTCCTCGTGGTGCCAGCTTATCCTTGTGCTTCTGAGGGAATCTCTTGGGTCGCATGTGTGACCAAACCCATTCGCCTTCCTTCAAAGTGGTCTGCTTACGCCCTTTGTTGGCTTGTCGGACGTATGAATCCTTCTTCTTTTCTAAGTTCTCCTTGATCTTCTGATGCAGCTTCTTGACGTATTCGGCCTTGATTTCTCCCTCCAAACTCACGATCTCAGCTGGTGGTAAATGCGTGAACTCCATCGGGGACAAGGGGTTGAAACCATAGATGATCTCGAACGGAGACTTCTTGGTTGCGGAGTGGATGGCGAGGTTGTAGGCGAACTCGACCAGCGGTAGGCACTCGAGCCAAGACTTCAGATTTCGTCCGATGGTAGCCCTTAGGAGGGTGGACAGTGTCCAATTCACCACTTTGGTTCGTCCGTCAGTTTGCGGATGGCAAGTCGTCGAAAATACCAGTTTGGTTCCGAGCTTTTTCCATAGAGTTCGCCAAAAATGGCTAAGAAACTTGGTGTCTCGATCGGAGACAATGGTCCTGGGAATCCCATGTAAGCGCATGATCTCCTTAAAGAACAGACTCGCAGTCTGTGTCGCATCGTTAATCTTGGCACATGGAATAAAATAGGTCATCTTCGAAAACCTGTCTACTACAATGAAAATGGAATCTTTGTAGTTTATCTTAGGCAAGACTAGCACAAAGTCCATAGAGATATCAGTCCAGGGGGTAGTAGAAATGGGTAAAGGAAGATATAACCCGTGGGGATGAACTCTGGATTTGGCCCGTTTGTAAACCAGGCAGCGGCTGCAATGAGCCTCGACGTCTCGCCGAATATGTGGCCAGTAGAAGTGCTCTTTGAGTAGACTAAGGGTCTTGGCCACGCCAAAGTGTCCCATTAAGCCTCTTCTGTGGGCTTCCTTTAATAGCAACTCCCGGGTCGATCCTTTCGGAATGCATAATCTCCGGTCCATGAAAAGGAATCCGTCAAACAAATAGAACTGTGAGTGGGTACCAGTGCCTGCATTTTGGAAAGCCTCCTTGAAGTCGTCGTCGTCTGCGTATAGGTCATTGAGTAGCTCGAATCCAAAGACCTTGGCTTCCATAACTGAGATCAAGGAATGTCTTCGGGACAGGGCATCTGTAAAGACGTTTTCTTTTTCCTTCTTGTACTTAATCACGTATGGGAAAGTCTCGATGAACTTCAGCCAGCGGGCATGTCGTCTTTTTAGCTTAGTTTGGCCTCTTAGGTGCTGCAACGTCTGATAATCGGTATGAATGACACATTCCCGGGCTAAGAGATAGTGCTACTAGACTTCCATTGCTCGAACCAAGGCGTACAGCTCCTTGTCATAGGCGGGATAGTTGAGCGCAGCTCCGCTTAACTTCTCGCTGAAATATGCTACGTGCTTCCCTCCTTGAGTTAGGACGGCTCCGATTCCGACGCCGGATGCGTCACACTCCACTTCGAAGGTCTTTTAGAAGTCAGGTAAGGATAAGACCGGGGCGTGAGTGAGCCGGTCTTTGATCAGGTTAAAGGCTTTCTCTTGCTTGGATCCTCAGCTGAATGCCCGGTCCCTCTTGATTACGGAGGTCAGGGGGCTGGCGATGGTGCTAAAGTCCTGGATGAACCTCCGGTAGAAACTGGCCAAGTCGTGGAAGCTTTGGACTTGGCTGATGTTTATGGACGTGGGCCATTCTTGTATGGCCTTAATCTTCTCCTTGTCTACCTGTAGGTCCTGTGAACTTACGACAAAACCTAGGAAGACGACACGGTCAGTGCAGAACGTACACTTCTTTAGATTGGCATACAACTTCTCCTCTTGAAGCGTACGTATGACCAACTCTAAATGGGTGACGTGGTCAGTGTATGACGAACATAGACCAAGATATCATCAAAGTAAATAACCACGAACTTACTGATATACGGTCTAAGAACATAGTTCATTAACCGCATGAAGGTGCTCGGGGCGTTGGAAAGCCCAAACGGCATGACGAGCCACTCGTACAGTCCTTGCTTGATTTTGAAAGCCTTCTCGCATACGGACTTGGTGATATCCGCTCTTCAGATCGATATTTGAGAAGATCGAGGCTCCACTTAGCTCGTCGAACATGTCGTCTAACCGGGGGATAGGGTGCTGGTACTTGATGGTGTTCTTGTTGATGGCTCTGCAATCAACGCACATCCTCCACGATCCATCTTTCTTCGGCACGAGTAGTACGTGAACGACACATGGACTAAGGCTTTCGCGGACATAGCCATGGTACATGAGCTCTCTTACTTGGCATTCGAATTCCTTAGCTTCCTTTGGGTTGACGCGGTAGGCGGAGCAGTTGGGCAATTGAGCTCCCGGGATGAAGTCGATGTTGTGCTCAATTCCTCTAAGTGGCGTTAGCCCAGGTGGGATCTCTGCGTGAAAGACGCCTGCGTAAGTCTCCAAGAGCTTGGCGACTTCAGGTGGGGGCGGCGGCTCGGTGCATGCATGGAAGGACTCCCTGAAGATTATAAGGACGACATTAGTATCGTCTTTACTTACTGCCTTACGGACGACCCTGGAGTTTAGGAGGAAATTCTCTTTCCGGGATTCCTTGGTGGAATCCGTCCTCAGATGGATATCTCAGACTTGCTGTGGGGCGAGCGGTGCTAAATTGAACCTGTGCTTGTTGTGAACAAAAGAATACATGTTAGTCCATCCATTGTGCATGGTTTCCCTGTCAAATTGCCATGGACGTCCAAGGAGGAGGTGACCAGCTTGCATCGGGACCACGTCGCATAAGACATGATCGGTGTAACGGCCTACACTAAAGGGTACCGTCACCTGGTCAGTTATGCATATCTCGGTCTTGTCATTGAGCCACCTAATCCCGTAGGACCGCATGTGCTTATTCTTCTCAAGACCGAGCTTATCAACCATATATTCACTAGCGACGTTGGTACAGGAACCTCCGTCGATAATCAGAGAATATACCTTGCCCTTCACGGTGCACTTAGTATAGAAAATGTTCTCATGCTGGGCAATCTCGTCGGGGCCATCTATGGTGTTGAGGACTCGTCAGAACATTAAGAGCTCTCCGGAGTCGGGATATTCAATATCGTCCTCTGCTTGCTCATGTTCCTCTAAAGGCTCTTCTTTGCCTTCGTCTCCGGATTCGTACTCTCTGGACGTGGTCAGGATCATTATCTATTGGTTCAGACAATGTTGTGTCATGTGTCCTCGCCCGTTGCACTTGAAACAGGTAATGTCTCGGTTCCTAGGTGCGGCTCCGGTGGCTTTGGAGGGCTGGCCTGGTCCGGATATAGGTTTGGTCGTGTTTTGATATTGGGTCATGGCGCACAAGTCGGGGCTAGGGCCAGGGGGCCGGTTGTATGGCTTGGTCCAGTTGGTCTTGGGCCGTTGGTAGCCTGCCGCTTTTCTTTTGTTAGCTTGTTCCACCTGGTTGGCTAGGTGGTATAGTTCTCCGAGGTCGTGGTACGACTGTCTTTCGACCTTCCGGGCGATCTTTTCTTGAAGCCCATCAAGAAACTGGGCCATAAGACTCTTCGGGGAGTATGTGATCTCAAGACGGTTCCTTAGATGCTCAAACTCGTCGAAGTATTCGCTGACCGTCTTGGTGCCTTGGGTGAGTCGTCTAAAACGTCTTTGCAGCTCTCGGTGGAAGTGGAGCGGAACGTAGTGTTTCCGCATTAGGTGTGTAAGCTCGTCCCATGAAGTGAGTGGTCCGAATCGGCTTCTCCGTCGCTCGGCGACTTCACGATCCCACCAGGTTAGGGCGTGGTCCGTGAATTGAGCTGTAGCGAGAGCTACTCGTCGGGGGTCCCCGTATCGGTAATAGTCGAAGATAAGCTCCATTCGACGTTCCCAATCTAAGTAGGCCTCTGGGTCGACTTTACCGGCGAGTAAGGGTGGGTTGAGCTTGACGTCTGGGGGCTGGAAATGGTGTGGTCGATCGTGTGTGTCGCGGTCGTAGTGTGCTTGGTAGGGAGGTTCGTTGGGTGGATCCTCTTCTCGCGGGTCGCGGGCGTATGGTCCGAAATATTGATTCCGTCCGTTCGTAGTGGTACCTCTGTTGCCGCGATGGGAAGCCTCCGGGATGTCCGGTCGTCGGGGAGGACCGGGTTGTTCCAACCTTTCCATACGACTAGTAAGAGTGTTCATCTGAGCAGTGATCTGGCTTAGCATCTGCATTACTATAGCTGATCCTTGGGGACGTTCGGGTACGTCCGAACTACTAGACATGAATATATATATATATATATATATATAGAAAACTTCCCTAAAATAGAAACTTTCCTAAAATAGAAACTTTCCTAAAATGGAAACTTTCATAAAATGGAAACTTTTCTAAACTAGAATTGGAAACTATCCTAATTTGGGATACTTGTCTAAAACTAGAAAAAGAAAATATTCTAAAGGAATTAAGGAAATTTCTAGGCTTTAAATTCTTTCCTAAATTGTTTTAGGAAATATTTTATGTCTAACTTATTGCCTTTTCTCGAAAAAGGAAACTTATTAAAAGGATTTTGGAAATTTCATAAGTGTGAGATATTGACTAATTTCGAAAAATGGGAATTTCCTAAATAGGTTTGGAAATATTCCTAGGCGGATTTAAGGCTAACGGAAACTTCCTAAACCGAAAAGGAAAATGTCCTAAGGGTTTTCGGAAACTACCTTATACTACCTAGAGCCACTTAATTCTGCAAGCAATCTTACTTACTTCAAGGCGTGGTCACGGGAAAAGGTAAGGGGAGGCGGCTGCTAGACCTAGACACCTCTAGGGAGAGCGCTGACCAGTGGTTGCACTAAGGGGCTAGATACACGGGTTCTCCTAAGGCGCTAAGCGCTCGGGAAGGCTAAGGACCAGGCTCGGATACGCGCTTCCTAGCCCTAACATGGATGTGCCTAAGGCGCTACTCGCTATGAAGGACGCGTCTAGGGACAGGCGCGCGGCACTAGCTATGCGGCCTAAGGGTTACACGCGGGCTTGGCGAGGGGTCCTACACGGTTATGTTCTCAAGCGGATGGTGCAGTTTTATCAAGCAAACAAGGCAAGACTAAGCGACCACTAACGCGTATGCAAGGCACCTTGCTTTGCGAATTCTCAAATGGGTAAATGCTCTAGGTGGGTTTCTTAGCCTAGTCCGTTTTAACACAACCTATTATCTCTCCTTTTTTTTGAATGAATTTCAAACAATCTAAACAACCTAGCAAACAATACTTTTTTTTACTGTTAAACGAATGAAACAAAGAGTGAAGGAGATAAAACCGGTTTGGGGGTCTGAAATTGATGTCGCGGTTCTATGGTTTCCTTGCACTTCTTTCTTATTTTTTTTTTGTTTTTTTATTGGGCTGCGCCTTCTTAACTTGGCAGGGCAAAAGAACAAACAACTCAAGCAAGTTCTTATATATTCAACAAACGGAACAAAGGAACAAAGCAAAAGGGATAGACACAACCGGGGTCAGGAGCAACTTTTGCTCTGATACCAGATAATGTAGCCACAGACGCGGGGACGACCACAGGAGTTTCACGCGACGCGGCACGGAGCTGGACCCAGACCGTGAGAGAGACTTGATCACGGATGGGTTTGGGGCGCAGGTTCGGGAGAGCCTCGACCGGACGGGCGCTAGAGGGATGGAGCGATTTGGACCACACGGTTATGGAAGGGGCCGCGATACACCATTGGGGACTTGGAACATGGGCAAGGTCCAAGTCGAAGACTACCAAGCTAAAAGGCTAGGCGGCGTTTAGAGAAAGACTTGGCTTAGGCCTAAGTCTTAGGGATTTTGCCTTGCAAAGAAAACAACATGTAGTTTAAGAATAAAACAACAAGAATTTTAAAATAAAACAACGAGACATCTAAATGGCTGTCTTGGGCCGTGGGCCCTAAGGGCTTGGCGCAGGACAAGTCCCATACTTAGAAAAATAAAAGACATAAAAAGGTTGGCTTAAGCCGTGGGCTTCTAGAAGTGTGTAAGCCCAAGTCTGAATGCACACTAAGGGTGTTGCCTCGTTAAAACCTCCATCGAAAACCCAATGGGACAAAACCGAAGGTATAAAAAAGAGTACAATTCCTTAGTGCATCTTTGACGTCCTTATCCTGGGGTAATGGTAAGGACGCAGGAGTCGGCAATCCGACAACTAAGCAGCTCCCAAGAATGGGTCAAGGGGTAATGGGTCGGGTCTTAGTCTGGTCCTGGTCTGAGCTTGGCAATCCGTTGATGAACCTCAAGTCTCTGCTCGACAAACTGATTGATCTTGGTTCCCAAAGCTTTGGCGCGTGCTCGGGTCACTGGTCCGGTTGGTACGATCGGTACCGCGTCGTCCGGATCCGATCCACTTGGGTCGCTGGCACGGTAGGCACGTCTGGGGCCTCATCAGTCTGTGGACTTGTTAAATCGCTGTACGGACTTAAACAAGCTCCAAAGGAGTGACATGAGAAACTTGAAAAAGTTATGATATCAAATGGGTTCCGCATAAATGAATGCGATAAACGTATGTACTTCAAAACTATGAAATATACATATGTTATGTTATGCTTATACATATATGATGTGCTTATCATTGGAAGTGACAACGACATTATAAATCAAACTAAAACTATGTTACATAGACAGTTTGAAATGAAGGATATGAGACTAGCTGATGTAATTCTCGGAATTAAAATCACTAGATATCCTGACGGATATATATTATCTCAGAAGGATTACGCTGAAAAGGTACTTGATAGATTCAAGAACTATTCCACTAGAACCTCCACAACACATGTGGATACCACACTTCACCTGACGAAAAATTCAGGTGCAACGGTATCACAGAATGAGTACGCTCGAGTAATCGGAAGTTTAATATACTTGACTAATTGTACTAGACCAGATTTAGCTCACTCGATTAATGTACTAAATATGTATACGAGAAATCCAGGACACAACCATTGGAAAGAGATAACGAGAGTATTAAATTACTTACGCTTTACCAATAATTATGGACTACATTATGGTTCAGAACCTGCCGTGTTGGAAGGATATACCGATGCTAATTGGATATCAGATTCCAAAAATTTGAAGTCCACAAGTGGATATGTGTTTACACTTGGGGGTGCTACAATATCCTGGAAATCTTTTAAACAAACAGTGTTGGCTGGTCAACAATGGAATCTGAGTTCATTGCGTTGGACAAAGCATCATAAAGGCAGAGCATCTTTAAAATTTTCTAGAATCAGCTATAGTTCATGCTAACAATTGCATGTACAATGGCAAGTCACGTCACATACGTTGACGACATAAGACCATTAGACAATTGATCTCAAGTGATGTAATTTTGCTCGATTACATCAAATCAGCTGATAACTTAGCAGATCTTTTTTACGAAAGGTTTGACCCGAGATCAAGTATTGAAATCATCAATAGGAATGGGTTTAAAGCCTATGATTTAACGATGAAATTTGGCGGTAACCCCACCTACACTATCTAGGTTTAAAGGGACAAATAAGTCAAATTAAGTAAAAGAAAAATATTGTGAAACTTATGTTTCTATCCAGTTGCGAATATTGATAAACAGTGCTGTCTGCATAATATAGGGTAAGCGTAAGCTTTTAATGATTTCATCATATTTATTTCAAGGAAGTACATCAGATTACTTCGAAATAGAATACGAGAATCACATGTTGAGTGTAAAATGGGGCCATTTCTAGGAGAATAATGGAAGGTTGTATTCTCCAAATTCACTCAAGAAATATCAGGCATGTTCAAGGCCAAAATGAACACAACGAGAGCGAAAGTTCTACTAGAAAATATAATTGTGTTATATCTATTTTCTTAGTTTACACTAGAAATCCGGATGGTTTAAGACATCGTGTTCACCAACTGGACTTGTAAACTCAATAGATTATAACAGTGATTGTTTCAACGCTGAAAAATGCAACATTTTCATATATAGCTATTTTCGTATATACTCAAGAAAGTCTTCTTTCAGCTTAAATATATCCTAAAAAGGGTTTTCAAAACATCATCAGTGTTTTAGAGTCAATTCTATTCATGTGGGGGATTGTTGGAACATTATATTAATAAGAATGTGGACTTATAATATATAGTTAAAATGTGAATGAGAATTTCCTTAGAGGGAGGTCAAAGATTTTTTGTAACTTACAAATTTTGGTATTAAAAACCAAATAAATTTGTCCATTAAATCTACTTGACCACCAAGATATTCCTCTCCTATAAATACCAAGCTACCTAAAAGGAAAAAATCATCTCTTTATTCTAAAGCAAGAAAACACTATTAGACACATTTTAGATATTATTTGCGAAGTTTCCAAGTGTTGAAGCTCTCTTGAAATATTTTCTTGGTTGTTGGTGTTAGATGCTAGTAGCTAAGGAATTCACAAGATTTAACAGGTTCCTTCATTCTCTTTCTTCTACTCTCTCTTTCAGAAGTAGATTTTTGTTCTTGAGTATATAGTAGATAATTAGCTTGTAGATTCAAACACAAATGAATCATGTTTGTCTTAATATTTGGTTGTATCCTAGGATTTAAAGAATGCATGAAAACCGTCTCATTGCAGGCATTTTATTAAGTTAAGGAAATTGATCATCCCGCCTCCAAATGTTTTTGTTTTTGTTTTTTTGTTCTTATGATTTTAAAAACAAAAATTATGTTTAAGGTTTTATAGTTTATATTTGTTATTAAGTCATGTTAATCTTATTTATTATTAAGTTGTCAATATTAAAATGATTGTCAATGAATCATGTCTTGTTAATATTGAATATAATAACCATGTTCATAAAAATTAATATGTAAAATATGAAATTATAATTCTTGATCATATAATAATTTAAATATTGTTAGCTTTTATGCTCCTACTAATAATTATGATCGTCAATCCTAGAATTGATAATCTGAGTAATTGCATGGTCAGTATTGAATTTATTATTCATGGTAAAAATATTATATTTAATTATATAATTTAATAATGTTGAATTATGTATATATTATAATTATTTTGCTGAAATAAATTATGACACATAAATTCAATATTAATGTTTGTATATATTAAAAAAAAAATATATATATATATATATATATATATATGTATGTTTGATAGTTTATTTCAATTTTAAAAAATAAAATGTGATGCGAATTGATATTTCTACAATCCGGTTTTATGAGGCTCTACAGAAGAAGAAGCATATCACACTTTTTCATTTTTGAAACACATATACAACATCCATAGGACATTCAATATAGTTCCATCAACAAATCAACAACAACAATTGGGTAGATGACCTAATCACACTTCACCATTGTCTAACTTATGACTAATGTTGGAAAACTTTCCTTAGATTTGAGATTTACCACCGTCCTCTAATAGAAATCTTGAACCTAGAGAGATATCTAGAGGCTCTAAACCAAGCACACCCTCACCATTACTCGAACTGTTCATCGTACAATCAAATTGATGATAAATTGGAAAACCAAGAAATGCTTTCCATGAGTTCAACTGGATGGTTTGCATGCATCATCAGATTGTGTCATTAACATATCCGGATCCACGAGCAGTAACTCAAGATCCACCGCTTATCCACTGCCACGCTAATGGAGACACTGCACTAGTCACCAAATCGCACCAGAATAGTCTACCATACGAAGGATTAAGCACATTAAAGATGGCTTATGACCAACAGAAAGAAAAATCCACACTCGACATTAAGAAAGATCATTGTTTTTTTTGTCAACTTAGCTTAATGGTTTCGAACTCTAGACATGTGTCATATATTTCATATGTGACCAACATTGTGTCACATGATTCCAATGAAAAATGATCGTTTAGCGGAGAAAAAAAGGGAAAACATTTTTTTATCGAAGAAAAAAAATAATTTTGTTTTTATATATCTGCTAATAAGAAAAAAAATTATTATAAATTATTATCGGATGTAAAAATTATAAAAATAAAAAAAGAAAGATAAAAACATTAAAATATATAAAAAGTAATATTCACATTTTTAAAAAGATAAATATATCTACAAATTCACTCTGAAAAGGGTCAGATATCTCAATTTCTCTATTAATTATTCAGTACTTTTTTAAATATATTTTATGTTTTTGTACTTTCAAATGTCTTCCTAGTTTAATGCTTTTATTAATAGATGTTTTAAATTTTTATATGTTTTAAAACATTCATTAAAATGTGTGGTTAAACGTATCAAAACGACATATCATAAATAGAGAATATTTTTGAAATTTTATATTAAAATAATAAAGATAAAATAGCAAATTTAGTTGGAAATCAAAAAGAAATTGAGGGTTTTTAATGAAATTTCTTCAATAAATTTTTAAGCATTTTTGCATATTTTACTTGTTCTGTCAACTAAATTAAACTCTCCTAGTCCTTAATGCTTTTAAAAACATTGAAAATAAGTGAACAATAACTTTTGCAGCTGTATTCAAAATTCTTTAACCTGAAGGAGAAATTGAATGGAAGAGAAATTAAGTCCAAGAGATTGGGAATGGGTGGACGAAACTTTTTTTACCTTTTTCTTCACAAACTACAAAGATAGAAACAAAAAAACATATTATAAACAGATTATAATTATTTGGTTCACATATAGTAAAATAAAATAGGTGGCAGGATTTGTTTCACAAAGAACTTATCTCATATTTGCAGCGTTCCTTTCTCGTCCATCATCCTCCAAATATTGCAACCTTTTTTCGGAAAAACAAAATTCCACTATGCAAATTATTAGTTTCATGCTTTGTTAGTGCGAGTTGGTCCGTGGGACCTAAGAAAAAGATTTCCCAGCAACCTAGTAAAATATTTTACAATTAAAAAGTATATACAAGAGAGAAATCATTTGATTACAAATATTTTACAAATTCTAGCTAAGATGAAAATATAAAGTTTTTTGTAACCAGACTGATGAAATTAATAAGTACAAGCAGTAGACACGGTATGCAAATCAATAAGAGAGTCGTTAGGGAAAGGAATATTTCCAAGGTTAAATTGGTTCAGTTCAAACAGTTCAACATGAAAGATTCGATTAATTAGGTTCTAGAACTTGAAACACTTACACATAATTAATTTATTCTCATAGCACCAACTACCTATATCTAACAACCTAACTACCCAACTCTTGTAGGAAATTAAACATATAAACAAGTAATAGTTCAGATTAGATTATCAATCACAAAGATCTTTAACTCAACTTTTCCAGGTTATAACTCCAAACACGTCCAAAATTGTTTAAGTTTACAGATTCAAGAAACATCCAAATTTTTCGAAAATAATAATTAAAATAATATTTTTAAAATAATCTAAAATATTTTATAAAATAATAACCCAAAATAATTTAATGTCAAAATAACCAATCGAAATCCGTTTTAAATAAATAATAAATAAATTCAGAAAATATTATTTAAAGGTAGAATTGCTTCATCAACTTCAACGCTACTCAAGCACGACGACAGACTCACCTGAAAGATTGGGGAGGGGGATGAGTAATTGGATTACCCAGTGAGAAATGAGTCTAAGAACTCATGAATCCACCAAAACAACTTATAACAATAATCTAAAGCAAGTCCAAGGCTAAAACATGTAAACAATTATAGTGTCTAGAACACTCAAACATATGACCACTAAGTGTCACACACACAAACCAAGGGACACGTTTTCATGCAGGGCACGTCTTACATGACAAACAGCCATACGAATCTTCATACAGGGCATGCCATACATGACATAAACTCCTTCCCTTCACAAACACAAGAAAACATGCACGTCTTCATGCTGGGCACGCCATACATGACAAACGGTCATGTTGATCTTCATGCAGGACACACCATACATGAAAGACCATCATCACACCATATCTCAATCTCACATGATTCGAAAGTTTGGGTCTAAATGCCACATCACCACTCTCGAACCAACCTATTGTGAGCTCCTAACGCTCGTATCTAACACAACACGTCAATACAACTTAGCATGCTCAAACAACAAATCATCACACCAAAGTTTTAATCATTTAATCGTATGATTCTATGTGATACATATATATTTGTTTATATAATATATAGTTTATACAATCACAAACAATAATGCGTCTATTATTGATTAGACTCGTTACATACATGTTTTAATCAAAGACTCAAACCAAAGATTAACGGCTATAAGAACGAGCTAATGGAAACACTCGACGAATTCCTCACCTTAGCAACAAAAGAACAAACTTTTTCTGGAAACTGCAAAAAAAAAAAAAAAAACTTCCTTAAATAGAAACCTGCCATAAATTGAATTTCAAAACAAAGTGAGGACTAAGGATATCAGACTGCTCAAAACGATATCAGTAACCACTCGGGACCAGATTCCAGATCAGAACGACTCCTAGGCAAAATTACTAAAATACCCTCACCACTTTAAACAACCATAACTTTCAAATCACAATGATTCACGAGAAAATGAAGGCAGATTCGGAATCAGAACAACATGAACTATCACATACCAGAAAATTACGCAGATCGAAGATGTTTCAATTTTCCGGCAAACCTTCCGGCGGCGATTGACGGCGCGTCCGACGACCAAATCCGAAGAGTCCGGTGTGCCTGGCTTTGTATTTGAGAGATCTACAGTTTAATATGTATATAGCTAAAATATGATACCGTATGAAGAAGTTATAATCGAATAACCAAATCTGGAAAAACTCACCTTACGACTCCGGCGAGTTGCGGTGCTTTAGACAACTGCGGGGACTGTAGCGGCGGCGACGAATCCAAAATTTGGCACAGCTTCGCTGGGAATTGATTGTGTGAGGCAGAAAGGGTTTTGTCTCTCCTTTTATAGACTTTGGGAAGAGGAGATGCCTTAGGGTTAGGCAATTGGGCCCCAATTTCGATCGGGCCTTGGACTGGGATGTTACAATTCTCCCCCACTACAGAAAAATTTGTCCCCGAATTTAAACTCAAGTATTTTCCCTCTTCAGCACACCCAACAAACAACTGCAGATAATCTTCCCGCATAAACTGCTCAGATTCCCAAGTCTCTTCACTAATCCCATCTCTTTCCCAGCGTACTAAAACTTTCCACAATTTTTTCCCCTGATCTTCTTTTTCACAACGCTGCAAGATCTCTCGCGGTAAACTCGGGGCTGTCAGATCCCGATTCAAATCCGTCGGTGGCTGTGATAAAATCAACTCAGGTTCTCGAACTACTTTTCGGAGAACGGAAACATGGAACACATCATGGAAATCAGCTAACTCTGACAGGAGCTTAAGCTTGTAAGCAACTTCCCCAATCCTTTCTGTGATAACATATGGTCCCATGAATCTCAGCATAATTCTTCAAATATACTGAGTCTCTCACTACGAAAACCAAATTCTTCTTTCTTTTATCAGCATAATTCTTCTGACGATCATGAGTTTTTTTAAGTCTACTGCGCAACAACTCAACTTGTTCTCTGTCTCTCGAACCAGATCTGGATCCAAATCTTGTCGTTCTCCAACTTCAGTTTAACAAAGTGAAGTTTGACAAGGTCTATCGTACAAGACCTCATAAGGTGTCATCTTAATACACGAATGGTAACTGTTATTATAGGAAAACTCTGCTAGAGGCAGAAACTTTCCCGAACTATCAGCCCAATCAAGAACACAAGCCCGAAGTAAATCCTCAAGAGTCCTAATGATTCGCTCTGACTGTCCATCTGTTTGAGGATGGTTCGCTGTACTGAGATGCGGCTTAGTACCCTGATCTTTCTGAAAAGCCTGCCAGAAAATCGAAGTGAACTTTGGATCACGATCTGATATAATGCTCATTGAAACACCATGCAGTCTAACAATCTCATCCAGATAAATCTGAACCAAAACCTCGGTTTTAACCGTCTTCTAGCTATAAAGTGTGACGACTTGGTGAGTCTATCTACTACTTTCCAAATAGCATCACTATTACTTGTTGTCCTTGGAAGTCCGATTACAAAATTCATGGTTACCATATCCCACTTCCATTATGGTAATGGTACATCCTGAAGTAACCCACTCGGGACTTGACACTCAACTTTAACCAACTGACAGTTCTGACACTGAGATAACCAAGTCGCAATCTTCCGCTTCATGCCTTCCCAATGGTAATAACGTTTAAATCAGCATACATCTTGTTGCTGCCTGGATGTATAGAAAAACGAGACTGATGAGTCTGACTCAGAATCTCTATCCTCAACACCTCAACTGGAGGAACACAAACCCGGTTCTTGTACAAGTCAGTACTATCAGATGCAGTGCGATACCCAATTACTACTTTCTCGATCATCCTCTTAAGTCCCAAATCACCTGATTGAGCATCTCGAATCCTGTTAAGGAGATCAGCTCGCTCCCACATCGCCAATCCGGTCTGGTTATCCTCAACTGATATCACACTCAACCTCATACTTGCCAAGGTATCAGCTCGCTCCCACATCGCCAATCCGGTCTGGTTATCCTTAGTGCCTGAAACATCTTCTCTTTGACGGCTTAGAGCATCTGCCACCTGATTAACCTTTCCTGGATGATAAGCGATGTCCAAGTCGTAATCTGTCAATAATTCAATCCAACGCCTCTGCCTTAAATTCAAGTCGATCTGCGAGAAGATGTACTTCAAACTTTTATGATCTGTCAAGACCCAGACTTTCTCTCCATAGAGATAAGCTCTTCATATCTTAAGCACAAAGACCACTACAACTAACTCAAGATCATGCGTCGGGTAATTAGCTTCATGACTTCGGAGCTGCCGGGAAGCATATGCTATTACAAGGCCCTATTGCATCAACACACAACCGAACCCCATCCTAGAGACATCTGTATAAACATCATATGAAACACCCATTCGCGGTAGAACTAATACAAGAGTCTTAGTCAAACAATCCTTCAACTTCTGAAAACTCTTCTCACACTCTTCTGACCACTCAAAATTTACATCCTTCCCTATTTACATGGTCATAGGCTTGGCTATACTAGCAAAACCTTCGACAAAATTTTCTGTAGTAACCCGCTAATCCAAGGAAACTACGAACCTCAGTAGGACTATCCGGTGTAGGTCACTCCGAAATTGCTACTATCTTTTGAGGGTCAACTGCTACTCCTGCCTCAGAAATAACATGACCCAGAAATCCAATTTCTCTCTGCCAGAAACTGCATTTGCTCAGCTTTGCAAACAAACAATGCTCACGCAACTAATCCAATACTAACCGAAGATGCCAACTATGCTCCTCTTCACTCTTGGAGTATATCAAAATGTCATCGATGAACACTATGACACACTTATTAATCAACTTAATAAATGATGCAGGCGCATTCGTCAATCCAAATGACATGAATACAAACTCGTAATGTCCGTAACGAGTACGAAAAGTTGTCTTTTGAATATCCTCCTCTGCAGCAGGTATCTGATGGTAATCTGAAGTCAGGTCGATCTTGTAAAACCAAGTAACCCTCTGCAACTGATCTAGCAACTCGTCAATCCGAGGAAGAGGATATTTATTCTTTATAGTCACCTTGTTCAAACGTCGATAATCGATGCACAACCTAAAACTGCCATCCTCTTTCTTGACGAAATAGGTGCTCTCCAAGGCGAGCTACTGGGTCGAATAAATCCCTTATCTGTTAGATCCTCCAACTGCTTTCTCAACTCCTCCATTTCCGCGGGAGCTAAACGATAATGCGCTCTCGATATAAGACTGTTACCAGGCTCCAACTCTATTATGAACGGCTGGCTTCTCGGCTGTGGCGGTCCTTGCAAAGACTCAAAAACATCTGCATAATCTGTTGTTATTGGAATCGTGCTGAGATTCAACTCCAAACCCTCCCCCATTATAAAGATAGTCGCCAGATAAGCTTCATTACCCTTAGCAAGTAAGTCCTATGCATGAATCATCGATATAAGCACAATATCAATGTTAGCTCGAACACCTTGAAAGATCAACCTCCCACCATCTCTCGAAATTAGCACTCTAGTGCAATGACAATCCAATGACACCATATGCTTATATAACCAATCCATCCTGAGAATAACTTCATAATGGTTTAGCTTCATCTCGAACAACTGTCCAAACAACTCAACTTCATTAATTACCACCGGAACATCGATGTAAACTCTGGAGGTCTCCATAACTTGTGTACCAGCCGTCTGAACTCTTTTTGCCTTAGGAAAAATTCTAAAAGCACAACGAAAAAATATATAAGCATTTCGATGAGCTGTTCCCTTTGTTTTTCGAAAACCACTTAGAAACATTTTCTTAGGACTGCCTATCCGGGTTAGTACCGGTTTGACAAACCTAGGCTCTGATACCAAGTTGAAACGACCCAAATTCTCCAAAAATAATAATTAAAATAATATTCTCAAAATAATCCAAAATGTTTTATAAAATAATAACCCAAAATAATTTAATGTCAAAATAACCAATCAAAATCTGTTTTAAATAAATAATAAATAAATCCGAAAAAATATTATTCAAAGGTAGAATTGCTTCATCAACTTCAACGCTACTCAGGCACGACGACAGACTCACCTCAAAAATTGGGGAGGGGGATGAGTAATTGGATTACGCAGTGAGAAATGAGTCTAAAGACTCATGAATCCACCAGAACAACTTATAACAATAATTTAAAGTAAGTCCAAGGCTAAAACATGTAAATAATCATAATGTCTACAACACTCAAACATATGACCACTCAGTGTCACACACACAAACCAGGGGACACGTTTTCATGCAGGGCACATCTTACATGACAAACGGCCAGACAAATCTTCATGCAGGGCACACCATACATGACAGAAACTCCTTTCCTTCACAAACACAAGAAAACATGCACGTCCTCATGTTGGGCACGCCATACATGACAAACGGTCATGTGGATCTTCATGCAGGGCACACTATACATGACAGACCATCATCATACTATATCTCAATCTCACATGATTCGAAAGTTTGGGTCTAACTCGAGCCAACCTATCGCGAGCTCCTAACGCTCGTATCTAACACAACACGTCAATACAACTTAGCATGCTCAAAAACAAAACAAATCACACCAAAGTTTTAATCATTTAATCCTATGATTCTATGTGATATATATATATTTTTATTATATAATATGTAGTTTATACAATCACAAACAATAACGAGTCTATTATTAATTAGACCCGTTACATACATATTTTAATCAAAGACTCAAGCCAGAAATTAACGGCTATATGAACGAGCTAATGGAAACACTCGACGAATTCCTCACCTTAGCAACAGAAGAACAAACTTTCATTTTCTGGAAACTACCAAAAAAAGGAAAACTTTCTTAAATGGAAATCTGCCATAAATGGAAGTTCGAAACAAAGTGAGGACTACAGATATCAAACTGCTCAAAAACGATATCAATAACCACTCGGGACCAGATTCCAGATCAGAACGACTCCTAGGCAAAATTACTAAAATACCCTCACTACTTCAAACAGCCATAACTTTCAAACCACAGCGATTCACGAGAAACTGAAGTCAGATCTGAAATCATAACAGCATGAACTATCATATACCAGAAAATTACGCAGATCGGAAATGTTTTAATTTTCCGGCGAACTTTCCAGCGGCGATTGACGGTGCGTTCGGCGACAAAATCCAGAGCGTCCGGTGTGCCTGGCTTTGTCTTGGAGAGATCTACAGTTTTATATGTAGATCGCTAAAATCTGATACCGTATGAAGAAGTTATGATCGAATAACCAAATCTGGAAAAATTCACTTTATGACTCCGGCGTGTTACGGTGCTTCAGACGACGGCGGGGACTGTAGCGGCGACGAATCCAAAATTTGGCAGAGCTTCGCTGGGAATTTAGTGTGTGAGGCAAAAAAGGTTTTGTCTCTCCTTTTATAGACTTTGGGAATAGGAAATGTCATAGAGTTAAGCAATTGGGTATCAATTTCGATCGAGCCTTGGACTGAGATGTTACACATGCAGTAAGAACAAGTCAAAATCAAAAAACTCTAAAATATTATTCCAAGTCTAACAACCTATAATGAATCATCCATGAAATCTCTTTTAAATCACCTCTTATCCAACAAGGAAATTACTCAGAAATAATTAAAAAGAACATCACAAAAATTGTAATGAATTGCATAATTATTAATCAAATAAAATATATAAATGATTTAGAAAACTTCTCTAAGACAAAAAAAAAGGAGCAGATCTTCTCCTAAATCGATAGAAATATGAAATGTTGCTCTATGAAAAGTTGTTATATGAAAGTGGTGTATGGCTATCAAAACATACGAGAGAGTGTCTACAAATCCTAGAAAATTATTGCATATATAGGTCTTAAAGTCCCTTACATCGCCTAGGGCTTTTCCTTGTATGAAAAAAGAAATTCAATGTAAATGGATTTGAGTTGGGCTTTGTGCGAAAAAAAGTCTTCTACTTCTACGGCAACAGGTCTTCTTCCTGCGGTCTGAAATCTTGGAACTGTGGTAAATCATCTGGAATATTTGTAGAGTTTTGGTCTTTGCACAATATCATTCTACCCTTGCTTTTTGATGAGCCGTAATGTGGTGTGAATTTTTACTCAATTGGATCTAAATGCAAATGCACAACAAAGAGTTTAGTATTGTCAGGGTTATCGATCTTAGAAACTTCTATGGTCACACTGCAAAATTTAGATGCTGTCACATAGAATGTCGTTGAATGAATGCAAGAATCGTAAAAAGCAAATAAAAACAGTAAAAAAATCAGTTGTAAACAATTGAAAAAGAGTTTAGTTTTTTAATTAATCACAGAAAACATACAACAAATTTGATATGATATATTTATGGTTTCTATGGCTATAACACATAACATATATTTATAATTTTAGAAATTGATTAATCCATAACTTATATTGTCTTCTCTTAGGATAGACAGACAGATTACACTAAAAATAGTAATTAGAAAAGTTATTTATAGAGATGTATTTTATATGGTAATCTAACCATTGCATGTATATAATATTTTGTGTACATTACCATTTTAATATTTTTCATACTAGAATTATAATTAGAAAAGCTATTATTACTATTAAAAAATCATAAAAAAAATAGTTTTCCTTTTCAAAACTTTCGCCACCCATCTTATATTTCTTCTTCTTCTTTTTTTCCTTTTTGACTTCTTTATAGCTCTAAAATTCCTAGTTTTTTAGAAAAATATTTATATCTCTCTGTTGCTTTTTATTATGCATCAATGGTTTTTATAATTAGATTGAAATCTAGCATAGAAAATCAACTAAAACAACAATTTTACTGTACGAAAATACCAAAAACAATGATGAAAATCTCAGAAATT
Source organism: Streptanthus diversifolius (assembly GCA_039880935.1). Taxonomy (NCBI): domain Eukaryota; kingdom Viridiplantae; phylum Streptophyta; class Magnoliopsida; order Brassicales; family Brassicaceae; genus Streptanthus; species Streptanthus diversifolius. Next base: position 3,583,244 of record JAXGFM010000008.1, read on the forward strand.
CAAAAACCGAGATTTGGGATTTACCGAATCAATCTAATTCATCGGTTGTGGCCGGTTTTTTAACAGATTTTATGATTTTAGTCAACCGCAATTTTTGCAGTAATCCAAACCGGATATCTTTCTGTATTGTGGTCGAACGATATTTGTACAAGCAGTAGGATTCAAAAGCTAGAAGTCATTATTTTGTAAATTTATTTTAATATACTATTGTGATTGGTGGTGTTACGCTGATAAGGTTTGGAAGAAGTCATATATTTCTTCAGGAATCATAAATATTTATAGAAGTTTTCCCCGTGTATGACTGCGTATCGAAGACATATGTAATTTTCACAACTGACAATTCTGATGTAGTGAAAATGATATTTTTACCGGTTCACTAATATTTTTACCGGAGGAGTGATCCGCGTTTTCAGCACATATCGAAGAGTTCCAGAAATATAAAACCTTTTCAACACTTTTAGGATTTCACTTATTTATGGGCAACCAATACACATACAAATAACTTAGCATGCAATGCGGGGAATCTTCCATCAACCATAAAAATTCTCCACCTATTTAGTTAGATAGATAGTATAGAAGAATTCTCTAATATTGTTGATAAAAAAAATATAGTATTGTGATTGATGTGCACTTACAACTTGTTCTTTCGGGGGGAAACCTGAGTGTGCCTAATTTACACCACATCAAAACACTTACGTCAAAAGCATTATAGTTCCAGAAAAAAATCTCTAGTCATTCCATGTTGTAGATGCTTTCCTTTGGACTCCAACCAATTTTTTCATTGCATGCACAAAAGAACTTTCTGAGTATGCATGCTTAGAGGATTCACTAAGATTAACGAAAATTAGTTATTTTTTCGCTCAGGATATTCTTGCATATTTTCTTTCCTTCAATCAGCGTTAAAATCACACAAAATATTAGCCACGAATAATATTTTTAACTCCACAAAGCCAATATTTCTTATTGCATTCTCCATGCCATGGTTAGCGTAATGGAGAAGCTAAGTTGACGTCACTGGAAAAGATAGATCACCATGAACTTACATATTCTTATGTGTTATGTTAACAAATTCACGCTTTTGTGTACATATTACATTCTACTCATGTTTATGGGATCTCCGAGAGCTTTGTCACTAATGTGGAATCCTGCTAGAATGTGTGAGTTATAGTTTACGAAGTGAACTATAGTTCTTCTCTTTTGTTTTCTCATAAGGAATGTTCTTTGAAACAGGTGTGGAAGTGATCAATCTAGATAATTTAGAAATTCTGAGTCAGTAATGATGGCAATATGGGATTTGGACAACTGAAAGCATTAGTAGTCTTTTAGCATTGCTTGAATAATGTCAAAGGAGGTGGGTTTTTAGTTGTTGGTGTAGTGGATTTTTAACCGTAAAAACAGACCCTATGAGATGGTTTTGATTGAATATCTTTCTTGATCTATGCTACAATTTCATAATTTTGGTTTGTTATGTTACAATAATTTTTTTTTTTTGCTCCAAAATCAACTAGGGTGAGTCCATGGTGTTGAGCTTCCAATGAGATGGTTTTGATTTTTCAAATATTCAGTGCATCTAAAGGCTAAAGACATGTTTATATCTCTATTAGGAGATTTTTTGAATCGTGAATCTTGGGAGAACGTGTGTTGCTCAACAATTTTAGGATGCATTACAATGTTATTTTATGGGAAAATGGATGTTGATGGTCCTCCTCTGAGCGTTCCACCAAAGTCTAGTCAAGAACGGAGGAATCATTGTTAATAGTGGTACAACTTTGGTTTACTTACCCCAAGCTCTTTACGAGTCCGTAATAGAAACAATACTTTTGTCTACTCGTTGCAGTGTTTATTTCTAGTGTATGAATCACAATCTTGACCTAATTTTGCTGATGTGTAGATCACCTGCTCGTCAACCTATAAAACTTCACATATGAAAAGAAACCTGCCAAAGTTTCACCGTTCCTCTGCTATATTTGTTTTTTTCTTTAATATATTTGTGTTAACACCTAATTCTTGAACACTGGAACCTTTTGACTGAAAGATGTTACATATATAAAAGTGGATTGTTTTGATGATAAATGAGTTTCGTGGACACGAAATAATTCTCTCAATTTTTGCTAATCTTTCTTAAATATCATGAAGAGTATCTCTCATAGGGACCAATATCTTTTTTATTGGATGACTGGGATCAAGGGATCAACTTATTTGGGTGTTTTTGGATACTATTATTGGGCTGTTGGTTTGATGTGGCCTATCTAGCTAGACAATACAACTTTTGTATCTCGGTATTAGAGATGAAGAGGAGACTTTCACTGCAACGATTTTGTGATTGTTTCTGTTGGAGTGAATTAATCATGTAAAAGAAAGAGAGAGAGATGTGTATTTTTTACATCATTATCATGGAAGATTCCATTAGCGAATTATGGTGGGAGTAACAATCAAAATAGTGCTTCAAGTGCTCCACGGATAAGTTAAAGAACTGAGAAAAACAAACCTTTTCTTCAGTCCAACGAGCAGAACATATGGTGCGGCGGCATACATGCGAAATGTAAAGATGTTAAGGTGGAACTTTTAAGGTTCCAAGGAGAAGATCCAACAACATGCATGGGGAGCAAAGTAAAGCACTATTTTGCTTATCTTAATTCTTACAAAAGAGAAAAAAAAATTGCTTTCATGGAATTGAGCAAAGAACATAGAATGTCTCAGTATCATGAGTTGAAAAACTCACTTCCATGAACGCAAAGTTTATCTGTTTTATGAAATTAATATTATAAATTTATATATTCGTGTTCGCTCGACATGATAAGTTAAAATATTGTTTTGCTTTGCTCACCCATGATGTTATCTCCTCTTTGGAATATTGGGTCTTCCAGCTTCACATTCTAATGCCGGCCTAATCGAATGTGTAAGTTTTTCTTGCTGGGCTGACGCGTAAGGATGCTTTTTTATCGTTTTTCTGATTTCTCTTTGAAGTGTTTGAACCACTCTCACAATTGCCGCATCTATCAAAATATAATTGTCCATGTTTTGGAATTTGTCTGCCATGGCCCATTCTTCTTTTTAAATCTCATCATGTACCATTATAAGACCGTTTTCCAATTCTTCAAACCTGCATTTGGTGCTAACCATTAACACATATGTGATTTGAGTCAAGACATAATTTTATTTTTGTTTTGATAATTTTTTGGTGGAATGATAGTTAGAATTTTGAATCGATTTTTGAGTGAAATGATCAAAAGAAGATTGAGAAAAAGTTGTATACCACTGAGTGGTCCGAATAAAAACACGAGTACATAAGATCTTTCAATAAGTAGTTTTGTTAATTTTTGTTTTTGTTTTTCATTGATCTACATAAGAGAAAATGGAAGTTTAATTTTTGTTAGCAAATTGTTTACATGAAATTATGAAAATTAAATGTGAGAGGAAACGTTATGTAATTTGTTTCCTACAAATCAAAAGATTGAGTTATTCTCTGTTATTTGCTTGAACTAAAAAAAAAATATATGATAAAAAAAAAATTGGTAAAATTCACCGAAAGAATGACCAGTTTTCATAGTAAACATGGAGGAGTTCCGCATATAAAATGTGTTTTTCACAAACTGTACAATTATACTTATTTTAAGAGCAACAAATACATGCAAACAACCTAGCATGAAGTAAACAAAGTTTCCCATCAACAAAAAGATGATTTCACTGTTTTGGTTAACTAGACCGTTTAAAGAGTGGAATTACTTTTATTATTTTAAAAATATTGGTCAAACTGATAATCTTGTTTTTATCATGTCTAATATTTTCTATAATTATATTATTTATTCTACAATTTTCTTATTAAAATATTTTTTGTACACTAAAATAAGAATCTCTCGTTGGAATAATGTGGCATAATGGTGACCACATCTATAATTCATGACATGTGTTTAGGGTTCGAATCCATCACCCAGTAATATTAAAAAAATATATTAAAACTATTAGACTAAGTTGACAAAAAATATAATATCTCTTCCTGACTCTTTATAGTTTGTAGATTTAGTTTTGTTGACGATACAAAAAGAGAAATTTGCCAGAAAAAGCTTAAACTTACAAATTTAAGCTAAAAAAATCTCCAACTTCTAACTAAACCATTTTAATATATAATTATAAAATATACACGAATAAATCACATAGTGTTTGACTAAGCCATTTAAGATCCATGTTTAGGCAACCATTAAAAGAATATATTACCTACTGTTTAGTACTAAAATGATGTTGTTTATTGTAATTGAAAATTTCCCTTAAAACAAAAAGAAATTTGCAAAAAAAATCCCAACTTACAAATTTAAGCCAAAAAAGCTCTAATTCTTAACTAAGTCATTTTAATCTCCAATTATATATTATACTGGTCATATACTTGGATTCGGATCTTGTCGTGGTCGACGAAGCCACTAAAATATGGAAAATTGGTCTAGGTTCGAGGATAATCGGAGATCTATAGTACTTCTACAGTAATTTCACCAAGTACTTCACCTAAGGATTCTAGTCAGACAAGAGGTTTTCTGGCACATTTGCGGGAGGAACCATTTCTACTTCATCACGAGAGTGAGGGTGATAGATCTCAACAAATAGAGGCGAGGTGGGTTCACTATACAATCTAGAAATGGGTGGAGATGCATAAAACCAAACGCATTTACGACATCGGCTCCCTCACAGTCTTCCTTCTTGTTTTAGGCGGAGTTAAATATTTTTTTGGCTTAAATTTGTAAGTTGAGGATTTTTTTGGCAAGTTTTCTTTTGTGTTATGGAAAATTTTCAATTACACTAAACAATGTCATTTTAGTACTAAATGATAGGTAACAGTGTTTTTTTGTGAATCTAGTCTAATGGTTTTAATATCCACTTTAACATTGAGGGGTGTTGGGTTTGAATCTCAGACATGTGTCATGAATTTCAGATGACTACAATTATGCCACATGATTCCAACCGTAACAGTGTTTTAACGGTTAACTAAATTTGAGTCTAAAATGGTTAAGTCAACTAAACTATGTGATTTTTCGTGTATAGTTTTTAATTAGATTTTAAAATGACTTAGTTAAGAGTTCAAAATTTTTTAGCTTAAATTTGTAAGTTGAATTTTTTTTTTCGGCAAATTTCCCCCTAAAAAAGCATAATTTGGTATTATATCCTGAAAATCATATTTTGTTGTTCTCATCTTTCATTTATGAAACATAAACATTCATAAAAACATTTTAGTGTTGACAATGGAATTTGAACCCACGGACTTTCGGACCAGAACCTAAATCTGCCGCATTTGACCAACTCGGCCATATCGACGTTTATGGAAGTTCAATATTCAATTATTTTTGTTATTTGTAGTTTAATATTCAATATTCAACCCACGCCCTTTTGTAGTTCAATATTCGATTATTTTTGTCATTTGTCTCCCCTGACAAGTTAATAACATTTGGAACACTACTATGATATAAAAACAAATCAAATAATATAATGAATTAGATGTCTTATAAAATTAAACAAGATTCATATGTATCATCATCACCCAGCGCCTACACTTGGCACATAAATCTAATTTTACAAAAAAAGGATCTTGTGGTATCTGTCTATATATATAACTTCAGTATATATGTGGTACATCTAACAACAACTATAAAAATCAGATCATGTAAGAACTATGAAGTCATCTTTCCCCTATACAGGTCCAAGGATATTGGAACTCTAGTGCTTCTGAGATCATATATTCTGTAGAACTGTCTCAAGGCAAACTCTTGAAACAAACTACTGATCAATGTCATCGGAAGGCAATGTCGGACTCTTGGAGCACATTTCCATCTTATGAAGCTCCTTTAAACGACTCTCAGGGTTACAAAGCCCTTAAGATTTTAGAAGAAAACGTGGCTAATGTTGGTTCTTGTTACCGCTATTAAGTGAAACAAACCATATTAAAGTTACCTGAGCATTTGGGAATGTCCCAGACTGCTATGGACTTTGGGGAACAACGAGGCTCGCATAAAGCACGGTTGTCCTCATGATGTACATCCATTGCGAGCATCCAAGATCCGATGCTTACATCTTCATTGTTAAACATCCTCAAGCTGAAAGGGAAAAGACCCGTAATGAGATTTGTATATCAGAATCTGCAAGTGAGGTAAATCAAAAGGCATTTCAAACCTGCCGTTCCGAGCTGCTGCAAGTGAAGCCACTACTTCGGCTGAAAGAACGTATATCGGTCCATAAGCATGTAAGAAATACTCATTTCCAATCAAATTGCCCTGTTTCTCGTACCTGACAAACTCAATATCTGTCACAAAAGCTGATAAACTCCACATAGAATTACAGTTGCGAGTTAAGAGAAGACTATTATATACCATTTTAGTTTAGGGTCAGTTATAACTGGTCCTTTCTTCATGCAGCCAATGTACGTCTGTGAATGAAGTCTTTCCTTGGCAAGAAGCGTCCCAAGTCGATCTAAACAAAACAAAATAAAAAAAAGGAATTTGGATACTATCTTGTGAAGCAGAAGAAAACGGTTCGAAATACTCACTCTCAAGTACCTGGTCTCAAGTAAATGTCATCGTCGGCTTTGACATAATAATCAGCTTCAAAGAGTTTAAAAGCTGCTTTGAAGAAAGCCAACCTATGCAGGGGAGAGATGTCACAGTCATTGACGAAATGCAAGAAACAGAAAAACACAGATCAGCGCCAAATCATGATTCTTTTACGTTTTATACGGAAGTCGTAGATATTCTTCCTCAACATCAAGAAGCACAAAATCTCTGTATTCTTTTATCTCTTTCTCAAGCTCAGCCATCTTCTTTGCATCCTTCGACCGTCCAATGACGAATCTAAAAGCTAATCCAGTCGCTTGTTCCAACCTAAGTTCCAGTCAACAAACAAAACGATATTGGATTCAAATCCAATATTAGCAGATGCAAACAGAGCCAACCAAAGTAATTTCAGTAAATCTTCATTGGCTTCTTTGTAATATAGATCCCTTGCTTAAGAATCTACCCCGAAAATTCCGGATGAACATATACTTTTCCGCATAAACTAAGACTTTGATAGCTAAAGTAACCTTATTGACATCAAAAGGTTAAGACTTTGAAAGGTTACAAAATCCCATCATGCCATATTGTATACATCTTACCTAAAAGTAGGGTCTTTTAAGCTTCAAGAGGTAAATACTACATCTTCGTTATCTAAGACCCAGATCGAGATGTAGAAGAGTTTCCCCAAAAGTTGCAAAAGATTAAACTTTTTAGAAATGAATGAATGTCAGTGATCGAAGTAACCAGAATATACATCACGATGTTGAAGCAATGTATCATCCTATGATTACCTTAGAAGAGCATCAGGATCAGAAGGGAACCAAGTGCTTCTTAAAGCGGCACGACGATTACCGGAATCGAAACCAGTTTGGATCCCAACGAACCCTAAAAGCTGTCGTCTTTCGGGCAATACGCCGCCGTTACCACCGTCCCCTCCAAGTTTTCTTGAACCCGAAACTCGTGAAGTATCTTTAGATCCGCCGCATCGATAAACGGAAGCAGGTCCTCCGGAGGAAGTGATTGCGAAGATAGTTCCGGCAACTCCGATGAAAACAGAGACGAGGGAGAAGAATATGATAACCACATGAATGCGAGACGAAGCAGACACAGAAGAGTTGGGTTTATGGCTCTTCGAGGGTTTACTGTAGTAGGAAGGAGTTGCAGAGGCGGACGAGGATGAGGCTGCGGTGGAGAAGCGGTGGGAGAAGAGTGGCATTATCGTAAATCTGAGGGTGGTCGAAGGGCAAGTTCGGTTTTTGCGATAAATTGGGAGGGTTTTTTAGATCTGTGTATTTGCTTTTAGTGACGGTGGTGAAGTGTGGCTTCCGATTGCGAATCTAATTATTTCCCACTTTTTGTGCTTCTTTTGTAAATTCTCTTACACGAAAATCTATAAGTTATGTAATAATTATTTTTAGTTATTAGCATAAAAAAGAAAGAGAGCAATGATTGCATTCACATGACAAGTTATGAGATTCAATTCAATTGCCCAAAATATTATGGAAGTACTACAAAATTATGTGACACAATAAGCTAACATATGAATAAAACAAAAGATGCCTAACCAATCATGTATGGAAGCGGTAGAGAAAAATCTGGCTTACCAAACAAAATTAGATAAGCCCCAATGACGATTTATCAGTGGAATTCTTTGGTTTGATGGTTGATCAGTATTGATCTGTTTTTACGTTAGATTTGAACTTTGATTCTTAAAATGCCAACTATTGTAATTGTGAATGAAAGCAAATTTATTGAAGGTTTTCGACGTATTTTTTTTGCTTTATTTCTTCTAAAACAATTTGTAAATCTGCTCAAAGCAAATCAATAATGTTCATCAGTTATTTTTTCCAACATAATTTCATTTCATTAATGAATAGCAGAAACCAAATACAAAAGACCGGAGTAAAACAACTAACAAAAAAAACAGAAGGCTGAATCAACAAATGCCATCGAACAAGCATAATTACAAAAAATACCACTTCAGCCTTAGAAACGAGTCCATCTCTGAAATACTCCAAAAGATGGAGAGAATTGCTAAAACAGTCCTTTCATTTCAAAAATATTCTTGAGGTGGGTCCTACAAAAAAAAATTTAAATTTTACCCTCCCCCTTCATACCCTTCACGTGCTGTTTTGTATATGTTTTGTTTATTATTATTTATTTTTTTTAAATGTCGCACGTGAGGAAGAGGAGTGGTCCGTGTAATCGAGTGTTGGTGTCGTGGGCCCCACAAAATTAAATCTTCTCTTCTTCCTCCTCCATTGCGACTCAACCACCAAATCTACTTGTTTTAATTTTTCTTCACCATACTCACGAGAAGAAATGAAGTTGAAGCACATTAGTCAACATCTTCTTCCATTCTGAACGAATTTTTTCTAAAATAAAGCTGCAAGTGAAAGAAAGAGAGCACATAATAAGTGGCGCTTAAAGCTTGAAGGTGATTGTTCTTAGTTTCGTTTTTTTGAAGAGGATTTGAGCGAAGGGTCTATATCTGGTCTGTGTCGAAGGTAATGTAACTTATCTACATGTCCATTTGTGGATTAGTGACGGGAATGGTGAAATACTGCTCTTTTTGTATATATTAGAGAAAATGCAACTGCGAACAACTGGATACAACTATGTTTATGGGTTATTAGAAGATGTAGCTCGATTTTGTGAATAACTAAAAAAATACAATTGTAAATAGGAATACTATTATGTTTCTAGGTTATTGAATGTAATGTTGAAATGTAGGTCGATATTGTGTGTATAAAAAATATTACTGAGTATGCAAATAAGTACAACTATGTCTAAACGCATACAACTGAATATAACCACTTATTATTTGTAACGAATACAACTGAGTATAACCGAGTATAACTAAGATGTATAACTTATATAACTGAATATAACTAAGTGTAAATTTGACTTTTATGAAAATCAATTGAGTACAACTATTAATGTAATGTTGTATATTGTTATTTTCAGGGTATAATGAATAATAAACAACGGACTCTGGTGCACTTTGATTATGCGGGAAATTATATAAGGAAGGGAGTTGATGTTGTATGGATTTCTAGAGAAGATGTTCATCATGCTGTTCTGATTAAAAAGGCAAGTGGAGAAGTCACTTATCGGCTGTTGGTTGAAGATATATGCAAAAGGATAGGGGTGGACGAAGTTAGTACTGCAATGAAAATTAGTTACATCCCACTTTTAGTGGATCCCAAGAAACCTATCTATATCTCCGACGATGATGGTGTTTTGTGTTATTTGGAGTTGTATGAAGATCATGCAAAAAGTGTGTTGCATGTGGAAGTTGCTAATAATCAGACTTATGACAAACCGGTCAGAGATGATGTAGGAAGCCAATTTGTTGCTAGTGGTTCAGACATGGTTTCTAGTGTGAAAGAAAATTACCGACTTGATTACGGCAACATGAATCAATCTGCAAGTGAGCCATCAGAACATAATGCTATTGTTTTACATGATGAAGAAAGAGGAGATGAGGTTGCAAATCTAGAATGGGAAGATGGGATGAATCTGAAAGTAGGGCAAGAATTTGAAAGCAAGGGAGAGGTGCAAGATTTAGTAGAACAAGCTGGACATTTGAACTGTTTTCAGTATAGTATTGTGAATAGCGATAGAATGCGGTATGTGGTGAAATGTTGTGGAGCAGAGAAAGGTTGTAAGTGGTATTTACGGGCTGCGAGGCATAAGGATTCAACTCGGTTTTCAATCAGAAAGTACAACAACATTCATACGTGTTCTCGTGCAACTTCAAGTACAAGTTCAAAGAGAAGATGTGGAACTTCACGGTTAGTTGCTTCCGTTTTGCATGATGATTTTCCAGGAAGTCTTGATACACCAAATACGAAGAATATCATTGATTTGGTGCAAGGAAAATTAGGCGTGAAAGTATCACACACTACTGCGTGGAGAGGGAAAAACAAAGCTTGTGAAGAGGTACGTGGTTCTCCACAGGATAGTTATAAGATGTTGTTTTCTTATATGTACATGTTGGAGAAGCTGAACCCAGGTACTGTTACGTATGTGGAATTGGATGAAGATAAAAAGTTTAAGTACTTATTCTTCGCTTTGGGAGCAAGTATTGAAGGATTTTCAGCCATGAGGAAAGTGATTGTTGTTGATGGTACTCACCTTAAGAATATGTTCGGTGGAAAACTAATAGTTGCGACCGCACAAGATCCGGATCATCACCACTATCCGATCGCTTTTGGTGTTGTTGACGGTGAGAATGATTTAAGCCTTACTTGGTTTTTCAGTAAGTTGAAATCAGTAGTACCGGATAGTGGTGATCTAGTGTTCGTGACGGATAGACATATGAGTCTCATCAAATCAATAGCTGAGGTGTACCCGCTAGCTTTACATGGATATTGCACCTATCATTTATCTCAGAATGTGAAGGGAAGCTGCTCGTATGTTAACAAAGAAGCACTTGCGAAATCTTTCAGGGCAATGGCGGAAGTGTACACAGTGTCTGAGTTTGAGAAACGATACAGTGATTTTGTGAAAAGGTATCCTGCGGCCGGGGAGTATCTTGATAAAAGTTGTAAAGAAACTTGGAAGTGGGCGAGATGTTATTTTCCGGGAGATAGACACAACATCTACACAAGCAATGCATGTGAGTCTATTAACAATGTATTGAGAGAAGCAAGGAAATATCTCTTCTGCCGATGATTGATGTCATTGTAACAAAGGTAGCTGAGTGGTTCAATAAGTACCGACAGAATTCTACCAAGGATGGGATTTTGGTACCTTTCATTGAGAAAATGCTGCACCCTTTGTGCGCTGAGGCAGACAAGTTGAAGGTTACAGTGCTAAACAGTTTCTTCCTTGAATTAGACGTTCGTGGAGAAGATGGTAATAGTCACTTGGTTGATCTGAAAATGAAAACTTGCACATGCAAGCGCTTCGATCTTGATAAGTACCTGTGTGTCCATGCAATAGCTGCCCTAGCAGAAGCGAGAAAGAATAGGTACACTGAAATGGAAATACAGGATTTGTGTTCCAAGTATTATTGGATGTCGAACTGGGCTTTGGCTTATTACAGAACGATATATCCTGTTCCTCATATGTCTAAATGGACAGTTCCCGACCATATACGCGAATTGGTTGTCATACCTCCAGATTATGTCACCAAACGAGGACGACCCCAAGTAAGAAGGTTTCCATCAGTTGGAGAACATCGGCGAGGTAAAGGAAGTGGTCACGGTAGAGGTTTGTATTCGTGGTTTGACTGTAGCAGTAGTAGTAGTGGCATGAGGGAGTGAAACAACTGGGTATTACTCGTCCAACTATGTAATAAAAAGTATAAATGGGTGTCACCCATACAACTATGTTGTATGGTTTAGGGTTTAGGGTTTAGGGTTTAGGGTTTAGGATTTATGGTTTAGGGTTAGGGATTAACGTTTTATGGCCTTTAATCCATTAATATAACCATTATTAGTTCGATTAATGAATTTATTAAATTATTAGGATAAAAAATGTAATATGACATGTTTGGCTCTTATAATATCTTAAACATGTATGTGATATGTTAACAAGTTTGGCCATTTGGATGCAAATTTCATAAATTTTATAATTTTGAAAATGTTTTACTGTTAACGTCTACTAAATTTGTATTGTTTAACCTATGTAGTTGATACAACTAATGAAATTATCATAAATCACAAATACAACTGAAAAAACATTAAAAGTGACTAATATACAACTATGTCTAATTGGATACTACTCCTGCAACTGAGTACAACTACTATATAACTTTTCTAGTGTGAACACAAATTATTTAATAATATTTTCCCTTAAAGTAGTGTGAACACAAATTATTTAATGTTTTTTTAATAAAAAGTAGTGTGAACACGTCCATGTGAACACATCTTCTAGTGTGAACACGACCGTGTGAACACACCTAGTGTGAACACAACTGAGGCGCGTGAGATGCATCGTGTGCATGATACGCGGTTGTACTCAATTGTACTTAGTTGTACTAACTTATACAAATTGATAATCATTTATACTCAGTTATACAACGAACCTGTTTTTAAAAATCCTTTCTTAACTAGTCGTATTCAGTTATACGCGGTTGTAAGAGTTCAAAACCTAATCAAACTTAATCAAACTTCAGTACACAAAGTTCATAAACATAACAAAAGACAGACCAAACACACAAACAAAGTACAGAAACATAATTCACCATACATTTAAACATAAGGACTTTTGACAAACTTAGAAGGACATGTTTTCCTTGACCTAGTTCTCGGCCTAGGAGTTGGAATCGCTCCCCTATCCTCATCTCCAGCAGCCTCATGACCAACTACTTCTGCCCCCGCATCCGCATCACCTGCAGCTTCATCCCCCGCATCCTCATCACCTGCAGCTTCATCCTCTGCATCCTCATCACCTGCAGCTTCATCCCCTGCATCCTCATCACCTCCAGCGGCATCAGCCCAAGTCTCATCAGCCTCAGTCTCACCAGCCCCAGTCTCACCAGCCCCAGTCTCATCAGCCCCAGTCTCATCAGCCTCACCCATAACCACATCATCACCATTATCACCTCCAACCTCACCACCTTCAGCCGCACCCTCATTCCTTTTCTCCATTAGATCTACCCTTCTCTCCAATACATCTAACCTCTTGTTTATCTTCTCAAACCCGTCATTCATTGTCTTCATCAAATTTTGAAGAACATCTTCATTAACAGCTTCATCCAATACTGGGATTCCCTCTCTTCTTGCCGCCAATCCTCGACCAGCTATGTCTAACTCAAAGATGTCCTTCCAAAAAATTTTTTGCTTCTCATCGACCAAACACCGATTCCAGTCTAGAGATAAATAGCTGTCACTTTCATCATCTAGATAATCTTCGAAGATGTCTGATAGTAGATCAACTTCGAAGACATCAGGTTCTAAGATGTTAATGATTCTCTGCGCATCCGCCTGCAAAACCAATAATCAGTTTACAACATATTTAATAATATAACTTGGTATCACTATGTTTAATAATATAATTAGGTATCACTATGTACCTCTGTTGCTCCAAGTGTTTCGTTGATCTCTTCCAACGGAAACCCTTTAAGATAACCACCACTCCTTTGTGTTCGCCATTTCCGCTTGCACATTCGCGGACATCCAGGGTCAGCATTGGGGACATCATCACGAAATTTCTGTCCCAATTGTGGAATGCACTCACATGCCAAAAGCTGCAAGTAATTTATTAGTCTAACTTGGTATCACTATGTTCAGTAATATAATTGCGTATAACTTGGTATCACTATGTTTAATAAAATAACTACATGATTGAGAATTACCTCCAACGGAATGATAAATCCCGGAAAACACCATGTGGATCTAGCAGAACCCTTGAAGTAATCCATCATGTGGAAAATCTCTTCGATACAATCATCAAACGTGTATCGCCCCCACGGAAACTTGCTACACACTTTTAGATCATCCACAATTCGAAGAATAAAAGGATCAATAAAGTCATACCTTTTTGATCCTTTGATGACAGTTGCTAAGAACAAAAGCACCGCCATTTTCAGTCGCTCTCCATTTCCGGCCATTTTTTTCATCTTCACCCTCACTTCACTAACCGTAATATCCTTGGTTTTTTTAAAATGGCGCTTCACAAATCTCAAGTCCCCGAGTGTTTCCTTATGAGGAGGATAAGCGTGGCAATCTAATCCACTAATCAATGCATGCTCTTTCAGAGAATACCGGACCGGCACACCATTAACGGCAAACCAAGCAATTTTTGTCTTCTCCATGGGGACTGTGCGTAGGAGAAGCATCCACATTCCCATTAGTTTATGGTTTGGGGACCTCTCTCTATGCCATATATGCTGGAACTGGGGATGATTAGCAAACCAATCCGCTTCTTGTCCATCCTTTAGAGCCGCAATCTCGTTCAGTGTTTTGAAATCTTCACACTTCGATGCTATCTTGCAGATTGTAGCATAGTCCGTGTTTTTGAAGTATAAGTTCCCCGGAGGACACGACACAGTAATCTGCAATCAATACACATTTTTAACGTTTAGTTGTATACATCAATACTCAGTTGTATCAAACAATACTCAGTCGTATAAAACAATACTCAGTTGTACTATAACATGTATTCGTATTAATTGATACTCAGTTATACATTTATATTTAGTTGTATCTTTTGACATTCAGTTGCACACTAAGGTATAGTTGTATCTAGTGAAATCTAGTTGTACAATCACATACACTAATATCTGTTAATACTCAGTTGTATATTAACGTTAACTAACTTGCAATTCAAAATTGCGAATTGGTTGTCAACTACAAATGAATAATTAGTAATACTCTTTTATATAACATACCACTACACATTAATACTTAGTAATATGCTTACCAACATCAACCAATTTCTTCAATTCAAGAACAAAATCATACCAAAAATGTTAAGGGTTTACCTCTGACATAGGAACCCGCGAAGACGAGGCACCCACTTCAATCGGATTTGCTGAAGGTGGAGGCGGCCAATGTGGAGGTGGAGAAGGCGATTGTGGAAGTGGAGAAGGAGATTGTGGAGGTGGAGCCGGTGAATGTGGAGGTGGAGGTAGAGGCGGCGAATGAGGAGGTGGAGGTGGAGGCGGCGAATGAGTAGGTGGAGCCGGCGAACTTGGAGTTGGCTGCGGGGAACTTGGAGTTGGATCCGGCAAACTTGGAGTTGGATCCGGCGAATGTGAACTTGGAGGCGGCGAACTAGCAGATGGAGCCGGCGATTGTGGAGGTGGAGGCGAAGGTGACGGTGGAGGGGAGGAGGGTTCACGCAAATGTGGAGGCTTCCAAATTACCATCCGCAACTCTCGTGGGGGACTAACACCTTGCGGGCCTTCGTAATTCCGACTAGTCTTTCTCCTCTTTCCCCCTTTTCCGACTTTCCCTTTGGCTGGAGATTTGCGTTTTCTTGGAGGAGCCATTTAGGGTTAGAGATTTATAGATTCACCAAATTGGAAGACTCAATTTGGTTGAGAATCGAAGTTTTCAACAAAAAAATGAAGAAATGGCCGAAGATTGGGGAAGAAACGAGGTGAGGGAGGAGGAGAGGAAAACGGGTTCGACGGGGGAAGAGGGGGGAGAGGGCAGAGTGGTGGGTCCCTCTGATTTTTTAAAACAAAAAAAAATATCTAAACCGGGTGGTTCTCTAGACCCATACCCGATGGGTCGTGGTATGGGTCGTAATTTTTATCAACTCATATATTGTTTTGGTCATTTTATACTTTAACTTAATAAAAAAAAAAAAAATACAAATGTCAGAAGAGTATTTCAGCAATACTTTTGAAATTCAGTAGTATTTTAGCAATTGACTCCTTAAAAACCTAGCCAAAACCAAAAAAATTTACGACTAAATTAAAAGAGTAGGTAAAAAACGCAAGACTGAAACTGAGGCTCCTTAGTGACACTTTGAGCAATGAGAGCAGCCCCTCTGTTATCAACATTTGTTTCAAAAACCACATACCAATCTCCAAAAAAAATTCAAAGCATGTAAGAGACTACAACTATGGAAACTAAAACTAGGCCAAGTTTTGTCTATTTACGAAACCAACCACCTCAGAAGCCTCCATAGCAAATATGATCATGGAGAACCTATGACTCTTCATACAGTCAATAGTCCAAGACAAAACACGAACCTGAGCATCCAGATGTGATTTCAGATTACTAAAAGCGTGTCTATTGTGTAACAGAACATTACCATTAGAAGCTCTCACAATCCAAGAGGCTCCACAGATAGACTGATTCTTTGACCATGAAAAACCGATGTTACATTTTAACCAGGGATCTGGGGATCTTGTCCATTTGCTCACTGCCGGTAGGCGCTTTCATTCTCCATCGGTGCACCATACACACAAGATAGGAAAAACTGAAAATTTCTGAGAGTCTGCAAATATCATATTAATATTACCCACTAAAGCCCTTTGGCTCCACCGTATACACTCTTGCATATCCTAGCCAGACTTGTAGATCAATTAAAACATCGCGCTTATTTTTGGTTTCCATAAGAAAAATCATCTCCCGGAAATGGTCGCTATGCATTTCTCGCAGACGAGGAATCACCAGCTCGTGAGGCCGCCCCACTCCCTGGCAATTCCAACTAAGAATGTGCATTACTATGGCAGCGGTCTCTTGGACGGTACCACCGAATCGCTTGCTGTCAGAAGACATTTGGAATTACTCTTCCCTTCAACTTCATTCACTGCCTTCCTTTTTTCCGTCACGCCTTGTCTGGATGTTTCCTTATGAATCTCTTTGTCCTTTTCCTCAATGTTTCTAGAAGATTGAAGATTTTGCTTAACTTTTGATGGTCTTTGTCTAGTAACTCTCTTCTTGATGATCCCGAAAGTGTCTCCTTTAAGAAAGGAAGCATTTTTAATCGTAGGACCAAGGCGAGAGAAATCAAACCCTTTATAAGCATTAGCCAAATCGTGTTGTTCTGAACATCTTACAATCCAAAGACAAATAAGGAGCAGCTCTTGTCGAGGCATGTAACAATTTCGTAAGAATCAACAGTCCCTGAATTTTGTAGCTTATGACTATATTTAATATCATAGTCAAAGACAATTCCTTTCCCCTTGTCTAAAATTGGAGTTACCAACGGAAGCGGTTCTAACGGGAGAATAGATTTCTCAGCAATTGGGTATTTTGAACTTCAGTGACAGAGCTCTTGACCCTTTCCTCTCTAATCAATCTCTCTGACCATTCACTCTTGACAAATATAAACGCTTCATTGAAGCACTTCCTCTGCAATACGAGGACGTCCCTTATTTGGGTTGCTTCCCACCTGCTCTTCCTTAAGAATATCAAAGAGAGGATCTGATTCTTTCAAAGCTGAGGATTGTTTTTTTCTGATCGAGATACCTCAGACTGTTTAACCTCTCCACAATCCTGTCTAGCTTTAACAAAACGAGGGCATTTCTCCTGAGCGTGAGTGAGGCGCTAACAAGTGAAACACTGTTTCTGGACACATTCGTAGAAGTATGTTATCACCATAGTTTTACCATTGGGAAGGTTCAGAGCTTTGGAGCGTCTTAGCGGTTTGAAACATCAATACAGAGCTTAACCCGAACATATTCTCGGTTTGCGACTTTCCGGATCAAAAGCACCTTCAATGACTTGGCCCGCGAAACCTCCAAGCATCATAATGATGCTAAGCCTATTGCATTCACGCGACTTGAACTCAGGAAGATCGGGCATATCAAAAGGTTCATCCTCCTCTTGAAGCGACATCTCCATCATCGCTCGAACAAGGGCGGCAGACATGAAAACAGCTGGGAAGATGATAACAGAAATGGGAGGATCAGATCTGCCAAATTTTTGAAAAATATAATAGGAAATTTCATGGATTAGAGGAGTCAAATTCTAAAAACTTTTGATAGAGAATGTGTTACACTCTTTTTATTTCTAAAACAATTTTTATGTGAATTCCACTAAATTTTCTATTATATTTTCCATTATTTACCCTCTTTTTTTTTCTTTTATTACTATTTAATTAAAAATCATTTATTCTCTCTTCTCCTCATTAAATACAAAAGAACTATTTTTTGTAGGATCCACAAAAAAATCAATTTCTTATTTTTTAGCCATTAACGTGGACACACTTTTCTCAACATTTTTTTTTCAATTTTTTCTTCTTCTCTCTTCTTCTCTTGAGTTTGTACATGCACACTTGTGTACACTCGTACGACAAACCATTTTCGTCCGCTCTCAAGCTCTGAAAACTCATTTCCGCCATTAACGTGGAGCTCCAAGTTGGTTGATTTGTGGTTTTGGCGTTTGAAGAGGATTTAAGCGGGATTTGAGCTCTAGTTCTTCATTTCAGGTTGTGTGCATCATTTAGATGTCTGTTTCAGGGTTTAGTGATAGGATTTGAAATATAAATCGTTATATTTATTATAAAGAAATTACAACTGGGTGTTACAAAAATATAGCTGAATACAATTATGTTGGAGTCGCATAACTGAGTACGGATTAGTATAATTATGTTTTGACAATATAACTGAATACAACCACATACAACTACAATTAATAATACAACTGAGTATAACTAGAGCAAACTAATACAACTGATTACAACTATGGTAAACGTATACAACTGAAAACAACCGAATATAACTAATGTTGAATTTTATTGTTTTCAAGGTATAATGAATCAAAAGCAGCACAATCTGGTACACATTGACTACATGGGACATTATGTAAAGAAGGGAGATGATGTTGTATGGGTTTCAAGAGAAGATGTTCATCACGCTCTTGTGATAAAAAACGTTGTTTCATACATGGTTTCTAGTGCAAGGGATGATTATGAAGTTCATGCGAAAAATATGCTGCATGTGGAAGTTGTCAGTAATCAGAGCCAATTTGTTGCAAGTTATTCATACATGGTTTATAGTTCGAAGGAAGATTATCCTGCGACAGGGGATTATCTTGATAAAAATTATCCTGAAACTTGGAAATGGGCAAGATTTTATTTCTCGGGAGACTGATACAACATGTACACAAGCAATGCATGTGATCTATTAACGCGGTATTGAGAGAAACAAGGAAGTACTATCTTCTACCGATGATTGATTTCATTGTTTCAGATGTAGCTGAGTGGTTCAACAAGAATTGGCAGAATTGTCTCAACGATGAGATATTGATGCCTTTTATTGAGAAAGAGTTGCACCCTTTGTGTGTTGAAGCGGAGAAGTTGAAGGGGATATTGTTAAAAAGTTTCTTCCTTGAGTTTAATGTGTGTGGAGAAGATGATAATATTTATTTGGTTAATCTGAAAATGAAGAAATGCATATGCAAGCGATTTGATCTTGATAAGTATCCATGTGTCCATGCTATAACAGCCCTTATGGAAGCAAGAAAGAAAAAATATATCGAAATTGAAATATATGATTTGTGCTCCAAATATTATTGGATGACGCATTGGGCATTGACTTATTACAGGATGAAACTATTGTGTATTACAGGATGAAACTATTGTGTATTACAGGGTATTATCGGTTTTAAGGGATTGAAATAACTATGTATTACTCGTATAACTATGTACTAAAAATACAATTGTTTATTACTTGTACAACTACGTTGTAGGGATTAGGGTTATAGTTTATGGTTTAGGCTTTAGGGATTAGGGTTTGGGTTTAGAGTTTGGATTTTATGGATTATAATCATGTATTTGGGATATTAAAACCAACATTTATCATATTAATTATGATATCCAATTATTAATCTAGAAAAAGTGAAAAATAACATGTTTTAATCTTACAAACCCTAAACATATATGTGTGTTGTTAACTTGTTTGATCATTAGTACGTGAATTGCTAAAAAATTTTAATTTCAAAAATCCTAATTTAGTAACCTAATATAGTTGATACAATTCAAAAAATTGACTACAAATATCGATATAACTGAAAACCATAATGTGAAATTTATATAACTATGTGTTATTTATACTACTATGTACAACTATAGTGTGAATGCTCCTAGTGTGAACACATAATATTTATTATTTTTTTATTGAACAGTAGTGTGAACGCGTGGGAGGGCACGTGTGATTTAGCACCAGTCGTACTCAGTTATATTCGTACTACTAAGTTGTATTCAATTGTATTATCAAAACTCAGTTGTATTCTTTAATCTCAGTTGTGTTCGTAATTTACATAGATGTATTCAATTGTATTCTTAAAACTAGTTGTATTCAGAACATGATTTCCTTTTCAGCCACTTAGATGGACTTGGACTGTCTTCATCACTCTGACCACCACCACCACCATCACCACCATCACCATGACCACCATGACCACCACCACCACCACCACCATCACCACCACCACCACCATCACCACCACCACCACCACCGCCCTCACTACCATGACCACCACCACCACCATCCTCACCACCACCCTCATCAGTTTCACCACCCTCATGACACTCACCCTCACCCTCAATCTTCTTCTCCAATAAATCAAATCTTCTCTCTAGCGCATCAAACCTCTTGTTGATCTTGTCAAACCCTTCTTCCATCATCTTCATAAGTCTTTCATAACCCTCTAGCATATCCTTAGCTTCAATGCCAATTTTTTCCACTTCAATCAAAACTGAGAGTTTCTCCTCTCTTCTAACTGTCAAAGCTTGACCAGCTTTCTCTAAATCGAAGATGTCTTGCCATAAAATCTTCTTCTTCCCATCGACCAACCAATGAGAACGTTTAAGTATGAACACTAACATCCATATAAAGCTGAAAGTACCTAAAAACATAATTCAAATTCTGTAAAATCCACATAAAACCAAAACTACTTAAAGATATAAAGACATAAAAAATTCCATCATAAATACATTAAAAGTTTGTCCATCCTTAAGTGCGGCAATCTTAATTAATAAACTAAAAATTTTATACTTTAATTTTAGCTTGCAGATTTTAGCATACTCAGTAGTTTTCAAGAATAAAGGTCATGGTGCAAGTGGCTCAATATCCTGCAATCTATGCAATTCAAACACATTTTCTGTTAGTAATTGTATCAATTGATATTCGGTTGTACAATAACGTATTGTAGTATCTATTGATACTCAGTTGTAGACAACCACATAGTTTTATCTAACATACAATTCACATTTCCTACAAATCAACTACTAATCAACTACTACTATATGACTATTGAGCATGTGGTCATTGAGGATGTCGCAATTGTTGGAGATGTGGCCATTGTGGAGATTCCACCATTGTTGGAGATGAAAGATTTGGAAGAGATGTAGGACTTTGAAAAGATGGAGGAAGAGGCGTCCATCTATATTATCCAATATAAGTATAATTTAATTATAATCTAGATAATTTAATTATAATCTAGATAATTTAATTTAATTATAATATATATATAAATATAATTATAAACAATTATATTTATAAATTATTAACTAATTGAGTTTATTAATACAAATGTCTTTAATAATATTTACAAAAAAAACATCAGCTCAAAGGGTAACGAATTCAATTCCCCTATTTGCTAATTTTCAATAATTTTACATTATATATATTAAATATATGATACATACACATAACATTGATTCGGTCTTGGTTCATGTTATTTGTTCTCTTTTGTGTGAACCTGAGTTCAAGTGTAGGTGTGCATTTTTTAGAAGAAAAAAGTGGTGGACCCCACCTTTAAAAAAAGGAGGAGTTTCGTGATTGATCTGAAGAAGGAGATTTGTTTTCTACCAGGTTTGAATTTGAATCAACACGGGTTACCCAATGTATCACGGTATGAGTCATAAATAAATTTAAGTTTATTGGTTTTTGATGATTATACAAATTTTAACTATAAAAAAATCAAAAATAAAATTATAAAGAAGGGAGAGTGTTTGAGAAACACTTTTAACTTTGAAGAGCTTTTTACAAATTGATCCGGACGAGAGAAACTAGAAGAAAAATAAACCCTTGAAAAATAAAAAATTAGGAAAAATCTCAAATGCTCCTCTTTCTAGTTCGATGATCTCATATGCGCCCTTCTTATAAATTAATTTTGAATTAATTTATTTTTAATGAAAAAACCAAGGAAGGAAAAAAAACCCAAGGGATTTCAGAATATTTACAATAAAACTTGGATAATATCCACCCATCCAAATCAAATGGATATATCCAATTGGATATGAAACCGTTTTTAAATCGGTTTGAAACGGTTAAAACAACTTTTTAAAGCAACATTTTTTTATAAACTCTTCACATTAAAAACAAAAACTGATTGAGCATTTCCAATTTTCTTTTTATTGTTCCTCTCTCTGAAATTCTCTCAACGATCCACGATCTTCTCCGTAAAACTAGTATAACTGAGAATCAAATTCTCAAATTTCTCTTAAAATCTCGCATACCCACTCAACCTACACCTGATTTTCTCCTCTAATGGCGCCTAGCACTCGAAGAATAAAGAGAAAAAACTTCTCCATCGAAACTGAACAGCAGAGGAGAAATCGACTTAGGAGAGAGCGGTGGAGTGAGGAAGCAATGCAGGCGGAGGAGGAGTCGCCGGTGGATGCGCCGATGGTTGAGGAAAACAACCCGCTAGCGATTGTGTTTTATGAAGCCCTAAATGCGCTGCTGCATGTTGTAGAGAGAGAAAACAAAGAACAACAAGGCCAATGAGCTCTCCATGACGAAGGAGAACGAGTGGCGTCGGAAGAAGAAAAATAAGGAAGAGGAGTTTTTGGGTTGGAAAAGAGAGAAGAAAGGAGAAAATAAAACAGATGAAGTTGAAGGAGAAGGATTAGGAGCTTTCACGTTGGAAGAGAGAGAAGAAAATGTAGACAGAGTAAAGGAAAAAGAAGATGGAGAAAGAGATCTAGGAGGAGAAAGAGAAAACATCCCGGCTGAAGTTGAAGGCGGTAGAAGAAGAAGTTGCCGAAGTCGGAGGAGAAGAAGCTCTCGACAGAGGAAGCACTAGTTGCACCTTTAGCGACGCGAGAGAAGTGGAGGTGAAACTGTGTAATTATTTTAGTAAAACTATTGAAACTGAGATTATTTTAGTAAAACTAGTAAAATTATTACTGTTGTAAAACTAAACCAAATTTTTTATCTCTTATGGTTTGTTAGTAGAACTAGTAAAATTGTATAATTGTTTTAGTATAACTAGTAAAACTATTTAATTGTTTTAGTATTACTAGTAAAAATCTATAATTGTTTTAGTAAAACTATTAAAACTGATAATGGTTTTAGTATTACTAGTAAAACTATATAATTGCTTAGTATAAATTCCATAAAAATGTATACTTTTTGTATAACTGGTATAACTGGGTATATTTGTTAGTTGTTTGTTTCAAGATTCCAAGAGAGATTGTCAGACGATACCTCTTTTGGCAATGCACTTCCATCCAAATCAGTACCATAAGAAGATCAAGATCTCAACTAGATGTTTCATTATGAAACACTGGAAACTTTGGACAACTTACAGCCCACCGATGACAAAAAAGGAGCGGATGTGGTTTCTAAGGCACCCGCAGTTCAAGCATATTTTTGACATGCCTAAGGAAAAAAACCACAAGGTTCAAGCCATTTGGATGCTTCTCCTTAGAAATTTATGCATTGAAAAGATGAATGAAGCTTGGTTTGTTGTAAATGGTTTTCTGATTCGGTACGGTTTAAGAGAACACACACTGATCTCAGGGTTCAATTGCCTTAACTACCTGCTCAACTGGAAGGAAAAGGGGAGCATGAGATTTGTGGAGAAGTACTTTGGAGCGGGGGTAACTGTCCGTTATGTGGATGTCAAGGAGATCCTTCTAGAGATGGATCCTTCATTGAATCGGCTGAAGATGTTGGTCCTATATTTCTTGTATGGCATCGTGGGTGGGCAGACAAAGAGCGGGAAAGATGCCTTGTCGGTGGAGCCATTCTTTCTCAGAGTTGTGGATTATCTGCAGTTATGCCATTCATTTCCTTGGGGGCGACTGATTGTCATTCGATCACATGCTCCGGGAGATCGTGCACACAATGGACCACTTCAAAGGGGAGGTGAAGGAGAATGTTGTAACTGATTTCCAGATTTTTTATCCCGATGGAGGTACATTTAAATTTTGCGGTATTATTTATTGTTTTTAATTCTTATAAGTGAAGGTAAAGGTTTTTTTATGTGTATTGTGTGTTTGGGTGTAGTTGTTAGCATTTGAGCCCATCCTGGAGTTGGCCTTGGATTTCCGAGTACAAGTTGTAGACACTGAGGAATCTTGTCCAAGGATGTGCAAGACAAATTTTAAGAAAGGTGTGATGAAGGAATTTCCTCTGTCAAGTATTTTCAAAGCTCTCGGAAACACTGAAGTACAACTACGTGAACCATATCCAATTTTTAATTGTAGAACTAGTAAAATTGTATAATTGTGTACGGAGAAGTAGTAAAACTGTTTAATAGTGTAATTAGAACTAGTAAAACTGTTTAATAAACTAAGTAGAACTAGTAAAATTGTTTAAATAGAACTAGTAAAATTGTATATCTGGTATAAGTAAAGAAAAAATAGTAAAACTGTGAAATTGATTAAGTATAACTAGTAAAACTGTAAAACTTGTTTGTATAACTGGTACAACTAAGGTAAACTGTTTAAATATGTACATACAACTAAGTAAAACTTTTTTTGGTTTACATGTGCAGCACATTGATAGCCTGCTTGTCCCAATCATCAGTGAAGAAGATCTCCTGCATGATATGACGGATCTTGAAGATGACGACAACACACATGATGTTGTAGTCAAAAGTTGGATGAAGAGTCTTCATGGTGGACATGAATATGCTCTGAAAATAAGTTGGAAGAGGATTTGGCTGCCTGTTTGGAGGGCAAAGAAGAGGTGAAAGAGAGGGGGAAGGAAGCGACCACAGTCTTCAATAGAAGACAAAATGCTGGAACTGAAAGAGAGGGGGAAGTTGAAATTTTGAATATTTGGGCGGAAAACTTTCACAGTTGGATGCAAAAATTTGCAATTAGTTGTACTCCATATTGTATTTGTACAAAAATGCATATAGTTGTATATATAGTGTTTTTCATTTTAATTAGTTTTACATTGTTAAATCTTATGTTTTACCAGTTTTACAGTTGATTAATGTCATTTTACTTACAATTATGAGTTTTTCATGCATTCAGATGTTGTCAAAGTCTATGAATGCAATTTTTTCACAATAAATTGGCTATAATTGATAGAGTGGCATCAAAAGTGTAAGAAATATATTGTCTATATTCTTTCATAATAAGGAACCAATGGAAAACAATTTAATAATTTTATTTTTAATATGTTAATAACAGTAATTTTCATGTTTTAATATCAATTTATCTATAATTCTTGCTAACATAACATCTTATCATTTATACTAGTTATATCAATTGTACCAGTTATATCATTTGTACCAGTTTTACTAGTTATACTAGTTATATCAGTAAAACTAATGATAGTTTAAAAATTTTGTCGAACTTGTAAATCTAGCGTTAGTTGTCCAAAAAAAAGTAAAGCTGGTAAAACGAAAGTTAGTTATCCAAAAAAAGCAAATAGAACTAGGAAAACTACGTGTAAAAAAACTAATATTACATAACAAAAAAAGAATTTTACAAAACACAAAATCTCAAATGCCCCCAAATAACAACTATTGGAGTCCTTGTCTTAGACACCTTTTATTTTTGGTCATTGGACGCCGTTCCCCAGCTGATGAAAACCTCTTAACTTTCTTTCGACCCTTCTCTTTGAAGATATCCGGAGGTATGATTTGCAATTCTTTGATGTAATCTGGGACTTCCCACTATGCCATATTCGGCACTACATAAATTGTCTTGTAATACGCTAATGCCCATAGCTCCGACCAATAGTATTTCGAGCACGAATCATGTAACTGGATATCACGCCCTCTATCTTCGTGCCTTTTGATATCAATGAAAGCGGCTAATGCGTGCACACATGGATAATTTTGAATATCATACACCCTGCAAATGCAACTTTTTAAGATTAAGTTCACGAAATATGGTTTTCCATCCCTACCAATGACATTGTACTCTAACTCGTAAATGTTTAGCTTGGTCGTAATTGATCTCTCAGCAGTAGACCATGTGTCGTGCATATAGTTCTCCACGACAAAATTTGTTCGTTATATTAATCCAGAAGCGGCATCCTTCCTATGATTATTTAACCATTCAAAAATTTTTTTAATGATAGTGTCAACCATAGGGAGTAAAGAGTACTGCTGTGCTGTTTTGAAAACACTCTTCAAAGACTCCACACAATTGCTTGTTTCTATGTTGTATTTATCGCCTGTAAAACAACACCTTGCCTATTTTTTGTCACTCTGGTATCCTCTAGATACTTGTCCGCATAAGGAAATCTCGTCTTAAAAGCGCTATAAACATAGTTGAACTCAGTCACTGTGTAAAACCTATTGTACTCCATGAATCTCCATGCGACTACGTATTTATTGACATTTATATCATGACCTTTCACATTTTGTGACAAATGTTATATACAATACGATGAACACTCGGATACACAGTAGATATGGCACAGATGAGGCTTAGATTCATATCGGTTATAAAAACTATTTTATACGAGTCCGGTACCATCGTTTTCAACATATCAAAAAACTTATACCAACTAGCATTATTTTTGCCATCGAAAACACCAAACACTATGGGATAATGATGACGATTAGGATCTTGAGCTGTGGAAAACACAAATACACCACCATATCCTTTTTTGAGGAAAGTTGCATCCCCACTTATCACTTTCTTCATGACTTGAAACCCTTCAATGCTAGCTTCCAAAGCGATGAATAAGTATTTAAATTTGTTGTCCTCATCCATTTCACACTTGTCATTGTACCAGGATTGACATTTTCCAACATGTATAAATAACTATACAACATATTTTAGCTTTCTTTTGGACTACCACGCACATCACTGATAGCTTTGTTTTTCCCTTGCAAAACAGTGGAGTAAGATATCTTCACACCCTATTTTGTCTTAACAATATCCATAATACTTTTAGGAGCTGGAGTTTCCATTTGACGTGGATAATCTTCACTCAAAGCGTTGTAAATAATCTGAGTGTGCTTTTTATCTTCTGCTTGCTATCACTCTGATTAGCTCGAGAGCATGTATGCATCTTGGTATAGCTTATAATCGAGAACATATATGTGTTTCCTATTCTTGCAGCTCGTAAACCCCATTTATAGTCTTCTTGAGGATATTTTAGCACTAATCTGCTCTTATCTAACTTCTTTATAACATACCGAAAACAGTTCTAAAATGCAGCTCTATCCATCAATTCTTAGACTGCCTTTTTATTTGGAAATTCTTGATGAATATCCACACTCACACTATCTTCCCATAACTCTATAAACTGACTTGATTCTATAGTAGGTGTAAGCTGAAGATATTCATGATGCATATCCGACCTACCAATACTGTTATCCACATATTCATCGGCCTCATCCTCCACGGCTTCAACTATCATGGCCTCATCCTCCACAGCCTCATCTTGTTGTTTATCTTCTCCATTGCCTACATACAGAGTAATGACATTATCCTCAAAGTTCATACCAAAAGAACTTCCTTTGCCCACTCTCGAAAGTTGCTCAGTTACATATGATATACTAATAACTTCCACATACAACATACATCTACGATTCTCTTTATCAATTGAGTGTAGATAAACACAAAGATCCTCATCATCACAAATACTAAATTGTTCCTCACTTCCCACCAGCAATGGAATGCAACTCAATTTCAATTTCACTACACTTTCATCTGATCCAACCTTCTTGTATATTCTATCTTCTACTATCAATAAAGTTATATCCATCAATGATGACATAACCATTAAAGTATACATGCGACTTCAACATCTAAAATGTATGATGACGTTGTTGCTCATTGTCATCTGCCAAAACATTAAAAAATTTCAATCAATATTACTATTTATCCCCAATTATACTATCTCTAATATATTCACAGTAATACTATTTCAATAAGTATATTGCTCATTTTAGTATAATGTTTCTAATTTCCCTCTAGTTTTACTACATTTCCTAGTTTTGCTAGTTTTATTAGTTTTACTGGTTTCACTAGTTTTACTGGTTTTACTAGTTTTACTATTTCTACTACTTTTACTAGTTTCATACAATCACTAATTTTACTAGTTTTAATACAATCACTAATTTTTCTACAATCACTAGTTTTACTAGTTTTACCGGGTTGACATATCACAATAACCCATATTTCACTTCCGTCTACTCGAGTGTTTACTATGATTTTACAACTGCTATGCATTGGTTTTCGATGCCTAGTCCTAATATACCCATAAAGCAAGCTTAAAACAAGTTCAGTCGAGAGATTACAATGAAATCGTAATTGAGCTCGAGTTCAACGTCGATTTGAAATCAAAACCGAGCTTTACGAAGAGATTACAATGAAATCAAAATCATCACGAGGTTTACGGAGATGAATGAGGTGATGAAAGATAAGAGCAACAGAACCAATAGCTCGTAGCTGAGATGGAAGAGGAGGAGCACACGTAGAGAGGAAAGCTCGAGCTGAGAATTGCTTGGGGAGGAGAGAGATTTGAAGCTCGAGCTGCTGACGAAACCGCGATTTCGTTTTCTCTTTTTAATTTTTTAAAATTATTTAATTTTCTATTTTTAAGGATTAAATGAGAAATTCAGTTTTGGAGGGTATCATAGATTAATGAGAGGTATATAAAAAAAAAATTTCTCCCCAAAGGGGCATTTCAGCCTCCTTACAAACCCGCAGAGAGAAACACTTTTGAAAACCTAAAGCCTCTTTGGTTAATATGTAAAATTATCTATAGTTTTTATATAAAAATAAAATTGATTATATTTGCATGATATTAGAAAATAATAATTTTCATATATTTTTGTAGTGTAAATATAATTTTTATTATTAAAAATAGTTAGTAGAATCGTCGTTATATTCCCAAATGCATAGAATTATGGATAGTAAAAATATCATTTTAATAGGATAAAAATCAACAAAAATAACTTATAATGTTGTAACAGATGAACAAAACAATTTGCAAACATGCATTTTTGTAGCAAAAAAAAACCATATTTTATTAAGATTATTGGGAATAAATTTAGATAACAAACGAAATAGAAAATATTAATTTATAGTTGAATAATATTAATTAGGAATGAGCAATATTTTTAGAAACCATGATTTGATTCAAAATCTGATATGATACGAATAATACAATAGTCGAGGTTTCTAAATCATGATCCGAATACATTAGATTTAAAGATTTATTATCGTGTCATGCAGCCACTTTTGAGGAGTTTCATATGGTATGAGTTTTCATCCAACCAATATTAACCTTAGCTATAAGCATACAATAAACATACAAGTATATTGTCGGATAATTAATCCTCATGTATTTGTATGGTTGCATTGTAAGTTGTGGATATTTCCTTAAGGTAGAATTGTCACAAAATATCATCGTTGATTAATATCAAAATTAATCATCAAAGTAAACAAAAACACAGAAAAATAGTTTAAATGTAATGGGAAAATATGTTAAACCATAAAAATTATCAGAGATACATAATATGAAAGTCGGTCATTAGGGATTCATCGATTATGTTCCTAGACTCTAAAAATGATTTTTAAACTTATCCACTATATTGCTCCAATCACTATACCTAATAAATCAATATATTCACATTTCTAGTTATTGGAAAATGTAAATATGCATTAATCAATAATGTAAATATGCATAATATACAAGCAACGGTAATTAGGGATTTATTGATTATGTTCTTAATATCTAAACTCGATTTTATAACTTATCTAATGTTGTGGCTCTAATCACTATACCTAACAAATCAATAGACTAAGCTTTCGTTGGTTATTGGAAGATGTATATATGCATTAATCTATCATATAAAGATTATTCACTAAACTCTGCAACTCAACTTTCGTTGGTTACGGCACCTAGGTCATAAAAATACTATTTCATGGCTTTAAATTCATCACTTTCGGGATTCTAAATTTCCATATCAGATTTTTAAATTTACGGCAAAAGATTTCAAGCCTTAAGAATAAGTAAAACTGAAAAACCTAGTTATGAAAACTCTATTAGAACTGTTATAAATATAACATGATGAACACTCATTAAAAATCCCACAACCTAAAAATAGATCTACTCAGACATGGTGAACAAGAAGATGGTAGACATGGATGAAGTCATCCAGAAATTTTATTAAAAGTGAAAATGAAACGACTCGAATTCTCCAAAAATAATAATTAAAATAATATTTCAAAAATATATTCAAAATATTTTATAAAATAATAATACAAAAATAATTTAATGTAAAAATAACAAATTGAAATCCGTTTTAAATAAATAATAAATAATCCGGAAAATATTATTGAAAGGTACAACAGCTTCATCGACTTCAACGCTACTCGGGTACGACGACATGCTCACCTGAAAGATTGGGGAGGGGATAAGTAATTGGATTACCCAGTGAGAAATGAGTCTAAGGACTCATGAATCCACCAGAACAACTTATAACAATAATCTAAAGCAAGTCTAAGGCTAAAACATGTAAACAATCATAGTGTCTAGAACACTCAAACATAGACCACTAAGTGTCACACACACAAACCAGGGGACACGTTTTCATGCAGGGCACGCCTTACATGACAAAAAGCCAGACGAATCTTCATTCAGGGCACGTCATACATGACAGAAACTCCTTCCCTTCACAAACACACGAAAACATGCACGTCCTCATGCAGGGCACGCCATACATGACAAACGGTCATGTGGACCTTCATGCAGGGCACGCCATACATGACAGACCATCATCACACCATAACTCAATCCCACATGATTCGAAAGTCTGTGTCTAAATGCCACAGCACCACTCTCGAACCAACCTATCGCGAGCTTCTAATGCTCGTATCTAACACAACACGTCAATACAACTTAGCATGCTCAAACAACCAGTCATCACACAAAAGTTTTAGTCATTTAATCCTATGAATTCTATGTGATATATATATATATATATATATTTGTTTACATAATATATAGTTTATACAATCACAAACAATAACACATCTATTATTAATTAGACCCGTTACATACATATTTTAAACAAAGACTCCAACTAGAGATTAACGGCTATAAGAATGAACTAATGGAAACACTCGACGAATTCCTCACCTTAGCAATAGAAGAACAAACTTTCCTTTTATGGAAACTACCAAAAAGGGAAACCTTCCTTAAATGGAAACCTGCCATAAATGGAAGTTTGAAACAAAGTGAGGACTACTGATATCAGACTGTCCAAAAACGATATCAGTAACCACTCGGAACCAGATTCCAGATCAAAACAACTCCTAGGGAAAATTACTAAAATACCCTCACAACTTCAAACAGCCATAACTTTCAAACCACAGCGATTAATGAGAAAATGAAGGCAGATTTGAAATCAGAACAGCATGAACAATCACATAACGGAAAATTACGCAGATCAAAGATGTTTCAAGTTTCCGGCGAACCTTCAGGCGGCGATTGACGGCACGTCCAGCCACCGATTCCGGAGCGTTTGGTGTGTCTGGCTTTGTCTCGGAGATATCTACAGTTTGATTTGTAGATCGCTAAAATCTGATATTGTATGAAGAAGTTATGATCGAATAACCAAATCTGGAAAACTCACCTCACGACTCCGGCGAGTTGCGGTGCTTCTGACGACGGCGGGGACTGTAGCGACGGCGACGACTCCAAATTTTTACAGAGCTTCGCTGGGAAATGAGTGTGTGAGGCAGAAGGGGCTTTGCCTCTCCTTTTATAGACTTTAGGAAGAGGAGATGCCCAAGAGTTAGATAATTGGGCCTCAATTTCGGGTGGGCCTTGGGCTGGGATGTTACAATTCTCCCCCACTACAGGAAAATTCGTCCCCGAATTTAAGCCCAAGTCTTGACCCTCTTCATCACACTCAACAAACAACTCCGGATAATCCTCCCGCATAAACTGCTCAGGTTCCCAAGTTTCTTCACTAATACCATCTCTTTCCCATCGGACTAAAATTTTCCACATATTTTTCCCCTGCTCTTCTTTTTCACAGCGCTGCGAGATCTCTCGCGGTAAACTCCGGGCTGTCAGATCCCAATTCAAATATGTCGGTGGTTGTGATAAAATCAACTCAGATTCTCGAACTATTTATTGGAGAACTGAAACATGGAACACATCGTGGAAATCAGCCACCTCTGACGGGAGCTTAAGCCTGTAAGCAACTTCCCCAATCCTTTCTGTAATAACATATGGTCCCATAAACCTCGGCTTAAGCTTCTTCAACTTCCTGTAGCTGTCAGCTCCTCTAAAGGTTCTCATCTTCAAATATACAGAGTCTCCTATTGCGAAAACCAAATCCTTCCTTCTTTTATCAGCATAATTCTTCTGACGATCATGAGCTTCTTTAAGTCTACTGCGCAACAACTCAACTTGTTTCTCTGTCTCTCTAACCAGATCTGGATCCAAATCTCGTCGTTCTCCAACTTCAGTCCAACAAAGTGGAGTTCGATAAGGTCTACCGTACAAAGCCTCTTAATACTCGCATGGTAACTGTTATTATAGGAAAACTCTGCTAGAGGCAAAAACTTTCCCCAACTGTCACCCCAATCAAGAACACAAGCCCGAAGCAAATCCTCAAGAGTCCTAATGATTCGCTCTGACTGCCCATCTGTCTGAGGATTGTTCGCTGTACTGAGATGCAGCTTAGTACCCAGAGCTTTCTGAAAAGCTTGCCAGAAAATCGAAGTGAACTTTGGATCACGATCTGATACTATGCTCACTGGAACACCATCCAGTCTAACAATTTCATCCAGATAAATCTGAACCAAAACCTCGGTCTTAACCGTCTTCTTGATAGCTATAAAGTGTGACGACTTGGTGAGTCTATCCACCACTATCCAAATAGCATTGCTTGTTGTCCTTGGAAGTCCAGTCACAAAATCCATAGTTACCATATCCCACTTCCATTCTTGTAATGGTAAATCCTGAAATAACCCACTCGGGACTTGACGCTTAGCTTTAACCAACTGACAATTCTGACACTGAGATACCCAAGTCGCAATCTCTCGCTTCATGCCTTCCCAATGGTAATAACGTTTCAAATCAGCATACATCTTGTTACTGCCTGGATGTATAGAAAAATGAGACTGATGAGCCTGACTTAGTATCTCTCTCCGTAATGCCTCAACTGGAGGGACACAAACCCGATTCTTGTACAAGATAGTACCATCAGATGCAGTGCGATATCCAATCACTAGTTTCTCGATCATCCTCTTAAGTCCCAAATCACCTGATTGAGCATCCTGAATCCTGTTAAGAAGATCAGCTCGCTCCCACATCGCCAATCCGGTCTGGTTATCCTCAACCGATGTCACACACAACCTCATACTTGCCAAGGTATCAACCAACTCTTGCACTTCTTTATTGCCTGAAACATCTGCCCTTCGACGGTTTAGAGCATCTGCCACCTGATTGACCTTTCCTGGGTGATAAGCGATGTTCAAGTCGTAATCTGCCAGGAACTCAATCCAACGCCTCTGCCTTAAATTAAAGTCGCTCTGCGAGAAGATGTACTTCAAACTTTTATGATCTGTCAAGACCCTGACTTTCTCTCCATAGAGATAAGCTCTCCATATCTTAAGCGCAAAGACCACTGCAGCTAACTCAAGATCATGCGTCGGGTAATTAGCTTCATGACTTCGAAGCTGCCGGGAAGCATATGCTATTACAAGGCCCTCCTGCATCAACACACAACCGAGCCCCATCCTAGAAGCATCTGTAAAGACATCTTATGGAACACCCATTCACGGTAGAACCAATACAGGAGTTTTAGTCAAACAATCCTTCAACTTCTGACCACTCGAACTTTACCCCTTTCCCTGTTAGCATGGTCATAGGCTTGGCAATACTAGCGAAACCTTCGACAAATTTTCTGTAGTAACCCGCCAAACCAAGGAAACTACGAATCTCAGTATGACTAACCGGTGTAGGCCACTCCGAAATTGCTACTATCTTCTGAGGTCAACTGCTACGCCTGCTTCAGAAACAACATGACCCAAAAATCCAATCTTTCTCTGCCAAAAACTGCACTTGCTCAGCTTTGCAAACAAACGATGCTCACGTAACTTATCCAATACTAACCGAAGATGCCAACCATGCTCCTCTTCACTCTTGGAGTATATCAAAATGTCATCGATGAATACTATAACACACTTATCCAAGTACTGCCTGAAAACATCATTCATCAACTTCATAAATACCGCAGGCGCATTCGTCAATCCAAATGGCATGACTACAAACTCGTAATGTCCGTAACGAGTACAAAAAGCTGTCTTTCAAATATCCTCCTCTGCAACAGGTATCTGATGGTACCCTGAAGTCAGGTCAATCTTGGAAAACCAAGTAGCTCCCTGCAACTGATCTAGCAACTCGTCAATCCGAGGAAGAGGATACTTATTCTTGATAGTCACCTTGTTCAAACCCCGATAATCAATGCATAACCTGAAACTGCCATCCTTTTTCTTGACGAACAAAACTGGTGCTCCCCAAGGCGAGCTACTGGGTTGAATAAACCCTTTATCTGTTAGATCCTCCAACTGCTTCCTCAACTCCTTCATTTCTGCGGGAGCTAAACGATAAGGTGCTCTCGATATAGGAGTGGTACCAAGCTCCAATTCAATTGTGAACGGCTCACTTCTAGGCGGTGGCGGTCCTTGCAAAAGCTCGAAAACATCTGCATAATCTGACGCTACCAGAATCGTGCTGAGATTCAACTCTGAACCCTCCCCCAATATAGATATAGTCGCCAGATAAGCTTCATTACCCTTAGCAAGTAAGTCCTCTGCATGAATCATCGATATAAGCGGAATACCGATGCTAGCTCGAACACCGTGAAAGACCAATTTTCCACCATCTCTCGGAATTAACACTCTAGTGCGATGGCAATCCAAGGACACCATATGCTTAGATAACCAATCCATCCCGAGAATAACTTCATAATGGTTTAACTTCATCTCGACCAACTCTCCCAGCAATTCAGTTTCGTTAATTACAATTGGAACATCGATGTAAACTCTGGAGGTTTCCATAACTTGTGTACCAGCCGTCTGAACTCTTTTTGCCTTAGGTGTGAACGTTCCGGAGAAAAACCACTGCTTTGAGAATTGGGGATTAACGAAGCTATGAGTAGCTCCGCTATCAGATAAAGTGTAGGCATACACACCTCCTACTAAAACCGATCATACACGATTTATGCAGTTCAGGCAATACAAACAATATTCAAAAAAGAATAACAAGGCATGCACGACAAAAGAAAATTAATGGACATACCGGAGATCGGCTCAGCACCAGCTAAGGTCTCCAAAGCAAAAACACGAGGTCCAACTGCCTGACGCTTAGGAGGAGGAGGCAAATTATCCCTTGCTGGACCAGCTGTTGGACGTGCTACCTGCTGCTCGACTCTACGAGGCTTCTGACAATACGCAGCAATATGACCTCTCTCTCCACAGTTAAAGCATTGAGGTGGACCTCTACCCCGGGGATACTCGGTACTCTTATGACCCGGTTGGTTGCAGGAATAGCAAATGACCTGCTTTTGGATCTTGGCTGCTCCACCTGCTGCTCCATGAGCTACATCCCAAGTCTTCTTCTGATTATCATTTCCTCTAGGCGCCTTGGACGACGAACCCCTGAGATATCTCTGCTCCTCAGCCAAACCTTCCTCCTGCATAGCTTCTCGCTCAACCATCTCATACATCGAAGAATAATCTCTCACTGAACAACGGTTCCTGATCTCAACCCGCATTCCTTTCAAGAACCTCCGAATCAACTCCTGTTCGTCATGGTAACGACCAGCAAACCTCCTCAAACGAGTAAATTCCACCTCATAGTCGTCTATCGAGTGACTCCCCTGACGAAGATCCTGGAAGGCACTCTCCATCTTGTCCATCATCTCCCGTGAAAAATAACGCTTCGAAAACGCCGAGTTGAAATCCTCCCAAGTCAAATGCTCACAACCACCGGTTCTAGATACGACTTCATCCCACCAATACAAGGCGCTATCCTTGAGGTACTGTACCGCTAAACCTAAACGATACTCTGCCAGACATCTCGTATTCTCGAAATTCTTCTCCAGCCTTTTCTTCCAGTTATCCGCAGCTAAAGGGCCTGACTCCCCAGTAAAATACTCAGTACTCATCTCCTTCATGTGCCTCAAAGCATCCCAGTAAGATAACTCATGCCTCGGAGCATGGTTGGGTGGTGGCGGTGGTGAGTAATACATTCTGGCCTAGCAGGCACATAACCAGTTGGTGGTGGAGGTGGAATAGGCCCTCCCGACCCAACTGCAGGCTCACGAGGAAAAGATTTCTCCCTCGAACGAACTTCCTCAGTTTGCTCCTCCCACATCTGCTCTCCAAACCTCTGTTGGTACCTAAACAACTCGGCCTGCAACGCCTCAATCTGCGACTGAGAACTCTGATTCTTTGCCTCAGGAGAGTCACCCTTAGAGTCACCCTCAGATCTACGACTCGGGTTAGACTTCTCTGCAACACTCCCAGAAGATGCAACAGAGGCAGTGACTCTAGTAACACAAGCTCTCTTTGCCACTTCCTATCCCTTAGGCGGCATCTGAAAGATTAACCGAAGATCAACACGACGAAATACAAATTCTAAAAGCACAACAGAAGAATATTTAAATAGGTCGATGAGTTGTTCCCCTTTGTTTTTTTTTTTGTTTTTAAATACATTTTCGAAAAATATTTCAAAAAATATTCAAAATATTTTATAAAATAATAATACCAAAATAATTTAATGTAAAAATAATCAATTGAAATCCGTTTTAAATAAATAATAAATAATCCGAAAAATATTATTCAAATGTACAACAGCTTCATCGACTTCAACGCTACTCGGGTACGACATGCTCACCTGAAAGATTGGGGAGGGGATGAGTAATTGGATTACCTAGTGAGAAATGAGTCTAAGGACTCATGAATCCACCAGAACAACTTATAACAATAATCTAAAGCAAATCTAAGGCTAAAACATGTAAACAATCATAATGTCTAGAACACTCAAACATATGACCACTAAGTGTCACACACACAAACCAGGGGACACGATTTCATGCAGGACACGCCTTACATGACAAAAAGCCAGACGAATCTTCATTCAGGGCACGTCATACATGACAGAAACTCCTTCCCTTCACAAACACACGAAAACATGCACGTCCTCATGCAGGGCACGCCATACATGACAAACGGTCATGTGGACCTTCATGCAGGGCACGCCATACATGACAGACCATCATCACACCATAACTCAATCCCACATGATTCGAAAGTCTGTGTCTAAATGCCACAGCACCACTCTCGAACCAACCTATCGCGAGCTTCTAATGCTCGTATCTAACACAACACGTCAATACAACTTAGCATGCTCAAACAACCAGTCATCACACAAAAGTTTTAGTCATTTAATCCTATGAATTCTATGTGATATATATATATATATATATATTTGTTTACATAATATATAGTTTATACAATCACAAACAATAACACATCTATTATTAATTAGACCCGTTACATACATATTTTAAACAAAGACTCCAACTAGAGATTAACGGCTATAAGAATGAACTAATGGAAACACTCGACGAATTCCTCACCTTAGCAATAGAAGAACAAACTTTCCTTTTATGGAAACTACCAAAAAGGGAAACCTTCCTTAAATGGAAACCTGCCATAAATGGAAGTTTGAAACAAAGTGAGGACTACTGATATCAGACTGTCCAAAAACGATATCAGTAACCACTCGGAACCAGATTCCAGATCAAAACAACTCCTAGGGAAAATTACTAAAATACCCTCACAACTTCAAACAGCCATAACTTTCAAACCACAGCGATTAATGAGAAAATGAAGGCAGATTTGAAATCAGAACAGCATGAACAATCACATAACGGAAAATTACGCAGATCAGAGATGTTTCAAGTTTCTGGCGAACCTTCAGGCGGCGATTGACGGCACGTCCAGCCACCGATTCCGGAGCGTTTGGTGTGTCTGGCTTTGTCTCGGAGATATCTACAGTTTGATTTGTAGATCGCTAAAATCTGATATTGTATGAAGAAGTTATGATCGAATAACCAAATCTGGAAAACTCACCTCACGACTCTGGCGAGTTGCGGTGCTTCTGACGACGGCGGGGACTGTAGCGACGGCGACGACTCCAAATTTTTACAGAGCTTCGCTGGGAAATGAGTGTGTGAGGCAGAAGGGGCTTTGCCTCTCCTTTTATAGACTTTAGGAAGAGGAGATGCCCAAGAGTTAGATAATTGGGCCTCAATTTCGGGTGGGCCTTGTGCTAGGATGTTACAGAAAAGGTTCAGAAATCTTCTCTATATGAATAATACAAAGCGAGATATTCTCCTTGAAGCTCTTAGAATCCATATCCAATGAAATAATCTATGAAAGAGTGGTTTTGGTGTCACTCATGTGGGCTTTCATATGTGTGTTGTGGGTGGTCAAGAACAAGAGGCTAAAAATAAATATTAAACTATTAAAGTATTCTAGGTTTATGAAAAAAAGCAAAATTAATTTTTTTGATTGAACGTAGGACTTCTTCTTCATTAAAGGTGTGTATTAATGCTTGTGGGCTTCATAGAGTATATTTCTGAGTCTTACATGAAGTGTGAACAAATCCAAGTAATATAGGCATAATCTATAACTTATCTCTCTATGGGCTTTTCTTCAGGACCAGTCAGATATTTCTTCATTAAATCAAATGTGCGCCAAATAACTTGATTCAACCGACATATGAAAGCTAACTCATAGGGATTCGTATCCACCAAATTTTTGTCCAAATAAGGTTTCTGGAAGGGCTTCATCTAAGTTTGGACTTCTGTTATATTAGATCTGTCTGGTGGTGATTTATTGACCAATGATATAAAATACATAAACTATCTACATATTTGAATTTATTATATAAATTTTTAAAATATAGGCAATTCTATTAAACCATAAATGATGTTAGTTATCCGTTAATGATTGCTGACATGGATGGCACGTGAAATATCAGATTAATTTGGTTTAAATATCAATGTCATAAAGTACATGAACTACCTACATATTTGAATTTACTATATGAACTTTTGAAAAATGGTCAATTCCATCAAACTGATGTTAGTTTTCCGTTAAAGATTGATGACATGGATGACTGAAAGAACACCTGGTTTTTATCAACTTAGTCTAGTTGATTTAATATCACATTTAACATTGCAGGGTACTAGGTTCGAACTCCAATCATGTGTGAAGAATTTTAGATAGAACACCAGTTTAATATCTTTAATTAATGTTAATGTTAATGATAAAACTGAAGACATGCAATGATTTATTTACAGATATTATACATATGTTAATTTTGAATAAATATTATCTTTTTATCTTATCGAATTTTTTATTTTATACTGGTCGTATTCAGGACCAGAAAATTTCATGATTTTATAGTGTTTATTAGTTTATCAAATATTAAATTTATAGAGGTTTAACTATATAATATTAATTCTATAAATTAATATTAGATAAATTAATAAGCACTATAAAATCATAAAATTTGCTGATCCTGGATAGGGCCAGTATTAAAAATAAATAAAAAATCGATAAGAAAATTTACTAGTTCGAGTTTATATATTGATTATATGAAATAAATAAAAAAATTTAAGACCAAAAAATTAAATAAATCAATAAATCTATTTAAAATTGGTTAAGACCAAATTCATTATATTTTATATTATATATCCACCATAGTTCTAATACCATAGGGTAGCGGATATAGCGTAAAGATACTGGAAATATATAAATAGACTTTATAACCTAGATTATTTTTTGATGTGGAAGATCATGATTAAATTGCAACCACAAAGCATACGATAAGCTGCATAAATTGGGCAGAATAACCAGCCACATTATAACCTTGAAAATTTAAATATGTAAATTTATTCAATAAATTAAAATCTTTTACAACCTTAATATTAAAAACAGATAGGAAATGGAAACAAGAAATTGAAACAAGTTATAAATAATTTTGAAATTACCTTGAAAATACGATGACTTGAGGTGGAGGGATGAAGGTTGGATAATGAAAGGATGAGAGTGATGAAAGGTGGATAATGGAAGGATGAGAGAGTGTAAGATTAAGAGATTTATAGATTTAGAGATTTGGAGATTGAAAGAGAGAGAGATTAGAGAAAAGTAAGAATGAATATTATTGAGATTTTTAGAAAAATGAATTTCTTGCTTACAAAGGAAGAGAGAGATAGCTATTTATACAATTATAGTTTATGTTTGTTTGGATACTAAGATTGCATAATACATGTTCGGCTACAAGGATAACATATCATTAATCACAAACAAGCCTAAGCTACTCCCTTTAGAACTTACAGCATTTTTCCCTTTTGGAAGAGTGGTTGGCGCATAAGTTTGATTCTTCTCCATAGCTTGTCTTTCAGCTTGAATTGCTTCTCTCCACTCCTTTATCTCAATTGCTTCCTCATAGGTCCTTGGAATCTGTTCTTTATCAAGACTAACAATAAATGCAACATGAGAAGCAGATATATGAGCTACATTACATACTCCCTGATCATGGTGAACTACTGCATTATTGTTGTAGTATAATTTGGGTGAAAATCTTTGCCTTGTACTTCTTCTAAGAACAACAGCTGGTTCCTTTTTTTCTTCTCCTTCTAGAACATCTACAAGATTAGGTTGAATATCTCTTGGCCTTTTAGAAGCTGAGACTAGAACCTCCTCTTGATCATGTCTAGATTTCTGGCCCCCCTCATGACCAATAGAGGGTGTTTGGCCCGGTTGGAAAGAAGGCCTTGTTGGAGAGGTTGGAGCTGGTGCCGGTACTTCCCGTGCCTGAGCACGAGTTCTAGGCCGGGATGAGGATGGAGCATTAGCTGGTGCCAGTACTTCCTAAGTCTTAGCTGGACCATGGGCTGGAGCGGGCCGGGACGAGGATGAGATCGGTTCATGCCGAGAAGTCGATGGAGCTGGATCGTGCAAGGATTGAGCTGATTCATGCTGAGGTAAGCGCGGTTCAGGCTGAGCTGGTCCTGGTTCGTGCCATACCAGTACAGGGACTGAGGGAGCTGGCGCTTGGTGAGGAGGAGTTGGGCCAGGTGTTGGCGCCTTAGGAGAGATTATGCCAATGTTTTCTAAGATCCTTCTTAGATTCTCAACTTGGTCATGTCTTTTTGTTGAGATGTCCTTGAATTCTTCCCAAGTTCCTTCTTCATAGAATCCTGACTCTTGGAATTTGACATCTCTAGATACCAGAACTGTTCTAGTCTCTGGATTGTAGAATTTTTTTATCCCTTTTGTGTAGGAGAATACCCAATGAAAATGACCTTGGTGCTCTTTGGTTCCAGCTTGTTCCTAAGTTCTCCTGATACTAAATCAAAACAAACACATCCAAATACTTTTAAGTGTTTAATATTAGGCTTTGTTTTTTTAATACCTCAAAGGGAGACAAATCATCTAGAACTTTAGTTGGAGTTCTATTGATTAAGTAGCATGCAGCTACTAGAGCTTCTCCCCAAAAATTTTTGGGGACCTTCTTGTGGAACCATTGTTCTCACAACTTCCGTCAAATGTCTGTTCTTCCTCTCAGCTACTCCATTTTGTTGTGGAGTGTAGGGAGAACTTGTTTGATGTTTTATGTCATGCTTGGCCAAGTGTTGCTGAAACTTAATGCTAGTGTACTCCCCTCCATTATCTGTTCTAAAGCATTTAATATTGGCATTGTATTGGTTAGTAACAAAGTTTGAAAATTAAGAAATGCATCAAACACCATATCCTTAGAACTAAGAAATGTAACCCAAATATACTTAGATTTTTCATCAATAAAGGTTAAAAAATATTTTTGGTTTTTCTCTTGAAGGAAAGAGAGATGTCCAAACATCAGAATGCACCAAATCAAAACAATTATTATATGAATGATTTGATTTCTCAAAAACAGTCTTACAATGTTTCCCAAGAATGCATGATTCACACAAATCATTTTGCAATTTAATTCCAGGGATTATCAACTCTAAAGCTCTAGGATGAGGATGACCTAATCTAGCATGCCAAATTTCAGTTGTGACATTGATATCTACACTATTAGCACACGTTTCTTGTAAGGAATGCATGGACAAGTCTTCAAGCACATACAAGTCATTCTTTGTTGTTCCTTGTCCAAATTTCCTACTTGTTTCAACATCTTGAAAGTAGAAATCATTAATAGACAACAAGTTAGATGTGAAAGATGGCATATAAAAGGTTTAGATTCTTTATCAAACAATTTAAGCTTTCCAATTCCTTTAATTGGAACACTGATTCCATTAGCTATTACCACACTACCTAAGGCAGGTTCTAAGTTTTCTTGTAAGCCTAAATCACTTATCATGTGATGAGAAGCTCCAGAATCAACAATCAAAGGTTTAGAAGCAATGGATGTTTGAAAAAAAGCATGAAGAGATTTATCCAACACAATACCAGAGCTAAAGGCTTTGAAGAGGGCTTTCAAGTCTGATTTCTTGACAAACTCAGATGAATGAGTGATGAGAGGATTTGAGGTCATATGTCCTTGAGACGAATTATGAGGCAGAGGAGAGGCGGTTGTATGCACCATGTTGGAGGAGCTAGTAGTGCTTGTTGATGAAGGTTTGGACCTGTCGATGAACAACCTTGGCTTCAACTCAGGATGAAGCACCCATCACTCTTTCTTGGTGTGACCGGTTCTCTTACAGTGATCACACACGACTCTCTTCTTCTTGGATTCAGCTGTAGCCGGCTTGAAGAAACTTTTGTGGGCAACCATCGGGTCTTCCTTCTTTCCAAACAGCTGAAGAGACCCTTGTTCCTTCTTAATCTTAGCACAGACATCCTCTAAGCTAGGAAGCTTATCCTCCCTAAGAATGTGCTTAATCAAATCAGTGTAGTTAGTGTTTAAATCAAGAGCAACCCAAACACCTTATCTTGTTCTCTCCTATCATGAAGAGTAATAAGATCAACTGTGGCAGGCCTTAACATCTCTAGCTCTGATCATAATACTCCAAAGGATCCATAATGCTTTGTGAACTCAGCATCCTCCTGTCTAAGATCATTCAAAGCTTTCTT
Organism: Streptanthus diversifolius; assembly: GCA_039880935.1. Classification (NCBI taxonomy): domain Eukaryota; kingdom Viridiplantae; phylum Streptophyta; class Magnoliopsida; order Brassicales; family Brassicaceae; genus Streptanthus; species Streptanthus diversifolius. Next base: position 3,626,506 of record JAXGFM010000008.1, read on the forward strand.
TACCTCAAAAATTCTCATGAGGTTAGTAGTATTTCCATATACCGTTTTTAAAGTTTCCCAAAGGTCTTTGGCATTTTCATAATATGAATATGCTTCTAAGAGGGATCCAGCAATGGAGTTTTGGAGTATATAAAGTACCAACTGGTCTTCCTGAAACCATTTTTTATGATCATCTTGATCATCTGAGTCAGCCCCTTCAATGGCTAGAACATGCGCCTTTGTAACATGACTCCATAAACCTTTGATGCACAAGATTTTCCTCATGGTTCTTGACCAGATGAGGTAGTTCGTCCCTTGAGGCATAACAGGAGCCTTTATGTTCGTTTGGTACTCCATCAGACTCTGTTTTAAAGCCTGCAAGAAGATAAGACCAAGAAGAAAAACAAAAAAAAGACACACGTGCTGACCAACGCAAGGAGGTCGTCTATCAACCTTCATCCGTGAGCAACAACTTCCAAAAACCTAACAAAACTTGGTCAAATCATTTTAACAGCCTTCTATCTCTTAGCTAGCAACGATCCAGTGATTAGGATTTGTTAAAACTGCCTAATCAAATTAAGAACCAACTTTCCCTCCAATTTCAAAAAAAACAAAGTTTTAACAGCTTTTAAGAAAACCTTTCTTGAAGTCTAAAACTATTTGGATTGAGATGAAACTCCTTCAGACCCTCCTCAAGATCCTTAAATATCTTCTGAACGTTTAATATTTGAAAAATATTGTGAAAGAATCGATTTTTTATCACCAAAACCCCAAAGAGGTCAAATTTGGACACATCAGAGTAAATTGATCAAAAAATCTTCAAAACTTGAGAAATAGAAGAGAATACCTCCATAATAATCAAATAAACTTGTTCTAATTGATTTTAGGCTTTGGAATTGCTCAATTTGATAATGATTTGAAGAAGTTATGCTCGTTACAAATCCAAAACACTCGTGGAGGAGAAGATTGCGAAGCCACTGGAGGAGAACGTGAATAACTTTTGACTCAGACCACAAAATTAGATGAAACCACCGGGGAAATGATCAGAATTCTCCGGAGAACAACCATTGAAGAAAAATATGGCAAGAAACCTCGAGTTTTTTTCCGGAAAACTTGATGATCACACGATAATCTCGCGGCTGACGTGTTTTGAGGCTGCGTGAGAATTGTGTGCAAGAAAGTAAGATTCTGCGGAATTTTATGCCAGATTAAATTAATCTGGCTCTGATACCATGAAATATTAATAGATTAAGAGATTTAGAGATTTGGAGATTGAGAGAGAGAGAGATTAGAGAAAAGTGAGAATGAATATTATTGAGATTTTTAGAAAAATGAATTTCTTGCTTACAAAGGAAGAGAAATAGCTATTTATAATATTCTATTCTAGGCTTATTTGGATATTAAGATAGCTTAATACATGTTTGGATACAAGGATAATATATCATTAATCACAATCAAGCCTAAGCCACTCTCTCTAGACACATGACGCCTACTTAGAATCTAAGGCACACTTTTTTATTTCTTCTTTTTGTCTTCATCATTCTTTTTCATTCCAACAGAGAGATGATAATATTTTTGTGTGTTTTTAGAGAGGGGCACGACACTCCTTATATAGGAGTATATAAGTGAACTAAAATATCAAAATAAAATGAGAATGTTGGCCGACAGCAACTGTAGTTAGCTGCGGGATTTGCAGTATTCAATTTGTTTGCTGACAATCACTATATGATTTTGGATTTTATTGACGACAGTTATTACAGTTGATTCTATATTTTGCGGATTTGATTTTCTTCACTGACAACTATTGTAGTTGGTTTTGGTGCTCTTTGTAGATTTTCTTATGTAGTGGTTTGATGTCGCCTTCCACTCCGGTGTTTGTACATGTTGATTGGTATTTTTTAAGTACGAAAATACAAACTTACATATGTAAATGCAAATTTACAAAGATAATATAATGAGTCTCTTAGTGGTTTTCGATATAATTATTATTATTATTTACAATTTTCTTTGTTTCTAAATAGGTCGTCTTCTGGTTCTGGAATATCTGATTCAGCTTCAGAGGCCTGAGAGTTGTGTTCTGACAGTAATGGTAGAAAGCACATGGAAATGGCTTTGATTTTTTCTTCAAACTTAGCCGAAGCAAGCATGGACAACATTTTGGATTTTTGGGCTACGAATGAAGTGGTTTCTGGTGTTTGGATTTGAGATCTTTTTGTATTTTGTTCTTGGATCCATGACTAGGTGTTTGAAAGATATAAACTTGCAGGAATTCTATATTTGTACCACCATGTGATAATCTTCGTCTGAGTATTGGGATGAAGTCACTGAAGAATTCAAAGGTCTAAAAAAAATACCTAAAGGAAATGGAATTTAGAACGGAAAAGGGCAAGGGCTGGAAACCGTCTTTCAACTTTTGAGGTTTGTAGATGTTTGAGGTAGATCCAAAATGGTTCCATCATTGGTTAAACAAGAGAGGGGCTTTGGACAGGTCATAAGAGGTGTAAAAAAACATCAGCCAGGTGTGTTTGTTATATGGAGATTAGATGAAAAAGGATCTATTGCTAATAATCTGACGAGTCCTCAGATTAAAAACTCTTGAGAAAAGTTTTAGTTTTGTCTTACTCTGCTCCTGATTTTTGGTGGCTTGGTACCTGTTTTAGATAAACTCTCGAGTCAAAAAATCAGGAATAAAATTTCTATCACATTTAATATATTCTATATCGAAATCAAAAATATTTGAAAGAGCCGGAAGATATTTATTTAGAAGCTAGATTTTTAACATCTTTTTGTAAAACATCTTTATCACTTTTGCAATCAATTCTTAAAATAAATTTTTGATTAAGGAGATCATTTTGAAACTTTTGTATGTACAAAACTATACTCAAAATTTCAGTCTTTATAATTGAGTATTTTTTCTGCGTGTCATTCTAATTAGACGATGTGAAATGAATAATACTTTCATCACTGTTTTTATTTCTCTGTTTTAGAATACATCTATAACCTACGTCTGAGACATCATTTTCTACGATCTTTTGTAAATTAGGGTCTGCAATATGCAGGCATGGTATTTTCAACACTTAAGTTTAATTTTTTGGACCACTGTAGTATGCTTTTCTGTTCACGGTGTTGGGTTTTTCTTGAAACGATCATGAAGTGGTTTTCTACTTTATTTACGTTTGGAAAAAAATCTAGAACCTAATTCAGATTACCTAGAAACCTATGAAACTAAGTTTTATCCAATACTTTGTCAGGAAATTTTTTCCAAGTTCTAACGATCTTTGTATTGGTTTGGTCATTCCCTTTGATATATAATGGCCAACAAATCTAATTTTTGTTTTAAAGAAAGACATCTTTGATTTGAAACAACAAGTCCATTTTTCGTGTAATGTAGTAAAACGTTTTTAGATGTTTGAAGTGTTCATCAAAGGAGTTTGAAAATATGAGAGTTTTATCTATATATACTATACAGAATTTTGAATATTCAGAGAAAATGTCATTCATAATTTTTTGAAATTATGACGGTGCTTTTTAAACCAAATGACATTACATTCCACTGGTATTGACCGAATGGAATGATGAAAGCTATTTTTAACGATCTTTTTCAGATATTTGGATTTGCCAAAATCCTGATTTTAGATCAAGTTTTAAGAAGATTCATGAGGAGTGGAGTTTTTAAAGAAGATCTTTTTGTTTGGAATGGGATATCTGATCCATTTTTCTGCAGTGTTGAGAGGTTTATAGTTTATAACAAGTCGTGGAGTTCCTGTTCTATTTCATAAATTTTTTTGACATAGAAAGAAACACTAGACATGGTGATCCAGATTTTGAAATCAACCCTTTGGTCAAGAATTCTGTAATTTCCTTTCTACAATGGTTTTCTAATTCAGAGTTCATATTAATTGGACGGGCTTTTGTTGGAATTTCTTTTTCATCAAATTTTTCTTCATAGGGTTAATCAACAATGTATTGTTTTCTATCCCGGTTAGTAATTCCTAAAATAGTTCATTTTCTTATAGTTTATTTAATTTTAAAATTTTCTCTTTGGTAATTGGAGTATTTCAGGATTCATCCATTTTTTTCTGTTTGAAATTGGGTTTGTAAATTTTTGTAGATGAAATTTTTTACTGTATATTGATTAATTTATCAAATTTCTTTTTGAATATAGCATGCTTTAATAAGATTTAAATTTCTATTTTGTGGTGTTCCAATAAATTCAAATATCATTTTTTTATTTTGTGTTTGGAAATATATTAAATCATCTATAACTTTATAAGGTGTTATTATATTTATAAATGTGGTTCCTAAGATGACGTTTTGATAAATATCGTCTATAAGAACGAAAGCGGTTTTGAAAAGAACATTATCTTTTAAAATTGACGCTTCAGTTTTTGAAGTTATTTTTAGATTTGAATTGTTTGCAGCAGAAGTTTTTCATTTGTTTGAAGATGAAAGCATTTTGGTACTAGACCCATTTTGATGCAATTTAGATCAGCACCCGTGTTAAAAGAGCAATTATTTCTAATTTGTATTTTTCAGAAAATACTATAGTGATCCTAATTTTAGAGTTTGCAATTGCTCATCCAGATTGAGATTGTTTTCTAGAGAATTGTTTTCTTGTTCATAAAAGCTAGAATTTTATTTTCCTTAATTAAAACTGAGTGAAAATACTCAGAATTTCTTTATTATTTTCCTTTAAGTATTTTAAGCTTGTATGAAGTTTTGGAGGTTTTACCTATTTGTGAGTTTTCTGTTTTGTTTTTCTGGTTCTCATTTATGGCTAAGAGTATTGTTTCCAAATATTGTACCAGAAGATGAATCATAAGATTCATCTTCTTGTAAACTCTTTTCTGAGGAATTGTCAGAATCAGAATCACTAGATGAAGAAGAAGAGTCAAAAAGGAGAGTTGAAATTTTCTCTGAAATTTCTTCTCCAAGGTTAAGCTCTTGGACTTTTTGGTTTAAACGAAAAAGGGACATTTAAAGCAAGTAAGGTCTTTGTAAAAGGGTTTATGGGTTTTTGATTCTCTGGTCCTAAATTTTTGTCGAGGCCGTTGTCTAGTGTTTTTTAAAGGTTTGTGATCCTTAAATTTTTCTTGTGAATTTTGGTTTCCTAAAGTAGTGGTTTTTGCTGCAACTTCCTTCACAGGATTTTCTAGTAGTAGGATCATTTTCGAATTGTTTATAGAATGATCATAATTCTAATTTGTTTTTTAAGTTCCCATTTGAGGTGTTTTTGTAATTTTAAGTCTTGACAAATTTTAAGGCCTTCTTGTTGAACCATGCTGACCATTTTTCTGCAGGTATAGCCATCGTATTTGGTCACATCTAGATTCCCTAATTTTTTATCTGAATGTTTTCTCCTAGGAGGTTTGGAAGCCATGCGAGAAACTTTTCTTTCCAAAAAGTTTGGTTTGAGTCTTGGCGAAGAAGAACCCTAGTAAGGAAGGTGTTTTGTACCATTATAAATCGCTTAATTTTTTACATTTCAGATTTGAAAGGAGCTCTGTATTTTTATTCCTAAGGACAGAAGGATCTCCTATGAAGTGAAGAGTTATGGCTAAGATTAAGGTTGGTACCGCATCTTTTTTTAGATTTCCAAAGTTGTCTAGAATGGGTAAATTGTCTTCATCAAGTTTTATAGCATCTTAAGTTTCTGATCGTTGTTAAGGCATCAGGTAGTTAGCCCAACATCCTTTGAGTTGCCTGATTTGCCTTGAAAATCCGGTAATGAGGAGCTCTGCTACGGTTTTGTCTTCGTTACCGATTTGTGTTCTATATGCGTTTGCGGTCAATGTCATTTTTTAAGGAAATTTAAAATATTTTATTCAGATTTACCGTCAAGGTTCCAGTCATATACTGAGGAGGAATTGAACCTAGATAGTTCTATGGGCTGAATTTTTCCTCAGGCTAAGGCTGGAATTATTGGTCGTTAGTGATAATTTTTTTCAGTCTAGACGGTTTATTCTAGGGTTTTGGGATTGTGGAATCAGTTTCTGATTCATTGAACATAGTCTGTATGCGAACGTTAGAGCTTTGGGTTTTGGAAGTAGGAGTGTTAGGAACTTCATTGATTTGTTGATGAGGACATCATATCGAGCCAGCCATTGCACCAGTCATTCCACCTGGACCACTCACACGGTCCAAGAGGAAGGCGTTAGGAGACCAGCTTGGCATGCTACTGTAGAGTGGAACCGGACCAGACTTCGAGCCGCCCATGACTAGCCTAGGACCGACCATGCCGACCCATCCCAGCCGCATCACGACCAGTCCTGGAGCTCACGCCTCGCCACGGTCGTCCCGACCACCCGACAAGCCAGCGTCCGGATCAGCATGCCAGGACCCGCTCCAGCTAGACAAGGAGCCATGGAGGTTCCTTCTAGAAGACTCTTCCTCCTCCGGTGTCTTTACCATTAACATCCGGTAGAGATACCAAAAGTCGTGCTAGGAAATTGTACTCTTTTTCCTATATTCGGTTTTATCCCACTGGGTTTTCCGAATAAGGTTTTAATGAGGCAATACTCTTAGTACGCAAGACGGTGAAAAATTGTTAACAATTCCATCTCATTCACAAGTCTTCATGCAATTTCTAGCATAAGTATTATTGGGTTTTTCTATCTTAATTCTATTTTCTAAACTAAGTAATTATTTGGGTTTAAGTCATGTTGACTATTTGGGGCCCATTTTATATTTTAATTGCCAATAAGTGAACTACATACTGTTTTAATTCTTGTAAGGCAAAACATCTTGTAGTTTAGCCTAAGTTGTAACAAGGCATTATATAAGCCTTTTGTCTACACTTTAATGAAATAATAAGCATTTTGACAAAACCTAAGACTAGTGTCTAAAACCTAAAGGTGCCGCCAAGTCCCCTTGCAGCAGTAGTCCTTCAGCCTAGTTTTTGGCTGAAGTTCTTGGAGTATCACAAGCTCCTCTCACAGCTTGTATGGTCCCTTCGATCCACCCCTTCTTCCCCATCGATTTCTGTCCAGCAACCTGAGCTTCTCGGTGAAAGATAGCCCACCCGTTGCTTCTTGCATCATCTGGTATCAGAGCTTAAAGCTCATGCTCATCAGGTTGAATTTATCCTTTTGTTTTTGGCAATTTTTCATTTGTTTTGTGCAATAGTTTTTGGCTTTGATTGTGTTTCTTTCTCTTTCCCCTGAGGTTCTCGGTAAGAAGGACAGGAATCAAGTCACATACCACAAACACAAAAAAATACAAAAAAAAATCAGGTTCTATCAAAACTTGTCTTTGCTTTCTTAATTTTTCAAAAAAAAAATAGAAGAAATTTGTTTGTTATTGCTTGTTTGTTGTTCAAATTTTCTTTTAAGACAAAAAAAAAGAAAGATAAATTGTTTAGGTTGTTTAAAAGCAATCTAGGACCTTTAGAAAATCACCTAGATCACTCTTTCACCTTGAGAAATCGTGAGCCCAAGGAACCTTGGACTACACGTGTATGGCAGCTAGAGTTTGTGTGTTTTATTTGCTAGGTTTAGGTCATTTCTTGTGTTTCATTCGTGTACCAAGCCGCTAGGCCACCCCTAGCCCTTCCCATTAGCGCTTAGTCAGTTTCCTCCTTATGACGCTTAGGCTAGGTTCATTGTGTTCCGTTTCTGCATCCTTGCCCGAGTCGAGTTCTAGGTTAGGCAGCCCGGGTCGTCCCGCATGTGTTGTTCCATCCCGCGTGTGTAGTTTAGGCAGCACACGTCCCGCGTTTAGTCAGCCTAGGTCCCTATTCTGCCTAGCTTGGTAGCTCCCGCGTGTGTTAAGCCTACTAGGTTAGTTCTTAATCGCGCCCTGTCGTGTAGTTTAGGACCGCGCCAGCCTGTTCCAACTGTGCCATAATATCTAGGCTTCTTGTGAGCAGTCCGAGTCCTTAGACTGCTAGGTTTGTTAGGTTAACTTTAGTGTCTAGATTCTTAGTTCTTAGTTTTAGGTAATTTTCCTAGCATTTAGGCAGTAGATTAATTAGTTTCCATAATTTTTCTAGGCTAGGAAAATAGTTTAGGAAGTTTTCTAGTTTTCTTTAGGTAGTTTTCCTAAATTTTATTAGGCAATAATCATACTTCCCTTTTTGTTTAGGATAGTTTACTTTTAGGAAATAGGAATTAATTAATTTTCCTTTTAGTTTTAGGAAGTTTCCATTTAGGAATTAAGCATTTAATTTTTAGGATCTTACCAATTAGTTAGTTTTCTTTTTAGTTTTAGACAATCTTTATTTTTAGGATATCTTCCATTTAGTAGATTTTCTTTCTAGGATTATGAAATTTTCTTTTTTGATTGTTTCCTTTTTCCATTTAGATAGTTTTCTAATATTTTTATAAATACTATAAAGAAAATAAAAATTATATCTGTGAAAATTTTCCATTTAAGGAAAGTTTCCATATTTGCAAGTTTCATTTCCGAGAAACTTTCCATTTTTTTCAAGATTTCATTTTCTCGGAAAATGAAATATGTCAGGAAGAGACGAGTCAACATCAGGGCAACATGGTCAAGCGATCTTGCAACTACTGCAAGCCTTGACGACACTAGCGACGCATCTCGAGCGTCTGGAACATCATACGCCCCCTCCCCCACCATGACCCACACCACCTCCTTATCACCACGATCGACCACCCATGGGTCGACATAAACACTACGACGAGCCCATGCCACCACCTCGTCCTCCAGTGCATTATCCCGAGGTGAAGATGAACCCACTTTCCTTTTCCGGAAAGCTTGATCCATAGGAGTATTTAGACTGGGAGAGACGCATGGAGCTCATCTTCGACTACTACAACTACGACGATCCGCGCAAAATAACCTTAGCAACAGCGCAATTCACTGACCACACACTGGCGTGGAGGGATCGAGAAGTCACAGCTCGCAGGAGAGCTCGGATGGGTGCTTTGGCCTCATGGGTCGAACTCACCCAGATCATGAGGAGACTCTACGTCCCACCTCACTTCCACCGCGAGCTTCAGCAACGTTTCCAATGACTTACACAAGGAAGCAAGACGGTGTCTGAATATTTCGATGAATTCGAGCACCTCCGCAACCGACTCGATGTAGACGAGTCCGAAGAGAGCCTAATGGCCCAATTCATCGACGGCTTGCACGAATCCATCGCCAGAAAAGTAGAGTTGCAGCCATACCATGACCTCGGCGAGTTTTTCTACCTAGCAGTCCAGATCAAGAAGTGCCATAAACATAAGCTTAGGAAGAGGGATCGAGCACCACATCGACTTTTACCCCGGAGCTCAGTTACCCAACCGTCTTACATACAAAGTAAACCCCGACGAGGCTAAAGAGTTAGAACGGCAAGTCCAAGACCTTATGGCTCAAGGTTACGTTCGAGAAAGCCTCAGTCCCTGTGCCATCCCGGTCTTACTTGTACCAAAAAATGACGGGAGCTGGAGGATGTGCATCAACTGTCGCGTCATCAACAATATCTCAAGCAAGTACTGGCACCCTATTTCGCGCCTGGACGACATGCTAGACGAGCTAAGCGGAGCTGCAGTCTTCTCCAAAATCGATCTGAAAAGCGGATATCATCAAGTAAGGGTGCGAAAAGGAGACAAATGGAAGACTGCGTTCAAGACCAAGCAGGGTCTTTATGAGTGGCTAGTAAAGTCATTCGGCCTGTCAGACAATCCAAGTACGTTCATGCGACTTATGAACGAGGTCCTCCGTCCGTTCATTGGCAAGTTCGTAGTAGTCTACTTCGACGATATTTTCGTCTACAACACGACAAACACAGACCATTTGGAGCACCTTGCAGAGAGAGAGCAGTTGTACGCCAATCTCAAGAAATTTACATTCTGCACCGACCAAGTCGTTTTTCTTGGTTTCGTCGTGAGTTCTTAGGGACTTCGGGTGGACGACGAGAAAATTAAGGCCATACAGGAGTGGTCCACACCGACGACCGCCAGCCAGGTTCGTAGCTTCCACGGTCTCGCCAGCTTCTACAGACGGTTCGTCCGAGATTTCAGCACGATAGCTGGTCCGTTGACCTCGACGATAAAGAAGATTCCAGACTTTCGTTGGGGACCCTAGCAGGATAAGTCCTTCAAGCTTCTGAAGGAACACCTCACCCACACCCAAGTATTAGTCCTGCTGGACTTCACTCAGAAATTCGAGGTCGAGTGTGATGCCTCAAGGATCGGCATTGGAGCCATTCTCGCACAAGGTGGACGACCTGTCGCCTACTTCAATGAAAAGTTAAGTGGAGCCGCACTTAACTATCCGACCTACGATAAGGAGCTATATGCCCTAGTCCGCGCCTTGGAGACTTGGCAGCACTATCTTCTTGCCCGGGAGTGTGTCATTCACACCGACCATCAGACACTCCAACACCTCAGAGGACAGTCCACGCTGAAGAAGAGACATGCTCGTTGGTTGGAATATTTCGAGACCTTTCCATACGTTACCAAGTATAAGAAAGGAACGGAAAACGTTGTCGCCGACACCTTATCCCGCAGATACAGTCTGATTTCCGTCATGGAGTCAAAAGTTATGGGCTTCGAGATGATCAAAGAGCTGTATGCTGACGACGCAGATTTCACTCAGGCCTACCTGGAGCACGACAAGGGCAACTACAGCCAATTATTTCGTCACGACGAGTTCCTCTTTAAGGACAAGCAACTGTGCATTCCGAGAGGATCAATTCGAGAGCTGCTTCTCAGAGAGGCCCACAGCGGAGGTCTCATGGTTCATTTCGGCATTGACAAGACCTTAAGAATGCTTAACGAGCATTTCTACTGGCCCCACCAGCGACGAGATGTAGAGGCACAATGCGCAAGGTGCCTTATCAGCAAATGGGCTAAATCCAAGATGCATCCGTAGGATCCTTACATGCCGTTACCAGTCCCATCTGCGCCCTGGACGGACATTTCCATGGATTTCGTTTTAGGCCTGCCGAAGATCAACCACAAGGACTCCATCTTCGTAGTGGTCGACCGATTTTCCAAGATGGCACACTTCATCGCTTGCAACAAGACAAATGACGCAAGCCAGACTTCCGACCTGTTCTTCAAGGAGATAGTACGACTGCACGACATTCCCATGACGATCGTATCTGACCGCGACACCAAGTTCCTCAGCCACTTCTTGCGAGCATTGTGGCAAAAATTGGGCACCAACCTCTTGTTCTCCACCGCATACCATCCGCAGACTGACGGACAGACAGAGGTTGTCAACCGGACCTTGTCCCAGACTCTGAGGGCAACAATTAGCCACAATTTGAAGAATTGGTTGGAGTGTCTTCTGTACGTCGAGTTCGCTTACAACAGGGCAACACACTCCGGCATGAAGCGTTCTCCATTTGAAGTCGTTTACGGCTTCAACCCGACCACGCCTATCGAGTTCACACCCATACCATTGGGAGACGCCATTAGCTTGAAGGGAGAAGCAAAGGCGGACTACATCAAGCGAATTCATGAAGAGACCAAGACAAACCTGGAACAACGAAACATCCATAACGCCAAGAACGCCAACAAAAACGGCAGGCACATGGTTTTCAAGGAGGGTGATTGGGTTTGGCTACATCTGCGACCAGAGCAATTTCCCCAACAACGGAAGAGCAAGCTTGCACCCCGGGGAGATGGTCCATTCCGCGTCATTCAGAAAATCAACGACAACGCCTACCAGCTTGAACTTCCAGGTGAGTATAACGTGTCTAGTACGTTCAATGTTTCTAACTTATAGTTGTTTGATACAGATGAGAACTTTGCTTTGAATACCAAAGCACTTCAAGAGGGAGAGAATGATGAGGACATCGAGCCAGCCATTGCACCATTCATTCCACCTGGACCACTCACACGGTCCAAGAGGAAGGCGTTAGAAGACAAGCTCGGCATGCTACTGGAGAGTGGAATCGGACCACACTTCGAGCCGCCCATGACCAGCCTAGGACCCAAGTAATTATTTGAGTTTAAGTCATGTTGACTATTTGGGGCCCATTTTCTATTTTAATTGCCAGTAAGTGAACTACATGTTGTTTTAATTCTTGTAAGGCTAAACATCTTGTAGTTTAGCCTAAGTTGTAACAAGGCATTATATAAGCCTTTTTCTACACTTTAATGAAATAACAATCATTTTGACAAAACCTAAGACTAGTGTCTAAAACCTAAAGGCACCGCCAAGTCCCCTTGCAGCAGCCATCCTTCAGCCTAGTTTTTGGCTGAAGTTCTTGGAGTATCACAAGCCCCTCTCACAGCTTGTGTGGTCCCTTCGATCCACCCCATCTTCCCCATCGATTTCTGTCCAGCAACTTGAGCTTCTCGGTGAAAGACAGCCCACGCCTTGGTTCTTGCATCATTTTTGGTACACTGTTTTCTCCTATTTCTATTTTACTAAGTTGGCTTTGAAGAGCTTTGATGAATTCTATGTTTGTGTATTTGCAGGTTCTAACACTAACTGAAATTTAAAATGTTTTGAACATAGGAGTTTTGAGTTTTTTTTTAAGGTATCTCAGTTGGAATTAATGGATTTTTGTGGTTGTTTTTTCTATTATATCAAGCTGTTTACTTATGGTGCCAAGATTTTTGTTGGAAAGTTATTTTTTAGGATGATATTTTTTATTTTGGTTTTATCATCTTCTTGAGGATTTTGAAAGGAATTGTTCCATTGATTTCCCTGATTGCTCAAGTTTTATTCCTTGTTGTGGAGGATGATTTGAACCGATAGACTTTCTCTTTGTAAGTATCTCCCATTCAGGGGTTTTGTCATGAGTTGTGATGGGATTAGCTGTTTTTGAAAATGGGAAGGAAATTTTATTTTTTAATGTGTAGTCTTCAAACCAGTTAAAGAATAAAATATGGATTTTGTGGTTTTGAAGATAGTCGTAAAATTGTTTTTGTATTTCAGTTTTGTTTTCTAGAAATCTATTTAAAACCCTTAATTTTTTTTAGAATGAAAATCTTCATGTAGAAGTTTTTTAATAATTGCAAAACATTTTTCAAGGACGTTTAGTTCATGTGCCATATTTTCTGTAATAGCCGAATAGGTTGGGCTACTTGGTTCTGATTTTGTAAAATCGTTTTGTAGAAAATTTGGTTTGGAAATATAAATAGGTTTTGGTATTTGTGTCTGAAACTTGGCGTTTCGCATAATGGCATTTGGAATATCTGAGGTTGAAAACCTTGATTGATATTTTTCTTTAAAGCTAGGAAATTTTTTGTTTACTTTGAAAATTCTTCCAAAGTGTATTGTTTCTGTTTGTGAGGAGGATTCACAGGATGAATCATCCGTGTTGTTTTTATCATTTCCATTAAAAAAAGTTTTTACTTTTCCATCGTTGAATTGTTCAATAGTTTTCAATCGAGTATTTGGCTCGATTGGTTCAAGGAGGTCCAACGGTTCAGGTGAGGCAACTCCTTCAAAGGTCCATTCATCGGAAAGATATATATCTTTCCATTAAATATATCTTGGAATAATATCATTTGATCTAGAAAGATCAGTTTGAAGTAAAAGGGTTTCACCCTTTTTACTTGATAATTTTACTTTTGAAGAAAAAGCACTTATCATGGTCTTATAATGAAGCCTAAAGACCAAGGCAATCAGAATTGATTCTTCAATCATGTTGTAATTATGAGTTTTAACTTATAAAATTAGAGACTTTAGAATGTTTTTATCATTCCAAGAAACTGTAAAATTTAGATAGCAATCAAACGAAATTGGATCAGTACATAAACTTGATTCTATTGAGCTAATTAAAGAATGTTCAAACAATTTAAACTTATTGTCTCTTAACATAGCTAGCATATAAGTATTTAGACCTTCTTTTGAAAGTGGTTTAATATCAATCTGTACTAAACCTATATGTATGTATTTGTAATTTTTCTCTCTATAACTTTGTAATGTGTTTTCAGAAAATAAATTTATTGTTTCAAATGGTTTTGTTAATTGGAAATTTATTGTATCAAATGGTTCAGAAAAGAAATTTATTGTTTCAGTTTTTATGGAATAATTTGTTTTTTAAAAATTATTCTAGATCTTTGATAATTTGGTCTCTGTGAACCCTAGGGATTTCCTAATTATTGATTGATCCTTGAAAATATTTACAGTCATTCAGTGCTCTGTTTTATCTTTTTAGACTCTCTGTTATACGTTTTGTCTGTTTTTGAAGTTAAATCCGATTTAGATCTATTCGAAGAAGATCTTAGATATGAACTCATTTAAAAACTTTCAGATTTTAATTACTAGGACTTCCAACAGTCCGATCTTAAATTTAGGGATTACTTGGGTGAACCTAACACATATAGGTAAACAACACTCAGGAGAACTAAGTCTTAAAATTTGATGTATGAAAATGAGATTTCTAAATCAAAATTGAAACAAACAATCAGAAATGAAAATCACAAAATATATATTATAATCCTTACCCTACCATGGCTCTGATAATAGATTTTTTAAAAACTGAAATGAAATCTAAAAACAATTTTATGATTATCTTCAAAACCACAAAATTCATATATTTTTTTAACTGGTTTGAAAACTATGAATTAAACAAATAAAATTTCTTTTATATTTTTTAAAACAGCTAATCCCATAACAACTCATGAAACAACCCCTTAATGGGAGATACTTACAAATGAAAGTGTATCTTTTCAAGCCATCCTCCATAATAAGGAATAAAACATGAGCAATCAGGAAAATCAGTAGAAGCAATTCCTTTCAAAATCTTCAAAAAGACGATAAAACCAACACCAAAAATATCATCCTAGAAAATAACTTTTCCAACACAAATCTTGACACGGTAAGTAAACAGCTTGACAGAATATAAAAAAAATTACAAAACACCCAGTAATTCCAAAAGAGATACCTTCCAAAAAACTCAAAAGTCCTATATTCAAACCATTCCGAATTTCAGATCATAGTGTTAGAACCTGCTAAGACACAAACATAGAATTCATCAAAGCTCTTCAAAGCCAACTTAATAAAATAGAAGTACGAGAAAACAGCGTACCAGAAACAAATGAAGTTCCTAACACTCCTACTTGCAAAACCCAAAGCTCTAATGTTTGCATACACACCTTGTTCAATGAATCAGAAAGAGATTTCTCACATTCTCAAAATCCAAGAATAAACCATTTAGACCGAAAAAATAATCATGAGCGACAAATAATTCCAGCCCCAGACTTAGAAAAAGTTCAGTCCATAGAACAATCTATGTTCAATTCCTCCTCAATATATGACTGGAACCTTGATGACATATCTGAATACAATATTTTAAATATCCTTCAAAAAAGACAATAGCCGCAAACGCATATAGAACACATATCAGTAACAAAGACAAAACTGTAGCAGAGCTCCTCATTGCCGGATTTTCTGAGCAACTCAAAGGATGGTGGGATAACTACCTGATTCCTCAACAACGATCATAAATCTTAGATGCTATAAAACTAGATGAAGACATTTTACCCATTCTAGGAAACTTTGGAAATCCCCAACAAGATGTGGTAGCAACCCTCATATTAGCCATAACTCTTCACTTTATAGGAGATCCTTCAGTCCTTAGGGATAAAACGCATAGCTCCTTTCATATCTGAAATGTATAAAATTAAGCGATTTCAATTGGTACAAAACACCTTCCATACTAGGGTTCTTTGACAAGACTCAAACTAAGCCTTTTGAAAAGAAAAATCCCTCGCAGGACATCCAAACCTCCTAGGAAAAAAAGTTATAACAAAAATTAAGGAATCTAGAGGTGACAAATTATATATTACGATGATTGTACCTACGGAGAATTGGTCAGTCTAGTTCAACAAGAAAGCCTTAAAATTTGTCAAGACTTAAAACATCAAAAACACCTCAAATAGGAACTTAGAAGAACAGAACTAGAATTAAGAATTCGAAAATGATCCTACTACTAGGAAGGAAGTTGCAGCAAAAACCACTACTTTAGGAAACCAAAATTCACAAGGAAATTTAAAGATCACAAACCTTTAGAAAACACTAGACAACAGTCTCGACAAAAATTTAGGCCCAGAGAAACAAAAACCCATAAACCCTTTTACAAATACCTCACTTGCTTTAAATGTCACAAAAAAGTCACAGTTCAAAATATTGTCGTTTAAACCAAAAAATTCAAGAGCTCAACCGTGGAGAAGAAATTTCAGAGAAAATTTCAAGTCCCCTTCTTGACTCTTCTTCTTTATCTAGTGACACTGATTCTGAGATTTCCTCATAAAAGAGTTTACAAGAAGATGAATTTTATGAATCATCCTCTGGTACATACGATGAAAAGAAAAGCATCCTTGTTCTAACAAAAGAACAAGAATTCCAAATAAAAAAACTAAATTCCATCTCAGACCCAACAGTCAGACAAAAATATTTGGAAACAATACTCTCAGCCATAAATGAGAACCAGAAAAACAAAACAGGAAACTAACAAAAATATAAAACCTCCAAAATTTTCTACGCTTTAACCGTGATACTCAATAAAGGAAAAAAGACACTTCTAAAACCACAATACACTCTTAAATTGAAATTAAAGAAGTAACAAAACAAGCTTAAAATACTTAAAGAAAAACAAAAAAATTATTCAGAGTATTTTCACTCAGTTTTAATTAAGGCAAATGATAATTCTAGCTCTGATGAACAAGAAAACGATTCCTTAGAAAACAATCTCAATCTTGATGAGCAATTGCAAACTCTAGAATCCATTCACAATGATTTCTTTTTAATGCTACGAGAAATCACACCTAGAAAATATAAAATTAGGATCATTATAGTATTTTCCGAAAAATATAAATTAGAACATTTGCTTTTTTGACAAGGGTGCTGACCTAAATTGCATCAAACAGGTCTAATATCAAAATGTTTTCATCTTCAAACAAATAAAAAAATTTCTGCTGCAAACAATTCAAAACTAAAAATAACTTCAAAAACTGAAGCATCAATTTTAAAAGATAATATTTATTTCAAAATCACTTACGTTCTTAGGAATCCCATTTGTAAATCTAATAAAACCTTATAAAATTATGGATGATCTAATATCCTTCAAAACACAAAATAAAAAGATGACATTTGAATTTATTGAAACACCAAAAAGAGAAATTGAAATCTTATTAAAGCATGCTCTATTCAAAACGAAAATTTGATAAACTCATTAATACACAGTAAGAAATTTCATCTAGAAAATTTAAAAATCCAATTTCAAATAAAAAAAATGAATGAAGCCTTCCATACTCCATTTACCAAAGAGAAAATTTTAAAATTAAATAAACTATTAGGAAAAAAACTAGATTTTATTCATTTTTAAGACCAATAAATTTGATAAATAGATTTTTTCAAACAAACTAGAGTTTATTGATGTCGAAATCATGTGACACAATGGTGATCACCTCTGAAATTCATGACACAGATCTGGGATTCGAACTCAGCATCCCTCAGTATAATGAGGGATATTAAAGCCACTAGGCTATGTTGACAAAAAAAACTAGAGTTTATTGATTTATCAAGTTTATTAATTTGTCTGATAATAATTTATAGAGGTTTAACTGTACAATTTAAACTCTATAAATTAATATTCGATAAATTAATAAACTCGATAAATCAATAAAAAAATTCCGGTTTCACGTTGAACTAGTTCAAAATCTAATATAATATGATAGGATAATAAGATAATAATTTTTTTTAAAAAAAATATGTGTTGGAAGAGAATCAATTGTGGCTAGAGCTTCCACACATAATGAATCTGTTACTCGACTAAGAACAATGTCAAAACTCTAGTCATGATTCCATTTTTTTCAAACACATAAGAGTTTTTTATATTTTATTATCTTATCAAATTATGTGAGATTTTGAACTGGTTCAACTTGGAATCGAAGAAAGTTATTAATTTATCATGTAATTAGTTTATCGAGTACTAATTTAAAGAGTTTGTACTATCTTATTTAATATTTAACTAAAACACCAAAACAACGTCCTTTCAGTTGCACCATTTAATAAAAAAGTTTACATAAGTTTTATACAAGATTAAACCGGTGTTTTGTGTGTCATCTGTCAGCAACCGTTAACAGAAGACTAACATCAGTTACAATTTTGATGGAATAGAACATATTCCAAAAATTCATGCAGTAAATTCAAATATATTGGTAGTTCATGTATTTTAGGACATTGATATTTAAACCATATTAAACTGGTATTTCATGTGTCATCCAAATCAGCAATCATTAACAGAAAATTAACACCGTTTACGGTTTTGGTGGAATTGACCATATTTTAAAATTTCATGTATTAAATTGAAATATTTAGATAGTTTATCTATTTTATGGCATTGATCAATAAATCGTGTATGGATAAACATGCGATGACTTGTTCGAATCGGTCGTTTCCTCCTTCACTTCACAAAAAAATTTAGTTTTGGCTGGTTGTCTTATCTTGAAACTAGGTGGGCAACATGATTAGTCTTATTTTGTTTATTTTTGCTCTTTTTGATATTCTTACATAGAAAAACATGAAAAAAAAACAAAAAATATGAGAAATGTACCTCTAAAAGCATCAAATCACACCAAAACACTTATATGTATCATTAAAAAACTAATAGAAAAACATATAAAAATTATACTTATCAGAGTTTGCAGTGTGTGAAACCATAGACTTACAGAACCAAGCTTCTTTATTCGATATTCGATTTAAATCAGCAAAGTAAAGTATGTTATAACAGAATGATAGATTAAAAAACACGGTTATTCACTGAGAAACGATGATGTATGGATCAAGTTTCAGCTAATCTACAAGCACCTTGATCTTTTGCATATTGGTCATATCTACGGGCGCATATTGGCTGGTTTGGAATGATCACCTTGGCGGTGCTATTTCCTTGGAAAGAAGGAAGCTGTGAAGCAGCAAGCCTCTGTAACCGGTCACTCTTTGCATGTGCCAATAGCGCGAGTGCTTTTTTCTTTTCGATTTTTTTTCACCGACATAATTTATGGGTGATTTTTTTTTTGGTTTAGTATCACAGCACTTGGTTCTTTACCTTCATTTCACACTCTCTGCATTTTCCGAGTACAATAAAAGGTCAGACCATATAAAAAAACCAATGTAAGCGAACATAAAATAAATTAGTAAAAACATAAAACCAAGGTTCTAATTGAAAAGGAAAACTGAGAAATAGTTTCGCACAAATAATAACTTGAACCAAATTACTACAAACTAAAATCTTTCACATAATAAGAAAATGTCAAAATTTCCGATAAAAGTTCTGACGGAAGATTAAGCTGTCAGTTATTTTTGATCGATTTACTGTCGGAAGGTCAGACCATATAAAAAACAATGTAAGCAAACATAAAATAAATTATTCTGAAAAATAAGACTGTTACATAGCCGTTGTTATAACGGTTGCAGGTGACCATTATTCTGATAATTTTTAGACGTGTTTCCGACAAATTTTCAACAGCCACATATATATATCCACACTTCTTCACTTAATCCCAAAGCAAAAATAATTCCTAAAGTAAAACCAAAATTTTTGAAGAGATGAGTAGATAATTTCATTCATAGATATACGAGTCTATGATGAATGTGGAGTCAAACTTATCAAAATTTGATTACGTATGAGGAATATGGAATTGGCCAAAAATCATCATGATGCAAAAAATCGTAAGATAAAATATCCATGTTATATTTGTCAGAATAATTTTAATATTAAGGTTGAGTTAGTTTGGAATTAGTTATACAATAATGAGTTTACGTCGGGTTATAAGATTTTGAATTTGCATGAAGAAAGAAATTAGGAATATGGTTTTACTAGTGAACCATATAATGTAGATATCTTATGAGAACATAGAACGAAAGTAGATGTAGGTATTGGTACGGTCTACATAGTGAATGATGCGTTTGCAGTGAATATACAGTTGGCTGGTTATGATGGAGATATGGTTAAAGAACCTAATTTGGAAGCACTAAGGTTTTTTTATATGTTAGACGCAGTGAAGCAACCACTATATATTGATTGTAGAGAAGGTCATTTATTGTTATCATCTGCTAATAAAATGTTGAACATTAAGACGGACTATAATTTGTCAGAATAATGTGTTGATTCATTTGCTGATTTTTTGAAAAATATTTTGCTGGAAAATTGTAGAACCTTATAAAACCGGATTTTAGAATTATCAATTTGCAATACAATTTTTTTTGAAATTGAAATAAACTATTAAACTCATATATATATATATAGCTACCAACACCAAAAACCAACAAGATATTTCAAGAGAGCTTCAACACTTAGAAATTTCTCAAATAATATCTAAATTATGTCTAATGGTGTTTTCTTTTGCAAAATGAAGAATGAAATGAATTTTTCCTTCTAGATAGTTTGGTATTTATAGCAGAGGAATGAAACTTGGTGTTCAAGAGTCATAATGATCAAACTTAATTTGATTTTCAATTACAAAATATTTGTAAGTTATAAAAATCTTTGAATTTAATTTGATCCATAATGGAAAAATTTAATTTGATTTTAACTCCAAAATATTTGTAAGTTATGAAAATATTTGAATTTAAATTTGATCCCCTTTATACCATTTATTTCTTAGTGACTTTGTTCCATAATATATATTATTGGAAAAAGTTCCTTCTAAGCAAATTTTTATTCACAATTTGGTACAGTCATATGTGACAGACCACTATCAAACTGAATTTGATGTGTCGACTCACTAGACTTGTAACCAATAGCACCTCCATAATAATTAAATTTTAATTTCTAGAATTATTAAATTCAGAAAATAGCAATTTAATTTAATACAATGGCAGGATGAAACAATTTAAATTATTTAGATAACTTGCATAATCATCCAATTAATTTCTAGAATATTATTAAATCTCTAAAATATTGAGCTCAAGCACAAATATCAAAGCGTGACTTTTTCTAACGTTTAAACAGGTTTTGTCTATGCTCAGAATGAAACATAAATCATTTTAATGAGTGCAGAAATAAATCGTAGAAAAATAAATTAATTACTTCTGAAATTTTATTGAAAAATTCAAAAAGTATCAGACCAAGTAAAAAATATTTTCTAGATTAACAATGCACAATAACAAAATAATATCACCAATTACTCTTTGAATTACTGTTGAATTGAGCAAATCATATTTATATGATTAAATCATATAAAATCAAAAAGATCATTATCGTGATTTATCTTATTTATATTTCATAACAGAAACACTAACACATATTTATTAACGTATATGTTATTATATGCGTTTTAAATCACATTTGCTAATTATTTTTAGCGATTTAAGCGTTTGTTTTAAGAAATTAAAACCGAATGGCAAACTCGCTTAAAATGTCAGGAGAAATATATTAATAATTAATAACGCTATAACAAAATTATTCGGTTCTTAAAAAAAAGTTTCCAATTAAATGCAAAAATTAATTGGTTTTAAATAATGTTTTACCAAAATTGATTGGTATTAAATAACATCTTACCAAGATTTATTAATCTTTAATGACGTTTTACCAATAATATTTCAATATTTTATGTATTGAAATAAATAACGTTTGACCAATAAATTAAATGATATTAGATCACTAATATTTGGTTTGAAAAAAAAGTTTACCATAAAAAAAAATTAATTGATCTTTAATTGGTTTTTGTTTTTGCTTTTTCTTCTTTTTTTATTTGAAAAAACGTTTTTTTTGGTTAACTGCATCGATCTTACGAGATCGATCGATCGGTCACTTGACCCGCGGTACCGGTTTCGGTGTTCAATTTGAATGATTTCTCTCAATCGACCGATAAGAATCGATTGATCTGAGACCCGGATCGATGATCCGGTCACGAAATCTTGAAACAGACTTTTTTATCAACAATCAAAAACAAAACTTTAATTTTTGCAAATTTGATTTTTCACACAACAAATCCGTTTAAAAAACAAATTTTTATTGAGTTAAAATTGTAGAACCTTATAAAACCGGATTTTAGAATTATCAATTTACAATACAATTTATTTTTTGAAATTGAAATAAACTATTAAACTTACATATATATATATATAGACATATATATATGTACAAACATTAATATTATCATTTATGTGGACATAACTTATTTCAACAAATAATAATATTATTTATATAATTCAACAATATTAAATTATATATTAAGTATAACAATTTTGACCATGAATGATAAATTCAATATTGACCATGCAATTACTCATATTATCAATTCTAGGATTGACCATCATAATTATTAGTAAGAGCATAAAAAAAACTAACAATATTTAAATTATTACATGACCAAGAATTATAGTTTCATATTTCACATATATATTAATCTCATGAACATAATTCGTTGATTCAATATTAACAATGCATAATTTGATGACCATTATTTTAATATTGACAACTTAAATAAAAAATAAGATGAACATGAATTAAAACAACAATTTGTGTGAAACTAAAATTTAAACAATAAACAATTTTTTAAAAAAAAAATCATAAAAACTATTTGGAGGCGGGATAATCCCTTTCCTTAACTCAATAAATTGCCCGCAATGAGACGGTTTATATACATTTTTTGAATCCCAGGATACAACCAAACATATAAGACTAACATGCTTCATTCATGTTAGAATCTACAAGCTAATATTCTACCATATACTCAAGAACACAGAATCTACTCTTGAAAAAGGAAAATAGAATAGAGAGAAAGTTAGAACCTGTTTAACTTGTGAATCTTTTAGCTACCAACACCAAAAACCAACAAGATATTTCAAGAGAGCTTCAACACTTAGAAACTTCTCAAAGAATATCTAAATTATGTCTAATGGTGTTTTCTTTTGCAAAATGAAGAATGAAATGATTTTTTCCTTCTAGATAGTTTGGTATTTATAGGAGAGGAATGAAACTTGGTGGTCAAGAGTCATAATGATCAAATTTAATTTGATTTTTAATTACAAAATATTTGTAAGTTATAAAAATCTTTGAATTTAATTTGATCCATGATGGATAAATTTAATTTGATTTTAACTCCAAAATATTTGTAAGTTATGAAAATATTTGAATTTAAATTTGATCTCCTTTATATCATTTATTTCTTAGTGACTTTGTTCCATAATATTTATTATTGGAAAAAATTTCTTCTAAGCAAATTCTTATTCACAATTTAACTATATATTATAAGTCCAAAATTGCTTATTAATATATTGTTCCAACAAAAATAATATTTCACCAGCATCATAGACTATGAGATTCAAAACTTGTGGCTGGTCTTGGTTTGTCATATCATATGATAGATGTGTGCATTGACAACTGTATGATATATTAGAGAAAATATAAAAACCGTAGGACATGTCGATTCTGTTGTAAACCATAATTTAAGGAAACAAGTGGCAGAGTTTGATCCTATCTAAATGGATGTGGTATTTACCATTAGTGGAGATGTTGAAATGGCTATATCAATCTCAGCGCACAGTTGAGGCAATGAGATGTCATGCAGATCATCGTCAAGATGAAGACATTACACATCTTTCAGATGCAGAAGCGTGGAAATATTTTAATCAGTTTATCCAGATTTTGCATATGAACGATGAAATGTATAACTCGGGTTATGCACAGATGGTTTCAACACATTTGAAAAGCAAAGAAAACAATATTTGTTATGGCCGGTAATTGTAACACTTTACAATTTGTCGTCATCTATGTGCATACGTAGAGAGTGTTTGTTTCTCTCTATTCTAGTTCCCGGTCCAGATCATCAGAAAAGGTCATTCGATATATTTCTCTAACTATTGATCTATGAGTTACAAATGTTGTGGAATCATGGTGTTGAAGTATTTGATGTTTCATGATAGTAGAACTTTAAGATGCATGTAGTTCTTATGTGGACCATAAGTGATTTTCCAGTTTACTATATGTTATCGAAGGAACTCCTCCGTGCACTGAAGTTCTGTTGGAGAAGGTGAACGAATTCGTCTATGAGGTTAGTAACGTTTTATATTTTTTTTTCTAACTTTTTTTTACAATACTTTTTAACTTATATAATTTATATTTTACTTTTATCGCAGGCAACTCCGAAGTGCAAAAGTTATATTTTCGGTCTTCCTTAAGAATCTTCCAGTTTTTTTTGTTTGTCGTTCAATTTTTACGATGATTCTAGTGCTAGGACGGAGCTCGAGGCAAGAAATATCGAGCTTCTCGAATGGATGTCTGCAATGGAACAACATCGATTAGCAAATATCCAATGAATGAGTGCAACATAAAAAATATGAGCAGCAGATGTTCGAAGATTTGAAGAAGAGTGAGCAGCGGTTATTGAATGCATGTGTACTATGAAGAGAGGATGAACGCATTTTTGGTTCATATAATCAACTGCTATCATAAACTTTTTTATTTAATTACGTAGAATAATTTTTAAGTTTTATGGTTTCGATTAGTTTTAGTTTAATTATAGTTATAAGTATAATTTATATTTTCATATTAATTAATTAATTATAATATTATATTTTTTAAAACAAATTTATTATATCTTTTTGTCCCAAATCCGTTGGAAGTGTCTCCGTCGGAATTTTTTTGGAAAATTTTATGTCGTAAATTTATGGGTAAGATGTCCGTCGAAAATCTGTCAGAACATTCTCTATCAGATTCCTTTTGAAACTTTTTTATCGAATATACGTTCGAAACTTTTTCGTCTAAAAGTCATCAAAAATTCTGACGAATTATTTGTTTTCGACAATATAAATCCGATGGTGATATCTGTAGAAAATTCATCGCAAACATCTAAATCCAATGTATTTCTGATGGATTTTGCCGTCATATTTTTTTGTTTTCTTTTGTAGTGTAAATGTGTGACGAGATATTGAATTGGCTAAAAATGACATGGTGCCGTTTTTTATATTGTTTGGTTTGCTCTAATCCGACCTCAAATCTTATTTGGAGGAAAACCAGTCTTAAAATCGTCTTGTTTATGCATCCATAATAGAGTATTGGATCCAGCTGAGGCCGAAAGTAATGGAGCTGATCTGATTCTGTCAGCTTTCTTAAACGTATTGTCTTCGTATATTCATATAATTATTTACAACAATTGATAACATTTTTTCACTTGTAATCCTAATTCTAAGAGCAACAAGGTAACTCAAATTGGTTTCCTATAATATAAAATGACACAGGACACGTTTCGACTTTTAACTCCACCATTACCAGGTTCGAGGAGACACTCTATAGTGACTCTTCAATAACAAGTTTGAAGTTTAATAAAGTGATCGTGAAATGGCTATACGAAACATTATTTACCATAAAAACTAACATTAAATCTTAAATCAAGAAAAAGCAAAAAAGAAATAAACCAAAAATAAATATGGTGGATGAGGCATTCTAGAAGCATGTTCCACTTCCTCTTCCACCATCTCACACTCCGAAAAAGAAAAACACACAAAGATGAAAATATATATATATACATTAGAAAAACTGAAATTCCAATAGTACCCTTAGTTCAAACATGTATTCCTATTTTCTCTCCCAGGAACCAAATTCACCCAACCTCCTTCCCCCTTCTTCTCCTTTCTCTCAAAAGAACACAACAAACAAATCCATGTTGGACATGTCGGAATCATTACTGACGGCGATGTACAGTTGGTTCACACCGACAGTTCTATTCGTCTTCCTCAACTTAATGATTGGTACCATTGCAATTAGCTCTTCTTTATCTTCCAAATCCAACGATCCAAATCA
Source organism: Streptanthus diversifolius (assembly GCA_039880935.1). NCBI lineage: Eukaryota > Viridiplantae > Streptophyta > Magnoliopsida > Brassicales > Brassicaceae > Streptanthus > Streptanthus diversifolius. The sequence goes on from JAXGFM010000008.1 coordinate 3,652,151, forward strand.
AACACAGATCCAACGTTCTCCTTCCGTGATTCACCGTCTCAAATCCATAAACTTCTCCTCTTTCAGTTCACCAGACAAATCTCATCTCGAGTTTCCTCCAGTTATAACTCCAGACAACAACAACGAGCTAGCTTCGATCGAACAGAATCAGCCTTTTCTTTCTAGATCTCCTTCTGTTCTTCATCGAATCAAATCTTTCAATCTCTACAACTACATTTCTCAAGAACCCACCACCGTCGTTGAGTCACCGCCACCGTCTGTGCCCGTCAAGACAAAACAAGAAGAAGAAGAAGAAGAGACAAGTCCGAGCCTTGAAGAGGTTTACAGTAAGCTAAATCTGAACCATGTGGCTCGGACAAAATCTGATACCGAGCCAGCTGCTGGAGTTATCCCACCGAAACTTCCAAAGAAGATGAAGAAATCAGCTAGTACCAAATCTCCTTTCGCTCACTTCGAGGAAGACGAAATCTCCTTCGAGGCCCGTCGGCCGCAGACGGTTAGAGTGACGAGAGTGACGACGGTAGAAGAAGCTGATGAAGAAGTAGACGCGAAAGCTGATGATTTCATCAATCGTTTCAAGCATCAGTTGAAGTTGCAAAGGATTGATTCCATCACTAAGTACAAGGAGATGTTGAAGAAAAGAAACGACAAGTGAAAAATCGAAAGAAAAAACGAAATAACTCATGGGTTTTGTTTCTTAACTATGTATTAAAATGTGGACTGTTTTTTTTTTATTATTTTGAAAATTCTTAATTTTGTTAGGATTTTGTCTTCTCCAACTCCAAATCTCACTGTAGATTTTCCACTGCCTTTTGTTGCCAAAATCTTGAAAGAAAAAAAAAGAAGAAACAAGAAAAAACTTCAGAATCGTAACTTTTGTACATTGGATTAATTCGAAAATCTGGCTAATTCATTGAAGAATCTTCTCGTAGATCTGATTAATCTTAAGAATGCTCTCTCTCGACTGGATTTGGATTCAGGGGTTGCTTCGTCATTTTCAGTTGAAGCGCCTTTCTATTTCATAACGAATGTTGTCGGTTTCTTGTTGAGGCGTCATAATTAGGAATTCACCCACGCATTTTTTTACTTGTTTCCGCAATACAGAGGTGCTGTAAAGAGGGTAGTATTGTAAATTGAATGCAATGGTTTTCAGTATGTGCGTTGTGCTTATCCGTATTTGCAGGATGCTTGGCTGTGAAGCACGTGGAGTTTAAATCTCGTCTTTACGGCATTTTCAACGATGATATTGTTTTTTTATTTTTGATAAAAACTAAAAAATATAACTAATAAAATTGATAGATGCAAATTGATATATATCATAGTTGATAAGAGGTTCATATATTAATCGCTAAATTATTTATTTTTGTGTTTTTTTGCTGTTCACAAAATGAGTAATATAATTTTATTCTCAAAATAAATTGTATATCTACAAAATTCCATCAAATAAGTTGAAAATATTATTAACTTTTTTATGAAATGCCTTCGTACACTGTATTACTTATATAAAAGATTAAGTTCAGAATGCAGTGAAGATTGACTATACGAATGTTCATAGTATCAATCAATATCTCTTTCATCCCGTTTTTTTTGCAGACCCATCTCTGATCTAAAATATTGTCTGACTCCTTACAAGATTCATCTATTTGACACCACCATAAGTCTTGTTGCAATGGGGAAATTAGAGGGAATATTGTTATAGTATGTTTGTTTTTCTGTATTACTTAGCGTCTTTCCATACTTGTCGTTCATTTTATGCCAACATAAAAATTCCTATGGATTTTATCTAAATTCTTATAAACTTTGTCATTTCTACTTTTTTACAAATACAAATAATTCATTGAAAATATCAATTTAGTCTGTCATTTGAAAATCAAGATTAAATAATCTAAATATGAGAAGATTGATATCGTACAAAAGATATCTGAGTGGGAGAGAATCCTAGATAAATACAAGTCTAAATGGCCGGTGTATATTAAAAAAAGACATAATTTATAGTCTCTTCTTCCGTCCCACATCTACCATATTGCATATCACAATTAATTATATGTGACCTCAAATTCTTGGCTACTGAAACACAATTGAGATCGTTTGTCAAATAAAGTGTTAGATTTTTAGAGGACATTTAATATTCCATACAAAAAACTGAAGTAAAGTGATTGTCTGTCCATATAAAACATCTTTGATGTCTTTGTGTGGAAAGAATTGTTCAATTATGTAACCCGATCTAATCGAATATATTCTACTTTTTGTAAAATGCCAGCCACCAGCCTTTCGAACCGACTCACTACCAATGACTGATTGATGTTCACATCCTCAAGAATAATAGTTCCTTCTAGCAGAAGCATATTCCAAGTCTTTGTCTGATTGTCAATTCAATCCATTACCTTCAAATGAAGTAGCGATGATTTGAAAGTTACTTATCTCGGGCGAAGTGTTGTGATCCAAAGATCATTTCATACAGAAATGCTTGAGCATGATCCAACCCTTTTGATTAGTCATTTTTAACCAAAGATCTGTATGAGATTATACTTCTCAATCTGTAAGAGGGAAAATACAATCGTATAAGATCCAACATATCTGAATTCCGTAAATACTGACTCCTAAACACTTTTGAAAATAATGAATTTGGTGAATCCATTAAAATCCACAGCTGTTTCGCTAACATGGTTGTGTTAAAATCCTCAGTATTCATTTGACAGTGGGATACCAAATCCCTTTGTTGTTGTAGTACTTGGGATGTCAATCCAAATCTGGTATCTTTCAAGCACCTAGGATGTAAGTTCCTATCTAATTTAAGCTAATAAGTGATTATGGGTTAGTAACATGTTGTCAATAAACTAAAGGGAGTAAAGGAAAATAACTAAATCTAACTAAAGCAAAAATAAAAACGGGGTGGTTTGTTTGTTTTCAAGTTTAAAAGCATCATTTGGAATTGAGTAATTGGTCCGATGTTTCTAGGTATGATATGTTGAATTCATGTTTACAAGCTTATTATTCTCAACTATGGTAGAAGAATCGCTCATGTACAGGCTAATCCACTTTTGTGACAAAAACCCCATCAATGACCACATAGTATCTACAAATGTCTTTGGATACTAGGTAGCCAATGAGCATTAAGATCATATTCTTACTATCTGTAGCGTGGTAACCCATCATCAACTGTCGTTGAGGCAGGTTTTGAACCTCCCATGCTGAGAGTGTTCAAGTACACAATAATCCAATCAATGATCGCTCGTACCTTATCATTCAAACTCGGGCCGGAACCACAAACCGACCTTAAGCATCTCGAGACACAACAGAATTATTGGATAAAAGCTTTAAATAATCCTTGTTTCTATTCCTTAAAACATCTTCCCTACCCAACTTGAAGGGTTGAAGGAGTCTACTCGCTAATCACTACGAACAACATAATCATATGGTTTGATAATTTGTTAAGCATAAGAGTGAAGTTGAGAAGCATAAACTAAAACTAAAGTGCAAGTAAATTAAAGTACAAATAAAGTAAAGTGCAAGTAAATTAATAGACGAAAAGCAAAGAATTGCAATTATTAAATTAAACAAAAATAGTAATAACTACTAAAGAGAAACTAAAAACTAAAATCTAAACTAAGTGGAGTTTTTATTTTGTATCCGAGTCTTCTCTCTCGAAATCTCTCTCCTTTTTATTACACAACAATGATATTTTACAAATAGGCAAGGCAAAAAGGGTTAGTTCTAGTTTGGCGCTTCTTCATCGGTTTTGGTTAGTCGTTGTCACTCCGTAACAGATTGGTAAACCGTTGCACCAAATTTCTTTCCTTCTTCTTTTCTTCTCTCCCAATTTTCTCTTTCCTTTCTTTGGCTTCTTTCTTTTCTCTCCTAGTTTTCTTCATTTTCTTCTCATGTGCTTCATTTTCTTCTCATGTGCTTCATTTTCTCTGATGATCTTTTTCCTCTTTTCTTTATGTGCTTCCAATTCTATGAAGATTCTCCTCATGACGCGAAATTCTCCTTCGGTTGATGATTTCGTACACAAGTTTGCCTTTTTGCTCCGGTTTAGCTCCATTTTCGGTTCTCGACACACAAACACTTGTTCATGCAATATGTACACCAAATGCAGTCCTAAACACCCTAAAATACATCTTAAACGAACTAAATTATATCCTAAATACCAGTAAAATCCTAAGCTATCAAGATCTTTAATATATTTTTTCTAAAGACTTCTAACACTAGGATTTTCATTTCTTCTCCTTACTCGTAGGTTCAGTTTTCCTTTTCTTTTACTTGCGAGTTACTAACCCTGTTCCCAAACTTTCCTTTACTCACTTTTCTCTCTCTTTTTTTTTACTTTGGGTTACTAACCCATTTTCAATCTCATCCTCATTTTTAGAACTACGGATTACTAACATGTTTTTGTTCCTCTACCTATGTGTAATTTCTCCAAAAACTTAATTTCAATGATCTATCTATCTATGAAGATGAGACCTTTTGTCGTTCATTGTCTTTGACCATTTTGCACATGTACCATATTTCACAAAAAGACCTCACTCAAAGAAGCGTTTTGGTTTAAAAGAGTGGTTGAGATTTAGGGTGAGATAGTTATTCGGTTTTAATAGAATGAAAAAAATAGAAAAAACCGAATAAAAAAAAATTAAAACCACGAGAAAAGAATATCAAACCCCTATGCGAGAAAACTAATGATTCAATTAGGTTCAAGTTCATGGGATTATTCCTAAAGTGATTAAGTGAGCTCCAAAATAAATTTATTTTTCAAAAATGAGAATTTCAAATGCTCCAGTGTGTACACACCTGTAATGTGAACGTGTGATGTGATCCAGAACGCAACTCACGACCTTGGAACGGACGAGGACAACCGCACAAACGAACATACAGACATACGATGGAGGTTCAAGACAACGAAAGGACGACTCGAAGAACGGCCCGCATCCGTGCCTCGACCGTACCAGCGACCCGACCTCAACCAATATTGGTCCGTGCCTCGACCGCGCCAACGACCCGCGTCCGACCGGTCCCGACCAACATGAAGACCAGAGATTTTCAAGGACCAAGACCCAACCCAAAACTTGGAGCGTGCCAGCACAACTCCTTTAAAAGCCATACCGGCCCGGACCAGCTATCAAACAAGACACAAAATCCTTGGACCATCTCAACCGGTCCAATGACACGATCAAAGACTAGGGCGCTGCAACAAATTATTGGCGCCTACATTGATAAAGATTTGCCAGACCAAAATCAATCTAAGATGGTAATTTTGATCCAAAGTTATTTGAATTAAGTTTTTGGAAAAGGTGCTTATCATGGTGCTCTTTTCCTTGGTGGATTTTTGTCCATTGAATTTTTCTCACCAAGGTTTTTAATGAGGCCTGAATAACCACTTGTATGTCCATTAACTTAGAGCCCATAACTTTTAGATATATATTTTGGCCCGGCCCATTTTCTTCTACTTAGGCGTGTGCTTTTAATTGCCCTTGACCGCCTTGAAACTTGTCTGGTCTTTGGTCTTGCATGTCTTGGTTTTCTGTACCAATCATGCAAGCCATTTGACCAATCATTTTAAATCTTTGTGGCGTGTATATATAAACCTGGCCTTAGCCATTTGTAATCCTTTATCAAATTTTTGCTTAAGTTTCTTAATAAGAACTCTTGAATTTTCGATCATTTGCAAGTAGTGTGTCATATCTGCTTGTCTTGTAAGTTCCCTCTCTGATGCATAATATCCAGATAACTAAGCTCACAAAACCCTTCTTTAGGCCGTTGTGTCATATCCTGTCTAAAGGAGTTGGGTTGTTCAACGCGTATCCACAGCCTTGGTCTTATCCCATTCGTTCCATCCATTCATCTATTGACCGCTCCATCTCGCTCCATTTCCTTTACCATTTTGACTTAATCCACCATTTTCTCTTGTCACAAATCACCATTCCACTTCCGCTCATCCATACCGCACACCCCATTCTATTGGCCGATCTTGGTCTTGTGGTCCCTTACTCTTGAAATTTTTTATTCTTGTTGTCGAAATTTTGAGAATTGGTTTTCAAATCTTTTGTGTCCTTTAAACTTCCATTTAAAATTTTGTTTACAAAGTTTGTTTAAATCAGTTTCTGGTTGCGATTTTTATTTAAATTTGTTATTCATATAAGCTGAGTGTTTTTATTTGAAGCGGTTGATTTTTGGAGACTCTTTAAAGTTGGTTCGAAGGTTTAATCCATTTTAACGCTTATTTAGTGTTTTCTTTTCTCGTTTTTGTGAACATTTGACTGGCTAGTTGTCTTTACATTTGATTCAAGTACAATGGGCGATTCTGAAGAAGAAGAGTCTAATCTTACCCGCTTGGTGGAAACGCTTACCACACGGATGAACCAGATGATGGATGCCCGGTTCAACTCCATGCAAGCAGGTTTGCGTAGTGGACTGATAGAGGACATAAGGCGCCTAATACCCGAGCATAGACCCGACCGTCGGCGTGTCCTCTTCCCTGATCAGACAAGACAGGACAGACGTGTCTCATCCTCTGACCGGCGTGACCATACTTCTGAAAGGCAAGATGAAGCTTCCGTTGTGGGGAGCCTTGGACGCCATAGTTACTATGGTGATGAAGCCGCGACCAGGTTCTATCAAAGTGGAGGATAAGAACATAACACCCCGACCAGACCCAGGCGTGCCCGTGACCACCGACCGCCACTATACAAGCAGGACAATATCAACCATCTTAAACTTAAAATTCCACTATTTCATGGCAAAAGCGATCCTACTGCCTATTTGGAATGGGGACAAAAAATAGAATTAGTCTTTACTGTCAATATTACTCTGAGTTTAATAAAGTTATTGTGGCGGTGACTTCATTTTATGATGATGCTCTCAGTTGGTGGGACCAGATGGTGACATCCAGGAGGTGTAATGGTGAACATCCTAGAGAGACATGAAATGAATTGAAGATGGTCATGCGAAGGCGCTTTGTACCAATCCACTTCCACCGTGACTTGCACCAGAGGCTAAGACAGTTACAACAAGATGGCCGAAGTGTGGAGGAGTACTTCCAGGAGATGGAAACACTCTTGATCCGAGCCAGTGTGACCGAGGATAGGGAGGCCACAATGTCCCAGTTCTTGGGTGGTCTGAACCGTGACTTCCAAGACCGGCTGGAAATGCAGCACTATGTGGATATTGAAGAGATGCTACATAAGACTATTTTAATTGAATAACAGCTTAGAAGAAAGCCTTACAACCAGTCCTCTTTTGGTGCAGGTCCAGTGAATCCTAAGGCTGTCTATCCGCGGGATTACAAGCTGGCCCGTCCTATGGATCATAAGCCATTGGCTTCCAAAATTGAAGCGCATGCGAATCGTCCTGAAAAATCAAAATCCGTGGACAGACCAGCAAGAACACGTGACATACAGTGTTTTAAGTGCCAAGCACTTGGCCACTATGCCAATGAGTGCACTAACAAAAATTTATGATGGTTTTTAGAGAATGGAGAAGTTCAATTTGGGGAGGAAGATGAGGATAACCCAGGAAGTGAAACCGAGCTTGATGAAGGATTGGAGCCGTCAGTACAAATCCTAGTGGCTCGCTGATCCTTAAGCCTCCAAACTAGGACAGACGAACAAGAAAAAAAGGAGAACCTATTCCATACACGATGTCTCGTTAAAGGAAAGGTATGCAGTTTAATAATTGATGGTGATAGCTGTACTAATGTAGCTAGTGAGTCTTTGGTCAGGAAGCTAGGACTTGTGGAGAAGGAGCACCCTAAACCGTACCCACTCCAATGGCTTAATGACACTGGAGAGCTCCATGTGACCCACCAAGTATTAGTTCCTTTGGAGATTGGTAAATACAAGAATGAGATCCTTTGTCACGTTTTACCAATGGAGGCGTAACATATCTTGCTAGGGAGGCTATGGCAGTCAGACCCAAAAGTCACCCATGACGGTTTCACCAAACACCACTATTTTACCTTCAAGGGCCATAAGACCACTTTGATACCCATGATTCTACTTAGACCAGCTAAAACTTAAGCAACAAGAGGCCAAAACCAGTAAGCCCAAGCCACCAAAAGGTAATTCTAACTTTCTCATGAAAGCTAGTGAACTTACTAAAGGTATAGATGGTGGGAAGCCGGTTCTAATGATGGTTTATATGGGAACTGGTTTCATGTTATCTAACAAAAAGTCGGAGCTTCCGAGCGATTTGGCTAATCTTTTGCAGGAGTATCAGGACGTGTTTCCTGAAGAGTGTCCGGACGGCCTACCCCCTTTCTGTGGCATAGAACATCAAATAGACTTTGTACCATGGGCGGCCTTACCCAACCGACCAGCATACCCTACGAACCCCGTTGAGACTAAGGAATTACAAAGACAGGTGGGGGAACTGCTACGTAAGGGCCACATCCTTGAGAGTCTAAGTCCTTGTACAGTGCCTGTTCTATTAGTTCCAAAGAATGACAATAAGTGGCAAATGTGTGTTGATTGCCGGGCAATCAACAACATTACGGTAAAGTATATCCATCCAATACCTCGTTTAGATGACATGTTAGACGAATTATATGGGGCATGCGTGTTTTCTAAGATAGACCTTAGGAGTGGTTATCATCAGATACGCATGAAAGAATGGGATGAATGGAAAACTGCATTTAAAACTAAGCATGAATTATATGAGTGGCTGGTAATGCCATTTGGGCTTACTAATGCATCTAGTACATTCATGAGGCTGATGAACCATATTATTAGAGAATTTATTTAACAATTTGTTGTAGTTTATTTTGATGATATCCTTATATACAACAGGTCATTAAAAGAGCATTTTAAACATGTTCAGGTTGTCTTAGAAATCCTTAGGAAAGAGCGTTTATTTGCTAACCTAGAGAAATGTACTTTTTGTATGGATAATATGGTTTTCCTAGGATTTGTGGTCATTGCAGATGGTGTACGAGTGGATGAAGAGAAGGTCAAGACAATCCGTGAGTGACCTACTCTTAAGACCGTGAGTGAGGTCTGGAGTTTCCATGTTCTAGCCGGGTTCTACCGACTGTTCGTCCAAAAATTCAGTACCATTGCTGCGCCACTGACCAAGATCATAAAGAAAGAAGTGGGATACAAGTGGGAAGCCGCTCAAGAACAAGCCTTTCAGATGCTTAAGGACAAGCTTACCCACGCTCCTTTGTTAATGTTACATAACTTTGCTAACACATTTGAAATTGAGTGTGATGCTTCAGGTATAGGGATTGGTGCTGTGCTCATGCAAGAGAGGAGGCCAATTGTCTATTTTAGTAAAAAGTTAGGAGGAACTACTTTGAATTACCCCACATACGACAATGAGTTATATGCCTTGGTGCGAGCTCTCCAAACTTGGCAACACTACTTATGGCCAAAATAGTTTGTGATTCACACTGATCACAAATCACTTAAACAACTCAAGAGCCAAAACAATTTAAACAAGCGTCATTCCAAATGGATGGAGTTCATATAAACATTCCCATACGTGATTAAATATAAACAAGGGAAAGAGAAAGTTGTGGTCGACGCTCTTTCTCGCAGGTACACTTTAATATATACTTTGAAAGTTAAACTTATGGGTTTTGATCATATTAAGGAACTGTATAAGACTGACCATGACTATGAAAAAATCTATAAGTCATGTTTTAAGATTACTGTAGGTTATTACTTCCAACAAGATGGCTTTATCTTTTATGAGAATAAGCTATGTGTTCCGAATTGTTCCTTGCGAGAGTTGTTTGTTATAGAAGCACATTCAGGTGGACTCATGGGGCATTTTGGAATAGCTAAGATGATGGCCATCCTGAGAGAATATTTCCATTGGCCACACATGAAAAGAAACGTAGAAAGAATCTGCCAACGATGTGCTCAATGTAAAATGACTAAGTCAACGACTCAGCCTAACGGTTTGTATACTCCTTTGCCAATTCCATTGCATCCTTGGGTAGATTTGTCGATGGATTTCATCTTAGGGCTGCCTAGGATTTGTAATGGCAAGGATAGTATTTCAGTGGTAGTAGATCATTTTTCAAAAATGTCGCATTTTATTGCATGTAACAAATCTGATGATGCTTTGCATGTGGCTAATCTGTTCTTTAAAGAAATTGTCCGTTTGCATGACATGCCTAGGTCCATAGTATATGATAGAGATACTAAGTTCCTAAGTCATTTTTGGAGGACTCATTTGTCTAAATTAGGAACTAAGCTTTGTTTTTCTACAACCTGTCATCCTGAGAGAGACGGCCAGACTGAAGTAATCAATAGGACCTTAGGATCCCTTTTACGATTTTTTTTGGGGAAGAACCTTAAGACTTGGGAGGATCATTTGCCAAATGTTGAATTTGCATATAATTATACTGTCCATTCTGCATCTAAATATTCACCATTTCAAATTGTTTATAGGTTTAATCCTATTTTTCCAATGGATCTAATGCCCTTACCTATGAATGAGTGTGCTAGTATTGATGGTAAGAACAAGGCACAGATGGTCAAACAGATTCATGAAAAGGCTAGACTCAACATTGAGGCCAAAACAAAACAGTATGCTAAGATGTCTAACAAGCGACAGAAGAAGGTTGTGTTCCAAATTGGTGATTAAGTTTGGATCTATTTACGCAAGGACAGGTTCCCTATGGAACGACGTTCCAAGTTGATGGCGAGAGTTGATGGGCCACTTACGGTCGTGAGACGCATCAACGACAATGCCTACAAATTGGATCTTCAAGGTAAGTATTCAGTAAGTTCTAGTTTTAATGTTTCTGACTTGCTTTCTTTTTGTGCAGATAATCATGATTTGAAGACAAATCCTCTTCAAGAGGGAGGAGATGATGTGAACCAGAACGAAACCCACGACCTTGGAATGGACGAGGACGACCGCACGAACGAACGAATGGACGGACGTACGATGGAGGTTCCAGACGAACGGAAGGACGACCCGAAGAACGGCCCGCATCCGTTCCTCGACTGTACCAGCGACCCGACCTCAACCAATTCTGGTCCGTGCCTCAACCACGCCAACGACCCGCGTCCGACCGGTCCCGACAATCATGAAGACCAGGAGATTGTCAAGGACCAAGACCCTACCCAAGACGTGGAGCGTGCCAGCTCGACTCCTTCAAAAGCATGAACCGTCCCGGACCAGCTAGCAAACAAGACGCAAAATCCTTGGACCATCTCATCAAATGACATGATCAAGGACTAGAGCGCTGCAATAAATTATTGGCGCCTACATGGATCAATCTTTGCCAGAACAAAACCAATCTAAGATGGTAATTTTGGTCCGAAGTTATTTGAATTAAGTTTTTGGGAAAAATGCTTATCTTGGTTCTCTTTTCCTTGGTTGGTTTTTGTCCCAATGATTTTTTTTCACCAAGGTTTTTAATGAGCCCTGGATAACCACTTGTATGTCCATTAACTTCAGGCCCATAACTTTTGGATCAGAATTTAATTTACTTTGGCCCGGCCCATTTTCTTCTACTTAGGCGTGTGCGTTTAATTGTCCTTGACCGCTTTGAAACTTGTCTGGTCTTTGGTCTTGCATGTCTTGGTTGTCTGTGCCAATCATGCAAGCCATTTGACCAATCATTTTGAATCTTTGTGGCGTGTCTATATAAACCTCGCCTAGGCCATTTGTAATCTTTTATCGAATTTTTGCTAAAGTTTCTTAATAAGAACTCTTGAATTTTTGATCATTTCCAAGTAGTGTGACATATCTGCTTGTCTTGTGAGTTCCCGCTCTGGTGCGTAATTTCCAGATTTCTAAGCTCACAAAACCCTTCTTTAGGCCGGTGTGTCATATCCTGTCTAAAGGAGTTGGGTTGTTCAAGACGCATCCACCGCCTTGGTCTTATCCCATTCGTTCCATCCATTCTTCTATTGACTGCTCCATCTCGTTCCATTTCCTTTACCATTTTGACTTAATCCACCATTTACTCTTGTCACAAATCACAATTCCAATTCCTCTCATCCATAACGCGCACCCCATTATGTTGGCCGATCTTGGTCTTGTGGTCCCAATCACCAAGGGTCACGTCAACGTGTGTGTGAGGAAGCGTCAGTGTGAACGCGTGTGTGAGTTATACTCAGTTGTATTCATACACATAGTTGTACTAAGTTATATTCGTATGACTTAGCTGTATTTATACTACTCAGTTTTATTCGTTAATACATAGTTGTACTCATTGATACTAAGTTGTATGTTATGCAAACATCTATATAAAACCATATTAAACCAAAAGTACCTAAACACATAATCAAAGTTCTGCAAACATCTACATAAAGCCACATAAGAGTTAGCATTCAAGCCACAAAAGTATGTAAAGATAAGAAAACACAAAAAGTTCAAGCAATCTCAAACCACAAAAGGACTTTTCTTAGATTTAGAAGGACATGCTTTCCTTTTTCTACCTTCCGGCCTTCTAGATGCGCTAGCATTGTCTCCATCCCCAACTAATCCTTCATCACCCTGACTATCAGCCTTAGAACCAGCATTGTCTCCATCCCCACCTTCATTCTCATCAGCCTTACCCTCATAGTTGTACTCAGCCCCAACATTGTCTCTATCCTCACCTTCATCCTCATCAACTTTGTATTCAGCCTTAGTGCCAGCTTTATCACCCTCACCCTCACTCTCAATCCTCTTCTTCAATAAAATAACAATTCCCTCTATTGCGTCAAATCTCTCGTTGATGTTTTCAAACCCTTCTTGCATCATCTTCATAAGATTTCTTGGAAATTACCGAGAACGTCTTCATTACTACCACAAACATTCATTTCTTACTGTCAATGCTCAACCAGCTTTATCTAAATCGAAGACATCCTGCTAGAAAATCTTTTTCTTCCCATTGACCAAGCACTGGTTCTAGTTCAAAGATAAGTAAGAATCTCCTTCATCATCTAACTTATCTTTGAAGTTGCGTGAGAGTAGACCTTGCTCGAAGACATCAGGTTCCAAGATGCTTAATATTCTCTGCACATCAGTCTTCAAAACCAATAGTCAGTTAACACAGTTATTTACATATAATGTTTATCGATATAACTGGGTATCACTGATACAACTACGTACATTTGTCGATCCAAGTGATTCATTAATCTCTTCCAACATAAAGCCTTTAAGATAACCACCACTTCTGCGTTTTCGCAATCTTCATTTACACATTCGCGGACATCCATTGTCAGTTGTTGGAACATCTTCGTGAAACTTCGTTCCCAAGTATGGAAAGGCTTCACACGCCAAAATCTGCAAGTAACTTACATTAGACCAACCGATTAAGAAACTACACAAAATAAAACTATACGAAGGAGATTTATCTCCAACGGAATGAAGAATCCCGGAAAGCACCATGTGGGTCTAGCAATTCCCTTGAAATAATCTATCATATGGAAAATCTTTTTGATGTAATCATCGAACGTGTATCGCCCCCACGATAACGTGCTACACGCTTTCAGATCGTCCACAACTCGAAAAATGAAAAGATCAATAAATGCATACATTTTTGATCGTTTGATGATTGTGCTTAAGAACAAAAGCACCGCCATTTTAAGTTGCTCTCCATCGGGTGCTATTTTTTTCAGCTTTGCTCTCACTTCACCAACTGTTATATTCTCAATTTTCTTAAAGTGTCGTTTTACAAACCTTAAACTCCCAAGTGTTTCAATTGCAGGAGGATAGGAGTGGCAGTCTAATCCACTGATCAACGCATGTTTTTTCAACGAATACCGCACAAGTACACCATTAAATAGCAAACCAACACGTCTTAGGGTTCTCCATTGGGACTGTGCGTAGGAGAAGCATCCACATTCTCTTTAATTTATGGTTTTGGCTTCTCTCCTTATGCCAAATGTGTTGGACCTGAGAATGATTTTCAAACCAACATGTTTCTTTTCCTGTTTCTCATCCATTCTTAAGTGTCAAAATCTCATTCAATGTGTGGTAATCATCACACTAAGATCTATTTTTGCATATTGTAGCATAAGCAATGTTTTTGAAGAAGAGTGTTCTCGGACCAAGCGTCTCAGAAATCTGCAATCTAAACACATTTTTATAGTTAGTAGTTGTATTGATTCATACATGAAGATACTAAAATGTGTAGTTGTATCAATTGATACTCAGTTTTACAATATGTGTAGTTGTATCGATTGATATTCAGTTCTACAATAATGTGAAGTTGTATATATTGATACTCAATTATACAAAAACGTGTAGTTGTATAGATTGATACTTGATTGTATTGATACTACTAGTTAATGAATACTCAGTTATACACTTTTATCTAATATACAATTTATAATTTTTTTAAATCAACTACTATTCTATGGTCTAATCCTGCTGAATTCTTTTAGGGTTACCAAAATCAACTACTAGTCAGATTTCCTTTCCTTCAAATCAATAACAAAATCATATAAAAAACGTTTGTGGTTTATCTTTATAAGAGGAGGGAACCCAAGAAGACAAGGGAACCCGAGAAGACGACGCGGCCATTGATGACACGGTCATTGAAAGATGACTTGGAGATGGAGGACTTGTAGATAGAGAATTTGGAGATGGAGGATTTGGATATGGAGGTCTTGGAGATGGAGGATTTGATGGGGATGGAGGAGTTCAGGGGTGATGGAGGAGTTCGAGGGGATGGTGGAGGAGGCGTCCATACCACCATTCGCAACTCTTGCTCTGGTTTTTTGCCTTCTTTCTCTTTTTCTTTTTCGCCAGCGGTGCTTTACACTTTTTCCGAGCCATTTTTAGGGTTGAAGATTTTTGGGTTTAGGAAATTTTTATTCTAATTTGTGAATGAATAACTGATTTAAACTTTTATTTGTGGTTTCTTGATTCAATTTTCAGAATCTCTTTTGGAATCGCACCACTTTTTGTTCGCGAATGAAATGGAATAATTAGAAAAATGGAGAAATGGAGAAACTGAAAAAATCATCGAAGGGGAAGTGATAAGTTCAAACTAAAAAAAAAGAGTGAACAATCAAATAAAAAAAAATCAAAATTATCAGATATGGTTCATACCTGGTTTGGATCTAGATTATCCACTAAAACTTTGGTAAGAGTCATAAATAAATAAAAGTTATATGGTTTTTTGGTAAATTTATAAATTTAAACTAAAAAAAAGAGAGTGCAATTTCAGAAATTGTTTCTAAAATTGATAGCGTTTTATAAAAAAATTAAACATATTTCATATTTTGACTGTTAATGCTTTCAAGAAGATATAAGAGGATAGTGATTAGAGTTATGAATTTACGCAAAAATCTTTTACTTTATATTCTGAATTGGAAACTTTCATCTGGACCATGCACTTTACGACTGCACAACATAAACGATGATTGCATTTGTAACAGACTACTTCAAGCTGATTAAGATGATGTCTGCACTTGATGAATGACATACTTTCTCGATACATTATAGGAATTTGTGAAGAATAAGGAGTTGTTTAAATTATCTCTATATCATGTATCTAACGCATCAACAATATAAAGGTTCACAAAGTTACAGGAAATACTCGTATATATCCGTTTGCTGTATTTTGTCTATTTTTATCTCCGGTTTAGATTATTGAACCATTTAAATTATTACTAATCTGTTGAAATATATATATATATACACATATATATTATATTTAAATTTAGAAGTTAATGTAGGCATGTCAACTGATATTTAATCAACTTTAACCAGTTTTTTTTTTTTTTGGTCAACATATCCTAATGGCTTTAATATCCCCAATAACATGCGGGGTGCTGGGTTCGAACCCCAGACCTGATGTAATAAATGCAGAGATGACTATCATTATGCCACATGATTCCTACAACTTTAACCAGTTTATATATAAAAATTTAGAAGATACGAATTATTATTCACATTGCCTTCACCCGCAAATCTTATTTCCAATGATTGAATCCAAAATATTTTACATAACTGTTTTTAGATAAAAAATATATAAATAAAGTTATTAAGTTCTTAAAACCAAAATGAAAAAAAAAAAACACCCAAACTCTCAAAAACCGTGTATTATTCGGAGACATCTACTGCTGCATTTCCTCGAACTCACCTCAAAAAAAGAAGAGGTGAGCATCTCGACCAATGGTCAGTGAAAAAAAAGCTCTAGGAGCCCTAAAATCAACCACCAGCAGTCATCACACAATATAGTAAAAGATCATAACTAGAATTCCAGTAAAACGAGTGCAAACAACAAGAAAACAAGGAAAAACCCCACGACTATGCCAACAAGAGACCATGCCACCTCAACCAGTACCTGCGCGCATCCCATGTCATCGGGTGTCCTCATCACCTCATCCAGTACTCGTGAATTACACGCCTTCACGATATCATGTCACATCAACCAGTACCCACGTGATCCGCGCCACCACACACAACCATACCTAAGTGGGCGTCCCCGTTGACCATCCTCACCTCGCAAGCGGGCTTGCGCTCGCCTGCTCCAGCGATGAACCACGCCACCTCAACCGGTGATTGCATGATCCAAGAAGAAACGATGCAATGCCCAAGAACTATGTCTCCACCCACATTGAACCGGCATGCACAAGCCTCAAGCCTCCACCTAACTCATAATAAACATCTACACATGCCATATCCCCACATAATGCAAACACCCGCAAACAAATCTCAAACATCACAGTACCGTATTAAGCAGCTTAAGAGTATTTATAATTGTCTCACACAGCATCCATCATGATATATACATATGCATAGGTTTACTAATTATATAGCTCACAAACAACTATGTATGTTTATAGATACACGTAGGTATGAATGAACCACCTAGACATTTCTACTATACAGCAAGAATGAGAAAAGGAAATTAGAAATTGTAACACTAGTAAAAAAATTCGTTATATTCACGAAAAACCACGAAAATTTTTGTAGGTATAGTCCAAAAACCACGAAAAGCCATTGTGAACAGTAATGGCTTACCCACGAATTTTCCATGGGTATTCGTTGGATTTTCGTGGCATTCCATGGGTTTTTGTAGGAACTGTTCGACCAGCAAATATTTTATGATATTTCGTGGGTAAACTTCCCGCGACTACCCACAAAATATTTCATGGGTACGAAAATACCCATGAAAACCCACACATATTTCCGTGGGTGGTTGAAAATATTTTTTTGCATAACATGTGGTTCAAATTCGGCATCCGTAGCCAATTTCTTCATCAACACCTTAATTTTTTCTAATAAATCCTTGAGAGTTACTAGCAGATCTCGTAGGCCGTTGGAGATCAAAGTGGAGATCATAGCGACAATCTAAAAATGAGATACAAGTTACATATATAAAAAATAATACTAAAAATGAAGATAATATTTATTACACAACATATACATTTTTCACATTCACAAATTGGGACGACGGAGATTGGTTTTCGCAACCTGGGTACAAAATGGTGTTCTCCTGTTATTACATGAACCTATATGTATCTGCAATCAATATTGTAATAGTAAATACTTTAATTTTATATATACCTTTGCAAATAATGTAATTGATAGTAAAAGTCCACTGAGCACTATGAAAATCCAAGTCGTCCTCAATCGGGTCATTAATGACATTATGAATGAAGTCTTGTGTTGGGAGTATCTGAGAACTTTCACCTCACAACACCCTTGCATCGTGAGATCTCTTTCGAAACAGTCATTGTTGTATTGGTTGGTCAGGTCCCGATATTAGGGGTGTTTGGTATTGCGATGGTTGAGTTGGTTGGAGTTAAATTGTTGGTGGAGCATCAATAACAGTCAAGTTATCGTATGGACGACTTGCAGCCATCCGAGTTGTGTTTGTGGGATTTCGAATGGAGGCTCGGTTTCCATATAATACGTCTAAAGATCACGGTTTGCTATTTTGAACCTGAATGTTTTTGTGTTTTGATTTTCATGTTGAATTATTCAGAATTACATAGGTAAAAATCTTGAGATATTTTAGCCACAAAAGTGGTGATGACTAATTGGTAATAAAAAATAACAAAATTTTGATGCGACATTACATCTCAGTATGAAATAAAAACTTTGCCAAATCGATTCCACAAATTACGTTGTCGGCCATTGAATGTTAAATTCACAATTCGACAATTGAGTAAAGGGTGTGAAAGTGTTATATTGTACAGTCACATGTTCATTAAATTACAAGAAAAAAGTTAAATTGGCAAGTTAGAATAGTTACTGTGTTTATACCGCTCTGCTCTGGTTATTTTTTGGTTTACGCAATGGTCAAGAGTTTATCAAAGCAAATCCAGTATGGAAACGAGACGCATGTAAAGAAAGTTATTTGTTATTTTTGGAAACAAAAAACAACACAAATACTATTTTCATCTGGGAACCCCAAAATATTCTATTTAGTAAATGGCCTTAAATTATATATATTATAGGTACGAACATATTATTTATATAAGACCCCAAATATAATTGGATCTCTACTTAAACTGAAATTGTAAAAATTTATAAGACTTAATATTTTTCACACAACAACAAATTATATTATATTTAATGTTATACATTCAGTACAAACATAGTTTATTACAAAAAACATATGCATTGGTTTTATTCATTATCGGAAGTGGAATCAGCTTCAGAACCCTTGTTATGAGGAACGTTTGCAAAACGTTGTATTCTTCATCCATTATCCATCCCTTTGATGCTTTACCAATGAACCTTCTCTTCTGTTTAAACATTTTTGGGACATCGTCGAATAAGTAAATGTTATATTCATGCCATCGTCCATTACCTCGTTTCAACAATTTTCCAAGCCAATGGGTAGCTAACGCTAAAATCTCTTCTTGTACACATTGTACACATTGTTCGACAATTGACCCTGTAATTTGTGTTTTGTTCCTAAGCTTTTTTTAAGTAGTACATGTACCGCTCAAATGGATACATTCACTTATATTGGACCGGTCCACCTAATATGGCTTCGCTTAAAAGATGTAGTAGTAGATGCTCCATAACATAAAAAAACGATGAAAGAAATATTTTCTCCAAATTGCATAATTTAAGTGTAATATTTTTTTTTCATTGTTTGAACATCTGCTTCTTTTAGTGATGGGACACCGATGTCTCGTAAATATCTTCTGTTAAAAATCAATAAGAATATTATTAGTATCTAATATTGGTGTATCAAAGATAAATTATGGAAAATTTAAAATATTAGTACCTGATATCGCGATGTGTACAAACTTGGAAAGTAGTTTCATCAAAGCAAATGGTAGAAGCTTTTACATTATGACATGAAAATGATGGCTGTTTAGACCCGAAAGAGACGTATTACTTTCACTTATACATCTACCGAAGTTGGAAGCATACCTACCGATATGCATTATGATGTTTATGTTTAATATTTTCTTGTTTCCTATATTATGCGTTTTTATAATTTTTTAGTAAAAATTATCTTCTTCAAATATAATGTTTTATGTTTAATATTTTATTCTATGTTTAAAATTTTATACTTTCAAATGTACTATAAACAAGTATATTCTATGTTTTATTTTTCCAAGTTTCAAATGTATTGTTTTAAAAGCTTATCTTATATTTTCTAATCCTTAAACTATTCTGTAGTGTGTAGTGTTTATATTTTCTCGTTTCAACATCCCGAGATTTGTTCCCCGTAAACTAATCCGTAGTATGTAATGTTCATATATTATCGACCGTAAACAACTACAATATATTATTCGTAGTCCAACTGGTAATAACCCATGTGATATGCGTAACCGACCCAAGTTCAAACTACGCATTGTGCAACAAATTACAATCTTAGGGAGCCACAAAAAAAATCTCGCCGATTCCAACTGATTTCTCCTCCCCCGAGCCACGATTCTTGCTGGTTTATCCTTTCCAACCTGTGGTTAAGTAAGTTTCTCCTCTCTCTCTTTTATTTTTTAAAAATCCCAAATTCTAGGATTTTGAAAAATAATTATGAATAAAATATTCAACTGGTTCAAAAATATTTCTCAAACGTCCTTAGTGCTTGTTGGTTGCTTGTAATTGAAGATTGTAGAGTGTTTTATAGTTTACTTGCGGAATTTGAAATTTTTTTTCATTTTCAATTCTTAAGCGGTTGTTAATGGGGTTTAATTTTTGTTTTCGTTAATAATGATATATATTTAGAGTATTGCAATTTTTAGAAAAATTTATAGAATTTTCTGAAATTAATAATGAATTTTCAGAATTTTCAGAATTTAAAAATTTTATTTCCTAATTTAAAAATGAATTTTCATATTTTTTCCAAACTTTTTAAGAATTTTCATGTTTTCAGAATTTTTAATAATAATGAACTAACAAAGAATTTTCAGAACTTAAAAATTTAATTGTAAAGTAATAAAATATAATATATAAACATAAAAGTTTATGAAAAAAAATTTATAGAAATTTATTATTTTTACAAAAATAACAAAATTAAAAATGAAAATGAAACATATATAAATCTATAAAATTTAACTTTTTATAAATTTTATAAATTTCCAGAAATTTATAAAATTTATAAATTGAGTGTGAAATTCGCAAATTAATAATACATATTATTTGCAGTACAACTACAAATTTACAAGTATTAATGCAATTGTAAACAAAATTATATGAGTTTAGATTTTACGTATATAAATTGTAATACTCAATTACTAAGTCATTTATTTGTATTATAAAATATATAATTCAATATATGAAACAGTGATTTATTGACACTCATTTCGACAATCCGAGATTTGCTCGCTTGGCATATGCAGAGTATCGTTACCGTTTATTGACGGTATAACACTACCTTCATCCGTATAAGAAAAACAGAGTTTTATGTTAAAAAAAATAATTTTTTTACGATTTTAAAGTTTACTTTTTTACTAATTGAATACTAATCTGTGTTTGTAAATTAATAAGGATTGGGATCGATGATTCGTTCACAAACTTTACTAAACACACTTGGCAGGGAAACTTTTGGAGTCCTATGAAAAGTTGGAGCAATGTAAAAAATAACATTCCAGAAAAAATTCAAGTTTGGTGGATAACATTTGTGATACGCTTTTAAATCTAATATTAAATCGATAATTATTTAAGGATAACAAATCTAATTACAATTATATATTTTTTCTAATTTAAGCAAAACTATTACTAGGAACCCTGATTCGAAGGCATCGTCTTTTATCTATGGAAGGAAAAGACGATAAAAGGAATTGAAGAAGAAATTAGTTGGAAGAAGCGACAAAGGAAGCACTACATCAGCGATAATGACTGGGTGTTGCTCATGGAGAAGTGACAGACTGAGAAAGCTATTTCGAAGAGTGAATCAGCAGCAACTAGCCGTAAAGCCAAGATAGACGGCAAAGAAATACACAAACACACTGCCGAACCTAATTCTTTTGCAAATATTGAATACAAATTGGTTAGTGTTATTTCCTAATTTTAACTTACAAACCTATTAATTAACATATACAATTCTAATTTTTTATATATATATATATATATATATATATCAAATTTTTTTCAGAAGCAAAAGACCCAAAGATCACAACCACCATCGATCTTGGATTTGGTGAAGACAATACACGCGCGAACAATACTTATATAAATCAGATCATTGAGGGGCTCGTGAGAGAGGTAGAATATGCAGCTACTCAATTTCAAGATTCGCTGGACACAGCCGGTCTCACTTTTGATCCTTCTCGGAAAGTCATTAACCAATTATATCATGAGATACATTTTGATTTGTTTTCTAATTGAAAATTCTTAAGTTATATAAATATTAATTATTTATTTTTTTTTTATGCAGTGGGCGAAACCACGATACAGACAATTATACGGCGTCGGCAGTGCAAATACGCAATTCTATCAGCCTATCGTCGAGTACCCAAGAGGATCTTTGAGGTGAGAACAATGATCTCAAGAGCAAGATGGAAAACATGGAATGAAATACTGATTTGGTGGTCGAACAAATTTTTGGAGGTCGGGGAGCATCATCGAGGAGTCAACCCGGAGACTATAAGCTAAACCAACTGCTTCTTGTTCAATTTAACTTCGACGAGGATCCGTAGATTTTTTTTTTTATTAACGTTTCAGACTAGTTTTTTTTAATTAAAAACCATCTATGTAAAACAATTTTTATTTTCAAAATTAGTTTTTAATAATTAATTAAATACTTTAATAATTTTTAAAAAATTATTATCAAATCAATTATAAATTTAAAAATGTAGTGTTTACTTAACTACCCACAAAATATTTTGTGAGTATTAATGGGTATTCCCACAAAATATTTCGTTGGTATTCATGGATATTTTCACTAAATATTTTCTGGGTATTGGGTTTTTCTGCAAAATATTTTGTAGATCTACATGGGTTGACCCATAAAATATTTAATGGATATTTACATGTTTATCCATAAAATATCTGGTGGTATTTTTTGGGACTATAACCCACATGATTTTTCTTGGTTTTTGGTAGAGATATAACCACAAATATATTTGTGGATTTTCGTGGATACATATACTCACAAAATGCCACAAAATTTTTATTCACTACGTTATATCCACAAAATTTTTTTGGTTTTTCAAGGGTAAATCTACCAAAAGCAAAGTATATGATGAGTACTAATCCAATAAATTTTGTGGGTATGCCAATTTTTTTTACTAGTGTAACCAGCCTTCACCTTAGCCTAGATATATGCAAATCGAAGGAGAAGATGTAGATATGCGACTTATGGCTCCACACAAACCAGATCTACAAGATGAAGGCTTATTTTCCACCCAAATCTCAGATGATATAACTAAAAAAGAGAGAAGACAAGGAAAATATAGAAAAAGGAGGCTAGTGTCTCCTTACCCTCGCTAGTGGCTGGATCTAGCAGAAGAATAATAGGTGACTCGAGAAAACGATGAGAAGGGATTGAACTTGAGATCTTCTTTTTGATGTGACGGCGTGGTGATTGGCGGTGCTCCGGGGGTTGACGATGACTTCTCCTTGGTCGGTGGCTGGCTCTTCAAATAAGTAGAATTTTGCTAACTCTTATTCTTGTGTAGAAATACCTAAAGGCTGCCCGCCTTTTATAGAAGAGGAGGTCGGAAACCATAAGATTTTTTGTACATGGACGAAAACATCATGGGTCTATCTCTTTTCCATTGGGTCTGGACTCGAGATTTGATAACTATCCCCTACTAACTGGGAATTTCCTCTAAAATTCAAGCCAACATCCTGCCACACTATAACACCTGAATATAGCTCTTGATGATATGATTTCATCTGCAACTCTGGTTTCCATGTCTACTCATGAATCCCATCTCTTTCCCAACACACAAGAACCATCCTGGTCATTTTGCCTCAGACCTGCAAGTCTTTAGTCTACGAAACCTGATAAAAGTTGTTTTGTTGTATCAAATAATTTCAACAAACGCCTATAATATCTACCATAAGTATTTGAAGATCAATCCACAAAGAATTTAGAAAACCCACTAGGATTATAATGATCTAACTTAATATAGAGAGACTTAAACTTGATTTATAAAATTGCCAAGCGATTTCAGAAAAGTTTTTGTTGGAGGAAATAATAATTAACAGATTATGCAATAAATTTTTCATTAATCACCACCTAGAGCTATTAATAAAGCTTAATCAACACACTCTCATATAATTGATTACTATGTAAAATAATCAATATAACTAAACTCTCATTTGAAAGATCAAGCATCAACAAGCATAAAAAATCAGGTTCAGTCGGCTCAGTAATCAACCTAAAATCATCTCTCAATGGCTAAGAACGAAAAACTTTTAAATGGATTGGATCAGAAATTTTATCAAACACATTTCAGACAATAAATTTCCTAAAAACTAGATTCAATTTTCTCAAGCCAAATCTAGCATTTAACTCAATCATTTAGGAGGATCTGGCTACTTAAACATCAATCTATCATTATTGAATCCCTAATGTATGAATCCCTAACCATTCAAGGTTACTAATCGCTCATGATCAAACAAGAACAAAACAAATTAATAAATAGATTAGACATGATTAAAGAGAGATAGAAAATAAGAGATTAGCCAAATTGATTCTTCAATTGTTTGAAAAGAAGTTCTCCAGAAATCCAGACCCAAATCCTCAATCACCTTAATCACCTTTTGGCTGCCAGACAACTAGGGAAAGTAAAAACTGCATAAAAATATCCTAGAGTTTAGAAATTATAGTCTAAGACAAAACCCATCTGATTTGACAAACCAAATCGGTTTAACTACAAATTTTTGCACAAATAAATAACCTGGATCGATCGATCTGGATGAGGATAGATCTATCAAAATTAAGATTGGTCGATCTTGGTTAGCATGGTCGATCTGAGAGACTTCCGGAAAGCTCTTGAAGTTGAGTGATCGGTCGATCATGATGCCAATCGATCGATCCAAGCACACTTGGTCGATCCGTGAAGTGCTCGACATTTTGTTGAAAATATGGTCGATCGGTCTTGAGGTCGATCGATCAATTCAAGATGCAAACGATCGATCGCGATGTAAATGATCGTTCCCAGAGATGCCCGTAAACTCCTTGTAAGGTGGATCGATCAATCTTAATTGATCCTACATCTCCTTAGCGGTTTTAGCACTTGTTTCATGCGTTCTTTTCTCTCTCTACGAGCCCATTGCATAATCTTCATTCGAAAGGCTCTAAAATACCTAAAATGACTCAAAACGTCTAAAATATGCAAAAGCATGACCTTATGCTCTTGAATGCATAAACGAGACAAACTACTCTAGAATCATGTTGAATGAGTGACAAATGATGTTAACTTTTGCGAATTGCTAACTAATACTAGCCTAATATTTGTCTACATCAACTCGCCGGACTTGTCTTTTGCTTGTGATGCAAGAACCGTGGGGTGGGCTGTCTTTCACCGAGAAGCTCAGGTTGCTGGACAGAAATTATGGAAGTGAAGGGTGGATCGAAGGGACCACAGAAGCTGTGAAAGGGCTTGTGATACTCCAAGAACTTCAGCCAAACTAGGCTGAAAGACACGACAGCATCAAGGGGAGCTTGTCGGCACCTATTTTGGTTTAGACACTAGTCTTAGGTTTTTTCAAAATGATTGTTATTTCATTAATATGTAGACAAAAGGCTTATATAATGCCTTATTACAACTTAGGCTAAACTACATGATGTTTAGCCTTACAATAATTAAAACAACATGTAGTTTAGTTATTGGCAATTAAAATAGAATAGTAGCCCCAAATAGTCAACATGACGTAAGCCCAAATAATTATTTAGTCTAGAAAATAGAAATAAGATAAGAAAAGTCCAATAATACTTAGGCTAAAATCGAATGAAGACTTGTGAATGAGATGGAATTGTGAACAAGTCTTCACCGTCTTGCACACTAAGAGTATTGCCTCATTAAAACCTTCTTCGAAAAACCCAGTGGGATAAAACCTAAGATAGGAAAAAGAGTATAATTTCCTAGCACGACTTTTGTTGTCTCTACCGGATGGTAATGGTAAAGACACCAGAGGAAGGAGAGTCTTCTAGAAGGAACCTCCATGGCTCATTGTCCATCTGGAACGGGTCGGCGGTGCATGGGACGGTCGAGGCGAGGTCAGCTGGTTGGTGGTCGGACGTGGTCAAATGTGACGGCTGGAACGGTGCACTCAGATGCGGGCTGGTCAGGATGGGGCTACTCTGGGTCGGCATGGTCAGCTCGGGATTGTCTCCGGTTCCACGCTCCAGTAGCATGCTGAGCTTATCTCATAAAGCTTTCCTCTTGGACCGCGTAAGATGTCCTGATGGAATGACTGGTGCAGTGGCTACCTCGATGTCCTCATCATTCCCTCCCTCTTGAAGTGCTTTGGTCTCCAAAGCAAAGTCTTCACCTGCATTAAACAACTCTAAGTCATAAATATTGAACGCACTAGACACATTATACTCACCTGGAAGTTTGAGCTGGTAGGCGTTGTCGTTGGTTTTCCGAAGGACGTAGAATAGACCATCTCCCCGGGGTGCAAGCTTGCTCTTCCGTCGTTGGGGAAATATCTCTGGTCGCAGATGTAGCCGAACTCAATCTCCCTCCTTGAAAACCATGTGCCTGCGGCCTTTGTTGGCGTTCTTAACGTTTTGGATGTTCCATTGCTCCAGATTTGCCTTGGTTTCTGCATGAAGGCGCTTGATGTATTCCGCCTTGGCTTCTTTCTCTAAGCTGATGGCGTCTCCCAAGGGTATGGGTTTGAACCCGATAGGCATGGTCGGGTTGAAGCTTAGATGACTTCAAATGGAGAACGCTTAGTGCCGGAGTGTGTAGACCTGTTGTAAGCGAACTCGACGTACGAGAGGCACTCTAACCAATTCTTCAAGTTGCGGACGTGATGGGGTCATCCAAGCTACACCAACCCGGTACTTGGAAGATGAGGTTCAAGCAACCCCTTATATCTCTCAACGCATCATGACAAGGAGCAGAGCTGCCCAAAGAGTGCAAGATAAAGGCCGAGACCAGGACCAAACTCATGAAGCTGAAGTCAGAGCCAACCTAGCCCAAGCTCATTGCCGTGGAGAAGAAAGGAAGACTGAAGCCACCAGCCAGCCGTTGGACATTGATAAGCTGGGTGTTACTGATCAGAACATCCATGCACACAGCCTTAGGGATAAGGACTTGTGTGTCCTTACTATCGTTGAGTGAGGACACCCCTTAAGACCTTAGATGATTAAGGTACTCTTTTCCTTTCTAAGTTTACCATAATGGGTTCTTGGAAAGGTTTTTAATGAGACCTGAAAGTCTAAGACATCAAGCCTAGTGTCCCATTGGTTTTAATGTGGATGTCCGTTTAAAATCAATTAGGCTTTATCCTGTCTTAGGCGCTTGTTTAGCTTTTATGTTTAGTCTTGCCATTTGTTTTTAAGACTTAGTCTAATTGGGTTTAAGTAGTTGTTGACCGCGAGTCTTGTGGTCAACTAGGTCTTGATGTAGCCTATAAAAGGCAAAACCCTTCCTCATTTTATGCAGACAAGTTAGAAACCAGTATTCCCAAATGGCCGCCTAGGTCTTCTATCCTTCTTTTTCCTTGTGTTGTGAGTTTGTCTCCAAGAGAGGAAGATAAACTCCTTGAAGATTGAGTGTGTCTCTCTTCAGGGAAAGGCTGTATCCAAGCCAATCATGGCTTGGTGAATTGCCTTCACTCCACCGTTCGAATCGCTTCATAACCGTTTCCGTACGTCCCACGTTCCATCGCTTCAATCGCCCGTTCGTCCGTGCCCATCGTCCTGCCGTTCGTGTTCTCGTCCGCAAGCCATTCGTCCGTTCGCCCTTCACGAACGCATCGTCGTCCTGCCGTTCGTGTTCTTGTCCGCAAGCCGTTCGCCCGTTTGTCCTCACGACCGCTAACCCGTTCTTCCGTTCGTGTTCCCGCCCGAGGCCGTAACCCCTGTTCGACCTCGTGACTGCAACCCGTCCGTACCACGCGCTCACTCCGACCGTGCCGTTCGATCTACCGACCTACCAAGGACGATATGGCTTGGCTCATATCATTTTTGGTATCAGAGCTCAAGTTCCTGCCAAGAAAGGTTGTACCTTTCCATCTTTTAGTCTTAGGATCTTGAAATTTTTTGTGTGCGTCGTTAATAGGGTTTGCTTGCTTGCGTTTTAATCTATGCTTAGGGTTGTTGAATCCGTGTGTTATGTTGTTTAGATTAGTTGTTAAGCTTCTTAAATCTGTATTAGCATCCGCCATTGTTGAGCTTGCTGGGGAAGAAGAAGTTAGGTGTGGACAAGTTTACTTTTTGACCAGGACCGTACCATCCTTGGTCGGTGACTCAGCCGGTGGTCCACCCGGTGTGATGTCACTTTGTCCCCTGCGTGTTCTTGAATTTGAATTCGAATTTGTTTTGTGTCTTTGGCGGTTCTTGAGTATTTTCCTAGTAGTTATGTTTTAAGTTTAGTTAAGTATTAATTTTTCTTAGTTTAAATTAATTAAGTAATTAGTAAGGTCATTAGTATTAAACATTAGAAAATTAACCTAAATACCGTTGACTAGTTGACTTTCTTGTGTTTCAAGGTACCTGAGCTAAGATGGCTGATCCAGCCTTAGCGGATATTCTTACTAATATCCAGACCCAGCTCCAGCAGTTAGGAGACCGGCTTGGCCGAGTAGAACAGCCTCAGCCTCAGCCAGCTCAAGCGCCTCCACCACCACAGCCGAGAGTCCCACCAGTTTGGCCAGAACAAGAGATGGATGGTCTGTCCGAGGAAGAAGCTTTCCCACCTCACTTCCGAAGGCCACGGCACAGAGAAAGGAGGTTACCTGAGGAGAGGGGCCAGCACCACCCACCGAGAGCTCACTCCCCACACCTTAAGATCACTCCTCCCACCTTTGCCGGCAAAGTAGACCCGAAAGCTTACTTAGATTGGGAAAGGAGGATGGACCACATATTTGAAGTCTATGGGTTTGAAGGGCCAAAGAAAGTAGCCTATGCAGTAGCCCAGCTCACTGACCATGCCCTATCTTGGTGGGATCAAGACTCTACCAAGAGAAGAAGGAGAGGAGAAGAGCCGGTTAGATCATGGGAGATCATGAAGTTCATGGTGAAAGGCAGGTACATTCCACCCATGTACCACAGGGAGCTCCAGAAGAAGTTCAGGAAACTTAACCAAGGCCAAAGGAGTGTAGAAGAATACTTTGGAGAGTTTGAGCAAACCGGCTTGGTCTAGAAGATGCCGAGGAGACTCTCATGGCCCAATTTTTGGATGGTCTTCAAGAGAAGATTGCTAGCAAGGTGGAGATGTACACCTATAATGATCTTAATGAGCTACTACACTTAGCCACACAAGTGGAAAGTCAGCTCAAGAGGAAGACCAGGACCAGGGCTGTGATCAACAACCCATGGAGACCTTCTGCCTCAGGCTCCAATCCGCATGCATCTAGCTCCAATCCGACTTTCACCAGGCAACCTGACCGTGGCAAGGCCATAGCCCAAGAAGCAAGACCACCATACAAGCCTAGGGAAACCACCCCTGCCCCAAGGCCTGAAGCTAGAGCCGCTCCCACTGGACCCAAGACCAGAGATATCATGTGTTTCAAATGTCAGGGCCGAGGACACTATGCAAGGGACTGTCCCAACCCAAAGGCCATGATCATCACTCCAGCCGGTGATTATGAGTCTCAGGATGAGATGGAACCCTCTGAGGAAGCTGATGAAGAGGAGGATGAAGTGGCCTACCCTGAAGTGGGTGATCTTCTGGTTTCAAGGAGAGTTCTAAGCACCATTCAAGAACCAGATGAGACAGCCCAAAGGGAGAACATCTTTCACACCCGTTGTATGGTAAGTGGTAAGGTATGCTCCTTAATCATTGATGGTGGTTCATGTGCTAATGTGGCCAGTGCATACATGGTAGAGAAATTGAATTTGACAGCCACCAAGCATCCTAGACCATATAGACTAAGGTGGTTGAATGATAGGACTGAATTGAAGATTAGTGAACAATTCAAGGTTTCTTTTAGCATAGGAAAGTATGTTGATGAGGTTTTCTGTGATGTAGTTCCTATGCAAGCTACTCATATCTTATTAGGCAGACCTTGGCAATTTGATAGGGAGGTTGTGCATGATGGTAGGACTAATAAGTATACCTTAATGATGAATAAGAAGCGGATTAGTCTAGCCTTATTATTGCCTTCCCAAGTCCATGAGATGCAAATTAAGTTAGCTAAGGAGAAATGCATGACTAAGACCAACTTCTTGATTGCACCTAGTGATGTTAGACGCTCACTCTTTGATCCCACTAGTCAAGTAGTCCTAATTGTCTATAAGGATTTGTTGAACATTGGGCATACTAATGCGGTCTTGCCAAGGGAGATCCAAGTTCTTCTTGACAGGTACAAGGATGTCTTTCCAGAGGTGATACCAGCTGGCTTACCCCCTCTAAGAGGCATTGAACACCAAATTGACTTCATCCTTGGAGCACAACTTCCAAACCGGCCAGCTTACCGAGTCAACCCTGTAGAAGCTAAGGAGCTTGAGGCTCAAGTCAGAGACCTTATGGCCAAGGGTTATTTGAGGGAAAGTCTCAGTCCTTGCGCCGTGCATGTGCTCCTTGTGCCCAAAAAGGATGGCTCCTATAGGATGTGTGTGGATTGCCGAGCCATAAACAACATCACCATCAAATACCACCATCCAATCCCAAGACTAGATGATATGCTAGATGAAATCAGTGGAGCAACCATCTTTTCCAAGGTGGATTTGAAGAGTGGATATCACCAAGTGAGGATGAGAGAAGGTGATGAGTGGATGACAGCCTTCAAGACTAAGCATAGCTTGTATGAGTGGCTGGTCATGCCGTTTGGACTCTCCAATGCCCCAAGCACATTCATGCACCTCATGCACCATATCCTTAGACCCTTCATGGGCAAGTTCTTAGTTATGTATTTTGATGACATATTGATTTACAGCTCTTGCCTATCTGATCATGTGCTGCACTTATAACAAGTATTAGACACCCTTAGGAAAGAACATATGTTTGCTAATCTAGCTAAGTGTACCTTTTGCAAAGAAGAAGTTGTTTTCCTTGGTTTTTTTGTTAGCTCACAGGGACTTAGGGTGGATCTAGAGAAGATAGAGGTTATACTTGGCTGGCCCAGACCAACCTCCATCAGCCAGGTCCGGAGTTTCCATGGACTAGCCAGCTTCTACTGGCGGTTTGTGAAGGATTTCAGCACCTTAGCTGCACCATTGACGTCTCTGATCAAGAAGAGCATCGGTTTTGAATGGGGAGAGGCTCAGGAAAGGGCTTTCTTGGAGCTCAAGTACCAGCTGACTCATGCTCCCATCCTTGCACTGCCCAACTTTGAGAAGACCTTTGAAGTAGAATGTGATGCTTCGGGAGTAGGCATTGGAGCGGTTCTAACCCAAGGAGGAAGGCCAGTAGCCTATTTCAGTGAGAAGCTGACTGGTGCTACATTGAATTACCCAACCTATGACAAGGAATTGTATGCCTTGATCAGAGCAATGCAGACTTGGCAACACTACTTGTTGGCCCGGGAGTGTGTGATCCACACGGATCATGAAACCTTGCAGCATCTCAGGGGTCAGACCGTTCTGAAAAAGAGGCATGCGAGATGGTTGGAATACATAGAGACATTCCCATATGTGATTAAATACTAGAAGGGGAAGGACAATGTAGTAGCAGATGCACTGTCAAGGAGGCATGGTTTGATAGCAACTATGGATGCTAAGATCCTTGGATTTGAATATTTGAAGGCCTTGTACCCAGATGATCATGAGCTAAAGGCAGCCTATGAGGAGCATGGAACAGGAGCCTACACCAAATTCTTCCTCCATAATGGGTTCCTCTTCAAGGACAAGAGACTATGCATTTCTCAATACTCAATGAGGGAGTTACTAGTGGAAGAAGCTCACAGTGGTGGTCTTATGGATCACTTTGGGATTGAGAAGACTCTGAGTGTTCTTAAGGAGCATTTTACTGGCCTAAGATGAAGAAGATGGTGACAACTCATTGTGATAGGTGCATCACTTGCAAGAAAGCCAAGTCTAGACTTCAGCCTCATAGTCTATACTTACCACTACCGGTTCCAACACTACCTGGACATCTCTATGGACTTTGTCTTTGGGTTGCCCAAGATTCAGCACAAAGACTCAGTATTTGTGGTGGTAGACCGGTTCTCCAAGATGGCTCACTTCATCCCCTGCTCTAAGACTAATGATGCATCCTAAACCGCAACCTTGTTCTTTTGGGAGGTGGTGCGGCTCCATGGCATTCCAAGGTCTATTGTGTCAGACCGGGACACAAAATTCTTGTCCCACTTCTGGAGAACCTTATGGAAGAAGCTTGGCACCAAACTTTTGTTCTCTACTACTTGCTATTAGAGTGAATGAAGCTAAGGAGCCGACCATCTCTATATCAAAATGAAGAAGAATAGAAGTGTCAAGCCATGGAGGCTTAAGAGTCATGAAGTGTGTTACAAGCTTTAATAAGAAGGGTGGTCAAGTATGAACCATCTTAGGAGCCAGCGGTTGAAGCTGGCGACCAAGAAGAAAATGAGAGCCAAGATCGAAGTATAGAAGACAAGACAGGCCACTTCCAAGCTCAGCATTACAAACACTTAATGGTAAGCTTGAGCGGAGTATTGGACTGAAGACCTAGGCTTGAAGCTGAAGAAGTTAATGAAGCTCAAACCCAAATCAGAAGTCCAAGGTCTGTGCATTAGGCTGATATAATGAAGTGTAGCCCAAGGAGTGAAGCCCAGGGTCTGTCCACACTTGTGCAGCACAAGGCCTGAATTAAGTAAGTCCAAACAAGCCGAAAGCTATCCAAGACACCTTCTAGAAGTTCTCCTAGGCATGGGTTTGAAGAGGGAAGGAAGAGTCACATGTTGTCTTAACCAATTTGAATTTTAGCTGTTAGGAGATGTCACTTTCACCATGTGTTGAAGTGCCTTTGTCTTATCTCTATTATTTGGCTATAAATACATTGTATGCTCACATAAATCAATCAAGGAAATATACTCATCATTCACAAATTCTCCATTCTCTCATTCTCTTAGTTTATTCTCTTGTTCTTCATTCTACCCAGAATCTCCAACCAAACACTTTTGCAAACTCTCTTAATTCTATTTAATTTCGCAAATTCTAACATGGTATCAGAGCAAGGTTTTGAATCAAGCAAATTCATTTCCTACTCTTGCAATAAATCTTCCTAATCTACTCACTCTGAGATTGAATAATCCTCAAAACAAAATGGTGCTGAGTTGTGAGATATTATGATCTTTTATTTCTTGAGTATTGTTCATACCATTCTTCAATTCAATCTCTCATCTTTCATCTCCAAGAAACTGTTTTTCAGAATTCTCAGTTGTTTTCTTGTAACCGCTGGATTATAGCTTTATCCAGTGGATAATATATTTGAATTTTGAATTTTTGTTTTTGACCAGTGGGTAAAAGCAAGTACCCACGGTTTTCTTTGTGTTCTTCCATTATTCTCATGAACCTTGGTTGGATAAATGACAATAAAGAGGAATAAGTGGTGGTAGTAATGAAAAATTACAAGGGAGAGAAAGAAGAGAGAGGTTGCCTTTATCATTACCCATTGATCTCTAAAGTGCATCCTTTTGGATATAAGACACTTAGAGAAGGGTTAGGTTTCTTCTTCTCTTCTCTTCTTCTCTCTAAACGACATCCCAAACTCTAAGTCATATTTTCGGATTTAAAAATTGTTGTCTTTAATTTTTGAATTTTCAAATACATTTTCTATTATCCATTAGACAATAAACTTGAATTATTGGGTATTAGTTCCTTTCCTTTGAGAATGTAAGACACTTCAAGCCATAATCTGCTTAGATCTCTTTGGATAACAAACCACAAGTTTTTTTAAAACCTTGGACTTATCTCCTTTCTTATTAAATGAGAGAAACTTAAGTTCATTGTAGTTGTTGTTTAGACTTGTGGTTTATGTTGTTTTTTTTTATAAAAAAAAACATTGGACAATGTTTCCTCTCTTGTGAAATGTGAAACATCTAAGTCCATTGAATTTTGATTAAATCAATTATTCTCTCCTCCACTTTAATGGTGTGTGAGCTTTGTCTCTAGTCTAGTTGTTATCTCTAGACAAAGCTTGAGGGGGGAAAGAATTCGAAAATGCTCCAGCCACTAAAGCACCAATCACTTGTTGATTCTTGGATGCTCTTGGCTGTTACAGCAACCACAAGAGTCAAGAAAACAGAGTAAAACTCTGTCCATAAGAACTCTTGAAACCACTTAAGGGAAGTGAACCATGGTCTCCTTCACTCTCATGAGTTAAAAGAACATGATGAATCCAAAAGTTCTTAAGGGTAAAAGTTCCACTTAAGGGAAGAGAACCTTGATCCTTTTTATTCTTATGAGTATAAAAGATCTTGATGAATCCAAAAGTCCTTAATAGAAGAAAACATAAAGTTTATCTTAAAATGATCAAAGAAATGTGAACTATGACTATCTTTACTCCTTGGAGTTTAAGATGAGAAGTCATAATGAATCCAAGATTTCTTTGTGATTAACATTTTGTAATAATGAATCAGAAATTGGGGGAAGAGAACCAAGGAAAGCTTTACTCTTTTGAGTATTAGCATTAATACCTTGATGAATCCAAAAATCCCCAATCCATTCTATAAGAAGAGGGAAGTGAACCTTGGTGGACTATGCATTGCTTTAAGACCTTGATGAATCCAAACGTCCTTTTGAAAATAATACTCTGGTTACTTATACTCTGCTTACTAATTCTCTGGTTATTTAAACTATTCTATATACTCTTACACTGTCCATCACTCACTATCTTTTGTTTTTAGAAAATCTGCCTATACTCAAGAGGTTCAAAGGCTTAAGATGGTGGTTGGTGTTTTGGCTTGATTGTCTCATGAAGGCAATGCAAGTATGTTTGTTTGGCACAAGCAAATGGTGTTTGTTCCAAACCTTTGGTCAACCTATAAAGCCAATAAGGCAAGGGGTCCAAATCATTGGTGATCATCGAAGCTCTTTCTTTCAAGCTTGGCTTTATACTCTTATTCTCTGAGTCAAGCTTGCGGATGGGAGACAAATGATTCAACCAATGTTGATGATTCCAAGAGGAAGGCTATAAGAAGGCACAACACAATGCTTGAGATTAGAACCAATGGCCATCAAGCTTCAGAAACCGCAAGACAAGCCCAACCTAGTTTTAACCAGGCTGACTTGGACATGTCAGACTGAAGAGGCTGACCGGAGGAAGCAGACCCAAGGTGACTATGGTGGAAGTTCAAGTGGAGAGGCAAACTGGTGGAAGGTGATGAATCAGCTCAAAGCATGGGTGTTAGTGTCAAAATAGTGTCCTTCCTTTTGGTGATTAAAGAAGTTTGAAGATCAACAAGGAAAACATGTTTTTTTAGTTCAGATCATGCCCAAGCCATGATCCTTTTGGCAGTATTAGAAGGAGTAAATCCGCATCCACCCAATATACCACTCTTCTTCAATTAAAGGATGTCTTCTAAACTCTACTCCCATTTGAATTTATGTTAATTTCATTATCTTAAGTTCAATTGCTAGTTCTCCCTATGGATTTCTTAAACTATTGTGCATCTTACCCTTGATATTACTCATAAGCCTTGATATTTCTCATGGAAATACTTAATCTTCTTTTCTTTATCTTTTGTTTAAGGGTAAAGAAGACCATGAGAACCTCAAAGGCTGGAGAGCCTCAAAGGAGATGGCAAAGAATGGATTCACTAGAAAAGAAATAAAGTCATGAAGGACTAAGGAATGAGAAGACTTGGAAAGGAGCCTGTTTCAGTGTTCAAATCAATCCAAGGTCATAGCTACATCAATGCACCGTGAAGCTATACTCTTTTTCCATCATCATGGTTTTATCCCAAGAGGTTTTCCATTGCGAGGTTTTTAATGAGGTAGTCATTCGCGTGTTGCAAGCTTGGCCTTTGGTCCTTATGGCGTCCCGACGACCAAGCTTGAGGGAGGGTATTAGAGTGAATGAAGCTAAGGAGCCGACCATCTCTATATCAACATAAAGAAGAATAGAAGTGTCAAGCCATGAACTCAGCCTAGAAGAAGCTCATCACATGATCAAAACATCAAAAGGATGATTAGATGTGTGTATAAGAAGCAATGGAGGCTTAAGAGTCATGAAGTGTGTTAAAATCATTAATAAGAAGGGTGGTCAAGTATGAACCATCTTAGGAGCCAGCGGTTGAAGCTGGCGACCAAGAAGAAACTGAGAGCCAAGATCGAAGTATAGAAGACAAGACAGGCCACTTCCAAGCTCAGCATTACAAACACTTAATGCTAAGCTTGAGCGGAAGTATTGGACTGAAGACCTAGGCTTGAAGCTGAAGAAGTTAATGAAGCTCAAACCAAAATCAGAAGTCCAAGGTCTGTGCATTAGGCTGAGATAATGAAGTGTAGCCCAAGGAGTGAAGCCCAGGGTCTGTCCACACTTGTGCAGCACAAGGCCTGAATTAAGTAAGTCCAAACAAGGCCAAAGCTATCCAAGACACCTTCTAGAAGCTCTCCTAGGCATGGGTTTGAAGAGGGAAGGAAGAGTCACATGCTGTCTTAACCAATTTGAATTTCTAGCTGTTAGAAGCTGTCACTTTCACCATGTGGTGAAGTGCCTTTGTCTTATCTCTATTATTTGGCTATAAATACATTGTATGCTCACATAAATCAATCAAGGAAATATACTCATCCTTCACAAATTCTCCATTCTCTCATTCTCTTAGTTTATTCTCTTGTTCTTCATTCTACCCAGAATCTCCAACCATACTCTTTTGCAAACTCTCTTAATTCTATTTAATTCCACAAATTCTAACACTTGCCACCCTTAAACGGATGGGCAGATTGAGGTGGTGAACCGCACCTTAGGGGCTCTCTTGAGATAAACCATTGGGCGCCATTTGACAACTTGGGTAGAGAGCCTTCCTTTGGTAGAGTTTGCTTACAATTCAGCCAGACACTCCACAACCGGCATGTCCCCATTTGAAGCTGTCTATGGCCGCAATCCGGACACACCTATGAGCTTGGCACCATTGCCCCCAGCTGAAAACATGGACCTTGAAGGAGAAGCTAAGGCCACAACAATGAAGAAGATCTTTGAGCAAGTACATGGAAGGATTGAGAAGAGGAATGATCAGATCAAGACCAGGATCAACAAGAAGAGGAAGCTGCTAGTGTTCCAGCCAGGATATTGGGTGTGGTTACACCTAAGACCAGAGCGCTTTCCCAAAAAAAGGAAGCATAAGATGGATTTTCGAGGAGATGGACCATTCAAAGTGGTGGAACGCATCAATGACAATACATACAGGCTCAAGCTACCAGGTGAGTATAATGTATATTCCTCATTCAATGTGTCTGATTTGTCCCCTTTTGATGTGCAGGATGTTGGTTATTTGGAGACCAAAGCACTTGAAGAGGGTGGGGATGATGGGGTCATCCAAGCTACACCAACCCGGTACTTGGAAGATGAGGTTCAAGCAACCTCTTATGTCTCTCACCGCATTATGACAAGGAGCAGAACTGCCCAAGGAGTGCAAGATAAAGGCCGGGACCAGGACCAAACTCATGAAGCTGAAGTCAGAGCCAACCTAGCCCAAGCCCATGGCAGTGGAAAAGAAAGGGAGACTGAAGCCACCAGCCAGCCGTTGGACATTGATCAGCTGGGTGTTCCTGACCAGAACATCCATGCACACAGCCTTAGGGATAAGGTCTTGTGTGTCCTTACTATCTTTGAGTGAGGACACCCCTTAAGATCTTAGATGATTAAGGTACTCTTTTCCTTTCTAAGTTTACCATAATGGGTTCTTGGAAAGGTTTTTAATGAGACCTGAAAGTCTAAGGCATCAAGCCTAGTGTCCCACTGGTTTTAATGTGGATATGTCCATTAGGATTGATCCTATCTTAGGCGCTTGGTTTTAATATGGATAAAATCAATTAGGCTTGATCCTATCTTAGGTGTTTGTTCAGCCTTTATGTTTAGTCTTGCCATTTCTTTTTAAGACTTAGTCTAATTGGGTTTAAGTAGTTGTTGACCGCGAGTATTGTGGTCAACTAGGTCTTGTTGTAGCCTATAAAAGGCAAAACTCTTCCTCATTTTATGCAGACAAGTTAGAAACCAATATTCTCAAACGGCCGCCTAGGTCTTCTATCCTTCTTTTTCCTTGTGTTGTGAGTTTGTCTCCAAGAGAGGAAGAGAAACTCCTTGAAGATTGAGTGTGTCTCTCTTCAGGGAAAGGCTGTATCAAAGCAAGTCTTAGCTTGGTGAGTTGCATTCATTCCACCGTTTGAATCGCTTCAGAACCGTTTCCGTACGTCCCACGTTCCATCGCTTCAATCGCCCGTTCGTCCGTGCCCATCATCCTGCCGTTCGTGTTCTCGTCCGCAAGCCGTTTGTCCGTTCGCCCTTCACGACCACATCGTCGTCCTGCCGTTTGTGTTCTCGTCCGCAAGCCGTTTGCCCGTTCGTCTTCACGACCACTAACCCGTTCTTCCGTTCGTGTTCCCTCCCAAGGCCGTAACCCCGTTCGACCTCGCGACTGTAACCCATCCGTACCACGCGCTCACTCTGACCGTGCCATTCCATCTACCGACCCACCAAGGACAATATGGCTTGGCTCATATCAGGCCGATTGTTGCTCTCAAGGTCTGGGACAAGGTCCAATTGACAACCTCTATCTGTCTGTCAGTCTGTAGATGGTATGCGGTGGAAAACAAGAGGTTGGTGTCTAACTTTCGCCACAATGCTTGCTAGAAGTGACTAAGGAACTTGGTGTCGCGGTCGGATACGATCGTCCGGGGAATGCCATGCAGTCGTACTATCTCCGTGAAGAACAGGTCGGCTTTCTGGCTTGCGTCATTGGTCTTGTTGCAAGCGATGAAGTGTGTCATCTTGGAAAATCGGTCCACCACAATGAAGATAGAGTCCTTGTGATTATTTTTGGCAGGCCTAAAAGTAAATCCATGGTAATGTGCGTCAAGGGCGCAGATGGGACTGGTAACGGCATGTAAGGACCCTGCGGATGCATCTTGGATTTAGCCCGTTTGCAGATAAGGCACTTAGTGCAGTGTGCCTCCACGTATCATCGCTGGTGGGGCCAGTAGAAACGCTCCTTAAGCATGCTTAAGGTCTTGTCAATGCCGAAATGACCCATGAGAACTTCGCTGTGGGCCTCTCTGAGAAGCAACCCTCGAATTGATCCTCTCGGAATGCAAAGTCGCTTGTCCTTAAAGAGGAACCCGTCGTGAAGGAAGAACTGGCTGTACTTGCCCTTTCCGTGCTCCAGGTAGGCCTGATTGAAGTCTGTGTCGTCAGCGTACAACTCCTTGATCATTTTGAAGCCCATAACTTTTGACTCCATGACTGAAATCAAACTGTATCTGCGGGATAAGGCGTCGGCGACAACGTTGTCTGTTCCCTTCTTATAATTGATAACGTAGGGGAAGGTCTCGATATACTCCAACCAACGAGCATGTCTCTTATTCAGCGTAGATTGTCCTCGGAGGTGCTGGAGTGTCTGATGGTTGGTGTGAATGACACACTCTCGGACAAGAAGATAATGCTGCAAAGTCTCTAAGGCGCGGAATAGGGCATAGTGCTCGTTGTCATAGGTCGGATAGTTAAGTGCAGCTCCACTTAACTTCTCACTGAAGTAGATGACAGGTCTTCCGCCTTGGGTAAGGATGGCTCCGATGCCGATCCCTGAAGCATCACACTCGACCTCGAATGTCTGAGTGAAGTCTGGCAGGACTAGTATTGGGGCATGGGTGAGGCGT
This sequence comes from Streptanthus diversifolius, assembly GCA_039880935.1. NCBI lineage: Eukaryota > Viridiplantae > Streptophyta > Magnoliopsida > Brassicales > Brassicaceae > Streptanthus > Streptanthus diversifolius. The sequence goes on from JAXGFM010000008.1 coordinate 3,691,380, forward strand.
ATTCAGAAGCTTAAAGGACTTATCCTGCTCGGGTCCCCAACGAAAGTCTTGATTCTTCTTTATTGTCGAGGTCAACGGACCAGCTATCATGCTTAAGTCTTGGACAAACCATCGGTAGAAGATGGCGAGTCCGTGGAAGCTACGGACCTGGCTGGCGGTCGTCGGTGTGGGCCACTCCTGTATGGCCTTAATCTTCTCGTCGTCCACCCGGAGTCCCTGTGAACTCACGATGAAACCAAGAAAAACGACTTGGTCGGTGCAGAATGTACATTTCTTGCGGTTTGCGTACAACTGCTCTCTCTGCAAGATGGTAATCACGGCCTCTAGGTGCTCCAGATGGTCTGTGTAGGTCGTGCTGTAGACGAGAATATCGAAGTAGACTACTACGAACTTAACAATGAACGGACGAAGGACTTTGTTCATAAGGCGCACAAATGTACTTGGAGCGTTTGACAGGCTGAATGACATAACTAGCCACTCATAAAGACCCTGCTTGGTCTTGATCGCAGTCTTCCGTTCGTCTCCTTCTCGCATCCTCACTTGATGATATCTGCTTTTCAGGTCTATTTTTGAGAAGACCGCGGCTCCGCTTAACTCATCTAGCATGTCGTCCAGGCGCGTGATGGGGTGCCGATACTTGATTGTAATGTTGTTGATGGCGAGACAGTCGACCCACATCCTCCAGCTATCGTCCTTCTTTGGTACAAGCAGGACCGGGACGACACATGAGGTCTTGGACTTGCCGTTCTAATTCCTTAGCCTCCTCGGGGTTTACTATGTATACATGACGGTTGGGTAACTGAGCTCCGGGAACAAAGTCGATGTGGTACTCAATCCCTCTTATAGGTGGCAGGCCGGATGAAATTTCTTCTGGAAACACGTCGGCATATTTTTCTAGTAAGGCTCGGACCTCGGCAGGTAATGGTGCATCGGTGCTGGACGTGTGGAGGCTCTCTCTGTAGAGCATCAAAACGAGATGGGTACCCTTGGTACGGGTGGCTTTCCGCATGTCTGCCATGTTTATTAAAAAGTTCTCCTTACGAGCATGTTGATCTTTCGCCATCTTAGATTGCATCTCTTGAACGGCGTGTGCAGACATTGGTGCTAGATTGTATCTACGCTTGCCGTGGACGAATGAGTAGAAGTTGGTCTGTCTGTTGTGCGTAGTCTCTCGGTCAAATCGCCATTGTCGTCCGATCAGAAGATGTCCAGCTGACATCAGGACGACATCACAGGTGACCAGGTCCTGGTATCTGCGATGCTGATTGAGACCTTAACTTGGTCCAAAATGTACAACTTCGTCTTGTTGTTCAGCCATCATAGTTTATAGGGCTTAGGATGCTTGGTCACAGGCAATCCTAGTTTCTCCATCATGTATTTGCTGGCGGCGTTGGTGCAGGACCCTCCGTCGATAATCAACGAGCACACTTTCCCAAGTATTATACATTTGTAATGGAAAATGTTCTCTCGCTGTTCTTCTTCTTCTGGCTCAAATCTCGAGCTGAGAACTCGCCGGATCATGAGCATCTCTCCGGAGTCGGCGTACTCAATGTCTTCGTCGGACTGCTGATGGGTCAGAAAAGTTGGCTCCTCTTGCTCGTCCTCGGATTTGTAGTCTCCGGAAGCAGTGAGTACCATTGTCCGTTGAGTGGGACATTCTCGGGACATGTGTCATCTGCCTTTACACTTGAAGCATACAATCTCGCTGCTCTGCTGAGGTTGGGTCGTGGTCGTGGTACTAGGCTGCTTTGGGGCTGTTGGAGCTGGTCTGGGAGCTGAGCTGCTGGCCACGGCTTTTCCCTTGAGTCGTGGGTCAATGGGCTGAGTCGCCCGCTCAAATGGCTTGGAGCCGGTGCTCCAGGTGTTCTTGGGTGAAGAAGGTGCAGCAAGTTTACGTTTATGGCACTTCTCTATCTGGACTGCTAGGTGGAACAATTCACCTAGGTCATGGTATGGCTGCAACTCTATCTTTTTGGCGATGGAATCATGCAACCCGTCGATGAACTGGGCCGTTAGGCTCTCCTCGGACTTGTCTACATCGAGTCGGTTGTGTAGGTGCTTGAATTCATCGAAATATTCGGACACTGTCTTGCTTCCTTGGATAAGACATCGGAAACGTCGCTGAAGCTCGCGGAGGAAGTGAGGTGGGACGTAGCGTCTCCTCATGATCTGGATGAGTTCGACCCATGAGGTCAAAGCACACATCCGAGCTCTCCTACAAGCTGTTACTTATCGATCCCACTACGTCAGTGCGTGGTCAGTGAATTGCGCCGTTGCTAAGGTTACTTTGCGAGGATCGTCGTAGTTGTAGTAGTCGAAGATGAGCTCCATTTGTCTCTCCCAGTCTAAGTACTCCTCGGGGTCAAGCTTTCCCGAAAAGGGAGGTGGGTTCATCTTCACCTCGGGGTGATGAATTGGTGGACGAGGTGGTGGCATGGGCTCGTCGTAGTATTGATATCGACCCATGGGTGGTCGGTCGTGGGGATAAGGTGGAGGTGCGGGTCCTGGTGGAGTAGGAGGCGTATGATGTTCCGGACGCTCGTGACTCGTCGCTAGAGTCGTCATCTGGGTCGTCAAACCTTGTAGGAATTGCAAGATTGCTTTACCGTGTTGCCCGTGTGATGACTCGTCGCTTTCTGACATATTTTCTTTTCCGAGAAAAGGAAATTGTAAAAATGAAAAGTTTCTCGGAAAGGAAACTTGCAATTATGGAAACTTTCTTTAAATGAAAAATTTCCACAGAAATATTTTTTTTATTATTATTTATAAAATAATAGGAAACTAGCTAATTGCACAATGGAAACAATCAAAAAGGAAAATATCCTAAATCTAGAAAGGGAAATCTAATAAATGGAAGATGTCCTAAAAATTTATTGTCTAAAACTAGAAAGGAAACTAACTAAATGGAAAAAAAATCCTAAAATTAATTGTCTAACTAATGAAAAAAGAAACTATATTAAACTAGGAGAAAAATCTAATTATTGCATAATTCGTAAATGGAAATTAACTAAAAATAAAAGGAAAACTAATTAATGTCCTTAAAAAATTTAGGAAAACTACCTAAGGAAATCTAGAAAACTTCCTAACTAATTTGCTTCCTAAGTGCTAGGGAAAATTTCCTAAAACCAAGGACTAAGAATCTAGACACTAATGGAAACTAACAAACCTAGCCGCCTAAGGGCTCGGACTGCTCACGGGAAGCCTAGATACTATGGCACGGTAGGGAACAGGCTAGCGCGGTCTACCCTAAGCTCGTCACGGGCTGGAACTAGGGATGCTAGGAGGAACTCACGCGACCGCGAGACCTAACTAGACACGGTGCAGTAAAGGGCGGTCCTAAGCTACACGATACTTGACAGGGCGCGACTAAGGCGGGGTGCTAAGCGCTGGACGGTGGAAGAACTAACTAGTAGGCTTAACACACACATGAGCTACACGCGGTACACAAGGAGGAGCCGAGGGGGAACTAGACGCGGCTTGGGGCACATGCACAACACACGCAGGACACTTAACCTAGTATGGGGCCTTGGTTGGATACACACGAGACTAAGCAAAATACCTAGCGGCTTGACTAACAGGAACAAGAAAGGACCTAAACCTAGCAAACAAAACACACACACCCTAGCTGCCACACATGTGTAGTCCAAAGTTCCTTGGGCTCATGATTTCTTCAAAGCTTGGACTGGTGTTCTATGTGAGTTTCTAAGGATCCTATATTTCTTTTAAACAACCTAAACAATATATTTTTTGTCTTAAAAAAAAATTGAACAGCAAACAAGCAATAAACAAACAAATCTCTTCTATTTTTTTTTTAAAAAAAAATTAAGAAAGCAAGGACAAGGAATGATAGAATCTGATTTTTTGTATTTTTTTTCTCTGGTGTTTGTGGTATGTGACTTGATTCTGCCTCCTTACCGAGAACCTCAGGGGAAAGAGAAAGAAACACAATCAAAAGCCAAAAACTTTTGCAACAAAAACAAAGAAAAATCGACAACTAACAAGGATAGAATCAACCTGATGAGCAGGAGCTTTAAGCTCTGATACCAGATGATGCAAGAACCGTGGGGTGGACTGTCTTTCACCGAGAAGCTCATGTTGCTGGACAGAAATCGATGGAAGTGAAAGGTGGATCAAATGGACCACACAAGCTGTGAAAGGGCTTTTGATACTCCAAGAACTTCAGCCAAACTAGGCTGAAGGACACGGCAGCTGCAAGGAGAGCTTGGCGGCGCCTATTTTGGTTTAGAAACTAGTCTTAGGTTTTGTCAAAATGCTTGTTATTTCATTAATATGTAGACAAAAGGCTTATATAATGCCTTACTACAAATTAGGCTAAACTACATGATCTTTAGCCTTACAAGAATTAAAACAACATGTAGTTTACTTATTGGCAATTAAAATAGAATATGAGCCCCAAATAGTCAACATGACTTAAGCCCAAATAATTATTTTGTCTAGAAAATAGAAATAAGATAGGAAAAACCCAATAATACTTAAGCTAGAAATCGAATGAAGACTTGTGAATGAGATGGAATTGTGAACAAGACCGTCTTGCACACTAAGAGTATTGCCTCATTAAAACCTTCTTCGAAAAACCCAGTGGAATAAAACCGAAGATAGTAAAAAGAATACAATTTCCTAGCACGACTTTTGGTGTCTCTACCGGATGGTAATGGTAAAGACACCGGAGGAAGAAGAGTCTTCTAGAAGGAACCTCCATGGCTCCTTGTCCATCTGGAACGGGTCGGCGGTGCATGGGACGGTCGAGGCGAGGTCAGCTGGTCGGTGGTCGGACGTGGTCGAGTGGGATGGCTGGAACGGTGCACTCGGACGCGGGCTGGTCGGGATGGGGCTACTCCGAGTCGGCATGGTCAGCTCGGGATCGTCTCCGGTTCCACGCTCCAGTAGCATGCTGAGCTTATCTCCTAAAGCTTTCCTCTTGGACCGCGTAAGAGGTCCTGGTGGAATGACAGGTGCAGTGGCTGGCTCGTTGTTCTCATCAGCTTGTCCTCAAGCAAACAATCAGCATAACCGAGAAGGTTGGTGAATCTATCGGGAACTCAACGCCAAAACATATGGGTCAATTGTTAAGCTCAATATCCAAGTTGGTAGTTATAGGATGCAAGGTAAACTAGTTTACGTAAAAACATTAGCCATGTCCTTCACAACTCAACTTAGATTAAACCTTAACATGCAAAATGCATTCAAATCCACCATCCCTTGTAACTTTCATTAAAATTTGAAACATGAATCATATTATGCATATTTAATGAAATCATTTGGTTATGGAAAAGTTTAAGAAATAAAAATGATCTCTTCATCCAAAAAAGGTTATTAAACTCAATGTAGGGATCTCTCTATGAAAAGAATGAACTTTAAAAGAATGCTAAAGGTAAACTCCAATAGATGCATATAAGACTAAAATCTCATCTACCCAAATATACAACTGTCAAACCTTACTCCCAAGCTATTTACTAAACCCAAGAATGATCCTAACACTATCCCCTTTTAAGGCTTTATTTACTTCTTTTCCACTTTCAAGATCATCTCAACAACTTCCACTCTTCATTCCTTGTATGATTTTCTTTCTTGGCGAGGGGTTAAGCTTATAAAAGTCCAGCGGCTTGAATTCGCTTACAACGGGGTTCTACATTTATTTGACTTCCTTTGATAGTCTATTTTCCCTTTTCCTTTTTTTTTACTAGAACCTTTTTCAAATTGAAACTTCCAACACCCTTTACTAAACTGTTTTCTTCCCTTTCTTAAGCCCTTTCTTTCCTAAGACTCCCTTTTTCTTCTAATTTTTCTCTTTTCCCAAATGTTTCTTCAAAATACATAACATTCCCATAATACCTATAAAATTTCTCACCTAATCCTAATTGGTTCAAAACCACGAACCAAGTAAACATAAGAAACTAATTTTTTTTGCTCCTACCTAACACGTTCTACCAAGTTCATTCCGGAAATAGGCCTAAGTCACTCACAAATAGATATATGGTCTGAACAGAAGCTAGGCTAAGGGTATGAAACCGAAGTAAACTGGCTACTTGGATCACAAAGGATGGTAAAAAATAATAAAAGAGATCCAAGTATGTATATGCGAATCTATGAGTCCAAATTCAGTGCACATCATGATAATTATAAATCCAAATTAGGTTCCAATGGATAAGAGACAACATTAGGTCACAACATGTTTCAATCAAGGTTAACCTAAAGTCAAAATTCAAAGCATGAATCAATCTTACTTTCAACAAGCATTTTATTCATCAAACAACTAACAACTTGGGCACTGAACTTATCAAGTCGAACAATAAGCTTATACAAGGCGGTTTTATCATTGTTCCCTATGCAAATGCAATACAATCCTAGAATGATGAGACTGACTCTAAGAAAAAGAGTTAGTCTCAATAAGTACATAAAGAGAAAACAAAGCGATATAGTACAATGAATAAGAAAGTTGTATTGTGATCAATGCTGGTCGGGTCTGATGCTCTTGCTCTGTCCTTGTCTGCATCTGCGTCTGGGTAGTCGAGCGCCCGGATCGGATGAGTCATTAGTATAGTTGGCGTCTAAGTTCATGTGTCCAGCAACATCAGGAGAATTCACAGAAGGATCCGTCCTCTCGTGGATCTCTCTGGTCTCTGCAGGTCGGAAGCACGAAGGTGGTCAGGGAAATCTGATCCTCGCAAGTTATTTTTCAAACCATCCAAGCTCGAAACTCTGCATCGGTGGCATCTGCAGGCAATGGTGGGAGATCTTACTCACCAGTGTAAAGGGGTAGGGTATCCTGCATCTCATCAGCAGGCTGGGCTTGCTGCACGAAACTGTCTGAAACTCTATCGTCATCCTGGTGAGGCTGAGAGGTAGTGACTCTCGACGAGCTACTTCTACATCGAGGCGCAGAAGGGTTCTAATGGAGGAGCTTTGGAGCAAGGGAGAACTCGAGGTTAGCCCGAGAAGTGAGGGCAGTGAAGTCTCGGAGAGGGAGCTTGCAGTACCGGAAGACTCCTGCTTGGTCTTGGAACTGGTAGATGAAACCTGGCTTGAGGATGTCGCTGTTCCAAAAGTACTGCTCGTCAAAGTAGGTGATATTGGGCTTGCTGGATGTGGAGCCGATATCGATCCCATGGTGCATAAATAACAGAGTCATTATACTCCCAATTCGCTCTGCCTTCTTATTCACCGTGTTCAACCCTCGAGTTTTCTTGGAGACTAAGTTCTCAACAAATACCGCACCCAAGTTGGTGCATAGTGTAAACGGAGGAGGACTGCAGTAGATGTTGTGAGCAAAGGTTGGAAGTCCAAAATGCAACAACATAAACTCATCTCTCCTCACAGCTCTCATCTCTCCTCACAGCTCCTGACTCCTCTTTGGCAAATAGAATTTTGCCAACGATCTTAGTAACCACTCAAACCATTGGGTTCCGTATGTGAGTTAGCTTGGCTCCTTGAGACTCATAACACCCCGGTCCTATCAAATTCCACAGCTTCGCAGCCTGAGAAAAATCCAATAGCCAACTGCAACTCTCCTCGGTTCTGTCTAATTCGTACAAATCACATAAATCTCAAAGAGAGATCTCATAGAGGATACCACTAGAGAAGTATGAAAAGGTCCTCTCACTAGCTGCGGGAATAACTTCATCCTCATATTGAAGCTCAACCAAAGCGAGGAACTGATGCAGCAGCTCTGGAAAAAGAAGATATGACTCGTAGGCAGTGCGTCCTAACTCCATCCTTTGCAACATTATACGAACCTCTTCCCTGATACCCATGTTCTGCGCTGTCTGCTCACACACGAACCGAGTGGATGCCATCTCAATCCGCATCAAACCGTTGTAGAATGTACAGTGGTGGTGTGTCCATGCATCCTTGTGCTTATACATATGGTACCCAGTCTCCTTTTGTATTTCCTTCAAAGTGGTATGTCGGATCAGCCATCTTCCCCAGTCTACCAATGCCGGGGAGGAATGGCGTGTTATCCAGTTGTGGCCAAGGAAAGGAGGTGGTCTCCGACTCCTCTGGTACAGTAGGATGAGACGAAGACGAGACTACAACTTTCCCTTTTTTGTAGACACATGAGCTCCCCGAGTCATTGTCTGCAAAAGCAAAAACCAAAACCCAAGTTTATCGAAAATTCAAAACAAAAAGAAGCACAAATAATTGCCATACACGAACATTGTTTTTCCAATCCATAAACCACAATCACACTTTCCTAACTATCAAAAAATTCAAATTTGTTATATTTTGAACAATCTCCTAAATAATACAAATTCGTCTAATCAGAGCTAAGGGGTGTTCGAATCATCCTAATAAACATTTATACATCACCAAATCATCCTTAGAACGACCCTACAAACCCGAAATTGCCATTTTTGTTCATGAACGGCAAACTGATTTAGAGAGATTGAAGAACATACTTTGATCGATTGATTGTGAAATGGCCAGAAATGGATAGGGCTCGAAAAACCAAATGGAAAGCACCCAAAAACAACTCAAATCCGTTAAGAATTGAAGAAGTTAGGTTTGATAGAAATTTTTGCCCAAGAACACCAACAAATCGCGAGAAAGAGAGAGAGAAAGAGGAGAATTTTTTTTTCTTTGAAATCGATTTCGTAGGTTAAAATTATGTTTTTCCTGTTCAAATTAAGTGAAATTAAACCGGTGTGTACCGGTTAAAACTGGGTTGAACCGGTTAAAACCGGCTATCGGTTACTTGGAAAAAAAAAACAATTGATCCGGGAAACTTCCACATTTTCTTCGCTCGTCGATCGATTCGGGAAAATTTTGTGTTTTCTTCGTTGGCTCGGTCAATCGATCCAAAGGTGGATCGATCAATCCCTAGGTGGATCGATCGATAATGCCCCCCCCCCTTTGTTTTAGGAAAAAAAATAGATGAAGGTTAGAAACTTGGTATCCTCCCCTGGAGTTACTTCTCACCGTCTCGGTGAGAAAATAAATCAAGGAAATAAACCGCAAAAGAGAAGAAACTATATACAAAAGTGGTGTCTTGGCACCTTTCTCATGGAGTGAAGATGTTACCAAATGGTTGTTCAATCTGCTCATTAGACAAATGATCTCCGACATGAAAACGAAAGTTCATAATGCAAAGCTAAACCAAATAAAAGTGCAGAAGTATATACAAAAGGATATCCATGGGAATGCCTCCCAAGTGCACTTGTTTAACGTCGCAAGCTCGACGTGATGCAACCATTTCTTACCAATCCCTAACCATTCAAGGTTACTACTCGTTAATGATCAAACAAGAACAAAATAAATTCATAAATAGATCAGACATGATTAAAGAGAGATATAAAATAAGAGATTAACCAAATTGATTCTCCAATTGATTGAAAATAAATTCTCTAGAAATCCCGACCCAAATCCTCAATCTCCTTAATCACCTTTTGGCTGCCAGATAATTAGGAAAAGTAAAAACTGCTTAAGAATAAGACAAAACCCAGCCGATTTGACAAACCAAACCGGTTGAACTACAAATATTCGCACAGATAAATAACCTGGATCGATCGATATGGATGAGGATCGATCGATCCAAGTTGAGATTGGTCGATCTTGGTGAGCATGGTCGATCTGAGAGACTTGCGGAAAGCTCTTGAAGTTAAGTGATCGATCGATCTTGATGCCAATCGATCAATCCAAGCACACATTGTCTATCTGTGAAGAGCTCGGCATTTTGTTGAAATGTGGTCCATCGATCTTCAGGTTGATCGATCGATTCAAGATGCGATCGATCGATTGCGGTGTACATGATTGATCCCATAAACGCCTGCAAACTCCTTGTAAGGTGGATTATTCCTGCATTTCTTTTGTGGTTTTAGCACTTGTTGTATGCGTTTTTTGCTCTCTCTACAAGCCCATTGCATCATCTTCATTCAAAAATCTCCAAAACACCTAAAAAGACTTAAAACATCCAAAATATGCAAAAGCATGACCCTAAGCTCTTGAATACATAAACTAGACAAAATTTTCTAGAATGATGTTGAATGAGTGACAAATGATGTTAATTTATGCAAATTGCTAACCTAAATTAGAGACTATATCAAAACCTCTACTGGTCTGCTCGGTGCTGTCAAACTTATATCCTCTTTTGGCTGCTTTAGAATCAAATTGGGTTCCCGAATTACCTCGTTCAGAATTGAAAAATGGAATACATTGTCAATATCCATTAACTTCTGCGGCAACTCAAGCCTATAAACCACTGCTCCAATTCTCTTAATAATTCGGTATGACCCCTTCAACTTATTCAATTTGTGATCTTTTTCGGTCCTCGATACGTCCTCATTTTCAAGTAGAACTCTAAGGCTATTCTCCTCTAGTCATCAAAACTCTTGTGAGAATTTATCAAAATAGACTTAAGAAACTTCACCTTTTTTTGATGGTTTTCTTAAATATCTTCGATTCTAGTCTTTCCTCTCTTATTGGTTTTAGAACTGATAACGCTCATGATAATACCGAGTTGGTTTAGTTAACAAATAATTATGGAATTCATTACTATTAACTGAATAGTTGTGTCATTTCATATAATTGTGTCTTTTCATAGAGTTGTTTCTCTTGGACGTGTCTTTCTAGACATGATATAAGACAGACATTAGACACAAAGGACATAAGGGTAGAATTCATAAAAATTATAAAAGAAAGATAAAACAAGAACAAAACAAAGAGACAACTGGAAAAATGCACTTGACCGGTGATAAGTGGTTTATATCCGTTTTGTGATATCTTCTCTGACTTCTTCTATTCCCAAAATCACATCCAACTCATATCATCGTAAGAATTATATCCAAGTCATACCATCGCCAGGTACGCTTTCACATAGTTAAAACTCTAACATTGGTATCAGAGCGCTTGGTTTCATTTGTGGTATATTTGTTTGTTTCGACCATAACTCTCTGAAGAAATATCAGAATTATATGATTTCGAGCTTTGCATAGATAATAAAATTATTTTTCTATTCATATATAGAACTAACAATTTGGCCTTATACACAGAGACTTATGGCAGTCAAAAGTTCATGTCGTAAAAGTGAGAATATATATGTGAAAACTAACAATCTGTTTGAATTATCCATAACTCTCTGACTATATATCACAATCAAATTATTTTGGTTTCTATGCGCAGATAATAGAATTATATTTCTATTGATATATATAACGCAATATTTGGCCAAGTGATCAGAAAGATATGTGATTCAAAGTTCGAACATATATGCATCAAATACCGATCTGTTTGTTTTTATCATAACTATCTTAATATTGATCGGAGTCAAATGATTTTGATGATTGTGCATAGATAATATAATTATCTTTATATTTGTATATAGAACCCAAAATTTGACCCAGTGAAAGAAAGATATGGGGGTCGAAAGGGTCGATTGAGCAAATGCAAACATATATATGTAAAATACTGAATTGTTTAAATTTGTATAGAGAATTCAGATTTTCTTGATTTTGATATTATGGGTAGATATTGAAATTAGCTTTACAATAATATATATTGCATGCATGATTTAGTTAATTATATAAAAAGTCATAGGGGCAAATTTTTTAATGATAGAATTGTGTATACATATATGATAAGTGATTTAAAGTCATCATTTTATAAATTAATATTTCATTTTTGGATTTATTTTTATACAATGTAATAGTAGGATTTTTTATTATGTTCAGAAATTAAAATTTACATGAAACAAATTAATTTATTACAATTAGATTATAACATGGATGATGATTGGGAACATAGTGAATTGTTGATCTTGTGTTTTGAATCGAGGTTATTATGAATTAATTTATGTTTATTGTAAGATTGTGTGTTGTGTATTGTAAATATAAAAAAGGAAACAATGTCTCAAGTTGTTAAAAATAGGGATATCTTCTGCTTGTAAAAACATCATTGCTGAACTCAACAGAGGAGACAAACTGAAAGATGACAATTTAAATATTTGGTATCGTAAAGTCCAGTATGTCCGTGAAGAGCAAGAGGTAAAAGAGACTCTTTTCCATCTCATGGAATAATCTAAGCAGGGTACTACAGCTCAACACAGTAGAGACCAAGATGCATATAATGCTTGGAAAAGAAAGAACAGCGTCGCTCGCATTACATTGTTGAGTTGTATGCAAGATGATCTCATGTATGAGTTTGAGGAGTACAAAACTGCAAAATGGATGTGGGAAGCCATAAAGGAAAAAATGGGTGCAACATTGACAACAAATGTTAGGAGACTTAATCAAAAGTTTAATGACTACAAAAAGCGCCTAAATCAGTCAATGAGGCAGCGTCGTAGGGTCATGTCTAACATGATTAGAGAGCTTAAAACTGCTGGTCAGATCATGTCTGATGAATAGCTGCAACCCATTTTCCATTCATTATAAAAAATTTGGGATCATATGAAAATTCAGATGACTCACAATGAAAATTTTAAGACTTTTGAAGACATTACACGTCATCTCGTATTAGAGGATGAACGCTTAGACGCTGCTAGACTTTTCAATGAAGCCAACTATGCGAGTTCAAGCTCGAGCATGAAACGCAAGAGAGGAAATTTTGGTAATAAGACTTCTGAACAATCTACTTCTAAAAAGCAAAAGAGACACGCCAAACGTAGAAAAAAATAGTGAGAAAGGATAGGAACAAAATAAAATGCTACAACTGTAACACATTGGGTCACTTTGCTTGTGAATGCACTGAGGAAAAGAAGGTATTATACTTGAATGTATTTCATAAACATGCTTATGTTTCTAGTTGTGTCATGCTTGCTGAATCAAATCATTTATGGATTGTAGACTCAAGTGCCACAAACCACGTAGTTAGAAGTCATAAGGCATTTATGGAGTATCGACATCCCAAGAGATACAAGATGGTTATATGTTGGAAATAACACGAAAACTGCAATGATGGGTATTGGTACTTGCCAATTACATATGCGCAGCGGCAAAACTCTTATACTACATGACATCTTGTATGCTCCTGAAATTTGTCAGGACCTCATCTCTGTTTCATCTTTGCTTAAATTAGGTTTTAGTTTAAACATCTAAGACATGGATTTGCACATTTCTTTAGGGCCTTTGTTTATGGTTACATATATGATGGTTTTATAAATACAACTACTGCTAATATTAATAAAGATTATTTTCATTTACAACAAGTTCTACTAAAAATGAAATATACATGTGGCATGCATAGTTGTTGATCGAATATAAAGGTTGAAAAAAAGAAGGCCTCTTGGGCTCACTAACCCAAATCAATCTAAAACATGTGAATCATGTCTTGCAGGAAAAATCAATAAGAAAACCATTTGGAAATGAAACCAGAGCCGAATATCCATTGCAATTAATTTATTCCGACATATGTGATCTGATGAATATGAGAGCACGACATGGAGCTTCGTATTTTTTTCACTTTTACAGATTACTACACTAGATTCGGGCATGATACTTGATTTCTCATAAGTCAGAAGCATTAGAGTGTTTTAGACATTATGTTATATTGGTGGAAAATTAAATGGATAAGACCATCGAATGCCTAAGAAATAATCGAGGTGGTGAATATCTATATGAACAGTTTAAAGAACTGTGTAATGAAAAGGGTATTGTTAGACAATTAACTACCCACATACACCACAACAAAATGGTGTATTAGAAAGAAGGAATCGAACGCTCCTTGAGATTGTTAGATCAATGATGGCCAAACTAACCTTTCCGTTTCTTATGGGGAGATGCTTTGCTTACCGCTGCCTATGTTCTTAATCTCGTACCATCCAAATCTGTTACTTCAACCCCTTATGAGTTATCGACAGGAAGAAAATCTGTTCTTATACACTTAAGGCCATGGGGTTCAACAGCATATGTTTGCGATACTTCTCATCCTCATGGGAAATTAGGTCCTAGAAGAAAGAAATATATCTTTATAAGATACTCTGAGCACTCAAAATAATATGTGCTAATCGGTGAATAAACAGATTGAAGTATAACAAATCACGATATGTTACTTTTTTGGAAAATGATTTTCCTAATAAGGGAGAGATTGATAAAGAATTCAATCTAAGAGAATTAATCACCCATAGGATAATTATCCTACTATTCAACCTATGGAAGTCGATGCAAGTTCAAATGATCTGCCTCAACTTAGTGGTAGAAATACATTAGTTTGAAATGCGTAGAAGTAACAGTGGTAAGATCCCTCGACGTCGTTTTGAGATTGAAGGGGAAACTTTCATGGTGCATTGCATGATGAATTAGAACCTAAATCCGTTTATGAGGCTCTCTCTTGCCAAAACTCAAAAGAATGAAACAATTCAATCGGAAAAGAACTAGAAATAAACCATGTCTTAAGACTTGGTTGATCTTCCACAAGATCGACAAACAATCAGAAACAAATGGATTTTTAAGATCAAATACAAGGCGGATGGATCCATAGACAGATATAAAGCACACCTAGTAGCTAAAGGATACACCCAATAAGAAGGAATATATTATGAGGAAACTTTTTCACCTTTAGTGAGGTTTACCTCTATTCGACATATTTATCCATTGTTATTGGATTAGATTTAGAATTACATCAGATGGATGTTAAGACTGCGTTTTTTAACGGTGAACTAGAAGAAAAGATCATTTCCTCTTACCTTTCATTGATCATATGCTGGGGAGACTAGAAAATCACCCTGACTATGATTTCATCAATGGATATTCGAGTTTTTTTCTGATTCCAATCCACCCAGATGATCATGGGAAGACCACTTTTACTTATCCCTATGGTACTTTTGCATATTGCAGAATACCTTTTGGATTTTGTAATGCTCCTACAACATTCTAGAGGTGTATGATATCTATCTTCACAGACATGATTGAAGATATTATGGAGGTTTTTATGGATGACTTTTCTGTCTATGAGTCTTTCTTTAAACAATGTCTTGAAAACTTGTATAAAGTGCTTGCTAGATGTGAAGAAAAGCACATGGTTCTTAATTGGGAGAGGTGTCATTTTATGGTCGAATATGGTATAGTGTTAAGACAGTTTCAGAGGCTGGGATTGAGGTTGACAGAGCCCATATTGAGGTTATGACAGGTCTGCAGTCTCCTGATAGTGTGAAGACATGTTGGGTTTTACAGGAGGTTCATCAAAGATTTCATCAAAATTGCTAAATTACTAACTGTTTTGCTCTGAGTTCAATCCTGAATGTTTTTCAGTTTTTGAACAGATCAAAAAAGATTTAGTAAGTGCTCTAATTGTGAAACCTCTAGACTGATATTTACCGTTAGAGGTGATGTGTGATGCCATCGATTTCACACTTGAACCTGTCCTTGGCAGAAAAAGGATAAGAAACTTCATGCTAGCTATTATGCGAGTAGAACACCTAATGATGCACAGGAAAATTATGCATTTGCTGAAAAAGAGTTGTTGGTTGTAGTGTTTGCTTTTGAGAAGTTTTATACTTATTTGGTTGGATTAAAGGTAATTATGCATAAAACCACTCTGCTCTTAAATACTTGATGCAAAAAATGATGCTAAACCAAAGCTAGTTAGGTGTATTCTCCTTCTTCAAGATTTTGACATTGAGGTTAGGGACAAGAAAGGAGTAGATAATAGAGTAGCTGATCACCTCTCACGGATCAATATTGACAAAGACATCTCCATTGATGATATCTGCCTGATGAGAATGTGTAGTTGGTGGAAAATGTGTATGTATTGGAATTGATCTCTCGTGTTATGGACATGGTATCGGTCGACACCAAACTTGAAACCACGAACAGAAATCGACCATTCGATGCGTCGATCAACATAAGTAGTACACATAGGGAATTGGTCGAGCGACACCACCATGGGTGTTGGTCAACAACTACTTCAGACAAACCTAGAATTTTCTGATCTTTATATTTTTTTTTTCGAAGTCCAAACGGTTGTAGTGGCTGTGCTAAATAGACCGTGGTATGGTTAATATTGTGAATTACCTTGCTGCTGATGTTGAACCACACAACTTCAAGAGTTATGTCAAGAAGAAGTTTTTAGGGGAACTTTACATATATTTTTGGGATGAGCCTTACCTGTACAAACACTGTTCTGATGGTGTTTACAGAGCAGAATCTGAGGTTCCTGATGTGTTGTTTCACTATCATGGATCTGATTATGTTGGGCACTTTGCTACTTTCAAGACAATATCCAAAATTCTTTAAATAGGCTTTTGGTAGCCTACTATATTTAAAGATGCTCAAATATTTATCTTTTAGTATAATGCTTGTCAAATGAGAGGAAAATATAGTAAGGGACATGAGATACCACAACAATTTATCCTTGAAGTTGAAGTTTTTAATTTGTTGGGGCATTGATTTCATGGGTCCTTTTCTTTTATCTTATGGGAATAAGTACATTTTGGTTGCTATAGACTATGTATATAAATGGGAAGAAACAATTGTTAGTCCAAAAATGATGTTGCAGTGGTTTTTAAGCTGTTTAAGACCATCATCTTCTCTAGATTTGAAGTGCCACTGAATTTGCACTTATATTAAGAGCATATTGACTATCACAACAAGTGTCATCGGTTCCTTGTAACTGATGCATAACTAAAAAAGGAAACAACCCAAGAGAGACAATACAACAAAAACCCCAAGAAGAGAAACTTTGTCCGCTTTAATTGAAAACCCGCTTTAATTGAAAATCCTAGAGAAACGACTAAGAAACGACATGACCATTATCTTTGGAATTAATTCATTGTTTTTTTTTTATCAATTTAGCCTAGTGGCTTTTAATATCCCCTTACTCTGTGGGATGATAGGTTCGAACTTCAAACATGTGTAATGAATTTCAGAGGTGATCACCATTGTGCCACATGATTCTGACTAATTCATCGTTATTCACTAGAAACATATAATTTGTTGTAACTCTTTGTAGCAGTGATTTTAAGATCAACATTAATAAAGTATACTGTCTTGATTCTTTTGTTGATTTGAATCGATTTAAAATATCTCAAACATTATGGTTTAAATGGAAAAGCTTGAAATGATAAGGTTTTTGACAGGTTGGAATGAAAACCACGAAGTATCTTGAACACACCTAATATGAGTAACTTAAGCATGAGAAAAGAAAAATTAATGGAATAAGCAAAAGGATCATGATGATTGTGAGATTTATACACAAAAGTACATAGCTGCAAAATATCATTAGTCAATGTAACATTTTATGATCGAGATCCACAGAGAATAATTGAACAATAATTTTTGAATTGAAACTAGAACTAAGTCTAATTGTAATTTTAGGTGTTTGTTGCAAAAACTTGAGAACTATTTAAGAATTTATATTTTAGACAGTGGTCGGTCAAAGAATCCTTGAAAGTTCATGCTTTAGATTATTTAAACACTAAAAACTAGAGACACACATATATATTAGTCTTAGAATCTTGTGACATAAAATCGACTTGTGCAATTGAACCCTAAAGCATACTCCCAAACAAATAAATTCGATAACACACTGATGATGCAAGTAGGTTCGATATGTTCACTAAATATGCTTAGAAACATCATTAGCATTCAAATCACAAAGTTTATTGAATTAATTTCCAGCCAATCAATCATGTAATGTTCATGAAAATGACTTTCCTAGATCACAAATAAATTATCAGTTTAGTAACATGCATTAAAACTAAACAGAAGAAAAAAATTACTTATATTTATATTATACACCATTCTAAAAATAGAAATCTATATACCAAACCATTAATGAATCCTCTTTGAAATATATATTTCTAATAAATGAACTATTAGTCTAAATTATGTGACAGAATAGTGGTCACTTCTGAAATTCATAACACATGTTTTGATTCGAACCCAACAATGTTAAAAAGATATTAAAGTCACTAGAATAAATTGATAAAATAAAATAAAATAAAATAAAAAACTATTAATTCCTAATAAAATTAAACAAAACATAAACAATAGAAAATACTCTTATTGAAATAAAATAAAAATAAATTAGAGAACTATAACTTTTTATGATGAATGAAAGAGTTGAAAATCTTAATTCAAGGCAATAAAATTATTTGACAGGAGTGTAATGGCTGTGTCTTTTTTATTTCGTGACTTTTTTTTTATACATTTGTAATTATATTAGGTAACTAAAGCGAATTTGTTGAAAATTTGAAAAAGAAATTTCAAAAATGGAAATTATCTTTTGGTTTAGTGATAAATCGATTATATGTGGTGATCGACCGATGAACACACCTGGATCGCGATTATTAAACCATCATATCGATTGTTTGGTCGATCAAATTTCTTAAGAAATTTTTGGAAAAGGTGATCGACCTAGCCAAATTAACTATGGTGATTGATCACTAGTGTATAATAAACAAAACAATCTGTAGTATACAATAAATAAAATATCACCAAATATTGTAATATATCGCTGGATCTAGATTACATCCTTTCCAGATCTAACCGTCACGAGAAAATTAAAAAAAAAAAAAAAAAAAAGAAGAAAGAAAGAGAAAAAGACTAATAAATTCAGCATCTGAGCAAAACATACAAACACATGGCACCAAACGATAAACATTTCTCATCTTCAAAACCAGCCATCGCCACCGCTCCTCCGCCAATCCCAAATGGAGCAACA
This sequence comes from Streptanthus diversifolius, assembly GCA_039880935.1. Taxonomy (NCBI): domain Eukaryota; kingdom Viridiplantae; phylum Streptophyta; class Magnoliopsida; order Brassicales; family Brassicaceae; genus Streptanthus; species Streptanthus diversifolius. Next base: position 3,709,992 of record JAXGFM010000008.1, read on the forward strand.
ACAAACTCTAAACCCAATCCTATACCGCCACGTCAGTCTAACCGGCAACAACCTTACTCCCACCACCGTAACCAGCAACAACGACGGTGGCAACGGCCAAGCAACCGCCGGATCTGCTGCTGCTGCTGCTTCTGGTCAATCTTAATCCTCCTCATCACCATCCTCATTGCTTCTCTACTCGCAATTGGAATTTACGTCATTTACCACCCTCGTCCACCATCGTTCACCGTTATTTCGCTCCGAATTCACCGCTTCAATCTCACCGCAGCTCCCGATTCCTCCGCCGCACATCTCTCTTCCTTATTCAATTTAACACTAATCACCAAAAACCCTAATTCTCATTTCGTTTACAATTACGAACCGTTCCTGGTGTCTGTTGTGACTGATCCAGATGAGATCTTCCTCGGAAACGGTATGATTCCGGCTTTCTCGAGCGGAGAGAAGAATCTGAGTTCGTTTAGAGGAATCGTAGTGACCTCGGCGGAGGCTCGTGAGCTTGATTTTGGGGATGCTTTGGGTTTGAAATCGGATTTGAAGCGGAGAAATGGATTGGATCTGAAGATTTTGATGGACACGAAGGTGGAGATTAAAATGGGAAAATTGAAAAGCAAGAGAGTTGGGATTAGGGTTTCTTGCGGTGAGATTAGAGGGAGTTTGCCTAAAGGCAAAGCTATTTCAATGGCCTCCACTGATAAATCTAAGTGTAAGGTTGATCTTAGGATCAAGATCTGGAATTGGACAGTTTAATTTTCTATTTTTGTATACAAAATTTTACGGGGAAAAATTGGATTTTTCATTTTTTTTACGTATGTTGTACACTTGGGAGTGTTCTTTTGTTCACAATTTGATGTAACATTAAAGATTTATTTTTTTATATTGTAAAATGAAACGATTTGGCTCCTCCCATGGATCAACTAATTTGATAGGTACGACTGGTATCTCGAGTTTTGGGTATTATGAATTTAGAATTTAAGATGAGTAATTTTTTATTTAAGTTTGGGTTCAGTTCAGTACATATCAAATATGGTTCAGTTTTAGTATTATATTATAAATTTCATTTTGTACTCATATACTTATCGAGTTTGGTACTTAACTGAATTATCTAAACTGAAAAATCCTGATTGAAGAAAAACGGAAAAAGAAAAGAAAAAAACCCTAATAAAATATAATGTTTGATTTACTTCGATTTAATTTGGGTACATGAACTGAATCAGAACCCGAGCTACTTAGATTTAGGAATCAATCGTTTTTTAGATGCACAACTGAACCAAATCCGAACTCGAAATCCAAACTACCAGAATTCAAAAATCAATTAGATTTTTGAAAAGAATCGGAACCAAACCAAACTGGTTATTTCGGTTTGAATTTGGGTTTAAATTTTGGATTCGGTTTATTTGCCCAGTCCTAAAATTTGAATGTTGTTTTATTTCTTTCTTGTGCATTCTCAATTTCTTTTCGTTATTAGATTTTGGAACGAACCAGTTGATATGCTCTTATGTTTCTAATAAGAGCATATCAATTGGTTCGAAACAAAATCGTTTTAGTTTTGTTATTAAAAAAAAGTAAACAAAATCACTTAAAATTTCGCACCACACAACACATTATCCTAATCCCACATTCGTATCCCAATCAATACCGTAATTTTAGTTTTATACAGTATTTATATAACTGTATAAAACTACTGTATAAAACTGTATAAAACTAAAATTACGGTATTGATTGGGATACGAATGTGGGATTAGGATAATGTGCGGTGTGGTGCGAAATTTTAAGTGATTTTGTTTACTTTTTTTTAATCAACAAAACTAAAATGATTTTATTAACTAAACAGGTGAGACAAGATTTGAGTGAGCAATATATGACGATTGCATCTAAATTTTTTGAATCAGTTGATATGCTCTTATATTTTGTATAGATTAATATAGGAAAAACGATCTAGATCCCCACGAGATTTGAGACATCTTATCAGTTCTCCCCCATTTTCGAACCACAACTTTTATCCCCAAGAGACTATAGTTTTAGATCTATTTGAACCCGAGTTTATATTTTTCATCCTATTTCCCCATAATTTTGGTTAATCGTGGTTTTGTTATGGAATTGACTGGTTTAGGATCCGAACCATATCTGGTATCATATGAATCTGATATTGATCAAAATTAAAAAACAGTTCGCGAACCAATCGAATAGGCGACAAACCAAACGGATAGTCGACCCGATTGCATATAATTGTGGGATCGACGGGATCGATCCTCATCCACATTGTGGCTGCTGTCACTATAGCCCACAATCTTTTTCTCACCTTCACGTAAACACTTTAGACCATAGGTAAGTGTACCTTGAAGATATCTTAGGATTTGTTTCATTGCAGCTCCATGTGATTCGCGTGGTTCCTGCATATATCGACTAGCAATGCCAACTGCGTATGCTAGGTCTGGTTGTGAATGAAGTAGATATCTCAGGCAACCAATGTTTCTTCTATAGTTGTGGAATCAATCTCTGCCTCTCCTTGAGCTTTCGACATCTTGAGACCAAATTCCATTGGTATGTGAGATGGATTGCAGGTTTCTATCTTTGCAACTTTCAAGATCTTCCTTGCATACGCTTCTTGTTTGAATTCAATGTCAGTCATGGTTTGATGAATCTCAATAGGTCAGCTTTCCAAGATCCGAAATGTCAAACTTCTTAGCCATATCTTGTTGAAATCAGTAATGACTCTTAATGTGTTACCGATGACAAAAAGATCATCCACATACACTGCATTATCATAAAACATGTATTCATCGTTTTTCGATATACATATTTTCTTTTGTGCATTTCTCGAATCCCAAGCCCTTTAGAATCTGGTCTAACTTTGTGTTCCAGGCTCTCAGAGCCTGTTTCAATATGTACAAAGCTTTGTGAAGTTTGTACACTTTATGTTCTTCCCCTACTTTCTTAAATCCCCTTGGTTGCATTACAAACACCTCTTCTCTGAGCTCTCCATGCAAGAAAGCCGTTTTAACATCCAAATGATGTATTTCCAACCCGTGTGTGGCAGCCAAAGCAACAAGAAGTCTTATGGTTTCAATGCGAGCTACGGGTGCAAAAACTTGCTCATAGTCTATGCCAAGTCTCTGCACATATTCTTTTGCAACTAATCAAGCCTTAAACTTCTTTATTGTTCCGTCTGCATTCCTATTTATTTGAAAACCCACTAGAGTCCAATTGCTTTTGCTCCTTGAGGTTTTTCCACAAGAGTCCATGTCTTGTTCTTGTTTATGGATTCCATTTCTTCCACACATGCTTTGTACCATTCATATATGTCCTTAGCTTCCTCATAGCAGCTTGGCTCTTCATCAATTGAGAGAAGTAATGTCTCTCCTTCGATGTCTCCCATTAACACATAGTCGCTTAAATAATGGGGCAGCTTCTTTTGTCTGTTTGATCTCCTTAGAGTTGGTTGATTTTCATCCACCAATTCCATGTCTTGGTAGTCATTAGGCTTTTGATCAGAATTCTGTTGAGCTATCATATGTTCTGTTCCTTGCTGCTTTCTTGAAGTGTCACCACGTTCATATGTTTATTGTTCATCATCTACGCTTGTGGTCATAGTAGGACCAGTGCCTGTGTCGATGATGTTTCCCCATTCCATCTGAAACATTCCAGGTTCTCTGCAATTTTCTGCAGTTTTGAGATTCCAAGTCAATCTTGCTTGCTCATTGAAGACCACATCTCTGCTTATCACAAGTTTGTGTGCACTTGGATTAAACAGTCTGTAAGTTTTAGTTCCTGGTTCTATTACAAGATGAACAAGTGTTTGAGAATGATCATCCAGCTTCTTAAGATTCACATCTTGAATCTTAACATGAGCGATTCACCCAAACACGCGGATATGATCAACTATAGGCTTCCTTTTTTTTAAACTTTCATATGGCGTCTGGTTGATCAAAGCTCTTGTGGGTACCCTATTAATTAGATAGGTAGCATGGCGAACTGCTTCTCCCCATAAGTAATTGGGTACTTGCATAGATTTGAGTATACTTCTTGCCATTTCCATAAGTGTTCTGTTTCATCGCTCTACAACTCCATTTTGCTGTGGTGAGTATGGCGCTGTCAAGTTCCGACTTATGCCATTGTTCTCACAGAAGAGATGGAATTCTTTTAAGGTGAACTCTCCACCCCTGTCTGTTCTCAAAGTCTTGATGTAAGTTCTGACGTCTTTCTCAACCAGTACTTTGAATTCTTTAAATTTCTCAAATGCATCACTTTTGTCTTTGATAAGAACTGTCTACATGTAGCGTGAGTAGTCATCCATGAGAACAAATATATATTTGTTTTACGCCAATGTGGATGGTGAGATTAGACCACAGAGGTCCGCATGAATAACCATTTGCACGAAAAACCCAGAGACAACCACAATGTGGGAATAATCACGTTCAAAGCACATGGACAAGAAGTGGAAATGGACCTGCAGGACTTCACTGACCTATTCCAACTTCAAGAGGGAACATATGTAGATTTCAACGATGCCAAGTTCAATAACCCGAAGGACGGTTGTGGAGCATTTCTGATTAAGAGTATGCACCGGGAATAAGCAAATCCTCCACCATTTGGCACCCAGCGATATGTTATGTCCACAAGTACCTCGCCTTCTCGTTTTATTCGCAGAAGGAGGTGACCACTATAAATGAAAAGGAGATGACCTTCCTCACAATGGGAATCAAACTGTTAATGAAAAATGCCTCAACAATAAAAGGGTAGAGGGGTATGGCTCTAACGTCAACATGGCGGTCATCCTGGTTTAGCAGTTGATGCTGTTGCAGGAGGAGTTTATTCACCCAAGTCAGAACAAGCTAGCTCAACTAAGGGTTGGAGCCTTTTTGTCTGCCATCTTCAAGGAGAGCAACCTCAACATCCCTGAACACGTGGCCATCGCTCCTCACTTCATTAACGAATTCAGCCTCTCAAATGCCTAGTTCCTCAGTGGGCTGGTCCAAAGGAAATATGTTTACCGCTTACAGCTCAAAGGAGATAGCAACCAGAGGATCCTTGTTTCTAACCTCAGCCTCACCGCAATGACTACTCGGAAGAAAGTAATGTTCATCCCTCCACGCGAGGAACTATAATGGAAGGACCCGTTCTGACTTCCTTCTGGAATGTGAGGAAAGACAAGGAAAGGAAGGGGTTCACCCCGGGATCTACCTCTACACCGATGGAGCAACCTGAGCAAGAAGAAGAGCAACCTGAGCAAGAAGAAGAGCAAGTGTATGGAGCCGCAAGATATAATTTTTCCCTCTACCAGACCCAATCGTTAGCTTCCCTCTCCAGGAAGCACATATACACATAGATCTTCTCCAGTGCCATCTGCGCCCTCAAAGAAGAAGTTAAGGAGATCAAGCAGAAAATAGGTTGCAAATCTGTTGCTGGACAGAGCGTGCAACTGCCAAAGAAAAATTCGAGGAAGCGTAAAGCGTCTAAGTCTCCTGGCTCAAGCAACCCCTCAATCTCATTCTCCTCCGCTGATTAGTAACAGTCCGACACAATCTAGGTATCCCTCTGCACCACCTGTAAATACATAGTCATGTTAGATTTGCAAATTCGTTATTTTCCTTTTATTTCAATAACTTATCTTTAGCTTATTTCCACTAAGACGATGTGAACTAAGTATGGGAGAGGGAATTAGTTACTAACCTATTTTCTTTTTTTCTTTATTTCTTTCTTGCATTCATTTTACTTGCATAAAAATGCATTTTGCATTATCATAGGTTACATAGCACTCAGCCCGTAGGATGTATAACTTAGGTTTTAGTGCATCACCTTCTTTTGGTTACTAGCCGTTTTTGAAAAGGTTCTGAAAAATGGAATCACCATAGTTGAACTTTTCAAAATTGAAAGACGTATAGGTTTTGGGACTAAGTCTTCTTTTCAAAGCAATCTCATGAATTTGAACTTAAAATAAATCGTGAAATTTTCTCTCTTAGGGGTTTGATATACATCTCTTGTGGATTTCAGTTCATTCGGTTTTCTCAAACATCTTTTTACCACTCTTTTTCAAACCGAATATCTACCATAATGATGTGAGCTAAGGTGGTGGTGCAACTGTTGATCGAGAAACTCGAGACCTTCAGGAGCAAGGCGGATGGAATGGGTGGATTGAAAGGACCACACAAGCTGCGGAAGACTTGTGATACACCAGGTGATTCTTCTTGAAACAAGAAGAAATCGTGGGCACTCTCCAAAGGAGGTAGTAGCCGTCAAAGACAAGAGAAGTCTAGGGTTTAGTTTTGTGTAAAATCTAGTTGTATTTCTCATTCTAAGTGATGAGGCTTATATAAGCCTTATGGTTACAACTTAGGGTAAACAACATGATGTTTCCCCAAAACAACAAGTAGTGTAAAATAAAACAGCATGTAGTTCTTTTTGCTGTATATAAAAAAAAAGGCTTAAGTCCTAATGACTTAACCATAAAATATGGGCTGAAGGCCCTAGACTTATACTTAGTCTACAAAGAAAGAAATGAGATAGATAAGTCTTATATAGGAGTAAAGGCCGAATTTGACTAAGACTTGTGAAGGTGTCGGATTGTGTGAACAAGTCTTCGTCGTCTTGCGCACTAAGAGTGTTGCCTCATTAAAACCTTCTCCGGAAAACCCAGTGGGACAAAACCGAAGATAGGAAAAAGAGTACAATTTCTTAGCACGTCTTTTGGTGTCTTTACCGAATGGTAATGGTAAAGACACCGGAGGTGGAAGAGTCTTCAAGCAGGAACCTCCAATGCTCCCTAGCTGAAGTGAACGGATCCGGCTAGTCTTCTGAGCCATCCGGTGGCTCCTCATCCGTGAGCTCCTGGTCGTCTGCATGCTCCATGAGCTGGTTGAACTTGTCTCCTAAAGCTCGTGCTCTGGATCGTGTCAAAGGCCCTGGTGGAACTCGTGGTATAGCCTGTGGGACGATGTCCTCATCATTCCCTCCCTCTTCAGGTGCTTTGGTCTCCAAAGCAAAGTCGTCACCTGCATCAAATAACTCCAAGTCAGCAACATTAAACGTAGGAGAAACATTATACTCACCTGGAAGCTCCAGTTGGTAGGCGTTGTCGTTGATTCGTCGCAGGACTCGGAATGGGCCATCTCCACGTGCTGCTAGCTTGCTCTTACGCCGTTGGGGAAAACGTTCGGGTCGTAGATGTAACCAGACCCAATCTCCCTCTTTGAAGACCACGTGCCTCCTTCCCTTGTTGGCGTGTTTTGCTGTCTGGGCATTCCTCCGTTCCAAATTTTCCTTGACTTCCCGGTGTAAGCGCTTGACATATTCCGCTTTCTCTTCGCCTTCTAAGCTGACGACCTCACCAAGTGGAATAGGGGCGAATTCGATGGGCGTAGTGGGGTTGAAGCCGTAGACAATCTCGAACGGTGTCTTCTTGGTGCCGGAATGAACTGCTCTGTTGTACGCGAACTCGACATAAGGAAGACACTCGAGCCAATTCTTCAGGTTGCGACCAATTGTCGCACGCAACATTTGAGATAGGGTTCGGTTGACGACCTCGGTCTGACCATCCGTCTGTGGGTGATATGCCGTAGAGAATAGCAGACTGGTACCAAGTTTCTTCCACAGAACCCGCCAGAAGTGACTGAGAAACTTAGTGTCCCTGTCGGACACAATGGTGCGGGGAATGCCATGTAGACGGACGATCTCTCGGAAGAACAGGTTCGCTGTCTGAATCGCATCGTTCGTCTTGTTGCAAGGTATGAAGTGCGCCATCTTCGAGAAACGGTCGACGACGACGAGTATGGAGTCCTTGTGATGGACTAGAGGTAAACCCAAGACGAAATCCATGGAGATATCCGTCCAAGGAGATGACGGAACTGGAAGAGGCGTGTAGGGGCCTTGAGGATGCATCTTAGACTTAGACCGTTTGCAGACAAGGCATTTTTCGCAGTGGGCTTCCACATCTCGGCGTTGGCGTGGCCAGTAGAAGTGCTCCTTGAGCATTCTCAAGGTCTTGGCAACGCCAAAGTGCCCCATCAATCCGCCTCCATGAGCTTCCCTGAGAAGAAGTTCGCGAACTGAACCGCATGGAATGCAAAGACGCTTGTCCTTGAATAGGAAACCGTCAAATAGGTAGAAGCGGGTGTATTTGCCCTGTCCGTGCTCTTTGAAGGCTTCCTTGAAATCGTGGTCGTCAGCATAAAGGTCCTTGAGCATTTCAAAGCCCATAACCTTGGACTCCATGACCGAGATCAAGCTATGCCTTCGGGAAAGTGCATCTGCGACGATATTGTCCGTACCCTTCTTGTACTTGATGACGTACGGAAATGTCTCGATAAACTCCAGTCACCGGGCGTGTCTCTTCTTTAGGGTCGTCTGCCCTTTGAGGTGTTGGAGTGTCTGATGGTCCGTGTGTATAATGCATTCTCGCGAGAGCAAGTAATGCTGCCATGTCTGTAGAGCTCGGACCAAAGCGTACAATTCCTTATCGTACGTGGGATAGTTGAGAGCTGCGCCGCTTAACTTTTCACTAAAATAGGCAATTGGTTTTCCACCCTGTGTCAGGACTGCTCCAATGCCTACACCTGAAGCGTCGCACTCTACCTCGAAAGTCTTATCGAAATCTGGTAATGTCAGCACAGGTGCTTGCGTGAGTCGTTCCTTTAGCAGCTGAAACGACTTTTCCTGTTCTGGGCCCCATCTGAAATCCTGGTTTTTCTTGATAGTCGCTGTCAAGGGGCTGGCGATCGTACTGAAGTCACGTACAAATCGGCGGTAGAAGCTCGCCAAGCCATGAAAACTGCGGACTTGGCTGGCGTTGGTTGGCGTGGGCCATTCTTGAATAGCACGGATCTTTTCTTTGTCAACTCGAAGCCCTTGTGAGCTGACGACAAATCCAAGAAAGACGACCTGATCCGTGCAGAAGGTACACTTCTTAAGGTTGGCGTATAGCTGCTCCTTTTGAAGTGTCGTGATCACTGTCTCCAAATGTTCTAAGTGGTCGGAATGGGAAGCACTGTAGACGAGTATGTCGTCAAAGTAGACCACAACGAATTTGCCTATGAATGGCCGAAGGACTTGGTTCATGAGACGCATGAAGGTGCTGGGTGCGTTGGACAGACCGAAAGGCATAACCAACCACTCATACAGACCTTGCTTGGTCTTGAAAGCCGTTTTCCATTCATCGCCTTCTCTCATGTGAACTTGATGATATCCGCTCTTGAGGTCAATCTTCGAGAAGATGGATGCTCCGCTTAGTTCGTCTAGCATGTCGTCAAGTCGCGGAATCGGATGCCGGTATTTCACGGTGATGTTGTTAATTGCTCGGCAGTCGACGCACATTCGCCAACTTCCATCCTTCTTTGGTACAAGGAGGACGGGAACGGCGCAGGGGCTAAGGTTTCTCTAACGTAGCCTTGAGCCATGAGATCCTGAACTTGTCGCTCAAGTTCCTTTGCTTCCTCCGGGGTGACTTTATAAGCGGGCTTGTTTGGCAGCTGGGCTCCGGGAATGAGGTCGATGTGATGCTCAATGCCTCTGAGAGGTGGTAGCCCAGGCGGAATTTCGTCTGGGAAAACGTCCGAGTATTTGTCCAGGAGTGCCTGGACATCCGCCGGTAAAGGAGTGCTGGGGGCCTCGGATGCGCTCAAGACCTCTTGATAAAGCATGAGGACGAGCTGGGTGCCTGCGGTGCTTGCAGCTTTCCTCATGTCTGCGACGTTGACGAGGAAGTTCTCTTTTCTGGCATGCTGATCCTTCGCCATCTTGGATTGCATGTTGTGGACTTCCTGGGGAGACATAGGTGCTAGGTTGTACCTACGCTTGTCGTGGACAAAGGAGTAGAAGTTTGTGCGACCGTTGTGAGTGGTCTCTTTGTTAAATTGCCATGGTCGTCCCAATAGAAGATGTCCAGCTGACATGGGAACGACGTCGCACAATACTTGATCCTGGTAGCGTCCAATGCTGAAGGAAACTCGGACCTGGTCGGAAATGTACAGCTCCGTTTTGTTGTTGAGCCAACGAAGTCTGTAGGGTTTGGGGTGCTTTGTCACGGGCAAGCCAAGCTTCTCGACCATGTACTTATTGGCGGCGTTGGTGCAGGAGCCGCCGTCAATGATCAGTGAGCAGACCTTTCCGAGAATAGTGCACTTCGAGTGAAAGATGTTCTCACGCTGCTCGATTTCTTCTTGATCCAGGCGTGAGCTGAGAACTCTCCGGATCATCAACATCTCTCCTGAGTCGGCGTATTCGACTTCCCCTTCAGACATGGGGTCCGTCGTGAGAGGATACTCGTCTTGCTCGTCTGCGGAGTCGTAGTCTCCGGAAGCAGTCAAGATCATGGTTCGTTGGTTAGGGCATTCACGAGACATATGCCCTCTACCCTTGCACTTAAAACACGTGATTGCACTGCTCTTCTGTGGTTGACCTGCGTTGGTTGCCGGTGGGGTAGGTCGAGGGGTGGTCGCGGGTGCCTTGGTAGGTATGACGTGGTCTAAGCTCCTTCCTCGGGGTCGCGGGTCACTGGTGGAGGCAGTGCGGTCAAACGCCTTAGGACTAGTGCCCCATGCATTCCTAGGTCGGAGTGGCGCGGAAGATTTGCGCCGGTTGCTCTTTTCGATCTGAACGGCCAAATGGAAGAGCTCTCCAAGGTCGTGGTAGGGTTGCAGCTCGATCTTACGTGCTATCGACTCGTGTAGCCCATCGATAAACTGAGCCATAAGACTCTCCTCTGAATCCTCCATTTCGAGTCTGTTTCGAAGATGCTCGAACTCGTCGAAGTATTCAGGCACCGACTTGCTGCCTTGGGTAAGGCGTCTAAATCGTCGCTGCAGCTCTCGGTGGAAGTGAGGTGGCACGTATCGTCGCCTCATTATCTGAGTCAACTCGTACCATGTCGTAGGAGCTCCCATTCTTGCTCTCCGGCGAGTGGCTAACTCGCGATCCCACCATGCCAGTGCGTGGTCGGTAAACTGGGCTGTCGCTAAGGTGACCTTGCGTTCCTCGTCGTGGTGGTAGTAGTCGTGGATCAACTCCATTCGTCGTTCCCAGTCTAAGTATTCTTCGGGGTCTAGCTTTCCCGAGAATGAGGGTGGGTTGAGCTTGATGTCATGGTGGTCGGCTGGTTGCCTGTGTGCCGGTGGTGGCTCGTCGTAGTATGCTCGATTTCTTCTTGATCCAGGCGTGAGCTGAGAACTCTCCGGATCATCAACATCTCTCCTGAGTCGGCGTATTCGACTTCCCCTTCAGACATGGGGTCCGTCGTGAGAGGATACTCGTCTTGCTCGTCTGCGGAGTCGTAGTCTCCGGAAGCAGTCAAGATCATGGTTCGTTGGTTAGGGCATTCACGAGACATATGCCCTCTACCCTTGCACTTAAAACACGTGATTGCACTGCTCTTCTGTGGTTGACCTGCGTTGGTTGCCGGTGGGGTAGGTCGAGGGGTGGTCGCGGGTGCCTTGGTAGGTATGACGTGGTCTAAGCTCCTTCCTCGGGGTCGCGGGTCACTGGTGGAGGCAGTGCGGTCAAACGCCTTAGGACTAGTGCCCCATGCATTCCTAGGTCGGAGTGGCGCGGAAGATTTGCGCCGGTTGCTCTTTTCGATCTGAACGGCCAAATGGAAGAGCTCTCCAAGGTCGTGGTAGGGTTGCAGCTCGATCTTACGTGCTATCGACTCGTGTAGCCCATCGATAAACTGAGCCATAAGACTCTCCTCTGAATCCTCCATTTCGAGTCTGTTTCGAAGATGCTCGAACTCGTCGAAGTATTCAGGCACCGACTTGCTGCCTTGGGTAAGGCGTCTAAATCGTCGCTGCAGCTCTCGGTGGAAGTGAGGTGGCACGTATCGTCGCCTCATTATCTGAGTCAACTCGTACCATGTCGTAGGAGCTCCCATTCTTGCTCTCCGGCGAGTGGCTAACTCGCGATCCCACCATGCCAGTGCGTGGTCGGTAAACTGGGCTGTCGCTAAGGTGACCTTGCGTTCCTCGTCGTGGTGGTAGTAGTCGTGGATCAACTCCATTCGTCGTTCCCAGTCTAAGTATTCTTCGGGGTCTAGCTTTCCCGAGAATGAGGGTGGGTTGAGCTTGATGTCATGGTGGTCGGCTGGTTGCCTGTGTGCCGGTGGTGGCTCGTCGTAGTATGGGTCTCTCCCTAGACCACGATGGGATGCCTCGGGTCGATCATATTGGTACTGACGTGGATCTTGCCGGTGATGGTGGCGTGTGTTCTCGGCTGGTGCGCGTACCGGCTCCTCCAAACGCTCAAGACGAGTCGTGAAGGTGGTCATCTGGGCAGTGATTGCTTGTAGCATTTGTATGACCGTTGGGTCGGACTGCCCAGGCGGAGACTCGTCTCGACCTGACATATTTCCTTTTCCGAGAAAAAGGAAATTTCAGAAATGGAAAGTTTCCCGGGAAGGAAACTTGTAGAATATGGAAATTCTCCTTTAATGGAAAATTCCCACAGATTTATTTTATTTTTATAAAGAGAATTTAAAACAAGAAAATTCAACTAAAGATATGGAAAATTTCCTAATTCTAGAAAAGGAAACCTAAAGATATGGAAAATATCCTAAAGATATATTTCCCTAAACTAAGATATGGTAATATACTAAAAATTAAATGTCTATTCTAAAATGGAAAATTATATATCTAAGAAAATCTACTTATTTCCTAATTTCTAAAAGGAAACTAAATATCTATCTAATAAATCTAGAAAATTTCCTAAAACTATCTAGACAATTTTCCTAAACTAATTTTCTAGCCTAGAAACTTAGGACAACTATCTAAAAACACTAAGGGAAACTTTCTAAAACTAAAACTAAGAATCTAGACTCTAGTCTAACCTAATTGAACCCTAGCGGCCGAATGCACACTCACGGAACTACCCAACTCGCGGACCTAACCTAGGTGGCTAACGGAAATGGAAAGAAAACTCGTCGGTGCGGGACGATGGCTACCTAGCGAGCCGAGCTCGCGGTACGGGTCGAAGGCTGTCTCGCTATCCTAGCGTCTAACTAAGGAAACACCTAAACCTAACTACCTAGACTCGCTAATAACTCGAGGACCGAGCGACTAGGGACTCGACCGAGCAACAACCCTAGGACACGCGGGACTTAACTGAGACAAGCGAGGTCGGACGCGGGTAACTGGATGCGACTTAAGAGACTAAACCTACAGCTAGATACACGCGGCTGGGGACTATGTTACTCGACCTAGACTGACCTAGGACTCTCGCTAGACACGGAATCAGGACTTGCGTGAACTAAGCTACTACACCGGGCAAACAAGCTACAACCGAAACAAGCTAAGGGACTGGACGCGACTCGATGACCAGCTAGCTAAGACGCGGCTCACTATCTAGGACTCGACCTTAACCTAGGACACAAAGCGGCACAAACAAGCAAGCAGCAAGGACCTAGACCTATAACTTGACAACTAAGAAACCTATCAAGAACAATCAGTACACAACTCCTTAAGGAATTCAGGTATGTGAGAGGTGTTCTATGTGTGTTTCTAAAAAAAAAAAAAATTTCTAGTTGATTTAAACAACCTAAACAAGATATAGTTTTGTTTTTCTTTTCTTAAAAAAAAAATTTCTAGCAATAACAACAATGAAACAAGCAAGCAAATTTCTTCTTTTTTTTTTTTTGTATTATGAAAACAAGTAAAGGATTGATAGAACCTGATTTTTGTATTTTGTAGGATGTTTTGTGGTAGATGACTTGAATCTTCTCCTTCTTACCGAGAACCTCAAGGGGAAAGAGAAAGGAACAAAATCAAAAGCCAAAAACTGCTGGATAACAAATAACAAATCGCAAAAAAAGAAAAATGAACAAGGATAGAATCAACCTGATGTCTAAAGAGCTTTTAGACTCTGATACCAGATGATCTGAGCTAAGGTGGTGGTGCAACTGTTGATCGAGAAACTCGTGACCTTCAGGAGCAAGGCGGATGGAATGGGTGGATTGAAAGGACCACACAAGCTGCGGAAGACTTGTGATACACCAGGTGATTCTTCTTGAAACAAGAAGAAATCGTGGGCACTCTCCAAAGGAGGTAGTAGCCGTCAAAGACAAGAGAAGTCTAGGGTTTAGTTTTGTGTAAAATCGAGTTGTATTTCTCATTCTATGTGATGAGGCTTATATAAGCCTTATGGTTACAACTTAGGGTAAACAACATGATGTTTCCCCAAAACAACAAGTAGTGTAAAATAAAACAGCATGTAATTCTTTTTGCTGTATATAAAAAAAAGGCTTAAGTCCTAATGACTTAACCATAAAATATGGGCTGAAGGCCCTAGACTTATACTTAGTCTACAAAGAAAGAAATGAGATAGATAAGCCTTATATAGGAGTAAAGGCCGAATTTGACTAAGACTTGTGAAGGTGTCGGATTGTGTGAACAAGTCTTCGTCTTCTTGCGCACTAAGAGTGTTGCCTCATTAAAACCTTCTCCGGAAAACCCAGTGGGACAAAACCGAAGATAGGAAAAAGAGTACAATTTCTTAGCACGTCTTTTGGTGTCTTTACCGAATGGTAATGGTAAAGACACCGGAGGTGGAAGAGTCTTCAAGCAGGAACCTCCAATGTTCCCTAGCTGAAGTGAACGGATCCGGCTGGTCTTCTGAGCCATCCGGTGGCTCCTCATCCGTGAGCTCCTGGTCGTCTGCATGCTCCATGAGCTGGTTGAACTTGTCTCCTAAAGCTCGTGCTCTGGATCGTGTCAAAGGCCCTGGTGGAACTCGTGGTATAGCCTGTGGGACGATGTCCTCATCACATAACTTGCAACCCAGACCAATCTTTTTTAAAAAAAATTTTATCCTGAGTTAGGCCGCTTTATGAAATATAGCTCAAGTGCAAAATGGTTTAAGACAGGAACGAAAATAGCTTTTTGGTTTGTATCGGCATAAAATGGTATGAAGAAGTACAAGATGGATTTTATGATTGTTATCAAATACTGCCAACTGCTACTATCTGCAAACCCAATATTTGAAACGCAAGTTTGACGAAAGTAAATAGTCAATTGAAGTAAAGGTTTGGGATCTATGGACAAGGCCTATAAAAAGCATGGTAAAATAAGATGAAATTATTTTTGGACTAATTTTGTTTCTTGTGGATAACATGTTAAAAATTTTAAACTATGATCTCAAGGATATGTGAGTTTCCATTTTTTTAATTTTTTCCTATATTTGGATTTTTGTTTTTTATGAAAAACAAAAGTTTAAATCAGGTTGAATTGATACACTCTATATTTTACTATTTTTTAACTAAATATGGGAAAAGTTACATATTTAACTATATATAAAAGAGTAAATCTTACCAAAGGTATAACATAATTTTGTAAGAAAATTATATTATAAATGAGTGTGTGTTTTTGGTCAATATGTGATTTTCCTTTTCTTTTGACTGTAAATCTATAAGTAAATAAAGTGAAAGATTATGTTTTTCTTCAACCTCTTTTTTGTTAAGTTCTTTTGACTGTAAATCTATAAGTAAATAAAGTGAAAGATTATGTTTTTCTTCAACCTTTTTTTTGTTAAGTTCTTTTTCAAGTTTGACTATACAAAATACTTTTTATGTAAGTTTGTGTTATTATATATAGCCCGTATATATAAAGAAAAATTCATTGATAAAAAAAATAATCATTAGAAAAGTCAAAACTGATATCATAAAAAATATTTTCACAATGAAAACTTTAGTCACATTTGTTTTCACTGTCCTCTTGGTTATATTTTCTGTCAATTGTCATACAACAACAAATGTTATTATGTCAGGTATTGAGTTTATTATTATACCAGTACTTTATAATTATGGATATGATGTTGTCCATTATTTTAATAAGTATACACGTTTTATCTTTTGAGAAAAGGTTTAATATGTATACATGTTGGTTTAATGATTTTTATTAATTGATAGGTTTCGGAATAAAGCAGATGGATATTCAGTGCTTCTATGGAACAGAAACATGTCGTCGTGGTAGATGCCGTCCTTTTTGTAGAGACCATGGTTTCTATCTTAGCCAGTGTACTGTCGACGCATGTTGTTGTGCTATTCCAGAAAAATATGCGTCTAGTCCATTATAAAATAATATAGACAAATATATTGGAATTTCCTTAAGAACAGCATCAACATTTTTCATATGTTTTGAATAATATCTATATAACTGATAAACTTCAAAAAACTGAAGTACCTTCAATTAAATTCAAGCAATATATAAATGTATATATATATATATATATATATATATTTATTTTTTGCAATTTGAAAAAATTGCAATTTAATCAAAATATAACAATAAATATAATAAATAAATAAATAAATTAATTGCCCATGTAAATCCCGTGTCACCAATTTAGTTATATGAATCGATCTAGATTCCTTTTTTGACAAAAAAATAAATAAATAGTTATAAATAAATAGAACAAAAAGCATATCCAGCCATATTCTCATGCTCAAATATTCAATCATTTCCCAAAAGACTAAAAAGGCATTTTGTTCAACATGACAGATCTGATGTATCAAAAGTTTAGATTTTACGGATCCTTTCCATAAAGTTTCTTTAGATAATTTTTGGTGAAGATGAAGTCTTTTGAGTTAGCTTTCAGTTTCAAGCAAAATCAAATTATTTTGTAGCTCTGTTTTGAGAAATACACCCAATTTAGTGAAGACATATCCGTCTGATTTTAAAGAAAAAGTCTATGGAGAATTTAAGCCAAAACCTTGATCATGAGACGAAACAGACCATGGCCGATGCTCTCCATATTGAGGGATTAACCCATAACTCTAAGCCTCAGAAAGAAGTTCCAGAACCTCGGTCATGATTCATTCTTTGGCCGAGGGAGGGATGCACTTGTTTCGTAAAATGTTTTTTCTGCCTTTAACCCTTAAACCTAACCGACCTAGGCCTTTTAAAACCTATTAATACTTGTTTTTAGCCCAAATGACACAGAAAATCAAAAGGATACACATCCATAATAAGCTTTAGGTTACAAATTACTTTTCATTTACTTGTTTTAAGAGATTTAAGGAGATTTCTTTCATTTTTTAAGGATTTTTGTTCGCCTTTTTGTTCGCCTTTGACATCCTCAAACCGTGCCTAGCTGAATTTTGAGCTATTGAAGAAAAGGAAAACAGCTAGGCCAAGCCGCTTCCCTATGGCCGAGCTAACCACCATTTGGTTGAGCCACTGTGTCCTTGGCCGAGCTGAATGGGCTATAACCGAGCCAGATAGGCTTTGGAAAAAATAAATGGTCCATGACTTAATGTTCCAAGCTTTGTCGAGCCCAATCTTTTGTGGCCGAGCCAAACAGCCCATTTCACATGTCTTTCCTAGGTGTTTTATCGAAAAATTATTTGAAGAGGTGGCCGAGTAAAAAAGGAAGAAATCATTAGAAAAGGAAGAAATATACCCGAAAAGGAAGAAATCTATACAAATGGAAGGAAGATTTATGCAGAATGAAGAAAAGGGAGAAATCTTCGAGAAGATATTCACCAAAGCATCGGGCCATTACTATATAAAGGGAAGCAAGAATTGGAATGAAGACACAACTTTAGGAACTTGAAAATCGCAAGCCTAAACACTTAAGATATTTTGTAGCATTCTTGTTTACAAGTTTAACTTGAACAAATCATAAATCTTTCTACGAAAAGATTATCTTAACATCAATAATAATAAAACAGTGTTTAGATCTTTCGTTGTCTTTTTGTTTTCTTACTTAGATTTTTCGGAGCCCTAAATTTATTTTCCAAATTCAGTTGTGTGAATTCCGACTCCCACAATCTGGTGCCGTCTATGGGGACACGAATTCTCTGACACTAAAAAAAAACTAAAGAACACGAGATTTGGAGAGATGGGTAGCGATTGAAAACTCGAACGCCATGAAGTAAGGCGTGGAGGAGAAGATCTTGGCGCAGGTGGATGTTGAATAAGCTGCCGTGGTCAAGAAAAAACTATCCACGATTCCAGAGGAGGTTGGTGAGAGATAGATCAAACCGAAGACAGAACGGACGAAAGCATCGTATGGATAAGCATCTCTGCGACTATCAGACGAAGGCATTTCAACGAAGAGCAGGAATTAGCCACCTTCGGACAAAGCTTTCCAAATGCTCGAACAAATAAATTCTATTCTGAGAAAACGATGCCACATGCATTAACCAACCTCATAATTACCCACTTGTCCTTAACCTGATGATAAAAGATTTCGACATGGCAAGGATACCAATTGACACTAGAAATTCTGTTGACTTTATCTTCCAAGAAACCCTTAAGCGAATGAACGTTAGCCTGTCCAAAGTCTTTTTACTATTTATCGAGTCATTTCAGGTGATAAGGAGGTCTTAGATGAAAATTGGAACTTTTGGATTTTTTGGAGCCAAAAGAGTCAAAATAGAGTAAAAAAACCAGAATTGATATGCAGAGCAGTCGCTCCGGAGCACAAGGGTCGCACCAGTCACACTCCACTCGATGGAGCAATCGCTCCCAACCTGACGAGTAAAAAGAGGAAGTTTCCCAACTTACCAAATTTCGACCTAATCTCACAAAATCTCACCCAGGTGCCTTGGAGAAATGTAATATAATAGTTTTTTATTTTGTTTTCTTGAAATATATCACTTTCATACCCAAGTTTTACACATACTTTTTAAGAGCTTTAATACTTTTGAGATTGGAGTAAGAATATCTACAACATTTAAGAATAATTCTGAATCCCCTTTGTTTATTTATCTATTTCAGAACAACAAAAAAGTAAAAAGAAATCGAATCCAGCCACTATATGTCATATGGATGGACAAGCTGATGGTCAAGTAGGTGCTGCTGTTCAGATGCTAGTACATCAAATGAAACAGTTACAACAATAACAACAATAATAACAACAATAGCAACAACGTGCCATTGAGGATATATGAAAGAATATGAGAATAAGAGATTTGAAGATTTAGAGAATGAGAGAATGAGAGATTATAGAGAAAGAATGATTATATTGAGAAAATGAGAATAATATTTTCTAAGTTACAAATGAGGAGAAAGATAGCTATATATAATAATCTAGTCTACGCTTGTTTGGATACAAGAATTGCCTTATACATGAATGGCTACAATGATAACATAATACTAGAACACAAACAAGCCTTAGACACTCCCATTAGATGACTTAGATCATACAGCCTTAAGCTAGAGTTAGAGGCCTTCTTCTTTCATCATTTTTTCTTCATTCCAACACTCCCCCTCAAGCTTAAGACATGGAGAATACCTAAGCTTGCAACCATGAAACATTACCTCATTAAAAACCTAAAGAAGGAAAACCCAATTGGGACAAAACTTTTTCTAGGGAAAAAGAGTATAACATTCAATGTTGGGATCATTGTTGTGGAATGATCATAAGGCCAAGCCTTGGATAGATGGAGGCATCATTCTTCAAAGTTGTTGCCTTGGTGAACACATCAGCTAGTTGATCCTTACTCCTTGTATAGCAAGGCAAAATGATTCCTTTTCCAATAGCTTTTCTTACTCTGTGGCAAACTACCTCTATATGCTTGGTCCTTTCATGATTAACAGAGTTGGATGCAATGTGCATAGCAGCCTGATTGTCACAATGAATGGTGATAGGATCATCAATGCTCACGGCCAAGTCCTCAAGAAGTTGCTTCAGCCAAATGCATTCAGTTGTAAGCTTCCTCATGGCTCTATATTCTGATTCTACACTAGAGCATGACACAACCTTTTGCTTATTGGTTTTCCAAGTCACAAGGTTCCCTCCTATGAAAGTACAATAACTTGTGGTACTTTTTCTTTCCTCCCTATCTCCTGCCCAATTTGCATCATAATAACCAATTACATTTGTGTTTCTATTACAACCCATCCATATACCTTGTTCATGAGTGCCTTTTAGATATCTCAAAATTCGATTTGCCATCTCCCAATGTCTCATCTTTTGGCCTTGCATGTGTTGAGATACCTGACTCACAGCAAAACATAAATCTGGTCTAGTAAAGGTTAGATAAATAAGCTTACCAACCACTTTCCTATAGAGCTTAGGATCATGAAAATCAATTTCCTCCTCTAGCTCCCCATTAGTTCCGATTTTATACTCTTCTTCTCAGAGTGTTTTGGCTGGTTTAGCTTCCATCATACCTGATAAGGACATCGGCTCTTCAACAATGCCAGCTGAACCAGAGGGAGTGGAGATCATTCCTCAAGTACCAAGCGGACCCATAACTCGCCAGAGAGCCAGAGCCATTTGGAACAAGTTCAACCACCTAGTAGAATTTGTGCTCGAGCAAGGAACATCCAGTTCTTGTCCATTCTCTGTCGCCAACACCAGCAAGGGAGAAGACCCATTTTCTAGCATTTCAAGTGAGCTTCTACAATGTCAGACATCATCTTCTGGTGTTTGTACTATCACCATAGAGTAGAGATACACAAAGACATGCTAGGGAATTGTACTCTTTTTCCTACCTTTGGTTTGTCCAAATGGGTTTTCCGAAGGGGGTTTTAACGAGGCAACACCTCTAGTATGCAAGTCGGGGTCTGTTCTACGATACTCATCTTTTACCAGCCCCCGTAATAATCAGAAGATGATGACTCTCCAATGAAGGCAAGCTACAGCAGTCTTCAACACTTAGAATAATTTTTGGGTTTTTATGTTTTAAACTGTTTGTTTTGTGTAAGTTTTGAACGCCTTGTTGTTTTTATTTTAGAACTACTTGTTGTTTTTTTTAAGGCTAGGGTATTTAAAACCTTAGCCTCCCCTAGAAATGACAGAGACGTTTTTGACAGCCAAAATTTTAGAACCCTAGTAGATTTCTTTTAATCTGTAGCAATCAAATCCTTATGCCTTGATCCAACATCCAGGCGAGAAGAACACTGGTGTATCACGAGTCCATCCATCCCTCGTGTGGTCCAAATCATTTCCCCTTCGTGTTTAACTAGGAGAGATTCTCCCTTGTTTGCACAAACACCATCCCATCGGATCTGTATCCTCTTCTGACAACCAGAGCTTGTATCAATACCTGTAGTGGTTAGTAAATCTACAACATATTTCCTTTGAGATAAGAAGAGACTTTCCTTGAACCTACATACTTCAATTCCTAAGATGTATTTAAGTTCTCCTAGGTCCTTAATATCAAAGACACTCTTCAAATATTATTTTGTAGATGCAATACCAACACTATCACTACCAGATATGATTATATCATCTACATAAATGAGAATTACCACAATACCTTCCTTACTCTTTAGTGTAAAAAGAGTTTGTTCAACTTCAGATCTTTTGAAGCCTCTATCCATCAAGTTTACACTCAGCTTGTGGTACTAAGCTCTTGGTGATTGTTTAAGTCCATAGATGGCCTTCCTCAGCCTGAGTATGTTGCCGGCCCCTACCTCTTCCTCTAGACCTGGTGGAGGTGACATGTATACCTCTTCTTCTCATTCACCTTGTATAAATGCATTCTTAACATCCATTTGCCATAATTCCCAATCAAGGTTAGTAGCAAGTGAAAGAACAACATTAACAGAGTGAAGCTTAGCTACAGGTGCAAAGATATCCCTATAATCTTCACCATAAGTCTGAGTAAATCCTCTAACCACCAACCTAGCTTTATATCTATCAATTTCACCATTGCTTTTGTATTTAATGGTAAAAATCCACTTAGAACTTAGGTAAGTTAGTAATGTTACAAAATCACTGATCATGATGAACCACAACATTCTGATTGTAGAAGACTGGTGGATTCTTTTGTTTTGTGCTCCTTCTTAACACTGTAGGTGGAGCTTCTTGGATAGGCTCCTCCTCTTCACCTAAAGCTTCCATGAGATTGGGCACATCTCTTGATCTCTTGGAACTGAGACTAGAATTGATTCATCTCCTTCTGAGTCTTGTTGGACATGAGTAGATGCTTCTCCCCCCCATGTTCAAGAGGAGGAAGGCCAGGAGACCTGGAGAGAAGACCAGAAGAAATCGGACCGGCTGGAGTGAATGGCCGCGGCCCGGCTAGCCGTTCCGGTGCTGTGGCCGTGCCAAGGCTGGACGCAGCTGGTGAAAGAGGCTGAGGTGAGGGGGCCGTGGGCTGAGGATGAGGAGAGACTATGCCAATGCTTTCCAAGAGTCTCCTCAAGTTCTCAGCTTGGTCAGATCTTGTTGTGGAGATGTCTTTAAATTGTTCCCAAGTTCCTTCTTCATAGAAACCTTTTGATTCTTGGAATTTGACATCTCTGGATATTAAGACTCTTCTAGTCTCTGGATCGTATCATTTGTATCTTTTCTGGGTAGGAGAATATCCAATGAACATAGCTTTGGTACTCTTTGGTTCCAGCTTGTTCCTTTGCTCCCTTGGAACTAATACAAAACAAACACAACCAAAAGTGATCAATGTTAGGTCTAATTATGTTTAGTACCTCAAATGGAGATAAATCATCTAGGAATTTTGTAGGAGTCATATTAATAAAGTAGCATGCAGCTACAAGAGCATCCCCCCAAAATCTTTTGGGAACTTTCATGTGGAACATCATTGTTCTCACAACTTCTATCATATGCCTATTCTTTCTTTCAGCCACTCTATTTTGTTGTGGAGTGTAAGGACAGCTGGTTTGATGTTCAATGCCATGCTTGGCCAAGTGTTGTTGAATTCTGGTGCTAGTGTATTCCCCTCCATTATCTGTTCTAAAGCATTTGATACTTGCATTATATTGGTTAGTAACATATGCTTGAAAATTTAAAAATGCATCAAATACTCTATCTTTAGAACTAAGCAAAGTGACCCAAGTATATTTGGAATTTTCATCAATAAATGTGACAAAATACTTGTGGTTTTCTCTAGATGAGAATGAAGATGTCCAAATATCAGAATGCACCAACTCAAAACAGTTATCATAGGTATGCAAAAATTTCTCAAAAACTGTTTTGCAATGTTTCCCATGTATACAAGAATCACACATATCCTTTGGCCTTTTTAAACCAGGAACAATTAGTTCTAGTGCTCTAGGATGAGGATGTTCTAATCTAGCATGCCAAAAATCAGAATCATCACTAAAGGAGCTAGTACTGGCAACCAGTTCCATTGCATTGGTCATATCTTCAAGCACATACAAGTCATTTCTTGTAGTCCCTTGTCCAAATCTCCTACTAGTCTCAATATCATGAAAGTTTAAATCATTAGGACAAAAGATAGTTTGACAATTCAAATCAATAGTGGCTCTTTTAGCTGAAAGCAAATTTGTTGTAAAAGATGACATGTAAAAAGCTTTAGATTCTCTATCAAACAACATAAGCTTTCATATGTCTTTGATTAGTACTTTGATTCCATTAGCAATGACAAAATTATCTAAGGCAGGTTCTAAGTTCTCTAGCAATCCTAGATCACTAATCATATGATGAGAAGCATCAGAATCAACAACCAATGATTTAGAGGCATTAGGAGCAAAAGAAGTTTGAAAAGAAGCATGAAGAGTTTTACCCAACACATTACCATCCTTAATTACTTTGAGAAGAGCTTCTAGATCTGGTTGGGGCCGAGTGACAATGGGAGCTGGTACAAGCCATAGAAGGGGCCGGGAGCTTGGACTGGCCATGGCCGGGAGCTTGAAGTTGAGTGTGGCCGGCTGTGTGCTATTGTTTCTCAAGGAACCAGCTTGGCTTCAGCTCAGGATGGAGTAACCAACACTCCTTCTTTGTATGGCCACTCCTTTTGCAATGGTCACATATTGGTCTCTTCTTTCTTGTATCATTTGTTGTTGTTGGTTTGAAGAAACTCTTGTGTGCAGCCACCAATTCAGGCTTGTTGCCAAAGAGTCCTTGGGATCCTTGCTCCTTTTGGATTTGAGCACAAACATTTTCCAAGCTAGGAAGCTTATCAGACCTGAGAATATGCTTAATAAGATCTGAGTAAGTTGTGTTAAGAATTAATAGTAACCCAAACACCTTGTCTTGTTCTTTCCTTTCTAGGAGAACAATTGGATCAATTGTGGCTGACCTTAGCATCTCTAGCTCATCCTACAATGCTCTGAATGAGCCATATTGCTTTGTGAATTCTGCATCCTCCTGCTTTAATTCATTAAGAGTTTAGTGGTGTTTCCATACACCTTTTGCAAAGTGTCCCAAAGTTCCTTAGCATTCTCACAAAATGAATAAGCTTCTAAGAGATCACTAGCAAGAGAGTTTTGAAGTATAGAGAGTACCAATTGATCATTTAGCTTGAGCATTAACTTCAGCAATTTTATTTTCATCATGACCATTTGTTGAAATATGATTCCAAAGGCCTTTACCACCCAATGTGGTTTTCATGGTCCTAGACCATAAAAGATAATTTGCTCCATGTAGAATGACAGGAGCTCTGATAGTATTTTGAATCTCCATGCTTCAAAAGATGGACATTTAGCTTGTTCGGACAGAGACACGGTTGGCTGAAGTTCACGGTCGGGAATGGCTTGTAAACTGAAGGTCCGTGGGCACCACGACTTGTTTATTGGAATGGCGGGCGCGTGCAACTCCTGCAACAACTTTTGCAACAGGAAGAATGCCGGCTTGTTCGGACAGTGTAGGGAACAGCTGGTCGGGAACGGCTTGGAATGCTCTTGGACGCGGGACAGTGTAGGGATGCGGGCGCGTGGAAGAATACCAGGCCAAGAACAACTTCAACCAACTCCAACCAACTCCTGCAACAGAATTCAACCAAAAATAACAACTTCTAACAGTCCTTATCTTCACAACCAATGATGATCCAGCATCAAAAAATCAAATTTTACCAATGTATTAATCCAAAAATCAAGTATCCCTCCATTTTCCAGATTTTCAAAGTCATGAAAAAATCAAGAAAATATATCTTGAAGACTTAAACCCTTCTGATTGAAACAAAAATTAGTGGAGACCCTCACAAGATACTTATATAACTTTTCAGATTCAAATATTTGAAGAAAACTGAGAAAGGATAAGAGTTTTATCACCAGATTCTTGTGAAGGACAATTTTATACGTCTTGAGGGAAAACTTCAAGAAATTTCTTCAGACTTAGGAGAATTGAGTTCTTCTTTCTTTAAACAGCAACTAGACTCCTTTGGCTTGATTTTCGTATCTGGAAAATCACGATTTGGTGAAGTGTTGACGACGAAACGCTCAGAGAAACACGGAGTTTTGCGGCAGAGGCTATCGCGGAGGTCCGATGCAAGAAAAATCGTATATTTTGATTTCCGTGGTCAAATGATACAAATCTAATTGGCATGGCTTCATGAATCAACTGAAAACAATTGAGAAAAAACAGATCATCAAAAACCGCCGTGTTTTGGCCGGAAATTGCGATCAAAGTTGATGGACAAAATAGGGATGAAAAACGGATTGTGATGAAGATGATCTTCTTGATTCAATGATTCAATGATGAATTTTATCTCAGATTGTTGTAACCTGGCTCTGATACCATGAAAGAATATGAGATTAAGAGATTTGTAGATTTAGAGAATGAGAGAATGAGATATTAAAGAGATTAGAGAGAAAAAATGATTGTATTGAGAAAATGAGAATAATGTTTTCTAAGTTACAAATGAGGAGAAAGATAGCTATTTATATTAATCTAGTCTAGGCTTGTTTGGATACAAGAATTGCCTTATACATGAATGGCTACAAGGATAACATAATACTAGAATACAAACAAGCCTTAGACACTCCCCTTAGATTACTTAGATCACACGGCCTTAAGCTAGAGTTATAGGCCTTCTTCCTTCATTATTTCTTCTTCATTCCAACAATATACACACTCCTCATGGTTTCCACCAAAGTCGAGCTGCTATCTATCCATCAGCTATTCAAAGGAAAGATTTTGGAATCAAGCCTCAACTGATCTATTGGTAGCATTTGTTCCATGGTTTCACTGTTTAAAACCCGATGGAACACATTGAGAACTTCTCAAATGAAAAGTCTTCACATTTTCTGTGTTTGTCAAAGCAATGAAATGTCTCAAGTCACATCCTTCTGGATCGGCCACCACATGAGATCAATGTAAAGCTATTTTTTTAAAACAATTCTATATTAAGTCCAAGACAGCTTCAATTAGAAACAAAATCACCACTTTTGAGCAGAATTCAGGGGAGCATTCAGGGAAGTCTTTATATGAGAGTTTCAAAGAGTATTGCCAAAAATGCCTTCATCATGGTTTTTAAGATGAGCATATTCTTGGAATTTTCTATGATGGAGTCAATTGCAATTACAATAATGCTCTCAATGCTGCTAGCAATGAGAATTTAGTGACCAAGACCAGGGAAGGAGAACATCAGTTGATAAAGAACTTGGCTGCAAGTTCCAGCAATCACTACCTAGATTATGACAGTTTTAGATGTGTCATTCATTTTGAGTAATAGAAAATCAATGAGCTGACAGCGAAGTGGACCTGTTGCTTAAGAGAAATCATAGAAGTGTGTATTTTTGTGAGAACAAATGAGATGAGCAGCATATTGAGGTGAACTATGTGAGTGGTCAGAGCTATGTGCAGAATTTTGCTTTTCAGAAGAATTCCCTCGGAATTTCCAAATTCCTGCGACTAACTCTCAAGAAGAGTTCAAGGATTTTATGCACCTTCATACTCAGCCAACATAGATCTACTAATGAGATCAATATCAAGGTGGATAACATTGACAATGATCTTAACATAAAGTATGAAGTTGTTTGCACTCATATGAAGAAGCTTGACATTCAGGTTGCTCAAGCTGCTGAGGAAATAAAGAGACAACAAGGAACTCTGCTTGAGAAAACGGAAACTACACAATTCGATGGATGAAACAATTTAAGATTACAAAATTTTATTGTTTATCTAGGTTTATAAAGATCTTAAAACAGAGAGAAAGCAATCACATAAAAACAAAAACAATGCGGAATTAAAAGATAGAAGGTTGGATTAATATAACCTTGGAGATAGGATCTATTCAGCTCTGATACCAGATGGTATACACACTGGGTCTTAAAGACGACCACAAATGATCCTCGGGGTGATGGGCTTGGTTGAGGAGAAACTTGACTCGATCTAGCGCCAGTTTGATGGGGTTGAGATTGGACCACAAGAGAGTGATGAGATCGTGATAACCAAGGTGTGCGGTCTTGAATAATTGATTCAAGAACATTGACGAATAACAAAAGCACTAGGCGTTGTTAGAATGAGAGATTTAGATTCACCATTGGAGAATAGAGAGAGTTTTAGAGAAAATAGAATGAGAAAAATGATTAATTATTGATTATGAAAGAATAATTCTTCTTGCTTACAAATAAGGAGTACAAGTGTTTATATAGAGAGTTTACAGTCCTTGTGTCCAAACACATCCTAGTAGGCGTCTAATGCCCTTGTTTGGCTATAGGTTTAGAAGCTCCTGCATACTCACCCTTTGGTTTAGACTATTTACTCTTTTCTATCACTTCATACTCTCTCTTTGTCTAAGACTATCTACTTCTTCTTTTATTCATTTCAACACTCCTCCTCAAGTTTAAGCATGGGTGAATGGTTGAACTTGCAAAGATGAAGAGACTTTTATCCTTCTTCCACTTTACTCCCTCTCAATCTTAATTTTAAATGTTCATGGAAATCAAGCCTGAAACCTTAAAAAACTTCCTCATTAAAAACATTAGTATGAAAAACCTTTTGGGACAAAACCAATATTAAGGGAAAAAGAGTGAAGTCATCTTAGCTAGAGATTGGCCATTGAATCTATGAGCTTTAAATCCACCATAAAGAGCTCCATAGACCTTTGCTGCAATCGCTTGTGAATAGCTGCTTTGAAGCTTCTTCTAAGTCTGGTTCATTTCTCCCCCTTTCGTTTGACTTCTTTTCTTTGAGAGGTGATTTTGATCCAGCTTTCTTAAAGCCTTCAATTTGAACCTGTTTCACATACATATATACATGCATGTATCAATTCTCACAAGATAAACCAATGCATTATAATGTAAGAATAATTTTAACTTCTCTTTTATAAGAGTGGATGGCGATTTGGATGGATGATATGATCTAGACTAGTATGGTTCTCTAAGAACTTCACATTAAAGTCTTTGGATTCATCATGATCACATGGTTCTCTTCCCTTATATGTTTTGGATTCCCTTTGACCAGGTTCATTTTGCTTCACTTTCTATTTTCAATAAGCCTAACTCAAGAGAATAAGATTTTAGAATTAAGCTTGAGTAGAGTGAGCACACTTGTCTTCTATTACACTCTCCCACCATGCTTCTATTAATTGATGTAGGATAAGTCATACTTATGATTGTTTTCCATCACTTCCTGATCTAAAACATCATAGCAACTCAAAAATAAAGATTAGTATTCCAGAACTTGAATAAGATCAAGTTTGGTATCAAGTATAATATCTAGCCAAATTCTCAACCTAATAACATAGTTTCTCCTTCTTCATGAGACTTGGTAGCTTGATGGCCATTGGTTCTATGCTCAGTTGATGATAGATGACTGATGCTTCTTCAGCAGCTATTTGGATGACCTTATTCACGGCCTCCATGAGAGAATTAGGCTGAGCAACACTGAGCAAACACACTTCTTAAGAGCACAAAGCATACTTCTTGTGCTAGACAGACACCTTAAGAACCTTTGAATGCGCCATACACATCCATGAATGTCCTTATTTGCACCAGACACATCCTTCTTGAATTGTCCTTGTTTGTGCCAGACACCTTGAATGATTGTCCTTGTTTGCGCCGTTCAATGCTCATTTTCTTTACCCTCCACAAGCTTGATACTAGGAATGAGAGTCAAATTTGGAAGAATAAGCATTTATAGATGTTGGAATGAAGAAGAAATGATGAATTTAGAAAGCCCTTCATGCTTTCTATAATAGCCATGTGTTACATAGTCAAAGGGGGAGTGTATAAGGCTTGTTTGTGTTCTAGTGTTATGTTATCCTTGTAGCCATTCATGTATAAGGCAATCCTTGTATCCAAACAAGCCTAGACTAGAGTAGTACAAATATCTCTCTCCTTTCTCCTTTGTAACTTAGAAACTACTATTCTCATTCTCTTAATAAAATCATTCTTCTCTCTAAATCTCTCTAATCTCTCATTCTCTCATTCTACAAATATCTTAATTTCATAATATTTCATGGTATCAGAGACAGGTTGCATCAAATCTGGATAAAATTCATCATTCACTCATTGAATCAAGAAGAAATCATCTTCTTCTCAATCTTCTTCTTGTTCTATTTCAACCGTCATTTTGTAACTCAAATTCCGGACAAACGACGACTTCTTTTGACAATTTGCTCTCTATGGATTGTACATCGGCGAGTTTGGAAGCAACATCAATTTGAATTGCATCATTTGACCCAGAGAATCAAAAGTTACAAATTTCTTGCAACGGACCTCCGCAAGTGCCTCCGCCGCAAACCTCTGTGTTTCCCAGGTTATACCGACGTTGATTATTCATCAACTCGCGTTTTTATAAATCCTAAAATTAAGCCCTTCGAGTCTAGTTTCTGTAAGCAGAACTCAATTACATTTAGTTTGAAGGATTTTATTGAAGTTTTCCTCAGAGACGTCCAAACTCGTCCATAAACAAGATCCTGGTGATAAAATTCTAGTCCTTTCTCAGTTTTCTTTAATTCTTTGAATCTGGAAAGTTAAATAAGTATGTTTTGAGTGTCTCCATGAAATTTGGGTTCAATCTAATAGGTTTAAGACTTCAAGATTGATTTTCTTGATTTCCTTGTTAATCTTTGAATATTTTAAAAGATGGAATCTTGAAATTTTAGGATTGATATTAAATCATACATCGAATTTGGATTAATTTTTACTGTTAGTAGAAAATAAGAACTGTTATTAGGTGATTGTAGTTAGTTAAATCTTATTGCAAGAGTTGGTTAAAGTTTGTTGCAGGTGGTTGAAGTTGGTTATAAGCTGTTGATAATTACTTGGTCTGCAAGTTTTTTTTAAGTGTTCAACACGCGACTGCAAGCTTTGTTCAAGGCCTTCTTGTTCGAGTCCAGTACACGCCTGCAAGCCTGTCGAGTACAGTACGTGAGTCCAGTACACGAGGCCTTCACGTGTGTCCCTCGCAACCAGCCTGTATCCAGCTCGTTTTATTCGAGCTGCTCACGTGACCAGTTGGCTAGTTACCTTGGATCATACGAAGGCCAGGAATCAGCAACACAGGACGCAAGGACCAAGGACAAGACCAGATCAGATCAGATCATCATCCACGTGACTTCATGCCTGAGTTCTCGCGTGACCTGACTTGTGTGATACACACGTCCCAACCAGCAATCAAGCTCGACCAGCAACACGCCTGTCCCGACCAACTGTCCAGCCGCCCGACCAGTTTCTTGTTCTCCATTCAAGTCTATAAAATATGCAAATTCAAACCACTTTCAGAGCTCCAGTCATTCTCCATGGAGAAAATTATCTCTTGTGGTCTAGGACCAAGAAAACCACATTGGGTGGTAAAGGCCTTTGGAATCACATTTCTACAAATGGCCTTGAAGAAAATGAAGTGGCTGAAGTTAGTGAGGCTGTAGCTACCCAAACCAAATGGTATCAAAAAGACCAATTGGTACTCTCTATACTTCAAAATTCTTTTGCTAGTGATCTTTTAGAGGCTTATTCCTTTTGTGAAAATGCAAAGTGTCCCATGCAAAGGATCTTTGAGACACTTTGCAAAAGGTGTATGGAAACACCACTAACCTTTTAAGAATTTTTGAAGTAAAGAAGTCTTTGATTGAATTAAGGCAGGAGGATGCAGAATTCACAAAGCATTATGGCTCATTCAGAGCATTGTGGCTGAGGTAGAAATGCTAAGGCCAGCCACCATTGACCCAATTGTTCTCCTTGAAAGGAAAGAACAAGATAAGGTGTTAGGGTTACTATTAACACTTAATACTACTTACTCAGATCTTATTAAGCATATTCTCAGGTCTGATAAGCTTCCTAGCTTGGAAGATGTTTGTGCTCAAATCCAAAAGGAGCAAGGATCTCATGGTTTATTTGGCAACAAGGCTGAATTGGTGACTGCACACAAAAGCTTCTTCAAATCAGCATCAAAAAATGAATCTAGGAAGAGGAGACAAATATGTGACCATTTCAAGAGGAATGGCCATACAAAAGAAAGATTTCTGGGTTCTCCATCCTCATCTGAAGCCAAGCTGGGCTTCTCGGCCACATCAACCCATGGCCAGCCTCACTCAAGCTCACGGCCTTATGACTGCGCCTTCAAAGGCATGTGGTAGCAGCTCAGTTCTTCACTCAGCCTCCACTAGTGCCATGTCTCCAGCATCTGATTTTGTGACAAAATCAGACTTAGAAGCTCTTATCAAGGCAATAAGGATAGCAATGTGATGGGTAAAACTTTTCATGCTTCTTTTCAAACTTCTTTTACTCCTAATGCCATTAAATCATTGGTAGTTGATTCTGGTGCTTCTCATCATATGATTAGTGATCTAGGATTGCTAGAGAATGTAGAACCTGCCCTAGGTAATGTTCTCATTACTAATGGAATTAAAGTATCAATTAAAGGCATAAGAAAACTGAAGTTGTTTGATAAAGAATCTAAAGCCTTTTACATGCCTTCCTTTACTTCTAATTTGCTTTCAGTTAAAAGAGCTACTACGGATTTAAATTGTCAAGCTATATTTGGTCCTAATGATTTCTATTTTCAGGATATTGAGACTAGTAAAAGATTTGGACAAGGAACCACAAGAGATGACTTGTATGTGCTTGAAAATATGACTAGTGTTAGTGAGTTAGAGGCGGCCTTTCAAGCTGGTTCATTTAGTACTGATTCTGATCTTTGGCATGCTAGATTAGGACATCCTCATTCTAGAGCACTTGAATTGATTGTTCATGGTTTGAAAATGCCAAAGGATTTGTGTAATTCTTGTATACTTGGATAGCATTGTAAAACAGTTTTTGAAAAATCTATGCATACTTATAATAATTGTTTTGAGTTGGTGCATTCTGATGTTTGGACATCTCCATTCTCATCTAGAGAAAACCATAAGTATTTTATGACATTTATTTATGAAAAGTCCAAATATACTTGGGTTACTTTACTTAGCTCTAAATATAGAGTATTTGATGTATTCTTAAATTTTCATGCATATGTTACTAATCAATACAATGCAATTATTAAATGTTTTAGAACAGATAATGGAGGAGAATACACTTATTGACCAGAGTGAAACCACCTTTTAAACTGACTTAAAACAGTTTCTAAACTGATTAACAACCTTTTAACTAGCCTGAAACATCCCCAACAGCTCTATGTAACAGCCTAAAACCGCCACTAGCAATACTGTTGTAACCGATTTCCAACAGCCTTAACCACTTGTCCACTTGCTTCCAACAACTCCTAAACTGACTAAAAACTTTTTATCTACTAACCAGAACTGTTTTAGGTCAGTAATAATCAGTTATAACAGCTGAGAAATAAGATTAATCTACTTGTAACCGTTTTCAAGAATTTCATATTCTAGCTATTCACAAGAAAATGAATCTTGATGCCTAAAAATTGTTAGATTATAATAAAACTTCTTGGAACCCTCCAAAAGACTCTTATCTAACTTCTTTACATCCAAGATTTGAAAAATAATGAGAAGGGATAAGATTTTTATCACCAATACCCCAAAGTGGTCGAAACTGGAAACATCAAGGGAAAACGATCAATAAAGCTTCAAAACTTGATTAGGGTGAGTGCGGACCTGCCGAAACATCATATAGACTCATTTATAGTGAGGTTAGGATTTGGAATTGATCTATTTGATGAAGTTTTGATTAATTTATGCTTGTTGCAATGGAGGAGAACCCCGTTGATGCTGATCACGACGCCTTCGAGGATAACTTTTGATTCTGGTCACCAAATGAGATAAAACCGGTGCAGGGATGATCAGAAACTCTTTCCAGATGATACTTTATATGGAATGTGGAAGAAAACCTTGTTATCTCGCCGGAATTGATGAAGAACCACCATGATCTTTACGGCATGTCCCATTTGGAGGCTTGCATAAAAAGATTGAAAGCAACTTGAGATTTTTTGGATTATATGGATGATTCATGCTCTGATACCATGTTAGAATGAGAGATTTATATTCACCATTGGAGAATAGAGAGAGTTTAAGAGAAAAGAGAATGAGAAAAATGAATAATTATTGATTATGAAAGAATAATTTTTCTTGCTTACAAATGAGGAGTACAAGTGTTTATATAGAGAGTTTATAATCCTTGTGTCCAAACAAATCCTAGTAGACGCCTAATGCCCTTGTTTGGCTATAGTTTTAGAAACTCCTTCATACTCTCCCTTTGGTTTAGAGTATTAACCCTTTTCTAACACTTCATACTCTCTCTTTGTCTAAGAGTATCTACTTCTTCTGTTCTTCATTTCAACAGGCGGCAGCTGTTTTAGGGTTTAGAGAAACTATGATTTTTATTTTCTGAATTGTCTAACTTATTCAATAAAAGGACTTAGACTTTTGTAGTGTCTTTTCTCTTACACAATCGACTATTAGATTAAAAAACAAAGTGTTTAAAATAACTGTCACTTATGCATTTCTATAGTATATAGAAACATGAAACACATTGTGAAACAAACTCAAGGCCGCAGGTAATTTTGGTTTGTAAGCAAAATGTCCGATCCATTATAGGATCTTATATGGCTCCATGTACCTCAGACTTAACTTGGCTGTCTGATTTGAACTTTACTTTCCTTTATATGTAACTATCTTAAGGTAAACAATTTATCCAACTGTGAATTCCAATTCTCTCCAGTATTTGTACGCATAACTCTTTTGCTGATCCTGAGCTTCATTTATCTTGATCCGCAGAATTATGATATTCTCGGTCATTATATAAACAAAGTCAGGCCCAAAGATACCCCACTCCCACACTTCGGTCTAACATGGCGGGGTTCGGCAATGCCTACCATACAACGTTTCTTATGGTGACATTCCAATGCTGGCCTGATAGCTGTTATTGTAAACAAACTCGGCCAAAGACAATTAATCTTCCCACTTACCGTCCCAGTCTAAAATCAAAGCTCTCAACAAGTCCTCATGTTTCTGAATCGTCCATTCTAATTATCCATCTGTTTGCGGGTGATATGATGTACTCATATGGAAGCAAACTTCCACATGGTCGAAGCAAACTTGGAATCACGGTCTGATATTATACTCACGGGTACACCATGTAACCAGAAAATCTCTTTCATGTACAACTCCGCAGGTTTTTCCACACCATCTTTCTGCTTCACTGCAAGGAACTAAGCCGATTTGGTCATATTGTCTACGATAAGCCATACCACGTCCTTCTTGTTCCATTTTGGCTATCCCATGACAAAATCCATCGTCATCAGATTCCACTTCCATTTGGGGATGGGAAAGTTCTGCATCAACCCTGCCGGGACTTGGTGTTCGGCCTTAACCATTTGGCACGTTTGATACCCAACCACCCACTTAGAAACATCCTGTCTCATTTCTACCCAATGGTAGTATCTTTTTAGATCCCGTTACATCTTCTTCGTGGAACACACACTCGGCCATTCACCAATATTGTCTCACTATTCGATGTCTGATACTCTGCGAGATCGTTTTGTGGCGCCTTGCTAAGTTTCTCATCCTCTTCCTAAGCCAACTGGACGTGAGTCAATAGGTTGGTATGATCGGCCACTCCTAAGCCCAATGGCTCAACGTCTTTGGTCAAAGCAGATAGGCTTAAGGTTCCTACCATTCGGACCAGACCTTCCATGCTTTCTCAGCATCCACCGCAACCCTCTTTCGACTCAACGCATCCGCAACCGAGTTTGCCTTACTCAGATGATTTTCAATGGCCAAATCATAATCGGCCACAAGTTCCATCCATCTCCTTTGCCTAAGGTTTAGGTCCGGCTGAGTGAGGATATGATTTAAGCTTTTATGGTCCGTAAAAACTTGAACTTTCCCACAGTAAATGTAAGATATCCAAATCTTCAAAGCAACACCACGACCGCAATCTCTGGATCATGGGTAGGGTAATTTGCTTCATGCTTTCTTAAATGTCTGGATGTGTAGGCGATGACCTTACCGCTTTGTATCAGAACACACCATCTGAGATGCATCCGTGTATACCACATAGGGTTCATTAGGTTCCAGTAATGCCAAAACCGAGTGCTTGTAGGCATTTCCTTTAGTATACAAAAACTGGTCTCACAGTCCGGCGACAATACAACAGAGTATCCATCCCCGTTAAGCGCGTAAATGGCTGAGCCATACTCGCAAAATTCTTAACAAATCTTCTGTAGTAGTCGGCTAATCCAAGAAAACTTATTATCTCCAAAGCATTCTTGGGTCTAGGTCATTCCGCAATGATCTTGATCTTTTCTAGATCGATGTACACCCCTCTATCCAAAACCACATGACCCAAAAATTAATCTCCTTCTGACATGTAATTACTAAATTTAAGAAACAACTTCTGATCACTTAGCTTGCCAAGACCGTCCTTAAGTGATCTCCATGTTCCTCTTGGTCCTTTGAGTAAAACAAGATGTCATCTATGAAGATGATCACGAATTCGTCCAAGTATTCATGAAATACTAAGTTTATCAAATTCATGAAGGCGGCCGGTGTATTAGTCAGCCCAAAAGGCATGATAATGAAATCTTAGTGGCCGTACTTTGTATGAAAGACCATCTTCTGAACATCCGCCTTGCTTATCGGAATCTGATGATATCCCGAAGCCAAGTCAATTTAAAAAAGCAATTACCCCCCCCCCCCCTTGAGTTGGTCCAGCAAATCGTTGATCCTCGAGAGCGGGTACTTGGTCTTTACTTTAACTAGGCTTAACCACCAAAAATTGTGGAAATGTCTGAAACTCATATCCTTCTTCTTAACAAACAGTACATGTGTACCCCACGGTGAACTGCTCAGACAGATGAATCCTTTTTCTATCAGTTCACTTAACTTTATTCAGTTCGGCCATCTCTGCCGGTGCCATCCGGTAAAGGGCCTTAGAAATCAAAGTTATACCCAGCTCCAACTTAATAGTGAACGGATCCGATCTTTCTGGTGGTGGTCCAGCCAGCGTCTGGAACACATCTTCAAAATTCTTTACCACCGGAATATATCCAAGCTTGTTATCTGACCCAACGTCTGATATTGTGATCGTGACCAAATATGCCTCACATCCTTTGTTGGTCAATTGTTCCGCTTAAATTGCTGACATGATCAAGCTGCCTGAAGTGAGTTGAATTTCCTGATATACTAACATCGTAATTCCCCTTTTGAACCAAACTCTCCCTTCGTAACAGTCTAGATGCGCCTTATTCCCGAGCTAGTCCATGCCCAGCACATCGTACGTTTTAATTCCGCAAATGACCAAGTCAACCGGCATGTCCACACAGCAGATCATCACTGTGACATTCAAGACGTTCCCATAAGTCATCATAACTTGGCCACTATGGCTCGGACTATCCTGAGGTTGTCCCCGGACTCTTTTACGAAATCGCCTTTCCAAATCATATACGGGCTAACGAAGTAATGAATTACCCCGGGATCAAACAAGACATGGGTTGGTACATCACCCATAAACATGGTCCCTAAAACATTTTCCTAGAATGCTAATGATCTAACACGCAACAAGCAATTCCATCCAATTAAAATTACTAAGTAAGCAATATGAACTTACCAGTGAACAGACGAGAAGATCTTGCCCCAATAACTTCCTCTGAGATTGAGTACACCCGTGATGTTCCACCCACCCTAATGGCAGGCCTCTTTGGTGTGCTGGCAGTGGCGGTCCTTCACTTGCCCGTTTCCCTGAAGACTGCTCAAACTTTGGACACTGTAATCTGAAGTGCCCAGACTCATGATAGTAGTAGCAAGTCTGCTCCCCGGTATTGCTGTCCAAGTTTCCTTCCCCCCAGTTTCTCTCAGGACAGTAACCAATCTTATGGTCCCGGCTCCAACACTGAAAACATGCACCCGAAATAGTCATACACTGGCCAAATTGCATATTTCCATACCTCCGACACGCGGCTTGCACCACTGATGACTTGCCAGTACTTGGGTTTCACTCCAAATACCTCTTTTGTCCCTACCATATCTAGACTTAGCATGTGGTACCTTAGACCCCTTCCACTCTCCGCTCAGCAACATAGCTTCCTCCTTCATCCATGTTTCCAGTATGGCCGCTATCTCTACATGCTCGGCCATAGCATCATATTTGCCGACCCGACAGTGATTATGAAGATCAATCCGTACTTTCAACTTCTCATCTTCGAATTCGCTCTCCGCAAACTTCATGAGAGTGTTATACTCGATTTCGTACACTTTCACACTCATTGACCCTTGACGTAACTTCACGAGCGCCTTAAAACTAGTCGAATACATGGTGCAAAACTCCTCACAGAACGTCTCCCACAAATAATTACGGTTTCGTGCCTCGACAGTCATCCACCTTGTGTGCGTGTCCCCTTCTAAGTAGTGGACTGCAACATCCTTTTCATACTAATCCAGACACCGAATGGTCACAAATTTTCTCAGCTCGGGTATCTCGAACACAACATCCACTTGCGGAATTACGACCAGCAGTGGTACCACAGGAGGAGGAACAACAGGCGGTGGTACCACGAGAGGAGGAACAACAGGCGGTGGTACCACAAGAGGAGGAACGACAGTGGGTGATAGTGGCTCAGGGATTGGTACAATGGCTGGCAATCTTGCCTAGATATTTGTAAAGGCTGCCAGCACTTGGCCAAATTCATCTTGAAGTGCGGCTGCAACATTCTCATGAGCAACGTTCTCCTCACATCCAACAGCCTGGTCGTTCCCATGAGCAACGTTGCTTGCAAGTCCATCGGCCTGGTTACACCATCCCTTGCCACAGTGTTCTCGCTGGTCTCTGTACCACTCCTCACATGTGATATGTGTTGGAATGAAGCAGAAATGATGAAAATATGGAAGCCTTTAATTCATATTAAATGGCGATTTATTTCTATGTCAAAGGGAGTGTCTAAGGCTTGTTTGTATTATATGATTATGTTATCCTTGTAAGCCATTTAAGTATAAGGCTATCCTTGTATCCAAACAAGCCTAGACTAAGTGTAGTATAAATACCTTACTCCCTTCACATTTGTAAGTAAGAGAAATGATTCTCTCATCATTATGAATAAAAATTCTATTCTCTCATTTTCTTGTCACTAAAACTCTCTCTCTCTATTCTCTTGATCAATGATCAATGATGAACCTTAATCTATTATTCTTTCATGGTATCAGAGCCAGGTTACATCAAATCTGGGAAATTTTCATCATTCTTTCATTGATTTCACAAGAATTCTTCTTGTTCTTCATCTGTTTCTGGATCAGTTTCGAACGTCATCTTGCAAATCAAATTCCGATCAATCCACGACTCCAATTGACGATCGGCTTTCTCTGGAGTGTGCATCGGCGAATTCCGCGTCCATAGCCACCAAGATCGCATCATTTGGCACAGGGAATCAAAAGATACGAATTTTCTTCCAAAAGGTGTTCGTGATCGTGTTCGTTTCGAACCTCTACATTCCCCAGGTCATCTCGACGTCAATATTTCGTCAAATCGTGAATTTCAAAAGCCTAAACTCAAGCCCCGTGAGTCTAGTTTCTGTTTAAAGAAAGCAGAACTCGATTTCATTAAGTTTAAAGGGCTTTCTTGGAGTTTTCCTCAGAGACGTCCGAATTCATCTGTATCAAGATCCTGGTGATATAACTCTAATTCTTTCTTAGTTTTCTTTAATTCTTGGAATCTGGAAAGTTTAACCAGTGTCTTGAAAGGGTGTCTAGGAATTTTTAGATCAATCCAATATGTTTAAGACTTCAAGATTAATTTTCTTGAATTACTTGTCCAGTTTTGTTAATCTTTGAAAAGTTTTAATATGATTTCTTGAAAAGTAAAATTGATTCAGGATAATAAATTCGAATTTAAGTGATTAAAACTGGATAAGGTTGTTTGTTAGGTTGTTTTTAATCTGTTATATCTTGTTGCAAGTGTTAGTTAAAAGTTAGTTCAAGTAGTTATAGGTTGTTAGTAGTTACTTGAACTGCAAGTTTTTTGTTTTTCTTGCTATTCACTTGACTTCTTTGATATACTACATACAACCTACATACAGCCTTCTTTGGATACATACTCGAATTCTTGTGTAGCCTACTGTAAGTTGCAGGTACAGGCTTGCATTACTCACGCGTGACCAAGCAAGAGAAGAGGTTGTAATGCCTTCACCCTTGAAGCTTCCCAAGAACATGAATGGAGATCACGGTGAAGGATCTACGAGAGGACACGATAAATCAAGCTGCTGTAACGCTTTGATGTATGCAAGCGTTAGTAAGAATTCAGGCTTGTGTGAATGCAAGACGTGTTAGACTAGCCATGGTAAAGGAGGACATATTAATGGACCACCAAAGGCACTTTAAAATCAACATAATCAAATGAAGTGCCTAGATCAGAACCAGTTCCTATACTCAAATGCAAAGACCTAGTATCAAAGTCTTATGCATTCAGGCTATTTCTAAACTCTTATCCAACTATTTTACTGATTTTATTTGATGGTTGTGTGAGTTAGAACTCTAGGGAATCTGGTATCTAGGTGGTTAGTAAATCATGAATTTTATTGAATTTTGTTCATGTATTTAGAAATTGGTACAATGGGACATTTTGAACCTAGTTTAGCTAGATGAATCATTTGTTCATGAATTACATTGATCCTAGGGGAAGAGAACCTTGTCTTTTACTTAGGAAAATAAGTTTAAGAAGGCATGTTGAATCCAAAAGTCCTTAGGCAATGTTTAAAATTAAGTTTGGTTATTCTTAATCAATCTCTTTCACTCACTATCTTTTGTTTAGAATCTGCCTATTCTCAACAGGTTCAAAGACTTAAGATGGGAGTTGATGTTTTGCTCCATTGTCTAACAAAGACAAAAGAGAGCAAGTGAAAAAGGCACAACACATGGAGAAGAAGTTAGAACCAATGGCCACCATGAACAGCCACCACAAGGAGTGGAGAGAAAAGTCTGGTGGAAGGTGATGTATCAGCTCTCCCATGGAGTAAGGTGACCTTTGGTGTGTGCTTGAAGAGAAAATCAACAAAGCACACATGCTACAAGTTCAGATCATAATCAATCACAAAGAAGGAAACTCACAAAGACTTATCAAAGTCTTTGCAATGGCTATTTCTAAACCTTATACTTATTCCTTGATTGATTGATATTTCTCATCTAGAAATGTTCATAGGATGAAAGAGAACCTAGGAAGACTATGCATTGCATTTAGAACCTAGATGGATCCAAAATTCACCTTGACATTCATCATAATTCTCAATAATTCTTCATTCTCTTATACTTTTAATCTCCAAATCTCTTATTCTTCATATTCTTCAATACTTCAAATCTCTTAATTCTCATTATGTGTATGCTCATTCTT
Organism: Streptanthus diversifolius; assembly: GCA_039880935.1. NCBI lineage: Eukaryota > Viridiplantae > Streptophyta > Magnoliopsida > Brassicales > Brassicaceae > Streptanthus > Streptanthus diversifolius. The sequence goes on from JAXGFM010000008.1 coordinate 3,750,329, forward strand.
CCAAACTTGACTTTTATTCTTAGTGTCAAGCTTGTGGGGGGGAAAGAAATTGAGCATCTAAGGAGGCACAAGATGCCGTGAGGTACACAAGATGCCATGAGGCACAAGATGCCGTGAGGTACATGATGATGATCAGGCCTCAGTTTGAATTGGTCATGTATGAAAAAGTTTTATGCTGGATCATGGTTATTCCAAGATGTTTTGCCTTGGAAAGTAAGCACAAGAAGTGTGCTCAAATGAGGATAGAACCAATGGCCATCAAGCAGTCAGAACCCATAAGTGAAGGGACAAAATGTTTGTCAAAACCCATGATGCAAATGGAGAGGCAAGCTGTCAGAACTCACAGATGGAGAGGCATGCAAATGAAAGCTGTCAGAACCCACAGATGGAGAGGCATGCTGATGGAAAGTGATGAATCACCTCAGGACCAAATTCTTTCATCAAAGGTTCTATCTAGGATAAGTTCTTTAACTCTATGATTTTTATGTTGGGAATTTGGCTAGATATTATACTTGATACCAGACTTGATATTACTCAAGTTCTGGAATACTAATCTTTATTTTTGAGTTGCTATGATGTTTTAGATCAGGAAGTGATGGAAAACAATCATAAGCATGACTTACCCTACATCATTTAGTGGAAGCATGGTGGAAAAGTGTATTAGGAGATAAGTGTGCTCACTCTACTTAAGCTTAATTCTACAATCTTATTCTCTTGAGTTAGGCTTATTGAAGGTAGAAGGTGAAGCAAAATGAAGCTGGTCAAAGGGGATCAAAAACATATAAGGGAAGAGAACCATGTGATCATGATGAATCCAAAGACCTTAATGTGGAGTCCTTAGAGAACCAGACTGATCTAGAACATATCATTCAAATCCGCCATCCACTCTTATAAAAGGGAAGTTAAAATCATTCTTACATTATAATGCTTTGGTTTAACTTGTGAGAATTGATACATGCATGTATATGTGTATGTGAAACAGGTTAAACTTGAAAGCTTTGAGAAAGCTGGATCAAAATCACCTCTTGAAGACAAGGAGTCAAAAGAAAGGGGGAGAAATGGACCAGACTTATAAGAAGCTTCAAAAGCAGTCCATTCCACACCAATGATCCCAACATGGAGTGTTATACTCTTTTTTCCTAGAAAAGGTTTTGTCCCAATTGGGTTTTCCTTATCTAGGTTTTTAATGAGGTAATGCTTCATGGTTGCAAGCTTAGGCATTTTCCATGACTTAAGCTTGAGGGGGAGTGTTGGAATGAAGCAGAAATGATGAAAATATGGAAGCCTTTAATTCATATTAAATGGCGATTTATTTCTATGTCAAAGGGAGTGTCTAAGGCTTGTTTGTATTATATGATTATGTTATCCTTGTAAGCCATTTAAGTATAAGGCTATCCTTGTATCCAAACAAGCCTAGACTAAGTGTAGTATAAATACCTTACTCCCTTCACATTTGTAAGTAAGAGAAATGATTCTCTCATCATTATGAATAAAAATTCTATTCTCTCATTTTCTTGTCACTAAAACTCTCTCTCTCTATTCTCTTGATCAATGATCAATGATGAACCTTAATCTATTATTCTTTCAATATGGTATTTCTTACCATCTGCAATGATCATATCGTTTACTAAGTTAGCCGTGAAGTAACTTCATTTCACACCCACGTAAAAATTACTTACCGCGAGACTGGTTTGGAAGCATGACTTAAACCCACTAACCCATTTATGCTACTGTCTAGAATCGACCATGCTCTGATACCAAAATTGAAACACCCTAACTTGGAAAAGTCACCCAGGATAGAACATTTCCTAGCCTCAAACAATCCAGTGGCCATACTTAGTAAAATTCCTTAATCCGGATTTTTCTTTAACATTTTTCAGCATTCAATATAACTAGAAAAGTGCATAAACGAGCAACAGAGTACTTGAATTAAAACCAAGGTTCTAGTAAAATGGTAAGTTCACTAATAAGCTATTACATCATTAACTTACTAGACCAAACAAAAACTACCCAAGCTGTTATTCCTTCCTTCCAGCCTTATGTCTCGCACCTACTTAGCTACTTGAATTACCTTCCCGAACAAATTATTTTCCTGCATCCATAAGGAGGCATAAGCAATAAATTTCTTAGTAAGAGCGGTCATTCCATCTCACTATGCAATGGTAAAGAAATTGAAACAAGCAATATATTCAATCAGTCATTCATGCAACTCAAGCCTTGTATACTTTCCAAATGTGATTAACCAACTACATTTGGATCTCACACTAGAATGAACCACACTGTTCCAGAAAATCATAAGAAATCAAGCATCTCAGAACAAGGATAAGTATATTAGATCATGCAATCGAGTTCTAAAGTATCTATGTTAGCCAACGACCTTAGACCATAGCCGCAGTCACACACTCACCTTAGGATTTTAGTGAACTGGTGAAAATCTCAGTTTTGACACCTTTTGCCATGGATCATCCAAGCCAAACCCGATGCGTGTCACACAGACCTAAAGGATTCTTGGAATAACACCAACCAAAAACTAAGTCTCTCGACGTCTTATGGAACCATATCGATTAAACACTAAGATCAACGATGCTTACCAGTAATAGTTCGACCAAACACCCAGATTCCTTGATTAGCCAAACCGGTCTCATTGTCATCTCAAAAATCTGGCGCTTCACGAGTTCATTCGGAAAAACTCTCTGTTGAATGCTCTGTTCTCTCGAGTTCTTTCAGAGTTTGTGCTTTGCTCGATAATATCACGTAAGGAGTTAGGGAACGACTGGGGATCTTTTTATATACCAATGCCGACTAGATTTTTCCTTTTCCCTCAGCCAATCACAATCGACCCGCCCCACAACTGATGCAAGAACCGTGGGGTGGACTATCTTTCACCGAGAAGCTCAGGTTGCTGGACATAAAACGATGGAAGTGAAGGGGTGGATCAAAGAGACCAAAGAGGCTGAAGAACACGGCTGCTACCAAGCTAGGAGGCGGCTCTGGATTAGACACTAGTCTTAGGGTTATTGTCAAAATGCTTGTTATTTCATTAATGTGTATACAAAAGGTTTATATAATACCTTATTACAACTTAGGCTAAACAACATGATGTTTAGTCTCTCAAAGAATTAAAACAGCACGTAGTTTACTTATTGTCAATTAAAATAGACTTTGGGCCCTAAATAGTCAACATGACTTATAAGACAAAATTAATACTTAGTCTAGAAAAAAAATAAAAGATAGGAAAACCCCAATAACACTTAGGCTAGAAATCAATGAGGACTTGTGAATGAGATGAAATTATGAACAAGTCTTCACCGTCTTGCGCACTAAGATTATTACCTCATTAAAACATTCTTCGAAAAACCTAGCGGGACAAAACCGAAGATAGGAAAAAGAGTACAATTTCCTAGCATGAATTTTGGTATCTTTACTGGATGGTAATGGTAAAGACACCGGAGGAAGATGAATCTTTTATAAGGAACCTCCATGGCTCCTTGTCAAGCTGGAACGTATTGGCTATACTTGGGTTGGTCAGGGCATGGTCGGACGGCCCGTGGACCATGGGTGGTCCGTGGTCAGGCTGAGTCGGCAAGGTCGGTCCGGTCTCCAATAGCATGCTGAGCTTGTCTCCTAACGCCTTCCTCTTGGACAGTGTGAGTGGTCCAGGTGGGATGACTGGTGCAGTGGCTGGCTCGATGTCCTCATCATTCCTTCCCTCCTGAAGTCATTTGGTCTCTAAAGCGAACTCCTCATCTGCATCAAACAACTCGAAGTCAGAAACATTAAACGTATTAGACACGGTCCATTCTCCGAAGGACGCGGAATGAACCATCTACCCGGGGTGTAAGTTTGCTCTTTCGTCGTTGGGGAAATCGCTCTGGTCACAGATGTAACCAAACCCAATCTCCCTCCTTGAAAACCATGTGCCAGCGGCCTTTGTTGGCGTTCTTGACGTTCTGGATGTTCTGTTGCTCCAGATTTGCCTAGGTCTCTGCATGAAGACGCTTGATGTATTCCGCCTTTGCTTCTCCCTCTAAGCTGATGGCGTCTCCCAACGGGGTGTGAACTCGATAGGCCTGGTCGGGTTGAAGCCGTAGACGAACACGACATACGAAAGGCACTCCAAGCAGTTTTTCAAGTTTCTGCCAATTGTCTCTCTCAGTGTCTGGGACAATGTCCAGTTGACCACCTCTGTCTGTCCGTCAGTCTGCGGATGGTATGCGGTAAAAAACAAGAGGTTGGGTCCCAATTTTCGCCACAATGCTCGCTTGAAGTGGCTGAGGAACTTGGTGTCACGGTCGGACATAATCGCCCTGGGAATGCCGTGCAGTCATACTATCTCCTTGAAGAACAGGTCGGCAGTCTGGTTCGCATCACTGGTCTTGTTGCAAGCGATGAAATGTGTCATCTTGGAAAAACGGTTGAACACTACGAAGATGGAGTCCTTATTGTTGATTTTCAGTAAGCATAGTACGAAGTCCATGGAGATGTTTGTCCAGGGCGCAGATGGGACTGGTAAGGCACATAAGGACCCTGCAGGTGCATCTTGGATTTAGCCTGTTTGCAGATAAGGCACTTAGCGCAGTGTACCACTACATCTCATCTCTGGTGGGGCCAGTACAAATGTTCCTTAAGCATGCTTAAGGTCTTGTCAATGCCGAAATGACCCATGAGACCTCCGTCGTGGGCCTCTCTCTAAAGCAGCTCTCGAATTGATCCTCTCGGAATGCAGAGTCGCTTGTCCTTAAAATGGAACCAGTCAAACAGACTAAAACCAGCTGTAGGTGCCCTTGTCGTGCTCCTGGTAGGCCTGAGTGAAGTCTGCGTTGTCAGCGTACAGCTCTTTAATCATCTTGAAACCCATAACCTTTGACTCCATCACGGAAATGAGACTGTATCTGGGGGATAGGGTGTCAGACACAATGTTGTCCGTTCCGTTCTTGTACTTGATGACGTAGGGAAATGTCTCGATATATTCTAACCAACGGGCATGTCTCTTCTTCAGTGTGGATTGTCCTCTGAGGTGCTGGAGTGTCTGATGGTCAGTGTGAATCACACACTCCCAGGCAAGGAGATAATGCGATACACTTAACTTCTCGCTGAAGCAGGCGACAAGTCATCCGCCTTGGGTGAGGACGACTCCGATGTCGATCCCTGAAGCATCACATTCGACCTCGAATGTCTGAGTGAAGTCCGGCAGGACTAGGACTAGGACTGGGGCATGGGTGAGGCGTTTCTTCAGCAGCTTGAAGGACTTGTCCTGCTGGGGTCGCCAATGAAAGTCTTGGTTCGTCTTTATCGTCGAGGTCAATGGACCAACTATCGTGCTGAAATCTCAGATGAGCTGTCGGTAGAAGCTGGCGAATCCATTGAAGCTACGGACCTGGCTGGAGTTTGTCGGTGTGGGCAACTCCTATATGGCCTTTGTCTGTGCAGAATGTACATTTCTTGAGATTTTCGTACACTGCTCTCTTTGCAAGGTGGTAATCACGGCCTCTATGTGCTCCAGATGGTCTGTGTAGGTCGTGCTGTATACGAGAATATCGTCGAAGTAGACTACTACGAACTTGCCAACAAACGGTCGAAGGACTTGGTTCATAAGGCGCATGATTGTACTTGGGGCATTGGACAGGCCGAATGGCATTACTAGCCACTCATAAAGACCCAGCTTGGTCTTGAATGCAGTCTTCCATTCGTCTTCTTCTTGCATCCTCACTTGATGATATCCTCTTTTAAGGTCAATTTTGGAGAAGACCGCGGCTCCGCTTAATTCGTCTAGCATGTCATCCAGGCGCGGAATGGGGTGCCGATACTTGATTGTAATGTTGTTAATGCACATCCTCCAGCTCCCGTCCTTCTTTGGTACAAGTAGGACCGGGACGGCACATGGACTGAGGCTCTCTCGGACGTAACCTTGAGCCATAAGGTCATGGACTTGTTTTTCTAATTCTTTAGCCTCCTCGTGATTGACTCTGTATGCAGGACGGTTGGACAACTGAGCTCCGCGAACAAAGTCGATATGGTGCTCAATCCCTCGGATTGGTGGGAGGCCGGCTGGGATTTCTTCTGGGAACACGTCGGCATATTTATCTAATAAGGCTTGGATATTGGCAGGTAATGGTGCCTTGGTACTGGACGTGTGGAGGCTCTCTCTGTAGAGCATCAAAACGAGATGTGTACCCCTGGTAAGAGTGGCTTTCTGCATGCATGTCATATTTATTAAAAAGTTCTCCTTGCGAGCATGTTGATCTTTCGCCTTGCGAGCATGTTGATCTTATTAAAAAGTTCTTGAACGGCGTGTGCAGACATTGGTGCTAGATTGTATCTACGCTTGTCGTGGACAAATGAATAGAAGTTAGTCCGTCTGTTGCCATGGTCGTCCGAGAAGAAGATGTCTAGCTGACATCGGGACGACATCACAGCTGATCTGGTCCTGGTATCTGCCGATGCTGATTGAGACCTTAACTTGGTCCAAAACGTATAACTCTGTCTTGTTGTTCAGCCATCGTAGTTTATAGGGCTTGGGATGCTTAGTCACAGGAAATCCTAGTTTCTCCACCATATATTTCCTAGCGGCGTTAGTGCAGGATCCTCCGTCGATAATCAACGAGTACACTTTTCCAAGTATTGTACATTTTGAGTGGAAAATGTTTTCTCGCTTTTCTTCCTCTTCGGGCTCGAATCTCGAGCTGAGAACTCGTCTGATCATGAGCATCTCTCCGGAGTCAGCGTATTCAATCTCCTCGTCGTATTACTGATGGGTCGGAGATGTTGGCTCCTCTTGCTCGTCCTCGAATTCGTAGTCTCCTGAAGCAGTGAGTACCATGGTCCGTTGAGTGGGACATTCTCGGGACATGTATCATGTTCCTTTACACTTGAAGCATTCGACCTCGCTGCTATGCTGAGGCTGGGTCGCGGTGGTCGTGGTACTAGGTTGCTTTGGGGCGTCTAGGGCAGGCCTGTGAGCCAAACTTCTGGTCACGGCTTTGCCCTTGAGTCGCAGGTTAAAGGGCTGGGTCGTCCGTTCAAATGGCTTGGAGCCGGTGCTCCAGGTGCTCTAGGTTCGAGAAGGTGCGGCAAGTTTTTGTTTGTGGCACTTTTCTATCTGGACTGCTAGGTGGAACAACTCGCCTAGGTCGTGGTATGGCTGCAACTCGATCTTTCTGGTGATGGACTTGTGCAAGCCGTTGATGGATCGGGCCATTAGGCTCTCATCGGACTCGTTCACATCAAGTCGGTTGCAGAGGTGCTCGAATTCATCAAAATATTCGGACACCATCTTGCTGCCTTGGGTAAGGCGTCTGAATAGTCTCTAAAGCTCGCGGTGGAAATGAGGTGAAATGTAGCATCTCCTCATAATCTGGGTGAGTTCGACCCATGAGGTCAAAGCACCCATCCGAGCTCTCCTGCGAGCTGTTACTTCTCGATTCCACCACGCCAGTGCGTGGACAGTGAACTGCACCGTAGCTAGGAAGACTTTACGGGGATCGTCATAGTTATAGTACTCAAAGATGAGCTCCATTATTCTCTCCCAGTCTAAGTACTCCTCGGGATCAACCTTTCCCGAAAAGGGAGGGGGTTCATCTTCACTTTGGGGTAGTGCATTGGCTGTCGGGGTGGTGGTGGCATGGGCTCTTCGTAGTACTGATGTCGACCCATCGGTGGTCGGTCATGGGGGTATGGGGGGCGCGGGTCCGGGTGTAGGTGTATGATGATCCAGACGCTCGAGATATGTCCCTATGGTCGACATCTGGGTCGTCAAAGCTTGCAAGATCTGCAATATTGGTTGACCGTTTTGCCCTGATGTCGACTCGTCACTTCCTGACATTTTTAGAAATAGAAAGTTTCCCGGAAAGAAAACTTGCAAATATAGAAACTTTTCTTAAATGGAAAATTTCCACATATAAATTTTTTTATTATTATTTATAAAATATTTGGAAACTAAATATATGCTAAAAAGGAAACAAAGAAAAAGGAAATACAAGAAAATGAAAATATCCTAAAGGTCAATTATTGGCTAAATCTAATAAGGACAACTAACTAAAAGGAAGATATCCTAAAAATATATTGCCTATCTAAATAAAAAGAAAATTATACCAAAATTGTACTAAAACTAAAAGTCAATTAATGCATAATTTCCTAAAAGGAAAAAGAATCCTAATTAATGGCAAATTGCATAAAGGTTTTGGAAAACTTCCTAAGAGATTTTTGGAAATTTCCTAAAGTAATTCTTAGCCTAAGAAAAAATGGGAACTAATTAATTCTATGCCTAAAATACTGTGGGGAAATTTCCTAAAACTAGATGCTATGAATCTAGACACTAATGCAAATATGCAAATTTGTAAATTCTCCTAAATTCTATATGTCAATTTTCCAAAATTCTAAATGCAAAATGGAAAAATTTTAAATGCAACCTAGATAAGGCACAAATCTAAACACCAATGCAAAACTTACGTGAAATAAAACAAGTGATCGATACTAACTGTGAAGCAACCTAAGTGCATGCATGCAAGATGAACCAAACAAGAAACTCACGTGAATGAGGATGCACTTATTAAGTTAAACAAAGCGAATGATGTGGCAAGATACACCCAAAATACAAAATAAAAACAGAATAATTAATCTAAGTGAGCATGCAATGAAACAAACGTGAAGTGAAGTGCAGGAAACAACTCTAGCATCCTAGCGAGATAAGGATGCAACAAACAAGCAAAGCGAGATAATCAAACAAAGCGTTCGTTGCTAGTAAATTCTAGGTTCGTTTCCAGACAACTTTTTATATATATATTTTGTTTTTTATTTAGGAAGAAACAAAACAAACAATGAATCAATTAGAATAATAACTACAATTTTTCTTTATGATTTTTTTTTTTGTAATAGCTGAAATTAAAACAAAGTTAGAGGAAAGATAGAACCTGATTTTTTTGTATTTTTTTTTTTCTGATGTTTGTGGTATGTGACTTGATTCCTCCTCCTTCTTACCGAGAACCTTAGGGGAAAGAGAAAGAGACACAATCAAAATCCAAAAAATATTGCAACAAAAACAAAGTAAATTGCCAAATAACAAAGATATAATCACCCTAATGAGCATGAGCTTTGAGCTCTTATACCAGATGATGCAAGAACCGTGGGCTGTCTTTCACCAAGAATCTCAGGTTGCTAGACAGAAAACGATTGAAGTGAAGGGGTGGATCGAAGGGACCACACAAGCTGTGAGAGGGGCTTGTGATACTCCAAGAACTTCAACCAAAGAGGCTGAGGAACACGGCTGCTACCAAGCTTGGAGGCGGCGCTGGATTAGACACTAGTCTTAGGGTTTTTGTCAAAATACTTGTTATTTCATTAATGCGTAAACAAAAGGCTTATACAATACCTTATTACAACTTATGCTAAACAACATGATGTTGGCAATTAAAATAGACTTTGGGCCCCAAATAGTCAACATGACTTACAAGCCCAAATTAATACTTAGTCTAGAAATTAGAATAAAATATAGGAAAAGCCCAATAACACTTAGGCTAGAAATCGATGAGGACTTGTGAATGAGATGGAATTGTGAACAAGTCTTCACCGTCTTGCGCACCAAGAGTATTGCCTCATTAAAACCTTCTTCGGAAAACCCAGTGGGACAAAACCGAAGATAGGAAAAAGAGTACAATTTCCTAGCACGAATTTTGGTGTCTTTACCAGATGGTATTGGTAAAGACACCGGAGGAAGAAGAATCTTCTAGAAGGAACCGCCATGGCTCCTTGTCAAGCAGGAACGGATCGGCTGTACATGGGTTGGTCGGGGCGTCGTCGGACGGTTCGTGGACCATGGGTGGTCAGTGGTCGGGCTGGATCGACGCAGTCGGTGGTCTGTGGTCGGGCTGGGTCGGCAAGATCGGTCCAGTCTCCAATAGCATGCTGAGCTTGTCTCCTAACGCTTTCCTCTTGGACCGTGTGAGTGGTCCTGGTGGGATAACTGGTGCAGTGGCTGGCTCAATGTCCTCATCATCAACCATTTCCGGAACATTCCCAAAACTATTGGAATGTTCCTATATCCTTTGGACATATTCTCCTTTTTCTTCGGAAGGTTCCTTTATCCTACAAGATATTGTTTATTTTTTTCCAAGCCTTAGCCGTTATAAAAATATTTCCATATCTTTCAGAAAATCTTCCCTTGTTCCGTTCTGAAATCTTCCCATTTCTTTCTCTCGAAATTTTTTGATTTCCCCAAACCAGATTGTTCCATGAACATTCCCATTAGTCCTTGGGAGCGTTTCCATTTTTCTTTTATGAAAATCTGGCCGTTTCCAAATCCTTATGGTCACCTCGGAATATATCCATATTTCTTCAGGACCATTCCCATTTTTCTGAACTGTACAGATTCTCAAAATTTTCATTCTTCCTTGGTTGTTTCTTTTTTCCCAGAACCTTGCACCCAAGGTAAGATTCCAGGGAAGTGGTCATTACACCAAGGCCAAAACAGGATAGAGCCGAGGTCAAAAACAAAGACAGAAATTTTTTAAGGCTTGTGAAACATGATTGATCTGTGAACAATCCCTTGGCCATCTTGCACACTAGGGGTGTTGCCGCATGAAAATTTTCTTCGGAAAACTCATTGGTACAAAACTGACGATAGGAAAAAGTACAATTCCCTAATATGACTATAAGTATATTACCCAAGAGTGATGGTGAAGACACCAGAAATTGTGTTCTGATGGCTAAAAAATATCCATGGTTCATGGGCCAAGGTTAGAAACCCATTGTTTGGGGGTGGCTCTTGTTGAGCATCCTTGTTCTTGGGTCGCAGGTTGAGGGTCGTCGAACAATTTTCAGGATGCGGTTTATGAACAGTGGAACTTTTGGCCTATAGCCTTGGCCTTGGAATGGGTTAGTGGTGTTTTTGGTACATACGAGATGGGAACCTCTGTGCATTGGTCGTATGTCGTCCTTGGGTGATCATCCGTGGTCCGTGAGCAACTCATTTCCTCATCATTTCCTCTTTATTCAAGAGGTTTGTTCTCCAAAAATGATTTATCATCTGCATCAAAAGGTTCTAAGTCAGTAATGTTGAAGTAAGAGAAATGTTAATCTCATGTGGCAGTTCCAGTTAATAGGCATTTTCATTAATCTTCTTTAGGACTTGAAATGATCAATCTCCACGTGATGCAAGCTTATTTTTTATTTTTTAAAGGAACCGTTCAGGCTGCATGTGCAACCAGACCCAATCTCCCTTAATTCTGACTTGCTTTCTCCCTTTGATGGCATTTCTAGCATAGGTCTCGGTATTCTTTTCCAAATTCTACTTAGCCTTTTGATGGATCCGTTTGATGTAATCAGCATTGGTCTCACATTCGAGGCTCACGATCTCTGTTGGAGTTAACAGTTTAAGGTCGATTGGGGACGTCAGGTTGAATCTATTGATGACTTCAAAGGGTGACATCTTGGTCACGAAGTCGACTGCTCAGTTGTAAGCAAACACGAACGAAGGGAAAGCATTCGAACCATGTCTTTAAGTTCTTCTCGATCTCAACCCTCATCAATCTTGATAACGTACAGTTCACCACCTCCGTTTGACTATTGGTCTGCGGATGACAGGTGTTAGAAAACAAAAGCTTTGTTCCTAGATTCTTCCATAATGATCGCCAGAAATGGCTTAAGAAATTAATGTCTTGGTCTGAGACGTTTGTTTGTGGAATCTCTTGAACCCTCACAATTTCCTTAAAGAAAAGACCAGCCGTTTGGGACGGGTCGTTTATCTTGGCACATGGTATGAAATGAAACATCTTAGAAAACCTGTCCACGTAAACAAAAATGAATCCTTGTGTTTTATTTTAGGAAAACCTAGCTCAAAGTCTATAGATATATCACTCTAAGGAGTCTTTGGGATGGGTAAAGGCATATATAACCCGTGTGGATGAGTCTTGGACTTGGATCTCCTGCACACTTTGTGATGCGACATAGTCGATGAAGAATAACCAAGGACAATGGACATGACCCAGATGGACGATTGACACGAACGTGGCATGACCCAAACAGACGATCGACAAGACCGTGGCACGACCCAGTCGAACAATAGGCATGACCGAAGGCCTAGACCCAAAGGAGGTACTGGACGACCCGCAGAAGATCGATCCAAGTACGTGCCAGGACCAAGGAACCTTAGACCGTTCCCAAAGAGCTGCCCCACGCCACAATCAGAACCTCACATATGTCCGACCGTGGAATGATGCGTCCACTACCCAGGAACCATGGACCATTCCAATGGGTCCTTTTACTCGTTCTAGGACCAAAGACCTTAAGCAAGCTATTGAAGCTCTTCTACTTCAGACGTCTATATCAAAGCCTAACCCTGGTTTGCTAATCCTTATCCAAGCTGTTGGAATTAGATAAAAGGGAAGGATATTCATCTTGGTACGCTTTTTCCTTGGTGAGGTTTTCCCAATGGGATTTTCTCACTAAAGTTTTGATGAGGCCTGGATGAATCTTTGATGATTTTTTCTAAGGCCCATAGCAATTTTTATTTGGATTTTGGATTAGTTAATTTGGCCCGTCCTATTTCTTTTTCACCATCTTTGGCGTGTGCAATCAATATCTTTGACTACTTTGTATTTTGTAATGACCTTGGTCTTGCATTCTTTGGAAATTACGTCATGCATGCAAGCCAAGCCTTGTCTACTGCGTGGTCTCTTCATTTCTGACTCTCACTTCTTTATAAACTCGACTCTGGCTAAAGATGTACTTTCTCCCCATCGAATTTTCTTATAATATTTTTGTTGTAAACTAGTTAAATTTGGTCTTGAAGATTAGTGTGTCATATCTAATCTCGTATGGATTCTTTCTTTGTATGTAATATCATTGAGCCGATTTAGAAGACCCTTGTTTCAAACGTTGTGTCATATACTTTTGGAACAATCCGGCGCATCAAAGGTTTGTTGGAATGAAGAAGATTGGTGAATGTATTTGAGTGTGTTGTAGTCGTCTTCACTATGAGAATATCTTAGACTTGTGTAGGTTAATGATAAGAGTATCTCTGTATCCAAACAAGTCTAGAATAGGATTAGTATAAATAGATGTTCTCTCTCACTTTGTAAGTATGAAAATCATTCTTCTAAAAATCATAATAAGATCATTCTCTTTTCTCTCTAATCTCTTTCTCTCTCAATCTCTCAATCTCTAATTCTCAAATTCTCTCAATCATCAAATCTTTCATGGTATCAGAGCCAGGTTTGATCAAACTGGCATAAGAATTTCAAAAACTCTTTGTTTCTAACTCGCGATCACCATCCAACCTCGAAGCGAAGCCCATCGCGGAAGTCCCGGTGTTCATCGATCATCAACTGCAAGAACTCACGATTTCTTTCCAGATTCTTTATCTAGGACGATTCTCCGGCGAATTCTGTGGATTTCCTCGGTGATTTCATCAAATTTGGTTGCTTAAATCAAAAGTTATCAATATTCTTCCATTGGCGGTTTCGCGATCGAATCGCGTGAGTTCCTGGGTTTTGATCTTCAAGTTCTTCTTCAATTCTTCGTCAAATCTTGTGATTCAAAAGCAAAAACTCAATAAAATTGAATCAATATGATGAATCGGGAGGTCCGCTCAGCTCAAATTCAAGTTTTGTGATCAATCTCATCGATTTTCGAAAATCGGTCCTTTTTGCGCCAACCTGGGTATATGATCGTGTTCTTCATTTTTCTCTTGATCATTCTTGAATCGTGATTAATCCAATCTTAGTTTAGGACCTTGTGACTAAGTTCTGGAGATTTGGTTGCAATCCTATTGTTTTTAATCCTCAAGATTGTGTTACTTGCATTATAAGGAACTATCGATTCAAACTAAATATGGCGGGAAACGGTTGTTTCGATTTTTGATTGATATCTGGAGCTGTTTGTCATCTGGATCTCTAGTATTGAAGTAGTGTAGGTCTGTGGACAAGTTTTAAAGGATAGGCAGAAGGTTATCTGATTGATCCTGGTATCCGACTATTAGCTGCCATGATCCGGCTGTTTTCAACCGGACGACTTCTGGTCATGACCGTCCAACAAGTGAAACTGTCCCTGAACCTGACCAGTCACCACATGATCCTTGTGAAGTTGCTTCTAGCTCGTCTCGTCCTACCTTGGTCCCCGGGGCTGTCCATGATTCATCAAGTGGTGCTAGTACTTCAAGTTCATCCAAAATTCAATCAATGCCCTCTCCCCCATCCAGTCATCCTGAACAGCATCCTCTTGACCATGAGGGGGGAGAAGAGAGTACACATGCTCAAGATGATATTCTAGTTTCAGCATCAAAAAGGCCAAGGGATCAACCTAATCTTGTACAAGCCGCTTTAGAGGAAGAAATAAAGCAACCTGTGGCTCTTAGAAGGAGTACAAGGCAGAAGTTCCCAGCTGACAACTGGAAGAATACAAGGGTGTACTACAACCACAATGCAATAGCACATCATGATCAGGGAGTATGTTCTCTAAATACTATTCCTACTAATCATGTTGCTTTCACTGTGAGTTTAGATAAAGAACAGATTCCTAAAAGCTATGAGGAGGCTATGGAGATTAAGGAATGAAGAGATGCCATTCAAGATGAGAAACAAGCTATGGAGAAGAATGGAACCTATGCCCCAGCCATCTTACCAAAAGGAAAAAAGGCTGTAAGTTCAAAATGGATATTCACCATTAAGTATAAAAGCAATGGTGAGATAGATAGGTATAAAGCTAGGTTGGTGGCTAGAGGATTCACACAGACCTATGGTGAAGACTATAGGGATACCTTTGCTCCAGTAGCTAAACTTCACTCTGTTAATGTTGTTCTTTCTCTTGCTACTAACCTTGAATGGGATTTGTTCCAAATGGATGTTAAGAATGCTTTCTTACAAGGTGAACTAGAGGAAGAAGTGTACATGACACCACCACCAGGTTTGGAAGATGAAGTTAATGGCGGCAACACTCTCAGACTAAGAAAGGCAATCAATGGTCTTAAGCAATCTCCAAGAGCTTGGTATCATAAGCTGAATGTAACTCTAAGGGATAGAGGTTTCAAAAGGTCAGAAGTTGAACACACTCTGTTTACTCTTAAGAGTAAGGAAGGTATTGTGGTTATACTTATCTATGTGGATGATATAATCATATCAGGAAGTGATAAAGTTGGTATTGAATCAACTAAAGCCTATTTGAAAAGTGTTTTTGATATTAAGGATCTAGGAGAATTGAAATATTTCTTAGGAATTGAAATATGTAGATTCAAGGAAGGTCTCTTTTTATCTCAAAGGAAATATATTGTGGATTTACTAACCTCCACAGGCATGTTTGAAGCTAAACCAGCTAAGACACCCCTTGAAGAAGGCTACAAAATAGAACCTGAGGGGGAGCTAGGAAATGACAAGTTTCATGATGCAAAATTGTATAGACAAGTGGTTGGTAAGCTTATTTACTTAACCATCACTAGACCTGACCTATGTTTTGCAGTAAATCAGGTATCTCAACATATGCAAGACCCAAGGACAAGGCATTGGGATATGATCATTCGCATTTTGAGATATCTGCAAGGAACTAAGGAACAAGGTATATGGATGGGATGTAATAAGAACACAGAGGTTGTAGGTTATTGTGATGCAGATTGGGCAGGAGACAGAGAAGATAGGAGAAGCACAACTGGCTATTGTACCTTAATAGGAGGTAATCTTGTAACTTGGAAGACTAAGAAGCAAAAGGTTGTATCTTGTTCTAGTGCAGAAGCTGAATACAGGGCTATGAGGAAGCTCACAACAGAATGCATCTGGTTGAAGCAACTCCTCTTTGACATTTTAGGCGAGAGCTTAGAATCACCAATCACTGTCCATTGTGATAATCAAGCTGCCATACACATTGCCTCTAACTCTGTGTTTCATGAGAGAACCAAGCATATTGAGGTTGACTGCCATAAGGTAAGAGAAGCTATTGGAAATGGTACAATTCTACCTTGCTACACAAGGAGTGAAGATCAGCTAGCTGATGTGTTTACCAAAGCTGTAACTTTGAAGACAGGCGGTTCCATCTACCCTAGACTTGGTTTGATGTCTCTTCCACACCAATGATCCTAACATGGAGTGTTATACTCTTTTTCCCTAGAAAAGGTTTTGTCCCAATTGGGTTTTCCTTCTCTAGGTTTTTAATGAGGTAATGCTTCATGGTTGCAAGCTTAGGCATTGTTCATGTCTTAAGCTTGAGGGGGAGTGTTGGAATGAAGAAGATTGGTGAATGTATTTGAGTGTGTTGTAGTCGTCTTCACTATGAGAATATCTTAGACTTGTGTAGGTTAATGATAAGAGTATCTCTGTATCCAAACAAGTCTAGAATATGATTAGTATAAATAGATGTTCTCTCTCACTTTGTAAGTATGAAAATCATTCTTCTAAAAATCATAATAAGATCATTCTCTTTTCTCTCTAATCTCTTTCTCTCTCAATCTCTCAATCTCTAATTCTCAAATTCTCTCAATCATCAAATCTTTCAAGGTTTTCCCATCCCCTTTGTTAAGAGACAAATGATCCACCACTCATCTTTTCCCATCCATCAACCATTCCAACAACTCACCATCATTCCATTCCTTTTCCATCAGTTTCTATCTCTCAGAAACCTCATTTCAAATCCGCTGTTTCTCACCCTTGTGTGCGGTCTTGGGTTGTACTCCTCGTTTGGAATACATCAAGTGGTATCAGAGCATCACACCAGGCTAGGCTCTTCTTTCCCTCTCTCATTAGTTTTTGATCTCCTTAAATCTCACTTTAGATGAGTTGGCCGATTGGTTTAGTTTTCGAAATTTTGTGACCGTTTGAATTATGTTGGCTAAAGTGACCCCTTGCATTCCATTAAATTTTACCTATTCTCTGATTCATTATTTGAATTTAAAATCGGTTACTTACACGAATTGGGCTAACCTGATTATATTACTTTTAAAATTTTAAATTATCATGCTATTGGAACCCTTTTACTTGTGCTTGTGTGTGGTACCTTTCAATATCATGGTCGAGTCAGATGAAGCATCATCCCACCATACCCGTCTCATTGAAAAACTCACGGTGCACATGAACGAAATGATGAAAGCCAAATTCAACGCCATGAGGACCGACTTGCGTGAAGGACTCCATGAAGAGTTATGGCAGTTCCAACCCATACCACTACTATCACCTCAACATGAGCCGCAACTTAACCGCCGAGCCGACGTGCACTGTTCCCAAACCTCCAAGACAAGCACGTGAACAAACCCCTGAACCCCATGGACGTGTTTCATCTAGGGGAAGCCGTGAACAACCAAACTTGTTTAGTGATGAAGCAAAAGATCTATTTTATCAATGTGGAGGCTCAAACCGTAGCCAACAAAGGCTTCAAAGACATGCTAATCAACCTAGACCGCCACCACACCATCTAGAGTATCTTTCTAACCTCAAACTCAAGATCCCACCTTTTTATGGCTAAAACAATCCGACTTCTTACTTTGAATGGGAGCAGAAGATTGAACTTGTTTTTAATTGTCAATATTACTCTGAACTGAATAAGGTTAATGTGGCTGTAACTGAATTTTATGATTATGCTTTCAGTTGGTGGTACCAGATGGTGACATCTAAGAGGCGCATTGGCGAGTATCCAACAGAGACTTGAGAATGAGCTGAAACATGTCATAAGAAGGCGGTTTTTTCCGAGTCACTTTTACTGTGACTTGCACCAGCGCCTAAGACAACTTCACCAGGGAAGCTGTAGCGTGGAGAATACTTCCAGGAGATGGAGACCCTCCTTATTCGTGCTACCGTGATTGATGATAAGGAGGCTACAATGTCACGGTTCTTGGGGGCTTGAACTGTGATATCCAGGGTTCCCTTGAAATGCAACATTATATTGATTTGGAAGAAATGTTGCATTAAGCCATGTTAATGGAACAACAGTTATAACGAAGGCCTTACTCACGTCCTTCTTATGGTGCAGGAACCACGAGTGCCAAAGGACCAATTCAGCGTCCGTATCCACAGACTCTACCAATATTAATTAAACCATCTACCACATGCACAGAGGTCAACCCAACCTACAACAAAATGGATAAGGGCAAAGCTTTGGAAAGTCCAACAAGACACCGTGACATTAGGTGCTTTAAGTGTCAGTGTCTAGCACATTATGCCAGTGAGTGTACTAATAAAAGATGATGATACTTATGGAGAATGGTGATGTGAAAATGGAGGAAGAAGAAGATTTTGACCAGGATCAGTTTTCTGATGAAGGAGCTGAGAATCCAGTTCAAGGACAGCTAATGGTACCTAGGCGTTCTCTCTGTGTCCAATCCAAAACCGATGAATAAGAGCAATGCGAGAATCTGTTCCACTCTCGTTGCTTGGTAAAGGGAAAATTTTGTAGCCTGATTATTAATGGAGGCAGTTTCACCAGTGAGGACATGGTGAAGAAGTTGAGATGAGTAATTGAGAAGAATCCTAAACCTTATCCACTTTAATGGTTGAATGATTTAGGAGAACTACGTGTGACTCATCAAGTGACCATTCCATTATTTATTGGAAGTACTAAGATGAGGTACTTTTTAATGTGCTACCTATGGAAGCAGGACATATATTCTTGGGAGGGCCATGGCAATCTGATAGGAGAGTCACTCACGATGGCTACACCAACCGTCATTACTTTACTTACAAGGGCCGTAAGACCACTCTGATCCCAATGAATCCACACAAAGTTTACCTCAACCAACTTCAACTTAAGCAATAGAAAAAGACCACAGGTAAGTCGTCTACTCCAAAAACTAAGACAAACTTTTATATTAAAGATGTAGAAGTCAAAAGAAACTTGGACGATAAGCAACCGGTTCTCTTGATTGTTTATAAGGAATCCTACCTTGATTTATCTAATCCTAAGCTGGAGCATCCGAGCAATTTTTTTGAGTTGTTGCAGGAGTTCCAGGATGTGTTTCTAGATGAATGTTCGAGTGGACTTCCACCCATGTGTGGAATAGAGAACCACAAATATTTTTTTCCTGGAGCAACTTTGCCAAACCGACCAGCTTATAGAACCAACTCTATTGAGACAAAAGAGATTCAGCGGCAAGTGGAGGAGATGATGAGCAAGGGCTATATCCATGAAAGTCTAAGTCCCTGTGATGTGTCCGTTCTCCTTGTGCCTAAAAAGGATGGTAATTGGCGGATGTGTGTTGATTGCTGGGCAATCAACAACATCACAGTCAGGTATCGCCATCCTATCCCTCGTCTTGATGATATGCTTGATGAACTTCATGGATCAAACATCTTTTCTAAAATAGACCATAGGAGTGGATATCACCAAATCCGAATGAAGGAAGGTGATAAATGGAAAACCGCCTTTAAAACAAAGTATAGATTGTATGAGTGGCTTGTAATGGCATTTGGTATTACAAACGCACCTAGTATTTTTATGAGGTTAATGAATTATGTCCTTAGGGAATTTATAGGACGCTTTGTTGTTGTGTATTTTGATGACATTTTAATCTATAGTAAGGACCTATAGATCATATTAGGCATGTTCAGGCCATGCTAGAGGTACTTAAGAAGGAACGATTAATTGCCAATCTAGAAAAATATACTTTTTCGGATAATGTGGCTTTTCTAGATTTTGTGGTGAGTGCAGATGGAATAAGCGTAGACAAGGAGATGGTTAAGGCAATACAAGACGGGCCTACACCTAAAACCGTTGGGGAAGTCCGATGCTTCCATGGTCTAGCAGGATTTTATAGGCGATTTGTCAAGGATTTTAGTACCATAGCCGCACCTATCACGGAATTCATTAACAAAGAAGTTGGCGTTAAGTGGGAAAAAGCTCAAGAGGATGCATTTCAGAGTTTAAAGGATAAGCTTACTCATGCTCCTCTCTTATGTTTACCAAAATTTTCTAACACTTTTA
The DNA here is from genome assembly GCA_039880935.1 of Streptanthus diversifolius. NCBI lineage: Eukaryota > Viridiplantae > Streptophyta > Magnoliopsida > Brassicales > Brassicaceae > Streptanthus > Streptanthus diversifolius. The sequence goes on from JAXGFM010000008.1 coordinate 3,770,213, forward strand.
AAATTGAGTGTGCACTTCAGGCATAGGTATAGGAGATGTCTTGATGCAAGAGAAGCGGCCTATTGTTTATTTTAGTGAAAAACTTGGAGAAACGACGCTCAATTATCCAACCTATGACAAGGAACTATACGCCTTGGTGTGTGCCCTTCAAACATGGCAGCATTAGCTCTGGCCCAAATAATTTTTTATTTACACGGACCATGAGTCTTTGAAGCATCTAAAAGGACAAAACAAGCTTAATAAACGTATGCTAAGTGGGTTGAATTCATAGAAACGTTTTCATACGTTATAAAATATAAACAAGACAAGGACAACATTGTGGCCGATGCGTTGTCTCAAAGGTACGCGTTACTTTCAACTTTGGAAGTTAAGTTATTGTGTTATGAACATATCAAACAACTTTATGCTATTGTCCCAGACAATGGAGAGATCTATAAGTCATGTGACAAGACTCCTACAGGGCACTACTACCGGCAAAATGATTTTCTTTCTATGAGAATAGACTTTGTGTTCCAAAATGTTCCCTTAGATAACTGTTTATAAAGGAAGCCCATGCTGGAGGACTTATGGGACATTTTGGAGTTATAAAGACTTTGGCTGTGATGCGTGAACATTTTCACTGGCCGCATATGAAAAAGGATATGATACGCTTGTGAACCGATGTGTCACCTTCAAAATGGCTAAGTCCATGACTCAGCCACATGGTTTGTATCACCCTCTTCCTATCCCTGAACATCCTTGGCTTGATTTATCTATGGACTTTATTTTAGGACTGCCTAGGACTAGAAACGGCAAGGATTCTATTTTTGAGGTTGTAGATTTTGTTTACATGGTATGCCTAGGAGTATTGTGTCTGATAGAAACACAAAGTTTCTTAGCCAATTTTGGAGAATTGTCTGGTCTAAGTTTGACACCAAGTTATGTTACTACCACCTGCAATCCGGAGAGTGATGGAAAAACTGAGGTAGTAATAGGACTCTAAGTTTAATATTTCGTGCATTTGTTGGTAAAAATTTTAGGACTTGGGATGATAGTTTACCACATATTGAATTCGCTTATAACCATTCTAAGCATACTGCATCTAAGTACTCTCCATTTCAGATAGTTTATGGTTTTGATCATGTTTTGCCACTGGATTGATGCCTTTACCTTGGAGTGTACGAACTAGCATGGATGGAGAGCAAAAAGCAAAAGCGGTCAAAAGGATTCATGAAGATGCTCGTAAAAACATTGAAGCAAAGACCAAGCTTTCTGCTAAAGCTTCTAACAAGAACCTCAAAGAAATGATCTTTGAACCAGGAGATAAAGTGTGGATTTATCTTAGGAAATATCGATTTCCAGCAGAACGTCGATCTAAATTGATGCATAGGGTGGAAGGATCATTTATGGTGGTTAAACGCATCAATAACAACGTATATCAATTGGATATCCAAGGTAAGTATCCAATTAGTTCAAGTTTTAATGTTATTGATCTTCTTCCTTATGTTTTCAGATGGCTTGGATTTGATGACAAATTCTTCTCAAGAGGGAGGGGATGATGCGACCCTGGTCGATCAAGAAAAACCAAGGATAATGGACATGACCCAGACGGACGATTGGCACAAACGTGGCACGACCCAGGCGGACGATCGGCACGACCGTGGCACAAACCAGATAGACGATAGGCACGACCATGGCATGACCGAAGGCCTCGACCCAAAGGACGTTCTGGACGACCCACAGACGATCGACCCAAGTACATGCCAGGACCAAGGAACCTTAGATCGTTCCCAAAGAGCTGGCCCGTGCCACAATCAGGACCTCACCTATGTGTGACCGTTGAATGATGCATCCACTACCCAGGAACAAGTGACCATTCCCATGGGTCTTTTGACTCGTTCTAGGACCAAAGACCTTAAGCAAGTTATTGAAGCTCTTCTACTTCTGACGTCTAATCTCTTCTGGATTCTCTCTTTGTGTGTAATATCATTAAGCAGATTCAGAAGACCCTTGTTTCAAATGGTGTGTCATATCCTTTTGGAACAAGCCGGCGCATCAAAGGTTTTCCCATCCCCTTTGTTAAGAGCCAAACGATCCACCACTCATCTTTTTGCATCCATCAACTATTCCATCAACTATTCCATCAACTCACCATCATTCCATTCCTTTTCCATCCGTTTTTATCTCTCAGAAATCTCATTTCAAATCCGCTGTTTCTCACCCTTGTGTGTAGTCTTGGGTTGTGATCCTCTTTTGGAACACATCACTATGCATCTTCCACAATGCGCTTCCACATCTCGTCAATGGTGAGGCCAGTATAAATGCTTATTGGACATGCTCAAAGTATGTCAACTCTGAAATGCCCCATCAAGCCTCCTCCGGCGCCTCCCTTAGAAATAATTCTATAATCGACCCCCTTGGGATACACAGTCGTTTGTCCCTGAAATAAAGAACATGTAGTATGCGCCTGTGCCGTGATCCCTAAAAATATCTTTGAAATCCTCATCTTTTGCGTATATATCCTTGATCATCTCAAATCCCATGACATTTTCTTCCATGACCGAGATGAGCTTGTGCCTCCTGGACAATGCGTTCCATACCACATTGCCCTTCCTTTTCTTGTACTTGATCATGTATGAAAGGTCTTGATGAAATCTACCCAACGTGCATGCCTCCTTTTGAGCTTTGTTTTCCCTTTTAGATGCTGCAAAGTCTGATGGTCCGTGTGTATGACACACTGTCTCGCCAATAGATAGTGTTGCTATCGTAAGTTTGATAATTCAAAGCGGCCCCGCTTAGCTTCTCACTGAAATAGGCCATGGGTTTGCCTCCTTGGGTTATGAAAGCTCTAATGCCCACTCCAGATGCATCACATTCCACCTCGATGGTCTTGTTGACGTCGGGTAAGGAAAAGACTGGAACGTGGGTACGCCGGTCCTTTTAAAGCTTGAAGGACTATTCTTGTTCGTCTTCCTATTTTAAGTCCTAATTCTTCTTGATCATGGACTTGAGGGGGCTAGCAATACAGTTGAAATCCTTCACGAACCAATGGTAGAAACTTGTCAAACTGTGAAAACTCCTAATTTGGCTGATGCTTACCGGTGTGGGCCAATTTTGGATAGCCTTGATCTTGTCTTCATCATCCTGTAATCCCTGTAAACTTACAACAAAACCTAGGAAGACAACCTTTTAAGTGCAGAAGGTGCACTTCTTGAGATTGGCATAAAAATTATCCTCATGAAGTGTTCATATAACCAACTGAAGATGTGACACGTGATCAGAATAAGAAGAACAATAAATGAGAATATCATCAAAATAAAAAACAACAAACTTACTAATGTATATTCTAAGAACATGGTTCATTAGATGCATAAACGTACTCGGGACATTTGATAGTCCAAACGGCATGACCAACCATTTATGCAATTCTTCTTTGGTTTTGAATGTATTTTTCCATTTATTTCCTCTGGCATCCGTACTTGGTGATATACGCTCTTTAAATCGATCATGGAGAAGATAACGACTCCACTAAGTTCGCCTAGCATATCATCAAGCAGTAGAATGGGATGCATGTATTTGATGGTGATGTTGATGATGACACGACAGTCAACACATATTCTCCAGCTTATATTCTCCATTAACATAAGCATAAAAGGAACCATGCATAGACTGAGGTCTCAGACGTAACCTTGAGTCATCAGCTCCCATACTTGTCGTTATAGTTCTTTAGCTTCTTTGAGATAGACTCCGTACGCAGGTTGATTTGGCATATGGGTGCCCAGGATGAAGTATATGTTGTGTTTGATCCCTCTTATGGTCGGTATTCCGGTTGGCGGCTCCAGAGGAAACATGTTACTATACGTGTCTAGTAACTGGGTCAAGTTGTGTGGTGACTGAGGTCTAGTATTTTCTGCACTCAAAGTTCTTCAAAAATCATAAGAACATTGTTAGAATAGTCCTTACTTATTGTCTTGCGGATGACCCCGGAGTTCACGAGAAAGTTCTCCTTGTGTGGGCCTTTTTCCTTAGTCGTTCTCAGTTGGATTTATCGCACTTGTTGTGGTAATATATGTGTCAAATTGTAACTGCGCTTATCATGGAAAAAGAAGTAGAGATCAGTCCATACATTATGGTTGGTCTCCATATCAAACTGTCATGGACGTTCTAATAGGAGATGGATGACCAGCTTGCATCGGAATAACGTCGCGTATCACCTGATCAATGTTACAGAAAATACTAAAGGGGACCTTAACGTGATCGGTTATGCGTATTTCAAACTTGTCATTGAGCCAATTTAACCCATATGGATGTGGGTGTTTAGTTTTCTCAAGTCCGAGCTTCTCGACCATGTTCTCTCGTTGGGAGATCTCATACGGTCCAACTATTAAGTTGAGAACACGTCTGACCATTAGGAGTTCTCCGGAATCAGGGTATTCGATCTCCTCCTTGTCTTCTGGTTGGTCGGATTCATCTTTGCCTTCATCATGAGACTCGTACTCACTGAAAGATTATGAGATTAAGAGATTTAGAGATTTGTAGATTGAGAGAGGAAAAAATTAGAGAGAAAAGTGAGAATGATTATAATTGAGATTTTTAGAAAAATGAATTTCTTGCTTACAAAGGAAGAGAGAGATAGCTATTTATACTAATCTAGTCTAGGCTTGTTTGGATACTAAGATAGTCTAATACATGTTTGGCTACAAGGATAACATATCATTAGTCACAAACAAGCCTAAGCCACTCCTTTTGGACACATGGCGCCTACTTAGTCTAAGGCACACTATATTCATTTCTTTTCTTTGTCTTCATTACTCTTCTTCTTTCCAACACTCATAGGATAGAGTCATGACCATGACTCGTTAGTTTGGGCATTTTCGAGCCATATGACTGTGTCCTCCACATTTTATGCACTTGATGTCGTGGCTCCATTGAGTTGGGTGGTTTTGGCCGTGGCTTCTGGTCCACCAGCACCAGTCTTAGGATTCCTGACTGTTGAAATGAAGAAGAAAAGAAGTAGATACTCTAAGACAAAGAGACAGTATGAAGTGTGGTAGATACTCTAAACCAAAGGGAGAGTATGAAAGAGCTTCTAAACCTGTAACCAAACAGGCATAAGTGGCGCCTAGTAGGGTGTGTTTGGACACAAGAATTGTAAACTCTCTATATAAACACTTGTACTCTTCATTTGTAAGTAAAAAAATTAATTCTTTCATTATTAATAAAAATCCTTTCTCTCATTCTCTTTTCTCTAAAACTCTCTCTATTCTCCAATGTTGAATCTAAATCTCTCATTCTAACATGGTATCAGAGCAAGAAACATCCATATAACCCACAGAATCTCAAGTTGTTTTTTCAATCTTTTCATGCAAGCCTCCAAATGGGACATGTTAATAAGATCATGGTTGTTCTTCATCAATTCCGGCAAGATCACGAGGTTTTCTTCCACTTTCCATAAAAGGATTATCAGGGAAGATTTTCTGATCATCCCTGCACCAGTTTCATCTCATTTGGTGATCAGAGTCAAAAGTTATCCACGAAGGAGTCGTGATCGGCGTCTTCTGGGTTCTCCTCCATTGCAACGAGCATCACGTGTTCAAATCTTCATCAAATCAATCAATTACAAATCCCAACCTCAATAGAAATGAGTCTAGATTATGTTTCGGGAGGTCCGAACTCACCCTAATCAGGTTTTAAAGCCTTATTGATTGTTTTCCCTCAACGTGTCCAGTTTTGACCTCTTAGGGGTATTGGTGATAAAAATCTTATTCCTTCTTATTCTTTTTCGAAACTTGGATGCTAAAAAGTTAGATAAGAGTCTTGTGGAGGGTTCCAAGAATTTTCATTACAATTTGAAAAGTTTGAAGCTTCAAGATTTATTTTCTTGTGAACTAGTCAGATTCTGAAAATATTGAATTCTGGTATAAGGAGGTTAGACTTGTTGCTCAGCTGTTATAACCAATTATTATCTACCTAAAACGTTTTTGATTAGTATTTAAGAGGTGGTTAATCAGTTTAGAAGAAGTTATAATACAGTTAAAAGGCTGTTACAATCTGGTCAAGAAGTGGTTATAGACAGTTATGTTTGTTATAAGAAGTTGGAGTTAAAAACTGTTAGTGGCAGTTAAAAGAAAGCTGTTGAGGACATTTGAGGTTAAAAGGTGGTTAAGCAGTTAAAGGAGTTATCAGAAGCTGTTAAGCCTTAAAAACCAGTTCAACCTAACCTAGTACCTTGTCTGAAATTAAAGGATTAAAGATGGAGAAGCCTAGTTTAGAGGCTGTTTAATCGAATTGGTTAGGCTGTTTTAACAGCTAAAACTGATTGAAAAAGTTTTTTAGGAGGTTAAAGAGTTTTTCTGCAGTTTTAAAGTGGTTAGGAGACCCTAGGCTGCAACAAGAAAAGTGCAAAGACTAGGACAAAAGAGGAAGAGTTAGAGACAACTACATTAAAGACGAAAGAGAATGAGGAATGCTCCAGAATCAATTCCTAAAATCAAATGCAAAGACCTAGTATCAAAGTCTTATGCATCCAGGCTATTTCTAAACTCTTATCCAACTATATTTTGTTGATTACACTGATGGTTGTGTGAGTTAGAACCATAGGAAATCTGGTATCTAGGTGGTTAGTAAATCATGAATTCTATTGAATTGTTTTCATGTATTTAGAAATAGTTAAGATGAGACATTTTGAACCTAGTTTAGCTAGATGAATCATTGTTCATGAATTGCATTGATCTTAAGGGAAGAGAACCTTGTCTTTTACTTAGAACAATAAGTTTAAGAAAGCATGTTGAATCCAAAAATCCTTAGGAAGTGTTTAAAATTAAGTTTGGTTACTCTTAATCACTTTCTTTCATTCACTATTTTTTATTTAGAATCTGCCTATTCTCAACAGATTCAAAGGGTTAAGATGGGAGTTGATGTTTTGCTTGATTGTCTAACAAAGACAAAAGAAAGCAAGTGAAAAAGGCACAACACATGGAGAAGAAGTTAGAACCAATTGCCACCACAAGAAGTGGAGAGGAAAGACTGGTGGAAAATGATGAATCAGCTCTCCCATGGAGTCAAGTGTCATTTGGTGTGTGCTTGAAGTGAAAATCAACAGAGCACACATGCTGCAAATTGAGATAATAATAAATCACAAAGGAGGAATACTCACAAAGACTTTTATCAAAGTCTTTGCAAAAGCTATCTCTAAACCTTTTACCTATTTTTATGATTGATTAAATTCCTCATTTAGAAAAGTTCAAAGGATGAAAGAGAACCTATGAAGACTATGCTTTGCATTTATAACCTAGTTGAATCCAAAAAATCACCTTGACATTCATCACAATTCTCCATTATTCTTCATCATTCTTCATCAATCTCATCTTTCGGATGGGAATCTATCTTTGCGAAGATAAATCCAGACTTGATCTCCAGGCTTGAAGACAATCTGTTTCTTATGCCTGTTCTTGAACTTAGCGTATTGCTGGGTCTTGATTTCTATGTTGTTTCTTGCCTTTTCATGAAGCTTTTTGATCATTTAGCCTTTTGCTCTCCGTCCTGGCTTTCTCTTTCACTTAATGGTAAAGGAATCAAATCTAAAGGGGTTAAGGGGTTAAATCCATAAACCAATTGAAAAGGAGAAAACCTGGTAGCCGAGTGTGAAGCATGATTATATGCGAATTCTAAATATGGCAAGTGTTCTTCCCAAGTTCTGATATTCTTTCCTACAAACGACCTTAGCAACGATCCTAGAGTTCTGTTGACGACTTCTGTTTGGCCGTCACTTTCAGGGTGACAAATGGTGGAAAAACATAGTTTAGTTCCTAGCCTAGCCCAAAGAGTTTTCCAAAAATGGCTAAGAAACTTAGTATCCCTATCAGATACTATGCTTTTTGGCACACCATGCATCCTAACTACTTCTTTAAAGAATAAACTCGCTACATGGGATGCATCATCAGTTTTGTGGCAGGGAATGAAATGGGACATTTTAGAAAATCGATCTACTACCACATAGATGGAATCTTTGCCATTTCGAGTCCTAGGTAGGCCTAAAATAAAATCCATAGACACATGCTCCCAAGGTTGTTTAGGAATGGGAAGTGGTTGATACAAACCGTGGGGTTGGATGGTAGCCTTGGCTTGTTTGCAAACGGGACATCGACCACAAATCCGTTCAACATCCTTCTTCATTTGAGGCCATTGGAAATGTTCCCGAACGACGGCCAAAATTTTGGCTACCCCAAAATGGCCCATGAGACCACCGGCATGAGCTTCCCTTACAAACATTTCTCGGTGAGAACTTCTTAGTACACAGAGACGGTTTTCATAAAATAGGAAGCCATCTTGATGATAATAAGATCCTGCAAAAATCTTAGAACAGGACTTATAGATCTCTCCATAGTCCGGGTCAGTTTCATACAAGCTTTTAATACTTTCAAAACCAATTAACTTAGCTTCTAAAGTGGATAAGAGTACATACCGTCTAGATAAGGCATCGGCCACGACATTATCCTTACCTTGTTTGTATTTGATTATATAAGGAAAGGTTTCGATGTACTCAATCCATTTGGCGTGTCGTTTGTTTAGCTTTTGCTGTCCCTTTAGATGTTTTAAGGACTCGTGATCCGTATGGATGACAAACTCCTTTGGCCATAGATAATGTTGCCATGTCTTAAGTGCACGCACAAGAGCGTAAAGCTCCCTATCATATGTTGGATAGTTAAGGGTAACTCCTCCCAATTTCTCACTAAAGTAGGCTATGGGTCGCCTTTCCTGCATTAGCACAGCTCCTATGCCTACCCCTGAAGCATCACATTCTATCTCGAAAGTATTAGATAAATTAGGCAAAGTAAGTAGAGGAGCATGGGTTAACTTATCCTTTAGTTTTTGGAAGGCTTCTTCTTGGGCGGGACCCCATTTAAACCCAACTTCCTTTTTGATTACTTCAGTAAGAGGAGCGGCCAAGGTACTAAAGTCCTTGACAAATCTCCTATAAAACCCGGGAAGACCATGGAAACTTCTGACTTCTCCCACGGTCTTGGGCGTTGGCCATTCCTGAATGGCTTTAACCTTTTCTTCATCAACCCTGACTCCATCTGCACTTACAACGAATCCTAAAAACACAACATGGTCAGAGCAAAAGGTGCATTTTTCAAGATTAGCAAATAACTGTTTTTTCCTTAGGACGTCTAGCACTAACTGAACATGCTTAGCGTGTTCTTCAAGGCACTTGCTATATATCAATATATCATCGAAGTAAACTACAACAAATTGACCTATGTACTCCCTAAGGACATGATTCATGAGTCTCATGAATGTGCTAGGGCATTAGTCAATCCAAAAGGCATGACAAGCCATTCATAGAGACCATGTTTAGTTTTGAAAGCGGTTTTCCACTCATCACCTTCTTTCATTCTTATTTGGTGATATCCGCTTCTAAGGTCAATTTTAGAAAATAGTTTAGAACCATGCAATTCATCTAACATATCATCAAGCCTAGGGATTGGATGCCTATACCTGACCGTGATGTTGTTGATTGCTCGGTAATCAACACACATTCGGTACTTACCATCCTTCTTTGGAACCAAAAGGACTGGTACCGCACAAGGGCTGAGGCTCTCTCTGATATGTCCCTTTTTAAGCAGTTCCTCCACTTGGGTCTGTATTTCCTTGGTTTCCAGAGGGTTAGTCCTGTATGCTGGTCGATTTGGTAAGGCAGCTCCTGACACAAGGTCGATTTGGTGCTCGATCCCACGCACGGGAGGTAGACCGGGGGGGCAATCTTCAGGAAACACGTCCTGATACCTTTGGAGCAAATTGGAAATTATGCTCGGCATAGTCGGCAGGGGGTTAGCAGTATGGAGACAAGCCTCCCGATAATATAATAACAGAATTGGTCGCTCATGGTCCAACCCCTTGTAAACTTTGCTAGCTTTTATAAAAAAATTAGTCTTTCCTTTAGTCACCTTTGGATCAGGCTCACTTTTCCTCTGTTGCTTAAGATTGAGCTGATCCTTGTATACCTCTTGGGGCGTCATGGGAATGAGAGTAACCTTCTTATTCTGGTGAGTGAAGTGATGCTTATTGGTATAACCATCATGAATCACCTTCCGGTCTGATTGCCAGGGCCGTCCTAAAAGAATGTGACCGGCTTCCATTGGAAGAATATCGCACAAGACTTCATCCTTGTAGCAACCAATTTCCAGAGGTACTTTAACTTGGTGTGTTACACGAAGTTCTCCAGCCTCGGTAAGCCATTGAAGTGGGTATGGACGTGGGTGCTTAAGCGGCTCCAACTCCAGCTTTTGAACCATGGTTTCACTTGCCACATTAGTGCAGCTACCCCCATCAATGATAAGGCTACAAACTTTTCCTTTCACCATGCACCGGGAATGAAAAAGGTTTTCTCGTTGGTCTGGTTCCTTTGGTCTTGACTGCATGTTTAGAGAACGCCTAGTAACCATGAGTTTTCCTTGAACAGGTGGCTCCTCAATCTCGTCCCCATATTGGTCGTATACCGCCTCGTCCTCCTCAGCTTCATCCTCAGTTTGGACATCTCCATTATCCAACACAACCATTATCTTTTTGTTAACACACTCATTGGCGTAGTGACCAATGCCTTGACATTTGAAGCTCTTCACGTCTCTGGTGCGAGTAGGTTTGTCTTGGGCTTTACCATGATTTGGCTTGCTTGTTTCAGGTTTGAACGGGTTGGACCGCACCTCATTTGTCCGGGGTGTTCGATAGTCACGCGCTTGGAAAGGCTTTGGATTATAGGATCCTGCACCATGCACCGGCCGATTGTTGGGTCTCCTCTTTAGCTGCTGTTTTATGAGGATCGCCTTATGAAGGAGCTCCTCGAGCTCCACATAATGCTGCAGCTCCAACCGGTCTTGGATGTCCCGGTTTAATCACCCCAAAAATCGTGACATAGTGGCTTCCCTATCCTCAGTAACTCCGGCCCTTATAAGGAGGGTCTCCATTTCTTGGAAGTAATCTTCAACTCCTCGGTTTCCCTGGCTTAGTTGTCTTAACTTGAGGTGTAAGTCGCGGTGGAAATGCGAAGGAACAAATCTCCTTCTCATGATATGCTTGAGCTTTTGCCATGTGTTGATTGGTGGTTCTCCACTCCTTCTCCTGGATATAGCCGTTTGGTCCCACCAACTCAAAGCGTAGTCGTAAAATTCGGTAACTGCCACCTTGACTTTGCTTAACTCGGAGTAGTATTGGCAGGCAAAGACAAGTTCCATCTTCTGCTCCCACTCAAGGAAGGCGGTAGGGTCATTTTTCCCGTGAAAGGCTGGAATCTTCAGTTTGAGATTGGAAATTCCATCATGTTGTACTTGTTGCCTTTGGAAATGACTTCCTCGTCTTTGGCTAGGATTGGTATAATCACTTTGGTAGAATTGGGTGGCGGCTTCATCTCCTAAAAAGCTTTGATCGACTTGGTTTCTTATGGATGAAACTTCTTCCCTTGGTTCAGGCATCATTGGTTGTCCAGGTGTTCGTGCCTGCGAGGTGGATACATGGACAGGTTGCTCAGACCGGTGTTGCTCCTGGAACAGAGCACGACGTCTGTCTGGCCTTGGCTCGGGAAAGATATGGTGAATATCTTCCCTCAACCCGTCTCTTAAACCTGCTTGCATTGACATAAACCGTTCCTCCATCATATTGTTCATTTGAGTAGTCAGCTCCTCTAATAGGCGAGTGTGAGTGGACTCAGCATCTTCAGAATCACCCATTGCTTGATCCTGAAATATGTTAAAATGCCGATTAGCCAGCTATCTGCCCGTATAGAGTTTGATTCAATTGTGAGAGTGAAATTATTTGTTGAAATGGAAAAGAAAATAGAGTAAAGTTAGAACACAGCCTGGTGGTTGCTCTGATACCACTTGGTGTGATCCTGACTGAAACAGGAACACGTCCAGGCTCGACCAGCAGGCGCATTTGGAAATTGGCCGATGATTGGATGCGGAAGCAGCGACCGGGCGGGTGTTGAGCTCGTAGTCGGATGAGGGACCAAAACGCGGTATGCTCGACTGGCGGTAGGTTGGATAGCGATCGGGAGTGGAAGATCGAGCGGACAATGGACGGTACGATAGCGAGTGCTTGATGAAGCGATAATGGAACAATAGGATGGATGGATACTCGTTCGAACACGTTCCGTTATCGAGCGATGGCGTGCTCGATAGCAGTACGGGGGAGACGTAATACTTCGGAACTGGTGGCTCGATGGTTAGTCCGAACGATTGCTTCAAACCCGACGGTTCTGAACGATCGAATGGAGAACGAAGAGATAGTGACAAAGAGCGATCAAGAAGACGAATGGACAAGAACAGGATATGACACACCGATCCTTGACCAAGAATCCGTAAAGCCACTTAGATATTACACACTAAGGACGAAATGGTGGACCAAATACTTGAGAGATTTCACTTAGAAATTTTGCTTCAAATATTCGATGATTACATAAACTTAAGTCTTATCCCTTTATAGATCAAGGAAAGACGCGTTGGCACAAGTTAAGAGGCATTATGCATGAACTTCACATGCGAAGCCATGCACGAATTCCCCTTCAAATTTAAATCTAGACCTAATCTCTAAGCGCTTAAATTGAAAAATTACTAATGGACTTGTTTGGGCTTGATCATGGATTTAACTCCATCAGCTAGAAGCCTTAGGTTTTCGGATCCTTAAAACCCAATCTAAGCCTCATCAAAACCTTAGATAGCAAAACCCATTGGGACAAAAGCTATCTAAGGGAAAAGAGTACTCAGATTAAATCTCTTCCCGAAAACCTAATTCAGTTAGCTTGGGAATTACTCAACTCATACCTTGCGGGGCAAGGCGGAGTCAAATAGCTGGTCACGGCCTATTGGAGTGCTTTGGTGCGAGCTCGGGTCATGGGACTCTTGGTCATGACCAGAGGATCAGTTTGTTGGGCCTTAAGTAGAGTGGGTTCGGTAAACGTCTGGGGGCCAACCTCATGAGTTTCACCTGGGTCTAGGTCGGGGCCATCTTCCTTGAACGTCCACGGCATGTCCACCTGGTCAGGGACCTTTTCACTCTTGGTCGATGGATCGGTCACGGGCTTGCTCTGAACCTCCGCTAGCCGTTTGGTATCTCGGTTATCCTTATGGTCAGACCCTTCGTCCGATTCCTTATCTGGAGTCACATCACGTTGAAATAATTGTTTGTTATTGTTCTCAAAGGAAATAATAACGAAAAGTTTAGAACTTAAAACGAATGATTCCTTACATAAAACTAATTAAATTTTGTACATGACTTCATATATAATGCAGAGTTGATAATACAAACCATTTACATAAATTTTTGTTTGTTAATCTAAATCACAACTAACTGTTTCTAGTCTCATATCGATTAATCGAAGATACAGATTTCTATATGTAGCACAAATCGATAAAAGTTTTAATGGATCCTTCATCTTGCATCAACCTCCGAATTGTCATCGCAATGCCACGGATATAATCTTCGTTCCAACAATGTGGTACACTCTTGGCTTATGAACTTGGTTTCGAAAACGATTGTTCAAAGTGTACTGTATGTTAAAAGACTGCTAATCGTACCTATAGTAAGTTGCTAAAGGTTAATCTGAAATAGCAAATTTTTTTATTCATGTCTAATACCTTCAGTTTGTCATATCTGATATTTTTGTGTGGATGCAACAAGACTGGAGTTGTCAATTGATAATTTCATCATATTCACTGTCTTAAAAGTTGTATGTGAATGAATATCTGGCGAGATAGGAAAAACAAATTCTTATTACATATAGGTCCCTCTAGTTTGAGATGATAAGATAAGCAA